>OY728131.1:514586733-517086733 GCA_963277665.1 Viscum album
AACCCCTACCTCGAAGAAGTTAGACATTGAAGCGGTCCACCCGCAGAGATTTAAGAGGTTGACGATGTTCGTCACCCACCAGTCCCATTATTTGAGATGCATTGAAGTCATTAATGATCCAACCATGTTCATCGTTCATCGTTGGAGAGAGTTCTCACCATCAGTTCATCAGAGAAAAATCCACCCTTTGATTCTTAACTCTCTGACACGTTAACGCATTAAAAGAAAACATGTCACATCATTTCTGTTACACTGTGATGTTGTGTCTTTACACTATTTTATTTATGAATTAACGTATCTATTACTCTTCATTTAATGTGTCCTTACACTACACAAAAATGATCCATTAATTAGATTAATTTAATGCAGCTCGTCGCTACACCGTAACACCGCCATCCGCCGCTCAACGGTTTCTAAAAACAAAACAAAATATCTTTTTAAGTTACTTTATTCTTTTCTAAAAACTCTAAAAATTATCATTTTTGGTTGACCATTATCAGTGAAATTTAGGTCTATTCTAAGTGAACCCTTCCATTCTATGTTCAATGGTACCATCATATTTTCAATCCGGGAACCTGTTTTAAAGTTTCCAAAACTGCGCATGTGCAAAATTTTAATTCGCTTAAAAAAGGTCAAAAACTATCTTTCACCCTAAACCTGTGCCGGTCGAGGTTAAGTCCTACTTGAGGAGAAAATTTCATTACAAACTCAACGGTGGTCTCATATTTTTAATCCAAGTTACCATTTGTGAGTTATAAGGATTCAAAAATAAAATAACTTTTATTTAAATTAATTTATTTATGATCACGTCCCAAAAACCAACTTTCACAGCCGACCCATGCCAGCCAATTTTAGGCTCCACCTAAGGGAAGCATACCATCATGAACTCAACGGTACTCTCAGATTTCCAATCTAAGTTACCTTTTATTAGTTACAAGGATTTGAAAATAAAATATCTTTATTCAATTATTTTATTTACAGCCAAAAACTCTTTTCCATTGTTGACCCACACCGACCAATGTTAGTCTCTATCTAAAGAAAGAATACCCTCATTAACTCAACTATGGTCTCATATTTTAAATCTGAGTCAACTTTTGTGAGTTCCAATCATTTTAAATATAAAATAATTTTATTTAATTATTTTATTTATGGTTTTTCCATTTTCGAGTTTTCTCACTTGAGGCTACGCCGACTAAACTTAAGTCACACCTAGAGTAAAGACACTATCCTAAACACAATGATTTCCTTATATTTCTGATTCAAGAACCTGTTTAAGAGTTATTCTACTTTTTCAGGAAAACCGCTCACATGTGCTATTTAAAACATAACATTTTTTTACAGGTCATTTTGGGCACTCCGGGCCTCAGAATTGCATTCCATCTCAGCGCCTGGTCTCGAAATAATTCCATATAATTTTAAAAAAAATATATGGAATTTCTGACACATTACATTACTCCCCCCTTTTTGGACATCAAATCATCATAAGCCAAAATAAGGATAAACAAACAAATGGGGGTACCAAGCATGAATCTGAGCCTCCCTCTCCCATGTGCTCCCATGGGGATTCTCATACTACCACCGAATGTGCACAAGAGGAATCAACTATCCATGAAGTACCTGATCCTATCGATCCTATATCTTCATTGGGAACTCTGCAAACATCACCCCCTTATCAATTTCCATATCTTCCCAATTAATGACGTGAAATGGGTAATGCATGTACCTCCTCAGCTGCGAGATATGAAGAACATCATGAACCCAGTGCATCTTTGGGGGGAGATCAAGGTAGTATTCCACCTCACCAACTCTACTATGAATCTGGAAAGGTCTGATGAACCTTGGAGATAACTTGCCACCCCAGTCAAATCTTTACAATCCCCATTGAGGTGATACCTGAAGGAACTCATGGTCTCCCTCCTCAAACTCCAAGGGTCTCTGTATCCTATAAACATAAAATTTATTCCTTCTCTGTGTAGTAGTCATCTACATGACCATCTGTCTGAGGGTGAAAGGTTGTTCTCAAGTGCAGCTGAGTTCTGAATGCCTCATGAAATCCCTTCCACAGCTAGGATGTGAGGTGAGCATTAGGGTTTGAGACGATCATTTAGGGAACCCCATGAAGCTTCATTATCTTCTGGATGTAGAGGAATACCAAGAACTCTACCATGTTTCCCTTACCAAGAGAATGTACTACTTTGAAGTCATAGAATTGGAGGAACCCCTACCATCATCTCTGTAAGAACTACTGAAAATCCTACGGGAACCTTTCCATCCATGCGAAAGGATACCCCTTTTTAACTAATTTATGTTCTTGTTGAACCTTTGGTTGTGGGTACTCATTCTCCACAACCAATTGGTTAAAGTGATGGTAATCCAAAAATAACCTCGAACACTGCGTCTTACTAATCACTTCTTCTGTAAGTCCCCCACCTACGCCCCCTGCTCAGGAAGCTCTATGAAATCCATCTGTTATAATTATATTGATATCGGTTCCATATCAGGGTGTATAATGATATAGAAGTCCATATTTTTATGGGGAGGTAATCCTGGAAACATCTTTTGAAAGGACTTTCCCACACTCTACCACTACTTTTGGAAACTGAAAACTCAAAACATCCACTACCATGAGGGTAAGGTCAGCCGACTCAAGAGTGATCAGCTACACCCTCCTATACATGAGTTTATCTCATGCTTCTTGGGTTTCCTTTTTCACTGACCAAGGAAAACCCCATTTCAAAGATGCAAATATACCACATCCTTTTTCCTAAAATAGTCAATATGAGCATGAACTATGGATAACCAGTCCATACCAAAACTAACATATTAACCCCTCAAGGATGTCACCAAGAGGTTCCAACCAAAACTCTTGCCTCAAGGGTTAGATCACACAGTCGACATAAGTTTGATTATCGTGTCTCATCTTAGAGGGATCTACAGATGTAAGGATCAAGTTAATGGTGTAACTGAAAACTCAGGCTCTTGAACAAAATTCATGACAAGAAGGAATGATTATCAACTAGCCCTATTAATACAGTAGCTTGTAGTAGACATAGACCGTACCTCGAATCATTCATGTATCCCTTGGGTTATACTCCTCAACTGAATGCAGATACTCCCTTCCCTTGTCCTTCAGTTCCCTGATCCTCGTGTGGACCATGTTGGGGTGGTGGTTGTAACATGTCAAAATTTATACCAACTTTTACTTCTCTCCTAGGTCCTCCTCCATGTCTTCTGACCTACAGATTCATCATTTCCTATCACTTCCTATACCTTAGTGGCCTTTCCACCATTTCACTATCAGCACGACGTGCTGAAAAATCTCTAGCGAGATGTCCCCTACCATCTTTTGATAATCATTACCTCTTCCTAGGATGAATGGACTCACCCCATGAGATAAGTTCTGTAGATCCCCCACCTTGGTATCTCTTCTCAGAACTTGTCATATGTCCAAGTATCTAAGACTGATGTCGACTACCTAATTTCCAACTAGTGACATCCAATGGCTGTATATTCCCATCCAAAGGACATCCAACCAGAAGGGTTCTCTCTAGAACCCTAGAATAAGTAGGAATGCATAGACTAATAACAATATATCATATATCCCTAAACACACCTTGCTCGGGGGGTCCGATCCCGGAATCACTGGTCATATCATATTCATCGAGTACCTAGAAAAGTTGGTACGCCTCGATAAATACTCATCTACCATCATGTCATCCTGCCAAAGTTGTAGAAGCTATTGGGTGCGTATAGACCTTATATTTCATTTAAATATCCCTTCCTCTAGGAAATGTTCTCAAGCTCCGACCACAAAAGAGTCACCTAATCGTAAGATCAGGTAATCTAAACCCCAACATATCCCTATTGAGCCACATAGAAGGCTCACTGCTAGGACCACCATCTGATCTAATGGTGTCCTGACTAGGCAGAAAACTCAGTCAGCACCTCAAGATATTCCTTAGCTGCATGTGGGTCAAGCTCGCCTCAGAACCTGATGGGGTCTCTTTCGCTAAAACATGTGAAGTGTGCTTTTCCCACTCATCTCATCTACCAGTACTATGAGTACCATGTGCTTCTCCACAGGTGGTGGTATATCTTGTACACCACCCGATGGTGTTATCTTTTTTACAAGCCACTATAACCATTTCTTAACCCCAAATTTCATCTTTGTGACAATGCAGTGGAATCCTAGCTGGCTTTCTATGTGGAAGAATCTTGAAACAAGAGAAGATGTACCATGATCAATACATTATACCTGCTGAGATGACTCTGTTTCAAGAAGAAAATGAGGAAACAATCAATTCCTATATAATTCATGCTACCAAAATTTTTATATAGAGGTCCAAAAAGAAGAATTCAAGGTCCTGGTGTATGAATACATTGGCCGCTGCAACAACACTGGACTCCCTGAATCTGAAATCTGAACTTGAAACATTTAACACTATTTCCAAAAAATAAAATAATAGTCTCCTAGTATTTGAGGTAGAACCGACCAGATCTGATACCACTTTTTCATGACCCGTCCCCTGAGGCCTATGCCGTGACAAACCACAATCCCACCTCCCGAAGGCCAGAGGTTGACGACTAGAGCCGAAGGTATCAACCTACAAGTGGGAGGAATTTTCCTGATTACCTATATGCACACACAGACAACCACATCTCAAAGCTGGAAAAGTAAACATGCATTCCACTAAATAAACATTGAGTAAAAGTTCAAACTATATGTCAAATGGACCTGAATACAAACCCAAAAAAAGATAAACTAAAAATAGGAAAGTTCAAGGAAAACCTTGAAATCTGTCCACTGGAAACACCACCTGATGGGTTAGTACCGAGTAGCTGGTGGAAGCCATAAGAGTACGCCCTGCCTTTCCGGTCTCACTGGGAACCCCCAAGTTTTGGGCCACCAAGTCCTCCGTCAAGGTGATGGTCTTCTGCACCAGACACAATACGTACGGGCGAATCCCGTGTAGGGTTAAGTAATAATATACTCAGTAGGGACCTCAAAATACAAAGGAAATACCATAAAAAATCTAGAAAACAAAGCACAAAGCTTGATCACGAAGCAAGACAGCTCACATAAGGTATAATTTAGAGTAGGAAAGTAGGACCATTACTCACATCATCAAACACCATGGCATGCTGGAGAACTCCTCCTCAAAAAGTATAATGGGTTTGATGGGTCACACAAAAGCTGCTTGCCACTAACCTTGGACTGTTTTGGTTCTAATACTTGATGAGTACCATGGGTATGCTGGGTAAAACAGAGGTTGCTCCCCATCGTGGGCATGTCAGGTCACATAAAAGTCGCTTCCCATGTTGGCCATACTGAGGTACTCCTCCTGTCGATTACTATGGATTTTTCAGGTCACAAAAAAGTTGTTACCCTCCGTGGGATTTCCGGGTCACATATAATTCACTTCCCATTGGATCATAGTAGCCGATCCACATATGTTTTCTTTTCAGTAGTCTTTAGGTCTCATCCAACCATAGGGTTTCTTCACGTAGCATTCTTGATCTCTGGAGAACCTCTCCCCAATCCATTATTCATATTTTAACTTCCATGAAAGCATCCATAGAGTATTCCAAAATATCCTTCTCATTGTGAGGGTTCAAACACCATAAACATATCATCAATCAGACACCAAGTTTGAAAGATTTTAGTTTTTTTAGTAAACATGGGTCAGTTGTGTCTGGGCTCGGTCCGACCCAGTCGGACTGACCCTACCAACCCGGACAGGGGGCCCCACATGCCCTGGTTTAGTTCAATTAATCCAACCTGACATGGTATGGGTATGGGACAGACCTGTCCAACCAGGCTAGTGGGCCAGGCACATTGGGCCTTGCTGGACCCAACCCGATTCGGCCGGGGGTCCAGCCCATTTAGTCGCCTAGCTACCCAGTCTTATCTGGCCTAGTCCGTAACTGGAGGGTTGGTTTGCTCCTAGCCCAGGACACTTGGGGGACCAGTGTCATTTTGTCAGTCCAGGTCACATAGTTGCTCGACTTGCATGCCTCGGTCCAGCCCTCCTACTAGACTGGTATCTTTTACTCAGCCAGTGAGCACGGGTCAGTTCATCATCTAGATCGGACACCTAAGTGCATTTGGTTCAGTGTACCATGGCAGGATAAGCCCGCTGCGCTTTGGGTCCTGCACGTGGTCACTAGAACGCGTGCCTGTGAGGGACCGTGAGCCATAGGTGCGGGCCGCTTCATCGACGTGGCTTGGTGGCCGCATCCGCCTCCACAAGCTGCCTCGCCGCAGCCCGAGCCAGCCATGACTGCTGCCTCTGGAATGTCGTTGTGGAACAAAAACATGTTATTTCATGGACCATTGGTCCTGCACCGGTGGTTCGTTCCTCGCGTTGCCTGCATCTCCATCCTCCGTTGGGTGTTGCCTTCTCTACAAAGACCTCAAATTTTCTTTTCCACCAATTTGAATACTTAGCCACGAAGAACATAAAAGCAGCTAGTCTCGGGCCTTTTTCATGTCATCTATCTCCCTTAGTATTAGAGTTTTTTAAAAAAACATGATGTGGTTAGGATTACAGTTCCAACAGATGATAATCAATCCTGGTGAAAACCCCCAAAAAACACCCTCCCGCAAGAACACACGATCTGCAGATCAACCTATTCGTGGGTTGATCCGCGTTCATTTTTTAGAATAAGAACGAGGAAAAAATAAAACATTTAAACCCCTACCTTGAATAAGTTCGATGTTGAAGCTGTCTTACCAAGGAGAAAGAAGAGGTCGAAGGAATTCTTCAGCCACCGATCCATATCTTCAAGATGCATCAAAGTTTTTATCAATCCACTGAAGTTCGTCATTCATTGTTGGAGAGAGTTATCTCCATCTGTTCCTCATAGAAAAATCTACCCCTTGATTCTCAACTCTCTAATGCAGTAACCCATTTAAAGAAAAGATGTCACAAAATTTCTGTTAGGTTGCGATATCGTGTCACAACGTTTCTATTACGTTGGGATGTCGTGTCATTACACTTCATTTAATGTGTCATTACACTGCACAAAAAAGATCCATTAATTAGCTTTATATAATTCGTCTTGTCACCGCACCGCAATTCCACTGTTCGCCACTCAACGGTTTCATAAAACAAAATAAAATAACTTTTTAAGTTTTTTTCAAAAAGTCTGAAAATTAATTTTTTGGTCGACCATTTCTGGTTAAAGTTAGGTCAATTATAAATGAAACCTGTCATTTTGAGTTCAATGATGCCCTCATATTTTCAATCTAGGCATCAGTTTTGAAGTTTCCAAAAGCACACATGCGCGCCATATTAATTTGATTAAAAATATCAAAAACTATCTTTCGCCCACGACCCGTGTCGGTCAAGGTTAAGTACTTCTTAATGATAACATTTAATTACAAAATTAAATGTGGTCTCATATTTTTAATCGGAGTTAGCATTTGGGAGATATGAGGATTCAAAAATAAAATAAATTTTTTTAAATTAATTTATTTACGGTCACGTCCCCAAAACCAACTTTCATAGCCAGCCTGCACCTGCCGATGTTAGGATTCACCTAAGGGAAGCATACCCTCACAAACTCAATGGTACTATCATATTTATGATCTAAGTTACCATTTTTGAGTTATAGATATTTAAAAATAAAATAACTCTATTCAATTATTTTATTTACGACCAAAAATGACTTTCCACTGTTGACCTGCGTCGGTCAATGTTAGGATTTTACTAAGAAAATAATACCCTCACTAGCTCATCTATGGTCTCAGATTTTCAATCTGAGTCACCATTTGTGAGTTATAAGAATTTGAAAAAAAATAATTTTATTTAATTATTTTATTTACGGTTATCCCATTTTTGAGTTTTCTCATTGGAGGCCTGCGCCGACTAAACATAAGTCGCACCTAGGGTAAACCCACCATCTTGAAAAAAATGGTGTCATAATATTTTTAATCGGTGCACGTGTTTAAGATTTATTCTGATTTTTTAGGAAAACCACTCACATGTTCTATTTAAATCTTAACATTTTTCGACGGATCATTCCGGGCTCTCTAGGCCTCTGAATCACATGTCGTTTCAACGCTTGGTCTCGAAAAAATTACATATAATTTTCTAAAAATTACATGGGATTAATGGGACATTGTTTTTAGATAAGAAAAGATATGGGAATATGGGGTGACCTTTTATAAGGGTGGTGAGTGGAAATGATGTAAATTTTTGAAAGAGAGAATCATACCCACATTTTTTATAAGATAAAAGTATCCAAAATAGATAAAAATAAAACATTAGACATGATAAGGTATAAATACAGCCATTAAAAGGGTTTTGGACATGTGTTGGGTTATTTTTACACCTTATCTCTTATGTTCAGCCACCATGCAATCTTGTTTTTACATTAATCACTACAATTAATTTTTAATTGATTTCACTAGTCACTTTAGTCAAAAATTAAGTTTAACTTATTAGAAACTATAAAATATTATGATTAAAAATATGGAATAAATTTTTTCAAATTCTTATCACATAAATGGAAGAAATAAATTTAAAATTAATCCCAAAGACATGTTGAGAAATAGAGTTTCTAAAAGAAATTAGATTAAAAGTTTAAAATGTTTTTATATTCAATTTCAATATGAAATTGATTAAAAAGAAATAAATTGGATTAATATATTCATAATTTTACTAAATATTATTTTAAATCAAATTAAAATATAATTTAACTATATAAATAAGTTAAAAAAATTAGTTTTTAATTAAAATTAAGAATTTTTAACCATTCATCAAAAAAATAAAACATTTTAGAAAAATTAAAAAATTTCACCATATGATATTTTTGACATTTTTAATTCAAAAGTGATGTTTATTTTGTCAAATTAAATTTATAAGTGTAAAAAAATAATTTTATTATTATTCACAAAAGACATATAAAGCATATTTTTGAGAAAATAATATTTTCGAAACATAAAAAGACTTTACCAAAAAATATATATTTTATTATCAATATGTTTCCATTATTTAAATCCATTATAATTAATATTTAAAAATTATTTATTTTTATTCATTTTTTAAGTGTAATTCCTTGGATACAACAATCACATTTAAATCCCTGTATTTATAATATGTCAAGGTTTTGTTAAAAATCGATGTCTTGTGTCACACAAGTTAACTGATTATTGCATGTAGTGAATGATAAACCAAGGTTTCATATAATATAATCTTGAATTTTTGTATCATGTAACATAATACATCAGTTAAATTTAATTTATTTGAAAATTTTGTTGATAAAAACATAGGGTCTTACATTCTTCCCCCTTAAAATAAATTTCACCCTCACAATTTGTCACTCTAATATAAAAAAATGAGTATTATTTTACCTCATAATATCCTCAAGTTTCTATGTGGATTCCTATAAATAGTGGTTTTTCCAAAAAAAAACTTTGAATAGGAGAGTGGTCTTGTTTCATAGAATTTTATCTACATGGAATAGAATCTCAACCAATTATTCCCCATAAGAAAGATACTGCTTTAGTGGTATGGAATCTAAGTTCAGTAAATGTGAACAGTCAGGTATTTACTTCCTTATTAGAGATATATATAACACATTGTGGACATGAGAGAGTATTTGTGGAAACTACAATCGATAGGATACTGTCTCGATATGATCAATAATTTCAAAGGGACTGATATACCTATGGCTTAGTTTTCATTTCTTCCCAAATATGATAAAATTATTAAATGGAAAAATTATTAGAAACACCTTATCAAAAGAAAAAAATTCTTGATCACATCAACAATTATTAGTATAAATTTTCTAATGAATTCGATCTTCCTTGATATGCTGCTGAATGGCTCTAAGCATATCTTTAATTTCATCAGCTATCTTTGTCCCCAATAGCTTTCCTTCTCCAACATCATTCCAGCATGTTGGAGTTATAAATTTATTTTTATAGTGATATTCATAAGGATCCATTTGAATTATTGAGGGAAAGATATTATTGTAAGAAAAATCAACTAGAAAAAGGTATTGATTCCAACCACCTTTGAAATCCAATGGAAAAAAATCTCAACATATACTCTAAGGTTTTAATTGTTCTTTCAGACTGAAAATCTATATATGGATGATAAGTAGTATTGAAATTCAATTCCATATTAAGGGATTGTAGAATAAATCACTAGAACTTTGATGTAAACCTTGAATCACGATTAGATACAATGGAATTCAGTTTTCCATGCTACCTTTCCACTTACTTAATATATATCCTTGAAAATTGATCCATAGAGAAGCCTTCTTGGATAACGATGAAGTGTTTTGACTTAGTACATAGATCGACTAAAACTTATATAGAATTATTCACTTTTAACATTTTTGGGAGTCTAATGAAAAAATCTATAATGACGTTCCCCCATTTCCATTATGGTATGGGTAATGGATGAAACATCCCCTTATAATTTTTTCGTTCATCCTTAACATACTGGCACACCAAGAACCGAGATAAAAACTTTACAATATCTCTCTTCATACCATCCCACCAAATGCATTCTTCAAAATATCAATACATATTCATACTTCCAAGATCAATAGAGAATGAATAACTATTATATTACTCTAATAACTTCTTCTTCAAGTCTACTATTGAAGGAATATATACACTATTCATGAACCTTTTCATCCCATCCTAATCAAGGTTAAACTCAGGAGCATTTATAACCTTATTTTTCATCTCTACATCTCCCTTGTGCGACTCTTTAATATTAACTTGGATAGATGTATGAACTTTCAATTGGGTAATATAATATTTTTACCCTTCATTCATGTTTTCCAGATCCATCCTTTAAAAATCCAAAAATGTAGTATCTTTTGTGTTCCTCATAATAGATAATCTAGCATGATATTTTTGACTCAAATCATTAGCCACATTATTCTCTTTCCCATAATGGTAATGTATTGAGAATTTAATTTTTTTAATCATCTCTAATAATGTTCTTTGGAGAATGTTCAAGTCCTTGTTAATATATATTTTAAATGTTTTTTATTAGTATACATATCACAATTTTATCTATAAATTTATTCATTCTATATCTTTAATGAAACAATTATAGTGGCTAACTCCAATTTTCATGATTTGAGTAATTTTTTTCCATAAACCTTAACTTTTCATGAGGAGTAAGCTATAAACATGCTATTATTCATAACAAAACATCACAATCCCTTATTTGATGAATCAATATATATTACAAACCCTTATCCATTATAGGATGATATATGTACAGGTGCACTGCAAACATTATCTTTAATTCCTTGAAGTTTTCCTCACATTCATCTATCGAGAAGAAATTTTATCTCTTCCGAGTCATCTTGGTCATAAGATTAGATAGCAGTAATAAATTATCCACAAACTATCGATAATATCCATTTAAACTAAGAAAACTATAGATCTCAATCACCATGGTTGGTTTGGGAAAACATTCAATAGCATCCATCTTTGATGGATCTATTGTTATACCCTCTCTTGAGATTATGTGACCCACAAATTAATCCTTTTGTATTCAAAATTCACACATTTTAAATTTTTCATATATTTTCTCTTTTCATAGGTTTCGTAGTATAATTCTCAAGTGATATTTATTCCCTTCCTTTATATTTTAATATATATTAATATCATCTATAAATATTACCACAAACTGATCAAGGTAATCTCTAAATACTATATTCATTAAATCCATGAAGATAGTAGGGGAATTAGTAAGTCCAAAAGGCATCACTCTATATTCATAATTTCCATACATTGTACAGAATAAATTATTGTGTATATCCTCCTTCTTGATCCTCAATTTATGATATCCAAAATAAAGATCAATCTTGGAAAATTATTAAGCTCTACACAGTTGATCAAGAAAGACATTAATGAAAGGAAGAGGATAATTTTTCTTAATTGTGATATTTTTTATATCCTAATAATCAATAAATAGTTGTACTAATCTATAATTATTTTTCATAAAAATAATAGGTGCTCCGCAAGGTGAAACACTTGTCCAGACGAATCTTTTATCAAGGTTTTCTTGTAGTTTCTTCTTCAGTTATTGCAACTCAATTTGGTCTATTCTATTGGGAGTCTTTGAAATTGGTGTGGAACCAGGTATGAGTTCTATTGATAACACAACTTCATGTTTTCATGGAATTCTAGAAAACTATTCTATAAATAAATGAAAAACCCCCAAAAAATAGGTATATAATCAACTTCAAGTTTCTCCCAAACCATTTGAGATAAGAACCCCCTCTAAATTTGAATGAAGAACCATACATTAGATATAATCTTCATAGTAAGTTCATACTTATCATCCCCTTGATATATGACCATAGGTTGGTTTGGATTAAAATATGTAACTTCCATTTTCTAACAATTGATGTGGGATTTATGCAGAAAAATCCAATCCTTTTCTAGGATTATATTAAATTAAACTAGATGAATAATGACAAGATTTACAAGAAACACATTCCCACTAACGTCAACTAGAGAGGAATGATAGACTTGAGATGTGATCATCATACCATTGAGATTTTTCACTAATAATTCAACTTATAATTGTTTTGGGGTTATATTGATACTCTTATAAAATTCTTTAAACAATAAAGAATGGGTAGATACAAAGTAAAACAAGACATTAGAAGTTCTAGAGTGGATGGTAAGTATACCTTTCACCCTTTCATTATCAAACCCCTCATAAAAAAGTGATCACATGATATTTTCCTTTGTCCCTCAACTTAAGAGGTTTCTAATATAGATCATCATCATTAAACCTCATGCTTTGGCATTAGTTAGCATAATTCTCATATTCCTTACACTTAAAGCAATAAATCAGGGGAGGTGTATTCTGTTTATCTTTCTCTCTATTCTCATTGTTTGTTAACTTCTTACCATCACTTCATAAATCAATTTCTTGAAGGAATTACCATCCACACATAAAAGAATTACTAGTCCCCATAAAGAAATTACTTCCATGATTCTTCCCACACTTAGGGTATAATGGAAATATCATCTTATTCTCATCACAGTTCTTATATTTTCCTTTGAATTCCATCTTTCATTTCTTGTCAAAACCATTAGATTGATATGTATCTCCAAATTCAATTTCCACCTTGATTTCACATAGAAAAATATCTTCATAGGTACTGAATTCTTTTATGGATAAATCCCATCAAAGACTTGGTTCTATGCCATTGAATAATTGATCAACACTAATTTCATATTTAATGATAATTCTAGAAATGTACCTTTAAAGTCTTGTAAAATTTTCCTCATAGATACCAACAAATTATCTATACTTTTTACTTAGCTCAAGGAACTCTTTCTCTATCTTCATATGAATATTACAAGGAAATTAATTATTGAAAAATATATTCTTGAACTCATCCCAATTTATGGTGTCAATTTCTTCATGTTACCTTGTATTCTTGATAATATTCCACCATTGATCCACTTCACCTTCCAAACAATAGAAAAAATGAACTTTTCATGTTTCAAACACTATAGAATGGAAAATATATTTTCAGAAGTATCGATCCATTTTTTAGAAACTAGTGGATCGGGATACCCTCTTAAAGAAGGTTGATGTTTCCTCATGAAGGACTCAACAAAAATTTTCTCCCTCCTTTTCTCATTTGGATGTAAAACATGATTCATAGCTTGAGAAAGTTGTGTGATCATATAAATGAGATATTTCATTCCATATACCATAAAATATGGGTTATTAGGAGGATAATAATTTCATTTCACATCATAAATAGCATTAACGCAACCCCTTTAGGTTCTATCCATTGACTAAAACAAAAAAGAAGAGTAAGAAATAATAATTGTAATGGGAGACCACATAATTTTAAAAATCACTTATAGGATGTCTAAATTATGAAACCTTATTTAATCTACAATACCATAGGTTTATCTTAGGTCATTTATATCCATCCTCTATTAAAATTATTCATAATGGATTGTAAAAAGTTTGTGAATTTTCAAAGAGTATCTCCCAGGAGTGTCAAACCAGGTGTGCAGTAAGACCCGTTGTAGTGAATCGGTTCCCAATAGAGTCTAGCTGAATACAGTGTTTTCAGGGTTGGTACCCCATGGTATATATATTTCAAAGCCACATCCACTTTTAGTATAGAAACATGGATGTATATCTAGGAAACAAATCACTCTGTCTCTTACCAAAATTTCAGGACATTTTTCTATACTTTGACTCATCCATAGACTTTTCCTTAGACTTTTCCTTAGGGATCTCACCGTGGGTTTCTTATTCTAATTTCAAAAGTTTAACTAATATTTTACTTTTATACCAACTAAAATGAACCAATATTTACATACATAGACATTATATCATTTTTATGGAATATTTATTACATTACACAAAAACACACCTGAGGATTGTAATGGTTTAGCATCTTTGGAAACATGGAAACATAAACACTGGTTTATGGGTGAGCTACATAATCTGCCGCTACATTAATAATAACTATAAAAATTCTTATAAATATCATATAGAATATATATATTCATAACTTCAGTAAAGGAAACATATCAAAGGGTGAGCTTAGATGATCAGTAAGGGTAAACAAGGGAGATATATAAGCATAAAATGAGCATAAGGGTATGAGAACATTGGAATAACAATTGAAAATCATACCCTACATATGAAAGATCATAATCTTGAATCATGGCATAATTATTGGTAGTTTGTTAGACATTAATCATAATGAAATCAAAGAACATGATCCATAAGAGAATAAAACCAGAATATAACATGGAATTTGTGCCTTACACAAAAGCATAAAAAATGATTTAATATTAGTCAAGGATCACTACCAAGAACATAATTATAGATAAATTACTTTAATAAACTAGGTTTACTCTCTATTCTAGCCCTGTACTACTGGATCAGGATCACTTCCCATTACAACCCAGTAATACTGAACTTAGTTCACTTCTTGTTTCAGCCCTATATTACAAAAATCAAGTTTACTCCCTATTCTATTCCTATCTATCTCATGAGATATAAATATTTACCTAATTAATTTTAGGGATATATATGTCTCACCCATCATATAATGAAATCATTCATATATGTACCACAAGGTCATAAACATTTATCATATCATAACCCATGAAATAAAATCGATATCATAAATATTCCATCATATCATAACTTGTATATTAGATACAGGTCTAAAAATCATTTCATCATTGAATAAACTGTTAGAATAAGTGGGTTTTATAAGAATCTTATCATGGTATAACCCTTGGAATAGAAATGGGTTTCACAAAAAAAAATTCATCATAATCATAAACCATTCATGGAAAGAATAATAATGGTATTCTTGTATCATATCCCCAGTAAGGCATAAAAAATATCAATGGATTCCATCATATGTAGAAAATGATATTGATAGAATACTTTTAACATTTCTTAAGTAAAATATCCGTTCTTTCTATATCACTTTCATAAAACCTTTTCAGAAACCTTTTCTTTGAAAATAACATTGGAAACTTATAAATGAATCTTTTAAAATCAATATAACACTTTTTAAAGAATAAATTGTTTTTCAAAAAAACATTACCTTTAAAATGAGCTTAAAATTTAATTGAAAACATTTTTGAATAAAATTTGAGAAAATTGTTTTTTGGAAGAAAATAGATTTTCGACCAAATAGAGAAATAAATCCATATTTTATTAATTTTTTCTTAATAATCTAAAGTACCAAAGAGTGTAAAAATGGAAAAATTACATGAATATATCAAAAATAACTAGATAATATAAAATTTCATTAGAATTATTTAGATATGGATCATAATATTTCATCAATGGAAGCATAATCATAAATAATCAAGATAAACGGTGAGATTGTAGCAACAAACTCTTACCACTTTGGTAACTTGGAATCATAATAAACATGAAAGAATTACATTAAATGGAGATTAAAATATCATTAAAAGAAGTATATTAATGATATATCATGTCAAAGTTGAATAATATACACCTCATAAAATAATATAAGTGCATAACATATCATGTGTTTTAAAGATGGAAAATAGGGACAATCCTCCCATACCATTTTGGTAACTTTGAAACTGTAACATTGTTAAAGAGGGATCCTAAAATGGATATGAAAATAAAAAATATTTTAAATATAATAATCATAAAGTTCATTTATAGGTAGTATATAAACCACATATAAGATAGAGGTGGTGAATATAGCATGTGTCTAACAAAAGTAAAATAGTGAGATGTAAATCCATTACCTTAATACTTGAATTTCTTCATACTCATTCAAACCTCCAATATAATAATGCTAATAGTTTTTTAAATCTTTAACATAACCATATGAATATATATAATACCATATATTATTTACTTATGAATTTATATTACTCATATTATAAAATTTCTATATTAAAGATATGTTTCGGTTAATAACCGTTTTATTTTTTATAAATGTTTTGATTCGTTATATTTTGTGGTTATCTTAACTTAATAATGATTTAATAATATATAGAATCATAAAAGTTATATAAATATCATATATATTCAGTATATATATATATTTACAATAATCTATAAAATAAAGAAATAAGAAATGAAATACACTGTTCACAAAGACGGTAGGCCGTACGTACGCAAGAATTCTATTTTCATTTTATTGATGGATTAATAGAAAAGTATATGATATATCATCATTACATATTTTTTTGTGTTATATATATCACATATTTTTATTAAACTCGTTCTTAATATATTCCATGTAAATCATAAAAGAATCACATCGCTTCGTGAGATGGTATTCCACTGTACACACGAACAACGATATCGTATCCCCAAAAAATGGAAAGCATGAAGTTATGTGTGATATAACAATTAAATTATCATAATAAAATAATAAAAATTATAAATATAATATATAAATTGTTTTTACATCATTATTCTCTACCTTGATAGGTGTTAATTGAAAAACGAACGACATTAGTTTGTGAGGCGGTAATCTGCCGCACACATGAATGATGATTTCGTAATCCATTTGATAGAAGTGTGTGTGGTTGTAGATATTAATCTTAAAATAAATAAATATCATTATATTTAATATTATTATGTTATTATATAAACATTAAATAAAAAAATTAAGTGTTTTGAGGAAGAAATAAAAAAACCTTTGTTGATGAACGTTACCTCTTCTTTGGGTATCTCTTTTTTCTTTTCACCAAATGCCCTACCTAGTTGGGTTTATACCCAAATTAAGGGTTAAAGTATTAGGTTATTAAAATTTTAAAGATATTTGGATAGTTATTTGGTGACAAAAATGTCTTGAGAGGAGTGAATATTGGGGAAGAGGGGTGGGATTTTATAAGGGACATGAGTGAAAAACTTGTAAATTTTTGAAAGAGATAATTTTACCCATGTATTTAATATAGAAACGTGTCTAAAATGGGTACAATTAAAACCATAAAAATTATAAGGTCTAAAAATGGAAATACAATGGGGTTTCACATTTTTGGGTCATTTTACACCTTATTTTCAAAGTTTAACCACTAAATAATCTTATTTTAACCTTAATCAGTGTGATTAATTTTTAATTTCATTCCCAAATCACTTTGGAGAAAAATTATTTTTATAATTTTAGAAATTAAAAACTAATATTATTCCAAATATTGAATCAATTTATTTAAATTCTAATCCCATAAGTGGTAAAATGTAATTTAAAATTAAACCTAAAGACGTGTTGAGAAAGTTAATTTTTAAAGCGAAAAATCTAAAATGTTTACAAAGTTTTATTTTAAATTTCAAAAAGAAATTGATTAGAATGAAGTGAATTGTATTAATAGATGTATAATTGAACTAAATATACTTTAAAACCAAATTTAAATATAATTTAACTACATAGATATATTAAATGAAATGATAGTTTTCAATTAAAATTTAGTTTGTTCACTATTCATCCAAAAAAGTAAATTTTTTCAGAAAACTCCAAAAAATTCAACCAAATATAATTTTGAAATTATTAATTCAAAAAATAATATTTATTTTAGTAAATTAAACTTATAAAAGTTTCAAAAATTAATTTTATTATTGTTCACAAAATACATAAATATAATATTTTTAGAACATAGTATTTTCAAAACATATAAAGACTTTTAAAAATATATATTCTATTATCAATATATTTCTTTTATATAAACCCATTATAATTGATATTTAAAATTTATTTATTACTATTCATTTTTCATAGACTAATAGCTAGGTTACAATGGCCACATTTAGATAACAATATTAATAATATGTCGAGGTTTTGTAAAAACTCAGTGTTGCGTGTCACGCAATCCAACCAAGTGTTGTATATAGTGAATGATAGCCCAAGGTTATGTATAATTAAATATTGGATTCATGTAGTGTATAATTAAATCCATATATTAAATATAATTTATTTTAAGAAAAATATGTTAAAAACATAGGGTGTAACATTTAAAGTTTCATTTTAAATTAATTTTTTTATGGGGCTTATGGTTCAAAAGTTACCAAAGTGGTAATGGTTTATTTAACAGTCTCAGCATTATTCAATATTGTTTTTAGAAGTCTCTGTTAGAAGAATTATTTGATATTTCTATCTTAAACATAACCTATTCTATTCTCATTTTGTTATTCATGAAAGTTTTCAAGTAATAGTACCATTTTCCTCTCTTTGATACTAAAAATGAATGAATTTTTTTATAAAAATTTGACATTATTTATATACTTGGTAGAAAATCCTTTTTGGTAAAAATCAATGTTTTCTAAAAAAAATTAAAATATGTTTTTAATATTTCCAAAGGATTTGACATGGTTAAATTTGGTATAATTCAAGATATTTTAACGATGATGACTTTTAAGACGATAAGTTTGATAAAATTTATGAATTTTTTTTTGATATTAAAAGAGAAGATAATGGGAATGAATTGATAAATGATCATCTAAATGGTAATAATGACACATATATTTTAATATATTCCTCTTTTAAACTTGTACATAATTATTGAGTAATTTTTTAAGTGTTTTTGAGGTAGG
Source organism: Viscum album (assembly GCA_963277665.1). Classification (NCBI taxonomy): domain Eukaryota; kingdom Viridiplantae; phylum Streptophyta; class Magnoliopsida; order Santalales; family Viscaceae; genus Viscum; species Viscum album. The sequence continues at coordinate 514,605,801 of OY728131.1, forward strand.
TTAGATGCATTTAAGAGGATGGAAACCAGCAAAGGCAAGGATAGTAGACTTGATGTAGGTTTTTTAAGCTACAACAGTCCCACATGCAAGCCAGTGAGGCACAAAATTGAAATTCTACATAGAAGTCATCATTCAGTATATAGAGACCACCAGATAGCCAGTGGGTCTCTTGGGTAGAAGTTATTCTGACTAGTGGTTACCAGCTATCGGGTGGCATCGTTCGAAGCCAAAAAATGCTCACCGCATTATGTGGTGTTTTTCAAAACCAAAAATTTTCTCATTTTTCTCTATTTCCCTCTTTGATCCTCAATAACCTAGGATCATTCTCCAATGATTTTAGGCTCTGTACATCCCTTCCAACTCTAATGTTTGTTGACTGTTCAACGAATCGATCATGTTCTTCAAATATAGTGATTCCTTTTGTATTCTAAAATGATCTTATTATATTATACTTGACCAAAAAATTATTAGATTTTATATTTTTTTTGACTATATCTAGTGGTTTTTACATACTATAAAAAGAAATTTGTAAATCATTGGTAGAATCAATACCCAGATTAAAGGAATTGGCATCTCCACATCAATCAGACCTAGATCATTATTGACAACATATATTCTCATGTATGTTTGAACTTGGACTATATTTATAGTGTGGTTTATTATGAATATTTATCCTAGGATTCTAAATCATTTGATTCAGTATTTGTTCCAGTATTCAGTGGTGTTTTTGGACTCATGCATTGACCCATGATACCAAATCACTATTTCATCTAAGGTAGGTATCCCATGGATTTAGTGCATGTTTTACATAGGTTTTTGGAATTATTATTGGTATGAATTTGTATCCCAGTGAAATGTATGTTTGGTGCTTGATCACATGAGGTTTGTGTGTATAGTCATGAGACCTATTCTTTTATTTCTTGTATGTGGGTTGTAATGATTACGATACTTACTTTATTTAATATGATGTTTGATATATTATTTATATCTTGAATCATATGTTATATTCTTTTATATTCTATATCTTGGTATGTAGGTTGGGGCCAATAGACTATTCCCTAATAGGGATGTGTTAGACGAGACATTAATATGAATTGGAATTTCTCCTGAAGGGGGGATGTGCCAGTTATGTTTCAGACTATGCTATAAAGTGGGATATGGTAGGTATCTTTTTGATGTTCCTTTCAACATGAATATGAAGTAGGTAAATATAGTGTCTAAGGACCTAAATTGTATATTTGTGCTTGTGTGATATATTTTTACTTATCTGTACTATGTTTACTTTCATGACATGCACCAATATATCTTATGTCCTCATGTTAAGGGTCATTGATGGTGTCATACCCAGTCTTATACTCACACCCTACATAGTCATTTTAGTGTGCCTACAAATTCCATGTTCGGGGATCCAAAAAAGGACATGGGACTTATTTTGGATCGATGAGTAGGTTTAGTAGTAGATTTTGGGAGTTGAAGGATGGACCTATGGCCAAATAGTTGCAGCCATTTCTATTTACATTCGTTAACTCATACTTTGATTCACAACCTATGCAGATCTTTTTTTGGGTTTATATATCAAACATGATATACTTAGCCTACATGGTTTGGTATTTATTTTATTTTTATTATACTCTTAATATTATTTAGTTATTCATTGTTATTGATTCTTTGTCTTTATTCCTTTATTATACTACAATTTTTACTTAGTACCAAGGTAATAGTCTCCTCAAGATTCCCTTTTGGCCCTAAATAAGCATAGAAAACCTCTATCATATGGGGATCCGAACATGAAGTCCTGTGACATTCCAGCTAAGACCTAGCGGTTTGGGTTGGGGTGTTACCAAATGGTATCAGAGGTCCAAGTTTATTAACTTTTTTTTCTCTTGACTTTATTTGTGAAAGGGTAGATTTGATATAGGATGTTTGAGAATCAGGAAAGGGAACTATATCAGTTCTTATCCATCATTGTATAGTGGACCCCTGAGTTTCCATAATGTAGGAATTAACATTCTTAATATTTGAGGTTATGTTCGATTTTAATTCACCTTGGGTGATAAACATGATGCTGGTATACTGATTTATGGAATTTTTTGTGTACTCATGAATCATGATTAAGATCATAGGATCACATTCTATATGATTTTTTCTTGAATTATATAAATCCCATTTAATTAAATGCAAGACAAAATAATGATATGTTCTTTTGGGAATTATTTCATGAATTCTTTTATTTGAGCATGATTATTATAATATTGAGTGTATATATATATTTGTGACTAACATAAAGTTACTAGAGGCTTGGGTTGGGTTACATATAGTGATTAGGGGGTTATTCCTTGTCTTGTGGGTAGCCTCTTGTGTTGAACCTTATTTTGAACTGTTGTCTGTTTCTATGTTTGTTAATAGTTTTCTTGTTCAGAAATATTATCTTTCCCTATGGTTTGATAAAAAATTCAATAAATTCAAACTCATATATGTATTATGCTACTAGTATTACCTATCAATTTGTAGGAGGATGAAACTAAGAATATTTCCATGGTTACTCAAGAAAGTAAATATATAGAACTGGTCTAGCCAGGGATCTTTTGGCTAGTTCATTTTTACGTTGGAGGATCCCCTCAGGGTGGGTCGATGATGACCAATTAAGCTCATTAATTTCATCTCCATCACCCCCATACTTCAATAGAATTGAAAGACCTTAGGATAAATAGAAATGGATATGCGTTATTAATATGAATTTAATTCTGTTATAGACCAGAGATGAACAAAGGGTTATGTTTGTGATATTTATGATTTTGGGAACAACTTGACGTTGGTGGGATGTCATGCTGTAGGCTGGTAGATAAGAAGGGATAACATGGGAAACATTCAAGGATATCCTCTAAAAATATTTCTTTCTAGATACACTAATAATGAACCATGCTCAAGATTTCATGGATCTCCAATGGAATATGATGATAGTTCCCACCTATTCAACATTATTCCCTGAGCTTATATGCTTCAATCCTATTCTGGTGGTGAGTGAGGCATAGAAGACCAATTTTTTTGATATTGTTATTTTGTTAGGGTTGAAATGAATAGTATAGAACTTTAATCCAACACCTTATGGTATAGTTCTTCGTAAGGATTTTGAAATTGATATGGTATTTTTGGAAGGAATATCTATAGGTCTCCTTTATATTACTAGTTATATAACATGGTATTTATTTTTCATTGTATTAGTCTCTTACTCTAGGAATAAGTAGAGGAAGTCAGAATATGGACTTCATGTTAGTGGTCAATGGTCAGAGTGGAGTAGAGTCTCATGAAATCCCTACGTGGGATATGTCTTTACTAAGTTCTATTACTATGGTTGGAAGGGAAACTTTTTAAGGACTGTACCTTTTCTCTCAATACTTGTCACTGGTGTGGAAAAACATGGAATTTAAAGTGGTTTTATGATAGTGATTCATGGTTTCCCATAAAAACGGAATGTATAAGACCTTAGAAGTAGGTGAATAGCCCATAAGGGTTGTTGAATCAAGTGATTCATGAGCCTATGAGGATCATGGTGTTGTGTCTGTTAAGTCTTTTGTAGCTAATCAGGCTTCAACTTATGTTGGAAGGGACCTTCCACTGTTTGAGGTATGATTCTGATTTATTATACACTATATGTTTATTTTATTGATATAGGTTCACCCATTTAATTTATATATTTTCAATTGTTCTATAGATAATACGTACCTATTAAGTACTATTATGATTTGTTATCTATTGATACAACCATGGGATGAAAAGTAAATCATATCTATATCATTCCAAAATATATGATGGCAGTTTATAGTTTCAAGAATGTGTTGTAATGTTCTTGAATTAGTGTACCCTCAAGTGACCTATATGGGTGGAATATGTGACCTTAGGCATGCCTCTTCATATGCCAGAGGTTTATAACTAACAATGAGTGTGTAACGAATATAGTGGGGATACTATAACCTCTGGAATAGAGATATAATGATAGTGGAAATAATAGAATAATAGCGAAAATAGAAGAAACAATATAATTAATAAATATGCATCCATTGAAGAATAAATAAAAAATTCAATAACTCAATTATAATGAAATCATGTAATGATAAAATGAAATGTAACTAAATCATGTGATGAATTTAAAAAATGAAGACAAAGAAGAATCAAGTTAATACTCAAATATCCTAGTCCCAAACTCCATGTCATCTCTCACTCCAAAATAATAAACAATAAGTTCAATTTACCTTGTCCAAACCTATGTCCATGAAAACTATTCGGGTACCAAACATTGGTCCATCTAGGGTATGTGTACAACTCAGTAGGTCAACACCACCATATCTAAACAAATTCAGTCTAAGATATACATTACATGTAATTAAGCAGTAAACATGGAATTAATTTAATAAATTAATAACATAAATAAAACAAATCAAATAACCCTTGAGCTCTGAGTTGAAACTTAGGGTTATACCCAATTATCTTCAGCACCAAGAACAATATCTCTAAGCATATCACAGAACCATGGAAACCATCACCATAACCCTACCATGGTATAGCACATTAATCATTAAATTAGAATCAAGAAATTCCCTATAATAATTACAACATAACCAAGCCAAGAACTATAAGAATTACAATATAATTAGTCCAAGAACCATGAGAATTACAACATAAATATACCAATACCTATAAGAACTAATATATAACTAGGCCATATCCTTTGAGAATTATAGTATAAACAAGACAATCCCTATGAGCATTACATCACAACATATTTCATCACATGCAATTATGGACAATTCATCCCTCTACCAATTATCTATCCATTTACACTCCATAAGGTTGGGGTACCAATTATCATCATAATTACATCCAATCATGTTCCATTTATCATTAAAACCCCCAAGATCATTATCATTCCAAATATCCAATTTTTGTCTCTATGATCACATATCAACTAATCAGACAAATTTCACAAGTTATGCAAATTCATAATATTAAGCCAACAATTTAATAATTACAAAACATAACGGTGTATAATGTTTAATCTAACCAAGTATCATGTAAAGTCAAAGGCTGGAATCCCTATCTGCGGACCACATGTCTCGATCTCAACAAAAAAATGAGTTGATGAGATCCAATGGGTGGCCAATAAATGTGTAAATCATCAAACAAAGGATAAATCAATTACTTTGGTCATGTGCACGACATATCGGTGAAAATGTATATATTGCACATACTAGGATAATTTAATAGATTAAATAGGGTCATGTTTTATAACACCAACAACAATGTTGGATCAAGTCTAAAGAGGAGTACTTCTAGAAAACTATGAGTCTCTATGAAATGAGGTTGTAGGATGGGGTGTGGAGGTGCACTAGAAGTAACCGCCACATTGCAGGATGGTGGTACTATGGTGTATAACTAGGTGTTGGACTGAGCCACCATGGTGTAGGGATGACTCAACATGGTGTAGGGATATTCCTCTATGATTTAGGTATGAAAGATGTTATGTAGACTAGGTTTGGGATGCACACCAATACGGCCTAAAGGAAAGCACTGAGGTGTTGGAGAAATAAGACCGTGACTGTAGCATTTGGGAAGTCCTAGGATGACACTAAATGGGAATGGAGAACTGGTATTTATAGGTTTCCTTGGAGGTCTTATATGTGTGAAAATCCTCTCATAAAACCCTAAAATGGATTCCCCAAATTTTGGAAGAAATGACATATTTAAGGCTATAACTCCAGAAGAACATGCCCTAAATTTTTAAGTAGCTTGAAGAAGGCCTTGTGGTATTTTATATTCCATAATGGTGTTGCCTCCTCTAGTTATCCCTCCATGATGATGGCTATGGATCAACCTCACATCACCATGATGTAGAATCCTTCTACAGAGAAATAGCTTCAACCCCATAAAAAAATACAACATAACTAGTTAATTCATGACATATCATGGGCCTCTATGGTATGGTTATATAGGATACAGCGTTTCCCCCTAGTTTTGGTATAAATTTTTCCAAAACACCTCTTAATCACCACAAACTTCTCAAATACCTTGGATATTTGACTAAATCATGGTAAAACGTAAGAATAAAGAGGATAATAAAAAAACAGGGCTTTCATTAGGGAAACAATATTCAAGGTTTTAAATTTCATATTTCCTCTATGAAAAAAACCATCTACACTAAGGCTATACAACAAAATTTTAAACAAAAAAAATTGTTTTAAAGAGATTAATAAAAACATAAAAGGGTTATGTACTTAGAAAAATATGGGATCTTACAACCTCTCCACCATATAGCGGATCATCCCTAAGATTCTCCAAGAATCACTCTGGGGTATCGAAAAACATTTCTAGACAATATGTTCACATATTATAATCAATCTATTAAGTATCTTCTTAAACATTCCCATTCTTCCATTGCACTCATATTAGGGGTATTTTCTATCCCCGTTGATTAATCTTACTACATTACATAAAAAAAATATAATTATAGTCAAAGGACACATCAACATCAAGCTAGAAATCATCAAAATATATCAAGTGAGAAGGGTCAGGATGATATCTTTGCAGCTGTGAAATATGAAACACATCATGATTGGTTTTATAATGATGTGGAAGGAAAAAATGGTACACCAATGGACCAAACATTTACATAGGATTTAATGGCCTAACAAACCTAGTCTCTATCTTCCCCTATTTTTTAATACAGAATTGATTTATCTTAGACAACACATGAAGGAAAAAATGATGACCAACCCCAAACTCTAAAGGTCATTTATGATGGTTATAATATGATTTCTACTAGATCTTTTTATTCAAAAACCAATTTCTTATTAACTAAACCTACTCAAACATATTTTACATGAGACTAGGTTAAACAAACATTGACTCACTTTCCTATAACTAGAAACAGAGGCAAACAACACAACCTTCTAGGAAAGTCCTTGAAAGGAGAAATTTTTATTAATGACCATAAGCTATTATTATATGTGAAATGCATGAAATATATTTATGCTATCAAGAAACAAAAAATAAAAAAACCAATAGTATATCATCCAATATATGAATTATTTTCTCATATTGGATGTCGGTGTGGGGATGATAGGTGTACTTAGAAGAACCTGTGATCCCAGAGCCTTCTAAAGACCCTTCAAAAATTGAGATGTGAAATTAGGATCTCTATATTAAATGATACTCCTCACAAAAACATGCATCAGAACTATTTATCTCATATAAAAATTACTCATCTCATTAATGGTAATGGTCTCCCTGATAGGAAAGAAGTGGACCACCTTATTCAGTTGATCGACGATCATCCATACTGCATCAGGTATAACATATTTTGATGAAGCCCACTATCACCCTTTTTCATTTTTGGACACTAGTTTTTTCTATGTATATCACTATACATATTTATCAAACCTCACTGTACCACCCACTTGGAATAATGAAACTCCCATCATTAGTTCCTCAGGAAAACTCGTATATACTCATACTCAACCACATAAAATAATTACATCACTTCTACCAAGATAGAATCCTCATGGTTTATCCCCACCATATAAGTTTTACCTTATATAAAATCCCTCAATATTCGATAAATTATCTATCTTAATCTGGTCCAAAATAATGTGTATTATAGATGTGTATATTAAAGCTACTTATCCCTAAGACTCTTGAACACCTGGATGCATGTATGCGAAGAGTTTAATCAACCACCACTCATCACCAGATTCATGTGCTACCTCTTTCTACATCTGCTAACTCAAGGAATAAAAAAAGATTTTTTTCCTTACCTATTGTGTAATCCATCTCGAAGTTTAAAGACTCTATATACTCAACCCAACTCCTTTGATTAAGGTTCAGGTCTCATTATGAAAAGAAGTAATTGAGGATTTTTTGGTCAGTGTACACCAAAAAAACTCTCACCCATTTGATAGTGTATATAGAATATAAGGTCATGTACTACTATATCTAAATCTATATCATGATTTTGGTAATTCCTCTCATACAATGTTAGCTATTTAGATCCATAAGTAACCCCTTGGTCCTCCTATGTCAGAACTACTATGATTTTTACTCCAGATGTGTCACTGTACATGGTATATTCCTTACCCACATTTTAACATCCCCAGCCCAATGATCCCTCACATGACCGTGCCAGGTGGGCTATGTGACCTTAGGTGCACCTCCCCATATTCTAGAGGTTTTTAACAAGTAGTGAGGGTGTAAGGAATATAGTGGTGAGAATATACCCTATTTAATAGAGTTATAATGATATAGTAAATAAAAAAAGAGTAGAAAAAATAGAGGAAAAAATATAATCAATAAACATTCATCCATATTAGAACAATGAACTACTTTAACAACTCAATAATAATAGAATCATGTAATTATAGGTTGAAATATAAATAAATGATGTGATGAATGTCAAACAAATTAATGATGAAGAAGAATCATGTAAAATCTACAAGATCCTAGTATCTAACCCCATGTAATTTCCATCTCCAAGATCTAAACCATCAAGAAAGCAATAATTAACAATAGGGTACATTTCCCTTTCCAAAACTATGTCCATGGAATCTATCTGGGTACCAAACTACAGAATGTCTAAGGTGTGAGTAAAAATCAATATCCAACACCACCACATCTAAATAAGTCTATCTAAGATATGAAATGAATGTAGTAAAGTAGTAAACAAGGTATTAATTTAATCAAATAGTACTACACATGAAATAAATACACTAAAACTCAAGCTCCAAGTTGACATTTGGGGTTATCCCCAACCTACTTCATCACCACAATGGATATATCTGAGCATATTTATAAACCATTCCCACCATAACCATAACATTCCCATGGTATATCCCATAAATCATTATAGTAGAATCGAGTAGATCTTTATAAGCATTAAAACATAATTTGGATAAGATAAATGAGTATTATAATATAATTGACCCATGCTTATAATCATTATAGCATGACCAGGCTATGTCGTTTGAGAATTACAACATAAAAGATCCAATCCCTATAAGCATTAAAACATTACACATTTCATCAAAATATATTATGGTTAATGCATCCCATTACCAATTTTCTATCCATTTACAGTACATAAGTTTGGGATAAAAATTATAATCATATTTAGATAAAATCCCATTCCATTTATCATTTAAACCCCCATGGTTGTTATCATACCAAATATACAATTTTTTGACCATGTGATCCCATATCAGGTAATAACACAACTTGATAACTCACACTAATTCATAATATTAATCCAAAAATAACCAATTGAAAAACATCATAAAGAATAATTCCTAATCTATCTATGTCTCAAGAAAGTTCAAAGGTTGTCATACCTATCAAGTGGTCATGTTTCTTAGTCTCAACACCAAAGGGCCTAACAATATCTAATGGGAGGTCTATATATGTGTAACTCATAAAACAAATAATAATTCAAATACTTTGGTTGCAAACATGACATGTTGGTGAAAACACACAAATTGCACTCACTGGGATAATTGAATAGATTGTTAAGGATAATTTCTATACCACCCACCTCAATATTGGTTCTAGTTCAAGTAGGAGTACTTCTAGAAAATTGGGAGTCTCTATGGTGGATGGAAGGAGGAAAAAATGTGGTGGTGAACAAGAAGAAACCAACTTGGCGCAGGTCGGTGGTACTACATTCCAGAACATAGAACTAGATGGAACCACCATGTTGGATGTATGACTCACCATGTAACATGAATCTTACTCCATGGTGTAGGGATGATTCTTGCATCATGTAATTGGTTGGGGAAACACACCACTATGGCACAAATACAAGTATTGCGGTGTAGGGGAAAGAGGTAAATGACTATATCCTCTAGGATATCCTAGGATGATGCTGAATAGTATTGGAGAACTGATATTTATAGGGGTCGTTAGAGATTCCATCTGCATGAAGATACCCTAAAAAAACCCTGAAACAAATTCCCTAAATTAAGGAAGAAATGAACTATTTAGGTACATAACTCTCGAAGAATATGGATATAATTTGTAACTGATGTGAAGAAGGCCTTGTGGCATTGTATATTCCACTATGGCGCAACCTACTAGGTTTATCTCTCCTCAGCAATGGTTGCGCTGCAACCCCGCATTACTATAGTACTACTTTCATCCACTATGATATTGCCACAACCAAACAATGCACTATGGAATACCCATTTAAGATACAATATATCATAGGACTCTATAGGAGGGTCATATAGGCTGTGGTATAGACACCCTAGTTTTTGAAACAAGCTTTACAAAACACTTCTTAAGTCCCCATTAACTCCTTGAATCCCTTTATCCATTAACCAAAACATGGTTAAACTTAATAAAAAAAGGATAATAAAAAAAGGCTTATATTACGAGAAAAAGATTTAGGATTTTATATTTCATATTTCCTCCCTGAAAAAATCCATCTATACTAATGATTGAAAACCAAATTTTAAACCAAAATACACAATTTAAAGATAATGATCAAAATGTAAATGTGGGATGCACCTAGAAAATTATGGGATCTTACATGTGTGGAGATTTGTAGTCCAAGAGATGAAATTTTTCAACATGATCCTTATAATAGAAAGGTTGACTAACTACCATGCCCACATTGATTATAATTGGATATTAGTAACATTAACATCACTTAAAGAGGATAATTTTATATTGATCGGTGAATTGGATGTTCAGGCAGGCATAGTGGGACCCGAACCTTTCCTAAAATATTTTTTTTCAATGGAAGTTTCAATAATTATCCTCACAGTGGATCAGACGGTGACTCCCTCCTCCCTTTATCTTATGTTAGACTTGTACCAATATATCTTTCCATAGTATTTCTCAGGGTCACCCCCACATAGGGGAGTTTATTTTTGAGATTGTTTATGGTGTGAAACCCATATCTATTTAAATTTATGACATGGAACTAGTTAATTTTTTATATTTTAAGGTGTAGCTAGATGGTTTTGAGGATAAAGGATTCATTAGATCAAGAACTTCCCCTTAGGGTGCTTTAATGTTTTTCTCTAAGAGAGCGGATAATAGTATTTTGCATCAAGTATACTACTAGTATTAGAATAAGATCATAGTGAAAAATAGGTACCTATTACTAATAATTTAAAAATTATTTGATTCATTGAGAGAATCCTAGTGGTTTTCAAAGATTGATTTATGTTATGATGATTATCAACTTCAGGTTAGATAGGAAGACATACAAAAGTTAGTGTTTTGAAGTAATTATGTGTTGTTTGAGTATATAATTATGCCTTTTGGACTAGTGAATTCCTCAACAGTGTTTGCAGACCTCATGAACCAGATCCTTTACACATACATGGACCCTATAATTTTCATGTTAATTGATGAAATCCAAATATATTTCAAGAATTAAAAATCACATGCTAGACACCTTGATATTGTATTGAGTACACTTCAGGAACATCATATTTATGCCAAGTCTTTGAAGTTTCACTTTGGTAAATAGAGGGTGTGCTTCCATGGGAACATAGATTCTCAAGTAGAAATATCAATTTATTTGGAGAAGGTTGATGCATCTATGTATTTATCTTGATTGAGGAATGAGTTTGAGATTAAGAGTTTCCCTTAGTAAGTTGAGTACTATTGGAGTTTCATTTAGGACTTTTATTTCTTGGAAACACTCAAGACTAATATTACCAAGAATAGATTCAAATTTTACTAGAAAAATAATCATTAAGAATTATTCCTTGAGATAAAAAAGAGGTTGATACGAGATCCAATTATGATTATTCCTAACCCCTGAGTTGGGTATGCATTATATTGAGACACATATGGAATTAACTTGGGATATGTTCTAATGTGGGTTGATAAGGTATTTTATTATGAGCCTATTTATCTAAAAACTCATGTGTGGAACTACCTAACTCATGAATTAGAGTCAGTGATAGTTGTTCAGTAATTAAAATGTTGGAGAAAATACCTCTTTAGAGATATATTTGTCTTGTATACAAATGAAAAGAGTTTGTAGTATAAATTCTCCCAGTGTGACCTGAGTCTCCAACAGAGGGGTTGGGTTGATTAATTGTTGAAGATTTACTTTGAGATTTATAATTATCTTGGGAAGGATAATTTCACAATAGTTCCCAATGTGGAATGGAATATCCTGGATTTTTTTTTCATAATATAAAGTTGAAATAGTTAAGGATATGGGGGGGGGGGGGGTGGAGTGTCTTGTGAACCATTAGTGATCACATCCTTATTTTTAGAACATGTAAAGTCTAATAAAGATCGTAATATGTAGTGTATTGTGATACATGAGAGGTTGGAAGTGAAAAATTCCATTCCATGTTGGTTTTTTGATAGATAAAGAGTTATTATAGTTCATGGAATCGTGATGGTTCCATCTTACATGTGAGATGATATTATTAGAGCCTTTATGATTTGTAGTGTGTAGTTCACCCAAGATCATCCATGATATATCACAATGTCAAATGAAAGTTTTCATGGCTCGACATGAAGGGAGAAATTATAGGATTTGTCTCCCATATTTTTAATTATCAGAGGATCAAGGTTGAGAATCAAAGACAGGGAGGGTTACTTCATCCACATCTAGTTCCTATGTAAAATTAAGATGAGGTGATGAAAGACTTCAGGATAGGGTTTCACAAGACCCTGAGAGGCCAAGGTACCATTTGGACAATAGTAGATCGATTGAACAAGGTGGATATATTCATAGAAATCCAAGAGACTAAATTGGTATACAGTCTTGGAGAAAGGTACCTTAACCTCTTAGTATCATCAATAACCAATATATTTTCTAGATATAAGTGATTCTACCTAGTGGCCATCGTCCCACTGATAGATGAAATTGGGTTTCTTATGGTGTCGTTTGTGACCCAGAAAGGTCTGACACTTTATGTGGATTTTTTAAAAACCTAGCCTCCAATTATTTTTATTTCATTATATCTTTTAATATATAATACCAAATTACCTAATAGACATCCCCAATGTTTTTTGGATCTCTCCCTCCCTTCCAACTCCTCTATTTGAGGCCCAACCAACAAATTAATATCATTCCTCAAATCCAATGTGTTCTTATTTATTCCAAAATGATCATATTATATTATCCTTGATCAAAAATGATTATATATTAGATGTATTTATTAGATATATAGTTTTTTTCACAGTCTAACAAGGTATTTTTAAATGATTGGTAGAATCATACCTCGATTCATGGAATTAGTTTCTCTTCATCAATCCGACGAGGAATTTTCTAGGCAGTGAATCTTCCTAGGTATTTTTGACCTTGAACTATGGTTATGATTTTATTTCTTCTAAAAATTGATCCTAGGATTATAAATCTTGTTTATTCAGAAATAGTTCAAGGATTTAATGTAATTTTTGGACTCATATGGAAACCCTTTCTACTGAATCATTGTTCCACCTAAATCAGGAAGACCTTAACATTAGAACATATTTTATATGGGTTCTTTGATTGATTGTTTGTGTGCATGTGTAGCCCCCTGAGACCTATGTTCAATGGTTGATCAAATGATGTGTGCATGTTCATCCTTAAGACATATTATTTTGTTGATTTCATGTGGGTTGTGATGATTAAGACACTTGTTTTTTTTAACATGATGTTTTATTTTTCATTTGTAACTTATATCACATGTGATATTCTTTTATATTCTATAGTTGATCATGGAGGTTGGGTCTATTGGAAAATTTCTTAAGATGGATGTGTTAGATGAGTGGCTAGCATGTATTGGACTATCCCATCATATAATTAGGTGCCAGACATGTTTGGGACCATCCCATAAATGGGGATATATCAAGCATCTCGTTGATGTTTCTTCCAATATGGAGTCAAAGAAAGTAGCTATGGTCTCTAAGGACCTGTCTATATATTCAGGTTTGTGTGATATATTTTTTCTTATTCTTATTATGTTTACTTTCATGGATTTTACTTGTATATCTTATACACTTATGTTAATTCTTGTTGTTGGGGTATTATTGAGTCTTTTACTCACACTCTACATAGTAATTTCAGTGCGTTGATAGATTTTATGTTCAGGGAACTAGTTTAGGGAAATTTACCTGTGGTGGACATTTGAAAAGGTTTATAAGGGGATTTCTAGTGTTTCAAGATGGACTTAAAGATGGATGGTGGATGATATTTTTGATTAGCTGATGTACATCACACCTTGATCCACCACCCATGGGGATCCCTTTTATTGGTTTTGGTTTATATATCTAAGATACCATATTGACACTATATGGTTTGGTTTATTTTATCATTATCATTGATTATTTATTTTTTCATTATCATTGGTTTCTCTTACATATGGATAGGTTTGCTTGAGGTTTCATGGAATTTTGGTTCAGACCTAGTGGTTTGGGATAGCGTGTTACAATGATACTGAAAAATCATTTTATCTAGGCTGTATGAAATTTACTATTTTATCCAATGAGAAAAGATTTATTAACTAGGAGGCCAAAAATGTATGGAACGAAAATAGTTTTATATAGTTTCTATATTTGTTAAAAGAAATAATTTCTAAAGATAATGGTATTCAAAATTGAACTTATAATTCAAGTAAAATATTATGCACAATGGATTTGGGGTACAAGAAGGTACATGCATACCCAAATGATTAGGTTCTATATTAGAACAAACATTAGGGACTGTAAAAGTTTCCTAAATGTAAGACATCATAGTGTAAGTTGAAATAAAAATAATTGGATGATTTTGTAGCTATAAAGTCTCCTACCAAAGAAATTTAGAATATTTATATAATTCATTATTTAAAAATTTTATTTTCAAATTAAAATGTTGAAAAAATATTAATAATTCCTACATATGAGTATATATCTAATGAAATATTATATCATCTATATAATTGTCCACAATGGAGGAAAATTGATCAACTGTTTTAAACATTAAAAAAGGAAGTTAGAAATATCTTACTTAGTCTGTACTCAAATAGAATGAACTAAGATCAAATCCTTAGTAGAAAACATAGTTCATGGAATATTTTATCATCTAACTATAAATTTTCTCCTAAAATTTATATGAAGAAAAAATATATCACATTGAGTTTAAAGATTTATAGACGAAAACATCCTAGATATTATATTGATGTTTTCTTATCACTATTAATTGATGATTTGAAATTTTATGGAGGGAAGGTATTGGAGTTTATAATTATTATAAAATAGAACAATTTCAAAAAAAAATTAATGATTATTTTCACTATAAATAACTTCCTAGCATATGGAAATTTTTCTAGATACAGTGTTAATGGTTATAAATATTGTCAAATTTATTAATAAAAGACTCAATATTATTAACATAATCATGGAATAAAAAAAGTATACATGGGTCATCAAAGGTTTTTATATATGGATAAATTTTATTAAATATTAAAAAATTAATTCAATTGCTCACATGAATTTAAAATTGATTTAAAATATTTTTGTACTGATCAATATTTTGTGAGGGTGAAAAACATTGATGTCACATTAACAAAGGCAAAGAAATTTGATAATGGTAGAAATATTAGGATGAAATAATCAATATTTTATGGGCATCCATATTAGAGATATCATTATTTCAAGAATAAAATTTATTTATTTCATGTGGATAAGAATATTTATGATAGTTTTATTAAAAAAAATTAAATATTAAAGGAAGGGCTAAAGATGGCTTGAATGCATGATTGGAATTACTCTCAATGGGAATACATTTGGAGTTAGCTTCCACTAATAATGAAATATTAACATACCTACATACATAACATCATATATTATCAAATAGGTAGAAAATTAGTTTCTATTAGTTCCTCTATGGTATCAAAGTGTCACACAATTATTCTTCAAATGTAAAAAATCTTGTGTCACTAGAAGATTTGATGTTTAAATGCATGAAATATCATAATTTTCACATCATGATGCAATGAATACCACTAGTTTAATTTTTTGGAATATTTATCATCATTGTATGAATTTCTATCATGAAGGTGTGTTATTTTTTCAATTAAAATTGTAAAAATGTGATTGATTGGAATCCACTGAACAATTCAATGAATGATGCAATTTCTATATTTTTCAACTGGAAATAAACTTTTCTTTATATTTTTTTTGATATGATGGTTCCTTTATTTGTTTATTCAGTATTAGAAATAAATCTTTTAGAACTATATATCTACATTTGATGTATATTTTATAAATTGGTATGAAGATATTGAAGGGATATGTTAAGAATCAATATAAACCTAAAGCCTATATTATTGAGAATTATATTTCTAATGAGGTTTCAATGTTTTTTATAAACTACTTATCTATAGTGTAATACATTGGTTTTCCTATATCTCACTATGAAAAGTCAATTTTAGATGAAAGGGGATCTGTGGCTTGAATGTAAATATTTTGATCAGTGAATAGAAAAAGTAAGCACATGTATACATCATTAATATAATATTGATGCAAAAAAATATATATAACATCATATTAATATGTTAAAACAATGTTATAAAATGAATAAAGATATGTGAATATTGAAAGATCATAAAAATCCTTTTACATGGTTTAAAGAGACCATGCATGGTAGATCAGATAACTTAGAAACATTGAGATATTTAGTGGGTGACTCAAGTTTAAATTTGATAACATGGTATGGGTAATACATTAATGACTATATATTTTATACTAAAGAAGTGTACAACAAATGTGTAGTTTATAATAGTAGTGTATTGGTGTTCACATAAGCAATGAATTTTTTGAGTGCCAAATATAAAACCCCATATACACATAAAGTTCATCTTATAGTGTTATTGACTAAATATGGGAGATTTATTACATTAAATTTTGAGTTTTAGTGTTTAAATATAAATGGGTTATCTGTAAAAATATTTTTAGATATGAAAAATTCAATACAATACTAGTTAATTTAAATAGACTAGAAAACACAACCAATATTTTAATCAAAAAACACAAAACAAACAAATTTTCCATGTTCTTGATCCATCAAGTGCATAGTGTTCTGTCATTTTATAAGTGAAAACCAAGTATTTTGGTGAGGAAAAACTTAATATAAATGACAATTTATGTGATATCCCTATATATATGGTAATGTTATTAGAGAATAGTAATTACCACATTATATATTTGGTTTGTGACAGATAAAATTATGACATAGAATTATTACGAGATAAAAATTATTTAGTAGTTTTCTAATATTATAGGTAACACATATTTATTTCTTGTTTAATTTTTAAATTTCATAAAATTTTAGATACATTAGTTTAAAATTTATTACATAAAACACATATTTTAACAAATATGATTTTTTTGATTAGTTTATTTTTGTTTGTACCATTTATAAATTATTTAATTTTATATATAACTATTGGATTTGTATAAAAAAATTTCTTAAGATTTTTTTCTTTTGGATATATCATTTTATGTTACATATTAATTTTCACTATTCTTTTAACATGTCTAAGTGTTAACTAATAATATAAATAATATTCTTAGTTTTATTTTTAATATTTTTGTTAATTACACTAATTAATATTAAAAATATTTGTTTATTTTGTATTGTTTTGTTTTATTGAATAATTTTAAAATTTTTATTAATGTTTTTATGTAGTAGTTGGATTTGAATAATATTTTACTTATTTTTTCATGTTTTCATATCATTTAATATATTATTAATGTTTTTAGAATTTTATTTAACCACTTTTATAAATATGAATAAAAATGTTTTTAGTTTAGTTTAATTTTAATTGGATAATTTTTCATTTAATTTTATTTGTAACAGTTGTATTTGTATATTTATGTATTAAATGATTGTTAATTTGATTTGCAGGATAATGTCAGATCAAATAGATGAGATAGTTCAAGCTTTTAGGAAGGATCATACACAAGATTCTTCCAAGGAGCCTCCTCCTCCTTATTCATAATATCCTTCTACTTTCATAGGGTAAAAGAAGGCTTATTGGGTTAGTAATTGTGGTAGCACGCGTTTATGAAATTTATTAGTTTCTCATAGCTAAGGCTAATGTATATATGTTGAGTTTAATTATAATAATAATAATCATAGAGTTACAAATTCAAAACAATTTAATAGATTTTTAAAATGAAAAATTAGTCCAATCATTAAATTTATTGACTCTGAAATTTATCTATAGCACTTTGGAATATTATTAGGAATATTTTCAGTACAAGGCCCAAATTTGGTGTGGAATTCCTTAGCTCAGAGAGCCTCTATGAGGATATATTAGAAATATTAAAAATATTATATCTCCCCATGAATATTTTTTTAGAAATAATAGAATATATTCCAAATGGTGTATCATAAGGGAATTTTGGGACCACCATTAAATCTATAATGTAGGTTTTCTTTAGGCATGACATAATATTTATGTTCATTGAGTTTTTAGCTTAAGTACAATGTGTTTTGTATTATTAAATACATAAATTTATTTATTTATTTAATAACCATGTCTAAATCATCTCATATTTAAACCCAATTATGGTAGAATCGTAGTTTTAACCACATAACCCTGTGGTTTTGATGATAGATCTTGAAGGGTAGATTCAATGAACATTGATTAGATTGTGGGTTGATTATTGATACTGTGGAGTTCATCTTAGATAATAAAGTTCATGGACCTCTCTAACGACAATGATGTTGAATCAATATTCCATAGAAACTAGTCCAAACATGAGTTATGGAATTGTGTTTTTATAGATTAATCCTCATATTTTTTTATCTTTTTATGTATATTAATCAATCCTTTTAATAAATTTATTCATGGGTTGACCATTGATTAATGAATATGAATTTTATCTTCTTAGAATTTAGATATGATATTTTTTATTTTACCTCTAATTATTGTATGTTTTCATCATTATAATGGTAAAGGATTGATTCTAAACTAAAAAATGTTTTATTTTTATTCCTTATGCTTCTATTTTAGGCATTTCTCCCCTTGTTATTCTCACATTTTTCACTGGTATTTCTTTGGTTGTTGATTCAAAAAATACCCGGTAAACGATCATTGAAGAAACATTCTTTAGAAAAATGGATAAATATTGTAGCTTCAGATTATAGATTGATGGTGTGACTGAGGTTCGAAAATGATGAAAGATAATCTAGTGATGGATCAAAGGATTATAATTCATGGGAATAGAAATGAGACCAATTATCTATCAGATTGGTAAGCCAAAATCTAGCCATTGGAAATGATGGTATTTAGTCGAGGTGTAGGTTATATAATGTTCATGAGCTAGGTCATGTCGGCTTCTTTATGATGGTTATGTTGATGGTTTGTCCATTAATGAACAACTATAATCCAACATTCAGCTGGATTTGGATGGAAGTAAACCTTGGAGAACAACTTAGCATGTATAGGGAGTATACACCCCGATTAGTGATTTCACCCCACATGCCATATGTGGTGAGGAATATGCCATGTTCTTTATAATGTACACTATCTTGGGTAGATGACACATGTCGAGTGTTAGATTAATATCTTCACACCATGTACTCCTAGGGACATTCTGTGTATTTGGATAAATGAATCATGTGTGAGTGCAATACGTAGACAATTCCATGATTAGTGAGACACTCAATGTTCCCCTATGAGAAAAACCATGTACTCCTTAAAAGGGAAGGTTGGATCCCTTATTCATCTCAATTCGTCTCAGATGTGAGATTGGGTGAGTTACCTTTAACCATTCTAGTATGGACATATTTCTCTAGGATACATTCCCTTGGTCTATCCCTATGAGGTTATTATAATGTTGGACATAATATGTGATCCCTTCTATGATCATTTTCTCACATAGAGTTATAAAATTCTCAATGTGTCCTAGAGTGTGATCCTTTTTCATTCTTTTATTCCCTAAGTGGGGTTTCCAGAATCAACATTTCCAACATACCCAAGTGCTTGATTCTTTATATACAAGGTTATTACCGATAGGTTCTAATATACAACATCTCCCTTGAAAGGATCACCTATCTGTGTATTGACATTTTTTGTCTTCTTGTGAGGTGTAGTCCAATCGAGTGTGTATCTCAGAAGACCCATCTCAGTTTCCTTAGTGAATCTTCGTGGATAGTCTTGATGAGTGTGACCACTTAGATGAGCGCCTCCAGTAATAGTGAGACACATGGAGTGAGTTCTCCTAGATGAGCATTATATTTGATCCTCTAGTAGAATCCTAAGATAGTAGTAAGGTTTTGATCTCACTTTGAGAGTTAGTTTCCATCTTGAGAATATTTGGGTTATTGGGGTTATCATTTTTTCTCATATCCCAATTAACATATATTCATACTAATGAGATAACTACTCTCTTTACAATTTATGTTTGGTAATTTCATGTTATCGTACTAGGTATGTATATAACCACTATTGTATAGTATCTTACAACACAAGTCATGTCTTATGAAAATGACATGCCTTTCATTGGAGTCTAATGTTGACCAAGAGAAGGTGGAGCTTTATTATTCTAAATAGACCTTATATGGATTCAAGAGTTTCTTTTAGGTATCTTCCCCTATGTTAGTAATAGCTTTGGTTACTTTTTAGTTTTTAGTGGGCCAATATTTGATCCTTTTTCATTTTCTATACTATGTTTTGTACTCTGATGTGGGATAGATATTGTGCTTTTATTTACAATGATACTTTTTTACCTTTCTAGATTACACTAGTGTATGGAGATTTGTATGTGTGTATAGTTACTTAGGATGAGGCATACCATGTATGTGATATTCATACTCAATGATACTCATTTTCACTAACATATTGGAGGGGGGATTGAGGTTCCCTTCTTGTCTTATCAACATCCAGTTGGGCCCTGATTGGTTAGCTTTCAGGATAGGGAAACAATTTTAAAGCATTATGAGTTCATATTTAAGGATAGGTAACCTAATTTTGGTATGGTGGATGATGTATCCATTCACTAAGACATTGATAACCTGAATGTTCACCTAGAACATGTAGTAACTAGTTATAGGGAAAATATTGGAACATTCATTATATAGGAATGGGTTTTGGTTCCATGTCCTTCTTGAGTTATCTCCCTAGATATTCTCTTTTTACAATGGTGCATCTCAACAATCATTGGATGCTTTTACAGTGACATACAACTAGGATTCCTTAGTAGAATCATTGTTATGATCCACATAGTGATGAGCCTTTAGTTTGTGGACCTATGTTGGAAGTGGTTCCTTCAGATAGACTATGAGAAATATCTTCACCCGTAAAGTAGCATGTTGACCCACCTATGACGGTTCAGGGGGATGTTCCCTATCAGGTTGAGCATCAGTTAATAATGACAATACCAGTAGATGTCACCCCTATACCATGTTTGCTTTGAAAATTGTTTTGATAGAAATAACCCATGTTTTATGGAAATCCAAACACCCTTCCCAGGTTGTAGAAAAGTGTAACAATCATATGGTGTGGGTGCCTTATTGGTTATCGCCCCTCTTGATTGTGGTTTTAATGGAGAGACTTATCTAGGGTGATGTAGGGTGTCGGTAGATCCCTATATTGGTGATGTTTGATATGTCTTTAGACATTAAAGTAAGAGGGAAACTTCCCCCATAAAGATGTGTTCATATAATGTGATATAAAACCCTGTATCCAAGTTATAGAAATCGAAAGTAGATAATATTGAGGTGTTGTGGATGAGTTCCTTTTAATTGTATGTTTGTGTTCATTTTGATGTTTTAAGGTGTTGGAGTTATCCATGGTTTTGGAGAATAGGCAGTCAAGGGAAATTATAGATTAAAGTGGTAGAAACTTATAGCCCAGAGGCTTTAAGTGTGGTTTGAGGTATACCATAGGTCTTTTCTACCCCATATACAATGTTAGTGGATAATATCATGAGACCTTTCTTTAAAAGCATCCCATGTTTGAGGCCTAACAATGCTAATAGATCTATTTAGCTCAACCCTTATGTTCAGAGGCTTATATAGATAGGATCAGTGATCAAACACTTCTATCGATAGTGTGACCTAACTCAAAGATGAGAGAAACTCATGTGGAATATTTTTGTAGTGACAAAGAGACCCTACAATGTTTTCATCAATATGGAACATATTGTTCATGCCTAGATGACTACTACCAGTTAGGGTTTTAGGGTACCTGAGTTAGTGGGATAGAATTTCCATTTTTTGATAAGAAGGAATTATAGAAAGAGTAGGATGGGCTTCTGTGGAGTAGGATATGACTGATTTCTTATCAGTTGGCTAGTATGACCCTTGTATCAGCAGATGCTATGAGATTTCAATTTCCTACAGCATTGGTGGAGTATGAGGAAATATTCTCTAAGAATGTTTCATGTTTACCTCTCCATCATAAGTTTTAAATCTATAAATATTTTCACTAGGGATAAACTGGTATATACAATAGCACATTAGATGACACCATGTAGATTTGAGAGATGAATGTGTGGTCAGAGATTCTATAAATTAGGGGCTTGGTTGGACCTAGTGTGTTCCATTTGGAAACTTAGTATTGTTTACCTATGAGGAAAATGAAATCTTTAGGTTATGTGTCGATTTACATCACCTGAACTAGGTTCTCCTCAGGGATGCGTATCCACCCCTAGGAATTGATGACTTCTTTGACAAGTGGTAAGGGACAAATCAGTTCTTGGAGTTTTACCTTAGTACTTGCTATCACTAGATCTGAGTTTGAGAGTATAGTATACTAAGGGTGGATTTTAAGATATTCCACAGTTTTCTTGAGTTCATGGTGATACCCTTTGGCCTGTTGAACTCCCCTTTTGATTTTTTGGGACATCTGAACTGGGTCCTTAACCCTTCTTATATTAGTTTATGGTAGTCTTCTTTAGTGACATACTAATGTACTAAACGTCAGTGGTGGAGCACATGAGACACTTAAGTATAGTCCTAGACATGCTCTAAGTGTGCCATATTTTGGGGAATATCTTAAAGTGTTAGTTCTATATTTAGTAGGTCCACTTATTAGGATATGTCTTCATAGACATGAGAGTGATAGTGGACCTAGTAATGGTTGTGGAAGTTCTAACTTGGGAGCCAAATGATAGTGTGATGGTGTTGTAAGAATATCCCTACAAGGTTTTTTGTTCACTATTATTGAGTGAGGTGATGGTGCAATTGAACCTTAAGAATGAGGATGGTGCAGTGTATAACTAGTATATGGTTTTCTCTCCCCTTATTATTATTAGTTTATTAGGGTGAAATGGCTTGGGTAAATCTATTTGGAGATAGTTTGTGACCAGATATCCACTGGACATGTTCCCAATGGATTTTTTGAACAAGGGGGAACTTTATCCTTATTTAAGTATGAAAAATGACAATATACATGCTATGATAGGAGGTGTTGATGATATTTCATGCTTTCCATTATTAGTAAATTTAGGAGAGTTAAGGATTTATCAGGATCCTTTGGTATTATTTTTGGAATCTAGAGGTTTAGTTGAATGTTGCGGAGTTTAAGTCTTATTATCTCACTTAATACTAGGTGGAGGTTAAGGTACATAGATGGAAGTGGAAATGGGATGGAATCATTATCTTTTTTTGGCAGGGTCTCCTAGATCAGTGATAGGTCATGATGCTATTTGATTAATCATAGACCAACTCACCATGTTGAACCACTTTTTAACCATCCCAAATCCTAACATAGTTGAATGTTCGGAATTCTTGTGAATATAAGAATTAGTTCGGCTTCATGGAATCCTCTTGATGATAATTTCAAACCATGATTATCACTTTATGAAATTATTATAAAAAGGATTAAAGAGTCCTTTATGACTCAATTTAATTTGAGGACAATGTTTCTACCTCATACAGATGACAAGGTTTATCAGGTCATTCATGTTTTGTAGAACATGCTCTGTGTTTGCATGTGAGTTTTAGGATGTAGTTGGGTGGATCATTTACCATTGTTATAGTTTATATATCTCAATAGTTACCAATCCACCGTTAGTGTGGCACCATTTTTTTTCCATGTATGAGAGACCCTCTATTTCACTACTGTACTAGTCAAATCTATAAGGAGATGACATTGGTGGGCCTAGAGTTCGTGCTAGTGATGATTGTGAAAGGTGCAATTTATCTAGGGGTATATGAGGATTAATTTAAAAATTCAAGAGTTCTTTGTGGAATGATGATAGCGGAATTTGGAGTTTAATGAGGATATCATGTGTTTAGAGATATATCACCTCATTGTGTAATGTAAAGATTTGAAAAATTCAATATTCTATCTATGAGGTTTGGAGTCCCATTTTCCCTATTACTACATTGGGTTAGTGGGGGGGTGTACTAATTGAACCTATAAATGTAGTTAGATCAGGTTCTTAGTGTATTCAACATTTAATAAATAAGAAGTTATGTGCATGAATCATTACATGTTATCTATTAGGTTGAGCTAGACATTATGAATAGAATTACTTTTCTGAGGTTCATAGTGGTGTTTGAGAACTGGTGAAAAAAGACCCTTTGTGGGAAAGTGTTTGTCCTTGGGTGTATGTTTGTTGATAGCATGGGAACCACCAAGAGATCTTATTAGAATAAGATATTAATATATGATATCAATATCTTCAAATGTATGTGTAGTTTTATTACATTTTGTGACAAAATCCTTGAAGGTGGTGAGAATTTAGTTACTCTAAAATTTCTGTGTACCACATTGGAATATTCCTAGTAATATTTTCAGAGTAAGGTGCAGAGTTAGAATTGAATATTGGGGATTAGAGATCTATAGTGTGGATATATTAAAAATATTATATATATATATATTATATCATGAGTCTTTATTTTTTTAGACATAATTAAATATCTCCCAAATGGTTTCTCTTAAGAGAATTTTGAGACTGCCATTAAATTCTAAACATGGGTTTTAACCTGTGCATGAGAAAACCTTTGTGTGTATAAGTTTATCGACATAAGTGAAATAATTTGCGGATTATAAATAAATAAATTTATTTATTTAATCACCATTACCTAATACTCTCTTATTTAAACCCAGTTAAGGTATAATCCTAGGGTTATTTTCATAAACCTAGGGATTTAGAGAGAGAAAGTTTAGTGGAGATATTTGGACAATGATGATTGGATCATGGAAAAATGTTCAGTACTGAGGATTTCATCTTTACCATAGGAGTTCATGGATATTTCCAACATTAGTGATGTGTAATAATTATTTTTTAGTGATCGACCTAAACTCAAGGTAGGGAATTGGGTTTTGTTATATTAATCCCTATATTATTTATCTTTTGACAAACATGAATCAATCCTTCTAAAAAATTAATTCTCAGGTCAACATTTGATTTATGGGTATGGATTTTATCTTCCATGAATTAGGAATTTATATTTTCCTTATTTATTACCTTATTATTATTATTCATTCATAATTCTAATAGAAAGATATTTAGGGTAACTTGAATAATAGATGAGGTTCATTCCATATGAATATGTTTTAGGAATTTCTTACCCCATTCACCACATTTTAATTTCTAGTATTCATTAGATTTTGTTTTGTAAAATACCCAATAAATGATCTTTATGTAGTTGCTATTCATACCAATGGATCGACACCACAAGTTTATGTTCTATATCGATGGTGTGATAGATGTTTAATGAAAATGAAAAATGATGTAGTGATGGATAAAAGGAGGATTGTTCACATGAATGGTTTTTTGGAAATACGATTCTTGAGTAGATTTGATGGATGTAATTTAGAAATATATGATGATGGTGTTCAATTAAGATGATATTGATAGAATAATCATGATATGGGCCATGTGGGAAACTTTTAGATGGTGACAATGATGGCTTTATGGTAAAGAACAACAAGAATCCAACTTCTGTCCAGTCATGGATAGTGGTCAACCTAGATCCAAACATTAAAACATGATCCTATAAAGAATCAGAGGCAATGATGGAGGTATGGAGAAGCTTTATGATGAATCAGAAATTATGGAAAATCCCAAACTAAAAACTGTATTTTTTATAGGAACACACATCACGTAGTTTCCATTGTGTGGCAGTTAGGGTTAATTATTGAGTTAAATATCACATAATGTGTGATTTTTTAACACATTATATAAATCTTAGTTATCTTTATTAACATATATAGGGAGTATACTCACAGGAGGCCATGTGGAGGCACACATTGTGAGGTGAGATAACTTTCCATACAACCCTTAATGAATGAATAGGCATGTATAGGGAATACATTCCCAGGTGGCCATGTGACCCCACATGTTGTGTATGTCAGGGAACATGATGTGTACTTTTGAATGTACATAGGCTTAGGTAGAAAACACAAAAAGAGATTTCCAAACCAATATCTACATACCATATACCCCTAGCGGCACACTGCTTATTTTGAGAAATGTATATTGTGTAAGTGTGAGACATTAATAGTTCTATGTTTTGTTATACATGCCATAAAACCCTATGGGGCATGATATTTACTTATTAAAAGGGTTGGTTGGATCCCTTATTCTTCTCAGATCAACTCTGGAGTGGGATTGGTAGATTTAAAATTAATTTTTTCAATATAAACCTATTTCTCTAGGGTCAATTCACTTAGTATATCCCCACGAGGGTACTATGAGGCATCATATCCTGGGAATAGGATAGATCCCATGTTTGTGATTAGTCTCAGATAGAGTTTTGAAATCCATCCATGAGACCCAGAATGTGATCCACTGTAATTCTCTTTTCTATAGGTGTGGTTTTAGTAATCAGAGTGATCAACATACTTGGGTGTTAAATCTTGTACTTATTGGGTTATTTCAGATGGGGCTTGGCATACCCCATGGACCAGGGAGTAATCCCTGATCTATGTATCAAAATCTATTGTCTTCAAATGAGTTATAATATGATTGATTGTGTATATTAGATGATCCCTATCCATTTTATTAGTGATTATTCATAGATAGACCTGATGAGTGTGATATCTTGATTGAGTGCCACCAATATTAGTGAGACTGATGGAGTTAGATCTACCAGATGATGGTTTCTTTGAGCCACTTGTAGAATGTTAGGCTGGTAGTGAGGACGTGGCCTCAACTTGAGACTTAGTATCTATCTTGATCATATCTATGTTATTTTTATTATTATTGTGTATCATATCCTAACTCACATATATTTATGGTGATGAGTTTACTAATCTCTTGATTATTTGTGTTTGGTGATTTCTTGGTGTCCTATGGGTTATGTATATACTCACCCTTTCATGGGCTTTACCTGAACGTGTCTTGACTTATGCATATGATATACTTTTCATTAGAGTTATATGTGGACTAGAATTAGGTAGATCTTAGTTATGATATATAGACCTAATATAGATCTAGGTGTTTCTTTTGGGTATCTACCCCCATGTTTTAGAAGGTTGGGTTCCTTTCTAGTTTTTAGTGGGTTTGTATTTATCTATTTCTCTTCTATTGTATGACTTATTGTACTCTATTGTGGTATAGGTTTTGTGTGTGCATTTATAGTGTGAGTATTTACCTTTAAATATTATACTTATGTATGGAGATTCATGAGTGTGTATAGGTTCTTAGGATAAGTCCTCACATGTGTGTGATATACTTTTTAGCTTCTAGTTTCTAGCCCTTGGCCTATTGGCGGTAGGTTTAGGGTGTTATTCTTAGCTTACCTCTCACCAGGTGGGCCCCATAGTTTTAGGTTCTGATATTTAATTTTTGAATTTAATTAGAAAAGTATCAAAAAATCAACTATATATCAATTTTTCCAAAAACGTTTGTTAATATAATTTATTATTATTTAATTTCTAATTTTTTTACTAATATATGTTTTCCCTTATTATTAAATGACATATGATATACCTGTAACAAGATAATGAAAAAAGAAATGTTTATCTATGGATTCTAGTAGATAGAGGTGTTTTAAATAAACCCTCACACTAAATTTATTTTTTGGGGAAAGACAAAATAAAAATCAATGTGATATATATCATTTTCTATACAAACATACATGAAAGTTGTATTTTGAATGTTGATGACAAGAAAAAAATTTGTTGAGTGAAATGTTATATTTTAGAACTTTTTTTTCATTATTAATTATCATATGAATGATTTAATTATAATTAATTTATAAAAATGAGGATATCTCATTATAAGATCCAATAATAAATGTATACCTTCATACTTTATCTCATAGAGGGTATACATTATTGGAAGAATAAATTATGGATGAAAATTTTTAAAAAAATATAGAGAAATATTCTAGTTCCATAAATGTTTCCCCTCATCTCCCCCAACTAGAGATGAAAAATGGATGAGGTTTTGAATGAGAAAAAAGGGAAGATAAAATACAGAGGATCCAATGATTGTATCTGAGAGGATTGTAAGGATTTATTTAAGTTATTTCAGGTATTTAATCTATTTATATATTGTGATTCATTAATGATTTCTTCCATGTATTCTATAAATTATTCTGTTGAGTAGAAGAACATATAGGGGACATTCATACATAATGGTAGGAAGGATATTTTATCCACATCCATAAAAAATCATGAACACCTAGACTACATATGAGAGTATGAGGTGGATGTATCATTCAAAAAAGTGTTTGGTTGTTCTCAGGCTTCTTTAAAGGAGGATGTATATAAAGGAAAAAGAGAAGGTTTAGATGATAAATTTCAGGATATGGGTGATATTATGGAGGGTAGTATTAGATCTTCAGTATAGTCATTGTTTTTATACTTGAAAAGGTTGGTTCAGACTTCAAATCCCACTTCTCCACCTTTGTTTGAATATCCTACTCCACCTACTCCTATATATCCAACTCCAACTCCTCCTACAAAAATTACCATATATTATGTTTTATATGTTTATTACCCAATAATAATATTTTTTCATATTATATTATATATTATATTGTGGATACCATTCACCAACAATAGATAGAGATATACTAGCTTAATGAATGATTCTATAGAAAGACAATCAAGACTACCATTTCATACAAATGAGGACACAAAAATTAGAAAAATTATCAACCATTTTTTAGTTTGGACATATATAATTGTTCAAAAAATTACCATTGAGGTATATATAAATTATATCTTCTATATCATATTTGTGCTAATTTTATTAATATTTTAAAATTTATATATTTATCTATATATTTCTTGTTGGGATAATTTAAAGGTAAAAAAATATTGTATAAAAAAAAGTACATATATCTATGACTTCATATAGAAATTATTCTAGAATTTATAGATTATTAACATATTCAACTTTTTTTGGAAGCTTATGAACTTCTAATTTATGCTAACATCCATGGGCATGAAATACGTGTGCTGATTTTAAAGAGAGATATCATGAAGCTTGTAACTAAATTTTTTTAGCTAATCAGCGTGATGAAAGTATTTTACATATGATTATATAATTATATTTATATTAGTTATTTTAATTTAATAAAAATTAATACTTATGTATATTTTGTATTAGGTATATTTATAAACTTTTTATTTAGTATGATATGACATCAGTATAAGGATTTTTTTACCCATAATTTATTTCACTAATAATAATGAAAATGAAAGATATATAAATAACAATATATATTGTTGAAATATTTTAAAATAATGTAATTCAATGTTGGATTCTTCTTTTTCATTAAAGTTATAAAACATATATTTTTCGAAGTGTTATATCTATTAAGTGAAGAACCACTCACATTATATTTATTTTATATTAGTGGCTATTAAATATTTTGTTTTTTTTTGCAAAAGAGAAGACTACTTACTAGTTATGATCTATACATGGAGAGGTTCAAGATTTTTTTTTCAATGTATTGGAAACGTATATAAAATTATTTGAATACTTTTATATTATTATGAATTTAAATTTTATTATATATATATCATATTTTAATAGGGAATGGAATTAATTTAGAGATATAATAGGAAATATGGAAACAAATATCAATTTTTTTTGCGAAAAGGCAACCTCTCATTTGTAATTACTATATTTTGGATGAAAGTAATTAAAATTTTATTTTTAATTTAAAAATTATTTGGAAATTTAATTTTATTCATTAAAAATTAGTAAATTAGTGTGGATATTATGTTCTCAGATTTGTATTTGTAATAATTTCAACTTGTAAAATTACAAAATTTCACATGGTTAAATTTATCACAACCTTTTGTTTTATTTATATTATAATTAAATTGAGAATATATGTTAAATAATTTCTTTTTAATTAGTGTCGTTTTAATGAAAAATACCCTTATTCAAAAAATTATCTAAATCACTTACAAGGAGAATGGGTGGATTATTTCAAATGTTTTATTGGGTTTTAGTTTATTTTTAATATATATTTTAAATTTTCAATTTTAAATTTCAAATTTGAAATTATTTGAACTTTTTTGATATTTTTTTTCATGATTTTACTTATTTTTTCTTATTTTTATTATTATACCATTTTACTAGGTCACTATATTTTTTTTAATTTTTTTAAAATTTATTTTCCAATAAGATATTTTAAAATCAATGTGAAATATTGAATGATATATATATTTCACAATATTTATATAATAACCAATGTGAAATTTTTTTCCCATTCTGATGATATACATTGATATCTATGATATTAATTTAAATCATGACATGAAATATAGTTTTCCATATCTATTAAAAATTGGAAATTTTAAAAACATATTTATAACATCACTTGCAAAAACATCACTAGTTAACTAATTTTAAAAATAAAAAAAAAATTGATGCAGAAAACCCTATTTTTTCAACAGAAATTTTTTTTCCCCATACCAAAGGTTTTCTATAACCATTTGTACTTAGGTCCCCATACCAATAATTCAGATAATTCATTAGTATAGATCTAAAAAGTTTCTTTATAAAAATAATTATCAATAACCATTGGGTATAAGGTTGGCTATTACCAATATTTTTTTAGAACCATTGGAATAGATTCTACCCACAAATGTGGAGCATTCCCTACCCAACCACATGATGCCTAATTTTCCCCTAAATTTTTTAGTATCCCTCACTCTCCCTTCTTGAATCTCCCTTATTCATCATTGTTTCCAAAATTCTTCAACATCAAATTAGTGATTTTTAGATCCTTTGTTTATTATTATATGCATAAATTTTATTTTTACACGGATATCCAAGAGAAAGAGAGATCCCATTATGTTATGATTCATTTAGATTAATTTAACTGAGGTTTATTTAGATTATATTTTTCATATTATTTTATAATAAATTTTATCATATTTAATTTTTTAAATTTAGTTACCCACTTCCTCTACCCAAATCTGATATAAAATTATTATTTTTTGTGTAATATATATTAGGGGATTATGTAATTAATCATTGTAGTATTTCATTAATTTATTAGTCGGTTATGAAATTATTCATTTAATGGTTTTATCTTAATTATCAAATGATCTAAAATTTGGTATAATTAGATTCAAGCTAATGTGTTATGAAATGTTTGTATCAGAATGTTAGTGATTGTAAAGATGTTATATAAAAGAAATTAAAATTCAAAAATTTGATATATATGGATTAATTTTGATACTCATTGACTATGATTCTTATAATGAACCATCCCAAGATAACCTAACACATCACCCTACCCTTCTCACCAATAGGCCCGAAGAAAACTCTTGATCCTCACAAGCTAGAAACTAGTGATTGGGTATCAAGATTACACAATTATGAATGGTTTCAACCTCATATAAGAAATAAATAACAAAATGAAAATCACCTAGAATATAACAAGAATTATCTATATATTAAACATATAAGAAAATAAAATAAAAATAAACTAATAACAATTCAAACCAAACAAGTAATAAATAAAGAAACTAAAATGATACACAATCAATAATAATGATCTATATCATTTTAAAATTTAAATCAAAATCAAACTTAAAATAAATTACATAAACTAAAATAATAAATGATGGTGATAAATGAACTTAATTGAAAGGGTAAATCACACTTTCCCCAAGAATAAACTATTACTAGATACATCGCTCAAACGATATACCCTAAACCAAAATCACTCACCACTTATATAATTTTTATTATTAAACCAATTAGATATAACCCAATTGGAATAAAAACATCATCACCTAATAGAAAGCATGATAAATCCATGCACACCCATACACTAGTTTATATGTATGTTGTGAGATAAACACAACAAGTATGATCTCACCTTTCATGAATTCTAGTTTGAATATAATTGATAAAAATATGTTTTCCCAGATTAGAATTAAGAAATCAAGTAACATGATATATTTTCCTTTATTAAAAATCCACCCTTTTCACATAAAACATTGGTGTAACCAATACTTATCAAGAAATAATATCAACCCATATAAAAAGTATTTTTAAATTCATAAGAAAACTCAATCATATTTTCTCATTTCCAAAACCATTTCATAAGACCAACTTGTAAAATCACATCACATTGATCCTTTAAAACCCCAGTTTCCTTAAAAAACCACACGTTTGGAACCATTTTTTAAATCAATTTGATAGCAAACCAAAACCAAAACATAAATGGAATAGAGGATTTCAAGAATCCATCTATCAATAAAGAATAATAAAATAAACCATAACCAAAGTAATATTGTCAAAAAAATAAAATAAAGAGTTATAGGATACAAATAAAATATGTAAAAGAATCCTATAAATAATCCTTAATATGAATTTGGGATCATGAAAGACTCACCAGAATATGACATGAAGGATACTGAACCCAATTTATCAGATCACTCACATGGACCCTGTGTGAAATTGGTATATCCCATTTAGTTTCCACTTTTGGGTCTCATTGAGTAAAAAAATACCCTCGGAGGGTGATATATTCCTAGGGAACTAGTGAGTTAGAAAACCCTAAGTTAGCAAAAAAAAATTATATACCTTCCAATAGCTACCTAGGATCCTATGATAAATCAATGTAGTGGAGTTGAGTAATAAAAAAATCACAAGATGATTAAAAAATCACCAATAAAACATAAGTAATAAACCTTATCTCACCTCTAACACCATCACAAGAAGCTTCCCCTTTTCACATAATCAATGCATAAGTATCTCATCACATATAAAACATCCCACATTGCTGATAATTATAATATAGCCTAGAAAATAAGAAGATCATAATAGAGGGTGTCACATTCATTTATAAAACTCTTTTATAAATGAAAAATGGGTCTTTCAAAATATTCTTGGAATTCCAATATAATTACTGACCTTTAAAACATTTTTCATGAAAATATATCTTAAATTTCATTTTATAAATGAATATTTTCTTTTGAAATCACTCAATAAAGAAAAAATTAATAATGTTTCATAAAAAAAATTCAACATGTGCCAACAAACCCCATTTTAAAACATCAAACCCTTTCAAGTCATTAAATTCATTATTTGGAAAAAAATTCCAAGAAACTTCTTAAAATCCAAAACTGTTGTTAAAAACCCCTTTAAAACTCTTGGTATCTTTTAAAAAATCCACTAGAGCATTTTCACGAACACATAATATGTAAAAAATTAATTTAAACAAATTCCAAAAATATCCATTGGAAACCCATTTATTCTAGGTATTAAAATAACTTGATAACCATTTATAACCCATAATGGGTATCATATATAGGTATAATTTCATATGAAAATATTTAAAAACACCCATAAAATTGATGACATGTAATATCATCTAATTGAATAAAAACACCTTCTTCAAATGTAGAAACAAGTCCCAAAAAGTTTCCTTTAACCACAGATATATGACTAAGAAAGTAAATAGCCTCAATAATCTGTATAGATAAAAATTCCCATGTTTAGACTGATATAAAACCCTATAATCGTCCCCCATGGATATTAGGGTTCATTATAAAAAATAAACTGAGATGAAGGGAGGAGGAAGGAGAATGGTGAGAGAAATGAGAAACCTACCCTCCATTATACTTAGAAACATAAATAAGGCGATTAGAATCAAAGGAGAAAGAGGTTGAGACTCCCTTGAGTCCTCAAAAATTTGGGGGATGTGAATGGGACTAGATAAGAGGTCTAAAACCATTTAAATTTAGAAAGGTGGTAAAATTGGAAAAAAAACTTAAAACTAAGTATATGAATGTCACTTCATAAATCCCCTGTCATGGTGCAACCTACATTCAATGTAGAACCACAAGATCACTACCCAAGGCACATCATGGTTTGATTCCTCCAGTCATGGAATGACACCCCATATAAAAGAGACCTTACAACACCACATTACTCCCTATAGTGATGTGACAAATATCCCTAAAAAACACCCCTACCACCTAAATACTCATCACAATATAAACTCACCCATCGTAGTATGACCCATTTTTTGCTCAAAAATACACAAAAGTAATAACCTTATAAAGAGGTTGAACACCTTATTCACAATGTGGCTAATACTTCCATGAAATGACCCACTACAGTCTAGGATTACAGTTTGGCCAACCCACCCATCATGGCATGACCCACCTATGTCACAATAGAACCCTTATGCTGTCTGAAACCATATAACAATAAAAATGCTGAAAATACTCACCATTCTGAAAAACCCTAATTTTTTTAAAAATACCCCAATGTTATACATAATATAAAATAACAGTGATATGGGGTGACTCAATTAAATTTTCATAAGAATTTTAATAATGAGTTTCATAGATTGAATGAAAATTTTTATTAAGAATGAATAAATGGAAAATTGAGTTTGAGGAAGAGATATATTATAGTATTATGGTTTATGTTAAAATGTTTACTTGCATGAATACATTTCCAAATGTTTTTATATGTATAGTTATTTATGGTTAAGTGATTATTTTTTTAAAAAATCAATATAAAAGTGAATATTGGGTTTATAAATGATGTTTTTAATGTAATTTTAGCTTGATGATTTTGAATGGAAGGATTAAACGAGTCATATTGTATTTTGACCTTATTTGGTGTTATATGAGTTTATTATAGGAAATATAATTATTATAGAAACATGTTTTCAAAAGGAGGTTACTATTTTTTTAATATATATTAGGTGTTAATTATATATAGAATAGGTGTTATTGATTTAAAATCTTGTTTAAATATGTTATGTTATATAATTATGTTTTTATGTAATATATACTAAAGGATTTATAATTCAGGTGTGTGTTAGTTATTTAAACACACTTAAATTTTATAATCTATTATTTTTAGACATACATTTTATTTTTATTTTTTAATAATTCAATCAAATTTTATTTTGGAAGGGTATTTTTGGTTTACTTATGTTTTTTTTGGTTTCATTTAATTAGGGTTTTTTAATGTTCAAAACTAGGAAGTAATTATAAAAATAATTTCTTCGTTGTATATTTTTTTAAAAACTCTCTAGATCTATTCAAATTAATTTAAATATATATGTGATGCATTTACCAAGAGTGTATAAATATATTTTTTGCCTTGTTATTTAATAATTTTATATTTATTTTAAAATAAAATAATCTAGTTATAGTTTCATTTTTGTACATGTTTGTTCTTAAATATAAGGATTATCAAAACATTGTAACATTTATATAGTTATATTTACTCTTTTTGCAGCATAGATTCTTTATTACAATTCCTCTATTATTTGTATCAGTAACAACCTTGATTAATGTTGAAAATTAATTTTCAACTATATATTCCTTAAGAAATTTCCACTTTTTTATAATTATTATGATATTTAAAGGAATTTTTATAGAGTGTACCTTTGATAATAATATAATTTTAAATTTCTAACCTCATCTATTGACAGTTATCATGAAGCTTGTTTTCTTCAATTTACTTGTAGCAAATTCCACTTATTCTGTTTCATCTAAAAAAATCACAACTAATGTTTCTTTTATATTATTTCAATAATATAGATTTGTTCTTATAGTATCCATCCTTTATAATTTTTACTCTCTTTTTACTAATATTATGGTATGTATTTTACTGTTTCTATAGTTCCATTCATATGTGTTGTAAGTTTTAATTCCCAATAACTAATTTCATAACATGTTTATACTATACCCTATGTTGTTTTGTTTATTTACAACATATATAAGTGATATATTTTTAAAATGAACATTAGATTGAAACAATTTAGTCCATATTTTATTTAGTACTGCTATGATATGTTTAAAAACTATAATGTTTAAATTTATTAAATTGTAAGGTTTTATACTAAAAACTAAAATGTTTGAAACTATTAAACTATAATGTTAAAATATGGTCGACTATAATATTACATATAAAAATCTATAATATTTTAATCTATTAACTATAAATATTATAATTATTTCAGTATATAATATTTACTTTCACTATAAATAAGTGATAACATTTCACTATGAACATTAGCCATTTTAAATATTATATGAAAAACCAAACAATGCATTAATAAGTTGAATCATTCCTTAACAAACCTACATAAATCAAACTGAATATAATGGAACTGCACCAAACCATGCCCTCATAAACCAACTAGACCAAAAAATATGTAACAAAATGGAACCAAACCAAACAAAAATTAAATCAAGCCAAATCTAATGGAACTAAATTGCACCCAAATAGAATTCATGGAGAACCAGTACTAATATAGATTTAAACATCACAAAACTTTTTTAAAATTTATATAAACATCCCCAAAACATATTAAAATTAATTTAAATATATTTAAACAAATTTAAATAGATTTAAACAAATTTAGAAAAATTTAA
Source organism: Viscum album (assembly GCA_963277665.1). Classification (NCBI taxonomy): domain Eukaryota; kingdom Viridiplantae; phylum Streptophyta; class Magnoliopsida; order Santalales; family Viscaceae; genus Viscum; species Viscum album. The sequence continues at coordinate 514,642,577 of OY728131.1, forward strand.
AAAAATATAAACTTTACTAAAATATTTTAAATACATTAAATTTTATATAATTTTAAAAAATAGAATAAAAAAGATTAAAATTTTCTAAAGGTAGGTACAAAAAAATCTATAATTAAAATTTAATTTTATATAATTTCACAATGCATACCACAAATATATTCAAATATGGTGATAAAAAAATTTAGAATAACCTAAATACTTTCAATATTAATTCATAAAAAATAATCAAGTAGTGTTGACAAACTTTTTAATATTCAGATTTCAACATATTAATATTATTTATTTGTAGATTAATTATTACATCATACAATAATTCAGTTTATTTATTTTCATTTCATCTATATTGCTTTGGTTTTGTTATTTTGAGTACATGTTACTTTGGTTTGGATTAGACTAAAATTAAACAAATAACCTTACGCAAAAATAAACCAAATTACCAAAACCAAAATGAACCAACCAACATAACCCAAAATGACCAATATATCCTTACTAAAAAATGACCTAACTAAAAATTGAACTAAATGACCTAGCATGATTGAATTAAATTAAAATAAATGACTAAATTTACTGAATGGATTAACCCAAAAATTAACTAAATTACCTAACCCAAAGATGACCAAATAACCTCAATGGATGAACAAAATGAACCAAATTACCTAACCCAAAATAAACCAAATGTCTTAGCTGAATGACTAATATGAACAAATGACTAAACCTAAAAATGAAAAAATAACCTGACCTAAAATGAACTAGATTACATAACCAAAAAATGACCTAACAAAAAAATAAATCAAATTAATAAACCCAAATAAACTGCATAACCACATAAACCTAAATGTTCAAACCTTTAAAATAACCAAACTTCCTAAACCAAAAATGACCAAATGACCTAACCTAATCACCAGAATGAACTAAATGATCTAACCCAAAAATAAACAAAATTACCCAACAGAATGATCAAATAACCAGATGAAAAAATGAAAAATAACCTAACCAAAAAATAAACCAAATTACCTAACACAAAATACCTAAATGACTAAACCTAAAAATTACCCAATATAAACATGAAAAAAATGGATTAACACAAATGATCCAAAATGAACTAAATGTCCAAATGAATCAAATGTTGAACCTACTAATTCATATTACTTGATTATGTTATGTTACATTTTATTAGTTATTTTCCTTTTAAATTATTATTTTTTAGCTAGGCATATCACATCATTTTTATTTTATAAATTTCTAATTATATACAATAATTATTTCCAACCAGCTGTTATGCCTTATTTTTATTTCCCATTAGTAGTTAAAATATAAAAAATGTATTTTTTTCCTATGTAGAATATAAAAGATATTGAAGAAATATTGTAACACCTTGATATTTTACGATATTATTTCTCTTTAAATAAATATTATTTTACACGCAATAACGAGTTTTAACAAACTATCATATTCTATTAAAAATAATTATTTAATGCGAAAATTATCACCTAGCCAATGGATTGATGTGTTTAAATATGACAAATTAAAATATATAAAAAATACTATTTAAACATTTATAAAATGAATTAATTACTTTAAAATTAGTTAGAAATGAAAAAAAACATTTGAAGGTAATGTAGATGCTTTTATGAAAAACAATTTTTATTCATACAAAGTGTTTTTATTATAATAAATTAAATTAATCTCTATTTATGATTGATTTTGAAGAAATATATATATTATATATTAAATAATATTATTTAATATTAATCTAGTTGTTTCTACTAGGCATTAAATAAGAATAAATCCAGTTTTTTTCTTAAAAAATATTTTTTCTAAAAAATGGTTTTTGTTTTTTTTTCTTCTTATTTTAAATTGAATTTATGAAACTTAAAAAATTTGAATGTTTTTTTAAAAATTAAAATTTTTAATCAAAATAATTAATAAAATTCATACATTAAACTTAGTATTTTACCGTTATGAAATGTAACCATGGTAAAGATTTGTTTCCTCGGTAAAATAGGAAAAATTGGGTTAAAACTTTGAGGAAAAGCTTTATTAAATATATAACACTTGAATTTATCCTATTTTATAAGTTTTTTTTGACGACCAAATATATTTTTATGTATCTAAATAATCTTTTTTAAAACATTATTTTGAATTTAGGAACTGAAGAAAGACTATTGTGATGATAAGTTATATTTTATTCAAATTTAAAATCTATTTTTAGGCCATTGCATTTAATGGTATTGTTGGAAGGTTTCATTATATTACAGATTGATCCAATATTTAAAAAACCATATTTTTTTAAATAACCAAAAAAATTATTGAAATGTAAAATGATTTTTACTATTAAAAAGGGTGTTTTCTAAAAAACTATTTTTCTTTAATTTTGTGTTCTTATATTAAAAGTAATTTATGAAATCTATAGAAATTGAATATAACAATATTAATTAAAATTTTGGAAAAAAAATATCCAATTTTTTTTAAGGGCCCTTTTATTTTTGGTCTTATAATTACGTTATCATGGTAAAAAGCTAATTTATCACAGTTATGGTTAAAATGGGTTTAATGTTTTTTAATTAGGATATAAGGCATAAACTATATCCAAAACTTATCCAAATATGATTATTTAGGTTTATTTAAACCATATAAAATATTATCTTCTAATTTGGGGTTTCTTGGTTCCAATTTAAATGAATATTGTATATATATATTTATAATTTGATATTTTAAGTAATTATAAGTGTGTCATTTCCCTCTCCTATAAAAGGGCACCTCATCTTCTTCATATTCAGAAAGTTTGGGACTTGTAGATTATAAAATACCTACCCTAATACCTTTCTATATTTCTTATTCTTATCATAGATCTTATTTTATCAACAAAATAATTTTTTATGGAGTAAGATGTATTCCAAAAGAGCTTAATCAATGAAGAGGTATAACTCTTAACAAAGTGCTTAAAATTTTGATTCCTTTTATACCTCATTGAAATAACTCGTATAAGTTTTAAAATAATTATTTTAGTATATTTAATATAATTAACTTTTATTATGATTATGTAACAACCATTATCCACCTCCTTTCTATCCTATGGGAAAAAACATTGCTCGTGCGTATGGTTGGACCACCACCTCCATGAAGTGATATATTTTATTTTTCATCATCGCTTTGCATTAATGGTTATAATATTTGATTTCATGAAAATATATGATATTTAGGATATTACTATTATTCTATAAAGGTGAATTAATATTTAATTTTCTATTTTTCCATCTATCAAAAATTGGAAATATCACTTGTGCGTACGTATGGACTGCCATCTCCATGAAGTGATGTAATTCATTTTTAATCAGCGCATTATATAGATTGTTATAAAATATTATATAAATATTAAATATGATACCGATGAAATGATTAAAATTTTGGATATTATGTGAACATGATCAGAGTACAAGGACCAAGACTACCGAACCAAAACATGCATGAAAAATTAAGTGGTTATCACTCAAAAAAGTTCTTTTAATTAATAATTGTTAATAAATTAAATATAATATGTTATAAGTAAATAATATATGTTATTATATATATTATTGTTATTATTTAATATATTTATAATAATATGAATTTATTATAGAGTAGGTTTTACCATGTATGAGGTAAGACGATACTTGAGGTTGGGGTTTCTTATCTCACTTGTAATTTTCTGAGACATAATCCATATTTACCACTTATTTATTTTGTGAGGGGTTTATAATGAACATGAATTTATTTTATGATAATTATTATTAAAATTATTTTTATTTAAAAATCCATATAAGTTTCTCCCTTTCATGAGGTTTTGATTCATATATTACCGAAAACGGTAAGGGTTTATGTTACAATATCATTTCTTTTCAGTATTATTGATGCTAAATTTTTGTTCAGTTAAATTTTATTAATATTACAATTTAAAACCCATATATTTTATTATCCCATGTTTATCCCTATAATATTTGTTATAACCATTTTATAATATTTTTTATTTAAATTTATTAATAAGTTTTTTTAAAATAAATTACAACTTTATTTCCTCTCTGGTCAATGAAAATTTTCTTCCATGTACATACTCGTTAAAAATTATATATAAAGGACATGACATATAATTTTATTGTTTTAAAAAGTTAATATTACTTACCTTTTTCTTTATATACAAATTTATAAAAATGAATATTTTTAAATTTTTTTTGAATAAATTGTTTTTGACTTTTTATAAAAGGGTGACAAGATTGTTTTATTTTAATGTATACGACATGAATTTTGTTTACCAACATCATGATCATTCATTGATTTGATGATTAATTTAAAATTTTCCTAGTTTCTTTCAAATAACACTATTTTCTCATTATTATAGTAATTTTTAGTTAAAATATTATCAAAGGGAAGGGATATTTTCACTTGTTTTCAAAGAAATGTTTGAATGAAATTTTAAATATATTTTTCATCTTTGCAAGAATACTTTAAAGATTATTATACTTCAATGGGGTTATGATATCATAATAACATGAATTTTCTATATATGGATCATGATGGTGATGATTCTATGAAACCTATTTCTTTCTTATTGGTTATTTTAGTCATGATGAGATCTTTATGATGCCCTTTTATTTTCCATGGATTTTGATATGCTAAAGTGGTGAGTGTTTTATAATATTGTGGAATACATATGTATGGTTTTTATTATATGATTTTTTGTTTTATTATATAAATAAAATGTATTGGATAAGGCCTTATATATCATGAGATAATTATGGTAAATGAGTTGATGTTCTTGATACACTATGGGAAATGGATTAAGATGCCTGATCTACTATGATATAGGAAATATGGGTGATTCATGATCTGCTATAAATTGGGAAATAAGTGTTTTTCCTGATCCAGTATGATGTTATGGTCTCAATAGTTAACCTTGACCTATTATATGGTTTCTATTCCAATGATGAATCCACTATTTTATGACATGTTGATATGCTTATGAATTAAACTAATAGATCCTGATTGATTTTTTAATGATTCACAATCTTATGACATACTAATGCTATATACCATGACTCATGTTTATGATAAATGATAGATTAGGTATGAAATTTTTAATACATGATCATGTTATTATCCCCTACGCATACCATATTATTTCATATGATAATTGATTGATATCTCCCATGTTTACCGTTACCAAGCATATGAGATAACCCGTTCTTATGTATCATTTCCTTAGGTTATGAATAAAATTTTTATGTAGGGTATTCCAAATAATGGTATAATGTGAGAATAAATTCATGAAATATATTGAAAATATATCATGGAATTATGTTTTTATGTATCTAGTATAAAATTACACAAAACCTTTTACTGTTTTGGGGTGTGTGATTTTATTAGATGTATTGAAAATTTATCTAAAAGGATGTAATATTTATATATGAAATGATAGGGTTACCTTATATGGTATCATAGTAGGGTTTATTTATTTTTATATATTATGATTAGACAAATTTGGTGAAAACACTTGGGACAAACCTAATTATAGTATAACATAGAAGTGTTTTGGGAAGGTATAGATGATGTGATTTTCTTAGAAATACATCCATATCTAGATACTATAAGTGGAAATGATTTTGGAATAGATGTATCTAGGATTAATGACCCAAATATATAGTTATTCAGATATATATCAACCATAATTTTGGTGCACTATGACTTAATACTTACTACACACCTAATTAGGAACTCTCAAGGGATATGCTTGGGTTAATTAACATTCTACTTATAAATAAATACGATGAATTTGAATATATAATGACAATTATTGAGTTAGTTTAGACCTAATGTTTCATAAATTGAAAATAATTTTTCATTATTTAGATATATTATGAATCAGTTTTCATGATTATATGAGTTCTGACCCTGATTACTGTAGCTTGATGATTAAACTATGTTTTTTTTGGTTTTTTTAAATAGATGGAACCAGATAGAACCATGCTAAAAATTGATGTGATTGATAATGAAATTATTTTCCTATTGATCAACTAAATTATATGGGAGTTGGAATGTTGAATCTTATTTTTATGCTCATGAAACTTTCTCAAGACATGAATCATGCTAATCTTCTAAAAGTAAAATGAGTGAACAATGCATTTTCAATTCTTTCATTAAGAAACATTCACCATATTTCAGTGGGTATTCTAGTCCATTAGTGGCTACGTGATGGATTAATACCATTGAGAAAATATTTTCTATTATCTAGTTATTGGAATATGAAAAAATCTCTTTATATATTTGTCACTAGGAAAGTGAAATAGAGAAATGTGGAATCTTATTAAGAATAAAAAGTAAGAGGAAGAAATTGAATCCATAGAATGTGATGAGTTTAACAGGATAATTTTTAGTAAGTATTTCCCTCATATTATGAATAAAAAATGTATAATTAATTCATCGATCTTAAAAAAGGATTATGAATCCATTAGTACTTATGGGAAAATTTTACAAGAATTTTAAGGTATTCTTTTGTTTTAATCATCACCTTAGAAATAAAAATTTATTGAATATTTAGTGTAGTAAAGTTATGTATTTAAAATATTTTATTTATAAGTTAGTTAGTATCTATGAATAAATCATTTGATATTCTCTAAAGTTATAATTATGAATTATATATTCCCATAATTTCTAGTGTTTTGATAAGAAAAGGAAGATTGAGTATAATGAAAACTTGAATAAATCACATGGTAGGAATAAATTTCAATCATCTAAATGCCAGAAATGTGGGAAGAAACATCAAGTCAATTTATTTAACAAAACTAAGAGGCGATTTATATTTGAAAGGGATGAACCTAAATCCCATGAATTATTAAAGTTGATGAATAAGATAGTTTATATAATAGTGTAAAGAAAGACACTAATTAATACACTAATCACACTCTAATGATTCAACTATATAAAATGGGAGTAGTACAGAAACCATTACATGAATACAAAGGTTTATGATAATTATCGGTGTCAAAAAACTCTTAAACATAAATAAAAAGGGAACTCACTTGGAATCATGACTTTTTACATTCTTTATGGTAATTAAATAGGGAAATATAAACTTATCGTCCTGTCTAGAACAAATGACTTATTTAATTCTGAATCAACCAACTCTTTTGTATCTAAGGAATTTTATAAAGTTATAACATTACCACATCAACGATTATATGTTCAGTTAGCAGTGAAAATTCATAATGGTACAATGATCATATCATGATTTTATAGTTCCCCTCTAATTAAAGTTTGTGGGAAAGTGATTCTTTTAAATAATATAATTATCTATGTACATAAATTTGATGTAATTATAAAAATGGATTATATTTATTTATATAGATCCCACTTTAATTTCATGTAAGGAAATAAAAATTTAGAATTTTGAACGAACCTATGATCATTTATCTATACAAGGGTGAATATAAACTTCTAATGGAAATTACTTATACCTTATGGGAATTAATTCCTATCCATAAAGGGTATCTATCTCAAATGGTTGGGGAGAAAATCAACATTAAGAATATTCTTATGGTTTGTGATTTTTTTGATGTATTTCCAAACAAAATCTCAATATTCTTCCAAATAATGAAGTTGTATTTTTAATACAATTCATACTTAGTATTAAAACCATTTCAGCGACTCCATATATAATAGGACCGATTGATTTTTAGGAATGTAAGCAGAAACTCTAGGAGAATCTAGAGAAGAGATTCTAATACCCTGAGTAAATCACATTGGGGTGCACCAATTCTTTTTTATTAAGAAGAAAGATGGGTCAATGCTTCTTCACATTTATTATCAGGAACTTAACCAGATCACTGTTAAGAAAATATATCATCTACCTCATTGGAATAATTTGTTTTTTCAATTACGAGGTGTTCAATACTTTTCAATGATTTCCCTTCATTCTATATATGAAAAATTTAGGGTTAAGAAGGATGATAAACTCAATATATCCTTTTGTATGTGGTACGAGAATGATCAATTTATAATGTTTCCATTTGGAATTACTAATACCCCATTATCTTTATGGATTTAATGAATAGAGTCATTAGATATTACCCTGATTTGTTTGTGGTAGTCTTTATGGATAATATTATTATATATTAAAAATAAATAAAGGGAATAGAGATCATTTGATAATTGTGATGAAGACCAAAAGGAAGGATAATTTTTCTGATAAATTTATCATGTGTGATTTTTTGGATTCAAAAAGCTTCACTCTTGGGTCATATAATCTCAAGTGAGGGTATATTAGTGGATCTTTGAAAACCCAAAGTTATTTAACAATATACAAGACAAAAAATGGTAATAAAAATTAGAAGTTTTATTAGGTTGGATGGATACTAAATATTCTTTATGAGATATTTTTAATGAATCACTTATAAAATCACCAAGTTAACTCAAAAGGTTGTTATGTTCTTGTGGAATGATGAATATGAATAGAATTTAAAGGATCTAAAAAGATGTTTGTTCAATGCACCTCAGACCACACTAACCTACAATGGAAAAGGGTTTGTGATCTATATTTTTCTATCAATGATGATACTAGGACGTTTCATTTTGTATAATGAAATGGTGATAGATTATGACTCTCTCTAAATGGAAGTTCATGAGAAAAATTAAACAATCCATAATTTGGAGATGAAAGAGTAATTTTTTCATTGAAGATATGTAGGAATTGTCATTATAGTGAAGAGTGTGACATATATATAGATCATAAAATCTTGAAGTATATATTGACAAATAAAGAGTTGAATATGTGACAAAGAATATGGTTAGAGCTGATTAATGATTTTGAATACATAATACATTACCTCCTTGAGAAGGAGAACCATGTTGCAGATGCTTTGAGTCAGAATGACTATGCTAGTTTGGCCATCGCAAATACTAAACAAATTAAATATATATATATATATATTTAATAAAATTATGATTAATAAAAAAATACTATTAATATTATTAAAATAATTAAAAAATATAAAATATTAAAATTCTCAATATTATCAAAAAAATATAAAAAAATCATCAATAATAATTATTATTAATAAAATAAAAAAATATTAAAAAATATAATACTAAACAAATTTTTTTAATAAAATTATGATTAATAAAAAATAATGCTAATATTTTTAAAATAATAAAAAAATATATTTTTTTTAAATTCTCAATATTCAAAAAAATAAAAAATAAAAAATTATTATTATTATTATTAGTAAAATAAACAAACATTAAAAAAATATAATAATAATAATAAATAATAAAATATTAAAAAAAATAAATTATATAATATTCGCACCAATATAAAAGACAAAAACTATAAATAGTTCATATTACAAAAAATATTGAATTCAAATGTTTTTAACATAAAAAAATTACTGTAGGGTCGTCTTCTGGAGGAGGTGGAGGAGATGTAAGAGATGGTGGAGGAAACTCCATCCCTAAACTAGGAGTCAGACATCACATATACTCCATCTACTCGTGATGTTATTGCTGCCATCAACGCGTCTCCTCCTTGTAATGCTACTACTGTTGCTACCTTCGATGCCCATCCTCCTCGTACTGCTGCGGTTGATGCAGCTGACACATCTCTTCATATTGCTTATGCAAAATCTCTATAAGCTCAGTCTAAGTTCGCAACTACTCCTGATACTGTAAGGAAAAAGATGATGCCTCTTTATGAGCTCCTCTCAAGCTAGACATCAACATCACAATAGTACCATAATAAGTACCAGGAGTCAAATAAGAGTTGATACCAACTACTCGACCATTATCAAAGCCTTACTGAGTCGCCTGTATCCATGTCACCTCATCAAAATAGTGGGCACTGGTCTGATCAGTCGTCTCATCCTGACTCTCAGCCGATGTCGGAGAGGTCACTTCCTCATATGACTCCTTCAATTAAAATTAAAAATTAAAAATTTAAAAATATTATATGCAGTTAATTGTCAAACTGAAAAAAATAAAACTAACCACAATCTGATGCTGGAAATCACCAATAATCTCTCCAGTGTTAGGAGCCCTGTACATCCTCTGATAAACGTCGTACTCTATAATATCAAGATGACCGACTGCCTATAAAAATATAAAATAAACTTTTTATATTTAATTTTATATAAAATATTTAAAAAATATACTTATCAGATGCTCTCTATGCGTACTCAATATATGACTATCAGCTCAATGCCTCACCTCCTATCTCCCCCAGTTCCACCTACCCACTAAAGATCTCCTATGAAATCCACCACCCAACCAGTTTAAACAAAATCCATCCAAAACGTGAGATGAAATGTACTCTAGTTGGTGGGCTCTACACGACTCATCAAATTATGTCACTCTTGGTTTCTTAATAGTTGTCCTTCTAAAATTGTTCAAAAACTGACAGAAATGGTCACGCATAGAAACCTTACATGCCACTTGGATAAAGCCACACATACTATCATCAATGTGATACCATAAATCATACAAATAATTTATAATATCAAGTTATTAATAAAATAAATTTCAAAATAAATATTATTTATTTACGTACCAGCCAATGATTGAACATGATGAGCTACACAAAAACAGCTATCTATTCCCATGTGATCCATGACTGAGAAAAATAATTTCACAAGATAGTTCCCCCATGTCTAACAACTACATGCACAGAACATATGTATGAGCTCTATGATGTTCATCATATGAACTCCATCATTCATGAACTGCACCAAAACCAATATTTGGCTAATTAAAAAGTGATAATTGATTTTCCATTTCATCATTAACATTCCCCTCATTCCATCCCATGTAGTTGTGTTTTGAAGTATATTCAGATTCAAAATAATGAGAGCAGAAAAAAGCAATTTCTTTCTGCAAATAAGCTTCAGCAATTGAGCCTTCAACTGATGCTTTGTTACATACTTTTTTCTTCAATTTCTTCATGTGTCTCTTGAATGGTTATGTCCATTGAAATTGTACTAGAACTCTATATTTAGCTTCATGTGAAAAATGTAATATTAGATGTTCCATTGAGTCAAAGAAATTTGAGGGAAATATTTTTCCCAGTTTATATATAATTACAGCAACATCTTCTTCTAGTTTTCTTAGTGCATCATTGTCTTTTTTCACTACACAAATGTCTCAAAAAAATATGATATGTGTGTTATAGAATCCCAAATCATAGAATTCAACAACCCTCTGAATCCAATCGGCCTAAGTCTTTCCATTATAACATGACAATCTTGACTTTTTAATCTGGTAATAAACCATTCTTAACACATCTGCCCAAATTGGGAGCACAGCCATCTAGAATTCTCAAATATGCAATCCAATGAAAAAATAATAAGCGACTCTATTTGTACAGTGTATAAGCTACTTTTGGCTTCATTAACCTCTGTGATCTAACATTTTCAAATGGTTCAAGTTCTGGTCACCTTTAAATTGGGAAAGATCTAATCATTCTTGTACAATATCTTTTGTCTTACCTGGTGTATCCAAAACTATATGAAATAAATTATCAAAATAGCTCTTTTCAATATTCATGAAATCCAACATGTGGTGGACCAACAAATCAGACCAATATGGAAGATCCCAAAAAAATGATCCGATTTATCCCATTATGTACTTTCCCAAAGCCAAATTTTTTTTGTTGGTTTACTGTTGGCCCAAATGTGATGGGAGGTTATGAAAATACAACTTATTTTAACTATGTACCTGAGATAATTTTTGAAGGTTCATCCCATTCAATTGTTCATTTTCTGAAATGAGATTTGTTCCTCCAAAAAGGGTGATCGATTGGAAGAAATATACAATGAAAATAAAAATAGAAATGTTTTTTTTCATTGATGAGCATAAAGGCTTTGTTGCCTTTAATACAGTAAGGACATGATTTTGGACCATGTGTATGCCAGCCAGATAACATGTCATATGCCAGAAATTCGCTAATTTTCCACATCAGTGCGACTTTTAATATGAAATTTTGTTTTGCAATAACTTCATATGAACTAACACCATTACTTCACAATGCATTTAACTCATCAGTCAATGGTTTCAAATAAACATCAATATTATTTTTCAGATGTCATGGGATTAATAAGGTCAAAAATATACATGGCTCTAGAAAACATTATAAAAAATGTGGTCTTATGAATGCATATTCAAACTCATGCATACGAGATTGGATATGCATAAGTAGAAGCATGCTTTTTATAATGTTTTGAGTCAGTGAAAGTTGAAAGGAGAAGAGTCTTTGAGCAAAAGGAGTGCCGCCAATCCACTGGAAATTATTCCAAGTTATTATAAGTTATTACAATTTATTACAATTGATTTTATTTTTAATTATTTCTAATTATTCATAATTATTCCTAATTATTCCTAATTATTCTTAAGTTTTCCTAACTATTCCTAATTATTCCTAAGTATTCCTAAGTATTATTAAATATTCCTAACTCTTCTTAATTATTCCTAAGTATTCATATTTGTTACTATTTGTTCCTCAATATTCCTAAGTCTTCCTATTTTTTTCTATTTGTTACTATTTGTTATTAAGTATTACTATTTGTTACTATTTTTTACTATTTTTTACTATTTGTTCCTATTTGTTTATATGTGTTCCTAATTTTTAAAAATTGTTACTAATTGTTACTATTTCCTACTAATTGTTACTAATTATTATTATTTATTCATATTTATTCCTATTTATTCCAAATTATTACTAGTTATTCCTATTTATTACGATTTATTACAATTTATTATTATTTATTACTATTTATTCATATTTATTACTATTTATTCATATTTATTACTAATTATTACTAATTATTACTAATTATTACTAATTATTACTAATTATTACTAATTATTACTAATTATTGCTAATTATTACTAATTATTTCTAATTATTACTATTTATTACTATTTATTAGTATTTATTACTATTTATCAATATTTATTACTATTTATTACTAATTATTACTAATTATTACTAATTATTACTATTTATTACTATCTATTAATATTTATTACTAATTATTACAAATTATTTGTATTTATTCATATTTATTACTATTTATTACTATTTATTAATATTTATTACTATTTATTACTATTTATTACTATTTATTACTATTTATTAGTATTTATTACAAATTATTCCTATCTTAGTAATTATTACTAATTATTACTAATTATTATTAATTATTACTACTTATTACTAGTTATTTATAGATATTACTAGTTATTACTAGTTATTACTAGTTATTCCTAATTAGTACTATTTATTCCTAATTATTCCTAATTATTCTTAATTATTATTAATTATTCCTAATTATTCCTAATTATTCCTAAATATTCCTATTTATTCATATTTATTCTTATTTATTCCTATTTATTACTATTTAGTACTACTTATTACTATTTATTACTAATTATAAGTATTTATTACTAATTATTACTAATTATTACTAATTATTACTAATTATTACTAATTATTACTAATTATTACTAATTGTTACTAATTATTACTAATTATTACTAATTATTCCTAATTATTCTTGTTTATTCGTGTTTATTCCTATTTATTCCAAATTATTCCCCATTATTCCTCTTTATTCCTTTGTATTCTTATTTATTCCTGTTTGTTACTATTTATAACTCATTATTGTTGTTTATTACTAATTATTACTATTTACTACTAATTACTACTAATTAGAACTAATTACAACTAATTAGTACTAATTACAATTATTTTATACTAATTACTACTATTTAATACTAATTACTACAAGTTAATACTAATTACTACTAATTACTACAAATTAGAACTATTTATTAATTTTTATTACTAATTATTACTAATTATTTCTAATAATTACTAATTATTCCTAATTATTCATAATTATTACTAATTATTACCAATTATTACTAATTATTACTAATTATTTGTAATTATTACTATTTATTCCTATTTATTCAAAATTATTCCTATTTATTATATTTTATTACTAACTATTACTAATTATTTATTACTAATGATTCATATTTATTACTAATTATTCTTATTTATTCCTATTTATTAATATTTATTACTATTTATTCATTTTTATTACTAATTATTCTTATTTATTACTAATTAGTCTTAATTATTCTTATTTATTCCTATTTATTTCTATTTATAACTAATTATTACTAATTATTTTTATTTATTCTTATTTATTCCTATTTATTACTTTTTATTATTATTTATTATTATTTATTATTATTTATTACTAATTATTACTAATTATTACTACTTATTACTATTTATTACTATTTATTACTATTTATTACTATTTATTACTATTTATTACTATTTATTACTATTTATACCTATTTATTCCTATTTATTACTATTTATTACTATTTATTCATATTTATTCCTATTCATTCCTATTTATTACTGATTATACCTATTTATTTCTATTTATTAATAATTATTACTAATTATTACTATTTATTCCTATTAATTACTATTTATTAGTAATTATTACTAATTATTACTAATTATTACTAATTATTACTAATTAATACTAATTATTACTAATTATTACAAATTATTCCTGTTTATTCCAATTTATTAGTATCTATTACTATTTATTCCTATTTATTTATATTTATTAATATTTATTCATATTTATTCCTATTTATTCTTATTTGTTCCTATTTATTCGTATTTATTCATATTTATTCCTATTTATTCCTATTTATTCCTATTTATTCTTATTTATTAGTATTTATTCTTATTTATTACTAATTATTCTTACTTATTCCTATTTATTACTATTTATTACTAATTATACTGATTTAGTTATATTTATTACTATTTATTACAAATTTTTACTATTTTTTACTATTTATTACTATTTATTACTAATTATAACTATTTATTACTATTTATTACTATTTATTACTATTTACTGCTAATTATTACTAATTATCCCAAATTATTACTAATTACCCCTAATTATTTCTAATTACCCCTAATTATTACTAATTAGCGTTAATTATTCTTAATAACTACAAATTACAGCTACTAATTACTAGTTACCGCTAATTATTTATATACAATACTAATTATCGTTAATAAATATAAATTATTACTAATTATTAAGAATTAGTACTAATAATTTCAATTTATTATTTCAAATAAATACTAATAACAAAACAATTTAAATCGAATTTGATTACAACTAATCAACAATAATTAAAATTAGCATAAAAAATGAAATAAATACTAAATTAAATAAAATATAAATACCTTTAAACTTGATCTTCTATTGATGTAGACGACTTCACAACTTTTTCGTAGAAAAACTAAATCAGAGAAATTTTCACTCTAAAAAGAGAGTTTAGAGAGGGAGAGAAAGTGAGAATTGAGGGGAAGAGTAGGAAAAACGGATGGGGGGTATATATTGGTTAGATTAGTTGCGACAATACTATTTGTGATGGGTATCCCATCACAAATAGTACTATTTGCGATGGGACTCGTCACAAATACCTTTGCCCGCATTAATTACTGTCAGCGGTTAAAAGGGTATTTGCGACGAGTCCCGTCGCAAATAGTTGCATGTTGACACACATTTTTTGCGACATGACAACATCCCATCATAAAAACCTATTTACCACCACCTGTATTTTGTGACAGGGCCTGTTGCAAATACCCTCCAGCTGACACACTATTTGCGACGGGGGAATCCCCCCATCGAAAATAACCTTCCCGCAGTTTGGCGCGCAGACCGCACCAAACCGCGCCTTACTTTTTGCGACAGGACCCCTAATCACATTGCAAATAACCAATTATTTGCGACGGGTCGAACCCCCCGTCACAAATAACCTCTGGGACGAACTATTTGTGATGGGAATTAATCCCGTCGCAAATAGACTGTCGCAAAAAGCTATTTTTCCCGTAGTGTTGAAAATTAAAATCATTTGGCAAAGGGATTGATTCTATATTTATTTGTTAAATGTTCAACCATTCATCCTTGTGAGGATTAAAGAAGTACAGAAGGGAGATATAGAACTATAAAAGAAATTGAAGGCTATTGATGAGTTCAACCATGATTGTGATGAAATGATGAGGTTGAGGAGCTTAGCATGTGTCCCATAAAAACTAGATTTGAAGGATTTATTGGATTAAAGTTATAGATTATCATTATCTATTCATCCTGAATGTATAAAGATGTACATGGATCTGAAAGAGTATTTCGTGTCGGAAAACATAAAAAATGATATTTCAAAGTATGTATCTCGATTTCTGGTATAAAAAAAAGTTAAGACTAAGAGATAAAAGTTTAAGGTAATTTTATAACAATTACCCACACCAGAATTGAAATGGGAAAACACTACCATAGATTTCACCATCAAAATAACCAAAATATCTAAAGAGAATAATAGTATTTGTCTTGTAGTTGGTCTCCATAAGAATTCAGTGCATTTTATGTCCATCAGAGAATATTTATATCTTTATCATATTTCTAGGATATTAATTAATTAAGTGGAAAGGTTATATGGAGTACCACATTCTATTTTATCAGATTGGGATATGAGGTTAACCTTGAAGTTCTAAAGAAGTCTTCAGCAGGCTATGAATACAAGGTTGATTTTTAGTATTTCATATCATACCTAGATACATGGTCAGTCTAAGAGTACAATTCAAACACTAGAGGATATATTGAGATATTTCTATATGTATTTCAAAGGTGTTCGGGACAAACACCTTTCCTTAGTGGATTTTTCTAACAAAAATATCTTTCACTTGAGAATTCAGATGGAAAATTATAAATCCCTATATAGTAGGAAAATTATAACTCCAATGTGACGGGTTAAAGCTGGTTGTGAAAATGGAATATAAGGTTACATCCATTCAATAACACATAAGGGAAGCTTAGTTCCAATAGAAAACTTTTACTGAAAATCTTCTATGGGATCTAGAGTTCAAATTTGGTTAAAAGTTATTCCTATGAATATCTCATTAGAATAAAGTTATGTGATTTAGAAAGATCAGTAATTTTATCCTTATATATATTGGTCCCTCTAAGATTATTTATTGGATCAGGATGGTAGCTTATCATTTTTCACATCCACTAAACATATCTCAAGTTCATTATATGTTCCATATATATTTTATGAGGAAGTACATAGACGATCCTTAAAATGTACTGAACTCATACTTCATAGTAATATATAAAGATATATCTTATAAGAAACAACCTATATAGATTATGGATCAGTCATTGAATGTTCTATAAAAAATACCATTTATTTGGTAGAAGTTTTATGGTGAAACTATAAATTAGAGAAAGTTACATTGGAAAATGATTTAATGAGACATGAGTATCCTTAGTTGTTTGTTTCAATGTGATATAATTTCAAGTGTTAATTTATAATAAGGGGGAAGAGTGTAACACCCTAAGATTTTATGATATGATTTATCTTTAAATAAATATGATTTATTTTATAGCATTCTTTATATGAAACACTGACTATTAACAAATTATATTATATTGTTAAAAATATATTATTCAATGTGAAAGTTATCATATAGCCATTGAATTGATGAGTATGGATAGAACTAAATAAATTATAAAATTTATTGTTTAAACACATATAAAATTAATTGTTTAAACACATATAAAATTAATTCATTTGTTATATATTGGATAGAAATAGAAATAAAAAAATTTGAAAGTAAAAGATATGTTTTTCAAAAAAACATTTTTTATTCATGTAATCTGTTTTTATCTTAATAAATTAAATTAATCTCTCTTAGTAAATTATTTTCATGAAATATATAGATTATATATTCAATTTTTTTTAAATATTCATCCAATGGGTTTTACTAGGAATAGAATAATAATAAATCTAATTGAATGCTAAAAAATAATTTTAAAAAAGGTTTTCATTGTGTTTTGAACAATTATTTTAAAAAGAATTTATGAAACTTATAGAGATTTAATATTGTAAAACGGGTTACATATTTTTAATAATAACAATTAATATAATTTAATAGGTTCAAATTATTTTTTGTTCGTTATGAAAAGTAATCATGGTAAAGATTTATCACCTCGATAAAAAAAGAAAAACTAGGTTAAAAATACAGGGAAAAGATTTAAAATCTCTCCAAAAATTAACTTTATCATATTTTATGAGCGGTTCTTGAACAAATATATGTTTATATATTTAGATAACATATTTTAAATCATTATCATTAATTTTGTAACAAAAAATTGACTCTTGTGAAGGTAAGTTATACTTTATCCAGAATTTAAAACATATTTTGGGTCATTGTATTTAATGGTTTGGTTGGAAGGTGCCATTTAGTTTTGCATTAATATAAAAGAATAAAAAACTTCCTTCTTTGTTAAATAACAAAAAATCAAGTAAATAAATTATTTTACTTTATTTTAATGTAAAATTATGTTTATTCTTAAATCAACTATTTTCCTAAAAACTATTTTTGATGCATTTTGTGTTATTATATTAAAATTAATTTCCAAAACCTATAGGAATTAATTATGATAAAATATGTTCCAAATTTATAATCATAATTTCAAATTTTTTTATGATTACCCTTTTATTTTGGTCATATATGTAATTTATCATAGTAAAAATCTTAGTTATCACAATTAAGGTTAAATGGTTTCTAAAGTGGTTTAACTAGGATATGAGTCTTAAAATGTATCTATTACTAATGTAAATGATATTGGTTAATTTTATTTCAACCCTATAACATCTTATTTTTCAATTTATAGTGCTTTGGTTAAATTTACATGATTATTATATATATATATATATCATTTATTCTTTTAATAAATTCCAAGCGTGTCCTTTCCCTCACTTATAAAAGGGAACCCCCTATTATTCATTATTTAAAAAATTTGCGCCCTCTAACTCAGAAAATAAATCCCCTAATTCCTTTATATGCACCTTTAATATGTCTTATATCTTATAGTCTTTTTGAAATAACATCATTTCAAGGATTAATGTGTAATCTAAAAGAGGTTTCTTAATAAATAAGTATAACTCTTAAAAGAGTACTTTAAATTTATTTTCTTTTTCTACCACTTATAAATATATGGTATAAAATATTTTATAATAAATTTAATAAATTTAATATAATTAATTGGTATTATTATTATGGAACAACCGTTATCCACATATTTTCTATCCTATGGGAAAAGAAAACGTCACTCGTGTATACATTTGGACCACCACCTCCACAAAGTGTTGTGTTTAATTTTTCATCAATGATTCACATTGATGATTATAAATATTGATTTGAAAAATATATATATTGTTTATGATTTTATTATATTTACTTAAAGGTGAATTATTATTTAATTTTCTCCATTATATCCATCAAAAAGTGAAAACATCACTTGTGCGTACATACAAACTACCATCTTTGCAAAGTGATGTAATTCATGTTTCATCACTACTTTATAGGCACAATTTTAAAAATGTATAGAATGATATATATTATTATAATGAAATTAATAATTTTATAGATATTATGTAACCATGATAAAAGTATAAGGACAAGGACTATCGAATCGAAACATGTATAAAAAACAAAGCTGTTATCACCCAAAATTATGATTTTAATAAATAATTGTTAATCAATGGGTGTTAATATATTATAAGTATATAATAAATGGTATGATATATATTATTATGTTGATGTACTATATTTATAAAAATATATATATTTATTATAAATTATTTTCTAACACATACAAATCAAGATGAGACTTGAGGTAAGAGTTTTTCGTCTCACTTTTAATCTTTTGAGACATAAGCTAGATTCACCACTTGTTTCTTTTTTTGGGTGTATATAACACCCATGAATTTATTTTATGAATACTATTATACTAATAATGTATATTTATAAATAAATATATGGTTATCACTTTCATGAGTTTTTTATTCGGTGATTACCAAAATGGTAAGGGTTTATATTACAATTTCATTTCTTTTCAAGATTGTCTATTCTAGTTTTTTTGAGGAAACATTTATGAATAATATCCTCTAAAACCCATATACTTCCATATAATATGGTAATTATAATAGTTTTTATTTATTATTACAATTTCTAATAATTGTTAATTAATATTATCGATGAAATATTTTTTAAGAAAGGCCGGCCTTATTTCCTCTTTGGTAGAGGAACTTTTTATTCTATGCACATACTCTTAAAAATTATCTTATAAAGGTTATTTACTACATTTTTAAGGTTTTAAAAGGTATTTATCACTGACTATAACTTCATTTTCAAAGTTTTAAAAATTAATATTTCTATTTTTTTTTTCCAAAAAAGACATTTTTTACTTTTTACGAAAGTGTGAAAATAATGATTTCATTTAACATACACAAAATGAACAATTTTTTTCTATAATTATGATATTTATTTTATTAGAACGTTAATTTAAAATTTTCTATGTTTAATTCTAAATGAAATTATTTTCTAAATATTCTAGTAATTTTTAGTTAAAATTTTATTAAATGGATATTTTTTCTTGTTTTCAATTAAATGTTCAAATGAAATTTTAAAGGTATTTTTCATCTATTTTATAATCCTTTAAGGATTATTATGCTTAAATAGGGTTATGATATCATGAAACCATACACTTTATTTATATGGATTATAATGATTATTATTTTATGAAACCCATTTATTTTTCACATTTAAATTATATTATGATGATATTTTTATGAAACCCATTTCTTTTCCACAGGTTATGATATATCAAAGTGATGAATAGTTTATGATATTAAGGCAAATGAATGTATGGTTTTCATTATATGATGGGTGGTTCCATTATATACCTTTAATCCATTGAGTAAATCCTTATATCTCAGGAGATAATTATGGGAAATGAGTTGATGTGCATAATCCACTTTGAGAAACAGATATGAATTCATTATCCACTATGATATAGGAAACATGTGGTGATTCTTGGTCCCTTATGATATAAGAAATATGTATTGATTCCTGATATGTTATGATTTTATGGTCTCTGTAGTTAACCTTGAAATATGATATGGTTTATATTCCTATGATTGTTCCATACTTTTATGACATGTTGATATGTTTATGAATTGAACTCATAGTTCATAATTTATTTTTTATGATTCCCAATCTTTTGACATACAAATATTTTATACCATGAATCGTGTTTATTATCTACGAGAGATTAGGTATAAACTATTCAAGTTATTATCATGATATCATACCATTATTCTTATCTTATGATTTCATATGATCAATGATTTATATATACCATGTTTAACCTTACTATGAATATGATCTAACACTTTATTATGTTTCATTTCCCCTAATTATGAAGAAAATATTTAATTTGGGTATGTCAAAGAAATCTGTATTGTAAGAGGAATATTATTAGATATATTGAAGATATATCATGAAATAAGTTGTTTATATATCTAGTATCCAAGTACATTGAAAATTTTGTGGTTATAAGGCATGTATGATTATTATATGTATTGAATATTAAATTAAAATAATTTAATATTTATTTATGAAACTCTTTTGTCACCATAAATATATAAGTAGAGATTATAAAAGAATGATCTATGAATGTGAGATAAAATACTACCTAATTTGGTTCCCTTAGTACTTATATTAATTATAATATATATCAATTAATATACATTAAATTTTATTTTATTATTCATTTTTAAATTTCATTTGGGGAAAACTATTTAATAGACAATTTTTCTCTAGTCAAACTAATGAAAGTGTTGATAAGTATAGATGATTGAGTGGTGGTGGTAATAAAGGTTCTCAAAACATCCATTTACACATCAAATATGATATTGGCCACCATATATCCTATCTACCATAATTTATCATCAAGCTATTCAAGTTGAGGTATCAGGGACATTCCCATCTATGTCTTCACCATCATTTTAGATATGCATTTCTTCTTAGAGGACTTTTTCCTATCTCATGATAACTTCTTATCTATTATTTCGTTTTTACCCACTTCTATGACACCTCCATTTCCCATGCCTCATATGTGTTTAGGATTTTATTATCATTTTCATACAAATTCTACTCTAGAACTTTTTGATCAACAAGATAATGAATTGGAGCCTACAAATCCTTTACAGGCTACGATCTTCCATATTTTATGGATCCATTAGATCCCAATGATCATCATAAAATAGGTATATTTTTATAAGATCATTATATTCTACCACATTAATTATATTTAAGTTATAATGATTGTTAATTCTATTTTTTTTATTTTCTAGAATGATATTTTAATACGTGTCATTGGTGTACTCATATGCATGAATCTAGAATCATCATATATAAATTATGTTAGAGTGAAACGAGGAAAAATAAATTATTGGTAAACATATTAGGCAATGTATAAGTTTTATAGTGTTGTTATCCAAGTATAGTTATTCCATTTCAGATCAACCAATAACATAGAGACACCACGATGATCAAATCTTGGAGAACGCATGGGCTAAGATATTATTAAGAAAATTTGTTAAATTAAAATCTATATTATTATTTTATTTATATGAATTTATATTATTCTCATAGATTTAATTTAACTTTCATGATGGTCAAGCTACAAAGGTAGAATAATTGTTGGAATTAGGGGAATTGTAGAGATTCTATAACCATGAGATGTATATTGATTGGACCGGTATATTTGGCACTGAGTAAGATGGATATTGGCCATCAATGATTGTTTAAATCTATATTACCTAGAAATGGTTTCTTATTACAATAGTAACAAGTTTAAGGGGATATTCAAATTTAATGGTTTTTTTTATTTAAAATGATTGTGATTTTTTTGAATTATTGATTTTTAATTTTTTATATTCTTCACAAAGAAATACAAAAAGTATTTTATGAAGTCTATTGAGTTGAACTAACCAAAACATACATTCATATTAGATCTCACAAAATGTCACACCCTAGAACCTATAGGTTTAGTGACTTTGGAGATAAGATATATAACCAACCCATTTAAACCATTTTTAACATATCCCAAATATATTCTATATATGTGATATATTTTTAGACATATCATACATAATAATCCTCTTATTAACCTAGGTAATGAAATCATAATAAGAATGATCACAAATTATTTGTAAAGGTAAATATAGAAGATATCAATCGATGATCATGAGTTAAAATAACATGAACATGTAGGTTTGAAAACATAATCAAATATTTTGGACATAAAATAACATAATATTACCCATTAAAACATATATCATAAGTGATGAGTTATTTCACAATTATTTTATATAACATAAAACATATGTAATAGGGGAGTGGTGACATAAGTCAAAAATCACGATCCATGAAAACAAAACATTGGAATAAGAATGTGTCATAATAGTGTGAAAAATATATAAGAATATAAAATTATTTATTTTGTTCAAGGATCTATGATATGACCATCATCAAATTGTTTATATAGTCCCTTGGTGGATTTGGTTTACTCCACCTTCCCACTAACATAGTATATTGGGTTTACTCCCAAAACCCTGACACATAATATCATGAGAAAATAGATTTATCTAATCCATTAGAGGGCTATAATAGACCCAAATATAATATAATAATAAAAAATACATATTTTTTCCCCATGAACGTGAAATATTTCATAATTCTATCATAACATAATTTACCCATGTGAAAGAAATAGATTCCCCAAAAATATTTCACATAGCATAATCATTATCCATATAGAGTAAGAATGTGGATGGTATAATTATAAAAATCCCTAATGAAGCATAATAAAAATTAATGTATCTAAAAATCGATATAAACAAATTTTATAAGATAATTAGAAAAATACTTTGAGAAATAAGAAGAAATTCCATTTGTTTTTAATATCATTTACGTGAAAATAATGAATTCACAAAAAAATGAGAATATAAATTACATTGTAAAACTATGAATACATACAAGGAAATCCCTACAAATTAGAAAAATCCCAATGGTGTCAAAATATTTTCATGTATAAAACATTAAAAAATATTCCTTTCATAATTTTATAAAGAAAGTTTAAAATGGCCCATGAAAAAATATTAAAAAGATTCCTTTGAAACTTTTTTTAAAATTAAAAGAAATAAAAAATGAACTTAAAAAATAATTTAAGTATAGATAAGAAAATTCATTAAAAAATATAAATAATATGGATATGGAAGTGAAATATTTACATCAATAAAGAAGAGATAAGAAAAGTTCCAATTACAAAAAACCTTTCAATTGAATTGTAAACTAAAGGGATTTGAAATGATAACAAGACATATAAAAACTAAAAATTTAAAAAAGAGAATAATTTAGATTATATGATCACATATTTTCAAATATGTGTGGATGATTTAAATTTCAATATAAATATTTTCTTATCTATATGGGAATTACTAATGATGGAATGGGGGTTTTGAGAGAATTCAGGCCCACCTCATGGTCCATAGTTATAGTTTTTGGTGAAACTGTTAGAGGCTCATAATTGATGAACAATTAGTAGTAACCATGCAGATCAATCGTGAAACCCAAAAATAGTGGAGTAAATTTTTTTTAACCATGAGAGGCAGTCCAAACAGTCATGAAGAAACTATAATAAATTGAAGTCTTAAGTTTCACGGTGTGAGAATGGTTATTACTAATCATGCGGTTAAATCGTACAAGGTGTTGCTCTATAGAAATTGGCCAATACACAGTTGGCACACTATTTGGAAAACTATGCACCCCTGTAAAAAGGGTAAAATAATTTTTTTTAAAGTGACTCATAATTTTTATATGTAGATATCAAATATTAATAAATTAATATTTATTACATAACATAATGATCAACATTGGAATTGTGTAGGTCTAGTATCATGATAATCTTGGATACATAAACAATTTTTTCATAAGTGAACTAAATAATCTCCCACTATGTTCTTCATAAGTATCACCCTTCTTAGACATATCATAAATAATAACTTTCATGATAACCTGGGGAAAGGGATCATAAGAAAGTTGAGATCTGATGCTTAGAAAGTGTAAACAAGGAAGATATCTATAAACACTCAAACATAACATGATCATATAGGTATGATTATATAAACATAACGTTTGAAAAATATAAGCTGAATATAATATATCATAATATTGATTCATGGTAGAAATCTTGATAGCATATAATATATGAATCATAAAGGAATCAAATAACATAATACAAGAGATCATAACATTGGTATGAGAAAAAAGCATGTGGCATATACATAATCATATAACATCATATATTAGTAGTTAAGGATCAAATTAAAGACTATCATATTAGATTGGGTTCACTCCCCAAACCATCATAGTAGTCAAGGTTCACCCCCAAGACTAGAAAATATAGTCCCTTACCAAACATGGTTCACTCCTCATTCTAGATTTATTTATCTCACGAGATATCTATCTTTACCCAAAGAATTAGAGGGTTGTATAATTCTTGGGCCACCCATCACATAATGAAAATCATAAATATGTGTGAAAAAAGATCATAAAAAATTCATCATATCATAATGCATAAAAATAAATGGGTTTCATAATCATTTCATTATGACATAACCTATGGAAAAAATAGGTTTCATAAAATTTCATCAATTAATCATATCATAACCAGTGAAAAAAGAATGAGTTACATAAAAATATTTTCATCATAATCATAAACCATTTATAGAAATAATAATGATATTATCATTGGAAAATATCTACAGTAAATGTTATCAAACATCAAAGGATGTTTTATTAGATGGAAAAAGGTTTTAAAGATCAATTAGAACATTTCAAGGGGAAAATATTCTTTTTTTACTTTGAAATAAATTATATAAAATATAAAAAATTTCCCAAAAATCAAATAAAATATTTTCTTTGAAAAAAATATTAAAAGCTTATAAATCAAGATTAAAAGTATTTAGTTGTCATGATAGAAAGAATTTTAGATCATGATGTATATGTTAAAATAAAACATTCCTTTTAAACTTTTGTAAAAATTCAAAAAGTACCTCATTTGGAAAATGAAAACAAGATTCATTTTAAACCATTTTTTATAAATTCAATAATATAAAAAATTACTTTAAAAATAATATTAAAATATTATATACATTCTTTAAAACATTTTTATAAATCATTGAAATGGAAGAAAAATGTTTTTTTAATCGAAGACCCAAGATCAAATCCAGGTAGGGGAGAATTTCTGGGTACTGTAGTAGGGAATTGTAGACAGTACTGTAGTAGAAAAGGGACTGTAGCGGGAACTGTAGAGATAGCAATACTGTAGAAGTGTGGGTACTATAGCATTATTGTTCACCTAGGGGTCCTTTGGGCCAAAAAATGGGCTTTCATGGCTTGTATTCAGGACACTTGGCCTTGGGCCTTCAGGCTATGTAATGGGTCACCCTCTACCCAGTCTGAAGAGGTATTTTCTTTAAATAATAAATTGAGACTTCAACCCCAACCTTTAAAAAAACATAGAGAGAGAAAAATGAAATTAAAACATATATTCTAAATAAATAATTAAACTATAAAAAATTCATGAGTATTTTAGAGTTATATCATTATGTTTTATAATCAGAAACTCGATCATAAACTATACCAGTAAACAATTAGATTGTAAAATAAAACACTTACCACTTTGGTAACATTTGAATCCTAATCCCCATGAAAGAGTAAAATAAAATGAAACATTAAATATCTTGAATATATATATAATAATGATATAACATGTAAAAGGGCAGTATATACACCTCATAAAATAATATAGGTGTATGAAATAATATACGTCCCAAAGAAGATAATTTGAGATGATAAAACCTTACCTCGAGTTACACATTCTTAAAAATAACTCTAACCAAGTTTATAATAAATTTAAATTTCTTATAATTATATATATAAATCATTTAAATAATTATAATTTAATATATGTTCCATTTATAAATTTTTAATTCACATTTATCAATAATGACTTATTAAAATCATTATTTCCAAGTGTTAACTATTACATTTATCACGAGTAATTCAATTCAGTAGTTATAGTCCTTATAATTTGATCATGATTACATAATATACATAATTTTAATAATTATATAAATAGAATACATATTCATTATATATAGAGAGATTGATCTATATAATTTAGATATAGAAAAATGAATTTCACCATTCATGGAGATAGTAGACTGTACATTCACATTAAAACAATTTTCAATTTTGATAGAAAAAAAATAAAAAAAATAATAATTAATTTATATAAAATTATTATAATATCATATAATTCATTTATATAAATTTAATCTATCCACATTTCCATCTAAGTAAAATATAAATTAAAAACAAATCCCATCGCTTCGTGGAGGTGGTAGTTTACACATATGCACGAGAAACGTGATTATTTTCAAATAGATTGGAAGGTAAGAAGGTAGATGTGATATTATAATTATAGAAGAATAATTATTTCATAATTATCATATATAAAAATTAAACCCATCATAATAACCATCCATAAAATATGGTGGGGGAAAATGAATTGTATTGTTGTGTGGAGATGGTAAGTTGTACATACACACAAGCGATACTTTCACTTCCTATTTGATTGGAATGAGGGTGGATAATGGTTATTTAATAATCATAATAAAAAATAATTACATTAATTAAACTTAATTTATAATTTTATTAAAAATACAATATATTTATAAAAGGTAAAGAAGGATTAAAAATACAGTGACCAGTTAAGTAGATTACCACCTCTTTGAAAAAACCCCTTTAGATCTCCTCTTAAGTATCTTAGGGTTGATATTTTGTGAATAAAATAACCTATATAATGTTTATAAGGAAGTTTTTAAGTTATTTTTTGAGGGTATGGTCAATCTATATGGCTCAAAATGTGTGAAGAATTGAGGGCCGGAGGTTCTTTTTTATAATTGAGGTGAGGGGCACTTTTGGAATTTTATAAAATATTAAATTTTAATAAAGTAATTATCATGAAAAATAACCATATATTGGGATATAAGTTAGGATTAAATTTTAATCCCATCATCCAATAGAATTTTTATCGGTTTATATAGTGTTTCAAACCTTATCTTTGGGTTTAATCCCTTAGTTAACCCATTTTAACCTTAACCATGGTAACAATGTTTTCACTCTTAAAGGGATATAATTTTACTTATATGGTAACTATTGACTAATAAATAAAAAATGATGAAATTATAGACCATATATTATATAAATGTTTCTATTTAATTTTTTTTTTATAAATTTTAAATAATTTAATAAAATGTTATTTCTATATCATTAATGGTATTTTGAAACTATTTGTTTAGTTTGACATTTAATGACATCAAGAAAAAGATGAAACTAAAATATAAACATTAAAAATTTCATACTCCTTTTCTATATTTAATAATTAAATAGAAATTAAAGTCAATAGAATGACATTTTTGACTTTATATTTTACTTAATTATTATAAATGTAATTATCAAGGGAAAATGGAACATAAAATGCATAAATTATATAATTATATGGAATTTTATGAAAAAAACTCATAAAATAATATAATTCCATGTTTTTTTGTTGATTTTCAAACCATATTACACTAGTTATAACCCCAATTAATTCATTTTAAATTTACCGAGATAGTAAAAATTAAATATGATCACTATTTATTATGAAAAAATTTAAAATTAACATATTTACCAAATTTTGATCACCTAATTCTAATTATGGAATCAATTTCTTAGTATTCAATTACAAGAAATTGTAGAAATTATTGTAACATCAAAACACAAAATGTAATGAAAACAGTTTTTTAGAAAAATTACCTTTTATGTATAAAAATGTTTTTAAATCAAATTAAAAGATAAAATTAATTCAAAAGAACATAATTTTTTTATTAAAAATGAAATAATAAAAGTTTATAAATAATTCAAAATATAATTTTACTATGAAAATAATTAAAAATAAACTACATTTCACAATAAAAATCAAAAATTTCATTATTTATTGAAAAAATGAAAACTTTTAAAAAGTTCTCAAAAATGAATAATAATAATATTTTGATATGATAAATTAAAAAACTATATATTCTTAATAAAATAAAATTTCTAAAATTTTTAGAAATTAATTTTAATATTTGTTCACAAGAATAAAAATAAAAATGATTTTTGAACAAAACATATTTTTGAAGCATAAAATGACTTTACTGAAAATTAAATGTTCGTTTACTAAGAATAAATAAATAAATTTTTACTAATTAGTACATTTATATATAGATATTTCATAATTATACTAATCCTACTATTATCCACCAATTTAATGACTAAGTTATAGTGATAGTATTTCATGGTCTATTTAAGCATAGTGTTGTGTATCTTATATGATATCGAATGTATTGTTATTTTAAAATGTTAGGGGTGTTATGTTACCCCCCTTTAATAAATTACATACTAGAAATTTTAAAAAAAAATCAGAAATAAATGGTTTTATATTTAAAAACTTATTTTCATAATCCACATCGTAAAAAGAGTTAATAAAAAACCCTCTTGAAAAGAGGAAAAATAAAATTTGTATCTTATATGGAATAACATATGTCTGGGTTTATGGATATGTGAGAATTAGTGGAAAATAAAAATATGGGAATGTAAGAAAAGCATAATTTCTATATAATGATGGAGGTAAATAGAGAACAATAATCATAATAAATTGAATAATCATGAGAAAGTAAATGACCACAAAACCATAAATAGTTAAGGTGTGAAAAGACAATCAAGTCATCATAATTGAGGGTAATATGATTTTTTTTCAAGATCATTTTCCTATATTTAAGGAATTAAATTAGTGTAGATACTGAGAACATAAGGAAGTATACTTACTTGGAATGTATAATTTTATCATTTAATCAATTTCCACTATAATATAATCTATTTCACTAAATTATGAGTATTCTATATGATTTTTAAAGTAATAAAATAAACATACAAAGGATCAATAATGTTTATTAACACCATCCTCTAATATTAAGAAATTAATCAAAATAAAAAACTGTTTAGTACATGGTAAGATAATTTGAAAAAATTATAAAATTTTATATAAAAAAATATAACATTAATCTCCAAATCCTATTCGGTAACACCAAAAGTTGAACTTAGATTATTCCATATATAACCCTATATAATATTCTTCGTTAAAACCAAAAAAAAGAAGGAATTGATTCCCATATTATTCTGAGATCAATGTAATATTTTTTCTCTAATATGTACCCAAAATTATATTTTACCTAATCATATAATCTCTTAACGTTTCTAATTATTTACATAAATAACCTAAATAATCTTAAATCCAAACTAAAATCATATATGATTTGAAAAAATTATTCAACCTTTACCCATAATGTAAGACACATATTACCAAATATATTTCCATTTAACTTAGTCATAAAATTTTATTAAAATATACTTAATCTTTATTTTTTAAAAAATAATATTAATAAAGAAATCATGTAGGCTAGTGATAGGTGTTTCTCCCTTATCACCCATTGGTAGTGGGTTCAAGCTCTATAACCTTTACATATGTGATGGGTTATTATCCATCCCCTATGTTTTCTTTTTAGTAAAAGTATATTAATATAATTACTTTAGTTTTCCAAAAAATATGGTTAATATCCTAAAAAAACTTAACATTTAAAAAGGTTTTAATCTTAAAAGATCTTTCATACCCTTCAACTCACATAATAAAAATTTTAATTGCATTAATCCAAAATAGTATCGTTTGTTAAACCTAAGTGTTAAATATAACTCAACCTAGTGTATCATTTTGAAAAATATAATTAATCAAATTGATAAATCACTATATAATCTTATAATGTAGTGAAATTATCTAAAATATCCTAAATCAAATTTAGATAGTAATATGAAAGGTACTAATTAGCTTGAAGATAAATATCTTTGAAATATCTCATTTTCAAATAATTACTTTTCACTCATCAAAATTGATTATATCCCATTATCCATTAGACTATAATTAATTATTATCATATTAACCTGAAGGGTTATCGAAGACTCAATAGAGTATTATTCCTAAAACCAAAAAAATTGAAATATCTTTAAAATCCATCCACTTAAAACATTAAAAGGGGGCGTTGATGCCTTTGAACATATAATGAACCTTAAACTTATAAACCAATGATGGTATCCATAAATTTTAATTTATACTTACCCAAAAATATATATGATTTTAAATATCAACACAATATTTATTCCAAAAATATCCTCATAGACTATTGAATATGTTCTATAAATCAATAAATATAATAAACTTTATCCAAGATGTCCAAAATTGCCTTTTTATAAAATAATTTCAAAATTTTATAGGTCATTAATACTATCACATTAATGTCAATAATCCCTTTATCCCATCTAAGCATTACCAAATTACCAAAAAATCATCTTTCTTGGTTATCAGAATTATTAAATATAATTTTTCAAATCCTTAAATAAATGTAATTTGGAATAATCCTTAGATGTTTCATGATTCTTATATCAAAAATATTATTTATAAAATTATTGAATCCCAATAAAAAACACTTCAATCCATTCACTTCTATGATTTTTATAGTATATGTCCTTCCTTGGTCTAGGGGTTAACCCATGAATTAGGTAAGTGGCTTAAATAATGACCATATTACCCACACAAAAGAGATTGAAGTATAAACGGTACTTTTTATGGACTTCATTTTCTTCCATCAATCTCTTTATTTTTCCTTAATAATTACATGCTCTATTCCCTTCATTTTCATGCAGAAAACATCCTTCCATTCATTTGATACATTACCTTGAGTTATTATTCCCTTATTCTTGACATGTAGGAATATAGATCCTTGTTTCTCTATAGTCTTCATGAAACTCCTTCTTTCTCTTATCAGGCATGCTAAAAAATATCCCAATTAGCGACTGTTAATCATATAGTGGGATAGTTGATTATGCCTAATCACAAGGATTGGTATTATAATTCCTATTTAATTTGGTTTATTATTAGGAAAACCATTCCATTGTCTCTCAGCATTAACATTAATTCTCCTATTTCTATCCATATACAAAAAATAAAAAAGTGTAGTGTGAGAAATAGTAGTCATGGTGAGGAAACATGAAAAATAATTTATAGGGTGTGTAAATAATAAAACCTAATTTTCAATCAATGACACCTTAGGCTTAACTTAGGTCATTCATAATCATGATGTATTCAAATCCTTTATAATGGTTCATCAAGGAAATGTGAATTATCCCGAGAATATCTTATGGGAGTGTAAAACTAGGTGAATAATAATGAAACACTCATCCTTCACAAGAATGATAGTTATGATATAATTGGACAACTATTTTCATTCTAATTACCCCAATATGCATCTGATCCACAGTTTCATCCACTTGTAGGATCTAGATGTGTTTCTTGTAAATTAAATTAATATTTTTCTTATAAAAAATAAGGATGTTATCCTATACTTAGACTTATCCTCAATATTTTCACGAAGGATTTTTCATCCTTTTATTCAATGATTAACTAAACCCTACTCTTATACCAAGTATAGTTACCCATAATTTTCATATATATATATATATATCACATACTAATATATGAATATTCATTACATAACACAATGATCCACACTAGAATCATAAAAGTCATGTATCTTTGGAAACATGAATACATAAACAATTGGTCCATAAGTGAACTAAATCACCTCCCACTATTTTTTTTATAAATAATTCCCTTGTGAGATATATAATAAATAATACCTTTATTCATAACCTGAGGAAAGGAAACATAATAAAGGGTGATATCTGATGGTTAAAAAGGATAAACAAGGAAGATATTAATGATCAATTAAACATGACATGATAATAAGGAAATGATAACAAGATCATAATATATGAAAATTATACCCTTAATATCATAGATTTTAATATTGAGGCATGGAATAAATATTTATAGTTCATAAGATATGAATCATAAAGTAATAAAAAAACATAATACATTATAGCATAATATTGGAATTTGACCAAAGTTTTTTGTATACATATAAGCATGGAAAATAATTTTCTTAGTAGTCAAGGATCACCACCAAGACTATCAGTGTGGATTGTGTTCACTCTATAAACCATTATAATAGTCAAGGTTCACTTATAATATTATCATGGTGGACAAAGTACCTAATTGAACTAGGTTTACTCCCTAATAAAGTCCTACTAATCTTGTGATATATTTATAATTACCAAATGTATTAGAGAGATATATAATTATGGGCCCACCCATAATATAATGAAAATTATATATAATTGTTTCACAAGATAATACAAAATAACTATATCATAAATCATGAAATGAAAAGTTATTCATAATCATTTCATCATTGCATAATCCCTAGGAAATAATGTAGTTTTATAAACATTTCATTAATTCATCATATTATACACTATGGAAAATGAACAAGTTTTACAAAAATCATATAATCATAATAAAAAACATTAATTGAAAAAATAGTTATGGTATCATTAAATCAAATCTCTGGTAGTTGTAAGGAAACATCAAAGGATGTTATCTTAGTTTTAATTTTCTTCTGAAGATCATTTGGAACAGTTTTAAGGGAAATATCAATTTTACATTGAAATTAGTTATTTAAAATATAAAAATTTCCAAAATACAAAATAAAAAATTTCTCCTTGAAAATAACCTTGAGAAATTATAAATAAATATTTAAATTATTCAGTGGTATTGACAGTGTAAAATTTTGTTCATGTCATATAAGTAAAAAAACATCCCATTCACACTTTTATATAAAGTTAAAAAGTTCTTCATTAAGAAAATGATTAGAAGATTACATTTTAACCATTTTTAAAAAAGTAAATCATGTGTAAAAACGAATTTAAACAATCATAATATAATATTAAAAACATTATTTAAATTATTTTTAGAAAACATGGATATGGAATATATATTTTTTTGACCGGAGAGAGAAATAAAGTTAATTGTATTTAAAAATGTTATTTCAATCACTTAAGTACATAAAGAGCGAAAAATGAATGGAAAAGATATATTATAAAGAATTAAACATTGGATAAGAAACATTATTGTGTTTCTTGAGAGGTAGATCATAATATTTCATCATAAAAAACATGATCATAAATAACCATATAGATAATGAGATTGTAACATAAAACCCTTACCACTTTGGTAATATTTTGACCATAAACCAAATGAATGATTAAAATAAAATGAAACATAAAATATCATAAAAATAAGTATAATCTAGATATAAAATCTCAAATTCTATTATATAAACCTCATAAATGAATATAGGTGTGTGACATAACATATGTACCAAAGGAGATAATTTGATACGATAAACCCTTACCTCAAGTTACACTTGCTTTAAAAGCACTCTAAAATTATATATAAAAAAAATTAAATTTATTATAATTATATATAATAATAATTTTCATACTTATAGTATCATATATGATCTATTTATAACATTTCATCTCTAATTTATCAATAATTCCTTATTAAAATATTCATTTCTGGGTGTTAATTGTTTCATTTATCATCAGTATTTCCATTCATTAGTTCCATTCCATATAATTTAAAAATGGTTACACCATATAATTTTCTTATATGATATAAATATAGCATATATTAATCATATAAATATAGAGTCATACATAAAAGTTAGAGATGAAAAAATGAATTATACTGTTCATTGAGATGGTAGGCCGTATGTGTGCATGAATTTAGTTTTCACTTTTTAAAAATGGATTGAAATAAAGGTAAATAATAATTTACCATTCCATAATAATAATTATATAATATAACTCATTTATATTAATTAAATTTATCCTTATTACTATCTAATTAATATGGAAATGAAAAACAAATCACATCGCTTGGCAGAGATACTAGTCCACATGAACGCACAAGCGATATTATTATATTAAAATGGATTGGAAGATAAGATGGTATATGTGATATAATATTTAAATAAGTATAATTATTTCATAATTACCATATATAAAAATTAAACTCATCATAATAACCATCTATTAAATACGGTGGTGGAAATTGTTTTGTATCACTACATGGAGATGGTAAGCCATACGTATGCATGAGTGATACATTCAATTCCCATTTGATTTGAAAAGGGTGGATAATGGTGATTTAATAGTCATAATAACGTTAATTATATATTGGATAGATAATGTATTATTTTATGAAAAATATCGTATATTTTTAATTGGTAAATAAGAAGTAAAAATAAAGCGATTGGTTGGGATGATTACCTCTTCTTTGAAATAACATTTTGATCTCTTGTTAAGGATCCTAGGGTTGGTATTTTGGGAACACCAAAACCTATTAAATGTGTATAAAGAATTATAAAAGAAAATTTTTATCATTTTTTTGATTTAGATAGATAAAAAAGGAGTGAATAAGCGAGGGGAGGAGGTTCCCTTTTATAATTGATTTGTGGGGAATTTTTGGAATTTCTTAAAAGATTAAATTATAATAAAGTAATTCTCAAAAAAATCCTTCCAAATGAAAATATATTAGAATATAAGTTTTCATTTCGATTTAATACCATAAAAAATATAATTTTTATAAGTTAACATCATGTTTTAAACATTATATTCTGGTTTAATCCCTTAGTTAACCTATTTTAACATTAACTACAATAACAACTTGTTCACTATTAAGGGGTTATAATTTTACATATAATGTAAATATTTACTAATAAATGAAAAAGGATGAAATTTTGAAACAAAAATATCCTAATTTTACTATTTAAATACTTTTATAAATTTATAAATAATTTAATAAAATATAATTTCCATAAAATATCATTAATATCATTATTGAAACTATTCATTTAATTTAAATTTAAATGAGATAAAGAAAAATATGAAATTAGAATTTGAAACATTAAAAAAATATGAATAATTATCTTTTTTTGGGACATAGTTATTAGTCCAAATTACATTACTTTTAATATTTTTAAAATTATTTATTTTATTTTTCTGTTAATTGAGTAAATACACTATTAGCATTGCGTAAGCATTTAAAGTAATTCTTTCATTCCTAAAAATTAAAAATAAATTAACATGTTAGAAAATAATTTATCTTTAAAATATAAATTTGGAACTAAAATTTCTTTATGCAATGATTTAGTGGATATTAAAGTAATGAGAATGACATTTTTTACTTATATTTTACTTAAATATTATAAATGTCATTATCAATGGAAAATGGCACCAATTTTCATTATATTTTAAAATTATATGGAAATGTACGAAATAAACAGATAAAATTATATAAATTTAACGTTGGGTTGATTTTGAGACCTTTTTATATTAGATTTAATGATAATTAACCTATTTTACCTTTACAATGATAATAAAAATTTACTATCATTACTATTAATTATGAAAAAGTATAAGTGAAATATTAAAAATAATATGATCTCATGATTATAAATATAGAGTCCATTTTTTAATATTGAAATTCTAGAATTGGATGAGATTAATTTAAAATAAAAATTAAAAACACAACGAAAAAAAGTTTTTCAAAAAAAATTGCATTTTAAGTATAAAAATGTCTTTATATCAAATTAAAATATAAAATAAATTCTAATGACCATAATTATATTTTTTAATAATTAATATCTATTTTTATTTTAAATATAATTCAAAATATAATTTTACATTGTAAATACTTATTAAGAAAATATAGTTTTTAATAAAAATCATATGTTTTAACTATTCATTGAAAAACCAAACATTTAAAAAAAATTTAAAAAATTACCATAAGACTATTTTGATATTATGAATTAAAAAATTATATAATTTTTATCAAATAATATTTATAAAAGTTATTTAAATTATTTTTAATATTTTCTCAAAAAAAAAGAAATAAAAATCATTTTTGAAGAAAATGTATTTTTGAACCATAAAATTACTTTACTAAAAATTGAATGCTCATTTACTAGGAATAAATCCATATATTATTATTGAGTAGGTCATATATATATTGTAGTGTGTTTAACCCAATTCATACCCCTAATTCAGCTTCTAGATTATAGCGATAATATTTCATGGTTCATTTAAGGTTGGTGTTGTTTACTATATACGCTATCGAAAATAGTGTTATTTTTAAATTATCAGGGTGTTAAATCTTTTCTATGATAGAATTTTAAAAATTATAACTCCTTTATTCGTCCCTGAATCACACAACAAGGTCTCTAATTATACCTTTCGTCATTGTAACCTAGTCTTTGAGATATCATCTTCGTTTGAAATCAGAATAGACTGTCGTTCATCTTGTTGGATAACCCTTAGTTAGCCTTTATTTTCTTTTCCTTATTTTATAATTTTTTTACAACTGTATTGGATAATATTTTAATGATATGTAATATTCCATATTTTTTGGACTTTTTTCTAACTTCTTTTGATTTATCTCATTTTATCCTGAATCTGAATATAATATCCGATGATGAGTCATCTACCAGTATAAGATAGGGGGTGTAGTTATTTTCCCTAAATGTTTTTCTACTATATCATGTTCCATTATTCCACATGTTGAAATTTCTATATAAATTATTTTAAATTTAAAATTAATTTAATAAATCATCATCACCTTGAAATGGTTTCCACTAAAACCAAATTTTCACTGTGAGAGGTTTTCTACCTTGATGTGAACCACCCCTTAGGGTGTGTTGTTTAAAATGCATGTGAAAACTATACCTTGTTATGTAATTAAAACTCCTATATGGTTTGTCAAATAATGTTAAATTTTAAGTGGATAAATAATTTAAATGAAATGTGAATGAGACGACCATATCACCTTGCCCTTGTTTAATTATGAAGTATAATCATAACTATCTTTATAATTTTGGAAGATAGATTAATTATTATATCATGATTGAATATGGACATAAACCTGAAATTACCTTAAGGGTGTGGCATAAACCTATAGATAGATGGTTTCTCATTGTGGATTTCCTTTTACAGGATAATGGAATGATAAATAATTTATTGATACACCTTCCAAGTGAAATAACACAGTTGGATTTGGTCTTTTTAATAGACTGTGAATGCCCTAACATGGCATCTAGGGTTCCCTATACTTTTGGAAATTAAATTAAATTCCTTGGATGATTAAATTTGGATTTCACTTGACGTTATAGACTACCTTGGATCACTAATTTGTCTCTTTTCAAGTCTCAAACTGAGGCTACATATGGCTTGTTCATAGGGATCAGGTAGAAATCCACTTTAAGGAGAATTGCCAAGGGTACACCCTTATGGATTTCACATAGCTTATTTAACTTAAAATCCATATAAATTATGGAACGTTATATAATTATCACAATATATGGATACATCAGATATATGATTTAAGTACTTATCCCTATATATATATGTAAAACGTAATGTTCTTAGAGACATTACATCTTATGCTGAAGTAGGTAGTATTGAATGTGTATCCCATGAGGAACCCAGTCTAATATGGTTTAATTATTTACTTAATTTATCGATTATACTGAA
Organism: Viscum album; assembly: GCA_963277665.1. Taxonomy (NCBI): domain Eukaryota; kingdom Viridiplantae; phylum Streptophyta; class Magnoliopsida; order Santalales; family Viscaceae; genus Viscum; species Viscum album. The sequence continues at coordinate 514,681,251 of OY728131.1, forward strand.
ATACATTAATATTATATTCAAATATTGGATAGTGATATACACTATAGGTGGGGAACTACTAAGTTTTTCTTACACCTTATTTAGACTATCGTTTGGCACCCGAATTAACTTCATGGATACTAGTGGGAAAAAAATTATGTGCCTTGTTATAGACACTTGATTTTATATACAAGGATGATGTACGAGAGTAGTGGACCATGTTTATAATTGTGGTGATATTAGAGATTGATTTCATTCTTTTTTTATGTTTTTATAGCATGTGATATTGTATTCCTATAACCATATTCTCTGATACCCCATTTTTTATAGCATCAAGACATTATCATTCTATATATGACACTATCTTCTATCTTGGGATGATTTATATAATTGAATGATTTACTTTAAATATTTCCATTATATTAATTCTTCTTATGATTTATATATTATTCACCATAGTGCTACACTCCAATAATGAGGGTATTGTCTCCCCCCCATACCACGTTAGTGTAACACCCCAAGATTTCATAGTACATTATTTCTTCAAAGTAATTCAATAACTTGCACGACACATAACACCGATTTTGAGCACACCACAACTTACCAAACTAGTCGTTCAAAAAGAAGATATGAATAGTGTTAAGATAATTTTTAATTTTATATACTATATAAAATTTTAGAATCCATATTATGCATTTCTTAGACATAATATAAGAACAAATTCATTTTTTTAGATATAAAAAGTATTTTTAAAAAAATGCAGTTTTACCGTCAAATTATGGTGATTTTTTTAATGAAATATCAGATAATTTTATATTAATTTTGATAAAAGAAAATTATTATTTAAAAGAGGGACATAAAAATTTAGTTTGGACAAATTTCTGGTACATTTCTAATAACTCTCATAATTTGATGAATATTGAAAAAAACTAGGTTTTAATTAAAAAAAAAATTAATCAAAATAATTTATAGTGTTAAATTATGAATTTTAATGGTTTTTAAGTATAATTAGATTATATTTGTATCATTTAATACAATTTACATAATTATAATTAATTTCACATTTAAATTTGACATAAACACATGTCAATCTTTTGATAGTTATTACTTTTTAAAAAATCCCCTTTTGGTTTTGACAATGGGATTTAATTTTAAATTAATAAATTCAACTTATATGTTTTTAATTTGTTAAAATTTACTTCATTTATGAATTCTTAATATCAAAATTAGGTTCGGGTAAATTATTTGTAGTTTTTTCAGAAAACTTTAATTTTTTGATGAATAGTGTAAAACACTGAGTAATTGTTTAAAATCGACTTTTTATTAAAATTATTACTTATTTTATTTAAATTTATTTTAGGTCAAAATAGATACATAATACCTATAAAAGTTCAATGTAATTCATTGGATTCATTTTATAATGATTTTAGATATAAAAAAATTTATTGAATTTTTTACCGTCTTTTACCCATCTCCTCGGAGCATTTGCAAATTTGCATAAATTTTAATTTTACCTCATATGTAATTTGAATTTCAGAAATCCAGGAGACATTCTTGATATTAGTAAGTAAAATTTTGTTTAATAAGATGAAAATTATTTTTAGTGAATAGTAACTTTTGACTTTTATTTACCACGGTAAAAAGTAAATATAGTAATTAATGGTAAAAATGATATCATAATTACCCTAAAACATGTCCTAATTCTATTGGATAAGTATAATTATACCAAAAAAATCCTTAAGAATAAAATATCATCCTCTTTGGTCCACTTGTATTAGATTAATACATTTATTATTATTTTATTTAAAGAAGAGTTAAAAGAGTTACATTCAATGTTTAATAACTAAACCATTTTTAATATAGGGTTACACCCAAAATAAATTAGACTCTAAATATTTATTAGAAATATAAAAATATTTCATACATAATGGTATTTTATTAATAATATGTAGACATTAAATAATTTAATTTATTTAGGACACAATGATGATGCAGAAATTACCTTATTATGGAAATATTAAAATAATTGATATTATAAATATCCAAATAAATATAAATTGAGAATTATGATAAATTAAACTAATTTCATAGGTAAATATGCCATTTTAGGGTTGGTTAAATAAATTTTATTCAAAGTGATAAAGTGTTTATGGCTTTCAAAAAAATCAAATACTAACCAGTGTCAAAATTGACATAATTGAGTTTTTGAAACAAATATTATATTATTAATTGATATAATATTCTGAAAAATATAAAATTCGGATAAAGGACTTAGATAAGGTTTTATATATTAATAATTAACCACAATGGGTTCGTTTGGCTTATTATAGTAAGTTTATTAACAATATAATATAAAAATACAAAGAGACATGGTAAATGTCAAACTATTTAACTACAAGTTAAATCTTAAAGACAAGGTTAATATGATAACCTAAACCTGTATAAAACTTATTGGTTGAGCGTTTTTTCACCCATAACTACTTTATACTTTAAATAATTTATTTTTTAGTCATTATAAACCGAAAATTATTTTATTATAAAATAATATTTCAAGATTTTTCTAAAGTGACCCTCAACTCTCTTATAAAAGGGAACTTCACCTTATCTTAATTCCACACCTCCAAAGCCTTTTGGTTCTTACAATGCCTACCAAAATATCCTCTTAACATTATTACCTTTATCCTAGAGGCCTTATTTTGGTTAGAAAGAAAACCTAAGGATCCCTTTTGATCAAATCAAAAGGATGAACCTGAAGAAGAGGTAAATATTTAATCACATCATTCAAGTTATTTTCTTCTTTCACTTCCTCTTTCTTTGTTGTTACCATTATAAAGTAATAAATACAGTATCTTCTATATAATGTGATGTCATTATAAACATGTTACAACCATATTTATTATTCTATCCATCATATGAATGACAAAGTCACCATACATGCATACGTACGACTTACCGTCTCCACGTCGTGGTGTAGTTTGTTATTCAAACACTTCATTATTTGGATGGGTATAATAATGAATATAACTTATGTAAATAACAAATATAACAATTTAATTATTCTGTATATATGATATACCATCAAATTTTATATTATTTCACCATCAATATAATGATATTGTCACTCATTCGTACGTACGGATTACTATCTCCACGACGCGATGAGATATTTATTCCCAGGTTCACCATTCAATGATGATAATAAAAATATATATATTATTAATAAGTATGTACTATATTACATAATAATTCTATTGGATATATATATATATGTGTGTGTGTGTGTGTGTGTAAATACATATATCTTATTCACTTACTTCCGTTCAATAGGATATGAAAACGGAGACAACGTTTATGCGTACGTGCTGCCTACCGTCTCCATAAATGGTGCCTTCCATTTCATATATCTATCTGTTATAAATATTTATATTCTTAATATATATGATTTATAAATTAAGTTTTATATTCTTGATTTATTTAAATCATGATCTAAATGATACGATCAAGAATAACAAGTTAAAACACGTACGATAAAGAAAGTGATTATTAACTAAAATGTTAATTAAACATGGAAATCATTATTAAATAGGTATTATAAAGTCATAAATGAATCTTGTATGATATAATATATACCAATATGGTTCTGGTATAATTTAATAACATACTTTGGTCATTATACAGGAGGTTAAACATACCATCGACCAAAGGAAAGTGCAAGGAAAGGGTTAATTTCATAATCTCTTTATTATCAGAGGTTGTTTTTATATAAGTACTGGGACATATTTATTATCCATGTCCATGTTTCATAAAAGAGTTTTAAAAGGGATTCTTCTTAAGGGAATTTTTTTATAAAATATCATTTTAAATGTTTTAAATATTTATTCTACTAAATGATTCTCATTAATGTCAATGTTTTCAAAATGGTTTTAAGGATTTATTTATATAAACATGAATGTTTTAAGATGTTAATTCCATTAAAAAGTTTCAAAGTGGTATGGGAAACTTTGATTAAAAAATTAATTTCAATTTATTCCTTTCTAAATTGTGTTACTTTTAAATGTTTTTATGAAAAAGGTATATTTCTCACAAAGAGTTTTACAAATCATTTTCATCTATATCAACATCCTTTGATGGATTTTAAACTTATTTGATGTTGATTTATTATGATACAAATCTTCCATATTTTATTGAAGGTTTTGTGAAATTTTTGACTGTGGATGTCTTTTTTTTATGCCATTCATGGTTTATGGATAAAGTATTGAAATTTCCTATTCTAGTTTTAATACGAATGTTTATGTTATATTTAAACCTTTTCATATGAGGAATGCATTTGACTTAGTAATTGACGGGTGGGGCCTGCTATAGCTCCACGATGAATTGGTAGGTCTCATGAGAAAAAATAGTGTCTTGGCACAAGGCATTGACAAAATATTATATTTAGTCTTGGCACAAGGCCTTGAATATGTGGTTATGAAGTCTGGCATTATGCATTCCATCATTATGAAAGTGGCTATTTATATTGCATGTGATTATTCGACTAGAAGAATATCTATGTGAATAAGTAAATAGAATTATTTAATATTATATTTTCCATATTATTCTAAAGTTTATGTTTAAAAGGATTATGTTTTAGTCTTATACATTTCCTTAAGGATTTATGATTATTTATGAAAGTTTCTGCTAGATTATTTACCCTTACAGAGCATCTGGGCTTACCCATTTCTTATATTTTATTTTCCCTGGATCCCAAGAAGTGTTTTATAATTGAGATTCAGGGTCAAGTGAAGGGAACAATGGAGTTATAAAAGTATTATTTATGTAGTGTTGTATGTTAGAAATTTTATTGTAACGTTAATATATGTAATCTATTTTCCAAGAATACTAAACTGATCAGTCATTCGGGACTTGATTCCTTGTAATCATACCAATGTATTAAAGTAATGAACTGACTCTAGGTAATTGGGGTTGGGACTTTATAGTTTGTATCAGAGGAAGTTTAGTACAAACCTTGGAAACTAGATTTAGATAAACTCTGATTAGAGAACACTACCCTAAGATATACATTGAGGATTAATATAGAAGAACTTCCTTGAATTTTGGTACGGTAGAGATTTTGTGAGTTTTCCGAGCAATACATCCCTGTCTGGATACAAGTAGGTAGAGACGACTCTGGAACAGATGTACCTAGGGGTAAAACCCATAAAAACCTCTTTGATCTAGACTCAAACATGAACTGGTGCACTACAACAAACCTTGTTGCACTCTTGGTTACGACACTCCTGGGGGATATGCTTAGGATAATTCTCATTTTAATTACAAGCCATTATGAAGGATTTAGGAGTAAATACTTTCTCAAAGAAAACATTTTTTATGATTAGGTATTATCTCCATAAACTGTTCAATTTATGTTAGGAATTTTATAAGTTTGGAATTATGAATTGTGATTCATAAACAGACCTAGTGTATGCCATTGTTTAGAAATGGCACTCAGTAGAAGGAATGAGAACTCCAGCAATACATATGATCCAAAAAGTAAAAAGGATCATATCTTTCGTGGTATTAATCCAACATTTAGAAGTGAAATAGTCTCCCATGTATTCCAAACATATGAATAAAAAGTATCTAATGTTAATAAGATAATTAAATAATTCTGTAAGTCCTATGGATTTGAAGGGAAGAAAGTGAAGAAAAGGATGGTAGAGAGAAAGATGGATAAAGGGAAGTGGGGGAAAAAAGATTTTCCCACATTTTATTAATGTGGAAAGAATCACCTTGGTAAATGACTGAAGGGAATGTGAGTTTGTAATAAGTGTGGTGAAAAATGACACCAAGTACATGATTTCAAGGGTAAGAAAAAGGTTTCAAATGTAAAATGATTCGTCTGCAAGGAGTTGCGATACTAGGCGAATCAATGTCCCTATCATCAGAGTATACTAAAAATGATGCTATTAGATAATAATCAAATTATTATACTACCACAGATGAAGAGGAATAATTAGTGTTCTTATGTTGTTATTAAATAATTTTGTCATTTTAGTGTTGAATCAATGATATACCAGTTATATGAATTATAGAAATAAATAAGTATTTTACTTCAGTACTATTTCATTGAGGATTTTAGATTATATGGTTCTATGAAAAGTGAATAAAAAAAAGTTATTTTTTTGGAAAATACATGGTTAGAGGAAAGATAAACCTTAATATGGTTCTGATACTGAGGTAGTAATTTTGGAAAAAGAGATAGTTTATTTGGATAAATTATATTGAAAATTCTTGACTACCTTGAAACTGATTAATGGTTTTTATATTTCATCATTGTTGGTGTATTAAAAATTTTTGAATATAAGGAATATATCTAGTATTCTATAATGAATAAGGGAAAATGAATGTAACCAATAAGGTATTATGGTAATTCAGGGTGTTACCATGTTTTAAAAGATTACATGATGAAGGTATTCAGATGTTATTATGTGAGAAAATAATATTCATTGTGTTTACCCTCATTATAAATTTTGGATTTTGAGTTTGTACAGAAGTATTTTGGATAATTCTAAAGGTTGGAATCGATTAAGTTTGACTTTGGATACTATTGTTAAGGTTAAATCATTTCTTGAGATTATTTTTGGATTGTCATAAAAGGGATAACCCAGAGGTTGGGCGACAACCTGTTGCGTTTGGCAAGGCTGCGAGACTCGAACCCTCAACCAAAGAACGATAAAGGTGCATCACCTACCACTGGCCTATGTGATGTCCTGGTTTGTGTAATGTAGTTTTTTTAAATATTATGACAAATGAATTATAAATTCATTATTTTTGGAACCATATACAATTATGATAAATTGAGTATTTTTGAATTCTATTATCTTTTGGAGTGAACGATGAGTTTGTTGTAGGAATTAGTTGAAGGATGATACTCAACTTGTCGAGTATATTTTTTTCCTCTTATTTTATGAATAAATTAATTCTTTAAATTTAGGGAAGGGATCTTAAAACAAAAAATGTGGTATCCTAAAACCTTATATTTTGTTGAACCGATTGTATTTAAATCATCATAGATTTATGGCTTAGAGGCCCTCGATATTTCATTTGTTATTCACTTGTTTATGATGGATGACCTCAATAAATCCCTATAAATATTTATGTTTTCCCTCCAATTATATGTCTATAATTTCCACCAATGTTCTCCTATTCAAAACCCTAATTTTTTGGTGACTTTTTCATTTCCCTTTCACTCTTATTAAGACTACATTTTATTAACCCAATTTTGGATGTGGGTTTTCCACAAAGGTATTTTATATTTTTAACCTTTTATTTTATGAGAACAATTTCAAATTGCGAGGAAAAAATTTATTGATGTAGGGGAGAATGTAACACCCCAAGATTTTATAGTATGTTATCTCTTTAAAGTAATTCAATAACTTTCGCAATGCGCAAAACAAAGTTTGAGCACACCACAACTTACCAAACTAGCCGTTCAAAAAGCAGTTATGAATAGTGTTAACAGAATTTTGAATTTTATATACTATATAAAATCTTAGAATCCATATTATGTGTTTCTTAGACATAATATAAGAACAAATTCATTTTTTTCAGATACAAGAAGTATTTTCAAAAAATACAATTTTACCACCTACTAATCATGATTTTTAAATGAAATATCTGACAATTTTATATTAAATTTGACAAAATAAAATTTTTATTTAGAAGCAGGACATAAAACTTTAGTTTGGACAAATTTTTGGTACTTTTCTTATAACTTTCATATTTTGATGAATAGTGAAAAATATTAGGTTTTAATTGAAAACAACTTTTTGAATAAAAATAATTTATAGTGTTAAATTATGAATTTTAATGGTTTTTAAGTATAATTAGATTATATTTTTATCATTTAATACAAGTTATGTCATTATAATTAATTTCAAATTTAAATTTGACATAAACACATGTCAATCTTTTGATAGTTATTACTTTTTTAAAAATATGCTTTTTGGTTGTGATAACATGAATTAATTTTAAATTAATTGATGAAACTTCTATGTTTTGAATTTGGTAAAATGAAATTCATTTTTGAATTCATAATATCAAAATTATCTTAGGGTAAATTTTTTGTATTTTTCTGAAAACTTTCGATTTGTGATGAATAGTGAAAAACACAGAGTTATTATTTAAAACCGACTTTTTATTTAAATAATTATTTATTTTAGGTTAAAATAGATACATAATATCTATATTTTTTCAATGTAACTTATTGGAGTCATTTTATAATGAGTTTAGATATATAATAATTTTATTGAACTTTTTACCGTTTTTTACCGACCTCCTAAGAGCATTTACAATTTTGCATAAAATTTAATTGCACTGCTTTTGTGAGTTGAATTTAAAAAATCCAAGAGACACGGTTGATATTATTAAGTAAAATGTGGTTCAATAAGATTAAAATAATTTTTGGTAAATAGTAACTTTTGACTTTTATTTACCACGGTTAAAAGTAAATAGGGTAATTAAGGGTAAAAATGATATCATAATTACCCTAGAACATGTCCTAATTCTGCTGGATAAGTATAATTTGACCAAAAACAACCTTAGGGATAAAATAGGATCCTTTTAGGTCCACTTGGATTAGATTAGGATATTTATTATTATTTTATTTAAAGAAGAGTCAAATGAGTTAAATTCAAAGTTTAATAACTAATCCATTTTTAATATAGGGTTACACAAAATATAAATTAGACTATAAATATTCATTAGAAAGATAAATAAATTTCCTAAATAATGTTAATTTATTTATAATTTTTAGGCATTAAATAATTTAATTTATTTATGACACAATGATGATGCAGTAATTACCATATTAATGAAATATTAAAATAATTGATATTATAAATATACAAATAAATTTAAATTGAAACTTCTTGAGGAATTCAAATAAATTTTTAAGTTAATATGACATGTTAGGGTTGGTTAAATAAATTTTATTTAAAGTGATCAAGTTTTTATGGATTTTAAAAAAAATCAAAGCTAAATGGTGTCAAAATTGACATAATTGAGTTTTTAAAACAAATATTAAATTATTAAGTGATATTATATTATTAAAAATCTATGGTTCGGCAAAAGGACCTAGATAAGGTTATATATATTAATAATGAACCAAATGGGGTTCTCTTGTCTTGTTATATTAAGTTTATTACCCATATAATATAAAAATACAAAGAGACATGGTAAATGTTAAACTATTTAACAAAGAGTTAAATCTAAAAGATAAGGTTAATATGATGACCTAAATCTATATAAACCCTATTTGTTGAGATTTTTTCAACCCATACCCACCTTATCATTTAAATAATTCATTTCTTGAGCCATTCCAAATAGAAAAGGATTTTATTATAAATTAATATTTCAATCGTTTCTTAAAGTAACCCTCACCTCTCTTATAAAAGGGAACTTCCCATTCGTTTAATTAAACACCTCCAAAGCCTTTTGTATAAGTCCCTAGCCTTAAACATTAATTAATCTTGAGTTTTTACCAGATTACACATTGAAAATCTTTTCAGGTTTAGAGTTTTAGAGAATTAGATCATAAACCATGCATTACATTCCACATTTAAACAAAGTGGTTACATAAAAGATATTATTCATTTTTTCCCATCAACGGAAACATATTTAAAACAAAACATGGATTCTTTCATGACACTCCCATGACGCTATCATCACATCATGTAACTTTCCCTTGACCTATGAAAAACATTTCAAAAACTTGGGATAATCATAAAAAGCTCAGTAATGGATATAAAAGTACGAAATGAAAACATTAGTCCATGTATGAAATCATACTTTACTCATAAAACATAAGAATTTTAACATACCTCATCAAATCATGAATAAATCATAGAAATCACTTTGAGGGGGCGGTAGTCCGTACTTCCTAAAATGAAGATATCGTGTATACCCATAATGGAAGACATAAAGGTATGCCATAAATGAAAAATACAGAAGCTTAAGGAAAACATAAAAATATTATATATAATATATAAATATAGTGACATCATAATGGCCACCTTTGAAGGTGTTATAAGAATATTGAACAATCATCGTTTCGTGAGGCAGAAATTCGCCATCCACGGAAACAGTATGCTCTTTAACCATTAGATGTAGGTGTGTGTATGTGTAGCTCGAATCCTTCTTAAACAAACATCCTAGTATATGGAAGATACTGTTTTTGTTACAAAATAAATGAAAAAAAAAGAGTTTAGGTGGTTGGAGAAGAAAAATAAAACAAAAGATCATTAGAGAAGACTTAACATTTGAATCAGGTAACTCTGATTCGTTTGAACCGAAAGGGTTTTTTGAAGAGCTTTCTGCCTAAATTAAGGATTCTAGGATTAATAGAGTGATTTGGGGAGACAAAATGAGCAGAGATTGGCCGATCCAAAGTCTTGAGAGGTGTGGGTAAGGATGTAGAGGTGGGGGCCTTTTATAAGAGGAGTGGAGGGGCACTCTTGGAAAGGTATAAAATATTACTTTATTTTCAAATGAGTTTCGGATTTTAAAGGTCCCACATTGATGTATTTCGAGGATAAGGTGATAATGGTTCAAAATATACTCATAAAATGGGTCTTTGATAAGTGTAAGTTTTAGAATTTACATTATCTTTTCATTTTATTTAAATTGTTCATTAATGAGGTAATCGCTGCATCATCATGATGTCATAAATAATTTAATTTATTTAATGTCTAAAAATTATAAAAAAAATTCTATGATGTAGTAAATATTTTTATATTTCCAATGAATATTTATAGTACAATAGATCATTTATGTAGACAAAATTAAAAATGTTTTACTCAGGTGATACATTCTTTGTTATATTTAACTTTCTTTAAAAATAAAAAGATAAAAAGTCATTATCACACAAACGTTATTCCATGGGGTCCCCAAGTTTTGAACAAGGAATACCATGGTCTTCCATGACACAACCAGTAGAATTAATACACATTTTGGGGTTATTTGTTATTATTATGATATTATTTTATTATCCTTAACTACCCGATTACTAATTAATCAAGATAATTAAAGATAATTACCATCGTTAGTATTCATAATGTCCAAAAACAAAAGAATCTTAATTACATAATTTGGACCTTCTGATTCCAAATATTTAATACATTTTACCAAATTCCAAACACATAAATTGAAAAAATTAATTTAAAAATAATTCTCATTTTCAAAACAAATAGCGGGTTTTTTTGAAACAATATCTATGAAAAGTTTGGCACTTGTTTATGACCAATTCCAAAGTGAAATTAATTCAAATGACCACCATTAGATTAAATGGTAAAAATAAATTCTATTTAAAAATTAAAACCAATTAAAAAGATAATCTAGACATATAATTAAATTAGATGGAAAAGTAGTTTTGATGTAAAATATAGTATTTTTCCCTATTCATTAAAAAATGAACATTGTCAGAAAAATACCAAAAATTTATCCAAAGTAAATTTCAATGTATAAATCATAAAGAATAAGTTTATTTTGACAAAATATAGATTATAAAATTTTCAAAAGTTCTATTTAAAAAAGGTTTTCCATCAAAAGGAAGTAAAACAATCTTTCAAAAATATTAGTGTATTCCAGGCTTATGATTGGATTTATTCTCGTTTTAAGCCTCTAAAACACTATCTAATTCATAAATAGACATAGATAAGAATATATATTATTCACTACTTACTTGGGATGTTGCATCCTTCCCTCCTTTAGAAAATTGTGTCCCCGCAATTTATTTACTTATCGAATAAGTGGGGGTATTTATCCCTCATTGCATTTTCAGATTCCCATGTTGCCTCTTCAATCATGTGATTTTTCCACAAAACCTTTACCTGATGAATCACCTTATTCCGTAAAACTTGCTCCCTATGGTCCAGAATCTAGACCGGTTGTTCCTCATAAGATAAATTCTCTTCCAGTTGAACTACCTCTGGACTCAAAACATGATATGGATCTGGCATGTACTTCCTTAACATTGAAACATGAAAAAAATTGTGTACCTGAGATAAAATCGGAGGTAAAGCCACTAGGTATGCATCTGATCCAACTCTCTCTAGAATTTCATATGGTCCAATGATCCTTGGACTCAGATTTCCTTTCTTACCAAATCTCATCACACTTTTCCATGGTGAAACTTTGATAAAAACATGATCGCCTACCTTAAAAGAGAGATCCTTCCTCCTGTTGTCCGCATAACTCTTCTGCCTGCTCTGAGCTGTTCTCATGTGTTTCTATATCATCTGAACTTTTTCTACCAACTCTTCTACCAATTATGGTCCCATAAACTTCCTTTCACCCACTCCATCCCAGAAATCTTGAGTTCAACACCGCTTCCCATATAATGCCTCAAATGGTTTCATCTGTATACTAGAATGAAAACTGTTATTACAAGAAAACTCAACCAAATAAAGATGTTGGTCCCAAATTCGCTGATAATACATCGAACAAGCATGTAGCATATCCTCCAAAGTCTGAATTTTTTATTCTGAATACCCATCTGATTGAGGATGAAAAGCTGTACTAAAGTTTAATTCAGTACCCAACGACTTCTGAAGGCCTTTCCAAAAGATAGAAGTAAACCTGGGATCACAATCAGATACAATGGAGAGAGGAAATCCATGTAACCTAACTATATCTTGAAGATACAAACAGTAAAGTTGATCTAAGGAAAAATTATCTCGTATAGCAAGGAAATGAGAAGATTTAGTCAAGTGATCAACAATAACCCAGATTGCATTATTACCTCAAGGTGTCTTCGGCAATCCCACAACGAAGTTCATGGATATAATCTCCCATTTCTAATCTAGCACTGGTAAAGGTTGAAGAATACCTTTCAGTAACTGCCACTATTCTTTAACCTATTGACAAGTCAAACACTTTACAGGAAAATTAGCAATATCACTTTTCATTCAGTCCCACCAATAATACTTACGAAGATCTCTATACATCTTAGTACTGCCTGGATGAACTGAAAACGGAGAACTATGAGCTTCACATAACAACTCTCTCTTCAACTGTGAATCACAAGTCACACCCAATATCTTCCCAAATATCAAAACACAATCATTATCAATGTTGAATTCAGGAAACTTACCCTTCTGAACCAGCTCTACCTTTTTCTACAACTCGCTATCTTGCTTCTGTTCTTGCTTAATTCTGTCTGATAGAGAATATTTCACTAATACCTGAAACAAAACAGAAGGACATCCTGCACCAACAACTTCTATACCAAAGTTCATCAAATCCTTAACCAAAGGATCACGTTCCAAACAAAACATTGTTAATGAAGCATTACTTTTTTGACTCAAAGCATCAGCCAATTTATTTGCTTTTCCTAGATTGTAATGAATTGTACAATCATAATCCTTGATTAATTCTAGCCATCTCCTCTCTCTCATATTCAATTATTTCTAAGTGAATATATAATTTAAACTTTTGTGATCGGTATATATTTCACACTTTACTCTATACAAATGATGCCTCCAAATTTTTAAAGTGAAAACAACAACAGCTAATTCCAAATCATGTGTAGGGTAATTTACCTCTTTAGTTTTCAACTGTCGTGAAGCATAAGCAATTACATGATCATTTTGCATTAGGATGCAACCAAGTCCTTTCAATGAAGCATCACTGTATATAACAAACTCACCATTCCTGGAAGGTAGTGCCAAAACTGGAGCATTCACCAATATTCTTTTCAATTCCTAAAAACAGTCATCACATTGTTTTGTCCAGATGAACATAAGACCCTTCCAAGTTAGCTTAGTCATTAGACTAGATAACCGTGAAAAATTTCTAACAAACCTTCAGTAATAGCCTGCCAAACCAAGGAAGCTACGAATCTCAGTTACATTTGTGGGTCTTGGCCATTCTTCAACAACCTTTTTTTTGCAGGATCCACAGTTATTCTATCTTTATAAACAATATAACCAAGGAAAGAAATTTGTTGCAACCAAAACTCACACTTGCTAAATTTCCCATACAATTTCTTTTCTTTTAAGGTTTGAAAAATAACCCTTAAATGTATTTCATACTCCTCTTTAATTTTAGAAAACACCATAATATCATCAATGAAAACAGCCACAAACTTATCCAAGAACTCATGGAAAATTCTATTCATAAGGTTCATGAATACAATAGGTGCATTGGTTAGCCCAAAAGGCATAACTACAAATTCATAATGGCCATATCTTGTACAAAACGCGGTATTCGGAACATCTGATTCCTTTACCTTCAACTGATGGTACCCCGATCTCAGGTAAATCTTTGAAAAATATTGAGCTTCCTAGAGCTGATCAATAAAATCATCAATATGAGGAAAAGGATATTTTTTCATAACAGTGATGTTATTCAAGGCTCTACAATCAATGCAAAGTCTCATAGAACCATCTTTCTTTTTAACAAATAAAATAGAAGTACCCCATGGTGATGTACTAGGTCAAATGAAACCTTTATCTAATAAATCTTCCAATTTCTCCTTCAACTCTAAAAGTTCAATTTGAGCCATTTGATAAGGGGGTTTTAAAATTGGATTAGCATCAGGAACTAAGTAAACGGTAAATTCAACTTCCCGATCTAGTATTATTCCAAGAAACTCATTAGGAAAAACATAAGGATACTCATTTACCACTGGCACATCATTAATCTAAATAGTTCCATTGTTTTCAACAATATGTGCAAGGTAACATTCATTTCCATCTTTTACAAGTTTCTCGGCCTCTTGATATGTTATCAATAGTAAGGGTTCATTCTTGTACACAAACTGAAAGTATTTCTGAAAAGAAAATTCTTTATCTCTATAGTCAATCTTAGCATGGTAAATAGAGAGCCAATCCATACCCAGGATAACATCAAACTCTACTAGAGGTAAAAAAATAAGGTTTTCAGGTAGGTTCTTTCCACGGATAAGGATAGGAAGATTCTTATAAAATTTTTTTGCCTCAACATTTCCCCCAGGTGTTTTACCAAAAGTTCATGAGTCATTTCTTAAGATGGAATTCCCAATTTACTAGAAATTTTTTCAGAGATGAAAGAATGTGTAGACCCCGAATCAAACAACACATTAGCATAATCTGAAAAAATAAACAAAGTACCTAATACCACATCATTTGATGTCCCAACATCTGCTGAAGTAGTTGAAAAGGATTTCAACACCCCTTTCTGCTTGTAGTCTAACTGCTTCCCATCACTCAAGCTCTTTGTCAGACACTCGTTTGTATAGTGACCCATCTCATTTCACTTAAAACATTTCACTAACTATAAATCAAATTTGGTCTTACCATCACCCTGATATTTTTCAGTGCAATCACGATCCTTATGTCTGATCTTACCGCATCGATAGCACTTTCCAGAATTCAGAAGACATTCCACAGCATGCCTTTCACCACATTTATCACAAACTGGAAACATAGTTTTCTTACCATCAGACCTTTTTGAAGAATTCTTCCCTTTCTCCTACCACCTCGGTCTCTTCTTCTGTTGGTTGTTATAAAACACTTAATCACCATAAAACTCCATTTCCACATTCTCAGCACATTGAACAAGCTTTTCATAACTTTTGAACTCACAAGAAGCTAATGCCCTTCAATATTTTGGCTTTAATCCTGAGTAAAAACTATTGATTTTACTATCAAGGTCTCAGATAAAATTTGGAGCATACCTTGCCAATCGAGTGAACCTATCTTCATAAACAGCCACTGAGTCGTCCTCTTGCCTCAATTACAAGAATTGTTTTTCCATCCTAAGTCGAATAGCCTTAGGAAAATACTTATCAAGAAACATACCTTTGAATTCATCCCAGTCAAGAGCATCAATATCATCAGCGTCCCTGATATTTTTAACCATCGACCGCCACTAATATGCTTCACCCTCCAAACGGCAAATTGAAAGACTAACCTTTTGATTGTCTGAAAACCCATGACATTGAAAATCTTCTCCAGTGCTTTAATCCACCCTTCAACTAGAAAAGGGTCAGATGATCAATTGAATGATGGGGGATGTTGCCTTATGAAATGTTCCACCACTAACATGTTCCTCTACAGTTGATCTGGCTGATCTCATGCATGGATACAACCACCATTTATCTCTTGAGTCAACTGTTCCATTACTGCAACAAACTGTTCAGTTACAATTTTGACCATCTCAGGATGCTGATTCGGAAGGTTATTTCCTTATGTATGCCTTCCTAGCACTTCTTTCCTGTTTCCTCTGTGGAAAACCATTCTGAAAAAACATGTCTTTGATGAAGCAACATGGTAATCTTCAAATTCTATATCATTTCAATTTGACCATAATAAAATATTTTTGGATAATCATTTAATAGAATTCAAACTCCTAAAGTTATCTAAACCTACCTCTGATACCAACTATAAGGCCCCAACCTTAAACATTACTTAATCTTGAGTTATTAAAAGATTACACATTGAGGATATTTTCAGGTTTAGAGTTTTAGAGAATTAGATCATAAATCAAGCATTACATTCCACATTTAAATAAAGCGGTTACATAATAGATAGTATTCATTATTTCCCATCAATGGAAACATATTTAAAACAAAACAAGGATTCTTTCATGAAACTTCCTTGACCCTATCATCACATCATGTACCATTCCCTTTACCTGTGAAAAACATTTCAAAAACATGGGATGAGCATAAAAATCTCTGTAAAGGATATAAAAGTACAAAATGAAAACATTAGTCCATTTATGAAATCATAATTTACTCATAAAACATAAACATTTTAATATACCTCATAAAATCATGAATAATTCATAGAAATCATAAGAGAAAAAGGTAACTTGAGGCATTCAAAACATTCTTACATAGGGAGTAACCCTCATGGTTACGTTTGGAATACCCATCACAGTATATTCCATAAATCTCTTCAGAGAAACCTTAACGTTTAACCCCTTCACGTTACCCAATGCATTGGAGAGCTATATCGGGCTCACCCACCCTTAGTTTATCACAGAACCACCAGTCTTCATAACAATGCCCAAGAACCATAACATAATCGTATCACATAAAACATGCATAAAGGAAACATAACATTTCCACTTTTCAATCACAAGATATAAATACAACACATTGATATAAAAACATTATGAAAACCATTTTCAATACCAAAATTAAAGAAAAGTAAAAAATGGTATTTATTTTTCATTTAAAAAAAAGTTATGGCTTATAGAGGAAGCCGAAGCTCAAATAATGGTCATGGTGGCGGAGAAGTTGTTGTCGCCGCATACGTATGAAAAAAAATTCCCTTTTGTCATTTAGTAAAAACTTCATATAAAAAAGATTCCTTTTGAATAAACGTAAAATTCAAATGGGATTATACACCGTATAAAAGAAAGTTGTGTATAAAAAAAAATATGCCTCAATGAAAGGAGATTGGGACGAAGTCCCATACCTCAGGTCCGAGATGACTTGATCGT
The DNA here is from genome assembly GCA_963277665.1 of Viscum album. NCBI lineage: Eukaryota > Viridiplantae > Streptophyta > Magnoliopsida > Santalales > Viscaceae > Viscum > Viscum album. The sequence goes on from OY728131.1 coordinate 514,698,699, forward strand.
TCTTTAACATCCTGAATAATAAACTTGAGTTAATTTATACTTTCTTAAGAACCTTTTTGAAGTTAATTATTCATTTTATATCACTTATTACCATGTTATGAACACTATGTAATTATTTAAGTTAATAATGGTTGTTTTTTCGATCATTGGTACTTGAGTAAAAAATAAACTCTTTATAATTACAAGTTGTTCATGTGGTAAAATATCCATTATATCCAGAATTATATTCATGATTTAGATATCATATATTTCATATATATCCAGTGTATACATTCCTTTAAAATATTACATAACATTTAGAGGTAAGAAATGAAATGCACTGTTCATGGAGACGGTAAGCCGTACGTACACATGAACGCTACTTTCATTTCTATTTCGTATTTTATGGAATAGAATCATAATTATATAAAGGTATATTATAATTCCAGTATAATATCATTTATAATATCATTAATTACATCATTTATATGTCCCACATATGGCATTAACGAATCAAATCACTTTGATGGGGCGGTAGTCCGCACTTCCTAAAATGATGATATCGCGTATACCCATAATGGAAGCCATAAAGGTATGACATAAATGAAAAATATAGAAGATTAAGGAAAACATAAACATATTATATATCATATATAAATATAGTAACATCTTAATGTCCAACTTTGAAGGTGATATAAGAATATTGAACAATCATCGTTTCGTGAGGCTGAAATTCGCCATCCACGGAAACAATATGCTCTTTAACCATTAGATGTAGGTGTGTGTAAGTGTATCTAGAATACTTCTTATAAAAACATCCTAGTATATGGAAGATACTGGTTTTGTTACAAAATAAATGAATAAAAAGAGTTTAGGGGGTTGGAGAAGCAAAATAAAACAAAAGAGCATTAGAGAAGACTTAACCTTTGAATCGGGTAACTCCACTTGGTTTGAACCAAAAGGGTTTCTTGAAGAGCATTCTGCCTAAGGTAAGGATTCTAGGATGAAGATAGGGATTTGGAGAGAAAAAATGAGTAGAGTTTGGCCGAGCCAAAGGCTTGAGAGGTGTGGGTAAGGAGGTAGATGTGGGGGTCTTTTATAAGAGGAGAGGAGGGGCACTCTTGGAAAGGTTTAAAATATTACTTTATTTTCAAATGAGTTTCGGATTTTAAAGGTCCCAAATTGATGTATTTCGATGATAAGGTGATAATGGTTCGAAATATACTCATCCAATAGGTCTTTGAAAAGTTGATGTCTTAGATTTTATGTTATCTTATCATTTTATTTAAGTCGTTCATTAATGAGGTAATCGCTGCATCATCATGATGTCATAAATAATTTAATTTATTTAATGTCTAAAAATAATAACAAAAATACTATGATGTAGGAAATATTTTTATCTTTACAACTAATATTTATAGTCTAATATTTCATTTATGTAGAAAAAATTAAAATTTTTTTACTCAGGTGATACATTCTTTGTTATATTTAACTTTCTTTAAAAATAAAAAGATAAAAAGTCATTATCACACAAAATTTATTCCATGGGGTCCCCAAGTTTGCAACAAGGCATACCATGGTAGGCCATGACATAAAAATTAGCATTAGGACACATGTTGGGGTCATTTGTTATTATTATGATATTATTTTATTATCCTTAACTACCCGATTACTAATTAATCAAGATAATTAAAGATAATTATCGTCATTACTATTCATAATGTCCAAAAACAAAAGAGTCCTAATTACATAATTTGGAACTTCTGATTCCAAATATGTAATAAATTTTACCAAATTCCAAACACATAAATTTCAATAATTAATTTAAAAATAATTCTCGTTGTCAAAACAAATAGCGGGTTTTTTTAAACAATATCTATGAAAAGTTTGGCACTTGTTTATAAGCAATTCCAAAGTGAAATTAATTAAAATTACCACCATTGGATTAAATGGTAAAAATATATTCTATTTAAACTTTAAAAACAATTAATAACATAATCTAACCATATAATTAAATTAGATTGAAAAGCAGTTTTGATGTAAAATGCAGTATTTTTCACTATTCATTAAAAAATGAACATTGTCAGAAAAATACCAAACATTTATCCAAAGTAAATTTCAATGTCTCAATCATAAATAATAAATTTCTTTTGAAAAATAGAGCTTATAAAATTGTCAAAATTTTGATTTAAAAAAGGTTTTCCATCAAAAGGCAGTAAAACAATCTTTTAAAAATATTAGTGTATTACATGCTTAAGATTGGATTTATTCTCGTTTTAAGCCTCTAAAACACTATCTAATTCATAAATAGACATAGATAAGAATATATATTATTCATTACTTACTTGGGATGATACATCTTGTCTCGACCAACCCCTGCCCAAATATCCTCCCAACATTAGTCCCTTAATTCTAGAGGCCTTCCTTTGGTCATAAAGCCAACCTATGGAACCCTTTTAATCAAATCAAAAAGAAGAACCTGAAGAAGAGGTAAATATTTCATCACATCTTTCAAGTTCTTTTCTTCTTCCACTTCCTCTTTCTTTGTTGTTTCCAGTCTAAAATAATAAATCCAGTATATTCTATATACTATGATGTTATTATAAAAGTGGTATAACCATATTCATTATTATATCCATCATATGAATGACAAAGTCACCATACATGCATACGTACAACTTACCATCTCTACATCGTGGTTTAGTTTGTTATTCAAACACTTCATTATTTTGATGGGTATAATAATGAGTATAACTGATATAAATAATAAATATAACATGTTAATGATTATGTATATATTATATAACATCCAATTATATATGATTTCATCATCAATATAATGATATTTTTGTTCGTGTGTACGTACATATTACCATCTCCATGACGCGATGAGATATTCATTCCCATGTTCACCATTCAATGATGATTATAAAAATATATATATTATTAATAAGTATGTAATATACTAAATAATAATGATACTGGATATATATATATATATATATATTTACTTACATATATCTTATTCACTTACTTCCATTCAATACAATATGAAAACGGAAACAGGGTTTATGCGTACGTATGGCCTACCGTATCCATAAATGGTGCCTTAAATTTCATATATCTATCTGTTATAAATATTTATATTCTAAATATATATGATATATAAATCATGTTTTATATTTTGTAAGTATTTAAATCATGATATAAATGATATGATCAAGAATAAAAAGTTAAAATACGTACGATAAAGAAAGTGATTATTACCTAAAATGTTAATTTAACATGGAAATAATTATTAAATGGGTAGTATAAAGTCATAAATGAATCATGTATGATATAATAAATATAAATATGATTCTGTTATAATTTAATAACATACTATGGTCATTATACAATTGGTTAAACGTACCCTCGACCAAAGGAAAGTGCAAGGTAATTGTTAATTTCACAATATCTTTATTATATGAGGTTGTTTTTATGTAAGTATCTACTGAAAAATATTTATTATCCATGTCCATGTTTCATAAAAGAGTTTTAAAATGGATTATTTTTAAGATAATTTTTTACTAAAACATCATTTTAAACGTTTTAAATATTTATTCTTCTAATTCATTCTCATTAATGTCCATGTTTTTAAAATTGTTTTTAAGGATTTATTTATACGGACATGAATGTTTTTAAATTGTTAATTACTTTCAAAAGTTTCTAAGTGGTATGGGAAACATTGATTCAAAAAAGTATTTAAATTTCTTCATTTCTAAATTGTGTGACTTTTAAATGTTTTTTTAAAAAGGGATATTTCTCAAAAAGAGTTTTACAAATAATTTTCATCTATATCAACATCCTTTGATGGATTTTAAACTTTTTTGAAGTTGATTTATTATGATACATATATTCCATATTTTATTGAAGGTTTTGTGATATGTTTGACTGTGGATGTTTTATTTTTATACCATTCATTTTTTATGGATAAAGTATTGACATTTTTATGTTAGTTTTAATATGAATGTTTATGTTATGTTTAAACCTTTTTATATGAGGAATGCATTGGACTTAGTAAATGATGGGTGGAGCGTGATATAGCTCCATGATGCATCAGTAGGTCTCATGAGACAAACCAATGTCTTGGCACAAGGCCTTGACAAAATTTTATTTGTAGTCTTGGCACAAGGCCTTGACTATGTGGTTATGAAGTCTGGCATTATGCATTCCATCATTATGAAAGTGGCTATTGATATTGCATGTGATTATTCGACTAGTAGAATATCCATGTGAATAAGTAAATGAAATTATTTGATATTATCTTTTCCATATTATGCTAATGTTTAAGTTTCAAAGGATTTTCTTTTAGCCTTATACATTTCTTTAAAGGTTTATGCTTATTTATGAAAGTTTCTGCTAAATTATTTACCTTTACTCAGCATCTGAGATCAACCCTTTCTTATGTTATATTTTCTTAGGATACCAAGAAGTTTTTTATGATTGAGATATAGGGTTTATCTAAAGGAACAATGTCATTCTCAAAAAATTATTTATGTTGTATTGTATGTTAGAAAGTGTAATGAAACGTTTATATATGTACTCTATTTTCCAAAACTGCTAAACTGATAGGTCCTTCAAGATTTGATTCCTTGTAATCATGCCAATGTATTAAAGTAATTCATCTACTTTGGGTAAATGGGTTCGGGGTGTTATAGTTATACCCTCATTACTAGTATAAATCCTCTAGCATATGGGGATGTGCGCATGAGGCCATGTGGCCAATCGAACCAGTCACTTATCTATAAACCAGGACTAGGATGTCACAAAGTGATATTAAAGCATCATTATTTTTTTCCTTAATATTTTTGGTATGGTAAAAATTAGATTTGGAAGTTTCAAATTTTATTGATGAACATGTTCTTTGGAGTAGCTAACCCACATATAGGGAATATCCAAGTTTCTAGGGATGGGAATTTTTGTTTTCGATTTTTCTTGTTACAGTTGTTCAGATTTCACCATTGAATGACTCACATATTTTTTACAATTTTTTATGATTATATATTTGTACCTTTATCCTAGTACGATAAAGATGAACTGATCATTCAACATTATAGGATCCTGAGGATTTATATTCCATGTGTATTACATGATTTACTTCTTGAATTTCTTATGATTCCTCCTGTTTATTGTGTGTTCCTTGGTGATTATTTTATAATTGAGCTAATGTCTATTGTAGGAAAAGGAATAATAATTTTTTAATTAAACTTTCTGCATCAAATTAAACAGTTTTTTCTGATATAGCTTAATGGTTTAATTTTAACTAATTGATTATGATATGTTTGTGCTATGTAAGTATGGTCACATGAGCTAAAGCACCAGTTGGTAGTGGTCAAATGGATTACAACTGTAATTCATAAATTTTGGGACTCTATTAAATTTTAATGGGGATCCATATAATCTAATCATCATATATGGGTTTTTATATCCTGAGACTGGATGCAAAGAGTTAGGTTGTATCTACATGAATTAATCATTGTATCTTTTAAAGTGTTGGATTTTAGAACTTAGGAGTGGTAACTCATTTAACTATACCTTGACACATAAATATATATATACAGATGAAATTATTGATTTTAAAAAAGTGAAAAGAAATGGTTACCATTAAATAGGGACTCCAATTACAATGAAAAGATCATTTTAATCTAAAACTTGAAATTGAAATGCCATATACTGGAGCCTATGTTATAATATATAATAATTTTTCATATAATTTAACTGATTAGTTCATATTTTTGAGTCTATATTATATTCATTTATAACCTTATAAGTTACATAGATCTGAATTTAGAAGCAGGAAAATGGGTATTGACTCTAATATAATAAGTATTGTACCTATACCATTCTCTTTTTTGGAGTCTTTTATGCTATTGAATCTCATTTTGAGGTGTCTTCTTGAAATTTATTGATATATGAATCCATGATGGGCTCAGGTTGAACTTCAAGAAGGTGGTGATAACCATGCTATGGAGGTGGTGGAAATTGCACCATCACTATGAACTCCTATAGTTCCACCTATAGAACCTCCTGTTATAACTTATATGGGTTCTGACACACATTTTTGAGAGGTTTTATTATGTTGTTTTTGTCCCCATAGGGTTTCCTAGGACTTGCCTCTACTATAGTAGAATTTATTAGGGAGTTAGAGTAACAGAACCCTCATAAATTTTAAGGGGAAGGAGGTCCCTAGGCCATTGAGTCATGGCTAGAATCCATGTCATATACCTTTTAGAATATATTGAAACCTCCATATAGGTGAGTTAAGATTACAACATACATGATTAAAGGGTCTTCAAATAGGCAGTGAGATGTTTTGATCTATGTAGATCAGTATCGGGTTATTATTTAGAGGTATTTAAATACTACCTTATATTATTACTTCTTTCTAGAAATGAAATAGTTAAACAATATAAGGAGTTTATGCCCCTATATTAGGGAAATGCATTAGTTATAAAATATTTATCTCATTTAATAGGGATCCAAAGTTTCATTATTATCCTTGTTGATGGTGAATTAACTAGATAAAAATATTTAAGGATGAACTCATATACGCCATATGATATTAGGTGAATATGTTCCACTTGACTAATTTCACTGAAATAGTAAACCATGCACTCATCTATGAGAATAAGTTGAGGTAAGCTGAAGGTGTGGGAATGGTGGTTTAGTACCCTGATAGGGAAGAAGTTTGACTAACATAAGTAAATGTCATCTTGATCTTTCTCATAGGGGAAAAAGTAGTCATATTATGTGCTTAGGTATCCATGTGATATATCACCAATGTAGTAGGATGGAACATAAGAAACCTGAGTATGGTAAGGACCCAGTTGAGTGATAAGGTTGTTGAAATATAGGGAATCTTAAATAGTTTTACAAAACCTCTCCTCCAGTGGCAAGTGAATGGGCGATGGATTTGACCCCTAGTTCTATAACAGGATCAGAAACTCCACATCAAGAAATGAGTTGAAGTACTACCTACTATTAGTTCCAAGGAGGTGGATGAGGATGAGGAAGCCATATTTATGATATAAAACATTAACAGAGCTGACCTGCTCATGGTAGTTAGGTTATTTATTAGGGCCATGGTTTGGGCCATATATATGCAAAATAACATATTATTAAGGAGTAGAGTTCCAGTGCATCTATAGTTTGGGGTATGATCTTAGTATCCTCAAATTTATTATATACTTTATTTGATAGTTTTTTCTACAAAATATTTCATATATATAGAAATTTTGTATTTTTTTGGGTGTTAAAATTCAGTATTTCTATGGTGTGATGACTATTGATTCTCCTTTGGGAGTACAATCAGATAATGTGTGATAATTCAAGGATTAATTTATTGAGATTTTTAGTTAAATTTTTTTATGAAACCACTTCATCAAAATGATGATGGTATTTGATATAATTATTAAGATAGACTGGTTGGTCTCCTATCGAGATCAAATTAATTTTTATCCCTTCCAGTTTCATTCTTATGACAAGAATGTGGTAACTATATTCAAAAAGGAGAATGAGATGTCCAGGCAAGGAAATATGGACCAGAACATCATGGACTGGGAAGAGTGTTGGCATATATTTACAATCTTATTCTAAATGATCAGGTAATATGACATATATATTTCCCTCAAATGGTGGATTGTTTTAGGGACGTCTTCCCAATTGACATATCAAGGATACCTCCTATGAGAGAGGTAGAGTTCACTATTTAACTTATTTCAAGAGCATCAATGAAATCTATTACAACATAAAGGATGGTTCCTACTGATATTTAGGAACTCAAAAGGTTGTTAGAGGACCTAGAATCTAAAAGTTTTATTTGACCCAATACCCATCCTTAGGGTTCACCAATGTTTTTCTTCAAGAAGGAGGATGAGACCCTTATGATTGGTGTGTATTATTTGCCTTTGAATCTAGTCATAGGTAAGAACTGGCATACAATTCCTCATATAGATAATATCATTGATCATCTATATGGATATAGGGTCTTCTTGAAGATCAATTTGTGGTCAGGATACCATCAGGTTTGTGCTAGAACCTCAGTTATACCATTCCCAACATTTCACATTAGATATATCTTGTACAAATATTTGGTTATTACATTCAGTTTCATGAAATCACATGATGTTTTTATTAAATTGATGAACATGGATTTCCATATGTACCTAGATTATTTTATTGTAGTTTCCATGGATGACATATTAGTGTATTATCAAACTATACAAAATCATTCCAAACACCTTGAAATCATACTGAATACTATGATAGATCACCAAATATTTGTTAATATCACAAAAATATACTTATTGGGTGATAATATTATCTTCTTGGGTCACATCATATTAGAATCTAGAGTATCTATGGATTTAGATAAGGCAAGATCCATTGTTTCATTGAATAAAACCAAGAATGTTTATGATATTTAGAGTTTATTAGGTATATATGGTTATTATAAGAATTTTACACACAATTTATCATTCCCTATAGTACCTATTACTATACTGACTTAGGTTTAACTTGTAATACATTAGTATTTTTTTGAAAAAATTTCTATATCTAAATGCTCAGTCAGTGCTGAGTTCTAAGGCCTAGATATTCTTAATATGGTGATATTAAAAATATTTTATCAAGAACATAAAAATTACTTGGAAATGAAGAATAAATCCTGAGTAGAGTCTCAAATAAAATTTCTATGATCGTGGTTTAGTTCATAACATTGTTCCTACCCAAAGCGTGACATAAACTTTTTCGGCAATAGGTGTCGGGTTAGAGGTGAGTTGGCAGCAGGGTGTTAAATATAGGATATTAAAAAAAATGATATCCCTTACATCCCTCCCCCTTGGTGTGAATGAGGACAGGATCCCTCCCCCTATCCCCCCTTTGGTGATGATGACTAGAAGAGAAAATTGAGGAAACATAGCATCATTAATCTCTGATATTGATGAAGATTGATCCCAAATCATGGTTCATCAGCTTTAGAGCACATACCTGACCCTGAAACTCTAGAACTTATCCACAAGGAAGTCACTTTTGAGTTGTAAGTCTTGATACCCTTTTTTATGCATCGTTTTCAGGATTTAGAGCCCTTAAATTCTTGATAGGCCCCCTCGTGGGTCGATCTGTGTGTTTCAGGGATAACGGGGGTGATTCGAGTATCTTATAGGGAATTTATGACATATATTCTCATCTACATATCATGTAGGCAAGAGTAACAAACCATATGTTCCTCCCAGTCCTAGAAGATGAGTTTTGGGGATTACACATAGTGATCCCATGTAGTTTCACTAAAGGTCATGGCTAGGATATTGTGTGACGATACATAGCTGTGTACAAGTACAAAGCCATAGTACATAGACATGGTGTCTCAGAAATGAACACGGTTAAGTGACATGACTAAGGGGCCATGTATCCAAAAAACAACATGTACCTTGGGGTACATTCCATGAGTAAAATAGACTAACTAAGCTATGTGGAGGGAAGGCATATCGATGGATTGGGTGATCTGAGACACACTGTGTACTGACAGACTTTGTAGTGTAATCCCCCATGCCAAGCCAATCCATGTGGTTAGAGGACATGGATGGGTTTTTCTGTGGGATCCCACATAGTATAAACCCCCCTTACATGTCATTTTGTCTCTTCTTGGAGGAGTTTCCATCCATCATATCTATACATTTAGGTCTTGGATTCTGGCCTACAAGTATCCTATACTAAGAAATTTTCCATGTAGAGCATGATGGTAACCACATTTTGAGCCTAAAAGAAGTAGAGTGAGGTGATGTTGTGGGAATCTGGGGTTAGTGATGTTTTGGAACAACATAGGTTGAGTGAGATCCTTTAGTCTGTTCCTATTATGGTTTAGTTTGGTGTCACTTAATCCGTATAATAATTTGATACCCTCAGTACGATGATCTTCTATAGAGTTGTGGTATCCCTTTAGAGACACTGGGGAAAGACCCTCTATCATACTATTAGGGTTGTCATTTCCCTTTGGAGTGGCCATAACAGGACCCTATAGAAGATCATTTCCCTAGACTGGGTTCTTGGTATTGTCTGGACAAACACTACATGGGTGGTGATCCCCCATCTAACAAGATATATCTGTAGGGATTTTAGTATCATCAGGAGTATATTCCCCTACACAATGGGAAGTTTCAGTATGGTTGTGGCATTTTTTTATATACAATCCACTACTCAGAAGATAGTTTAAGTAGTGTTTGCAGAATCATCATGATATTATCACCTATATCATGAGCTATACCAGATGGGATTTAAGGAATCATTGTAACCAACACAACATGTGACAATATACTCTATCAAACTGATATGATCTTCAAGATTTCTGTTTGGGTTGTGGGGTCCCCTAGTAGATCATGGGTATGATCCCATCTTTGAAAGATATTGAGTTACCAGTTAGGGGTTTGGTGTCCCCCAACAGATCCTAGGAGTGATCCCCTTACTAAGGAGGTGTGGATAATGGTTTCCTAGATTGGGTTTATAGTGTCTTCATAGAAGATCCTAGGAGTGATCCTCTTAATGTGGTTTAAGACCGTGGCTCCAGTAGTGTTGGTAGCATCCCCCATCAGAGATGGGTGGGATCCCCTATCTGAGTATCAAGATCCATTGGGTTTCTGTGTGATTTTCTTAGTGGTGAGATCCAACGAGCATGTTATATCTGATATTCCATTAGGGATGGATGGGCTGTACCTACTGGAGTGCATCTCTTGGATGAGTGTAATCTGGGATGACATATAACATGGAGTGTGTGCTTCTGGACGAGTGTTCCTTTGAGCCTCGAGTTTTAACCTATCTCTATATATGATGTTATAACCTCATGGTATTTAGAGTCTGAGATGAGTATATATAAGTTATTATTTTGAAGGTTTCCTTGCAGTGTTTTCACTTTCCTAGGTTGACACACCACACGGTACGAGCTAACTAGTAGTTTTTAGTTGAGGATGGTTTGATATGGAGTTTATCTCTTGTTTGGGATCCATCTTGCTGGGCAGAGTGAAATATATCCTTTAATTTGACCTCATTTATTTTTGGTATTTGGGGAACCTACTGAGTATTTTTATACTCACCTGTACACAATACTTTCCTACACATGTTTTTTTCATTTACATACCACATGACTTTTGATGAAGTCCCATGAGGACCCAAAGCAAGAGGAACTTAGTGATCTTTACCAAATGGAGTGTTTACCAGAGCTTGGATAAAGAGCTTTCAAGTAGGTGCATTTGATAGAGATCCCATCCATTTGAGTAGGTTGGATGATTTTGTTGTTTTACTTTGGTGGGAATATATTTTTCCACTTCCACTTCTTTTGTACTATGGTTTAGATTTAATTTATGCATTAATTTTATTTTCAGTTTATATATCTCTACACCATTTCATGTAGGTGTATGTGGGTGTGGGTGTGTGTAGGTACCTTAGGCTAAGGCCTCCCATGTGTGAGATAGCCTACTCAATGTTGTATGCCATCCCTTGGGCTATGGAAGTAGGCTTTGGGAGTCACGGATCGAGCCCCATTGGGTTATGTCGTGACATAGTGGTATCAGAGCGGGTTCCACTTTTGGATTGTAGTGTTAGGAGCCTGGTTTAGGTTTCATAGATAAAGTGTTTGGGTGTTCTGAGTTCACCTATCATACAAGGGATTCTATTGTTAGTGTGGCGGTCGACGTATCCATTCACCATGAATCTGATAACTTTCTTTTTATCAGTGTACATTATGACACTGATTGTAGGTAGATAATGGTACATGAATAATATAGTATTGGGTTTTGGGTTTTTTCAATTCTTATTGAATTAGCTCTATAGATATACTCTTTTTCCATGGTGAGTCTTGATTATATTTTAGGAATCCTACTTTATGGTAGAATGATAGGTTTTCATTATTGTATTGTTGTGACGATCTTCCCCATGGTGAGGCTTTGATGTAGGGAACTGGTTCTGAGGCTGGAGCCCGGCTGGTCTTCCAGTTGAGCCACCACCTATTGAGAAGCAGGTTGTGATAGTAGTGTAGGCTAAAGATGCACATAGGATGAGTGAATAGCCCATGTTTCAAAGGAAGTTACCTTTTAGGTACAAGGGTGATATAGAACCTTGGGTAGCTGTTGATTAGCTCGAGGTAGTCACACATTTTTTTTCTACTTTTGAGGACACCTCCAGATCAGATGGTGGTCCTAGAGAAGAGCCTCCTTTATGGTTCAGTAAAATGTTGGTGGATTCTTGTGATGAAGTCCCATGATGAGGCGACACTATCTTGGTAATAGTTTGATCATATCTTTATGGAGGAGTTCTATCCAGACACGTTGAGGTCGGTGCATATCGACGATCTTCTATAACTTTGAAATTATAGCCTAACCATGGAAGAGTACACTACGAGGTTCACAGACCTATCATGTTACTACCTAGATATGGTTCAAGATTCATTATTCAGAGCATATACCCTTTATAAGGGATTGCACTGGGAGATCAGGGTGTCAGTGGTGCCGTTGTGCATCCCCACATATGTTGGTGTGCTTGAACGGGCCATGGTGGTAGATCTATTTTTGGATAAGGGTACTCTAAACATTAATTTTAGGCATGAGAGAGATGATACACCTTATCATAAGGTATCTGATGATATGCTTAGGTATTTGGGAACCCTAGGCATTCTAGGAGGAAATCCCAAGATAGAGGTACTGAGGCTTAGGGATTCTAGGATAGTTTTGGTCTTCCACAAGAGAGGTGGTGTTTTTATGATGATGGTTGGGGATATCATGATAGGGATTTTATAAATCACCATGCTACTAAGAGGGAGATGGTTGATAGAGATCCTTTGACGAGGTAGTGTTATGAGCATGGAGGTTTTTAGGGTGGTGGACATGGCGGAGGAATGGGTGAAGCAACTGGAGGTGGGAGATGATATGAGTTTCCACCACCACCCCATGTGGTCCATTCCAGGCTCATGGGGATGGAGGATGGGGGTGGGGATAGTTGTAGGCCACAGAGTCCTTTGACCTAGTGGATCCTATGAAAGATATATGTATAATATATCTTCTTTCTGTATTTTGTAGTGGTACTGATAGAAACTTTTATGAGTCACTCTTTCCTTTCCATTTCTTGCTTGGGGGTTTTGTTCAGGGTGACATGGGGAATTGGTAAGAACTTGTGTTAGTGTTGTTTGGAATATCTTTGAATGCATGAGTAATGGTATCCACCCCCCACTGAGATGTGTTTTTATGATTAAAGTAAAACTATGAGGTCAAGTCAGTGACTCCTAAAGAAGATAGTTTCATGGTGTAGTGGATGACTACCTCCGATTTTGTGTTCGGGGTGGGGTTGTGTTGGAGACTTGTATGGAGGGCCCAGTAATACCCAGTGTGTGATCTTGGGAAGCCCTGTTCTATTCATCAGTACCCTCTCATGTTTGGTAACATTTTTTTATGTGATATGATGGGGGAGGTCATGGTTTGGTTTGACGTGCCTTCAAAATCAAAAAAATTAGAGACAATTTCCCCACTAATATGTGTTCTAATAATGCAATACAAAACTATGTGGGTGAGAAAGTGCCACCAGAAGTGGATAGTATCGAGGTGCGGTGGATGATTTCATTTGACTTGTGCGTTCAGAGTAGGGTTTTATTGGTCTTTGACTCTGGTTAGTGAGGTGGTTTATTTCTATACTTGATGAATACAGATGAACTGTGGTGCTTGGTGCTTTTCTGTCTATCATAGCTGAGGAGACATGTTCCTCTTGTTTCATGATGTTTACCTGGTTGATCTAGTCCTTTGGTGTGCTATAACCTTTCTGGTTCCTCTAATTGTGTTCATCTAGGAAGCACAAGAACCCTTTGTGGTCTTTGTAGTGGTATTGGTAAGCTCGTTGGAATGGATGTCCCTATTGAGATCCTATTATATTTCCCATGTACTTAGGTTTACTCTTTTTGGGGATGAAAATCCTTAAGTTGGAGAGTATTTAGTGACATGGGTTTAACCTATAAGACTCTGTAATTTTTCTGAGAATATTTCTAAAGCTAGGAGATGAGTTAGCGTGGAGTTCCTGGGCCCAAAGAGCCTCAGAATGGTGATATTAAAAATATTAAAAATATTTATCACACATGAAAAATTTCCTTATAAATAAGAAATTAATAATGAGAATAGTCTCAGATAGTATTTCTATGATTTTTTTGAGTTCATAACATCATGTTTACCCTAGACGTGACATAAACTTTGTAAGCACCAGGTGTCAGGTCGGAGGTCAGTTGATAAAGAGGTGATAAATATAGGATATTTTATTAATAAAATTAAAATGATATCTAGTAAATACATCCCCCTTGGTGTGATTTATGTAAGTAACCCCTCCCCATATCTCCCTTCAGAGACATATGAATCATGGATTAATTCAAGGAAACGAGGAATCGCCGATCTTCGATCTTGATGGTGATCACTCCCAGATCATGGTGTAGTGGCTTCAGAGCGTAGATCTAGTCTCGAAGCTTTGAAAATTCTCTATGAAGTATGATATTTAGAGTTTTAATTCACACTCCCCTATTTTATGAATATTTTTAAGGTTTTGGATCCCTTATATGCCTTCTAAGGACCCCTTGTGGGTTGATTTGTGTGTTTCAGGGAAAATAGGGGGAATTCGAGTGCATCACAGGGAATTTATGATGGATCTTCCCATCTAAATGACATGTATAATAGAGGAACACAAAATGTGTTCTTCTTATTTAGGGAAGATGAGTTTTGGGAATTATATTCCATGTACTTTGGGTTAGACCTTATATAGTGATCCCACATCATGTGGCCTGAGGACATGGCCAGGGAATCCATGTAAAAATATACAACCATGTACAAGCACACAACCAAAGTACATGGGAGTGAGGTTCCAGAAATGGAAACAGGAAAGAGTCATGGATATAGGGACATGTATATGGGATACACCATGTGCTTCGATGCACACATCATGGGTAAAACACGACTGGATAATCCATATGGAAGGAAGACACAACCGAGGCCCGATGAAGTGAGAGATGTCATGTACCACCAGAACATGTTGTGTAATCCCACATTCCCATCCAAGATGTGTAATCAGAGGACATGAATAAATGTTTAGGTAGGTTCCCACTCCTTTTAGACCCCTTAACATGTTGTGTAGTCTCCTCTTGGAGAAGTTTCAACCCAATGTATCTCCTCATTCTGGGATTAGATTCAGGCCTATGAGTGTGCTATCCTAAGTAGTTTTTTTTTGTATAACGTGATGGTGGAAATGAATTTCACCTAGATGATATATGGGGAGGTGATATTGTGGTTCACTCGGGTTAGTGACGTTTTGACTAGCAGCGGTTTAGTGATATCCCTTAGTCTATGCCTATGAGGGTTTAGTTTGGAATCACATCCTCGATATAAGAATATGAAACCCTCAGTACGATGATCTTTGATATAGTTGTGTTATCCCTTTTGAAAGGCCATGAAAGTATACTATATCATACTATTAGAGTTTTTGTATCCCTATTGATAGCCCAGAGTGGGATCCTCAAGAATATCACTTCCCTAGATCGGTTTCTTAGTATCGCTGTGATGAACACTACATGAGCGATCATCCCTTATCTAGTAGGATAGCCCTGTAGTGTATGTGTTATTATTGGGAGTACAATAATCTATGTAGTGGTTATTTTTAGTAGGGTTGTGGAATAATTTTATATAAAATACTCTACTCAGTAATGACTTTTCTAGGGTTTTTGGAATCTTCATGGCATGTTCCCCTAATTCACAAGCTATACCAGATGTGTTTTATGGAATCTTCGTGAAAAACACTACACAAGGAAAAATTCTCTAAGTTATATGATCACTAGGATGATTGTTTGGGTTGTTCTTCCCCCCAGTGGATATGGGGTGTGATCCAATATATGGGAGATCTTGAGTTACTAGTTAGAGTTGTGGTGTCCCCCAACAGATCCTGGGAGTGATCCCCTTACCAAGGAGGTGTGGTTTGTGGTTTTATAGAATGGATTTTTAGTTCCCCCTTGTGGATGATGTGAGTGATCCTATTTCTTTGGTTTGAGACTATGGTTCTATTAGGGTTGATAGTATCCTCCATCAGGGATGGGTGGGATCTCCTATCTGAGTATCATGATTCACTTGGTTTTAACATGATTTTTTTAGTGGAGAGATCTGGAAAGTGTGTTCTCTCAAATGTTACATCATAGATGTTTGGGTTGTACATGGTGGAGTGTATCTCTAAAAAGAGTGTCATCTTAGATGACATATCTCATGGAGTGTGTTCTCTGGGATTAGTGTTCCTTTAATCCTTGAGTAGTAACCGATCGATGTCTATGAGGTCTAAACCTCATGATATTTGGAGTCTGAGATGAGTATATCCAGGTGCTTATTTTTTATTTTTCTTTACGGTGTTGTTACATTCTTAGTTTGACACACTATGTGGTATAAGTTGAGTAGTCATGTGTAATTGAGGATGGTTTGAGATATAGTTTATCGCTTATTTGGTTTTCCTATGGCTGGGTTGAGTGGACAATAGCCTTTCAATTTCTCCCTTTTCTTTTGGTTATCTATGGTTCCTACTGAGTATTTATATACTCACCCCTTCATGGCCACTGCACACATGTGTTATTTATTTTTCAGATCAAAGGCCTTTTGATGAAGTCCAAGGAGGACCCAAAGTAGGGGAAGCTTAGTGAGATATAACAACTGGGGTGTTTACCAAATCTTAGTCGAGGAGCTTTCTGACAGGTTCATTTTGAAAACAATCCCCCTCATCTAAGAAGTTTGGAATCTTTTACAGTTTTCTTTTGGTGGGTGTGTATTTTTTCCCTTTTCACTTATGTTTGTACTCTCTTTTATATTATATGTATGCGTGCATTTTATTTTTAGTTTATATATGACATATTTTTTTCATGGATGTGTATGTGGGTGCATATGTATAGGTAACTTAGGATAATTCCTCTCATGTGTGTGATATCCTATTTGGTGTTGAACGCCATGCCATGGACTACGAAGGCAGGGTTGGGGAGTCCTAGATCAATCCATATTGGTTTGGGTCCTGAAAATTACAATATCAAAAAATGGTGTTAAATTCTAATGGTTTGAATATTTTGAGGAAATATTTTATGATTTGCAAGGAAGACTTAACTCAAAACAAATAATGGATATACCTAATCCATGTAGGGGATAAACTGTATATTTTAATGCATCCGGAATCATGCTGGGAGTCTTTTAAATGCAAGGGGAATGAGTCACTACATACAAATATATCTAGTTGATTCCTAATGAGAAAGATGACCTAACCCACGACCAAGATCTAGCAGTAGTGGTTTATGCTTTATGCTGCTGGAGGAACTATTTGTAGGGGGAAAGTTGGTTGTATACATAGACAATAAGAGTCTCAAATAAATTTTCACTTAGTAGGACTTTAACACTATATAGTAAATATGGGATGAATAAATTTTTTCTTTCAATTTTCACCTTTCTTATATTCCTAGTATATGTAATTTAGTGGCTGATGCATTAGGCCATAGGACTCAGGAACACGAAGTACATGAAGCTAGTAGTGAGAGGTAGTTGTTGAATAAATTTTCTAAGATGTATCTTAAGATTTAGGATTATCACAACAAACCCATTATAATGAATTTTTATGTTATTTATTCACTTATGGATTGGTTGAAGATGTGATAGATTTATGATCCTAGGGGATTATTACTAAGGGAAAATGTTTCAGGTGAAGAACCCCCACCTGGTTGGGTCATTGATAGGGATAAGATATTGAGTATTAATGGAAGTGTCTGGGTACCTAATTAAATGATAGAGAAGATAATGTGAGAGTATTATACTTCCAAGTGGGTAATACATCCATATCTTAATAATACATACCTTCACTTATACCACCAGTATTGGTGGTCATGGGTAAAAAAGAAGATAACAATTTTTGTTACTAAGTGTTCCACTTATCAGTGGGTGAAGGTAGAACATCAGTGGCCTACTATACTTTTACAAACATTACCCATTACAGAGACTAAATAATATTACTTTAAAATATATTTTTTAATGGGTTTACTGAAATCCCCTTGAGGTAGTGACACTGTATCAATAATTATGGACAGGTTTTGAAGGTTCCCAATTTAATGCCTATCAAGGAGACCTTATATGTGGAAAAAATCAAGAGGATCTATGTCCAATATATTTTATTCCTTCATGGAGTTACACATACCATCATATCTTATAGGTATTCTCATTTCACTTATGAATTCTTCCAAGGGTTACAGAAGCTTCTAGGTTAACTTGTGATTCTGAACACAGCCTATCACCCTCAGATTGATCATTAGTTTGAGAACACTATACAGGTGTCATAGAAAATGATTAGAAAATTATTCCTTGATTTTGGAGGTTATTGTGAGTAATATTTAACTCTGTATAAGATTTATAATACTAATGTATTTTAATAAAATATAAATATGGCTCCATATGAGGAACTGTATGCTAGGCCATTCCATTCACTCTTATTCTGGTTAGAGGTAGGTCAGATATTGCTACAAGGACCACCCCTCATTCAAGAGACATTAGAGTAGGTAAAAATGATCATAAAAAATATAGATACAGCTTAGTAAAGGTATAAATATTATGTCAATCATCATTTCCAACCTCTAGATTTTGAGGTGGGAGATTGGGTCTTCTTATGTGTTTCACCTAGATTGGGCCATCAATGAATTCCAAGGCAAGGTAAGATATCTCCAAGATTCATCAGACCTTTTTGGGATTTTAGAAAGTTATAAAACATTGTACTATCAAATTTATACTCCTAGAGTTGTAGGTTTATGTTGTTGTATTTCATGTCTCCTAGTTGTGTTTCTACTATTCAGACCCATCTCACGCCCTTCAACAAGATGAGTTTGAGTTAGATATTGATGGTTATTTTGAGAAAAATGTTGGTCATATTGAGGATCATTTCATAAAGTATCTTTAAGGTAGTTTGGTTCGTCTTGTTCAGGTACTATGTAATCATGAACATGTATAGGATCAGACCTGGGAGAGAGAGGTCGACATGCATGTGTAGTGGCCTAAGATACTCTTTGATGAAAACCAAACACCCTCAAGATAACCCGGGGATGAGTTGTCATAATGATGAGAGGTTAAATAATCCAATATTTCAGATAGGTATGGTTCATTTGATATTCAGTATATATATATATATATATATATATATATATATATATATATCTCTACTTGGGAATTCCTAGTGAGTTCATGGAGGTCTCAAGAGCCTTTAGGCTGGATTGGGGCTCAAAGTTATAGTTTTTGGAGTAACATGCCAAGGTGCATAGTTTATAGTGACCCTTTAATTTCATACATAGAAATTACATAACTTTTTTAGAATTCATAAAAATATTTTACAAATGTAAACCCAAAGACCACATTAGTTTAGTTCCTTTGGAAACATGGAAACATTAACATTGGTACATAAGAAAGCTACATTTTCTCCCACTAGGTCCTCCAAGACTATCACCCCTATTAGACATATCATAAAAGAAATATATCTTAATAACCTAGGGTAAACATAAAAGGGGTGATATTAGAAGCTTATTAATGGTAAACAAGGGAGACATGTAAGCATAAACATGAACATAGAGGTAAAGGAACATGATCATAACATTATAACATCATACAGAACATATCAAATATCATAAAAATGAGTTATGAGATAAAGATTGTAATTTCATAAAATATGAATCATAAAGAAATAAATACCATGAGATATAAAATCATAACCATGGAATAAAAAAGAGTATATGTGGTATACATATATGAATAGAAAATTTTATATTAAGGATACCTACCCAGACCTTTATAACATGTCCGCCTTGTGCTACAACCTGTGTACCTGCTTTTGGCTTGGGATAACAAACCATGTACCCTCTTACTTTTAGAATTAGGATACATACAATGTACCTTATTATTTATATGATTATTCTACAACCCATGTACCCTCTTACTTTTAGGAGTGGACTACAACCCTTGTACATTCTTGTTTTTAGGCATGGGCTACAACTCGTGTACCCTCTTACTTTTAGGCTTGGGAAACAACTCGTGTACCATCTTTTTTTGGTCTTGGTCTATAACTCATGTACACTTTTATCTAATATAAAAATTATATTTACCATATTCATCGAATGAAGACATAGGTCCCACCCATCTTCTAATAAAATCATTCATACATGTGCTGTAAGATAACAAAACTTTCATCATATCATGACCCATAAAAATAGATAGGTTTTATAAACATAAAATCAAAACCCATGATATTAAATGGCTATCATTAACATTCACCACATTATATCCTATGAAAATAGATAGGTTTTATAATCAGTTCAAGAATTCATAACCCGTGAAAAAAAGAGGTTTTCAAAAGCATAAAACCTGTTTAAGTGAAATGGGTATCATAATAATCATTCTATAAAAACATAAACCATTGATTAAAGAATATGAATGGAACCTTTAGAAAATTTACTAGAAGGGAATGAGTAACAACAATAGATGTTATCTTATAGGGAAAATAACTCTAAAGGATATTTTGAAAACATTTCTTGAGGTGAATATCATTTTCTTCTTTGAAGAGGAATCTTTAAAACATAATACATTTTAAAAATAATTTTACTTAAAAACTTATCAAAGAATCATGAAAATCATTTTAAAACCATTTCATTGAAAAGATACTTTAAATTTTTTTTATTAAAAATTAACCTTTTTAATATGAAAAGAAATATTCAATTAATTTATGGTGGGTAGGTCCATACATGTTGTATGAGGTAAAAATAACATTCCTTTTTTATAGTAAAAACATTTGAAAATTCCTCATTTAGAAAGTGACAATAAGATTCCTTTTTAAAAATATCTAAAATACAAAAAAGGGTAATAATGTATTTTAAATATTTTAGGATAATAGTAGAATAATCTTGGAAACCCTTTTTGGAAAACATTGATTTGAAGGAACATGGATTTCTGAACAAAGAGAGGGTAATGTTGGGCTTTCTGAAAAATAAATTTTTAACTATATTATGTACTAAAAATTTAAAAAATAGTACCAATACATGAATTTATTATGATAACCAAAATAAAATAAAATTCATGAGTGTTCCTGAGATATGGATCATAATATTTCATTAAATTAAGTATAAACATAAATAATCTCGAAAAGTGATTAGATTGTTTTACTAAACTCTTACAACTTGGTGACTTTGAACCATAATACCAATTTAAGAAAATAAAATTACATGAAGATTAAAATATCATGAAAATAATAACATTAATTATATAAAATATCAAAATATGTATATACACATCATGGAAAAATATAGGGGCATAACATGGAATGTAACGCAAGGAAGGCAATTTGTGATGAAATTAATTCCCCAATTTCGTAAATTTGGACACATAAACCCCATGAGAGAAATATTAGGAAATATATATGTAAATACACATAAATTATAGAGTAGTAATAATATAATACATACATGGGTAGTATACACAACACAAAAAAGGAATGGGTGATGAATAGAGCATGTACCTCAAAAAAATAAAAAGTGAGATGAAATTCCATTACCTTGTGTGTTGGGTCTCTCTATACTCATAGAATATTCCTATATAATAAATGAATTTTTTTAGAAATATATTATATAAGAATATTATTATATCTATTTCCCACATGTTTTTATCATGACCTTACATGACCCTCTTTTAAATAATTGTATGGTAAGGTTTCACTTAGGGTAACGTCCACTTTTCATGTGACTTAATTTATTATATATTTGGTCCATATACTTATATAATGATTTAAATAATGTAAAACATGATATAAATATCATGTATGTTTAGAATATTATTACTAAAATAATCTATATAAAATATAAGTATGAAATTGAATACATCAATCATGGAGACGGTAATTCGTACAAATTCATAAGCATTATTTTCATTTTTATTGTCATATTGAATAGAAAAAAAATAGAAAAAATATATTTATATATATCATTATTAAATTATAATTATATATCATATATATCATATAAGTTCACTGAACCCATAATTAACACATTCCATGTAGTGTGTGAATGATTCACATCACTTTGTGGGGGCGCTAGTCCACACTTCCTCAAATGAAATTCTCACATTTACACCAAATGGAAAGAAACAATATATGTGTTGTAAATGAAATAAAAAATATTACAGATATAAAAATTTAATATATGACATATATAAACATATTATCTATCATAATATTCTTTATAATAGGTGGTAAAGGAAAAATGAACAGTCATCCTTTAGTGAGGTAGTAATTCACCGTACACATAAATAATATGTTCATTACCCATTATATGGAGGTTTTTGTAAGATTAGGTTGAGATATTATCACAAAAAAATCCTAGAATATTTAATATACTTGTTTTTTTATAAAATCATGGAATAAAGTGAGTTTAGGGGGTGGAGAAATAAAATAAAATAAAGGATCTTGAGAAGTTGTTACCTTTTAATCGGGTAACTCCTTTTGGTTTTTCCCAAAAGGATTCATTGGATTTTATTAAACCAAATAGGAGGATCCTATGAGGTAGGTATGAATTTTGGGAAGTGTATTGGGAAGATATTTTCTAAAACTAAGTTTTTTGGGAGGTGTGAAGAAGAGGGAGAGGTGGGGGCTTTTATAGGGATGGGAAAGGACAGACTTGGCATTTTTGAAATCACGTTAAGTGTACACAAGTTTTTACTAAAACAAATTAATAAAAAAAAGTAACCATAAAATAAGGTGAATTAATGAATAATTTCCATTAAATGGATTTTATAAATGGTTATATGTTGTTTTGGGTCCTAATTTTAAGGTTTAGTATTTATTAACCTAATTTGATTCTTAATTGTTATAATTAATTTTAATAACTATCAATAATATTTTTGATCAAAAACAATGTTTACATTATTATAAATTATATATTATGATTATTAAATATATATAATCTATTTTTCCAAATTCTAATCACATAAGTGGAAGGAATTTATTTAAAAATAGTACCTCTGACGGGATGATACTGTAGGTTTTTAAAGTAAAAACCTCCAAACTTTGGCTATGTTTTTATACCCAATTTGAAAGTTAAATTTATTACAATGACCTAAATTGGATTAATTGGTAAAAATATGTGCTAATTAAACTTTAAAACCAAATTAAAATATAATTTTACACTATAAATAAATTATATGAGAAGGCAGTTTTTGATTAAAATATGTTATTTTCACTATTTATCCAAAAATGAAGTTTCTAAAAAAAATTCTTAAAAAAATAACTAAGATAATTTTAAAATTATATATTAAAAAATGATATCTATTTTATCAAATTAAATTTATAAATGTGTCTAAAATTAATTTTATTATTTTTCAAAGGATATGAAAAGTAGTTTAGTTGAGAAAATAGTATATTTAAACATATAATAATTTTACCAAAAATTATGTCTTTAATTATCAATATATTTTATTTATATAAAAAAATATTTGAAAAGTAGTTATAATTAATCATATTACTATGTTTAAGTGTTAGATTATAATTATATCATTTAAATAATTATAAAAATAAAAATAAATTTCATAGAAACACAGTGTTGTGTATAACATACAAAAATTTGGCATTGTGTGTGGCATATTCCTAGTCAGTGTTGCATGTAATTTACACCAAGTATAAATATAACCTTAGTGTTCCTTGTATATAAAGATAAAATTTATGTTTTTTTGTAGTGAAAGATTAACTTGGTGTTGCGTATAATACAAGTAAAACATCATGCCTTAATATAGAATACACTATTTTTCGTGTTACATGAAATGAAAAATATCACAAAGGTTAAATTAATTATAAAAGAAAAAATTCAAAAAATTATTTGGGTGTTATATTTTACCCCCTTAAAATTAATTTCTCCCGCAAAAGTTTCATGGGTTTTCAATGGTTTAATACTTAAAAGTTTCATTCACAGAAACCCACATTGTAAAAATGGATACTAAAAATTCCCTAAAAATGGAAAGTTGGAAACATTAAGGGTACCCAATGTAATATATAACTATGTTTCCACATAGGATAACACAGGTTAGGAGTAAATATAGTACATAGACGAAAAGCATAAATATTTATAGGGTTTGAATGAGGTCATCAATCACACACAAGTGAATGATTAAAGAAAAGTTGAGGGCCTAAAAGTCATAAATCTATAATGATTTGAAAGTCCATCAATTCAAAAAAATTAAGGTATTATGAAAATACATTTTATTTTTATCATTATCCTAACATTTATTAATTCTTTTATTGACCAAAAATATAAATAAATATACATACTTGATATATTTTTATAAAAAAATAATTCTTTAGTGGTGATTTTATAAATTTATAATTCATCCATTACTTCGTGCAATGGATATCCAGATATTAACTTTGGGTCTAGAAGTGCTAAAATACACTTTTATCAGATCTTTAGGCCCATAAAAGAATGAAAAGTATAACTATTATTCTCTAACTATTCTTCAAAATAAGTATGGTTTATAAATTAATCTGTAATCATTAAAATTAACTCTACCTATTTTTCATTAATAATTATTCACCAAAAATAATTACGTATTAACCAAGACATCACATAAGCCTGTGGTAGGCATGAAACTCATATCTTTCTTCAGTCATCGGTTCATGACCCATGACCTTTCAATACTTGATTGGTTGTTACCTGACATAAATGATGTCCTTTTCTAAAACCACACTAATATAATTTCCAACATATTATGGACATCCTTTAAATAATATTATTCACTAAATGTCCTTTTAACTAAGGTTTTTAAAACAACCTTAATACATAAATACATCATCCAATTTTTAACTTAATTTTTTCATCAATGGTTAACCTTGTAACCCTTATGAAAGATATAAATCCAAAATAGTAGAAATAAGGTCATGAAATCAGCTTAACATTGAACCCCCATGGGTCATCACATACCAAACATGTGAATACACTCATCATATATTTTCTTGAAAACAAGTCTATAATCTCAATTTCCATAAATCCTTATTGAAAACAAACATGATTACAAAAGATAATTCACCCTTTATTCCTTAAATAGGATCTTATCCTAAAAAACTTTTCTATTAGAATCTTGGGTTCATCCTTGTAAATCTAGAAAATAAACGTGATTTTAATAATCCAAAATTAATTTAAAGAAAATACTTAATTCTTAGACTTATAACAAGTTCCACTAAAGGATCAAAAATATTTTCATAGATCTTATTTTTATAAAAATCCTAGAAGAAATTCTCCAATATGGAGTTCTCCAATTATCACAGCTCAATTCATCTGTGGTAATTGCATATTATTTACCTTTTTTCCTTTATCTCCAGCGTTTGTTGGAACTAATCACCATTATTAACCCTTGGATTTGAATTTTTTTTGGAGAAATTCTCAAACTCACTGTAATTGATAAAATAAAGCATGGAAGGTTTATGCTGAGGAGTTTTCTCATTATTTTCAATATTATATAACTTTTTTTCCAATCACTTCATCATTCATCTGCTCTATTCCATTCCCTTCTACACTTAAAACATTTATTATTTCGATTAAGATAATTCCCACCATGATTCTTTCCACACATAGAGCACAAAGGAAGGCTCATATTCTTATCTCCATGGTTTATTGATTATCCTTTGAACCCCATCTTTATCTGCAAATCCCTTTTTTTATTTTTTAATAAACCCAATTTTTTGGGATAAGTGAGAACC
Source organism: Viscum album (assembly GCA_963277665.1). Taxonomy (NCBI): domain Eukaryota; kingdom Viridiplantae; phylum Streptophyta; class Magnoliopsida; order Santalales; family Viscaceae; genus Viscum; species Viscum album. The sequence goes on from OY728131.1 coordinate 514,724,502, forward strand.
CTATTTAACCCCATCTCCATATTCTTATTAAAACCATGATATTGATACATAACTCCAAACCATCTTTTAGAATTTATTTCACAATGCACAATCCCTTCATAGCTACCAATGTCTCTTTAGTACAACACCCCTATAATACTTGGCTTTAAGCCACTAAATAATTTATCAACCTTACTTTATGCTTGGATGATAATTCCAGAATTGTACCTCACAAGTCTTGTGAAATTAGACTCTTAGTCATTGACCGATTCGTCGTAATTTTTCTTCAACTCAAGGAAATCCTTTTCCATATTTGTATAAATAACAGGAGGAAAGGACTTTTTTAATAATAATCTATTGATGTAATCCTAATCCCTAGATTCAATTTTGTCTTCCTTCCCCATATTCTTGATTAGAGTCCACAACTATACTGATTAACCTTATAAATGATAAATATCTAGATTGAATTTCTCATGATCTGAACACTAGAGAACAAAGAATATCTTTTTAGTGTTACTAATCCTGTGTTTAGAAAAATGTGGATCATAATACCCACTAAAATAAGGTGGATATTGCCTCATGAAGGACTCAACATAATTTTGTTCCCTCTTTTGATCATTTATAATTTCAACATGATTCATATCTTGAGAAATCTGTGTGATCACAAAAACAATGTTTTTCATTTCAGATCTAGAAGAATTTGGTTTCATAGGTGAAGAATCATTGCATTATCCCTCATAATCACCATTAACGTGGTTCCACCAGGTTTCATCCATTTACTAAATCTAAAAAGAACAGAATAAGAAAAATTGTCATATAGAGGAACCATATAATCATGAAAATTCACTTATAAGATGTTTAAATTATGATACCTTCTTTCATATATGAAACGTTAGGTTTATCCTATGTTATTCATAGATAAAATCTATTTAAATACTTAATCATCATTCATTAAGGGTTTTTTAATTCCCAAAGCATATCCCCTACGAGTGTCAAACTTGGTGTGCAGCAAGGACTATTGTCGTGTACCAGATTACCTTGAGTCAGGCTCAGAACATCTTTTCATAGTTGTTACCCATAGGTATATTTGTTCCAAATCCACATCCAGTAGTAGTAACCATACATGGATGTAATTCTAGGAAACCTATCACTCTATCATTTACCAAAATTCCGGTACATTTTTCTATACTTTTAATTATCTTTAGACTTATCCTTAGACATGTCCTTAGGGTTCACACTATCATTTTATAATACTATGTTAAAAATTTTAACAAAACCTTTACTCTGATACCAACTATAGTGACCTTCACATTTGATACATATAAATTACATAACTTTTTCATAATACTTAAAAGAAATTAAAAATGGATTCCCAAAAGACCGTATTAGTTTAGTGCCTTTGAAAACATGGAAATGTAAACACTAGTACATAAGCACGCCACATTTTCTCTAACTAGGTTATCTAATACTAGCACCCCTCTTAGACATATCATACATTAAATATATTTTCATAAGATGGGGAAGTAAACAAAAAAGGGGTGAGATCAGATGCTCAGTAAGGGTAAACAAGGGAGACATGTAAGAATAAAAATTAACATAGGGATATGATAATGTGGTCATAGCATTATAAGATTATACCCTACATATTAATGATTATAAACATGAGTTATGGGTTAAATCTTGGTTGTTCATAAGAGATGAATCATAAGGGAATAAACATCATGATCCATGAAATTGTAAATGAGGAATAAGATATAAGAATTGTGAAATACATATAAGAATAGAAAATTTTATGTCAAGCCTACCCACCAATACCTTTATAACTTGTTAGTCTTGGGAGACACCCCGTGTAACTGCTTTGGGATTAAGCTAACAACCCATGCACCCTATTACTTTTAGGATTCGGCTACAACCCATGTAACTTTTTGTTTTCAAGAATGGGAAAGATCCCATGTACCCTCTTACTTTCAGTCTTGGGATACAACCCCTATACCTTCTTTATTTAGGGCTTGGGCTACAACCTGTGTACCATCTAACTTTTAGGCTTGGGATGCAGCCCATATACCTTCTTGTTTTCAGTATTGGGATACTACCCATGTGACCTATGAGATCATATACAAATTATCATTAATCAATTCATTGGAGGGAGAAATAGGTTCCACCCATATCACAATAAAATATTTCATATATGTTCCATATGATAATAAAAATTCCATCATATACTGACCCATAAAAATAGTTAGATTTTATAGACATTAAATCATAACCCATGAAATGAAATGGGTATCATTAAAATTTTATCACATTCTAACCTATAAAAAGATATATGTTTCATAATCACTTCATGAAATCATAACCCATGAAAAGAAGCTGGTTTAAAAGCATAAAACTCATTGAAGTGAAACATGTGTCATAAGAATCATTACATCACAACATAAACCATTCAAGAATGAATATTAATGTAACCATTTGACCATTTCCTATAAGGGAATTAGTGACACCAAAAAATGTTATCTTAAATGGAAAATAACTTGGAAGGATATTTTAAAAACATTTCTTGAGGTAAATATACTTTTTTATTTGAAAAAGGTTCTTTAAAACATAAAAAAGTTTGAAAACCATTTTTCTTATAAACTTATAAAAGAAGATTAAAAATATATTGAAAAAAAATCCTTGAAAATCTATTTTAAAATAATATTCTTAATAAATAACCTTTTTACCGAAATAAATCTTTAAATAATTAACGATGGGTAAGTCTGTACATGTCGTTTGAGGTAAAAAGAACATTCTTTTTTGCATGGAAAAAATAATTGAAAAATGACTCCTTTATAAAGATACAATAATATTCCTTTGAAAATACTGTCAAAATAAAAAAGGGTAAATATTTAATTAAATTTTTTTGGGAAAATAGTATAATATTATTGGGAATCCTTTTTAAAAACCATTTTTTAAGGAACACATATTTCCGACCGAAGAGAGGGTAAAGTTAAGACTTCTTAAAATCACATTCATGACTATATTATATGCAAAATATTGGTAAAATGTTATTGATAAATTATTATATAATAAATAACTAAAAGATAAGAAAAATCATGGGTTTTTTTGAGATATGGATCATAATATTTTATTAAAGGAAGCTTAAACATAAACAATCTCGATAAGTGATGAGATTATTTCAATAAAATCTTAACATGTGGTAAATCTAAACCATACACCCAATTTAAGAAAATAAAATTACAAGAATATTAAAATATCATAAATTGAATATGATTCATGATATAATATCTCAAAGGTAGTATATACACCTCATGGAAAACTATAGGTGTATAGTAGGGCACGTGTCTCAAGGAAGGCAATTTGTAACAAGATTACTTTACCGATTTGTTAACTTTTCACACATAAACCCATTGAGATAAAAATAATTATATGTATATGTAAATAACCATAAATTATAGTTTAATATCTATATAATATATCCATGGTCAGTTTACACACCACACAAAAGGAATGGGTGGTGAATAAATATTGTATCTCATAAAAATAAAAAAGTGAGAAAACATTCCCTTACCTTGTGTCTTGACTCTAATCAGAATCATACAACATTCATATATAATAAATTTATGTTTATTATAAATATTTTATAGAATAATATTATTATATATAGTTCTATCGATGGTTTTATTATGACATTATATCACCCTCTTGTTAATAATTCTGTGTTAAGGTTTCGCTTTGGGTAACATCTGCTTTGCATGTGTCTTAATTTGTTATATATTTGATTATTATACTTATATAATGATTTATAGAATGTAAAACATGATATAAATATCATATATATTCATTATATTTTTATTATAATAATCTATATAATATATAATTATGAAATGGAATACATCGTTCATGGAGACGGTAAGCTGTACGTACGCATGAAAGTTGTTTCTATTTTTATTGTCGTATTGAAAGAAATAATGAAAATAAAATATATGTATATATATATATATATAATTATCTCATTAGTATTATTATATCATATAAATCATATAATTTGACTAAATACATACTTAATACATTCTATGTAGTGTGTGAACGAATCACGTCGTTTTGAGGCGACGATAGTCCACACTTCCTTAAACAAAATTACCATATATACACCAAATGGAAATTAAAAATATATGTATTGTAAAAGGAATAAACAAAAATAAATAGATAATAAAATTAATATTTGAAATATATAAATATATTTTCCATCATAACTTCCACTATGAGATTCGTTAAAGGAAAACTGAACAATCATCGTTTAGTGAGACAATAGTTCGTCGCACATATAAATAGTATATTCGTTAACTTATAGATGGAGGTGTGCATAAGTGTAGGTAAAGAAATTAGAATATAAAAATAATATTATAATTAATATACTCATGTTTTTATAAAATGATGGAATAAATATATTGGAGGGGTGGAGAAAGAAAATCTAAGAAAGGATTTTGAGAGAATTCATTGCCTCTTAATCAGGTAACTCTTTTTGGTTCGTGCCAAAAGGCTTCCTTGGATTTCTTTCTACAAAAGGGGAGGATTATATGAGGTATATAGGGATTTTGGGACGTTTAATTGGTGGATATTTTCTGAGACTAAGTGTTTTTATAGGTGTTAATAATAGGAAGTGGTGGTGGCCTTTTATAGGGAAATAAAATGACACACTTGGAATTTTTAAAAACAAGTTAGGTGTACCAAATGTTATACCCAAAAGAAGTCATGAAAAATATAAAAAACACAATAATGGAAGGTGAATTGATGAATAATTTCCAGAAAATTTGTGTTGGACATGTTTATAGGTTATTTTTGGTCTTAAAGTTAAGGTTTAATACTTTATTAACACAATTTTCCTCTTAACTGTTATAATTAATTTTAATAACATTCACTAATATTTTTGGTAGAAAAAAATTATGGAATTATCAGAAAATATAAATGATTGTGATTCCAAATTTTGAATCCATTTTTTAAAATTATAATCATAGAATTATCATAAATTAATTTTAAAAAATCATGTTGTCAGGACAACACTACATAGTTTTAAAGTAAGAAAATGCAAACTTTTGCAAAAATTTTGTACCCAATTTCATAGTGAAATTGATTTTGATGACCAAAATTAGGTTAATTGATAAAAATATAATCTAATTAAAATTTTAAACCAAATTAAAATATAATTTATCTTTATAAATAAACTATACAAAAAGTTAGTTTTGAATTAAAATCCGTTATTTTTCACTATTCAACCAAAAATGAAGTTTCTCAGAAAAATCCTGAAAATTCACCCTAAGATAATTTCAACATTATAAATTTAAAAATTAAGTTTATTTTATCAAATTAAATTTCTATATGTGTCTAATATTAGTTTATTTTTTTCACATAAGGACATGAAAAGTTGTTTATTTAAGAAAATAATATTTTTATACAGATAAAGAATTTACCAAAAATTACGTATTTGATTTTCATTATGTTTTATTTATATAAAAAAATATTTTGAAAGTATTTATAACTAATAATATTAATATTTTTAATAGATATATTATAATTATATCATTTAAATAATTGTAACAATAAAAATATGGTTCATAAAAATTTAGTGTTGCATGAAAAAAATGCCATGTTGGTGTTGCATGTTGTGTACGCCAAGTCTGTGTTGCATGTAATATATTCCAATTTGAAGGATAAACTCAATGTTCTATATAGATAAAGTTAAAATTTATGTTTTGTGTAGTGGAAAATTAACTTGGTGTTGTGTATAACACAACACAAACATCATGATTTAATATGAAATAAACTATTTTTAGTATTATATAAATGAAATTGTTTTTAATTGTTAAATAAATTCAAAAAATAATAATTCAAGAAATATCAGTGTTTTACATGGTTGGATCATAGTTAGTAGTAACTATGTAGATCTACCATGTGTCCCAAAAATATAGGATCGTAGTTTTTTAACCATGTGATTAAGGTCTCGAATCCATGTAAACTTGGTAATAAATTGTAGGTGTAAGTCACATAGTGTGCACATAGTTAGTACTAACAGTGCATCGAAACCATGTGATGTGTGGTTTCTTGGATAGAGTCCAATACATGGTTGGTGCACGATTTAGAATACCATGTAGCCAGACTATGCAACCCTTTAAAAATGGTAAGATTAAAATTTTCCCTCATAGATTTTTAACACTTAACCCTCATTTATTCCTCCCTAAAATGCATAAAAATCTCTCCCATGAGATATTTCCTCCTTTTCCAATAATATTTGGGGGATCTTTTTCATTTGAACTCAGAATAGACCGCTATTAATATCATTGAATCACCCTAAGTTAGTCTTTCCTTCCTCTTACTTATTTTATCAGTTTCTATTGTCATATTAGATATTATTTTCATGTAATCTAATATGAACTATTTTATTGGTTTTTTATAGTTATTGCATTGTTTCTAATTCCATCTTGAATATAAAGCTGATATCGGATAAGGAGTCATATATTAGCATAAGTTTGGTGGTCTATCTATTTTCTGTAAATTTTTTGATGTCTATATCATGCACTATCATGATGCATTCTATAATTTCTATTAAATGACTTTTAAATGTAAAATTTAATAAATAAATCATCAGAAACATGAAATGGTTTCCTTCATAATGAAATTTTCATCATTAAAGGTTGTTTACTTCAATGAAAAAACCCCTTAGGGTGTGTTACTTAAAATTCAAGTGAATAATATACCATATTATTTAATTACACCACCACTATGGTGATTTAAATTGTTTTAAGATTGACTTGGATAAATAATTTAAATGAAAGATGAATTATATGACCATGTCACCCAACCCTTATCAAATTTTTAAGTACAATCATGGATATCATTCTAATTATGGACAATAGATTAATTATTATCTAATTATTGACTATATTCACAAATCTGTAATTATCTTAAGGGTGTAGAATGCTACGATAAATACTTGGTTTACTATTGTGGATTTTTTTGGATAAGCCTATGGGACACAAACTGGTTCATTGATGTATCTACCAAGGCAAAGACCATACTTAGACTCATTGGATATTTTAGATTGTTAATTACCTAGATTTCCTTAAAAAATATACTTGGATTCTTTTCAATGTTATAGAAATGTTTGGAGCATTAATTAGGATCCTTTTATGTCTCACACAAAGGATGCTTATGATTTGTACCTAGGGCTTAGGTAAAACTCTCCATTAAGGTGAATTTTCAAGGGTAAACCCATGTGGATTTAAACTAGATTATAAAAAATAAAATCAATTGAAATTATGGAAGCTTAATTTATTTTAACTACATACGGATGCCTTGGTTGTATGTCTCAGTTTCAAGACCTTATATATATAAATTTAAAATGTAACGTACTCAATGAAATTCTAGCTTAGGATGAAGTAGGTAGTATTTTAATGGTATCTTATGGGGAATGTAGTACCATATGGTTTGTTTATTTACATCCACTATTGATTATTACCGCAAACTTCTAATTTTATATTTATATAGTAGATAGTGATAGATACCACTATTGGTGGCATATTAAATTTTACTCACACCCTGTTCGAGCTTCCCTTTGTTTCCCAAACAGACATCATGGATGTTGGTAGGGACAAAGGGAAGTTCCTCGCTATAAAAACATGATTTTTTGTAATAGGATAGAGTATGGGAGTAGAGGATAACCATGTTCCCATGATAATATTTTAGATTGTTTTAGTCCTTTTGTATGGTTTTTATATCTTTTGATGTCGCATTCCTAAGACCCTATTCTAATATACTCCCATCTTTTTATACCATCATGAAATCATCATTTTTATTTGAAAATTTATTTTATCTTGTGATTATTTATATAATGAGATGATTTAATTATATTTTTTACATTATATTTATGCTTCCATTGATTCATAAATTATTCACTTCTATGCTACACTATTATAAGGGGGGTATAGTCTCAACACCATACCATCTTAAACCATCACTTCTAGTAGGTAGCCTTCGGAATATGAGTAGGTGTTCTTAAGAACATATGTCCAAATAAACTAGTCACTTATCTATAAATTGTTTTTGAGATGTCACATATATTGGATTTTAGAGAGAAATAATATAGTTTTTGAACAAAAATGAATTTATACATAAATGATCTTGAATTCATTGTGATATTGGAAAAGAAACCAATAACTCAAACATTTTATTGGTCAAAAGTTCTCTAAATCCATATATAATGAATTTATATTTATTATTGATATAAAAAATTACCTTATTAATAGTTATTTAACTTGGTAGAATTATTTTACAAATAATTTTTATCATATATTAAATTTTTATTGTAAAAATCATTGTTTAGGTATCATATATTTTATTTTTTCAAGCATGCTTTTGATTGGCAGTTTTTGTCCCTGTCCATTGTTAATAGGATAATAATATAAATGATTTTATTAAAGATACAATACATGTTTTTATATATTTATGGACCCCATGGTTGCTTCCTAAAACCTATGTTAACTGTTTTCATGTAACACAAAAAATTATCCTTGTTATAAATTTTTATCCAATAAAAAGAATTGATTTTATTAAAGAATATAATTATGAATAATAATATTCTTAAATTATGAAAAAATATTAAATTAATCATTATTATATAATATATAAATTATTTAAACATTATTAGTCATTCATGATATAATCATTATTTAAATATATATGTAAGTGGTAAAACCGACCGAAAAAACACATTATAACGACTGAATGTATAAGAGCATGTTATTTGATAATAAGAATATCAATTTTACTAAAGATTCGTGATTTCAAAATAAAATCTATTAAAGAGATAAATCAGATTCAATAATAGGTTTATGTAGAAGATATAAAAGAATGAATAAGATATAGTGGAATGATTAAGGAAATGATGACACTTCTGTTTAAGACTTGAATCTACTATTAAAGTGCCTCTTATAAATGAGGGGTTTACGACTTCTTCTTGGGATCAAGGTTACAAAAATGTGATAGAGGATTTGGATGGAAAAAATTTGGGTATAAAATTAAATAATTTGAAAGAATTTTTGTGTTTTTAGGTGGATAGATGCGGTTTTTTTATATATGAAAGGGATCCATTTTTTGTAAATAATCATTTATTATATAAAAGGAATATCATTTTCCAGGACTGTGGATCCAAAATTAATAATTAGTGAATATAAGATTATGGTAGCTTAATAATACCCTCATCCACCAATTTAAATATTTTTTTGTTATTTTATGTAATTATCTATTAATTTACCCCCTTTACCTTATTTTAGCCTTTATTGTGTTGATTAACTTTATTACTAGGTAACTTATTTTTATGTATAAAAATTAAATTTATCTTATTACCAAATTTGGAAATATTATTTAAAATATGAAAACCAATTTAATAGATTAAATTTATAATGGTGATAAGAAATAATTTTAATATAAGGATGCATAAAATAACATTTTTATAGAAAAATGCATTTTCATGCATAAAAATGATTTTATTAAATATTCATTACCACAAGATGATCATTAAATTATTATTAATTTATTGAATATATAAATAAATAAATAATTTATTTTATTTCTTCATTTTAAATATATGAAATTTAACTTTTAAATAAAAACATTAGTAATATATAATAACAATGATTTTTTATAACAAAATATTTTTTTGTAGCCATGAATATATAAAGTAATAATACTTACAGTTAATTAATTATTAAATTGATGTTACTAATTAGTTTTAATAATTATTCATATAATCTAATAAATTCATTTTATTGATATCATTCTATTTTTTTTAACAAAATACATAATTTTGAAAAACAATTTCTGTAAAATCAATGGTATTTTATCACATGAAATAAGTTCAATTTATTTTAAAAAAATAAGTTATTTTGTTAGTCATGCTTCATTAGTGTATCTTAGAAATAATTAATCACTTTATTTTGGTTTTGTGTGTGTCACAACCTATTAACCATACTAGATTTATTTAAATGGAGATATATACTAAAATTATGGGGTGTTCCATTATATCCCACTTAAAAGAATTTCATGGGTTATAAATTATACCCCCTATAAAAGAATTTCACTCTAAAATTTTCATTACTATAATGAAAAAATTAGGGTACCTTTTCCTCATTTCATCATATTGTTCCCTTTTTTATTCCTAAAACTTATGATTCCTATAAATAATTTTAACAAAGTGAGTGATATTGTTTCATATTACTTTTTCTCTGTAATCTAATATTTCTACGAGTTATTCCTTATAAGAGAGATCATGATCCAACTATATAACCTTTGAGTTTGTTAAATGAGAGGAATCAGGTATATACTTCCACAAAAGTGACATTTGAAATACAGCAGGAACATCATATATGTTTTTATAAATGAAATATGATAAGATAACATACATAAAAAAATTGTATATTTTGAAAGGGTCAATATATCTATGGATTTACTTTCCCTTATTCTTTAATCTCATAATTTTATACCATAGTGACATTTGAATGTATACCTTGTATCTACATTCAAACTGAAAATATCAATTATTATTAAAAATGTATATTTTTAGCCGATTTTGTATAGTTTTGATGTGTTATTGTGTGGTTTGAAAATTATATAACATTACTTAAGTAAAATCCCATTCCAATAGCCAAAATTCTATAATTTTTTTCCCATCATATTGGAGTTCAAGGCCTTTTCCCATATAGCACCTCATATAGTGCCATCTTAATAGTATATTGAAAACTATTTTAATATGATACCTCTAACATGGGAAGGTGTTGACATAAAACTCATTTTAAATACATTGAATAAGATCTCAATATACCATCTAGAATTATAATCATCAAGTTGATATCACTAAATGGGTTAGGGGATGAATCAATGATCATTTTTATTTTTACGATTTCTTATATTTTAATGAAAAATTGTTAATGATTAAAGCCTGATCCTATATGAATAGTATCTATCAGCCTTACATGACTGATACATTAAATAAATGTAGGTACACAGGAACATAAAAGGTTCAGTCTCAATATTAGTCTATTCATTTCTAGGTAAAGGTGACCTAGATTCTACACTTTGAATCACTATCATTATAAAGAAAATATTTCACCCAAAAATATCACAAGTAATTTCCCGAAATACCTAAAACATTTTCTCATAAAACTCATGACATATAAGGGATAAAAATAATTATATCCAGATGGATTCTTTATATAATATCCCACTAGTTGAAGCTATCTCCTAAAAATATTATAGATGTCTCTGGACATGGTTCGTATACTTTCCCTTGATAGTCATTCATGGGTCTTCTGAAATAACCACTTGAATAGGTCTTCAACTGTGACCATCTCATGACGTAATATTCATGTTGGACTTATTATCCTTTGAGTCTATATATCTAGATCTTCATCTCATAGTATATGTATCATTTTACTTTCTTACATGATCTCTTAATGATATTGTGATATTGTATGAAATATGAAGTGTTTCTTTCCCCTCACCTCCTTCTGGGCTCTAGCGCATAAGTAGTCATGTTTTACTCTCTCTCCTTAGATACATAGAGAAATATTGAATGAAACTATATTGAATTATTCTTCTTATTTGACAAAAAATATTTCTTCCTAAAGAAAAAACTATTAAATTGTTTTCTCATCTCATCATGCTTCTCATATTTTTCTCTTACCATTTTTATTTCACAAAATTATCACATGAATGTTATTTTCCATATATAAATTATATAAACTCTATGATATTATGTTGGGAGATATTCTATAATTTAAATAAATGGGAATTAATTAAACCCTTCCATTTAAATAACCTTGTGACTCAACCTTTTCATTTGAGTTCCACCCATGTTTTCATGAATCACACAACACCATGGTGTGTCCTATGACATGGAGTTAATCTTTCTAGGACTTAGACAACATCAAACAAGAAATCCATCTAAAAAAGGTCACAAAAAATGTAACACAATGTGGTCCCATTATTTTGAATCTCATACATAAAGTTCCATGTGATCCATCATGGAATTGAAAACAACATGCACCATAACGTAGGTGAATCACCATTTCTCATAGTTAAATTATAATATCATGTAGTCTCTACTATGACATGGTCTTCATCTTCCCTCCATTTTCCAAACACAAAGTCTTATAAAAATATAATTATTCCTTATCATGAGGTGTCTCACCTAAAATTCTCATTTCCATGGTGTGGTGAGCATATTCTTCATATTTTACCATCACCATGACCTTTATTATAGCATGCTAAAAATTATAATCCAGATTTTATAGTTATAGTCTTTTTACCTTAAAAAGTACTAGGACTGTAATTCCCCAACCCCAAAAGCCCAAATCCAGTTCTTTATTGTAATATATTGGTATGATTACAAGGAATAAAGTCCCGAAGGAATGATCGATTTAGAAATCATGGAAAATAGATTACATAAATGAACATTACATTACAATTTTTAACATAAAATAAAACATAGATAATCATTTGATAATTAAATTATTCCTCTAGCTTAAACCTACATATAAATAATTATATACTTCTTGGCATCCTAGGAAAATAAAACATAAGAAAGGGGTGAGCTTATATTCTCAATAAGGATAAACAATATAGTGAATGCTATCATAAATAATCATAAATTTTTATGGAATTGTATAAAATTGAAACACAAACCCTTTAAACAAAAATTTCAGAATAATATGGAAAATATAAATAAAATAATTCCATTTACTTATTCACATGAATATCCTACTAGTTTAATAATCACATGTAACATTAGTAAATAATCTCATAATGATGGAATCTATAATGTCAGGCATCTTAACCACAAAGTCAAGGTCTAGTGCCATTACCCTAAATATAAATATTGTCAAGGCCTTGTGCCAAGACACTAGTTTGTCTCATGAGACTTACCATTGCATCAAGGGGCTATATTAGTCCCCTCCCATCACTTACTAAGTCTAATGCATTCCTTATATGAAAATGTTGAAACATAACATAAACTTTCGTATTAAAACCAGCATACAAAATGTCAATACTTTAACCATAAACTATGAATGGAATAAAAATATCACATCCACAGTCAAACATATCATAAATTATTCAATACAATACAGAATATTGTATTATAATAAATCATCATCAATCAAGAATAATATTAATTAAAGGATGTTGACATAGTTAAAAATGGTCAGTAAAACTCTTTGAGAGAAATATCCCTTTTTTGAGAAATCATTAAAAATTCACACATTTATAAAGGTATAAATTTAAAATATATTTTTGAATCAAAGTGTCCCATACCACTTTGAAACTTTTGAAAGGAATTAACATTTTAAAATAATCATGTCCATATAAATAAATCCGTAAAATCATTTTGAAAAAATTGACTTTAATTAAAAATATTTATAAAACATATATCATTAAAGAATTGAAAATGATGATCATGCTAAAGAATCCCTTAAAAAACATAAAATATTCCTTTTGAAAACATTTTTATAAAACATGGACATGGATTATAAATATTTCCCAGTAAATACTTACACATAAACAATCTCAAATAATAATGAGATTGAGTAATTAACCCTTACCTTGTACTTTCCTTTAGTTGAGGGTACATTTAACTTCTTGTATAATGACCATAGTATGTTATTAAATTATACCATAACCATATTCATATTTATAATATCATACATGATTCATTTATGACTTTAAACTACCAATTTAATAATAATTTATATGTAAATTAACATTTTGGGTAGTAATCGCTTTCTTTTTCATACATGTTTTCACTTTTTATTCTTGATCGTATCACTTAGATAATTATTTACATTCATCTAGAATAAAAAAATGATTTATATATCATATATATTCAGAATATAAATATGTATAATAGATAGATATATAAAATGAAAACACTGTTCACGAAGACGGTAGTCCGTACGTACGCATGAATGTTGTTTCTGTTTTCTTATTATATAGTATGGAATTAAGTAAATGACATATATTTATCTAAATAAATATATATTATATCGCGTCGTGGAGACAATAATCCGTACATATGAATGAGAAAAAATATCATTCTATTGATGGTGAAATCATCTATAATTGGATCATATATTATATATAAAGAATAATTAACATGTTATATTTATTATTTAAATAATTTATACTCATTATTAATCCCATCCAAATAATGAAGTGTTGAATAACCATTTACACCATGACTTGGAGATGGTAATTTGTACCTACGCACGTATGGTGACTTTTTCATTCACTGGATGGATATAATAATGAATATGGTTGTACCATATTTTTAAAAACATATAAGTATGTATAAGGTACTATAGTTATTATTTTATTATGTAAATAACAAACAAAGAGGAAGTGGAAGAAGAAAATAACTTTGAAAGAGGTGATAAAATAATTACCTCTTCTTCGGGTGTTTCCTTTTGATTTGAATAAAAGGGATCCTTAGGTTAGATTTTTTTTTCGAAGTAAGGACTTTAGGTATAATTGAGTGTATTTGAGTATGTTTTTTCTGATCCAATTGGATTTGGAGGTGTGAAATTAAGGGAAGGGTAAGTAACTTTTTTTAAGAGAGGTGCGAGTCACTTTAAGAAAAGCTTGAAATATTATTTTATTATAAAATAATGTTCTATTTCAAATGGATCCAAATGAATTTATTTATATGATAAGGTGGGTATGGGTATAAATACTCTAAAATAATAGGTTTTAGATATATTTAGGTCACCATATTAACCCTATCTTTTATATTTAACTCTTAGTTAAATAGTTTAACTTTTACGATGTCTTCTTGTATTTTTATATGACATGGTTAATAAACTTACAATAAAATTCCAAGAATACATAAAGTGGTTCATTAATGACATATATATCATTATTTAAGTCATTTGGCCAAAAATTATATTTTTAGAAGTATTATATCATTTAATAAAATAGTATTTGTTTTAAAACTCATTTAAGTCAATTTTGACACTATTTTGTATTTGGTTTTTTTGAAAGTCATAGAAATATGATTTCTTTGAAAAAAAATGAATTTAATATACCCTAACATTTCCTATTAACCTATAAAATTTGTGTAAATCATCAAAAGTCTCAATTTACATTTATTTTAATATTTATAATATCAATTATTTTAATCTTTCATTAATAAGGTAATTACTGCATCATCCTTGTGTCATAAATAATTTTAAGTATTTAATGAATAAAAATTATAAATAAATTACCAATATGTATGAAATAGCTTTATATTTCTAATTAATATTTATATTCAAAATTATCTTATGTATAACCCTATATTAAAAATGTTTTAGTTATTAAAATTTGAATTTAACACTTTTAACTATTATTTAAATAAAATAATAATAAATGTCTTAATCTAACTCAAATGGATAAATAATAATCTTATTTTTATCTTAAGGATGACTTTGGTCGAAAAAAAAACTTATCCAATAGAATTAGGACATGTGTTAGGGTAATTATAATATCATTTTTACCTTTATTTACCCTATTTACTTTTAACCGTGGTAAATAAAATTCAAAAGTTACTATTCACCAAAATTTATTTTCATCTTATTTAACCACCAAATTTTACACAGTTATGTCAACCGTGTCTATAGGATTTTTAAAATTCAATTCACAAAAGTGGTAAAATTACGTTTTATGCAAATTTAAAAATGTGCCTAGAAGGTGGGTAAAAAACGGTAAAGAGTCCAATAAATTTTATTCATCTAATCATATTATAAAATATCTCTAATGAATTAAATTGGATTAATATAAGTATTATGTAGCTATTTTTACTTAAAAATAAATCTAAATTAAAAATAATTATTTAAATAAAAGTCGGTTTTAATCAATAACACAATGTTTTTCACTATTCATCAAAAATTGAATTTTTTCATAAAAATACGAACAATTCACCCAAATATAATTTTGATATTAAAAATTCAAAAAATATGCCTCTTTTACCAAATTTAAAACATTTACGTTTCATTAATTAATTTAAAATTTATTCCCACTGTGAAAACCAGAAATCTGTTTTTTGAGAAGTAAAAACTATCAAAAATTGATATGTGTTTATGTCCAATTTAGATGTAAAATTACTTCCAATGAACAAAATTTGATTAAATGATAAAAATAGAATCTAATTATATTTCAAAACCATTCAAATATATATTTTAACAATATAATTTTTTTATTAAAAAAGTTGTTTTCAATTAAAATTTAGTATTTTTCACAGTTCATTAAAATATGAAAGTTATCAGAAAAACACCAAACATTTATCCAAACTAAACTTTTATGTCCCTCTTATAAATAAAAAGTTTATTTTTTCAAATTGAAAATATAAAAGTGTCAAATATTGAATTAAAAAAGGGTTCATCATTAAAAGGTGGTCAAATTTCATGTTTTTGAAAAATACTTATTTTAACTAAAAAATTGAATTTTTTCTTATATTATGTCTAAGAAACACATAATATGGATGTTAAAATTATATAGAGTATATAAAATTCAAAATTCAGTTAATACTATGCATAATTAATTTTTGAACGGCTAGTTTGGTATGTTGTGGTGCACTCGAACTCAGTATTTTGTGTAGCACAAGCTATTGAATTACTTTAAAGAGATAACGTACTATGAAATCCTGGGGTGTTACAGTATCACCTCTATCAATAAATTTAATCCTTGAAATTTGAAATTGTTCTTAAAAATTAAATGGTTGGAAATATAAAATACCTTTATGGAAAACCCACATCAGAAATAGGGGTAATAAAATTTAGTCTTAATAAGAGGGAGATGGAAATAAAAAAGTTACCACCAAAATAGGATTTCAAATAAAAGAACATTGGTGGAAATTAGAGACACATAATTGGAGGGAAAATGTAAATATTTATAGGGATTGATTTGGGTCATCAATCACAAACAAGTGAACAATAAATTTAAAATTGAGGGCCTCAAAGCCGTCAATATAAGATGATTTAAAGTATCATAAGTTCAAAAAATAATATTGTTTTAGGATAACACATTTGTTTGGAGAAATTATTTTTATTGAAGAGGAGGTATTAATTTACTATCAAGATAAGAACTAAAGAAAACATACTTGATTTTATTATCTGTCATAATCATATTCTCATCATTTGGTTGTGCTTCAATCTATTTTCACTTCATCCCTTAAAATAGTAAATGAATGTTCAAAAATGGTTTTTTTACACCTGAAGAAAATTTTGATAAATCATATGGGCCATAAGTATTTACCTAATACTTTACATGTTTACTAAAAACCAAAAGGATAGGTAAAAGTATCCAATAAATCATACTTTAACCTCAAACACAATATCAAGTGTTCAACTTACTCAATTCCAACCTTTAGAATTATCCAAAATACTTGTGTCCAAACTCACAGTCCAAAAATTTATAAGGAAGGTAAAATAACATACATGTGAATACCTTAATCATGTATTCTCTTAAGACATGGTAATAAAATGAATTACATGAATACTATATTGAATGCGTTCATTCTTTCTTATTACTTATATAAAACATAGAATACATGATATACTCCTTAAATCCCAAAATGTTGTAAAATCCAACAATGATGGAATAAACAAACAATAAATTCGTTCCAAGGAAGTCAAGAATATCCAATATAATTTATCCAAATAAATCATATCTTATTCCAAAATCACTACCCCACTATCGAGACCATATTAAGGTTTATCTTTCCCTCAACCATGTAATTTCCAAAAAAATTTAACTTGAAAATATGGCAGTTTACTTAGTACCATGCAATATCAAATCCTTAATTAAATAGTACTGTAGTACGATACTTATTTATTTACATAATTCATATAACTGGTACATCATTGATACAATAATCAAATTACGTAATTCTTCAACAAAAACATAAGAACACTAATCATTCCTTTTCATATGTGGTAGTATCATAAATTGATTATTATCTAATAGAATCATTTGTGGTATACTGTGATGATTGAAACATTGATTTATGTAGTGTCCCAACTCCTTGATGCCGAATCATTTTACATTTGAAACCTTTTCCTTACCCTTACAATCACGTACTTGGTGCCCTTTTCCTCTACTCTTATAAAAAACTCTCATTCCCTTCATGCATTTACCAAGGTGATTCTTTTCATATTTATAAAATGTGGGAAAATCCTTCTTTCCCTTCTTCCCTTTATCCATATTTTCCTTTGCCATCTTCTTCTTCTCTTGCTTCCCTTGAAAGGAATAAGACTAAAAGAATTCATTACTTATCTTATTAACACATGATATTATTTATTCATATGATAAGAATATGTGGGAGACTATTTATCTTCTAAATGTTTGTTTAAGACCATGAAAGATATGATCATTCTTACTCTTTGGATCATGCGTATTGCTGGAGATCTAATTCCATTAACTGGGCACCATTTCTAAATGACATAATACACTAGATTAGATTATATAATAATGTATAATCCAAAAACTAGAAAAATTATCAACATTAATTGAATATTCTAACACATCTAGTCTTACAATAATAAAAAATGGTTTCGTTGCTGACATATTTACTCATAAATCCTTCATAATGGTTTGTAAAGAAAATGGGAATTATCATATGTATATCCCATAAGAGTGTCAAACCATGTACACAATAAGGCATGTTGTCGTGTACCAAGATACCTTGGGTCAAGCCTGAAACTACTTGTCAAAGTTTTCACTCTTAGGTATATCTGTGCTAGAACCAAGTCCACTTTTAGTATCCATACAGTGATTTATTTATTGGAAAACCCACATAATATCTACATTACCAAATTTTTTGGATGTTCTTCTATACTAATCCTCAAAGTCTATTTTAGGGTAATGTTTCCTAATCAGAGTTTATCTAAATCTACTTTCCAAGGTTATTGATAAACTTCCTCTAATACCAACAGTAATGACCCAACATCAAAATCCCAGAGCTGGTGCATTATTTTAATATATTGGCATGAATACAAGGAATCAAATCTAGAAGGACTGGTCAATTTAGAAATCATGGAAAATAGATTACATACATGAACATTACATTAAAATTTATAAAATAAAAAAAATCATAGATAATCCTTTGATAATTCCATTATTATTATATCTTAAACCTATATATAAATCACAATACAATTCTTGGCATCCTGGGAAAATAAAACATAAGAAAGGGGTGAGCTCAGATGCTCATTAAAGATAAATAATATAGCGGAAGCTATCATAAATAATCATAAACATTTCTGGCAAGATATAAAATTAAAACACACGTCCTTTAAAAATAAATTTAAGAATAATATGGAAAAGATAAATCAAATATTTATATTTACTTATTCACATGGATATTCTACTAGTCAAATATTGAATGTAACATTAATAACTAATCTCATAATGATGGAATGCATAATGTCAGACATCTTAACCATAGAGTCATGGCCTCATGCCAAGACCATAAATATAAATTCTTTCAAGGAATTATGCTAAGATACTAGTTTGTCTCTTGAGACCTACTGATGTATCGAGGGGGTATAGCGGGCCCCACCCATCACTTACTAAGTCCAATGCATTCCTTATATGATAATGTTAAAACATAACATAAACATTTGTACTAAAACTAGCATACAAAATGACAATAATTAAGCACAAACCATGAATGGTATAAAAATAGAAAATTCATAGTCAAAAATATCATAAATCATTAAATAAAACAAAGAATATTTTATTATAATTAGTCAACATCAATCAAGAATAATATATAGTTAAGGATGTTTACATAGCTGAAAATGATCAGTAAAACTCTTTGAGAGAAATATACCCTTTTTTTAAACTCATTTAAAAGTCACACATTTAAAAAGGAAGAAATTTAAAATATATTTTTGAATCAAAGTATCCCAAAACACTTTTACATTTGAAAGGAATTACTATTTTAAAACAATCATTTCCATATAAATAGATCCTTAAAATCATTTTGAAAACATGGACATTAATTAAAAATATTTAGAAAAATAAATCATTAAAGAATTTTAAATGATGATCTTTATAGAGAGTCCATTACACAAAAAAACATAAAATATTCCTGTTGAAAAAAAATTATGAATCATGGACAAGGATGATAAATATATCCTAGTAAATATTTACACATAAAACATCTCAAATAATAATGAGATAGAGGAATTAACCCTTAACTTGTACTTTAATTTATTTGAGGGTATATTTAACCTTCTATATAATGACAATAGTATGATATTAAATTATAACAGAACCATATTCATATTTATTTTATCATACATGACTCATTTATAACTTTAACAACCCATTTAATAATATTTTTCATGTAAAGTAAAATTTCAGGTAATAACCGTTTTCTTTTTTGTACGTGTTTTTACATGTTATTATTGATCGTATCACATAGATCATTATTTAAATACTTCTAGAATATAAAATAATATTTATATATCATATATATTCAGAATATAAATATGTATAATTGATAGATATATGAAATAGAAACACCATTCAAGTAGACGATAGTCTGTACGTACGCAAGAACGTTGTTTCCATTTTATTATCGTATCATATGAAAGTAAGTAAATGACATATATTTAAATACATAAATATATATAATTACAGTAGAAATATTATTTCATATATCTAATACTTAATCAATATATATATTTTCAAAAAAAATCTTGAATGGTGATCGTTGAAGATGAATCTCATCGCGTCGTGGACACGGTAATCTGTACGTACGCATGAACGAAAATATCATTCTATTGATGGTGAAATCATATGTAATTGGATGGTATATTTTATATAAATAATCATTAACATGTTATATTTATTATTTACATCAATTATACTCATTATTACACCCATTTAAATAATGAAGTGTTTAATAAAAAAACAACAACCCGATGTGGAGAGGGTAAGCCGTATGTACACACATATGGTGACTTTTTCATTCATAGGATAGATAGAATAATTAATATGGTTGTACCATATTTATAATAATTTACAAGTATGTAGAAGGTACTATAGGTATTATTTTATTATGTAAATAAAAAATAAAGAGTAAGTGGAAGAAGAAAAGAACTTTGAAAGAGGTGATAAAATAATTACCTCTTCTTCAGGTGTTTCCATTTAATTTCAACAAAATGGCTCTTTGATTAGATTTATGATCAAATTAAGGTCTGTAGGTTTAATTTATGGTAGTTGGAAGGATATTTGAGTAGTTTTGGCTGTGCCAAATGGCTTTGGAGGTGTGAAATTGTGAGAAGGGGAAGTACCCTTTTATAAGAGAGGTGGGGGTCACTTTAGGGAAAGCTTGAAATATTATTTTATTATAAAATAATTTTCAGTTTATAATTGTTCAAAATGGATTTATTTCGAGGATAAGATGTGTATGTGCCAAAATCCTCTCAAAAATAGGTTTTATACAAGTTTTGGTCACCATATTAACCTTATCTTTTAGATTGAACTCTTAGTTAAATAGTTTAAATTTTTCCATGTCTTCTTGTATTTTTATATTACTTGCTTAATAAACATACAATAAAATGAAAAGATAATATCAAGTGATTAATTAATGACAAATATATCAATATCTAACTCCTTTTTCCGAACCATAGATTTTTAGTAATATTATGTCATATAATAAAATAGTATTTGTTTTAAAAACTCATTCATGTTAATTTTGACACTATATAGTATTTGGATTTTGTGAAAGTCATAACAATCTCATTTATTCAGGAAAAATTCATTGAATCTACCCTAAAATTTCATATTAACCTATAAAATTCATCAAATGCATTAAAAGTCTCAATTTACAATTATTTTTATATTTATAATATCAATTATTTTAATCTTTCATTAATAAGGTAATTATTACATCATCATTGTGTTATAAATAAATTTAATTATTAAATGACTAAAAAATATAAATAAAAAAACATTATGTAGAAAATATTTTTATCTTTATAATTAATATTTATAGTCGAAATTATCTTATGTATAACCCTATATTAAATTTTTTTAGTTATTAAAATTTGAATTTAACACTTTTAACTCTTATTTAAATAAAATAATAATAAATGTCCCAATCTAACCCGAATGGACAAAAAGTGATCTTATTTTTTTTCTAAGGTTGATTTTTTTCAAAAAACACTTATCAAATTGAATTAGGAAATGTGTTAGGGTAATTATAATATCATTTTTACCTTTAATTACCCTATTTACTTTTAACCATGGTCAATAAAATTCAAAAGGTACTATTCATCAAATATTATTTTCATCCTATTGAACCACATTTTACATGATTATGTCAACCATTTCTCTCAAATTCTTGAAATTCAATTCACAAAAGTGGAAAAATTATGTTTTATGCAAATTTGTAAATGTGTCTAGAAGGTGGGTAAAAGACAGCAAAAAGTTCAATAAAATTTTATAAATCTAATATTATAATAAAATGATTCTAATGAATTACATTGGACTAATATAGGTATTGGTCGGAGTGGATACTCAAGAGGGGGGGGGGGGAATTGAGTTCCAATTAAAAATTTTGTTACAAATATTTCTATTGAAATCCCTAATTTATAAAACAAGTCAAAATCTAGTGAATTTGTAAAACTTTAAAAGTTCAATTAGGTTCTCAAAGATTGATTATGTCTCAGTTAATTTAAACAGAAGATTAAATTATATTTTGAAACTAATCTACTGATTTACAATAGTTACAAACACTTGAAAGATTAACTATCAAAGTAACTTTAAAATAGATTTATATTTCAAAGTAATTAGCAGCAGAATATAAAATATATAGTATACTTTAAACTTAATCTAATAATGCACAGAAGATGTAAAACAAGTGGTTCAGTCTCAAGCTGAGACCTAATCTACTCCACTTGGTGATCACCTGCCAACAAGTAGTTTATATAAATAAAGTCTGATCCACACCCTGGATCGGGGCTAACAACAATTCACACTATCCAGGCCACACAGAGACCTCTACCATAGTTATTGTGGAAAAAAAATGATGATCAGGCCACAGAGGGACCTCTTCCATAGTTTTCTTGGGTAAACAAATAATGATCAGGCCACACAGGGACCTCTTCCACAGTTTCCGTGGGTAAGCAGAAGTAAAAAGGTTTAGAGTGAGGACTTTGAAATCCTCCAGTTCAGCGTAGGAGTCAGTGTGGGTGTAAGATATATAGATTACACACACTTCTCTAAATTAAAAAAAAGAGTCACTTAGAGTAAGTAGAAAAAGGTTTTAGAATGCTCTAGTGATTAGCAGTGTAGCTCTGGACTCGTTGGATTCAGCAGAAATGCTTCTGAGTCATTCTATGGTTTTTCTGTTGAAAAACAGAGTGTCATGGGTCAGCTTGTGTTCATCCCGAGTGAAGATATTATCTTTATTCCAATGTACTTCTTGTATTCTTCAGTAGTGTTGGATTGCATGCATGAGACAAATCCTTTCTCTAATATCTTGCAATGGGTTCTTCACAGTTGTGCCCAAGATTGTTTTTTCTGTTCAGTACAGAGCACTCACGTGTATTGTTTGTATTTTCATGTCTCTTATTCCTCTTAGGAACACCTCTCTTTATCTTCGAATGCATTAGGTTGAGTCGACATGTTCCATTTTTTTGGGCCTCGTACCTCGTATAATGTCCACAAATAAACATTAATTATTTCAGTGCATTATAGTCGTCAAATATGACCGTTTAATGGTTAAATAGTAAAATGAAAAAAGAGTTTAAGAAATTATGTCACAGTAGTTATGCAAACGGTGTCTCCTTCATGGAATTTCCTTCACGGTGTCTCCTTCACGATATGTCCTTCACGGTGTCTCCTTCATGTTATGTCCTTCACAGTGTCTCCTTCACGATGTCTGGCTTACAGTGCCTTGATGACTGTGTCTCGTACTTAGTGTATTACTTCATGGTGTTAGGATTACTGTGTCATGGTGTGTCTTGGTCATGGTGTCTCACCGGTCACGGTGCCTATGTCTTTCTCATAGTTTCTGACTTACTGTTTCAAGCTTCACGGTGTCTTGTAC
Source organism: Viscum album (assembly GCA_963277665.1). Taxonomy (NCBI): domain Eukaryota; kingdom Viridiplantae; phylum Streptophyta; class Magnoliopsida; order Santalales; family Viscaceae; genus Viscum; species Viscum album. Next base: position 514,748,626 of record OY728131.1, read on the forward strand.
TTAGCTAAATAACTATATTCAAACTTAAATAGTAATATGTATAAAATGAATTGAAATTAACCATTATAAATTATAAGATAACTTGAAACATAAATATATATAAATGATAAGATATGTGAGATTTATGATCTTGAATAAGATTTGTAATTATTATTGAGATTTGTAAACAGTAATGAGATTTGTGATCATTAAAACATGATTAATACATGAGGAGTCCAAAAATCTCCCCCCTTTTGATGATAAAAAATCATGTATATGTAAAGTATAAAATATTATGAAATAACACATAACCCTTTCTCCCCCTTTTGGGATTATCAAAAAGTATAAATAATAGAGGGAAAAAATGCATATGTCATTAAAAATTGGTCAGAATACAACATACAGTAAAAATATAAAAATCAAAGACATCCCCATCAAAAAGAGTAGGAACTAGTCAGCTTCATGGATGGGCCTTCTCTTTGCCTTTATCAGTAGCAGAGGATGAATCCATAGGGGCAGTTGCTAATGTGGAAGAAGGAATAGAGGTGGTAGTTAAAGAATGTAAAGGTAGACCTTCTAATACAGAGGGAGACAAAGTGGGAGCTGTAGAAGATCTAGTATGGGGCTGATCAAGAATCACTGGCCTGATCTGAGTAAGAGCTTGGATAACTGACAAGGAAATTGAGGCTAAGGCAGGCAGTCCAGGTCTGAGAGGGGCAGTAGCTAGGCCAACTATTGTTGTACTCTGGACATGAAGGTAAGTCTTAAGAAGATTGATGAAGTATGTAATGATTTCTCCTCCATGCTGCATTTCCTTTTCAAAATCATCATTATTTTCCATGAACTTTTCCAAAAATCTGGTAAACTCTGTTAGCTTCTGGACTTGGTTTTTGAAGTCTTGGGTTATAGGAGGAATTCTCAGATTTTCTAAAAGATGTTTAAAGGGATTTTTCATATCATTCTTGTAGAAGATCTGGTTGAAATTGAAGTCCACTTTCTTAGAGATTTCTTGTTGAGCATCATTGGCAATCTTTGAGTGAATTTTCACCAGGTCTAGCACTCTATCATTGTTCATAAGAACTTCAGATAAAGAAGCCATATCAAAGCCACTTAAGGCATTCTGAATCTCTTCCTTGATGATAGATCTGAGCACAGTACTATCCAAGGAAGGAGTGGAGGTCTGAACAGAGGCATTAGAAGCCTTAATAGAAGTGGTCAAATATTTGATCTATTTCAATACCTTTTGAAGATAGCTAGTGTATTCATCTGTATGTTTTTTAATGTTTTCCACAAGCTCTCTCATTCGGTGCAACATCTATGTTTGCCTTTCTCCAATCTTTTCATCAAAGGATAGGAGGTAGGTATGCATTTGGGAGACAATATCTCGAGAAATATTGGAAACAGTTGGTTCAGGCAAAGCAGCAACAGGTGCAAGATCTGATCTGGAATGCAGTTCTTTCTAGAGGTTTTCAAACATACCTTTCATGGATGAAACATTAGAACTAAGTAACTTGTTTTCAACTCTGACTTCTTGAATTTCATGGATAATCCTAGGTGGAATGTGCAGAATAATGTATTCCAATAGCAGTGATGCGTCTTCCTGACTTAGTTGTGCCACAAGATGAGGTTGAGAAGACAAAAGTTTCTTAACTCCAGTAAGGATTGAATCTCCAAACACATTCAAATCATCCTTTGTAAATACCTTGAAATTTCAAGGAATTTTTTTTTCAAAATACTTTGGAATTTTACGAGTTTGTGGCTTCAGACAGCACTTGATTCTGAGGCCCAGTGTGCCTAGAATCAATTTCTGAAGTTTAGCTCAGGTACGTTCAGTGAACGAATGAGTGGGTTTTTCCTATCATTTTAACCGGTGATCGGAATTAAAATCTGATGGAATCGATGAACTCGTAATGCCGGTAATTTCCTAATGGGATCCTTACCATGGTTGTGTTCTTAATGGAGGAGAAGATAATTCTGGGGGTTTATTTAAGAAGTAAATAAAAATTGTCAGAACAATTTTTATTTTATATGGTGGTTATTCCCTCCCATGGGTAGTTAAGGGTGGGGCCCAAAACCACTTAACTACCCAAGTGTGGATGCTAGAGAGGTGGGTCCCACATGATCCCCACCATTTAATTTCCACCAAACTCATTAACAACCCCTCATTAAATTGGCAACCCCCCCCCCCCATTTAATTTCCAACGAGTTTAATTAATGGGGATCTTCCCTCTCCTTTCCTTTAAATAAATGGTCAACATGTTATTAAATTTGGTGATTTAATACTGGGAGTTTCTTTACATATGTAATTAAATAATAGGAATGTAAAGACCCTGAAATTTCAAGGAATTTTTTTCTAAAAATAATTTGGAATTTTACGAGTCTGTGGCTTTTGATGGCGCTTGATTCCGAGGCCCGGTGTGCCCGGAATCAATTTATGAAGTTTATCTCGGGTACGTTCAGTGAACGAACGAGCGGGTTTTTCCAATATTTTGAACTGGTGCTTGGAATTAAAATCTGAGGGCACTGATGAACTCAAAATGCTGATAATTTATTAACACGATCCTTACCATGGTTGTGTTTGCAATGGAGGAGAAAATAATTTTTGGGGTTTAATTAAGAAGTAAATAAAAATTGTCAGAACATTTTTTATTTTATAAGGTGGTTATTCCCTCCCATAGGTAGTTAAGGTTGGGTCCCACATACACTTAACTACCCATGTGTGGATGTTAGATAGGTGGATCCCACATGAGCCCCACCATTTAATTTCCACCAAACTCATTAACAAACCCTCATTAAATTGTCAAACCCCCCATTTAATTCCCAACACGTTTAATTAATGGGGATCTTCCCTCTCCCTTCCTTTAAATCAATGGTCAACACGTTATTAAATGTGGTTATTTAATACTGGGAGTTTCTTTGCGTATGTAATTAAATAATTGGATGAGCCTATTATTTGATTTTGGGGAGAGCTTCGTCGGCGAAAGGAAGAACGGGGAAGAGATCTTGAGCTTTGGAAGAACGCTTGTCTCTGTCGAAGAACGAAGAAGAATGCCGGCCTTTGACAAAGAATGATGAAGAATTCCGGTTCCTCAAATATCGAAAATAAACCACCCATCCTCTTCTTCGCGACAAGAGAGGAGATGCTGCTTCCTCCTTGGCGCACTCCGACGTCGCCTATGAACCCTTTCCCCACGACGCCGACGTTCGTCGTCATTTTTTGAGGTAGGGATTTATTTTCTTTTAGTATTTTATTTTCCCATGATTCATCCCTTCTAAAACAAAGAACGCAGGTCAACTCATTAACAATTTGATCCATGAATGAATTCGTTTTTGGGTTGGGAATAGTTGTTTACGGGAAAAAAATCTAGATGGATTGTTTCATTGTTATTCAGGTTAAATTTGTTTTTTCGTATAATATGAAACCTTGTTTATCTTTGGAAAATTGTTATCGGCTAACACGGAGGGAATGGGCCAAACAAACACAGCCCGACAACCCTCTGCCGATTTTTTCTTTGTGCGCGTATGGATGGGTGACAATGAAACGAGACCACAACGACATTTTGAAGCCGTCGCAATGAAGAGCGAGTCCCGAGAGAGCCATAGGCGCAAACGACGGGAAAATAGGACCACTAGAGCGCATCCGATGGTATATGGAAGACACTGCCAGCGTGCCACACCGGAACGGTGGTGCCCCGGTGCGCCGCCAACAGAAGCCCGCCGCGGATAAAACCGCGGTGGTGAGGGCGGATCCCGCGACAGCGCGGGATCCATGGGAGCCCGTGACGCCACCCTGGTGTCACGTCTGCGGAAAGCGGGGGTTGTGTCCCCCCACACGGTTCACTGACTGAGCCATCACACCCCCCCTCCGGCCGGGCTGGGGTGGGTCACGCAGACCGAGCCGCACCGGCCAGGCCGTGCTGCGCCCAGTTGGGCCGAGTCGGATCGGGCCCAGACCCCCACTTCAGACCGTTTTTGGTCTTTTGCCCATAACTTGAGCTACGGACCTCCGATCAACACACCGTCAGTTGTGTATAAATCCTTGGATAAAGACATTTGTTCCATTATATTACACTTGAGGTTTTGTCAAAGTTTGGGTATGAATGGGTTGGTTCGAACCCGAAACCAACCAGGCCCTTGGAGCAGAAATGCTTATATCTTAAGGACCAGATGCCCATTTTACGTGTCTTCATTTACATTGAAACCCTTTTGTTGAGACGGTTTTTTTGGATTACTCCACTTGAGGTTTGGATGCTGTTGGAGTATCGTTGGGTTGGTTTTTGTTTAAAAACCAACCGTTCCCCTAGGACGGAAAAGCCAATAACTCTCAGACCGGGTGTCCGATTGACGCACAGTCTGTCGCATTGGGTTTCTTTTGATGAGACAGAACTTTGGGATACATACACTCTAGACTTAGTGACCATTGATGTATCAATTCTCTTGCTTGAGGGGAGGACCCTACTGGAATCGAGCATGCTGTGTGCAGGAACCCTAGAGCTGGCTTTGACTGCGACAGTGACGACTGTACCTATATCCTCTGTGGGTTTCGCAGCAAGGATGACTGTACTTGGATCCTCTGTGGGTTCGGCAGTGAGGAGGACTGTACTTGGATCCTCCTTGGGTTCAGCAGAGAGGACGCCTATACTTGGATCCTCCATGGGTTCGGCAGTGAGGACGCCTATACTTGGATCCTCTGTGGGTTCGACAGCGAGGACGATTGTACTTGGATCTTCTGTGGTTTTGGCAGTGATGAAGACCGTACTAGGATCCTCTGTTGGTTCGACAACTATGACTACTGTTCTGGTATCCTACATGGATCTGATGGTATTTGACTTCTGTACTTGTATCTTGAGTGGGTCCCGCAGAGTAGTTGATCTTGTATCCTATGTGGGTCTGATAGCTTAGCTGGTCTTGTATCCTATGTGGGTCCGACAGATTAGATGAATCAGTAGCTACATCTGATCATCTCTATCGCCTTACGAAGTGTATACCTATGTGAGTTGAGTCTCCATTCTCAATCATTATCATTGATGCGATTGACTTGATTTCTTGTGCGGATTGGGTTGTGTTTTCTTGTGTGGAATGGGTTGTGTTTTCCTGTGTGGACTGGGTTGTTCTTGGGAACGAGAGTGGGAGACAAACTATAACTGATGACTTAGGTATATGTATGGTCATATACCTGGTTAGAGGTTTTTGATACTTCGGGATTGTATCTTTCCTTTGTGGTTTATCCTTCGTGGATTCTGAGAGACCTTCGGGGGTCTCGAGGTCCCTACTGAGTATCGTATACTCACCCCTGTATGGGATATGCCCGAACTACATTGTGTTGGATGAAAATGATAAATAGAACTAATTGAGGTGAATGCTTGTGGAGCTGGATGGTACCCAGAGGTGGACCACTTAGCGGGACATACACGGAGTGGACGACCGGACCCGAGGAGCTGAGGAGACTATCTGTACCCACCCTTCAGGTGGGATTTCCGGAGGATGAATCAGCGTTGTTGTCTACTTACTCCTATTGTAATTTATTTTAAGTTGTACTGTACATTCATTTGGGTTTGTATACTAACCCATTTAATTTTCACCACTTATCTTGTACCCAGTTTTACTTAGTGCTTACTTCACTTACGTACTCTGTTGTGTTTTGATTACTATATAAAAGGAAATACCTTCCCTTTTATTGGGATTTATGCCTTTGGTGCTAGTCGCCAGCCCTTGGCCTGTGGAAGGCGGGCTTGGGGTAGTTATGGCATGGGCCCTGAGGACGGGTCGTGACAAATTGGTATCAGAGTAGTCGGTTCTACCGCAGAACTCGGGACTCTGATCTTTCCTTTCTATGAAGCAATAGTGTTAAGAGTATTGATTGTGGTTTTCAATACAGGGAGTCTAGTTTTGGTGCGGCGGCTGACGTATCCATACACAATGACCCTAACCTCTGATTTCCGACTTCGTGCATGAAAACACTAATTGCATGTGTGTTTCAAAGGTTTTCTTTGTGATTACTTTGAGTCAGTTCACAAGGTATGCTGTTTGATCGTGGTGCACCTGTTTCTTTTTAGGATGGCCCTACAAAGTTAGCCAGCTAAGGTTCCTAGTTACGTACTAGATGACAGCCCACCAAACGCCAAGGCCTCGGTGCAGGGACCGATTAGAGCAGAGGCACTAGTGGTACCACTACCCACGGAGCCACTGATGCTACCAACCACAACGGCGGAGAGTGCACGCCTCTTGAGTACTTTGGATGAGTCTTAGAGACAGAGGATGCCTAGGTTCCACCGAGAGATGGATCCTCAGGCAGTCGAGGATTGGCTGGAGGCCATCGTCAGAGTCTTCAGACTGGTAGGGACACCAGTAGATCTTATGGTGATCCTTGTCGTTAGTCTCCTACATACAACAGTAGGTAGCTGGTGGAGCCTCATGATCCAGGTGCACTATGAGGCATCTCTACTATTGATAGACTTCGAGAGCCTCTTATGCTCAGAGTTTGTTCGAACCACCCTCCATGCAGTGCGCATCCAGGAACTACTACAGCTGCGGCAGGGCAGCATGTTAGTAGCCTAGTACTTGGCGAGATTTACCGACCTCTCGCACTACTCCACGGACATGGTACATGACCCATTCTTCCGAGCCTGGACCTTTGAGCAGGGACTCAGACATGAGATCAGGGCTTCGATGATCTCCCTCAACATCCTGATGCAAGAGGGGGTGCTAGAGAGAGCCCTTCTAGTGGAGAGTTTCCTCGCTGAGCAGTCACCAGCTGTGAGACCCTCTGTAGGACGACACATAGCGGAGTCTTCTGCAGCCGGAAGTAGACAGCAGACGCAGGGGTCCAAGAAGACCAAGCTGATAGGTGGGCGACCATAGGATACAGGTTCAGTTATGCGGGGAACATGGCACAAAGCCAGCCATACGAGGATCAGGCAGTGTTATGCATGCAGCGGAGAGGGTCACATGGCTCGAGACTACCCGACCCGCCCTACAGATGAGAAGTAGGTGGTAGAAGGACCTCCCAATCAGCGGTTTGACCATGGTGGTCCGCCCAGAACAGGCAGACGTTGCATAGGGGCTGGCCAAGCCGTAGGTGGGGGACAACATTTCGAGGCCCTACCACCACCACCACTAGGAGGACCTCCTCGACCATAGGGAACGACTGGATAGGGGAGAGCTCAGCTTCAGGCAGCTGAGGCCTACGACCAAAGAGCTCCAAGTATAGCTGAGCAGAAGTGGGACTAGCTCCCAGCATAGAGACTTTTTTCATGTTTTTCTAGCTTTGTACATTGAGCTACAGTAATAAAAGACACTTGTTCTTATGATGTTTTCTTACATGTCCTTTTTATGTGGTAGATACTAAGAGGTTCCGGTTAAAACCATTGAATTGACCCTCACTTTAGATATTCCTAATAGAGGAGACCTACTGACCACACACTATTGCCGACAGTGTGACTCGACCATTGGGGGCAAGAGTAACAGTTGGATATCTTGGTAGTAGCGTCGAGGCCTTACCACGTCGTCCATGGCATGAAATTGTACTGTTAATGTCAGGATTGACTATATTAGGCAAAGAATGTGTTTCATCCATGGGATGAGATCAGATTTCTCTTTTTGGAAAAGGAGAAATCTTAGCAGCTCTTGTGGGATGTAAGAGAACAGGGGTGTATTCGAGTTCTTTAAAATGGGCAGTCACACCCATGGTTTTTTGTGCAAATGGTTTATGGTCTACTCTAATCTCAAAAGTCTCAGGTGTGTCTTCTCATAAAAGGACCAAGACCTGAGATGAAGTCATTGACTTGAGTTCCATGGGGACAATGACTTTGAGATAGTCTATACTCTAGGGAAGGGGAACACTATAGCAGGATTCGTTTCACAATGCGTCACTTGTCATCAAGTGAAGGTAGAGCACCAGGTACCAACAGACATGGTATAATACTTAGAGCTCCTAGAATGTAAGTGGGATGGAATATCTATAGATTTTGTGACGGGGCTTCCACATACATCCAGAGGACACGACTCTATCTGGGTGATCGTAGACTAACTCACCAAGTCGGCCCACTTCCTACCTATCAGAGAGCATGGCTTGGTAGAGGTCTTGGGACGCCTCTATGGTCAGGAGATCATACGGCTTCATGGTGTGCCATCGTCTATCATCTCCGACTGAGACGCTCACTTTACTTCCCGGGTTGGGAGGGGGTTGCAAGAGGCTTTTGGGACGTAGTTGTGCCTATGCACTGCCTTTCACCCTCAGACGAATGGCCAGACAGAGAAGGTTCAGATCATCCAGGAGCGGATGAGGACTGCACAGAGCAGAAAAATTTTCTATGCTGATAGAAGGCGGAGACCACTAGAGTTCGAGGATGGCGACCACGTTTTCTTACGGGTCTCACCTCGGCGTGGGTTGCAGAGATTTGGCCGGGGCGGCAAGTTATCTCTGCACTATATTGGGCCTTTTCTGGTCCTCAGTAGAGTAGGCAAGGTGGATTATTGCATGACCCTTCCACCTCAGCTGCACCGGGTGCACGACGTCTTCCACATATCTCAGCTGAGGAGATATGTGCACGACCCTACGCATATCATCGACCATGGGGAGATGGACATCGATGACGAAGTGACTTTTGCGTAGGTCCTAGTAGAGATCGAGGATCGATAATAGCGGGTCCTACGTGGGTGGTTGATTCCTCTTGTGCACGTTCGTTGGAAGCATGGGAACCTCCAGGAGAGCACATGGGAGTGGGAGGCTCAGATGCATACTCAGTACCCTCATTTGTTTCCCTAGTTTATGTTGTAGCTTTATAGGGATTTAAATCCCTGATGTAAGAGTAATGTAAAGACCCTAAAATTTCATGGATTTTTTTTCAAAATGCTTTGGAATTTGATGAGTCTGTGGCTTTTGATGGAACATGATTCCGAGGCCCGGTGTGCCCAGAATCAATTTCCGAAGTTTAGATCGGGTACGTTCAGTGAACAAACGAGCGGGTATTTCCTATCTTTTGAACTGTTGCTCGGAATTAAAATCTGAGGGCACCGATGAACTCGAACCTCTGGTAATTGCTTAACGTGATCTTTACCGTGGTTGCGTTCACAATGGAGGAGAATATAATTTTGGGGGTTTATTTAAGAACTAAATAAAAATTGTCAGAACAATTTTTATTTTATATGGTGGTTATTCCCTCCCATGGGTAGTTAAGGGTGGGTCCCATAGCCACTTAGCTACCCAACTGTGGATGTTAGAGAGGTGGGGTCCATACGAGCCCCGCCATTTAATTTCCACAAAATTCATTAACAACCCCTAATTAAATTGGCAAAACCCCCATTTAATTTCCAACGCATTTAATTAATGGGGATCTTCCTTCTCCCTTACATTAAATCAATGGTCAACATGTTATTAAATGTGGTGATTTAATACTAGGAGTTTCTTTGGGTATGTAATTAAATAATAGGAGGAGCATCTTTTTTAATTTTTGGAACTACTTCATCGGTGAAAGGAAGAATGGGGAAGAGCTCTTGAGCTTTGGAAGAACATCGGTCTCTGACGAAGAACGACAAAGAACGCCAGCTGCTGATGAAGAACGACGAGGAACGTCGGTTCCTCGATGATCGATGACACACCACCCATCGTCTTCGCTGCGATAAGAGAGGATATGTCGATTCCTGCTCGGCGCACTCCGACGTCGCCTACAAACCCTTTCCCCGCGATGCCGATGTTCGTCATCGTTTGTTGAGGTAGGGGATTATTTTCTTTGAGTATGTTATTTTCCCATTATTCAACCCTTATAAAACAAAGAACGCGGGTCAACTCATTATCAAGTTGATCCGAGAATGAATTATTTTGTGGGTTTGGAATAGTTGTTTGTGGGAAAAAAAGCGGTATGGATTGTTTCATTGTTATTTGGGTTAAATTTGTTTTTTCGTACAACATAAAGCCTTGTTTATCCTTGGAAAATTGTTATCAGCTAACGCAGAGGGTGCAGGTCGAACAAACACGACCTGACGACCCTCCACAGATTTTTTGTTTATGGTTGTATGGATGGGTGATGATGAAACGGGATTGCAACGGCATTTGGAAGCTGTCACAGTGAATAGCGGGTCCTAGGAGAGCCATATGCGTAGACGGCGGGAAAATCAGACCACTGGAGCGCGTCTAGTGGTCCGTGGAAGACACTGCCGACACGCCATGCCAATGCGACGACCGGCACCAACCGGACACCCGGATGTGGCGGCGCCCCGGTGGACCGCGGCTGAAGCCGCGGCGGCGAGTGCCGATCCCGCGGCCACGCGGGATCCATGGGAGCCTGCGGCGCCATCATGGTGATGCGTCCATGGAAATCGGGGGCCGCGTCCCCCTGCACGGTTCGCTGGACGAGCCAACGCACCCCACCGGCCGGGACGGGGCGGGTCGCACGGACTGGGGCGCACCGGCCGGGCCGGGCCACGCCCCTCCAAGCTAGACCCGGACCCTGGTCGGGCCGACCCAGGGGGGATTGGGCTGGGTCAGACTGGGCCCAGACCCCCACTTCCGACCGTTTTCGGTCTTTTGACCATAACATGAGCTACGGACCTCTGATCAACGCACCGTCAATTGCATAGGAATCCTTAGATTGAAACGGTCTTTTTGATATATTAAACATGAGGTTTCGGGAAAGTGTGGGCATGACTAGGTTGGTTCGAAACTGAAACCGACCAGGCCCTTAGATCGGAAACACGTATATCTCAAGGATCGGACGTCATTTGACGTGCCATCATTGGACTTGAAATAATTTTGTTGAGATGGTTCTTTTGGATTACTCCACTTGAGTTTTGGATGCAGTTGTAGTATGGTCAGGTTGGTTTTAGCTTAAAAAACAACTGTACCCTTGGGACAGAAAAGCCAATAACTCTTAGACCGAGCGTCCGATTGACGCATCGTCTATTGCGTTGGGTTTCTTTTGACGAGAAGGAACTTTGGGAAACATAAAATATAGACTTCGTGATAGTTGATTTATCAATTATCTTTCTTGAGGAGAAGACCCTCTTGGAATCGAGCAAGATGTGTGCGGGAACGCTAGAGCTGGCTGCGACTGCGATGGTGACGAATGTACCTAGATCATTCATGGGTTCGGCAGTGAGGATGACTGTACTTTGATCCTCCATGGGTGTGGCAGTGGGGATGACTGTACTTGGATCCTCTGTGGGTTTGGCAGTGAGGATGACTATACTTGGATCCTCTGTGGGTTCTGTAGCGAGGACGACTGTACTTGGATCCTCGGTGGGTTCGGGAGCGAGGACAATTGTACTTGGATCCTCTATGGGTTCGGCAGAGATGACGACCGTACTGTGATCTTCTGTGGGTTCGACGACGATGACTACTGTTCTGGTATCCTACGTGGGTTCGATAGTATTTGACCTCTGTACTTGTATCCTGAGTGGGTCCAGTAGAGTAGCTGGTCTTGTATCCGATGTGGGTCTGACAGCTTAGATGAATCAATGGCTACATTTGATCATATATATAGCCTTACGAAGTGTATACCTATGTGAGATGAGTCTTGATTACCAATCATTATCATTGATGTGATTGACTTGCTTTCCTGTGTGGATTGGGTTGTGTTTTCCTGTGTGGACTGGGTTGTGTTTTCCTGTGTGGACCTGGTTATGATTGGGTACGAGAGTGGGAGAAGAACTATAACTGATGACTTAAGTATATGTATGGGCATATACCTAGGTAGAGTTGTTTGATACTTCGTGATTGTATCTTTCCTTTGTGGTTTATCCTTCATGGATTCTGAGAGACCTTCAGGTGTCTCAGGGTCCCTATTGAGTATCGTATACTCTCCCCTGCACGGGCTATGCCTGAACTACGTTGTTTTGGATGCAGACGATGGACAACACTGATCGTGGTGAAGGATTGCGGAGCTGGATGGTACCCATAGGTGGACCACTTGGCGGGACGTACATGGAGCGGACGGCCGGACCCAAGGAGCTGATGAGACTATCTGTACCCACCCTTCAGGTAGGATTTCCAGAGGACAACTCAGTGTTGTTGTCTACTTACTGTTGTTGTACTTTCCTTTCAGTTGTACTGTACTTTCAGTTGGGTTTGTATACTGACACATTTAATTCTCAGCACTTATCTTGTAACCAGTTTTACTTAGTGCTTAATTCACTTGTGTACTATGTTGTGTTTTGTTTACTATATAAAAGGAAATTACTTCCCTTTTATTAGGATTTACGCCTTTGGTGCTAGTCTCCAGCCCATGGCCTATGGAAGGTGGGATTGGGGTAGTCACGACACGAGCCCCGAGTACGGGTCGTGACATCTTTGCTGATAGAGGACTTCTGATCAGGTAAAGGTGTAGGAGCAGGAAGTGGTACAAGGGTAGGTTCAGGGTCTGGTTGAGGTTCATGTTCAGATTCAGATTCAGTTTGAGGTTGAGGTTTAGGGTGAGTGACTTACTTCAATTGAAACAAATAAGAGATATCAATTCCAGTTTCAGTCACCAGTTAAGATTCAGTCACATCATAGAAGCTAGGTAATTCATACTGAGTGTATACAGAGTATGACTCAATTGGTTGAGATACTTCAACAGACCTAGTTTCACCAATCTCATCTTCATTAGACTCGAGATTTTAAGCTTCCTACCCCTCAAAATGTGTTTCAATTTCAGGACCTTAAGGCTCAGGTATTTGGTCTAGATCCAAAGGATCAGATCTAATTTCCTCATCCATTTCTTTCCTATCCAATTGAAAGGCTATTTCCATCATCTCTTCAGCAGAGGGTATTATTTCAAGAGCATATTGTTCCTATGGATGGTCTTCCAAAAAATATTCTTGGATAACAGAATGTTCTATTTGAGTTTCTTCTTGCACAGTAAGAAGTTATCTTAGATTTCCTTCTTCCATTGTAGGGAGTTTTTCTACTAAAGCCTCTATCATGGCTTGCTACTCAGATTCTAGGATAGTTAAATCTCTTGCAGCCTCAGGTTGAGTTTCCAAAATAACAACATTTCTAAGAGCAGGATGTTCTTTGTCAAGAACAGGATCAACAATCCTTTCTTTTTCAACAACAGCTTCTTCTCTATGTGGTATTTCAACAGGAATAATAACAGGGACATCAGTCCTTTCTTTCTCAACAGGAGCTGTTTCCTTATGACATACTTCAGCTACCTCTTCCTCTTCTTCTTCATATTCTAAATACTCAGCCACTTCCTCTGGTTCCAAACCAGGATCAATAATATCCTTTGGCCTTGTTGGATAATCAACAGTATTGAACTTCTCATTAATCTTTTCATTATCTTCAACCCACTCCTTATTCTAGGGGTTCTAGTTGATCTTAATCCTTTTAATGTTAGGTTTGGATAGGCAGAATTAAAAATCCATAATAGCTTATTCATTAGGTCCAACTAGTCCTTTGGAAAATAGCATGGCTGAGATCATCCTTGAGTAAAACAGAGAAGTAGACTTGGAAGTTACCTTAATAAATTCACACATATGGTGAATTATATATTTTCATAGATTGATTTTATGTCCATTATTCATCAGATGAATCATAAAAACATCCTCATACTTCAAGACAACAAAGTCACCCTTCCTCGAGCTAATCAAATTTTGAACAAACATAAACAATAGTCTGTCACCCCATCAAGTTCAGCAGCTATGACCCTTCTCTTGGTGCCATTTCCAGTTAAGGTTTCTAAAGAATTTTCCAGGTCAAATATATCGGTTGTAGGAGGGGGATCTCTTTGATAATCATCAAAAATTCCTTTGTGAGGAATCCTTAGGCATGAAACCCATTACCTCAATGAGAAGGAGCGTCTTTTTCCATTGACCCGACTTCTTACAACAAAACATTCACCATCATCAAAAGAAAATTGAGCATATTGATAGAACTGAGATACCAACCTTGAGTAAATTGGTCTCTCCTTTATAGAGAACCATTCGATCCATCCTTGTTCTCTTAACACCTTTAAAACCAAATATTTGCTAGACAACAGCCACTCAGGGCAGATTTCTTTCTCAGGAACTACAGTACGGTTTACCAGATTTGGATTTAGGGGTCCTTCGGGTGAAGGCTTCGATGATCTCTTCTGTTTATTTGAGCGGCGCTTCTTAGATGAGGATGAATATGGACGATTCATCCTTGGAATCCACTGAAGGTTCGAGTGAGAGAGAAGGAGAGAAGGGTTGCAAGGTTAAGAGGGTTTCGAAAAAGTGAGCAGGAGAGTGTTCAGGTGAGGAATTGAGTGAAAACCCTTCTGTTTTATCATTTGTGAATGTCAAACGTGACCAAAATAAAAATGAATGAAAGGAAATAGTAGTGAAATAAAAATTACCACAATATAGGTTAAAATAAATGCATAAATAAGGTTCACGGTGAGACCGTGAATATTCGTTACGGTGCGATGGCGGATGGTCATCACGGTGAGGCAGTCAGTTGTCGTCACAGTGAGACAATGAGTAAATTGTTCAGTCACGATGAGACAGTCATTGACAGACCATGAACAAAAAGTGTTAACTGTGAGACCGTAAGCATGAGACAGTAACTGAGAAACCGTGAACATGAAATAGTAAAGTAAAAAAGTAGCAAAGTATTAAATAGTAAGACCAGTAGCATATTTATTTGTGATTGATCATACCAAGATCCTGTATGATGTAATATAATCTCTCTAAATTTAATGGTTTAGTTAATATATCATCAAGTTGATATTCAGTTCCAATGAATTCCAAAGTGATATCACCTTTTTGATAATGATCCCTCAAAAAGTGATGTCTTACGTCAATATGTTTTGTCCTAGAATGTGAAACAGGATTTTTTGAAATGTTAATCGCACTTGTGTTGTCACAATTTATTGGTACATGTCTGAATTGATATCCATAGTCTAGTAATGTGTGTTTCATCCACAACATTTGTGCACAACAACTTCCAGTAGCTATGTATTCAGCTTCTGCAGTTGATAATGAAACCAAATTTTGTTTCTTACTACCCCATGATACTAGTGACTTGCCTAATAGGTGACATGTTCCAAAGGTGCTCTTTCTATCTAACATACAACCAACAAACTCAGCATCTAAATAACTAACTAGTTCAAATGATTGTCCTTTTGGATAGAACAGTCATAGATTGGGTGTATGCTTGAAGTATTTGAAAATTCTCTTTATAGCATTTAAATGTGATTCTTTAGTGTTTTCTTGAAAATGAGCACACATTCACACACTAAACATAAAATCAGTATGGCTAGCAGTTAAGTAGAGTAGACTTCCAATCATTCCTCTATAAGTGGTTTGATCAACAGATTTTCTATCTTCATCAAGATCCAACTTACAGGTGGTACTCATGGGAGTGTCACTACTTTTATTTCTATCCAATCCAAAACGTTTTAAAATATCTCTACTATATTTACTTTGAGTTAAAACAATCCCATAATTATTTTGAAAGATTTTAAATCCAACAAAGAATTTCAGTTCACCCATTAAACTAATTTCAAATTCGTTTTGCATCATTTAAAAAAATTAGTACATAATGAAGTTTTTGGAGATCCAAAAATAATATCATCTACATAGATTTGAACAACTAATACATCTTTAGAAATTCGTTTTATAAAGAGGGTAGGATCAGGATTCCTATTGTAAAACCTTTGGAAATAAAAAAAAGTACTTAATCATTCATACCAAGCTCTTGGAGCTTGCTTTAGAACATATAAAGCTTTTGAAAGTTTAAAAATATGATTTGTAAAATGAGGGTTTGTAAATCCAGGGAGTTGTTCAACAAAAACTTCCCCAGCTATATACCCATTTAAGAATGCACTCTTGACATCCATTTGATACAGTTTGAAATTTAGATGTGCAACATAAGCAATTAGAATTCTAATAGCTTCAAGTCTTTCTACTGAAGCAAAAGTCTCCTCATAGTCAATTCCTTCTTCTTGACTGTAGCCTTGTGCAACTAGTCTAGCCTTATTTCTTACTATATTTCCATCTTCATCTACCTTATTCATAAACACCCATTTAGTGCCTATGGTGAAAGTTTCCTTAGTTCTTTCCACTAAATCCTAGACATTGTTTCTTTCAAATTGATTAAGTTCTTCTTGCATATCCATTGCCCAAGATTCATCATTGATTGCATCATAAATTTTTTTAGGTTCAAGCTTTGACAAAAAGGCTTGATGTTCAACTGGATTTCTAAGAGAAGCTCTAGTCTGTGTCTTTCTATCAAGATTACCAATAACAACATCTAATGGATGATTCTTTAGGATACTAGTTGATCTAGTAAAGGTAGGACTAGAAATTTCATGTTCTTCTCTAAGTTCTGGTTTATTAGGAGCAGATTCTAAAATATTTCCAGAACCGGTTGTCTTTACCAATGGTTCATTGACTTTATCATTAATGTTTAGAATATACAAATCTTCTTCAAGATTTTCAAGAGATGACTTAGGATCATGTGGATTAGTTTCATCAAATTTTATGTGAACAGATTCTTCCACACACTTGGTTTTCTTATTAAATACTCTATAGGCTTTTCTAGTTATAGTATATCCTAAAAAGATTCCTTCATCACTTTTAGAGGAAAACTTGTCAAGATTATCCTTAGTATTAAGAATAAAGACTTTGCAACCAAAGACTCTAAAGTAACTAACCATAGGTTTCCAATCATTCAACAACTCATAAGGGGTCTTCTTAAGAATAGGTCTAATCAAGACTCTATTTATGATATAACAAGCTTTATACACAGCTTCAGCCCAAATGTAAATTGGTAGGTCATACTCATTAAGCACTGTTCTTACAATTTATTGCAGGGTTCTATTACTTCTTTCTACTACACTATTCTGTTGAGGTGTTCTAGGGGCAGAAAAGTTGTTACAATAGCCATTGTGTGAGAAGTAAGACTCAAACACATGATTTTAAAATTCATAGCCATGATCACTTCTCAAGGTCTTATTCTTAAGTCCACTAAGGTTCTCTACAGACTTGGATTATTTAATAAAGTAAGAACATGCTTCACTTTTGTGAGCTATGAAGTATACACAAGTATATCTTGAAAAGCCATCTTCTAAGACATCAACATAGTGCTTCCCATTTAAAATAGAAACTCAAGAAGGTCCAAAAAAGTCCATGTGAACCAACTCGAGAGGTTTAGAAGTTGAAACTTCTTTCATTGATTTAAAAGAAACTTTATGTTGCTTTCCCTTTTGGCAGGGATTACAAACTTTGTCTGATGGGAATTCAAGTTTGGGTAGGTCTCTAACTAAGTTCTTCCTAGTCAATTTTCTAAGTGAATGGATATTGGAGTATCATAACCTTTTGTGCCACAACCAAGATTCATTATGAAAATCATTTAAACAAGCAACATTTTTTTTAGCTAAAGAGTTCAAATCAACAGCATAAACATTTTCATTTCTCAAGGCAGAAAATACTAAAACATTTTTAGAATTAAATACATTACAAGAATCATTATCAAATTTAACATCAAAGCCATCATCACATAACTGATAAATACTCAACAGGTTGTATTTCAATCCATCAACAATTAAAACTTTAGAAATTAAAACTGAGTTAGTGTTACCAATTTGGCATAGGCCGATGATCTTTACTTTACAATTATCACCAAAGGTGACATAGCCTCCATCAACCTTTATTAGACTTTTGAAGAATGAGTAATCTCCAGACATGTTCCTTAAACATCCACTGTCCAAGTACCATGTTTTCCTACTAGAACTCTTTAAACAGGTTTCCTACAAAACAAATTTAGATGGGAAATGATTTTGGTACCCAGATTTTTTTGGGTCCAGATAGGTTAGCAAGTAATGTTTTAGGTACCCAAATTTGTCATATGGGTCTCATATAATTTACTGAATAAATTGATTTTGAAATATAAACTTTTTTTGATTTATAACTATGTGAAAAACTAGTTAAGGCATTTGAATTTCCAGAATTGGAACTATAATAGTTTTGTCCAGATATAGGAATAAATTTGTTTTTGGTAAACTTTCTCTGTCCAGGTTGGTATCCCAAACCATTAGTATACTTTGGTGTAACTTTTTTACCTAGAATTTGAGTTAGAATGTTCTTTCCATTTGTGAACTTTTCTATGTCCTTTCTCAGTTTCTCATTAGACATTTTCAGTTCAGTATTTTCTGTTAACAGTTGAGCATTCTTTTCCTTTTCAATCTCAAGGGCAGATTTAACAGTGCTAGATAAAGCATGTTGTTTAATTAAGGCTTTGTACTTATCCTTAAGTTCATTATAGGTCTCTTCTAGCATATTAAAATATTCAAATAATTCTTCACTAGACATTTTTTCATATTCAGAATCAGAATCAGAATCAACTCTAGAATAATATGAATTTAAAGCAGGAGGGTCTAGTGTTACCTTAGATGTGTTTTTCATAAAACACATGTTAGATTTCTGAGATTTTTCATCTTGAGTAGAGTCAGAATTACTTGAAATGTCTTCTGAAGAACTCAAGTTTTCTTTCATAGCTTTCTTATAATTATTTTCCTTGTGGTCATATTTCTTTTTGAACTTCAACTTTGGACTATTTGCTTTAATATGACATTTTCTATTACATTCATAGCCGATAACTTCATCACTCTTATCAGGATTCTTCCAATACTTTTTCCAATGACCTTTTTTTGTCATATTTTCCTTTGTAATTTTATTTTCTGATGAATTTCTTGTTCCTGTAGAACTTCTTGAATCTACTGGCTATTTGAGCAATCTCAGCATCACTATTAGAATCTAAACTTTCACTTGTTGAGATTTCAGTAGGTATGTGAACTTTCTCCTTATCCTTTCTCTTTGAGGCAGTAGAATTAAAAGCCACCGACTTCCTTTTTGGTTCATCATATTCTTCCTTATTCACTTTGAGTTCTTCCTCATACATCATAAGCTTACCAATTAGCTCTTTGACAGGCAGTTTGCTAATGTCGCACGATTATCTAATGGAAACAGATATGTCTCTCCATCGATCTGGAAGACATCTTAATATTCTCATAATTTGTTCCTTTGCTCGAACAACTTTTCCAAGGGAGCTCAAATTGTTGACAATCTCATTAAACCGGAGATACATATCAGAAATAGGGCCATCCGTCTTCATTTTAAAATTATCATATTTAATAGTATAAGTGTTTAATCTCATTTCTTTAACATTGGTTGTTCCTTCATGAGAAACACCTAATGTATCCCATATTTCATAAGAAGTTTTTGCAAGAAGATATTCGATTAAATTCTTCATCTCATAAAGCACAATACAAGGCATTCATTGCTTTACAATTATTATTGTAATATATCTTAGTAGGTTCATCCCAAGTTGTTCTTTCAGTTTCTGGAATCTTATATTGAGTTTCTATAGAAGTCCATATATCAAATCCCATACTCTCTAAGTGAATTTTGATCTTAAGTTTCCCCTGGGAATAGTTTGTACTAGTGAAGAAATTTGGTCTGTTGGTAGCAACACCTTCTAGTCTATTATCCATAGTTAGATTTCATCAAATATATTTAAAGAGATAAAATTTAGAACTAACAAAAATTTAAGATCATTAAGATACAACTAAAATCATAGTTGAAAAACATAATGTTTTGAAATCCTTTAATAATCAACCTTCCTCTGATAACAAATGTTGGTTGGAGTGGATACTCAAGAGGGGGGGGGGGTGAATTGAGCTCTAATTAAAATTTATATTACAAATATTTCTATTGAAATCCCCAATTTATAAATCAAGTCCAACTGTAGTGAATTTGTAATACTGTAAAAGTTCAATTAGGTTCTCAAAGATTTATTAGGTCTCAGTTAATTTAATCAGAAGATTAAATTAGCTTTGGAAACTAATATACTAATTTACAATAGTTACAAACACTTGATAGATTAACTATCAAAGTAACTTTAAAATAGATTTGTATTTCAAAGTAATTAGCAGAGGAATATAAAATATATAGTATACTTTAAACTTAATCTAAGAATGAACATCAGATGTAAAACAAGTGGTTCAGTCTCAAGCTGAGACCTAATCCAATCCACTTGGTGATCACCTGCCACCAAGTTGTTTATATAAATAAATTCTGATCCACACCCTAGATTGGGGTGAACAATAGTTCAGACTATCCAGGCCACACACGGACCTCTACCACAGTTTTTGTGGGAAACAAAGTAATTATCAGGCCACACATGGACCTCTTCCACAGTTTTCGTGGGTAAAAAAATAATGATCAGGCCACGTAGAAACCTCTTCCATAGTTTTTGTGGGTAAGAAGGAGTAAAAAGGTTTGGAGTGAGGACTTTGAAATCCTCCAGTTCAGTAAAGGAGTCAGTGTGGGTGTATGATATACAGATTACACACACTACTCAAAAGTAAACAAAAGAGTCACTTAGAGTAAGTAGAAAAAGTTTTTAGAATTCTCTAGTTATTAATAGTGAAGCTCTAGACTCATTGGATTCAGTAGAAATGCTTCTAAGTCCTTCTCTGGTTTTTCTGTTGAAAAACAGAGTGCCGTGGGTCAGCTTGTGTTCTTCTAGATTGAAGATATTATCTTGATTCCAATGTACTTCATGTGTTATTTAGTAGTGTTGGATTGCATGCATGAGACAAAGATTTTCATGAAGATCATGCAATGGGTTCTTTACAGTTATGCTCAGGATTGTTTTTTCTGTTCAGTATAGAGCACTCCCGTGTATTGTATGTATTTTCATGTCTCTTCTTCCTCTTGGGCACAATTCTCTTTATATTTGAATTCATGAGGTTAATCTGACAGGTTCTATGTATTTTTGGCCTTGTACCATGTACTATGTCTACAAATAAACATTAATTATATCAGTGCATTAAAGTCATAAAATATCACTGTTAAAAGGTTAAATAGTAAAATGACAAAAGAGTTTAAGAAACGGTGTCACAGTAGTTATGAAAATGGTGTCTCCTTCACAGTATGTCTTTCAAGGTGTCTCTTTCACAGTATTCCCTTCACGGTGTCTCCTTCACGGTATGTCCTTTATGGTGTCTCCTTCACGGTATTTCCTTCACGGTGTCTGGCTTACGGTGCCTTGATGACTGTGTCTGGAGAACTGTTTCTGGTACATAGTGTCTTGCTTCACAGTGTGAGGCTTACTGTGTCACGGTGTGTCGTGGTCATGATGTCTCACTAGTCACGGTGCCTGTTTCTTGCTCACACTGTCTGACTTACGTTGTCAAGCTTCACGGTGTCTTGTACTTAGCTAAATAACTATATTCAGACTTAAACAGTAATATGCATAAAATGAATTGAACTTAACCATTATAAAGTAAAAAATAACTTGAAACATAAATACACATAAATGATAAGATATGTAATATTTGTGATCATGAATAAGATTTGTAATTATTATTGAGATTTGTGAACAGTAATGAGATTTGTGATCATTAAAACATGATTAATACATGAGGAGTCCAACAATAAGTATAATATATATATTTTTTACTTTAAAATATATTTACTTTAAAAATAATTATTTAAATAAAAAGTCAGTTTTAAACAATAACAAAATGTTTTTTATTATTCATCAAAAATTGAATGTTTTCATAAAAATACAAAAAATTAAGCCAAAGTTGATTTTGATATTCCAAATTAACAAATTATTTATATTTTACCAAATTCAAAACATATAAGTTTTATTAATTAATTTAAATTTAATTCCCATTGTCAAACCTAGAAAAAGAGTTTTTCAGAAGTAAAAACTATCAAAAGATTGATATGTGTTTTTTTCCAATTTAAATGTAAAATTACTTACAATGACAAAAAATGGATCAAATGATTAAAATATAATCTAATTATACTTCAAAACCATTAAAATGTATAACTTAACACTATAAATTATTTTGATTAAAAAAATTGTTTTCAATTTAAATTTTCTATTCTTCACTATTCATCAAAATATGAAAGTTATCAGAAAACACCAAAAATTTATCCAAACTAATTTTTTATACCCCATTTCTAAATAAGAAGTTTATTTTGTCAAATTGAATATATAAAAGTGTAAAATATTGTATTTAAAAAGGGTTATCCATTTAATGGTGGTAAAATTGCATTTTTTGAAAAAAACTTCTTTTATTTGAAAATTTATTTTGTTCTTATGTTATGTCTAAGAAACAAATAATATGGATGTTAAAATTATATAGAGTATATAAAATTTAAAATTCAGTTAATACCATTTATAATAGCTTTTTTAACTACTATTTTGGTATGTCGTGGTGCGCTCGAACTCGGTGTTGCATGTAGCGCAAACTATTGAATTACTTTAAAGATATAATGTACTATAAAATCCTAGGGTGTTACATGGAACTTATTCATAAGGTCCTTTTATATAATCATGAATCATGATCCATGTGTATTTATGATGTTTTATCCATGAATAATAGATCAATTATATAATTTTTTTATTAATTATTTAGAATATATAATATTTTGGAAACTCAATAGATTTTATCCAGTAGACTTTATGAAATTTCACTAAGTAAATAATTAATATAAAGATTTTTAATGTCATATGATATATAATAAAGACTTATGAAACTATTAAAAAAGTCATATGAAATCATTCAATGTTATATGAATCCATTTAAAGTCATATTAAAATTTTACAAAGTCCTATAGATGCATATAAAGTGATAAAAAATTCCTGAAGTCGTGAATTTTCATTAAAAGTCATACACTTGGTAGAAAATTAATAAAAAACAACATAGTCATTTTATTTATCTAGAAAAAAATAATTTTAGACTTTTATACATGACATTAGGGCTTATGGAATTCACTCTGTATATTCTAAAAACTTCTTCCAAGAGTTCATAAACACTAAATACACTAGAAAATATACTGTTAACTCCAAGGATAGAATCTCAAGAATTTATGATTTATTTTTCTATATTTTATATAAACATAGAATCTATTATAGATAACACTTCTCACTTACATTTTACTTGTGTTTATATTTGGGAATATTTTAATAATCAACATATGTAAGGTTTGTTCACAAATATATCTGAGAAAATTTCTTCAATGAAAATAACTTATATTACCATTTTTTCCATGTACAATGGAAGAAACTAAATTTACATTATATATTAACACCTTCTCATAATGTCAATGTATTTTCTTATTGAATATAAATACAATCCTTTTACTGGCATAACAATCACCCCCTTTGGGTTTTTAGTACCATAAATCTCATTCATTGTTAATATGCGTGACTTCCTTTCTCCCCATTATTGATAATAAATTATCTGGGTTATGTAGGGGTTGGAATCTCACTAATTTTCTCTTTATTATTCTCTGATAAAAATAGTATACTCATATCAACTTATTCTACTTATTTAGTTTTTAATTATATCCTAATTAAATTGTTAGGGGGAATATATTGACATGGTTCCACAAAAATTATCTTTTAGTTGATCTAATCTAAGTCTAAATGGCATAATCTGGTTTACAAAATAAGAAATACTTCACTAAGACTTAAATGTTTTCCCTAAATAACATTTATTCGATACCTGTATCATGAACTTATTCTATTGGTTTTATTAATATATTTATTATGATTTATCAATAAAATTTCATATTCCTCTCACATATAAAAAAAATTAGAAATTTCTAGTAAAATATATACAACTCCCCCTTTCTCCAATATTTATCATCAAGCAATACTCCCTCTTTTAAAACATATGTGTATAATTAAAGAAATGAAAGAACATGTTATTGGAATAATTTAATCATTATTTTTAAAAAAAATATAAACAATTACATATTTAGTGTAGAATAATATTTTTGTAGCCTTAGTCATGTATTCTTCCCAAGAAATTATTTACACCTCACTTTTTTATCATGACAACATGTATTCTCTGATGGCGCTCCTTTTGATATCCATCAGTGATAACCTCAATCCACCCCTTGTAGTTTGTTTCCTTAGATCCATTTCATGTTATAAAATATAAAAATAATTAATATAATAATGATTGGAGATACCAACCTCCATAATTAGAGAAGTCAGGCTGATATTTTCCACTCAACTATGATTTTCTATTTCTTCCAGCTTCACTATTTTGAGGACTCTTTTTTCCAATTCTTCTGATTTTTTAATTATAGACTTCTTGATGTTGTATGATAAATTTATTATTTTTTTAGGGATAATATTCTCATTATGATCCAAAATGGTATATTATTGTTTGGATTTTTCCTTATTCCCATTTGGCACTTTAGTTTGAGGTGAACAATCTAATGAACCACTTCCTAAATTTTATCAAACTTTCTCATTATTCTCACACAACATCATATCATGTGATTTTTTGTTTATTTATTTATCAAAATATTTTTTTTATGATGGATTTAATTTTTATTTATGAAAATAAAAACCATGACTTGAGTGGTTTAATATCTTTATTCTTCATTGAAATTTATTTATTATCGAATCCTTTAAACTCTATCGTATACCCATTTTTACTTCAAATTTATGTATTTTAGAGGTGTTTTTTATTTTTAAATATATGATTCTATTATTTTTAGGTATGATACCCCTAAATTAATGATTGTTACTTAGTAGGGGTATGTTCTACCAGAATTCATAGGCTCTGTGTATAAAGCTTTGATACCACCAATAGTATCCCTTAATGATTTATCTTTAATTATATTGTTGAATTTATTTTTATTTATTTCTTGGAATCCTCCAGCCTATATTTACCCTTATTCATTATTATTATTTATTCCATTACTCAACTCTAATTCTCTTGGATATTAGAGTAAATTTCTTATACCCTGAGGTTTTTCATCATAATCTATACTATCTCACAAATAAGATTCATTTCCACTTTATAAATTGAGAGAAGTTTATACTTTTATCTTGGGTTTGGCCTTATATTCATCCTCGAATGATTAAACCTAAATATCTAATAAGTTTTCATAATAATATCTCATGTTCTTCAAGGTGTTTTAATTTTAAGGCATTGAAATTGATCCACATTCAGTTCATTTTTTTTAGCCAACATTTATTTAATATCTCCCATAATATTATCTTGTTTTACATGCCTAACATTTGAAATTTTAATCTCCTTTATGAGAACACTTATTTTCACATATTCATGTATTTTATACTTCTGATGTAGGTTTAAATTATTCTTGGTCTTGTTATTTTTCTCAAGGTAGGTCTCCAGTTCTGACCATATCATATACCTAGTATAACTTTCTTCTTAATCTTCTTCCCAACATGATGTGTCTTTATGCCTTTTATCCTTCATTGTGGAGGCCGTGTGATGTTGGAAGGGATAATAATCAAACTAAATTTATTATAATAAGTCATTAATATATTATTTACTCATTAAATTCCTCCTAAATTTTATATAAGGATTCTTTTTCTTCATATGATCAAATTTTTGTATTTTTCATGGATTCTTTATATAATATTCTACATATTCATTCTCAATCTAATTTTTATCATATTATTTATCTAGGAAATTAATTTAAAATTTCCCAACACCCTCATAATTATGTCACATAAAATGTATATTATAGTTATACCTTGATCTTCCTATTGTAATGTCTTTTTTGAAATAAGAGATATGATTCACTAGTATTCTCCATTATCTTTATCATCTTCTTCTGACATTATTTCATCAAAATTTTTATTTAACTTAATAACTTTCATGGATTTATATTTATTTTATTATTTTATATTTTACATGAACACTGGGGATTTTCTTATCTCATATATGAGAATAGTATAATTCATTTCATCAAAAAATACATCTCTAATTTCTTATAGAAAATATATCTATAAATAAAATATATTAGGAAAATTGCTCAGAAACTTCTTCCCTAAAACTGAATCTTCCATAGAATAAATAAATCATATGATATTACATACTATCTCATTGACCCATGTGATGTAATAATCTATGTTCTCATCATCTATCATCCAAATATCTTCAAAAGTTTCCCTTTATATATGAATATTCACTTATTAGATCTTTACATTTCCTATATATATTTTCTCAATTTTTCCCAAATTTCCTTGAAATGTTTATGTCACATCACCTTGGTGTATACTTTTTCGAATAGGGATTATAGGATGAAATTCCTTTATTCTCCAAACACTTCTTGGTTTCTCTTATCAGTATGATTCATTAGAGAATCTTATCCCAACAGAGTAAGTCCAACTATAACAGAATCACTAACCTCGAGGCCATGTTAAAGTATATTTGAAAGCGTTTTATTATTCCATAAATAATATTTCATTCCATAAAAAAGGAACACCTCTTTTATTGAAAAAATTTAAATCTCCATCATAAATATTTAGAAAATGTTGGATTTTTTTAGAGGAAATATAGTGCTCTGATACCACTTGAAGATCCTAGGATTTATGAGATAATTTTGAGATTGATAGGGTCAATCAAAGATCAATTTTCTTTTATGATTTATTCTATTTTGATAAACCTATGTGAATGGTTAAATCCTAATTCTCTCTAACTTGTATCTCTCAATCATAAATGAGTTATATAGTAAATAAAGGTATGGACACAAGAATTTACAAGTTTCTATATGGATGTGATTCTATTCCTTACTGGTTATAGGTGACTTGGATTATCCACTATAAATCTATATAATGGAATGTTATTTATTGAAAAAATTATATTCAATCCCTCATAATTCGTAATAAATGTTATCATGAAATTCCTAGACTCTAGTAAATGTAGTGGACCATCTCTGGATGGGTTATTTACACTCGCTCATGCTAGTTTATTCTATCTATAAAAAATATTTTACTAGTCTCCTGAAAATTTCTTTATAATACCACCCAAAATATCTAAAAGGGTTCTCCAAAACTCCTCCTGTAATAGATATTCAGCCACTATAATATTTTGACCTCATTTTCCTTAAATTTAATTTATCCAGACTCTCAATTTATTGTATATGGATCTATATCTTTTCATATAAGATATCTTTAAAATATTGTTATATTGTAGGTAGTAGGAAGTGGTTTCTAAATTTTACCTCCTTTTAATCTTCAAGGAAAAAGTAGTCATGTTGGAGTCATTATCATTTGATGCACATAGAAATATTGAATTTAATCATATTCAATTATTCATCTTTTTTATTTGGTATAAAATATTTCATCAGTGTTACATAACTATCAAAGGGATCTCACATCTCATCACACTTCTAATAATTTCATCCAACCAATTTCTTATTCATAGTATTATCATCTGTATATTATCTTTCATATTAAAAATATATTAAAAACATCATATTTAGTAGAAAAATATTCTCTCATTCCAATATTTTTTATTAAAGTCAATTTCTTCCATTTAAATGACCTCAAGACTCAGTCTTTTTATAATAATGTGATATTCAAATTATGAAATCTCCCACTATATGAAATCCACACCATTTAAATTAACATTAACTCTATCCTTGTAAGGATGAACTATGTATCACTATGATGTGTCCTAAAACTTTTATTTTATCATGATGGGTCCTATACAACTTCTAGAATAAAAGGAATGTCAAAATAGTCCCCTAAAACTGACCATGGAAAGGTCCTTACTAGTTTTAAATCTTAGACCTAAATTTATATGTGGACTATAAGGATTTCAAAAATGGAATGGACTATAACATAAATTTGTTGTAACAAATCACATCATTCTAAGTTGTGAATTCGATCATGAATTTGAGTTTTAAATTAGAATGTGGTTTGGTCATTGAATTGGGACTTATAATAGAATTTTAAATAGTTTAACATCTCATAAATATGTTTTTGGATATGTTATGAAGTCAACAAAATGTTTTAGGTGCTCAGAAGAGCATCCGAGTAGTGACCAGGTGTCCATAATATACAAACCCTATAGCATTATGCATTGACACCATGACCCATGAGGGTAACATCATGAATAGTTTGGTAAGGGGTCATAAAAACAACCAAACTACATTTACTATGTGACTATAAGGGTTATTCCATGAAATTATAGAGTTAAATGGGATTATTTATTCCTAGAGGGCTTTTCACGATGTGGAAACTATAGTCACACTATGAAAATATGTTGGGAACCCTATTTTTAAGGGCTATTCTAGTAAATTTTCCAATGATCTATTTTAGAAACCCCATAGTATCCCCTAAGTTTTAATTTATGCAAAAAAATGGGAGATCCATCCTTGTATCCCCTCCTCACTCTCTTTGAATCTCTTTGATCCAAGTGTATTGTTGGGGTTTCATTGAATCTATTTGAGGTATTATTCCTCACTATCTTTCTCTTATTAATTTTATTTATTCCTTTATCATTTTGGTCAATCTAGCTAGGGATCTGGGAGGAAAATTTTATCATGGCTTGGTTAAATCATCTATTCATATAGTTCTTTCATGTGTGACATGTAGAAGAGGTATCATGAGGACATAATCAAGCCATCATTCGTCTTTGTATCTAAGGTATGTTTCCAAAAGGATTAATTTATGCGTTTTTATTATTTTGGGGGAAATTATCTATTTCTTTGGGTGATTAATTTCAATATTTTGTAAAGCTTGGGTCCAAGAGTGTGTTAGGAGTGGAACATACCCCATTTCTCAGGTATTTGATTATATCATGTCGATCGATTAGTTTTGAATAAGTTATGACTATTTGGTAATTTGGATTTCAATATTTAATTTATTAATTTGATGATGGTTATGAATGATATTGGTGAACATGTACTTAGAGGAGACTAGTATGAGCTTGATTGATTTATGGATCCTAATTTGATGTGTGCGCCCTTTATATATTTGAGTCTCTTGGTCTTTTGTGATTTTATTTTCATGTGTGAGAATTGTATTATCTACCTATATGTTGTATGATTTTTTTATGGTCTCGTCCCTAAATTAGAATGGGCTTACATCTGCCAAATAGTCAACATTGACTACATATCTTGTAAACTAGTTTGATGGTGGTTACCTACTCATTTGAGTGATTGAGTAATATTTAAGTATTGTTTCTAAGGATGCATTTTATCTTCAAAGTAAAATATTTTTCATTATTTTAAAATAAAATATTACAAAGGGGTTTTAATTTCAAGTGGAATTTAAAATAAAAATTAATGAATATATAATGGATTTTAAAAATGTTTATGAAAGGTGTTATAAAATTAGTTTTTAAAATTGGATCCACTAGGGATTGGTCAACTTTATTTTGGTCTATTAAAACTTTGGTGGTGGATTCACTATTCTTATTAGATTAGATACTTGTTGTGCTTAATGGTTACAGTTGCCTATGAATTTCCATGAATAAGTATTTATATTTCCTATGTATATATATGATTTGTTATCTACATAAAATTGTGGAATAGACATGGATATAATAAAGGTTACCATTGAGGATATATATGAACCAAAAGTTAGTTGTTGGGTCTGAGTGATGATTTTCTTCACTTGTGAGGGCTTTGGATTCATGAAAAAATTCTATCTTTGAAACCCTAGGGGGTACTTAATTGATAATAAATAGATAACCATGAAATTCGATGTTGATTTAATCCATCAGGATGGTGTGGTTGAAATGTTATTGGTATAAGAGGCTAGATTATGTCTTGGCCTGGAGGTGATGAGTTTTGAGCATGTCTGATGGGTTGCATGCTCTATTTGTAATGTGTTTTCTTGAGTATGTTCCAGGTGATATATGTTCATGTAGGTTATGATTCGTGAGACCTTTGTCTATCATCAATTGGATATATTCTTTGATGTGTATGAAATTTGGGCTGACCATGAGTGAGATGTTTGAGACCTATTGGTATCACCATGACTGAGATAAGAGGGTCGAGACATACCATGAGTAGGATGGTAGTGGTTAGATTATCAAGAGTGAGATGTGGTCTAGAATTTAATGTGATGATATGATCTAATGTAGGAATCCATAAGTAATATATTTGGTCTATGGGCATCCATGAGTGATATAATTGGCCCTAATTGTGATGAGTAAGTCAACCATGAGGAAGATTGATGGGCTCATGGAGGTAGATTTTTATCGGCCATGAGTGAGATGGTTGAGACCTATTGACATCACCATGAGTGAGAAAATATGTCTAGACCATAACATGAGTGAAATAGTAGTGTTCAAACCACCAAGAGTGATATGGGAACTATAATTCAATGTCACAAACCAAGATGGGATGCTATCTAACCTGACACCCAACCCAACATATAGTATGTCCTGAAGGGAGTTCACAATTCTCAAGGGCTGGAATCTAGTGCCTAGTCCTCAAGAGTCACATTATCAAAAGGTTTTAGCGATGATAAAATATCATAAAAAATGACAAGAATGATAAATCACACTATAATCAATAAAAAATAAAAGTGATCAAAAGATGACACTACAACATGAGTTAAATGTTTACAATTAAAAAAACCAAAAATTTTGAGAGCGACTAACTAGACCCCAGTCCTCTATACATAATGTGGGTCATCACCTCCATGCCATCACCACCAATGCCCCCCAATGAAGGAACCACTATCCCATATATCCACAATCACCACCATGGGGAACCATGCCTTTACCTGAGTCAAACATAATAAGGTCTATATACAACCGAGGGTATATATAGGGTGTGAGACAAAATTCATAACATAATACCACCAAAATAGATTCCATTCAATGAAATTAAATGAAAAATTAACATGATAGTTTATAAGAATAAGAAATATGTAATTTTAAAAAAATAATTGTTTGAAATTAAAAGGAAGTAAAGACAAAAACAAGTTGAATGATAATAATAACATAATCACCGCACGTGTAATGACCCTTTGTTTTTGTAATATTTGTTTCCTGAATAAATGTGTGTTATATTATGTTATTATATAATATTATACCCATAAAAAATATATAGCAACTAACAAAGACTTTGTTTCATTAATAATTACATTTACATTAATCAGAAATGAAATCAATTAAAATTACAAACATTACAATTGGAAAAAAAATATATAAAATAGAAAAATAGAAAATAGAAAATAGAAAATGGAAAAATATAGAATTCCCCAATCTACTAGAATCAGAAAAAAAATAATAGTAGTAAACCAAGAAAAATTTTAAAAAATGGAAATATATAACCTTGATATAAATTGATTTGAATATTGAGGGAAATAATGTAGTGGTGTAAGTAAGAGATAATGTGCTATTAGAATAGTAATGTGACAATTGGAATAGTAACATGACCACTGGGAATAGTACCCTAAACATTGGGAATAGTAACCTGACCATTGAAATAGTAATTTTACCTCAAAACAATAAATTTTTATATTAAAAATATTTATCAATATTAATTTGAGTAAATAAAAATATTTGAATGCCAAAATATAAATATGATGATTAAAAAATTCAATGAAAATATAAGCACATTTTTAATAAACTGTATTTTAAATTACTTTGTAAAAAATGTATTTTTATATTAATAATTAAAATAAACTATTTTAGAAATTTATTTTTGTAAAATGAATATCGTTTTTGAAATAAGTACATAAAAAATTTCTGAGGATAATTTTTTGGTAATTTTCTGAAATAATTCAATTTTTAGGTGAATAGTAACAATATAGTTTTTTCACATAACCAGTGCATCTTAAATTACATCATTTATGATATAATAATGATATAATCCTTTCTATAACATGAGTTTAGGCCATTATATACTTAATTTCATTAATTATTCATTAAAATATGAAAACATGAATTTCTAAACCTAAAAAGCACTTTCCAAAACCTAAATTCAAAAGTGATTCCTTAACATGACATTTTTTCTTTCTTTACACCCCTTTTAATAAACTAATAAATTCAAATTCTAAATTTGATTCAATGTCTTAATCTCATTATTTAATATTTATATATGATTTATAATCTAAAAAATTTATTAATACACGTTTTACCATCAATATTTTATTCCATTCAATATTTTATTCTAAAAATACCCCTCTCCTCAAGTATAAATAACCCCTCTCTATTAACTTGGAAAAAAACTACCCCAATAATTAAAAATACCAAGATATGACCACATACACCCTATAAATCCTCATATAACCCTTAGGTACATTTTGGAGCAATAAAACTCTAATCACCAAGGAGTTATGGTGTCGTACAAGAGAAGCTACAATGAAGATTAGGTAAGTTCTGATCCACTTTTCTCCCTTTTTTATTTTTTATTCCTCTTATCTTTCATTATTTTCCAACAATCCTTTCAAAACCAAACCATAATATAATAAATTTTTCAGTTAATTAATATTTTATTAATTATTTTAACTTACTATAATTATCATACTATATATATACATATATAAATTTTAATCATATCATTCCTGCTCTCTAGAAAATGTCTAGTCAAAGGCCGGTTAACCACTTATGGAAACATTTCTTTATTAACACATATAAACATCATCATTAATGGATATTATAAATTATATATATAATGTAAAAATTTAATTATATGCATTATAATTTTATGTAATTAATTAAACTAATGTGTAAATTAAATTAATTAAAATAGAGAAATCAAAGAGAAAAGGGAAATTTTTAAGAAATAAAATGATATCAAAATGCTTTAATTTCATCAAAGGAAACTAATAAATTTTATAAAATGATTATAATTTTTAAATATTTTTGTAAATTACTATAATTAACTTCTGTATAAATGTTTTAATAAATATAATTTTATTATTCAAGAGGCAAAAACTTGATGAAATAAATAGGGAATAAAGGGAAGGGTATTTTAAACCCAAATCACTTTCCTTGGGGTTTTCCTCTTTCACACCAATTTAAGTATATATATTCCTTTATTGTTCATTATATTTCATTTCATTATTCTTCAATTTTAATTTTGGGGATATAAATTATTACAAACCCAATTATTTTCCAAAATAAATATTCTTTCTGAAAACATATTTTTCACTTCTCTTGAGATTGTTTCTTCTTCTTTAAATATTTATGATCGTTATACCAAGTATTTTTTTAACCTTTTAATTTTTTTAAATCCAATGTTTATTCAGAAATATATACATTATGAGATTCTTATAAAATATATTTTTTCCCATGAGTTATATTATGACTAAGATTAGTATACGTTCTATGTGACATGCATGAATATGTAAATGTTATGATGTGACAGATGGACCCAGAATTATATAAACCTCAAATTCCAAAGTTAATGTGATGTATCTCTTGATATAATATGAAATACCCTTGAAATTTATGTTTTATTTGTTCAAAATTATGATGTTATGATCATGCACATATGTTATGCGTGAACATGATGCTAACATTGTTCACATCTATGTGTGGTATTTCACCACAAAGACAAGTTGTTTCATTTTTATGCATTCCTGTGTTACATGAATTTATCCATTGTTTACTTGATGATGTTTATGATAACACTATGCTTATTTTATGATTACGAGTATGTTTATTATCACCCAGGTTATATTGATTCATTTCCCTTATTCATCCTCTTACTTGGATTATAGATTACCCCTTTCATTAATGTATATCTTCAGGTGATTACTTTTACTAAGGATAAATTTAGGGCTACTAAGAATATAGATAAAAATAAATTAATTTTTTTATGTTTTATTATGTTAGATTTATGTATAAGAATAATTTTACTATGAAAATAAACCTTTGGATCCTGAATTTGTAATGTTATTATGTTGTTTCTATTTAAAATTATGTAATATTCACGTACGAAAAAGTAGGGTCACTATTATTGGTATCAAAGAACAATTTAGTTAATATGTGAATTACAATAAGAAAAAAAGAGTGAAAACCTTAAGTACAAGTCTATATATAGGAAAAACATACTACAAGAATATTTTTCGAAAATTATAAAAATAGGGATCCCATAAGATATTCCTTTAGTATTAATTGCTCAAAATAATAAATTATTTATTTATGATTCGTGGACTTATGTTTTGCTCAAAGATTTTCTATTTTAAAAAATGGTCGGAACCATGAGAAACCAGGCCAAAAAAACCATGTGAGTTAAAATTCAATGATTGTATAAGAAACATCCCCAATTCCCTGGGAGGTGTAATTCAAAACATTATGGTGATAATTACCCAGCTATCATAGGCTGTGAATAATAACTTGAATCCTATATAAAAATATTCCTTCACTGAATAAGGATCAACTAGACATTGAGACTTTTTGTGGCAATGACCGCCGATGTTTAGTGGATCTTCAAACCAACTGATCTTGGAATAGTGGGTTAACTCATTGGAGAATATCTTTTTTATGATCCATTATTTTGAGAATGAGAGCATGGCTCTAGACATCTACTTTTTAGATATAGAAGTAAATTATTGGGGGTTGTTGAAATAGAACACAAATAAAAATATTGAAATGGAATTGATGGAGTGGGAAGACTTTATGAAAAAAATTATTACAATGTATATCCCTCAAACACTTTTTAAAAAATATAAAGATAGAATTCATAGAGTTAATGCAAAAGGAAGGTGAATATTTTAAAAATTATGAGGAAAAATTCACAAGTCTTTAAAGATACACCTTATATTTTTTTATCAATATTTATAAAAAATTAGATAGATTCATTAGTGGCTTAAAACCACACCTTCAAAAGGATCTAGAAATCAGAGAATTTGAGAGTTATAAAGAATTTGTTCGATGTGATGTAAATGTAGTGATAGATTTTGGATAATGATCTCATAATTATGAAGAGAAAAATAGAAAAATGGAGTTTCAAGGCGGTGGTTCAAATGAAGAAAGAGGAAAAAGGTCCAACTACCGACATGTCAAAAATGTCAAAAGAAGCATCATGGGAATTTCCTTAAAGGGAAGGAGAAAAATTCAACTATGAGAGATAAGGGAATCAATATCATGAATATTAAAGATGAAAGAATAATATTTCCAACATGATGGAGTATAGCAGGGAACCTCATGATGAAATATGTATGGTTAAATGATTCAATTGTAGAGAGAAAGGGAACTATTCATGTTAGTGCATTAAAACACTTTTCATTGAGGGAAATCCATGAAAATAACCACTAATGCCAATAGATTAAGGGAAAGATTATGAAATCACTACTGCTAAAGTGGAGCATGAAAATGAAGTCATATAAGATATACTTTATATTCACTTAAAAAATGATTTTTTTTCATTTGATTTTGGTTGTAAAAAAACCTTTATATCCTGCAAGTTTGCTAGATCTGTTGAATCAAATCCCAGACTCCTTAAAGTAGGTATATCCATAAAAACACCCAGTGGTGTAATCATTGGAACCCAAGTGTTGTACTCTTATATTGTTGGTGTATATTGAAATATTCATCTATTTAATCTCATAATTATTCCCTTGGAAGAATTAGATGCTATACTAAGCATGGATTGTATCTAATTATATAGAGAAAACATAAATTACCAGGAAAAAGAATTATCTTTTGATATTTAAAACAATCCCCTGTTCCTCTACAAATTCAAGGAATATCATGAATATTCTTTGGAAAATCCCTCAATGGTCTGGGTGTTGATTTCCTACGAATAATCATTTCTTTCTCAAATAGTTGAGTCAAAGGAAGGTATAAACCTATAGGAAATTCCCATTATGATGGAATTAATTTATGTGTTTAATGTAGATTTACCTAGAATTCAACAGATCATGATGAAGTGTTCTCAAAATAACTCATACTCGAGGCTACTCCTATCTCAAAATTCGCTTACAGGATGTCCCCGGTCGAACTGGAAGAGTTAGCTATAAGAGAATTTGGATAAATGGTTCATACTCCCTTGTGCATCACCTAAGGTGCTCTGATTCCCTTTTTCAAGAATAATCAAGGATCAATATGGCTATGTATTGATTAATGTGAGCTTAATAAGATCACCATAAAGAACAATTATCCTCTTACAAGGATTGATGACTTATTATATCAACTAATAGGAGCTCAGTATTTCTCAATGGTTGATCTTAATTATAGATATCATCAACTGAAGGTGAATAAAGTAGATATTCAAATTACTACTTTCAATATAAGGTATGATTACTATGAGTTCATATTGATGACCTTCACCCTTACCAATTCCCTAGAAATATGCATTGATTTTTTGATTAGAGTCTTTAGAGACTTCCTTCAAAAAAATTTAGTAGTGTTTCTCGAAAATATTCTCATTTACTCTATGTGTAATGAGTAACATGTTGAGAATATAATGATTGTGATAAAATCATTAATTAAGGATACTATGTTGAGAAAGTGTGAATTTTTGATGTAGGAACTCATGTTTTTGGGAACGTGATCATAAGTGTGGAAATTTCGGTGGACCCTAAAAACAATGACAATTTAAAAATGGTTTAGACCCACTAGTGTCATGTAAATTCATATTTTTTAGCTAATATAGGTACAACTATGGATATATGAGAAATATATCAAGATTGTATATCCCACCAACTAAGTTAACACAAAAGGGGTAACATATGTCTAGATGGAAGAATGTGAGGAAAGCTTCAGGGAGATTAATAAGAGGACACTCATTGCATCTATACTCACACTACAAAAAATTGGATAAGGTTTTGTGATATAAATTGATGCTCCAAACAAAGGATTGGGTTGTGTACTCATACAGAATGATAAAGTGAAAGACTATGCCTCATGGTATTTGAATATCCATTTGAATAACTACCTGAAACAAGATCTATATCCAATGGATATGATGTTTGAATTCAAAATTAGGTGAGACTATCTCTATGGTGAGAAGTGTTACATATATATAGATCATAAGAGTCAAAAATATATATTCACATAGAAGTATTTCAACATCTATCAAAGAATATGGTTATATCCAATAAATTACTATGATTTATCTATTAACTACCATCTGGGAAAGGCGAAAAGGTTAGATAATGAACTTAACAGAAATTAACATGAAACTCTATCCATGATGAAGATTGGGAAGGACCCTATCTTCATGGAAATAAAAATGATGGATCCAGAAATCTTAACGGTAAGGAATACATCATACTTTTCCAAAATGATTTCTCATTCATCCATCAAAGATAAGATCAAGGAGGCACAAAGAGACGATCAAGAGATATAAAATAAGGTGAAATAAGTAATGGAGGGGAAGCTACATGAGTTCCATATCAATGATGATGGTATTATTTAATTTGGAATAAGGATTTTAGTGTCTGTATAACTTGAGATAAATAAGGAGGTATTGGATAATAAACATACCTCATTTTTACACCCATCCTAGAAGTAACAAGATGTATCATGATCTTTGAGAAAAATTCTGGTGGTAAAATATAAAGTTGGATATCGTTGAGTACATCTTAATGTGTTTGGTATGTCAGCAAGTAAAAATAGAGTGATAGAAGTCCAAAGGGGTGATGAAACCATTTCTTATACCCACTTAGAAATAGGAGGATTTCACTAGTATCCTAATGACATCCAAATAAATAATGTGATATGGGTTGTGTTATATAAACTCACCAAGACTGACCACTTTATCTCTATTCAAGAAGATTTATCACTTGAAAAACTTTACAATATATACATGAAGGATGTAGTAAGGTTGTATGGGGTACCAATTTTGATCATATAAGATCATTATCTAGGATTCAATTATACATTCTAGAGAATTATTCAACATGATTTGATTATTTAATTGGATTTTATCATGGACTATAACCTACATACATATGGTCAATATGTAAGTACAATTCAGACACTTGAGGATATGCTAAGATCCTGCTTAAGAGAATTTAAAGTAGGATGAGATCAACATCTCTAATTGGTTGATTTCTCA
This sequence comes from Viscum album, assembly GCA_963277665.1. Lineage (NCBI taxonomy): Eukaryota > Viridiplantae > Streptophyta > Magnoliopsida > Santalales > Viscaceae > Viscum > Viscum album. The sequence goes on from OY728131.1 coordinate 514,786,321, forward strand.
TGCAACAATAAATTCTAATTGAGTATTAAAATGGATCCATATGAATCTATATATGGGAAGTGATGTAGAACTCAAATTTATTGGGATGGAGTTGGAGAACGAAAGCTACTGGGACCTCATCTTGTTCAATAGATGACAAAGAAGTTTCAATCCATATAACAACATATAAAAGATTCCCAAAGTTAATAAAAGAGAAATGTTGACATCCATAAAATGTACTTGGAGTTTTATGTTAGATATAATGTTTTCCTTTAAATATCATCGTGGGAGAGATTCATGTAATTTGGAAAAAAGGGAAGCTTAGCCCAAGGTACATTATCCCCATTGAGATCCTTGATCGCATAGGATAAGTTCCCTATTTGATTACTATTGCAAAAAAATATAGATCAAGTTCATGACTAATTCAACATATAGCTCCTGAGGAAGTACATACCCAATCCCATACCTGTACTAAATCTACAGGCAGGACAACTATATAATGAAATCTCATGTGAATAACAACCGGTGAAGATCTCGGACCATAGAGACAATTTTATATGCAACAAGATGACTCACCTTGTAAAAATGCTTCGGTGGAACCATAAGCATGAAGAGGTGACTTATGAAATAGAGGAAATAATGAAATAGAAGCACCCTTATCTATTCCAAAATGATAATATGAGTTGAAAATTCAAGGATTAAAGTTCTAAAGGGGTGAAGGATGAAATGACCCAATGTTTTAGTAATATTTTTTCCTAAATAAATATGTGTTGTATTATATTATTATATAATATTATACACTTACATAATATATAGAAACCAACAAAGAAATTGTTTCATTACTAAATAATGTAACATTAATTAGCAAAGAAACCAATTAAAATTCCAAAAATTACTATTAGAAATAATATAAAATAAAAAAACTAAAATGGGAAAATATGGATCACCCTAATCTAGTAGAATCATCATCACTACTACAAAAACTATAGATATGAAGAAAAATATTATTAAAACAAGTAAAAATAGTAAACAATGGAAATATAGATCCCTGGTATAAGTTGAGTTGAATATCTAGTGAAATAATGGAGTGGTGTAAATAAGAGGTAATGTGATTATTAGAATAGTAATGGGACAATTGGAATAGTAACACGACCATGGAGAATAATAAAATGACCGTTGTAAATTGTAATATGACTATTGGAATAGTAATTTTACCTCAAAATAATAAATTTTGATATAAATAATATTTAGCATTCTTAATTTATGTAAATAAAAACATTATAATTCTAAAAACTAAATATCTTGATTAAAAAAATCAATATAAGCACATTTTTAATAAACTGTTTTTAAAGTATTTTTTAAAATAATTGTTTTTATATTAAAAATTAAAAATAAATATTTTATAAATTTATTTTTATGAAATTAATATCTTTTTTAAATCATCATTTCAAAATTCTCCAAGGATGGATTTTTGGTAATTTTAGGAAATACTTCAATTTTTGGAAGAATAGTGAAAATATTGTTTTCTCATCGAACCTGTGTATCTTAAATTACATAATTCATGATGTAATAATGAAATAATCCCTATAGAACTTGATTTTAGGACATGATATATTTTATTTTATAAATTATTTAATAAAATATGATAAACATAATTTCAAAACCTAAAAAGAACTTTCCAAAATCTAAAGTGAAAAGTGATTCCTTAAAATAACATTTTTTCTTTCTTTCAACATTATTTTATAATTAACTAATGATTTATAATTACAAAGAGGATTTAAAGTATTAAAATAATTATATAATATTTATAAATGATTTATAATTTCATAAATTTTCTATTGCAATTTTTACCTTTGTTATATTATTTTACTCAATATTTTATTCTAAAAATACCCTTTTGCTCAAGTATAAACAACCCCAATCCCTTCCCTTGAAAAATTACTCTAAATATCCATTACAATGAGTAATATCATCCCAAATCCACCCTATAAATCCCCATATAATACTTAGGTAAATTATTGAGAAATCCAACTCCAACCACCAAGGAGTTATAGTGTCATACAAGAGAAGCTACACTGAGGATTAAGTAAGTTCTAATCCACTTCTCTCTCTCTTTCTTATTTATTCTTCCTATTCTCTTTTTTTTCAGAAAAACATTTCAGAATAAAACCATAAAATAATTAATTAAGAATTAATTTAACATTATATTAATGATTTTAAACTATTGTTTGTATCATACAACTATATATATAAATTTTAAACCTCTCTTTCCCACTCTCCCAATAATGTCCCATCAAAGGTTGGTTAACCACCAATAGAGACATTACCATGTTAAAAAATATATACATCATCATGGATTTATATATACACTATAAATAATATATAAAAATATATTTATATGAATTATAATATTTCATAATTAATAAAACTAATTTATAAATTACCTTTAAGTAAATAGAGAACTTAAGGAGAAAATGGAAAATGTTAATAAAAACATGATATCAAAACACTTAAATTTCATCAAAAAAATAAGAAATAAAATCCAATGATTATAATTTAAAAATTGTTGTATAAATGAATATAATAAAATTTTGTAACAATGTGTTAATAAATATAATTTTGAAATTGATGAGGTTAAAACGTGTTGAAATAAAGTGCGAATAAAGGTAAGGGGATTCTCAAACCCAACTCCCTTTCCTTGTGTTTTACCTCTTTCACAAAAATTTCAGTATGGATATTCATTTAATGTTCTTTAAATTTAATTTCATTATTATTACCTTTAATTTTTAGGTGTATACATTTTTATACGTTATTTTATGATAAAAAAATATTTTCCAAAATAATTCTTCATTCTAAAAACACATCTGTTACTTCTCTTGTAATTATTTATTCTTCACTTTAGATTGATGATTATTATGACTAATATATTTTTTTTCCCTTTTTCATTTGGAGACCCAAAATTATATTCATTAATTTATTATTTATGATGTTCTTAAGAAACTCATTCCTATTTATGGGTTATTTTATGACTATGACTGTTATATGTTCTATGTGGCATGCATGAATATGTAAATGTTATGATGTGGATGGTGGATCCGAAATTATATATCCCTATAATTAATTGGATAAGATTATTTATCTCATTATATAATGTCAATATGCATTATCATGATGCTATATTGTTCACAATGATGATGTTGTGATTATGCACATATGCTATGTGTGAACATGATGCTAGCTTTTTTTACAACTATGTGTAGTATTCGACCACTAAGACATGATGTTTAATTTTTATACATTGAAAAATTTCATTCCTTTATCCATTGTTTCCCTCATTATTTTTATGAAAATACAATTCTTATGTTATGATGATGATTATATTTATTCTTACCCATGTTATATTGATTCATGCCCCTTATTCATCCTCTTACTAGGATTTTATCTCACCCATTTCATTGATGTATATCCTTAGGTGATTACCTATACTAAGGAGAATGTGAGGGCCACTAAGAGGATAGATAATAAAAAATTAAATAATAATATTTTTTTTGTTATGTATAAGTTATGTATAAGCATAATTTTCCCAAGAAACCAAACCTTTGGATCTTGGATTTATAATTCTATTGTGTTGTTTATCTTTAAAATGATGTAATAGTCACGTAAGAAAATGTAGGGTTGATATAATTGGAAATCCATAAGGTACTACTATTAGTAGGTTTCTAGGATCCTTGTACTCTTGGTGATAACATATTCTATATGTTAATGTCCTACTTGAGCCTCTAATCCCCATCAAATTAATGTCTAGTTGATGTTGCTATGCAAATCTTTGTTAGGGAGACCGAGTCTTAGCCATGTCGACTCACCTAACATACTAGACCTAGTCTACCCACCTAGTTACTTAGGATTCACTTATTCTCAATTCTATTTCCTATATCACATGAACCACATCTTACATAATAACAATTTCAATAATTGAAACACACATGAGAAACAACCATTTTCAATAGGTAAATCATTATTAAACCCTTATGCACACCAAATATCTTAGAAAACAAGATTTTAACCACAAAAAAATTTCTATAACCAATTCATAAAACAAATCAAGATAAATAAAATAAGAAAATATTTCCATATCTTAGAATTACCTACCTCTTTCTTGTAAATCACATAAAACCAGTTTGAAACCAAAACCGTACCAAGGAGAGACCCTATAAAAGTAATAGAATCACATAACCTTCAAGATTTAATACAAAGAAAGGATATTTGAACCCAAACTAGTTGAAAAACCTTACTGGAGAAAGAACATAAGAGAAGAAGAAGAGGATACCAAGATAGAAGAAGAGAAGAGAAGAGGATAAGATTACTTAATGGTTCCTTGAAGATCCAAGACCAAATCACCCAAAAAATAGACACCAGAGGAGGGGAGGGAGGGAGGAAAACATATTAATTCAGGGTCAAATTGGGGATGTAATGTGTTATTTGGTTTTAAAATCATGTATATTGAAAATTTGAATTTCAATATTTTAAATGTTCTAGATGGATCTACTATTTGGCCACATAGTTTTTGAAACCCTGGGCTACTTGTGTGACACCTCTGTCTAAAGGAAAAGTGGTTGCATGGTTTTTCTTGATGGTGATCATGCCCATGTGCCTAGATGTGCACTTATATATGAACCACATATATTTCCACTATCCTAGGTGCACAGTTATCCCTATAGGGTTGTATTCTCTTGCACTAGGACATGTGACCTAGATAGTGATACTTTCTAGGGTGCATGGTTTCCACTGTGTTGGAGTACAATTTCTTCTAACTATATAAAAATTGTGTTCTTCATGCTATCTATCCGAAAAACTGAATTTTTTCTCAAAAAACTCATAGGGAAAACCCTATAAAAACTATAATACCAAAAAACAAAAGATAAAATACCTCCAAATAACACAAAAAATGTGACAATTCTCCCCACCATGAAAGCATTCCATAACAGGAAAGTCAAAATGATGTCTGATCAATGAATAAATGTGGATACTGCTCTTACAAAAATGATTTTTTCTCCCTTATATCATGATCACCATTTCTATGCCTCCATTGGACCCAAAATAGTGTTATGAATTTTCATCAAATCACTTTATCTTGAGAGTCTACAATTTTTATTGGCCACTCGAACATAGAAAAAATATATTACAGCTCTAACTCTTCCCAGTTTAGAATATAGGATTAGTCTAAATTATAATTTTTCAATTGTGAGACAAGGAACATGTCATGAATCGATGTCAAATAGGATGGTAAAGCTAATTGGTATTCAAACATACCAATTATATCAGAAATATTAAAATATTTGACATACCTCAGTGTCATATTAACTTGTTTATAAAGACAATAATGACCCATAAAAGGGTCCAACTTTAGAAACACCTAGTCACCCAGTAAAAACTCCAAGGATTGGTGTCATTGTTCTGTATAATATTTATGGTGGCTCTTCAACCTCAGGAACCACTTCATAATCAAAGAACCTTTATCATATGTCTCTTACACCATGCTCAGTCCAAATAAAGAAGCCTCACAAACATCTATCAAGAATAAAGGATAATAACATGTATGACCATAAGGTTACTCAAAGTGATACATTATTATCAATGATTGGTGACTACTATTATATTCAAATTTGTTCAATACCAAATATTTTTTCCAAGAGCTTCTGAAATTCCACACACATTCATAGAGAATATGTTCCAGAACTAGGTTTTTTTCATCATCTGACTATCCATTTATGGATGGTATATTGATATCAACATAACTAGAGATCCCATTTCCATTTTAAGGACTTAAAAAAACTAATAGTTAATGTGGGGGTCCCTATCTGAAATAATATTTTATGGCACACCATGAAGCCTCACTATCTCTTGAACATACAACTGACCCAACTTATCCACTTAGGTTTAATTCTTGATCAAAATGAAGTGGGATGATTTTGTGAGTTAGTAAATAACCAACCATATGGAATTATTCTCATGGGGTGTACATGGTAATCCTATGATAGAATCCATGGTGACATCATCCCATTTCCAGGTAAGAATATGGAGTGTTTGAAGAAAACCTGAGAGCATAAGGTGCTCATATTTAATCTGTGGACATGTATAACACCTGGATAAAAAGTTAGATATATCAAAACTCATACCTATCCACAAAAAATGGCATCAAAAGTTGTAAATATCATGGTGGTATTGGGATGAATGACCCACTATGAATGGTGGATATCCTATAACACCACCTTCTATAAGGAAAGTTGATCCATGAAATGACCCTTGAAACAAATAAGTCATTTGGAAGACAATGAACACTTGTTGGGAACCTCCCCACCATTTTGAATCTAGATATAATTATATAAAAATCATAATTAGGATATTATTGCCAAATCAAAGGCATAAGGGAGGGAGTTATCTAAAAATTTCTGAATAACATGCCTCCATTATGCTCCTTGGCTTCCAGATAAATCTTGGAAAAAATCTCTATCAAAGTCCACTCATCACTGGACTCTTTTATAGCTTGTACTGGCGTCTTACTTTTTAGAGCTTAAGCTAACACATTTAATTTTATCAGGGTATACATGAGATCAATATCAAACCCATGAAGGTACTTAACCCATCAGTGTTTTCTAAATATTAGATTCTTCTAGGAGAAAATTCAGGCCATGATTTTATGATCATACTAGACTAATATTTTATCCCTAAGGAGGTAGTTACACCATCTCTTTAAGAAACTCATCACCTACTCTAGTTCCAGGTCATGGGTTGGGTAGTTTAATTCATGTTTCCAGAGTTGGAGAAAACCATTATCCACCACATTATCATACTAAATCAACACACACCCAAGACCAATACCTCAAGCATCAAAATAGACTATGTATCCCTTTTCAAATTTTGGTAGAATCCAAATAAGAGATGTGATCAACATCCATTGAAGCTCCTCAAAATATGATTTAAATAATAATCTCCATTAAAACATCACCCTCATCTATGTGAGAATAGTCATGGGGGATAAATGTCTAAAAACCCACCAGTAGTACTTTTCTATGCCCAAGAAGCTTCTAATCCCGAAGACGTCACTAGGTTTCTCCCATGAAATCACCGCTCTGATTTTATAAGGGTCTACTAAAACCCCACAATATGATATCTTATAGCCCCAATACAAGAATTATTGAATAAAGTATATTTAAATAGATTATCATAAATATAGTTATCTCAAAGTGTGCACAATATAATATTGAAGTGATCCTCATTATCATCTTTTTTCCCTAAGTATACTGGGATATTTTCCACAAACATAATGAAAAAGGAGTCAAGGAAATAATGGTACTCCCTATTCATAAGTGCCATAAAAACCCCCAGATCATTCTTAAACCTGAATAGAATGACCAAATACTCAATTTTAAATACCTTATTCAGAAGGATTTCTTAAGAATGACCCCCTCTCAAACCCTAACCTGATGAAACCAAAAATGCATGTTAATATTCAAAAACCACATTTACCCTTGATCTGATCAAAGTGGTTATCAATGCAAGGGAAATGGTATTTTTCATGATTCTGAACTTGTTCAAGATATAGTAGCAGATGAAAAACTAGAGGGATTAATTATCCTTTTAATAAAATAGAAGTAGGGTGGCCCAAGGTGAGATTCTTATGAGAAGTAATCATTTGGATTAAATGTCATCAAAATATATATTTAATTCCTTGAACTTAGTGGGGGCCATATGATATGAGGGAAGAGATATCAATTGTGTTCCTTGTTCCAAATAAATGGGTTCCACTACTTCCGGATCTAAAGTAAATCCTAGTAAATCATCTAGAAGCTTTGTAAACTCATCTACAAATAGAGGTAACCTTTTATTGGAACCTTTAACATCATCCTATAGGATAAGAGAAGAAACCTGGAAAATAATATTTCTCATGTCCAGAAGTGGAGGTCCATCTGAACTTGATTGAGTATCTCATTCACCTTGGAAGACTTGAGTACTCTTATTAGGTTCCACAAAGATCACTCACTGATGATGAAAATAATTGTGTTCTTTGAAATAAACCATCAATGCCATGTTGAGGATAATGTCAAAGTGGTCTATCTCTAGGACCATGAATCCCCCATTATATCTTAACCCCTGATAGAGTGAGAGTACATGACATTCATTTGAAACACTGATCCCAATTTTTTTTCTAATAAACATCACTATCTCTATCGGATAGAGAATAAGATCGATTGGAGAATTCAATGATTCCACAAGATGGGTATAAATAAAGGAGATAGAATAACCTATCTAAAATAAAACAATATCTAATGATAATGTAAAAAAATAATACCTTGAACTATTTTAGGTCTTGAATCTGATTTCACAAACACATAATCACTAGCATGAAGGTTATTCCTCTCTGATAATGCCTAAGATTTATTATTATCTTGTGGATCTTCCTTGATCTAACTCTTTTTGTAAGAGGATCCAACCTTGATACTATGCACAACAAACCCAGAACCCATCACCCAATATATACAAGACTGAGCTGGTAATTCCCCATGGTATGAGAAACCTACACCACTCTCAATTATCATACCACACTTACTAAACCTTTTTAAATGACCCAAGTACCCAAACTGATGGTAGGGTCTAGGTGGAACTATACATGATGACCACAAGTTCCCCAACCTTCCACACTAGTATAAATGGAAGTGTAACCATATGGATTCAACCGTTGGTCAAATATGACCATTGGTCAAAATGACCATTGGAAACTATACTATTAGTAAAAATTTTAACAATTTAATTTGTGATTATAATTAGAAATGAATAGATATAATTAATGAAGAAAGGATAAGTGATGACCACCACCAGTAGAGTCACATCATTTGAAGCCCATTTTTCAGAACTTGTGAGGGTGGTAGTGTCACCAGGGTTCTCCCTTGACCAATCCCAATATTATCTTTAACAGGTGATGCTTGAAAAAAATTACCTATAAGGGAAGTTAAGGTTAGTGGAAATAACCACTTTGTTGAAGTCAGCCAATCCACCCCATGAATCTATTAGCATCACAAAACTTACCCATCAGTCATATGTAGGTGTTCTAAGGGGTTAAATGACCATTATTATGTTATTTAAAGTGTAATTCCTTTATATAAGTAATATTTTTATTCCAAAAATTCCTTTTTAGGAATAGTTTTTCATAATAAAATATAGGTTAAATTGAAATAGAATTTGATCAATTTATTTTTCAGACACAAATTATAATTTTTTGAAAAGATATAAATTTATATAATAAAATAAGGAATTATGAATAATATTTATTTTAATGAAATTATAATTTAAAAAAATTCTTATTTAAATATAAATGATAAAATATTTTTTTATGTCATTGAAAATTTTTAGGTGTCATAAATCTAACTATGCATTATCGACCAACTATTATTTCTAATAAATAAGAATTTTAAAATTTTAAAATAAAAATTATCATATTTATAGAAAAATTATGGTTAAATAAAAATAATTTCTGAAATCAGTATGGTTGAAATTAGGTTAGGATGAGTTTATGTGAATTTTCTAAAATGATTTATTTTTCTATGATTAGTAAAAATATTTTTTGAGGTTGTGGTTATGTTTAATGACTTTATAATTATGTAATAATGATGTAATAATTAATTAACCACAAAAAAATACCTAAAATATTTTATTTTACTACTATTATTTTTTAATTTATTTTAATAAAATTTTAAACCTATAAATGACTTCCTGAAGTCTAAAATAGAATCTTTGATTTTATGAACATTACCTGGTGGAAAATTTAATTTTCCTTTCCAAAATAAGTAATATAAAATTATTTTTTGTTATTTTAGGTTACAATAACATAAAATATGTCCCAAATTTCCCAAAACATTGGAAAAAACTATGGGTAAGCCAATAGTTTTCCATTTCCCACAACCTAGATTTCCAAGGCCGATATTTGGATATTATTAAAAAAACTCCTCCAATTTTTCTTTAAATAGGCACCCATTTCACTATTTTAATTCAATATGAATCCATACTCCATGTATTTGTGGTTTTGTTTCGTCCCAAGAAGTCCTCAAGCCCCCAAGGTTATATTCCTAATGATTTTGGAGTAACATTTCAGGGTAATGGTATTATCCTTCCTTTCTCTTGAATTCAAGAACCTATTTTCATATATGTCTTCTAAATGTTATGGTTACCATCTTAAATTATAATATTTATCATACCCTTAATTTAAATTTTTTTATCAATGGGAGATCCTATTACTCTCTCATTTTACCCTTTTTAAAAGAAATTTTATACCCAATATGCATCCAAATTTACTTCTCTAAAAAAATCTGTATTCTTCTTAAGAAATCATAATTTATTTTAATTTTATGAATACCCAATACCATTTAATATCTATGGTTTTTCAATTATATGTAAATATTATTTATTTGATTTGGGTATTTAAACATAAGAAACCGAAACCCATTTTTCATGGGCTAAAAATGACATAATTATCATGTCTTTAAATATTATGAAACACCATGATTTTGTTAAGAAGCACATTATTTATTCTCCATAGGTTATTAATGAAATGACTAAATATGATCTATATGTATCAAATTAAATAGGTTATTTTAATGGATCTCCCTGATTGCCCTCCAATTCATTGGGTAAAGAATTTAATATCTAGATATGAAATATTCTATAATACCTTGGTGAATAACCTTGGTAATTTTTATTCACAACACCTTGGTGATTAACCTTGGTGATATTCTTATGAATATATAAATTTTATATTGAAGAAAAATTTCAATGTTATGATTCATTTTATTTTTATTATGATATTCCTCATGTTTCCTTTCTCATGAATTAATTACATTCTTCATGTTCTTGTTAATATTCCTCATGATCATATGTAAACTATCTTCCATTACTGGGCCTCATGCTCACCCATTTCCTTTGATGTATGTCACTATGATTTGAGATGAAATTAATTTAATTTGGATGAACATATGAAGAACCATTTCATTTGTATTATAATAATTTTTTAATTTTTCATGTATTTTTTACCTTATTTCAAAGAAACTAAACACTAAAAGATCCTCTATTTGTACAATGTAATGAAAAGTTATATAATAAAAATAAGGGATTCCATAGTTGGTATAAAAGGGAAGTTTATTTATTTGTGGAAATTATGATTTGAAAACATTATTAAAAGCCCTATGGATAAGTTTAAATATTGGAAAACATCTTGGTATTTTTTTATTTATTAAGTAAGTTGTTTTCGAGCAAATGATTCTATGTACAGATACAAATAAGTGGATGTTTCTCTAGAATAGATGTTTCTTGTGGTAACACCTGAAAATGATTTTTTGAGCTATACTTGAATGGGAGATAGTGCACAACAATAGTCTTTTCTTCACTCCTGGTTTTACACTCATGGTGGATATGTTTGGTCAATCTCAACATTTTTATGAACCATTATGAAGGATATATAGAAAAATTAATTGTTGTTAATGAATAACATATTTAAGCATTATTTTTTAAGATATAAAATTAATTTATAATTATCATATTCTTAGAAAAACATATCTCTCATTAAGTTTTTCTTGTTTTATACAATTTAGGGAAATACGAGGAACTACGTAAATGATAAGCGCAATTGATCATGCACTAACATCCCAATAACAGAATCTGGATTGGAAAACTTAATGAGATTAATGAACTAACCAAATCATTTTATGAACAATAACTTGAATCATGTTGAGAGACCAGATTCACCTAGAAGGGAAAAACACTTCATTTAGTCCTTTATATATCAGCAAACACTTTCATTCAGTGGATCTACAAACCCATTGATTGATGAAAAATGGATTAGCTCTATAAAAAAAGATCTTTTTTTACTTTGTTTTTCAGAATAAGAGAAAGTCACCCTGGATGTATACCAATTATATGGTGAAGCTGATCATTGGTTTCCAGAGATTAAAAATATAAAGACAATAAAGGATATTAATGCTATGGAGTGGTAAGATTTTAGGGGAACATTTTTAATAAACAATTTCCCCGTTCGTTGTAAACAAAAAATTGAGAAGGAATTTTTGAGGTGAAGAAAAAGAAAAATGAATCTGTGGGAATCTATGAGATGAAATTTACAAGAATTTCTCATAAAACCTCTAGCTTTTTTATAGATCCTAATGAAAATGTTGATATATTTTTATGTGGATGAATTCCTCTTTTAAGGATGAATATAGAAAATTAAGACTATGAAAAGTATTAGAATATAGAACAAAGTTCTTACAAGGTTGAACTAGAGTTCAGAGAGAGGTAGTGGTTATATAAATTGATTTAAAAGAAGAATTAATTGGATCCAAACTTAGGGATGAAATTTTATCACATAAGAAAAGGAAAGAAAGTTAATCTTATAATAAGAAATAAATGTGGGAAGAAACATTAAGGGAACTACTTTCTTGAGAGTCAAAAATTTTATATGTTTGGAAGATATTTCCATACATATTGGAATTGTTGTAGTGAGGTGAATCCCCAACATCACAACACAAATGAAAAAGGAAAGATGGTGCAGGCCCAACCTAAAGTCCAATGCTTCATGTGTGGAAAGCTTGGGAATATTTCCAATCATTGTCCAAATCAGAAGATAATGGAAGGGAAACACCATCAACCTCATCACAGGACAAGGGAGAAGGTCAGATTTTTTCTATCATGGTGACCAAAGTAGAGGCACCAAATGATGTGGTTGCATGTACTATCATTTTTCTATCAAATATAGAATGTAGTTTTCTTGATTCATGTTATATTAATTCCTTTATTTCCTCCATGTTTTCAAAGAATATAGAATCAATACCTGAGATTCTAGAAGTATAGTTATTAGTAATAACTCCTAGGGGGATTATCCAAGCATAAACAGTGTATAGAAACTCTAGTATTGACTTTGGAGAGCATAATGTTAACGAAAATCTTAAAGTCATTCCCATGGTGGAATCCGACACTATATTAGGGATGGACTGGTTCTCAATGTATAATGACAATATAAACTTTATAAGTATGGAAATATCAATATTCTTGAATATAAACCATATAATTATATTAAAAGGAGATAAATTATGACCCGATCTTTGTCTGGAATAACCTCTTATAGCCTTATTTATAGAAATGATCAGTGACTAGGAAGAAGGAAATAGAAGTATAATAATAGAAAATGTCCCCATCATTCTAGAATACATTGATGTATTTATTGAAGAGTTACCTATACCTTCCCTAGAAGGATAGGTTGATTTATCCATTAAACTCATTCTTGGATGCAAGAAAATATCAAATACCCTTTATAGAATGGAAAATGTGAGGCCAGAGGAATTAAAGAAAAAAATTCAAGATCTTTTATAGAAGGGGTTTATCTAACCAAGTGTGTCTCTGTGGGGAGCACCTATTCTCTTTTTAAATAATAAGGATGGATTAATGTGGATATACATTGATTTTAGATAACTTAATGGGATCATATAGACGAACAAGTACCCTCTCTTAAGGATTGATTATTTATTTGAATATCTTATTGGGGATTAATTATTCCCAAAGAATGATCATCAATCTAGTTATTATTAATTGTGGGTGAATAAAAAAGATATTCCAAATACTACCTTCCAATCAAGATATGGGCATTATGGGTTTGTCTTTATTTCCTTCAGATTGACTAATTATTCTTCTATATTTATGGATTTGATGAATAAAGACTTTAAAGACTACCTTAATAATTTTGTGGTAGTTTTTATTGATGATATTATGATATATTCCAAAATTAGTGAGGATCATGAGGGTTATCTAATAGTTATATTAAAAAATATGATGAAGGAGAGGCTATTTAGAAAAATAAGCAAATGTAATTTTTGTTCACAATAACTTTCTTTATTGGGGAATATTGTAACCAATGAAAAAATCTTATTTGACCCTATTAAGGAAAAGGTTGGGGAAGAGTGGCCTTATCCTACAAAAATAACAGTGACTCAAAGTTTCCTTTATTTAGTAGGATATTATAGGAGGGTTTTGAAAAAATTCATGAATTTCTAATCCACTAACTATGTAAACTCAAAAAGGGGACAAGTTCATTTGGACTAAGGAGTGTGAAGTATGTTTCTAATAACTGAATAAGAGATTGGTTACTGTGCCTATGTTAACTCTACTCTTTTACATATAAGGAATTGTTATTTATTACAATTCTTCTCTCAAAGGGATTGGGTGTGTCCTCATGCAAAATGACAAGGTTATTTCTTATGAGTCGTGATAGGTAAAGCCTAAAGATTAAAATTATACAATAAATGGCCTGAATCTAGATATGGTTATTTTTTTATAATGATATGGAGGCACTATCTTTATGGGGAGAAATGTGATATATACATATAACACCAAATTTTTTTAGTATTTTTTCACATAAACAGAATTTAACATGAGAAAAAATAGATGATTTTAACTTCCTAAATACTATTAAATTTCAATTCATTATCACCCTAGAAAAGAAAAAAAGTCACTAGTACATTAAGTAAAAAATACCCTATTGTGCTAGCAACGATGAGGGTTCAAGGAGATCCATTGATCAAGGACCTAGTAAAAATAGATATGGGAATACTGAGGGAATGGACATCATCAATCATATCCCAAATGATTTCTTGACCATAATTACTAGATAAGATCAAGAAAAGTAGAAGAGAATATCCATTATTATAAAATAAGATAGAGGATGTGAAGAATGTAAAGCTTCTTAATTTCAATATTGATCTAGAAGGGGTACAAAAATTTTATATAGGTATATACTTTCAAACTATTTTAGAGTTAAATAAAGAACAGATGTATATATCTAAAACCTCTACATTTTCTATACATCCTGTAAAAAATAAAATGTATATGGACCTTCATGATCATTATTTGTGGGAAAATATGATAAGGGAGATTACTGACTACACTGCAAGGTTCTTGGTATGTTAGCAAGTGGAGGGATAGTGACAACTTTATAAAGGGTTCTTTCAACCACTACCCATACCAACATGAATGTGGGAAAATATCACAATGTACTTTTCAAATGGTCTCCCAAGAAAATCCAAAGTAAACATTATGATATGGGTTATAGTGGAACAACTCACCAAGATTTTTCATTTCATTACTATTAGAGATAATTTCTCTCTTGAAAAAAAATCAAGATATATGTAAAGGAAGTGGTGAGGCTTCATGGTTGCTACTTTCTATCATTTTGAATTGTGATCCAAGGATTACATGTAAATTTTGGAGAATTATTCAACATTCCATAAATACTAAATTGAATTTTAGTATGAACTATCACCCCTTAAATTGATATCCAATCTAAAAGGACTATTCAGACACTTTAGGACATGTAGAGAACAAGTTGAGTTATCATACAATAAAATCTTCCACTCAATTATCCAAATATAACCATAAAAATCACTATATGGGAAATGATGTAGAACTCCTACATGTTTGGATGAATATGATGAGAGAAAGATGCTTGGAACCGATCATGTGTAAGAGATAAAAAAAATATTCAGACCATCCAATAACACATAAATGATGCTCAAAGTTTGAAGAATAAATATGCTAAAAACCATCAAAGGGACTAGGAGTTTGTTTTTGGTGATAAATTTTTCCTTCAAATATCACCATAGAAAAGATTTTTGCGGTTTTAAAATAAAAGGAAGCTTATCCCTAGGTACATTGGCCCCTATGAAATCCTTTATTGCATATGAACAATTTCTTATTTTATTTAACTTCCACCAAATCTAGATCAAGTTTATGATTTATTCCATGTATCTCTCTTGAGGAAGTACATACAAAACCCTTCATAGGTACTGAATCCAAAGGTGGTATAATAGGAACATGACCTATATTATAAAGATAAATTTGTAGATATCTTGCATCGTAGGGACAAGGTTATATGCAACGAGACTACCCACTAAATAAATGTGTTGTATAGAAACTATAAATATGAATAAGTGATAAGGGGAAAAGAGGAAACAATAAGACATAAGTACCCACACCTTTTCTTATCCAAGAGGAAGAGTTGAAATTTTAGGGATGAAATTTAATAAGGGGGAAGAATTTAATGACTGATACTTTTTAAATTAAATATGTTTACTTGAAATGTGTGTTATATAATATTATACACAATAAAACCATATATCTTTAATAATGATGTGGTATTTATAGAGTATAAATTGAATATTGGACATTAAGATTCGACTGTTATTTGTCCATTGGTCAAATATGACCATTGGTTAATAAAAATGTTGTAACTATACTCTTGGAAAAAAATTTAATTTTATAATTGGTTATTATAAGTTGAAATGTGAAAGGATGATTAATATAGAAAGGACAAGTGATGTACTCCACCGGTAGATTAATGTCGTATGAAGCCCCTTTGTTAGTACTTGGTAGGGAGGTAAATTCACTGGGGTTATCCCTTGACCAATCCCAAGTTGAGGTAAAAAATTCGAAGCTTGAATAAAATCATCTATTAGAGAAGTTCATGTTAATAGAAATTACCACTCGTTCAATGTTAATTAAGATTACCTATGAATCTATCACCATCACACACCCTACCTCTTCGGTCATACTTGGGTGTTATAAGGGGTTATGTGTGTAGGCCTTAGTTATAGAAATTGTAATTACTTTGTATAAATAAAATGTTATTCTATCAATTACTTTTTAAGAATAGTTTTTCTTAGAAAAATATAGGTTTAATTTAGATGGAATTTGATTAATTGATTTTTCATAAACAAATTATAATTTTCATAAAAGAATTTTTTTTTATAATAAACTAATTTATTAGGAATAATATTTATTTTAATGAAATATTATGAAAAACCCCTCTTATTTAAATATAAATTATAAAATAATTTTATTATTTTCTTTTATTTTTTAACATGTCGGAAATTTGACTATGCATTATCAACCTGTTATTTTTTTAATAAATATTTTTTTTAAAAATAAAATTTCATAATTATAAAACATATATAACTATTATTATAAAATAAACATCATTATTAAATTATAATGTTGAAATTAGGTTGGGGTTAATTCATTATATTTTTCTAAATTGCTTTATTTTTTAGTGAATAATAAAAAAACATTTTGAGGTTATCATTATTTTTAAAAACTTAATAATGATTTAATAATTAATTAACAATAATAAATGAACTAATATATGTTATTTTATTAATATTAACTATTTTAATATATTTTAATATATTTAAAAACCTATAAATGACTTTTGAATGTCTAAAATGAAACAATTGACTTAAAAAAAATTACCTTGTAGAAATAATAATTTAATTTCCAAAATATGTAAAATAAGATGGTGATAGATTATTTTGGGTTAAAATAACATAAAATATTTCCAAAATTTATAAAACCATTGGAAAAAATAATGGGTAATCCAAATTGTTTTTCATTTTTCACAACCTAGATTTTGAAGACCTATATTTGGAAATTTTGAAAACAATCCTCCACTTTTTCTATAAATACCCACCCTTTTCTCCATTTAAATACACTATCAATCCATAATATAAGACTTTATGGTGTTTTTAACTTTGAATTAGTACTCTAAAGGTGTCCTAAATCACCCAATTTTCCATTCATCAATATTTAGGAGCAATGTTTCAAGGTAAAGGAATTATTCTTAATTTCTCTTTAATTCAAGAACCTATTTTCATATATGCCTTCTAAATATTATGTTTACTCTCATATATTAAAATTTTTATCATACCATTACTATCAAAGTATTTTTTATTAATGGAATACCCCTTCACCCTCTCATTTTACAATTTTCTAAAACAACATTTTATAACCATTATGGTGACAAATTTACTTCTCAAAATTTTTCTACTCTCTTTATGAAATTATATTTTATTTTCTATTTTTGAATACATAGAAAACTTTATTTTTTAATTTTATTCACTTATATGTATATATGGTTTATTTTATTCATTTAGTGACACATAATAAACCCACATTCACTTTTTTTTATCCTAAACATGACATAATGATAGTGTCTTTATGCATTTTGAAATACAATGATTTTGATAGGAAACCCATTTTTTATTATCCATTGGTTATTAACGAAATAGTACAATATTACCTATGTGGATAAAATTAATTAATAAATATGTGGGGTTGAACCCTTATATCTCTCCAATGTATTGGGTGAAGAATATAATCTATAGAGGTGACATGTTTTATGATACCTTGGTGAATAACCTTGGTAATTCTTAGTTATGATAGCTTGGTGATTAACCATTAGAGATATACTTATGAATGAAAATTTTTGATGTTATAACACATTTCCATGTTATAATTCATGTTTTTTTTGTTATGATATTTCTCATCTTCCCCTACTCATTCTATAAAGATATTCCTCATGTTCTTATTGATATTTCTCAACATGATGTGTAAACTATTTTCCATTACTGGGCCTCATGCTCAAACCTTTCATTTAATGTATGTTCAAAGGATATTATATGTAGTAAATTTACTTAGGATAAAACTATAAATAATCTATTCATGCATATTAAATGAAAAATTTAATTTTTCATGTATTTTTTACTTTATTTCCAAGACACTAAAATTTGAAATATCCTATATTTGAACAATATAATGAAAAGTTTTGTAACAAAAAAGGATGTTGTAACCGGTGTCTCAAAATAAAAGATTTTAAGTAAACTATATTAAAATATAAAAATATAAGTTGTATAAAAAATAAAATATATTAAAAAATTAATAATGATAACATATAAACTATATTTACACTTTAATATTAATAAAATATAAACTATTTTAACATATTTACAATACTTAAATGTAAATAGTATCAATTAAACAATTATGACAAATAAATAAATATAATTTATTAATTTATAATACATAATGGTAGTAAATTATATTAAAATTTAGGAAATTTACATTAACAAAATGTGTTTTTTTTAATGTTTATATTTTTTCAATATGTTAAATCTATATTAACATATAAAAAATATTATATTAACTTATTATACACCTTAGTATAAATAAAATTGATTAATATGTGATAATTTTTCCACTAATATAGTATTCACATATATACAACTCAGATTAACATGTTAATAATTTCACTTAATATAAACATATAATTATATAAAATTGTTAACTATATGAACATGTAAATATGTAAAATATATAAACAAGTAAACATGTAAACTATTTTTATGTAAACATGTAAGAAAATAACTATATTTTCACGTGAATATATGAACTTAATATTAATATATAAAAAGTCCAGAAATTTCACTTAATATTAACATATAAAAAATTAAAATATAAATTGTATTAATATATAAACTTCTAACTATAAACTGTATTAACATATAAACAATTAAATAGTATAAATGGTTTGATATAATCATTAAATGTTTTAATTTATATAATATAAATACTAAGACTTAATATTTATATATAAACTATAAAATAGTTTCATATGAGATTAATATATAAAAAATTCAAAATGTAAACTATATTAACATGCAAAAATATAAACTATTTATATGTATACACGTAAACTCTAAACTTTAATGATATATACATAATTATAGTCAAATTTAACATATAAACATATAAATATTTTTATTTAATATGAACATATAAGCTTGTACACTATAAAATATGACTAAATCAATGGTAATATAATGAAACTAAAAATAAATTAACCTAACTATCCATACCCAACACAATTCAAATCAAACATAAAAATTTAATTGAACCAAAATGGGAAAAATTTACCTTTACATACATGAAAAAAATATACATGAAAAAATAAATTGAACCAAACTAAAAATAATCAAACCTTAATAAAATTGAATTATAGTAACATGTATAAAATCAATCTAAATTATATTATATTGAACTGCACCAAATTAAACCAAACTAATATAAACCAAACCAAAATGAGTAAAATTGAACAGAAATAAACCAAATAAAATTTAATAAATCATTCCAAACATGGCCTAAACGAAATAAAAAACCAACCAAAAACCAAACCTAACCAAAATATACCAAAAAATTTACATGAACTGAGCTAATCCAAACTAAATTAAACTATATTTACCCAAACTAAAAAAACAATAAATATTTTATTCATAACTAAACCAAAAAAATTAAAGTGAATATAAATTTTTTAAATTGAACTAAATAGCTTTCACTCAAACTGAACTCACATAAACCTAGTCCAACAGACACAAAGTAAAAAAATGAATAAAACTCAAATGCATTAAATCCATCCAAACAAACCCAATAAAATAATAATAAAAATAATCTAAAAATAACTTGTGGAAAATTATTTAATTTTATTCATGATTGTTTGATTTATTTTAATTTTTGTTAGTTGATGAGGATATGATTCATTTCAATGAAATATAGATTGATTTTATTTGGTTTTTGTTATTCAAAGATTTATTAGAATAGGTTAATTTTTTTATAAATATATTATTATTGAATATCTTTTTATTTTAATAAATTTCATTTATATCAGGATTTATTGAACATTAAAGGGCATGTACCTTCTCAAGAAGAATATAGATTGATGGGAGTGATATTAATAAATATATGTAATAAAATATTATAATTATTATTCTTAAAATTTAAAATTTATTATCTAATTTATAACTAAATATATCACTTATATTGTGAACATCATGCCTTATAAGACCTTGATGAGAACGAAGATGAAAAATATATGTTAAATGATCATTTGTAGAAGATATTAGATGATGAGAACCAAGGGAGAGTCCACTGTTGACCAAGGATGAGTATCATCTCAACTAATTATAGGTCCAATTCAAGAAACTCAAACACCTCTTGAAGCACCATGTTTTATGAGGATCATGTATAATTACTAAGGCCTAAATAATTAAATATTTATAAGTGTGAAAGAAGTCAAATGTTCATCATCCAATTCATGAAAACTATGATAAATTTATGAAAATAATTTACACTAGATAATCCTTTCATTTTTGATACAATAATGTTGATGATGCACTCCTTATATGATGCACTAAACAATAGAAATGGAAGCCCTAACAGTGTTTGAGGTGATTTATTTTCTGGTGATGCTTTTGATGAATATATTGATGGTGGTGATGTTAGGGAGGATATTTGAGATGATGTTAATGATAGATATGACCACGATGGTAGTGGTGGTCACCATGATGATTATTTGGGTGGAGATATTGATCTCTATATTTTGGGTTTATATTTAATACACATATAATCATCTCGATCATGTATACTAATTGAAAATAGTTTTATATATGTTCTATTATTTATTTTATTTGTTATCAACTCATTAGATTAAAAATATATAATATATTTCATGACCCATCCCATCAAGGGCTACCTAGATGGTGGAAAGCCGAGTGTGACAACCCGAATCCTATATCCAATAGGCTAAAACTGGAATCGAGTTCCAAGTCGAAATACCCCACATACAAAAGACCTTATCCTAAAATACATATACACACACACACACACATCCATCGCCATGAAATAGTGTCGAGATTAAAAAAGATGAAATTATAGGTTGTAAAATATACATGCAAAGACCACTATAAAAACAATAGAGTACAATAGTGTAATGGAAAGAAAAATAAAAAAATATAATCCCACCATAAATGATAAAACCATCCAACTTACTAAGTAGGAGGGGACTAATAGAAAATGTAACTCTTGGTACACATCACAATATATCCATCTCAGTATGTTCCACCGTCTCCTAGTCCTATTAGGACTCCATGAAGAGGAATGTCATCTGTAGAAGACATTATATGTGCTAGATATGCTCAATAAGAAGATAAAATGATAGAAAAAGGTGATATCCATATTTAATGGTCAGATAAGAATGATGAGACTTCCAATAACTCCAAGGGTCCTAATTTGATTCCCAACAGCAAGTTGAATCCCACTAAAACTGCATGGAAGGCCCCACCTCAACACTGCTCTCAACAGTCATGGGGAAACTATCTCGTGGCCATTGATAGGATCCTTCATGAGGATCTAAGGTAATTCTATTTTTGGGTAACTCGCTCTATGATTCATGCTAACACTAATGGAACTCATCCAATATAACTCACTCATCAAGCCTCTCCATTAATAAGAACACATTGGAACACTAATGTTCTCGATGCATAGATAGGTGATCCCAACCAGGGCATGTAAGGGATACCTATAAACCTAAGTGGATTAATTCTCTAGATAGGTGATCAACACCTGTTTATTCTAGTCATGTAAATACCTAAAACCCAACCTATGTAAGTTGATAAAATGATAGAGGATCACTCCCAGGGTCTCATGGAGGGATAACCAAACTTTATCCAAACCAATTTCTTATAGGGGATCATACCAAATGCTCAGGAAACGATGCCTCAACGAACCATCATAGGGAATAAAACAAGGAAATGCACTTAACTAACACTTGTATACACATCACTAAATAAAGTTTCCAAGTAGCACCACTTCATGTATCACCACCAGTTCCCAAACAGAGGCCACCACTATGATATAATCAGAAAACCACATAGGATAGGCTACTCAAAATCCTTAATATGAGTTTTAATGATTAACATATATGATAAATAAGTCCCTGATGGGAGTACATGGTGTGCCCTCCTCAGGTACACAATGTGTCTCATGAGGTTTAACCCTATCTGAGTCACTTCTCAATACTCAACATGTATAAGGAATATAAATTCCATGCACATCGGGTTACACAACATGTAACCCCACCTGGACACATGGGAGTTTCCTATCATGCACATGACTTGTCTAGTCATGTCATCTTACAAGACATGTACTCTTAGTAAACTTAATGTTTCATTACTGTAGGTGTATTGGTGTGTCTTACATCCTATACTTGGGTAGATCGGCCCGTGTACTACTATACAACCATGTACTCTTAACATGGCATGCCTTCCTATGTCTTTAGACACATTTCTAATTTCCACTACATGGTTTTTACCCCTAGTACATGTTGTATAGTCCCCAAATAAAATTCCTTCCCCAATAGGACGAAAACAAAACTTTTTTATCTCACACTACACACCATGAGATTGATATTTATGAACATAAAATCTTTAATATCCTCATGAAATCCCCATTTATACCCAATTATATATAGTTAGTGTGTTATATTGAATAAGTTTTCTAGTTTATAGGATCAAGTGACTAAAATTTTGGACTCAGGGGGTGGACAAGGGCCTGCCATAGGAAGAAAAATGAGATGGATTAGAAAGTTATAACTGAGGACCCTCAGTTACTTTTGGAGTATGAGGAGGATAGGGAAACCCACATTTTTCATTTAAAATTGTATGATGAATGGGAAGAAAAAGATCAATGATTTTGGTGACTATCCTATTATTGTTTGGATGAAGACTAAGGCACATAAAGATTATTCATACCTTCCAAAACCTATGAATACTCAATTAGTATGAAAATGTAAAAAAGTTAGGAATTCAAACCCATAATCCTTTAAAGGAATTAAAAATCATAATGTTCCACATGAGGTTTCCATGAACCCAGAGTAACCTTTCTCAATGGAGACTTCATTTGAAAGGAAAAAGGTGATGGAGAACCCCATTTAGTAGGATAGCCTATTAGAAACAATCAGATATAGGGATCCAGAAGGAAAAATCTAGGAGCATGAAAACAGTTTTGGTAATATTGAGAGAGGAGAGGTAATTGGAGAATTGGAGAAACTTATGTCTATCATGTCCAATGAAAAAACACCCCTTATGCATTATATGGAGAAGAGGGTGGATGAGAATTTATTAATTAAATATTCAAATGAGGATCAAACATGAATTAAGGATGGAACTATGGAAGTTAACAACATGGAATACAAGATTTTATAAATTCTCAGATCCACATTCTTCTATGGGGCTTCAATGAAATGAAAATTAACATGGGTGAATTAATTAAGTTCTGAGACCTTATGACCTCTATATTTGATGAGATGATCCACAAGGAACCTTGTTATAATAAATTCACTATTGTTTCGAACCTAAATTGGATACTGGACATTTTTTCTTTAAAATTGAATTGGTAAGGGAAAACAATCCCCATCACGGTTTACTACTTGTTCTTGTATGGTTCCCCACTTTTCAACAAAGTGGTTTTTCCTAAAAATAAATTAAAATTTAATTTTTAATGACACTAATATCAACCCCTATAGGGTACCCAATAGTTATAAAAGAGATTTTAAACTCATAAGAACACATATCTTGGGATCAAGACATGAAAGTAAAAAAAAACACCTACCTTGTGGAGAACCAATGAAGTTTCAGGTCTATCTCCATGCCCTGAAGCTAATGCACAATGATATTGGAGAGATCACAAGAAAGAACAATGGATGGTGGTTCCTCCTCTATCCCTCATTTTTTTGATCAATAGTGGTATAAACCCTCTCCCTTAAACTCATGAATTAGAAGGAAAATGGGGTTAGAGGGATATTTAATTAATTAATTTAGTTAATTAAATACCCTAACTCATTCATCATGCCCTCCAATGGTTTCCCATGACGGAACATCTAAAGATGACCAAATTTATTTCATTCCCAGGGTAGAACCCAAATTGGGGATTTATTAGTGGTCTTAGATTTTTAATATGAGACTCCATTTGGGAGTTATTTAATTATTTATAAAAAATGTGAATGATTGATATAATATATTAAATATTTTTAATATCACTGCACAAATTCTCTTTGGACCTCTAAACTCCATGATGTCTCCATTCCCAACTTTATAAATATTCTATTAAATATTCCAAATTCTTATATAGCAATAACAGGGTCATTACACACTCCACGCCTTAGGTATTTTGACCCTGAAAAGAAAAAAACCTACTCATAAGAGAGGATACTGATCTCTCCACCGAGTTCCCCACTCCTAGGATATCTGGTGAAAGATCCCATTATATAAAAAACCAACAGTGTGATATATTTTCCCATGAAGGTGCTTCTTTGTTTCAATCTCAAACTTCATTAGGCACCTCAAGAAAGGAAACTCCACTCTCAATGTCCAGCTCATCCTGGTCGACATTGTGTAAGAAGTCCTGCACATAGGTCATCACATGAAACATGCGGAATACATTGAGCACCTTATATCAATATGGTAATGGGGTCAAGAGGTATGCCACCTCACTAACCCAACATAGTAATTCAGAAAGGTCATATGCACCCTAGATATACTCTACCATCCTAGCCAAATATCCATTATCATTGATGATGAGAGATCTCTCGAATCACAATCTATACTTATTAAACTCCAACGGCCATCATTTTATATCATCAATGGACTCCGGATGTCTCTTGGGATTCCTTATCTACCATTGGAAGAAATACACCATCAACAACCATCACTAACACCAACTCTATGCTCACAAGTGTTGTCTCCCACTAGCTCTGACTAGTACAACGGTGACCTGAAGTGTCTCACATACTTGGACCCAAATGGTCCTAATAAAATTGTGTAGTGGTAACTTATGTGACAGAAAAACTCCAAAAAACATAGAAGACTCCCCAAATATGACCCAAAACTGACATGAAATCCTGAAGCATGTTCTCTAGAACCAAAATGGTTGTCTTAACCTAGACCTATAACTAGGGAATAAAATTCGTACTCAACAACAATTTATTCCCAAAAACTATATAATATTATTCATAATTATGGAATAAATAAATATAAATTGTATGAAATTATCATCAAGAGAATTATTTGATGTTGGACTACCCTTGTACACACAAGAGTCCTCAACTCTTCACAAATATTTTCATTTGGATGGAAAAAAAGTGGTCCAAATCAGTGAGCCAATTTAAGATCACTCGGATAGTGTTTTGACCTATTAATGATCATAAAATATCTATAAAATCAATATATTCACCACCCCATATAAACTACCATTTGGGAACCTCAGTCTCTCTATTCTTCTAGGTGAGATATCAAGAGATAAACTTGGTAGCACACAATAATATTCTTGGCCACCAAACCAACAGCCAAAGGATCTCAATACAACCACCCCTCTCTTATGTGTACTAATAAGGTAAATAAACATCCTCAGTAACTTCTCTCACTACATGATTGTTTTCTTTATTTTTCATTATATGGATGACATACTCCCCACCTTAGAAAAATCCTTGAAGAACATGTCCAATGAATAACTGGTCTTGTGATACATCACAAATAATTATCTCCATATTGTGCCTCCCTTACTCATTGAATAAGTGGTGAAACAAGTATCTATTGGAGATATGTAGTACCATCCTCAACATATGTGGCGAAATTTTAAGAGTTTAATTACTCTGTTACCTTTTTGAACAATAGATGATCAAAATATTTCTATGAGAATATTATACCATGGCCATGCCCCTAAGTGGCTCTCAAGCTAGAACTACCTCAACCCTTACCAAGTCCACTATCACATGCATGAACAAGAATAAATAACCCAATAAGTGGACTTCATGAATCAAATAAAATATCTATATGATATTTTCCAATAAGGTTGCTACTCACAGAGCATGTCTAGAACCATCCTCAAGTTTCTTGCGTGATCCAACTCTAATTTCGAGTACATGAGGGATC
This sequence comes from Viscum album, assembly GCA_963277665.1. NCBI lineage: Eukaryota > Viridiplantae > Streptophyta > Magnoliopsida > Santalales > Viscaceae > Viscum > Viscum album. The sequence goes on from OY728131.1 coordinate 514,812,981, forward strand.
CAACAAAGAATAATACAACATTAAAATCTAAGAATAGTTAAGTATTTTTATTCATAAGTATCATAAACACTACTAGGGTGTCCATATTTCATAAAATATACCACTATAAACTCAAGAAACTATAGTGTATTTAGATATACACCATTGTCAAAATCTCTCTCAAACCTGGAGTTGGTGATAACCCACCATGTGGTTAACTTTGAGAACCAAAATTACCCTAACCATTTGGAAATTAAGTCATTAATTCTCATGGGTGGATACTATTCATTAAAATTCACATGGTATTGGTAACATCAACCCACACCTAACCTCGATCTCGCGTCTACCTCCTAGGTGAATAGCATAGGTCTAACTTGGTGAACACATTGGGTATGAAAATACCTCTTGATAAAAAACCTCAAACTACACCCTTATCTCATGAAAATGAGTAGGATCCTTTAATCCTTGTAGCGCAAAAATCAAATAAAGCTTTGGTTGTACGTCCATGCGTATATATAACTCCATGTGGGGAGATAAATATAGAACATCTTTAGAAAAGATGTCTTCATCCCTACCAAAACGTTAGGAAATTAATATCTCATTACATATGTTTATCTAAGGGAAATTCTATCCAACTAATATTAAGTCAGCTATATGATCCAACCCATGAGCTCAACTTACTATTCCTTGGATCACTTCTTACCAAATGAGGAAATCTATATCCCAAAGAACAATAACCCTAACTAGTAATTGTCAATATAGAATGGATTTTAGGTTACTGTCCATTCAAAGGAAAACATTGGAGGGTATCACCACAACTATGGAAAGGTTATATAAAATTCTCTCTAACCTCCCACAGTCAGGTTACATTACCGATATATGTGTGTGATCACAGATCCTCTCTAAAGGAGCCTCTATACCCAAGTCTAAAGCTAAAAAGGATCTAATGGTATTTTTAGGTCTCGAATAGGGGGCACATCAAGGGAAATGTTTCCCATGAATCTGTGATAATAGTAAAAATTGATTAGTGAAGGGACACATCACCCATCAAATCAAACATGAAGCTTCCAAATCACAATTTTGAACTGATTAAAGATATAATTTCCCTTTCCCAAATCATCACCCTAACTAGTTCTTACTCTGAAACCTCAATACATTAAACAATCTTAAACAAACAATTTAATGGAACACATCCTCCACACCTTGACATTATCCGCTTTCAGTGACACCGACTCACCTACAAGATTTTAGATCATGTCACAAGAATGTGTCTCAAGAGGGGAACCAATCTTCTTTATTGAAAATTCAAAGTCATGTTAAAAATTAACAACATAGGGATACACCAATTCTCTATACACCATGAATATGTATCATTGAAAGGTATAATATAAAGAGAGGTCATATTCTAGAAGGACACCCACACCATGGATCACAATAGTGAACCACGCGAGAAGGGGATCTGGATCATCATGAATCCAACACGATTTCTATATCCATAACCTGTGATGTGCAATCCACATAGGTGAATCATTTTTTGATACTACCAAAACCAACCATTTTTCCATGAATAAAACTGGTTGTGATCACAATCATTCGATTTATCGAGGTAAAAACAATGGAAGACATGAATTACCTTGAGCCAATCCTCTACTTCCAGAGGGTATGGCTCACTATGAAATTTTAATAGTCTCTATAATTATAAGTCTCACAATGTGATAAGCCAACATGTAACATCATATGGCCCCACTTAAGCAATCAACTACAAAATTTTTTGACTATCACCTTTCCAGACCACTGAAGATGGGTCCCATCACTTCTCAATAGTGGGTAAAACCTATCTATACTTTCATAGGGGAAACACCTCATAATTGAGTAAGTGAAGTGAGGTGTCATTGCTTAACTGATCATTGTCACAACTTTGTCTCATAATCCTATGAATATATCATTGTGGAATAATCATGAAAATTTTCGAGATATACCATGGTAAAAGAGAATAACTAGGGAGTTGACTCAAGAAGTACAAGTGAACCATATTCCCTTCCTATATGATGAATTTACTGATGTTTTCACAACAACCATTGCCTATATGTGCCAAGTCAATAAGTAGGTTATCAGAGTCCTAGTGAACTAATATGTTGGACGCTACACCAAATTTAAATCACCTGGTCTGAAATAAAAACATGAGACACTTTGAAACTATTTACCTAGGTCCCAATCCAAACCACACAACTAGAAAAAAACTTCAATAAATGGTCCAAATAAATCATGATCTGATGCCACTATATCATGGTACAACCCACCATATCCCACATGGATAGAATAAAACAAAATCTAACCACCCAATCCCACCTCCAATAGGTTGGATGTTTGAATAAAACATTGAGTTTTCATATCACACACATGGTAATACTTATTCTAAAGTATCTATACACATTCACACACATCCATTTCTATAAAACAATGTATAGATAAATAGGAAATATGAAAATATAAAGTGTAAAGAACACATACAACAACCTCTAGAAAAACATTAGATAAAAGTAGTGTAATTGAAAGAAAAATGAAAAATTAAATACCCCCTAAATGATAAAGCTATCCAACAAGATAAGTTAGAGGGGACTGCTATCAAATGAAACACATGGTACACACCACCATCTATCTAGATTAATATTCTCTACATACTCATGGCCTTCCTAGGAATTCATCAAGAGGCTTGTTGTATTTATAATATAGGACATGTATAGGAATATACCATGTTGGGGTGAGTATAAAAATTCATAGTAGGTGCTCTAGAAACCAAAAAACAAAGTTTTAAATTGAAATGAATCAGTCTCTTAAACCCATAAAAAATAGGGTACTATAAAATGAAAGAGATGGAGATAAGGTAAACTTCATCTCCACAGTTCCATGACAAACAATGATTCATCATAACATCACCAAGTTATCCAATTAGGATATGAGACATACTAACAAGATAAAAACCCTAGATATTCACAATTAAAAAACCATACAAGAGAGAAATATGATCATTATATATACAGCCCATCTATGAATGATGATCCCTCCTATAGCTCAAAGGGTCCCAATTAGATTCCTAACATCATGCTCAACATTTCCAAAAATGCATTGATGGGACACACCTATCCACTGTGATAAACAGCCAAGGAAAAACTATCTCACAACCAACCATAGGATCCTTTATGTGGATCTAAGGTAACACCTTCCTAGGATAACTCACTCCATGTTCCATGCTAATACTGATGGTGATCATCTGAGAGAATAGACTCATAATCCCTCACCATTAGAAAGAACACTATGGAACTCAGAAGATATTAATACATAAAAGGGATCACACCCAAGGCCTATGGGGGATACCTATAACCCAAATTGTATTAACACTCCAGATATAGGATTAATGACCATGTATTCCTGTCATGTCATTACCATAATCCCCACATAGGGAAGAAGATGAAGTGACAAAGGGTCATTCTTTGGGTCTCATAAAGGGATTCCCAAACTCTCTCCAAACTAATCCCATAGAGTGGATCATTCCCAATTCTTAAGACATGATCCATCCCTAAAACCCCATGGGGATGGATCAAGGGAACACACCCAAATGTAATTGGTCAATGTATCTCTAAAAAAGTGTCATATAAGAACCACATCATGCATCATATCTGATGCTCAAATTGAGGATACTTTTGCACTCTATGTGGAAAACCACTCAGAATAGGCTATTTACAGGCCTCAATCTAAGTGATAAAGATTATGGCATGTGATAAAGTTGTATATGAGGGGAGTACATAGTGTGTCCACCTTGGGTAGACAATGTGTCTCACAAGACCGAACCCTATCCATGTCACGGCATTGGATTCCTCATGTATATGGAATTTAAGTTGGGTGTATATCAGGATACATGATCTGTAACCCCACCTAGACACATGGTAATTTACTTGCAATCACATGGATTGTATGTCTATTTCATCATACAAGGCATTTAATCCCATTAAATGGAATTTTCCATCACCCTCAGTGTATATCCATGTTGTCTGATCTATTCCCATGTACATCAGGATATGTACTACTACAAAACTATGTCCTCTTAACAGTGAGTACCTTATCAGGTCCTTGGTTACATAAAAATACCCAACTATACAATGTGTACCACCCATACATGACCTACATTTAAGATATACAAGGGGGATTCAATCCATAATTCCTAGTTTTACATTCTTTAAAGGGGTCACCAGTTGACCACTAGACTCAATCAACTAGATGATGAGGATCACTTTTTGGATAGTGATGTTGGACAGTGTGAATATAACACTATCCCGAGAACTAGTTTTATAATGTCCTAACACTAGTATGGGCTTTGTAGTGTCTAAGTGATTATTTTTTCCCATCAGATGGATAGTGGTTTTCCTCCACGTAATTAGTTGTTTTTTCTAGCGAGCACCTTCAAAATGGTCCTCCAAACTATTCTTGAACCTATCCATTTATCATCAAAATTCCTAACTTGATATCCAATAATAATAAGTATATTATATACAAAATAAATGGTTATAACAATAAATGGTAGTTGATATCATTAAAAAATCTAAGAGAGTGAGAGGTATAATAACCTACTCCTATTTTATGATAAAAACACATAAAATTAAAGGTTAACTAAGGATTAAAAATAAAAATACATGATTAATTATAAATAAATATATCCAAGATAATTTATAAATAAATTTCAATATTTCAAAGGAAATATAAAATATATTTTAAGATTACTTTTTATAATCAAAACTTTTAAAACTAGATCAAAACTATTCAAGTTCAAAACATAAGATTACATTTTAAAAATAATAACTTAGAAGAATAAAAAAATTAAAAATATACAAATAAATTTAATAAATGTAAAAAATTCAGACTAGGATAAATGAATGAATCCATTCCTTTTACCCCCTTTATTATTTTCAAAAACTCAAACCAAAGGTTACTATGAAGGAGTTATAAGCATATTAATATCCAAAGAAATTTAAAAATGAATTTAAATATTTAATAATTTAATTAAAAAGATATTTATTAATAGATTCTAAATTTTTACACAGAAGTAGATTAGAAAAAACCTTGGTAGTATTATCCCCATTTTTTATTATCTAGAAAACTTAAAGAGAAGGTTATATATATAAATAACAATCCAAATATAATAAAAATATATCCATGTATAAAATAACTTCAACATTTTATAATTAAAAATACTTAAAAATAAATATCTAAATAATAATAAAATAATAACACCATTAAAATATATATATCTATTTTATTTCATTTGAAAATATAGAACAAGCCTTGTATTCAGGCCACTTGGCCTTGGGCCTCCGGGCTATGTATTGGGTCTCCCTATACCCTCTAAATAGGTATTTGATTTAAATAATAAATTGAGGCTTCGGCCCAAACCTTTAAAAAAATAGGAACATGGTTAAATATAAATCTATAATCAAATATAGTATTTTTCATCTAAATAATTTGGGCAGAACAACTACCTTTGACTATACATTCCACTTGAGCCATATAATGTGAAAAAAGTTTTACATATTTATACTCTAAGTGAATAAGGATTTCCAAGTGGTTTACATGTCCCAATTATACTTTTTGTTTCTAATTGAAATCCTATAAAATCATAATTTGTAATACTAAATGTACAAATGATGTATCTTTTGGATAAAATAAACTAAGGGATTTAAATCCATTTAAATATTTGAAAATTATTTTATGATATTTTAAATGAGATTATTTAGTATTGGATTGAAATTTAGCATAAGGATATAATCTAAACATAATGGATGACTGGGTTTTGTTAAGGTAATGATGTCTCCCAAACACACATCTATAAATCTTATTATCAAAAACTTACCGATTGTGTCCAATGTTAGTTTATGAGAAGTAATCATATGATTACTTATTTTCTTTACTTGATCCATTCCAAAATATCTTAATATTTCATTTTTGTATTTTTTTTGTCCTAAAAATATACCATAATTATTTTTAGAAATTTCAAAATGAAGGGAAGTTTTTAATTATTCTATAAACGTAATCTCAAATTATTTTCTCATTAACTCAAAAAACTCATTACAAAGAAATTATTTTGTAGAGAAAAAACTAAAATCATTAATATATGTTTTAATAATAAATAAATACATTTAAATATGATTTAAATATTATTTAAAATCTAATTTTTCACGTTTTAAAAACATTTTCTAATAGGTATTCAGTTAACCACTCATACCATGCCTGATGGTATATTTAAAAAAAAATAGAATTGGATAACATAAAAATGTGATTTGGATATTTTGAATCCTCAAAACCAAGATGTTCTAAAAAATTATTTAAAAAACCATTCAAATAATCACTTTTAATATCCTTTTTAAAATGGTTAAAATTTAAGTGGGCGGTGAATGCCAATAAGATTCTAACAGAACCAATCCATGTAATGGGTGAAAGTTTCTCATCATAATGAATTCCTTATTATTGATTATATAATTTATCTATGAGTCTTAATTTTTTATGTGTGATGTTACTTTGATCATCTAACTTGTTCCTAAAACCCCATTTAGTACCAATAATGGGATGATTGTTGGGTTTTTCAACAAGTGTCAAAACATTGTTCCTTATAAATTTCTTCATATATTATTACATTACAAGTACCAAATATTCATTATATAATTAGGGTTTCTAGGTGTATAGAAAAATCATAATGTTAAACCGCATTTAAAACTGGTCCTCTAGTATGAATACCATCTTATAGATTATCGATAACATATTATAAAGGATGGTATTTAACTCTACTCATACCTTTAGTAATGGGATATATGGTGTTTCTTTATCAAATTTATTTTCTTTAGAAGGATATTTTTTATTCAAAGATACATTTTCATGGTCAATATCAAAATCCTAAATTTAGGGATGATTTTTAAGTAAATTATCATCAAATTTTAAGTGAATTGATTCTTTTATACTATTGGTAATTTTATTAACGAATGAGTATGCTTTACATAAGTTATAACATTGAAGAAAAACACTTTCATCAGATTTAAGGTAAAATTTTTATAACTCATATTTGGTGTTAAGAATATAATATTTACACCCAAACACATTAAAATAACCAACCTTGGGGAATTAGAATTTCCAAATCTCATAGTGGGTAATTTTAAGGAAGGGTCTTATAAAAACAGGGTTTAAGGTATAATCAGTGGTATTAATTACCTCAACCCAAAAATATTGAGGGATTTCAAATTTTTTCAATAGATTTATTTTAATAACTTATAGAGTTTGACTATTAATTTTAACCACAATATTGTGTTAGAGAGTCCTAAGAGCAGAAAAAGAATGATTATCACCTTGGGAATTATAATGTTCCTAAATTTTTTTAGAACATCCCTAATGATCACTATGAATATATATGATATAATAACCATTTTAATTTTATAACTTCTAGGTATATTTAATAAATAATTTACAAGAATCATTTTTATCAGACAATAAATAAACCCAAGTAAATCTTGTATAATCCTTGACAATTACACAGGTGTAAGATTTAACATAATTACTTGCAACTTGGGATGGTCCAAATAAACCAAGATGAAAAGGATCAATGTCCATAGAGGTAGATAATTATTTATTATACTTATAGGAAGTTTTTTGATTCTTAACACATTGTTAAGTATTACACACAATGTCATTTATTAAATATAATTTAGGAAAATATCATACAAGTTGATTTCAATTGAGTTTTACAAGTGTCTGTGTGCTATAATGACCAAGGGGTATGTGTGATATCTATGAATCACAATCTTAATAACTCATGCATTTATCATGTTTTCTTGAAATAGATTTTAAATCAGTAACATAATAATTTTGGAATTGAGACGAAAAAAATAAAATATTTCCTTTGGATTAAAAAACAACACAACCATCATTTTCAAAAGATAATTTTAAAACACTATCAAATAATTGTCCAATAATAATAAAATTATGTTTTAAATCATCAAAGTATATATTTTTCTATTAATAGTATAATTTAAAAAAAACCAATAGTGCCTATGATGATGATCTTACTAGTTGAATTATCACTGAAGGTGTCATAGACTCTATCAGGAATTTATAGATTATTTAAATTAAATTAGTCAACACAAATCTATCTTTAACTCTCATTATCCATGTAACATGTATCACCTTTGTATTTTCTATTGACACATTTCTCCAAAAAATAATCTAGATACTTAATCATTTGGTACCCAAATAAATTTGTGTCCACTAATGTTGGCTAAAATAGACTTTAAAACCCAAATATATTTTATATAATACTTTCCTAATTAAATATTATATGATATAATTACCATTCCAGGTCAATATTATAGAGAATTTTTATATTCAATTTCATAAAAAATATTCCATGATTTATGACAATAATTTAAAATATTATTTTGAGAGTATCCTTTTACCAAAGCAGTATTTAGAGAGGTGATATCTTAATTTAAAAAATAAATTCTAAAATTATTTTTTCCATAATGTTTGGAACCCTTAATTTATTTAAATTATACTCACCTTTTTTGTTCCTAACATGAGAATTTTTAAGTTACTTAATAGTAGATTGTATTTATTATTCCTTTGGTTTCTCTTTTAATTTTAAGGATAATTCATCCTTTTCTTTATATATTTCATCCTTCTCATTAATTACTTAACTGTATTTCATTTTAAGGAATTCATATTTTATGGTATACTCAAAAAATCAATCTTCAAGTTGATATCTACCATATTTAATATCATTAAAACTTAATGAACTTTAAGTACAAGAGGAAGTAACATAATTTACCACATCATCTACCTCAATTTGGACATTGAGACATTTTTCACTATCATTGCTTGATTTAGTTGTGGAGATGGAGTAAAAACTAGCACTCCATGTAAAAAATTTGAACTAATTATTATTTTTATTCTTTTATTTTATCTTTTATTTTAATGTGAGGCACTTCGGGTTTATGTGTCCCATATTCTTTCATACATAGAAAGTTACCTCTTGTTATCTATATTGATTCTCCTTTCTGGCATCATAAAAAGGTTTATTCTTCTTTATAAATTATTCATCTTCTTGGATATGTATGCAATATTTGAAACATTACTGAAAGAGTCATCATTAATTTCATTAAATGGAATTACTTTTTTTTCATTGATTTCTTTGGCTCCCTTGGATTCAATTTCATCTTTCCACTTCATGGTAAATTTATTTATTATGGACTTCCCAATTATTTCTTCTACCATAATGTTCTCAATATCCTTTTCTTCTTGAATTGAAGATGACTTGGCTAACCAATAACTTTAAAATAAAAAAAATCTTTTTCATAAGAATATTTGTTGTGGAAATATCGCCAAGATATTTTATACCATTGTCAATATAAGTAAAATGAGTAAAAATATAAGTAATTGATTCATTGGTATTCATTATAAATAATTTAATGTCTAAAAGATACCTGTAAATTATGGGTTATTTGACATTGTTAGTGACCATGTTTGATACTTTATGAAGTTTTAAATTTTATCTTCATTTTTTCATATGTAAATATTATTATATTCATTGAGACCTAACAAAAAATTAAGGGAATTCATGGATTTTCTATCTTTCTCAAATGCTAAAATATCATCGAGAGACCATTTTCCCTCAATTACTTAGTGGTTGTATAACCATGCATTAAAATTTTACAAATTGGATAATCAAAACATCTATGAAATTTAGACGTGTTAGTTTCCCAATAACTATAATCCAATATATTAAATAATAGAGATCAGAACATTGAATATCCTTCTATATCACCTTGGGTGTTAGAGGAAGTGTCCACCCTATATGAACATTCCATGAAACTAATGATGGATTTAATACAATTTTTTGTTCTGAGGAATATTTAATGATGGGGGTGAATTTTAATTTAATAATTAAAATTAAAAAGTAAAAAAATTATGCTATAAATAAAATTAAAAAGTAATAACATCAGAATAAAATAAAATGAGAATGCAAGAGGAATAAATAAAAAACAATATAATATTATAAAGGAGTTAGGACAATACTAAATATTGAATAATATGCCTTCTACCCTTAATGTCCTGATAATTCCATTATTTGATGTATTTAATGGAATATAAGATAACCAATTATAAAGGAAAAATTTCTATTTCAAAAGGAGAAATCAAGAAACCCAAATAAACGTTCTTTTAGATTGTGAGATCAAGAAACCCCGACACTATCACTTTTGTGGTTGTGGTCACCCAAGAATAAGAAGTATAAAAATGAGAGTTTTGTTAAGAATAATACCTTTATAACACACTCTCTATTCACTTAATAAGACTGAAATATAAAAATTTGAGAAAGATAGAAAACGGATTGAGAGAGAAAAATATTATTTTTAGGAAGAACAAGTAGAACTCAAGTGAATAAAAAATAGTAATTTGTAGCTAAAAATATTTTTTCCTTTTTAGGGTGTATTTATATCCTTTATAAGTCACATAGTGGTTTTGGATGTGTTGGGAGTTGAAAAGATCCTTTGGGGGTGAGAGAGGTCAGAGGGGTCAAGCCACAATGGCTAGTTTTATTTTATTTAAAAGGGTAAACAATTGGCCTCTAAACTCCACTATTTAGATGGTGGGCTATATTTCATTCACCAATTGGTTAGTGGATCAAGATAGTACATAAGATCCACTTTCTAGCACACTGGACAACCAATGGTCTTCTACTAGGTAGCATGTGGGATTGATAGTGTCTAGTTGATTCTATTTTGTGTATTGGTTAGCGAATGGTTTACCTCTATGTGTCCAGTGGTCCATCCTTTTAAGTTCCTTCAAAATGGTCCTCTAAAATATACTTTAATTCCTTAATTGATTGGTCTATTTTCTAACTTGATATCCAATAATAATAACAAAAATAATATCAAATGAGATAGTTATAATAATAAATGGTGTTTGGGATCATTAAAAAAATAAAGAGAGTAAAAATTAAATCATATAGCTCATCCCAAAATCTCATCAACTCATCACCAATGTGATAGTATATTAGGACCTAGACCTATGACATGATGTACATATCATCATCCATCCATCCTCATAGGCTACCCGCATGATTATATCAGTTTCCCTAACACAACATGTCAAGACTATCGTCATTATCATATCTCCTAGGAGGGAATATATTAGGTCCCTCAAACCCATATTGGTCTTTACACATTTGAAATATTATGTATCCAACACCACACAGTGCTCTCCTCACCCATAGACACTATCTTACCCTATCCTCTAGAGTTTAGACCAACCCTCATCAAAATCATACATCACACCTGGTTATTTTGACTTTAGATCATCCCGAGAAACTTACTCTATGGATATTGAATCCTGATGTTGTGTACTTCAAATAATTCATGTGACCGTCACATGGGTACCAATACATATCTCCCTTAAGTCATCTCTTTAACACACCATTAGAAGAAAACCCTTCTCCATCACACCATATCTAGACTCAAAGGTCTCATTCCACTAATGGCACTCACCAAGGCTCTAGTCAACAAAAAAAGTATTTATTGATAAGAATGAGATATAACACCATCCCACCCATCACCTCATGGCCTTATCCTCTCATTCCTTCCCAAACATCCCTAAGGAACCTGCCTAGGCTACTTGATTCAAATTATATCATTTAGACCCACCATGGGCCTTTAGTATGCTCAACTATAATCTTCCCCCCTCATTGACCCATTCATTCGGTAGTCCCAAAACACTCAAATTGATAAAGACTACTTTTTTCTATATCTAGGATTCTAAATACCAAGTTATCACTTTCTCAAAGGTATTATTTATCTCTATCACTTTACACACTACAATAAAAACCTATAGGCATGAATAATTATGAATAACATACATTTGGGTTTATATTATAGCGACCACCTACCATCATATAGGAGTTACATAATGTTCCATGACATATAAACCCTCAAAAATATTTTCAGGCCTTTCCCATGCTCACATCAACACTTGAGATCCAATATCAAGCTAAAACATTCGAATTGTTAATTATTTATTGTACTGAGGCACACCAAATAAGTATATGGACATGAAATTTAAAATTTTCATCACTACTCAATCTAATTACATCATCTATATCAATGAACATCATGTAAAAAATTATAAGTGTCTCACATAAAGGTATTAAGCAAAAAATTAAATCACATAACCTACCTTGTTCAATTTGAAAGAATGTTTGACAACCACATGTTGTTGATTATTATTTCTCGAAGGAACCGAATTTTGATCCCTCTATATAATCGACACATTCATTAATAGTCTGTGTAATTTATATCATTGATAGTCGAGTTATAATATGATGATTTGATTATTCCTTAGATATCTCGATGAGCACCACGATGATAATGACAACCCTTCAATCTGTGAAAAAAGAAGTTGTATTGAAGGCTTAGATTGGTTGGTTCTCTCTCTAAGAAGTAGAATATATGAGAGAGAAGCTTTAAAATTCATGTTTTGAATATTACCCCAAATGAAATCCACCTTTCATTTATACAGTGACGTGAAAAATACCCAGAGATGGCTCCCTAACCCTTGTATATGTTTTACCTACTAAAAAAGACATAAAAGAAATCATATGACTATTTTACCAAGTAATAAATATCATCTATATTTTTCTCACTTTCTTGTAATATAATAAATATATATTATATGATAAATGAATTTCATTAACCCAACTTTTTATTTCCAAAAATATTAAATGAATCTTTAATTTTAAAATAATATTTTTCTGATAAATAATTCCCCATGTATTAAATTAATAACATGTGAATAATTTTAATAAATAAATTCAATATCAATTATTCTAAAATTTAATAATAATGAATTTATTTATTTATTTACACTCATTTATTCTCAAACATCCCCATGACCCATTGGTGGGCACCACCATGTCATATACTCCTACTCCATATAATAGTTTATAATTTTGAATAAGCTAAGTATGAGACTCTATAAGACCTTATTTTGATATAAGTGAATGTTATTCATAGAAAAGGAGTAGAGTCCAGTAACCCCTCAAGGCCCCTAAAGAGATATTGAAACTTGATAACCAAAAATATTTCCTACAAACACACATCATGTAATGTAATCTATTTATATCATGGTATCTCATAAATATAGATAAACACTTCATGTTATTATCCTTTATTTATTATTCATTAATCTTACAAGATGAACATACCTTCTTAAACTATTTCCACAAATTTAGTTAAGGTACCACCATCCTAATCAGCTAGGCTTGATCTGTCACTTCATTTGGGAAGTGAAAAATTAAGTCTTAATTATCCTATAAGTATCATAACACCAATGGAATATCCAATAAAATCAACCTTAACCCAACATAAATTTCACAGTGTACATGATAAAATAGTATACACTAATAATAATATCAATTTAGGGGACAATTACATGTGTTCATAGAGGGGAACTGCCAATGAAACTTGAAACATGTAGTGTTCTTATTGGTGGTTTAGTCTTCAGGATATCATCTACTTGATATCCCTAAGCATTTAATTCATGATAAGAATTATAAATGATTATGATCCCCCAGATATTTATGGTCACACATCATTTGTGTCTAGTTAGTATGATGTATCCATATCATAGGGCCTATGTTTATGATTTTTGTCATTATATCAGTAGGTCATCAGTATAGCCTAATAAATTTTATAGCCTTTTTATATAAAAAGTAATATAAGGTAATAAAAATATAAATAGTGTATTTTGATATATCAACACATTTATGGTTAGAATAGATCACACATATCTCATTGTATACATGATATGGCAATAAAACAATGGGTTTTTAACTGGAGTCTAGGGAACCAACTTTTATAATAATCCCATTTCACTAGAGACAAGTTGGTAACAATTGTTGTAATATCTTGCATGATAACATCATGATTATTCTAAGATTTTTCTCCAGTCATGGGGCCTTCCACATCTTCAATTTTTGGCTACTATGTTATCTATAACTTAACCTCAGTGATAAAACTCCTCAAGAGACGATGTCCTCAAGAATATTTCCTTCTCCCTATCTCTAAAAAGGAAATATTTCCAAGTACTTTTATAGTATTATTATCATTAATTATACAATGATAATACCATAATTACAAGGTTTGATTCTAATAACTATAAGAAATAATTGTGTATTTCATATTGCTTAAGTTACATCAGAAGATTCAATTCACTCAATATTCATAGATATGGATTCAACTAGAATTAATTAGATCCTACTTCTCATTAAATAATCATTTATAGTGACACAATACTTTTACACATATTATTACATGATTTTAAGAATAATTATCTATGAAATAAAAACCAATGATTGAAAATCTAGTGTATTTGGAAGATTTCATACATAATTAGAAAACATGGATCTAGGATAAAACATATTTTATTAATCTCTTGAGTTTACTCCTCATTACATCTGATCTCGTACAAATACATAATATTACCTTGGGAATACATAACAAAATGGGTGATCTAAAATTCCCATTAAGGGATTAAACATAAGAATGAAACGTAACACATGAGTTAGAAGGAATAACATAATAACGTAAAATGAATGGTTAATGACTAAACATATGGAATAATGAAATATAAAACATGGAATCATATGATAATGAAACCATAGGAAAGTGGAAGTAACATATAATTTGAAATAAATATGAGTCAAGGATAACTACCAAGGAAATATCACATGGTGGATAAAAGACTTTAATGGATTAGTTTTACTCCCTAATCCCATACATAACGTCACATAAGAATCACATATTACCCAATTAATTAGAGTTCTATCGAGGTTTAACCCATCATAAAATGTTCTAGAATATGTGTTCCATATAAAGAATCGAACAAATGAATAAACATAAGGGTTACCCAAAGAAAGAAATGGGTATTGTAATCATGTTATAAGGAATGTCCAAAGGGTATATAAAAATGGTATCTGTGAATGAAGTGACTTAAATAATTATTTGTCATTAATAAAGTATAAAATATGAATATATCAAGAATAATTATGTACAATTTATTTAAAAACATGAAAAATAGTTGTTTGGTAATATCATAAATGTTCCACATAAGTATGATTTTATGGAAAAGTATAAAGGAATACATATTTGCAAAAAAATAGAAATAAAAAAGTAGTTTTTCAGGATAAATGTAGTGATTTTATAATAATATCAGAGGTTTAAATCATCTAATTTAGTGCACTTTAAAATGGTTATGAAATAGAGAAGTTCTCTTTAATTAGGTTTTCTTATTAAGAGGAATTGAGAAGATGACCTTTTAAAACACGCAATTACCCATCAACGAAAGATGAATTGATATGCATACATATTAACGAAGAGATAAATTTAGGAAAATATAGGGAATGCGTAACCTAAATAAAATATATAGGTTCATAGATATCCCTTACCCTGTGATAAAATGCATTATGTACTGGCACCTAATGCCATAGATAATAAAAATAGAACAATTAATTCTCTAATTCAAAACCTCTTAAACATTTAATTAATTTATTATTAATTTATTATTTTTATTTATGAAAATTTTTATGAGTTATAATTTTCAATTTCTTCATTCTAGGGGTGTTTTTTTCATGGTTTCATGGTCGGTTCACTTGTGTATAATTATGGAAGTTCTTATTGAATGAGGATACTATTATAGAAGTTAAATTAAATTTTATTAATTCAAATCTAGAATTTTAAATTGCCTCATATATAATTTTTTTCAACATAAGGGTGATTCATTTGATAAAATGTTAATAATAAATGTTTAGTTTATTTTGGCTATTTTTCTGACTATCACACATCAGTTTCATTTTATTTAAGATTTTGTCTATATATTAGTTAAAAAAATCGAACTAATTTGAAACATACTTATTAAAAAATAATTTAACCATAATAATAGTATTATGATTATACCTAATTGATGTAATGGAGAACCAAAACTCATTATTCATGAAGATGGTTAATGACCTAAACCGTCATTGAATCCAGTCAAAGTTTAATATTTATATTCCTACTAACTACTGTATATGTGGCAAGTAGGGTCGAACCCACAGGGAAGGTAAAATTGGCCACTACTAAACTAAAAACATGGAAAGCTCCATTGTTGTCAGCAGCGGAGTGTTTTTATTTTCTAATTTTCACTTTTTAAATTTTTATATCTTTTAATTTCCTTATGATTTTATGTACTGTGTAACTTCACTTTTATAGTAAAATTGTTTGAACAATACTAAAACAAAGTACAGCTGGGAGCAAGGTGCAACAACATAGATAAAATGATGATAAAAGACAACAGTAAAGAATACTTGGGTTCATTCTAGTCTATTGGTTTGAATTGATTTTCCTTTTTATGTAAAGTACTGCTTCATACCATTGGATTAAAGAGATGACTTACTTTCCTCGCCAGGAGTTAAGTCGTGGATATTGTACAATTAAAGTTCGCCACTCTGAGAAGTACAATTCCAGAAAGATGTCATAAAAGATCAATAACACGAACTCGCCATAAGTGTTGAAGTTTCCATTACATGTTGATTATTTAAAAGATGATTCCATAATCAAACTCGCCGAATGATTACAGAGTTTAGACAATTTTAGTGCTTCGGGTTCGAAGCAGATAAATGAAAATTAGATTTGATCTCGCCGATCAATTATAATCACAGAAGAATGATAAGTGAAAAGGATGAAAAAGATACCAGTATAGCTAGAACTCTTCCTGAACTAAAATACTTAGCTAACTATACTATTCATTATCACAATAGTAATGGAAAACATACAGAAACAGAGTATAAAAGTTTAAATTGTGAGGGAGAAGAAACTCCCTAAGAATGCTCTGCTTCTGAGTTCCTGGACTGCACTGCTCGACATCATCCCTGCTGCACTTGATTGTCTCTCCCGGTAAGTGTATGAACGCCCCTCTGTGAATGAATCTCTTCCCCTCACAAAAAACGCTGCATGTTCTGCTTAAGTACTCTCTGTCATCCATTGCCTGTCACCGCCACATCTTTCACCGACTTCAAAAGTTCTTTACCCACGCACTGCAAAATGTGCGTTTTTTCACGACCGGCACATCTCGTTATCTTTTCTCACGTAACTAACTTCGTTCAAGTTAGTTTTAAGTATCTGGACATTTCCCCATCTCTTGAATGAACCTGTACACTTTATAAATATAATAAATCAATTAAAACTCAAAGGAAAAAACAATTATTAAAAATTTAACTTAAGTTAAATTGAAAATATCGTAGATGATAAATATTATTTACTTTAATATTATTATGATAATAAATTATTAAAAAGTTATTAATTTAATTAAGTTAGTAAAATAATTACTAAGTTATTAATTTTATTGTTTTTAACTAAATTATTAAAATTGATAACATAAATAAATAAATAAAAAAGTTAATACTTAAAATTGTATTATTAACATAATTATTACTATTAAAGAAATTAATTTGTTAGATTAATTAATTAATTAGTTAATTTTAATTTAGTAATTAAAATTATTACTTAAATTTTAATTATTTTCAAGTTAATAAGTATTTTTTAAAATTTATTTATAATTATCATTAATTAAATAATTTATACTATTAATAATAAATTAATTAATTATTAAAACTTATTATTAAGTTATTTTTATAATTAAATATATAATTTATCTAGTTATTAATATTATAATTGTTTATGTTTATTAATTTTATAAATTTTATTCTATTCAATTGACTTATTAAAAGTTACTCTAACTTTAACTTTTTTTTATATTTCTTTACACTTTTTACTTTACTTTAATTATAATTTTATTATTATATATTTTTTTTACTTTTTCTTTATATCACTTTATATTATTTATTTTTTAATCTTTTTTTTATCTTCCCCCTCCCCCAAATCGGCACACAGCAGGGGGAGGGTTTCTTCTCCCGAAACCAGCGGCGGACTCCCTCCAGTGGCGGTAGGGGGTCTTCTTCTTTCATGGTAACTTACGATGGGTGGTGAAAACCTTAGCTCTGATTCCATGTTGGTGAATCGATTTCAGTCATTTCTAAGGCCAACCATGAGTCGATGGTGACCGTGAACTGATTAAGCTGAAGCCAAAGTATTGTAGCCCAAACAAAGCCAGATCTTCTTGAACTCGTGTCAGAAGAACGACGATGAGCCTTACTCGAGTGATTAATTGGTTGTAATCAGGAGGATCTTGAAGCCCAAAACAGTCCAATGAAGCCGACTGATCTCGTTTGGAGACGAACAGAATCTAAGAAAAACAAGGGGAAAAAATGACTGGTAGGTTGGTAAAACCGTGAAAAGGGCATTGAGAAGGAGTGAACTATGGCGAGTGGTGAGATGTTGATGCAGATCGGTAGGAGAAGATGAGGCCATCAGTGACTTGGGGAAGCTCCTTCGTGAGTGCGTGAAAAGTGGAGTGAGACCGAAACAGCTGGGGAGGATCGATGTGTGATGGTGTGACACCGATAGTTATATCGGTGTCTGGTAGGAGGGAAAGCACTCACCGATAAGAAATGGAAATAAGTGATATCGGTGTGTCATGAGGATGCTGGGTAAAAAAATTAACTACCGGTAGGAGGAAAGAGAGACCGATGAGGATCGGTAGCAGATAAGGAAATTGGCACGTTGTGAAATCTATAAAACCGATAGTTAGAAATGGATCGGTGATTCATTGACTCACCGATCGAAGAAATAAAGGTCATTCACAGCGAGACACCGATAGATGAAAATAATATAAGACACCGAAGATATGAGGGACTGATAGATAAAATAAAGAGTAATCGGTATGACGTGAAACCGATGGAAGGATAATGGAACGGTGAGTTGCAACAACAGTGTGTTATGAGAGACTGATGGTGATTCGAAGCAATCGGTGAGTCACAACTCACCGATAGTTATAAAAAAAACTTCAGTGTGACATAACATCGGTGCGACACTCACCGAAAGTTAAAATTTAAAAACATTAAAAATAAATATTAATTTACAAAAAATTATAAAATGAATAAAACATTAACTTACTAAATTAAAAATCAAAATAACTAAATTGTTAAAGACTAAATAATTAACTATAACTAAAAACTAACCAAATTATTTAGCAAACTAAAAATAGAAGCAACTAATTATTAACTAAAAAATAAAAGTTAAGAATAATTTAAAAAAAAGTATAAACAAATGCAGAACACCTACAATTAATTAACTGCAAACAAATAATTAAAATAATTAGGATTAACTAAACTTATTAAACAACAAAGTTAATTAAATAGATGACAAAATGAAATTCTAACATTAAAAACAAATTATTTAATTGAACTTTAACTTAAACCTATACACAACGTAAATTATTAATTAGATAACACTTAAATGAAAAACTAATCAATTAATAAGCTACAATTATGAAAGACTTAAATTATAATTACTTAAAGAATAATTACAAGGAAGCAGCAGGTGAAAAAGAGAAGCAACGGTGACTCTTTATTTCACCAAAATCTATTATCTAACTCACCAGTAGTCTAAAATAAAATAAAAATGAATTAATCACCAATCTGCATACATAAAATAATATAATTAATGTTTAAAAACTATTAATTAATTAATTAATTAACTATTTGAACTAATAAAATTAAAAGTGAACGATTTAACTTAATTAAAAACTCATATTATATACTTAAATGATTGGCAGAACACATTAATAAACATGTTAACCTATTCTATTGTAACTAAATTAAATGATAAAATATTAAAATAAGGTATAATTTAATTAAATTGAATTACATAAATTAAATAATTGTTTATAATAAATATTAACTATTATAAATTTAAGCAGATTAAAATTAACCAAACTAAATAAGACATAATTAGAGTTGAATAGTTTAGTAAGATTAAAATTATTAATTTAAAGAATAAAAATGCATAATTAATTATAAAAAATGTTTAATTAACATATTTAGTGATAAAATTACAAAAGTGAAAATATTAATTAAAAAATGTCAAAATAATTAATTAAATTGATAAAAATTAAATAAAATATGTGGCAAAACTATGTAAAAATAGAGCCACATCAGTTAACCACTATAATTGGACAATGGTTTCCTTTCTATGAATAAGAAGAGATGAGAAAAATTTATATATAGAAGATATTACACATTGAATATAACGTTACATAATATAAATTATACTAGATTTATTATGTTTTGATTTATGAAATATGTGAAGATAAGGTTGAAGAATAAAATAAATTAAAAGCAGTAGTTTGATAATGTTACCACTTGCGGATCACCTCCCACAAGGACCCCTTGAGAAACTTGTAATTGGTTTTTAGTGAGAAAAAACAATAGGATATGGGGAGAGTTGGTGGGAGAGTTTTATTCATTGATTTGGAAATATTAAAGTCTTGGAATGTTCTAGGAGAAGAGGTGATTAAGGGTGATATTTATAAGGGGAGGAGAAGGGTGTTTTTGGAATTTATCAGAATATTAATATATAATAAGACTATTCTAGATCCAAATGCATTGAAATGGCCTATAAATTTATATGTAATGAAATTTTAGACCATATATTATCCCATTTTTAATTATTTAAGTTTTTTATGTTTTTTAAATAATTTAGTAAAATATTAATCCCATAATTATGATTTTTCACAAATTTAAAACTATTCATTACTTTGAATTTAAAATCATCAAGACAACAAGTAAAATTTTTACCAACTATTTTATTATATAATAAAAATTTCATGTCAATATATAGCATTATTTTATCACCTCTAATATCTCAAACTATATTTTTTTTATATTTTCAATATCATTTATTTTATTTTTCAATTAATTAAATAATTACTACATGATCGTTGTATAAGAATTTAAGGCAATTATTAATTCTCCAAAAATTAAAAATAAATGAAAATTATGAATATTAATATTTTATATTTCAAAATAATATTTATGTTTGAACATATAATGTTTATAAACACATATTAAAAATGTTATACTTATTAAAAACAATAGTGTGAATTGTTTGACTTTTCTTTAAATAAAATACCATAAAGGACTTAATGTCAACCATTTTATCCAAAAGGTTATAAATTAGACCCATTGATGATTATGGTATAAAATTACACATATAATATAACTGGGTAAAGTTTTATGGTCATTTTCTAAACCTTATCATATAAATTTTACCCTTAACTAACTGATAAACCCATAACTTTAGTAACAAAAATTATAAAGGGGGCTATAAATATTGATCAAAAAATAAAATTGGTATATTTTATAAATTTGAAACTCTTGATTCCAAATATTTAATCTAATTTTTAAAATTCCAAACATGAAATTTGAATAATGTAATATAATATTAAACCTGAAAAATTCAATGAAAACAATTTTTTTTGAAAAATGACCTTTTTGTATAAAATTATTTTATACTAAATTCATGTATAAAATTAATTTAAAAGACCAATATAATATTATTTATAAAAAAGTAACTAATTGAAGTTTAAAACTAATGAAAAATAAAATTTTACTTTGTAAATTCTTTAAAATAAAATATAGTTGTCAATGTAAATCTTTATTTTTCATTATTGATTATAATATGAAATTTTTTTTAAAAAAATCAAAAATTAATACAAAGATAATTTTGACATGATGAATTAAAAAATAGAAATAATTTTTTTTCAAATAAATTTTCTGAATTTTTAAAAATTATTTATATTTGTTTTGTCATATAAAGTAATAAAATCATTTTTCGAAGAAAACATTTAAAACAAAACAAAGCGAGCTTACTAAAATTTTAGCATTTATTTACTAAGAATTTATAAATATATATAATAATATTTTTATTCTTATCCATAACCTCTAATTATATGGCTAGGTTAAAACATTTAGTTTAGAATAAATTTTTTTAATAGTACATCGTGGTTTATTTAAAATCGTTGTTACGTGCAATAAAGGATAACAAAGAAATAAAATTATTTAAATATAAATTTTCAATAAAAATATAAGGGTGTTAAATTCTTCTAACATTATGAAATTTCACCCTCCAATTATTTTTTACAAAGTATGGTGAAAATAGGTGTGGGTACTTCTCCTTTATCGCTTCCTTCAATTCCCATGTCGTATTTTCGTACTTGTGATTTCTTTATAGTACTTTAACTAGGTGAGTGGTCTTATTTCATATAAAATTATATATATAGTTCAAGAACCTCACTATATACTCCTCATAAGATAGATCAATTTCTATCTTTACCACCACTGAATTCAGTACATGTGAGGGATCTAGTATATACTTCCTTGGGAGGGATTCATGGAATATATCATTTACTTGATACATGGTTGGTAGAAGTAGTAGTCAATATTTCAAAGCACAAATGAGATCAAGAATATAAAATTGGTTGATTTACCTAGGACTTAGCTTTCCCTTCTTCCCAAATCTCCCGACTCTCTTCCATGGAGATAAATAGAGGAATAAATTATCTCCAACTTCAAACTCTATGTCATGTAAATAATTGTCTCCATAGCTCTTCTATCAACTTTGGGATGCCTTGATGTGTTGTTGAATTGCCTTTTCCTTTTTTACCATTTCTTCAACCATTTTATGTCCTAATATATTATTTTCTCAAACATCATCCCCACATGTAGTGTTCTACATCTCTACCCATAAATTGATTCATATGGATCATTTTGGATTCTTGATTGGAAAATATTATTTTAAGAGAACTCTACAAGTGAAAGATGATGATCCCATCATCCATTAAAGTCCATTGAAAATTCTATCAAAAGTTCTTCAAATTTTTGAATGGTAATCTCAGACTATCCATACTTTTTAGTTTGATAATACATACTAAAGTTCAACTCAGTATTTAGAGAATATTGGAGACTTTTCCATGACATGGAGGTAAATCTAATATCTCTATCAGATACAATTGATAATGGTACACCAGTTAGCCTCACCACTTATCTGATGTATATCTATAAAATTGGATCGAGTGATTAGTCCCCTTGAATTGTAATAAAGTGAGTTATCATTGTAAGAATATCCAAAACAACCAATAAGACATTATTTCCTATGTATTTCTATGAATGCCTAGTGACAAAGTCTATGGTGATGTTTTTTCATTTGTATATAGGTATTGGTTATGGTTTCATCATCCACTTTGAATTTTTCATTTCAGCCTTCACATACTAACATACCTAGTGCATTGATGTATATTCAACGATCTACTTCTTCATATTGTCCCACCAATAGTGCTATTGGAGATCTCGATATATCATTGTGCTCCCTAGGTTGATGGTGAAGGTATCTATGTGTATCATTCAATATCTCCCATTTGGATTATAATTTTTTGGTGCACATAATCATGACTTAAATATTATGACTTCTTATTTATCAATATTGAACTCTAAGGGTTTAAATTTTCTTATAGATTCAACCTTGTTCTAAATTTCCACAAACATTATTTCAGCATCCTTTATCTTCTCCATAAAGGGATTTTTGAGAGATAATTTGAGAAATTAATTATGATTTTCCTTCCCTTATGATTCCTATTTCCATTCATTATAAGTCTTAGATGATTGAATCCTTCTCAATTCTAGTTATTGATAATGTTTCAAGATCCTTTTTACATAGAAAAAATACCACTTTATTTTCTTTACCATAATGGTAGTGGATTGAGACATCAAAATTCTTGATGATCTCTAACCATCTTCTTCAATGCATATTATGCTTATTCTATGTGAATAGTTATCTGAGGCTCTTATAATTAGTAAATATTTTAAGCTTCTACCCATATAGACAATTCCTCCATATTTTCAACATCATGACAATATTCTCCAACTTAAAATCATGTGTGGGATTGTTTTTCTCATTAACTTTTCTATTCCAAGAGTTGTATGCTATTAATTTATCATTTTATATCAGTACACACCCTAAGACCTTCACTGGAACATAACTTTATACCATGAAGAGTTATCCACTTGTGGGTAGTTTAAGTATTGGTTTAGTGAAAAGCCTCATTTTCAACTCTTTGTATAAGTCTTCACATTCATTGGCCTATAAAAATTTTAACACCTTCTCATTCAGCTTGGTTATTGGGTTTAAAAATTGTGAGAAGTTACTCATAAACAATCATTAATACCTAGATATACCTAGGAAAATATGAATATCCATTACAGATATTGATCTTGGCCACTCCTCAATTTCATTTATCTTATAAGGTTATATATATATATCTCTTTTTTATTGATAATGTTCCCCAGGAATGATAATTTTTTCATCTAAAAATCACATTTACTATAAGTTTCCTATAGTTTATCCCTTTAAAACGTATTTGGAAAAATATTCAAATATTCCTCTTTTTTCCTGGAATATATCAAAATATTATCTATAAAGACTATCAAAACATTATTGAGGTAATCTACAAAGACATTATTCAGTAAGTCAATGAAAATTGAAAGAGTAGTAGTGAGTTCGAAGGGTAGCACTATGAGATCACAATGTTCATTCCTTGTTCAAAAGGCTGCCTTGAGAATATCTTTATTCTCCTCCTTTAATTAGTGATCTCTATACTTAAGGTCCACCTTAGAGAAATACTTGTCCCCATGTAGTTTAATAAAAAAATAATTCTATCTATGTTAGGGGATACTTGTACTTTATCATAATTTTTTTAGATAATGATAATGAATGAAGAGGTGCATCGATCCATAAATTTTCGTGAAGGATAGGACTAGTACAACACACAATGAAAAACTCAGGTGTATATAACCCTTATACAAATTCTATTGTAACTACTTCTTCAATTCCTGCAACTCAATGATGGAAATACTATAATAAGTATTTGATATGTGCATAGATCTAAGAATAATTTCAATTGAGAACTCAACCTCTAGGTCAGAAGTAAGATTGAAATTTTCTTTAGGGAACACATCAGTTTAGTTCCTAAAAATTACAATTCCTTCAAGCATGATCTTCTCCTTTATCTCAATCATTTGAGCTAGATATTCTTACTCATAAGGAAATAATATCCACACATGAGTTGATGATTCTTAATGATATTAATAATTCTTCTTAAACATGTATAGAATTGGAGGATGTCGTGGGATATGATGGGTTATCGCTATCTACCAACAGTTGATGTTCGATTTATATAAAGATAGAAAATACATTCCCAACATAGAACCCAACTCTACCAAAGGAAGTAATTGGAATTTTTACGGGATAATCAGTCCACAAACACTGACCGGGGAGGAGTTATATACATTATATGAAACAATATCCCCATTTTTTGTTCTCATAGATAACTCGACCTCCATATTTTGAGGTGGTATATGAATATTTATACTAATCTTGCAGGTTATGAAAGAATGAGTAGATACAAAATCAAATAGTGCATTAACTATTCTTTAATGAATAACCAATGAACTTATCACCACATAATTATTGGGATCCACCACTATATTAGTTATATCATATTCTCTTACATTATTCCTTTAAGGTTTTTGTTGTTGAATATCTATGATAACCCTTGTCTTTGAAAATTGGCATGTATAATTCCTAGGTTCCTTGAGGTTGAAAAAATGTACTACAGGCTGAGTATTGAAATGAAAATTCATTTCTTCTTCTACATTAGTGGGATTCTTCAAGTCCCTTTAGAAAATATTATCTTGATGCCCCTATCTTCCACATTTTATGCATATCATGGTTCTATTTATATAATTACCGATATTTTTCTTCCCACACATTTGACATGTTGGATGTTGGGTTTTCATTCCTCCATGGGATTCATCCATTGTTCCTCCCATATTAAACTCCATATTCTAATTTTTATCTCTTATCTCATGATACCACTGAAAGTATCTAATCTCCATCTCATCCATAAGACAAAAATAAACAATCTCTCTATAGTTATCAGTGTCTCTAATTTACAATAATTTTTATAGAATCATCTTTAATCCAATTAATAATGTACCTACCTTAATTTTAGTGTTCATGACAAAGTCAAAGATGTATTGTGAAATCCATGTAAATATTGTCTCATATGTCCTGATGGACCCATATTCCTTTTTCTTTAGTCTAAGGAACTCCCTCTCCATCTTAAGATGGAGAGTTCATGGAAAATAATTGTTAAAAAATATTATCTTGAATCCTTCCTAACCCATGGAATCAATTTCATCCTTATACATTATGTACTTGATCATTTTCCACCACTGTTCATCTTCTTGACTAAAACTATAGATCACCAGTATTTCTTTCTATTCTTATGAGCGTTGGAGGATAGAGAATATCTTTTAAATTGTGTTAATCCATTATTTTTCAATGAAGGGATCAATAGATGCACTAAATATAGGAGGATTTTGTCACATAAATGAATCTACTACAACCTCACAATTCTTAAGAGAAGGAGGAAATTCCACACCTATCAATTTAGTATTAATAACATGATTTAATTCATCCATTATTATCCTAAAGTTATGAGTTCCTATTCCCATACTATTTGGAATCTAATTAGAGAAACCATCACATTTACTATCAAATTTGTTGTTGGCATGGGTTCATCTATTTTCCACCAATAACTAGAAAAGAAAAGTAAAATTAGGGGGATTTAATACTTAGATAAGGAGAATATAAAAATAAAAATATAAACATATAAATAATAACTTATAAATGAAATGTATATCATGGCTTATGATTGAATATGTTTCAATCTATGTTATCTGTGGTGATATAAGTTTCCTTTGGATTATTATGAATATTTCTAGTTCTAATACAAAAAAATAACTAGTCCATCCTATGTTACACACTATAGCGACAAAATCCTTTAAAACATATTATTATGTGACTTTAATCATAATTATCCATGAAAAAAACTAAGGATCAAAACATCAAGTGTATTTGGATGACTAGGTATATAATAAGAAAACATGTTACTAGGTTAAAAAATATTTTAATAGTCATCATAATGAGATCTTAAAAACCTCTCAAATCCAAAGAATTCATAGTATAAACTAGGAAATACATAGACAAAAGGGGTGAGATAACAATCCTAGTAAGGGAATAAACATTAGAATAAACCATATCACATGATTTTGAAGGCATGATATGATAAAAAAAAGAAACGTATCACGGATAAAAATATGAATTCATAACATACAGAACATGGAATAACATGATCGTGGAAAAATATAAAAGTGACAGAAAGATATAAAATTACATAAACATGAGTGAAGGATAACAACCAAGACTATATTACATGCTATAAAGAGTCCCATAACAGATTAGATTTACTCTATAATCCTATACATAACATAAAATGAGAATAAAAGATTACCCAATTAATTAGAATACCATATAGGAATTACCATCAAAACATGATCATGCATAGGTGTTCCACATAAATAATCAACCATAATGTTTACTCATGGAAAGAAATGGGCATCATAATCATGTCATAAAGCATATCCAAAGGGAATATAACCATTTTATCCATGAAAAAAGAGATTAAAATTATAATTTTTCATTAATAAAAGAAAAATAAGAATATTTCAATAATAATTATATACAAATGAATTTAAATCATGAAAAATAGTGGTTAGGTAACATTAGAAATTATCCACCTAAATGTGGTTTAGGGGAAACAAATGAAGAGTATTTAAAGAGGATAACGGAAATTTTTTTTGTTTAAAAACAAAAATGAAATAAAATAGTTTATTATGATAGATATAATGATTTTATAAAAAAATATGAGGTTTAAATAATTTTATGTAGTTTTCTTGAAAATGGATAAGAATATGAGAAGTTCCCTTTAATCGAGTTTTCTTATCGAGAGGAAATGAGAAGCGAACTTTTCAAAATGTTTCATTCCCAATCAGATATAGATGAATTGATTTACATAAATATGTTTGGTAAATATAAATAGAATATAAAAATGTTATATAATAATAATTAGGAGATAAATTGAGGCAATGTGATCAAAATAATAACCTAAAGGAAATATTGAGGTTTAAATATGTCCCTTGACTTATGTCCAAATGGGTTCTGCACTTGTACTTAATTTCATGGATAAGAAAATTAAATTCATTAATTTATTAATTTAGAACCACTAGTGTATTTATTTTATTTATTATAATTTTTTGAAGTTTAGTTATTGTCATTTTGATGAGTTATAAGGTTCAATTTCATCATTCAGGGGTGTTTGTTTCATGGTTTCGTGGTTAATTAACTTGTGTGTAATTATGAACTTTAATTTAGAATGGGAATAATATCATATAAGGGAAATGAAATTGTATTCATACACATAATGAAGTTTTATTTTTACCATATATCATGTTTTCTAACATGAGGTTGATTAATTTTATAAAACATTAATGATAAATGTTTAATTTATTTTGGCGTTTTTTCTCACCATCACATATTAGTTTTATTTTATTTAATATTATATCTATATATTAGTTAAATAACATGAAATAAGTTATAATATACTCATTAAAATCTAATTTAACCATAATAATCATTTTATTACCATTCTTAAAGGTGGTAATGGAAAAGGAAAACTCATTATCCATGGAGACGGATAACCACCATTATTAGGACAATGGTTTATTTTCATTGAATAATCGGAGTTGATAAAAAGGGTTGGATAAAGGATATTTCATTTTAAATATTACATTCTTTTATATATATGGTACCAGAGTTATTATTATTTGATAGATGAAATAGGTGAGGATAAGGTAGAATATAAAAATAAATTAAAAAAGGTAGTTTAAGAAAGTTACTTCTTGAATATCACCTACTTGAAGAATCCCTTGAGGAACTTTGAATTGGTATTTTTCTAAGACCATTATCCCATAAATGTGGTGAGAGTGGGGAGAATAGTGTGTGAAATATATTTATAAATCTTAAATTCTTGGAAGGTGTGAGAATAATGGGTGGTATTTATAAGGGTATGAGAAAGGTGTTTTTGGAATTTCTCAAAATATCAAATTATAATAGGACTATACTATATACAAATGCTTTTAAATGGTCTATAAATGCATAAGGTATGATATTTCAGACCATATATTATACAATTCATACTTATTTGTTTTTATTAGGAGTTTTAAATAATTTTATAAAACATTAATATCATAAAATATCAATATTTTCAAATTTAAAACAATGCATTACTTTACGTTTAAAACCCTTAAGACTGCAAATAAAATTTGAACCATCTATTTTATTATATCATAAATATGAAATGGTCATATATAAAATTTTATTATGACCTTTAAAATATAAAATTATAATATTTTTAATATTTTTAAAATCATTTATTTTATGTTTTCATTAATTTAATAATTATTGTATAATTATTTTATATGAATTTAAGGTAATTATTTGTCACATATTAATTAAAAAAAATTACCATGATGAATATAAATCATTTTTATTTAGAAATAATACTTATGGTTGAATATATATATTTTATAACTACATATTAAAAATGTTATACTTATTGAAAACAATTGTGTGACATTTATTTAAATAAACTACTATAAAAGACATAATGTCATCAAGTGGCTCTAAAAGATCATAAATTTGACCCATGAACATGTTTTAGGTCCTTATGATTCCAAAATCCATGTTGATGAATATTGATAAGATCCATTCCTCCTTCATATGGGACTATCATGGAGAAAGTAGGCGTCACTTGGCTTTGTGGAAGAGAATTTCAAAAGTGGTGGATGATGGGGGGATTAATCTGCGCAGTGTGTAAGGAAATATGTAATGTATCCAATTTATGATGTATTGATTATTTTTATAAGGTATATCTATTTGAGGTAGATTCATTATGTAGAAATATAGTACATACCTTGATACTCCAAGGGGAATGATATCAGGTTTGTGGCAGATTATTTGTGGACACATTTTGATCCTTAAGAAGCACACCGATTAGATCGTGGGACATAGAGATATCAACTTTTATTTTCCAAAATATTATAGTTCCCTCCTTAGCTTCCCAGGTTTCCACACACCTAACATTTCTTTTTACCATCTGATCCACCACCCTTCTTCTATGCATGCCATTTTTAATCCACAACAACATGAGGTTTTAGACCTCATTGAGATGTCCCTTAAGAAAGACCAATTAGCCTTCACGAATACCTAAGAGGGGTGTTATCCGAAAAATATTATAGGATCCTTCTATATCCTAATAACGATAGTTCCATTAGAAGGAACATTTTTTTGTTTAAGGAAATAATAATTAAATATAATTTCTGGGTCTGGAGGATCTATAACTGTGTGATTGCAATAGATGATGCAGTTATAAGTAAGAAGATCATCATAGCATTGAAATGCTAATGTAGTTATAATTTTGAGGAAAAAATATAGCATATTTTCTTTGCATGTGAATTAGCTACTAAGGTAAGGAGTGGTTTCCTAGATATCCTTTGATTAGGCATTTATCTTAGTGTTTGTGTGTATTTTCGTCATAACAGGTTGTATGGAGTGGGAATGAAGATGTTGGAGCATAAGTTCAAGGAATATTTTTTAGAGGTTGGATTTTGGTGCATATGGGATGCCAGAAACAAGGAATGTATCAATGGGAACTTCAGTTCCCCCTTGGCTAGGTAAGTTTGGTCTAGGGGTTTGGCGGTGGAGATGGGTCTTCTAGTTAATTATTGGGAGGACATCAACTTGTTGAGGAGGATCATTGTGGGCATAAGTAATGATCTATCATTTTTTTAGTATAAAGAAAGAGAGATAGGTCTATTGGAATCTTGTTGAGTTTGTCCTAAAGCTCAATGTCAATGGATCATGCGGTCAGGGGCTCATTCAAAGAGGAAGTGGAATTTAGGATCATAAATGTTCAGTCCTCACGGTCTTCAAAAGATTTCATGGTAGTGGGGATTTCATTATGGTCAAAACCAATTCCATACATAATGGGTTGTAGGTTTGTATGCATCACAATAACTTTCTTAATTTAATTAAATAAGACACTATATTAAACTATTGTGTCTTTCATGGGAAGGATAACATGCCATGGTCCATTGCTTACCATATTCATAGGTTCATTAATAAAATCCCCAACAGTGTATGATTACTCCACACATGGGAATAACATAACAAATTGGTAGAATTTATGGCCCCATGGGGTGATCAAGAGAATCTTTATATGATTTTCACTTCCACGTGCTCCCATCTTCTTAAGTGTGTGAATCTATTTAGAGTGGACGGCCTTAGATTGCAATATTTTAGACCACCTATTCCCCTAGAAACCATTTCTTATTTTGATTGGGTTGTGTTTGTGACGTTTTTTACTCTTTGTTTTTATTTTCCTTTAATAAAATTCCATGTTTTTTTGTTTATCATATTATTTTTTCTCTTAACTACCTGATTTACCCTTAACCATGGAAACAACAATTATTATGGTTAATATTTATATTGACCAAAATATAAAAGGGATCTATTTACTATATTTTGACCACCTAATTCCAAATATGGAATCAATTTTTAAAATTTCAAAACATGGAATTAGATGAATTTAACTTAATATTAAACTTTAAAAATGCAATGAAAAATAAATGTCCCAAAAAATGTCCTTTTTAGTACAAAATATTATTATACTAAATTCATGTAACAAATTCATTTAAAAGACCAAATTTAGAATATTTATAATAAAAATTAACAAATTATATATTAAAACTAATCCAAAATATATTTTTTCTATTTAATTACCTTAATATAAAATATAATTTTCAATGAAAATAAGTATTTTCACTAATCACCAAAATTTTAAACTTTTTTAGAACATCAAAAAAAAATATCCTAAGATAATTCTGACATGATGGATTCAAAAATAAAGTTAATTTATTCAAATAAATTTTCTAAATGTGTCAAAATTAATTATATTTATTTTCTCATAGAAATCATTAAAAAAGGTTTTTTAGAGAAATAATATTTTTTAAGAATAAAATACCGTTACAAAAAAGTAAGTTTTTATTTCGTAAGAATTAATAAATTTATTTCATAATATGGTTCTTCATATTCAAAAACTCTAATTTAATGACTCAGTTATAACAGATATGTTAAAATAATAATATTATAATAGTATATTATGTTTCGTTTAAACAAGGTGTTGCACGCAACACAAGCTACCAAGGAAATTAGATTATCTAAAGGGAAATATTTTATAAAATTATCATAGTGTTACATGAAATATGATATTAGACCATATTAATGAAAATAAATTATAGTTTGGGTCTCCATATAACATGTCTTTTTTCCTCTCCATGTATGAAAAATATACCCCTTGTACTCCCTCAAGTACAATATGATTGTTTTGACTGCTTCTTATGCAGTTCTCCTAGAATTTACTATTATTTACATACTATAATGTATATTTTAAAAATATCAAATATAGTACATATTATAGAATAATTAATAGTTCTATTCTCAGTGCTTATGGAATTATAATCACCAATTTAATCTTCTCCAATATATCATACATGTCTTTCAAATATATTTATTCCATGTGACATCTGAAAAAAATTTCTATTAAACTTTTCCAACATATATTTTTTAAATAACCTGTCAGCATATATACTTTGACTTTGTCTAAGAAATAAATTTTATCGACCACATTAGATCTCATTCCCTAGAATATAGGTTTATATATTAAGATACTCTATAGATAGTTACTTTCATTCTAGTCTTAAATAACTATAATACTAAACTATTGTTTTCCATTTGTTATCAACATAATTTCCTTTGAAAACTATGGTGGTCCTACTTACCACTTGATGAAGCATGAAAAATTTCATTTAAAAATGAATATTATATGATCTTGTTTCTTACATAAAAACCAGATTTTAGTAACTCACACCTCTTATTGGAATTCTAGGGAGTCACCAAATATTATGGGATATAACGTATATACACATTATAAGAAAGGTGGTGTGACATCCAATGCCAAATAAAATGATGATAGAATGTTGTTATGATAAGAATAATTCTAATGGATTTAGTCATGATTAAATGGTACGACTAATCAATCCATTTTGGTAATAATATTTTACTAACCATGTATAGTCTCTCTTGAATACTCACCAATGGATTTATATAAATTTATGAAACTTTGAAAATGCAAGCTTGTTTTTGGTACATGGAATCCATTTACTAAATTCATATAGACTATTAAATAATTTTTTTCCATTTACTACATCATTATAGGATCCATTATTCAAAATTGATAATGTATCACCCACCACAGTGAATATAAAACCACCACTATGGTTTTATCCTTCCTATATAGTATGTGTCTGTGGAAAATTCCTTTTTACACAATCTCTGGTAAAGCTTTTTATTATACTAACCACTTGCACATCAACAGACTTGACTTAACACAATTTAATCATTCCCCCACTATCCCAAACAGATATGCGTACCATATTATATAAATATAGTCTATCACTTGAATATAATTTTTCTATATCATAGATTTCGGAAATATCCTTAGGGATCTTTAAAATAATTACCTCAGATTTAAAATATATTTTTATTATTATTTTCTTATTTATTAACATAACCTTAAGAAAATATTTTCATCTAAACACATGTTATTATGAAATTAGGGATTTATTACATATTATAACTTATATGAAATCCATTTTTCATTATTGTAGGAATATGGTTATGGGAGCATTCCATTTCATTCAAATAATTTCATAAAAAATAATTGATGGTTCTACAGAGCATATGAGTTTCATCATTAATGATCATTTTACTTACATAATTACATTGGTGTGTTTAAGTAAATTACCATTTATTAATTACTCCATGATAGATTTTAATGGTTAATTTTTTTATGTAGGACTCATCATGGATCCCCTTCACTAACATTATAGCTTCGATGTGTATATTGAAATTTTTATTTAAAAATTACTTCATGATACATTATAGTCATCTAAGAATAATTGGTCTTGATATTACGTAGCACATGATCTTAAAAAAATTCAAAAATTCTAACCTTTTGTATATCATACTTCACATTTATGTTACATAAAAATACTTAATGGAGTGTTATAGAGTATATAAGCTAACCTCTAGCTTGAACTTGGAATAGTTCATACTCTCTCTGAACTAATTCTAAAAGATTTTTGGATTAATTTTTTTTATAAATTTCTCTTTTTCCAATAATATATTAGTAAATGTGTCGATAATAAAAAAGGTATTTAACTACAAAGAGTCTAAAAACCATACAGATTATATCCTTGAATACTACTTAGTTTTTATAGATAATGAATTATATTTCCATAATTAGATATATAACTAAGTATTACATTTTAACATATTTTATTATGAATGATTCAAGCACCACTTAACTATTAGTTGAGTATCATACACCATAAACAACATTAATTCCAAAAATGGAATATTGTTTATTCTTTCTGATGGAAATGTGAGATAAATGTTTTGGTAATACTTAATAAAATGTTCAAATAAAGCCAAAAAACTTGGAAATTATAAGTTGTGGAATTCTCATTAAATACTTAGAAATCACCCCTTATCATTCTCCTAGAGAATATCCCTTATCTATTTTATACATACATGGTTAACCTATTTGGATAGAAATGAATAACACACATTTAGTATCTAATACCCAAAAAGTAAAAAAAGAAAAAATAATTATAATTGATTAATATTCCTAAAGAAGAATAAATTACTCGCTTCTTTAATTTTTTTTATATCATTTAATCTTCCATAGACATATTTCATGATATGAGAATAAAATATCCTCTTATGTGATGATCTTACTATATTATTTTCAATTTCATTATGAAGGTTCCTTTGGAAAAAAACATTCCATCAGACTTTTAACCTCATCTTTTATATTTCTCACCATAATAACTAAAGATAAAACTTTCCTTAGGTTCATATTTTCTTTGATAAATTTACCTAGAAGTTAATGAAGAAAATTCTCCAAACTATTAAATTTTAATCTCAAATAAATATGGATTAAGTGGGTGATAAAGATAAAAAAATAAAATATATTGAAATAATCTGATCCATCAATAAATTTACATGTATTTAGTGTCATAATTATCTCATTCACATCTCACTTAACTTCCTCGTCACAGGCTTCTCAAAAATGAGATAACATGAGAATCCTTCCATTTCCTAATGTTGTTTTTTTTCAAAAAATCAGTCATTGATAATAGAATAATGATGTAAACATTAAATGAGTCATACATGAGTCTTCTATGAGCTTCATTTTAACCTTTTATCTCTATGGAATTTGATAAAGTATTGGAGACACAAATACTTATAATTTCCTATATTTTTTTACCTTATATAAGTACTAGTACTACTTTTGGAAATTTACAATAGTGAGGAAATGATATTTTTCCAATATTAATCATACTGTATTTATGTTATTACTTTCAATTTTCTAAAAAATAAAATTCTAGTAGATTATTACTTTATATTGAGTACTGATTTGACATTACTAATTAGTGAAATCAATCGATGTATCCAACTATTTTAAAAACCCCTAGTATACCTCAACACTAGTTTCTAAATACTTATTCATTCAAGTATTCTAGAAGAAAGGATCTCTTAAACCTATCCTCATAGTCCAAGATATGAATGTAAAACTAATCAGAGAGTATCAAGGTAAGTGTTTGACTATCCAACAACAATAACTCATAGATCCTTGAACTGTTGAGTTAAGTACCAACTCATAGATATATTAAACTTAATTTACACATTTTTTTCCTCAAAATTGATAACAAGATAAATAGGGAAACTTATTTTTTCCATATTTAGTTAATTTGACCCATCCCTTTCATGAGAACTCCCAATTTATAAGATGCACCCCCATCTAGGGTTGACGAGCTTGTTTTACTCCCAATTTGGTGAAAATTGAAAAAGCCGAAGGCATTACAACTTAATATTTATTTGAAGGTTTTTATTATTTCATGAGGAATGGAATCATTCTTTATTACATATTCCCAGACATTGTAATCTCACTAACAACATGAAAATGAATTAAATATAAAATATTCATCATATCTTGTTTTTTCTATTCCATTCATTTTAGTTTTTTATTTTATGTGATCATACTCACCTTTATACTCAAATAATAATAATAATAAATGCATAAGTTAAATAAACAATGTGATTAATCTCAATAAATTGGCATTCGTTGATCCATTTATGCACAATGGATCAACTACGACCCTAGGGACAAAATACAGAAGTCATGCCTTACTTGTATTATAGGTCACATCCTATATACCCAAGACCTGCGCTTCCTAATCCTATGTAAAAATATTTTTTTATTAAATTTATAAGGAATAACTTAAAATTACATAGTACTTTATACAATCATGGACCTTTATTGGTACAGGTTGTAGAGAATTTGACAAACTATAAAATTTATCAGAGTTGATCAAAAATAAAATTAAACGTGAAATTTGATTCATGTAAGCTAACTCCAAAACTGACTTTTTATACATCAGAACTTCTAAGATACTTGTGAAAATATTTTTAAAACATGGGATTAGCACAAAATTTCTCAGTAAGGCATTTTAAAAAAAAATTAAAACACATTAATAAATGTTTAGTTAAAACCAATTTTAAAGCCTTTTATAATATATATATATATATTAATTTTCAAAATATTATAAAAAATTATTATAATATTGAAATCATTTTGAAAATTATCCTTTGAAAAATACATGGGATTTCTCTATTGAAATCATTAGAAAATAATAATTTTTAATTAAATAGATACATGGCATATCCTATAAAATCTATGTGTCCATAAGAAATATCACTGGTTGGACAATACCCCATTGATTTTGTGGGTTCACTGCTCATTCCTTATCCAAGTGATGAATTTAAATTTAAGAAAACATTTTTACTGAAGATAATTCTTTCTCATAAAAAACCCATTAAAAAATTTAAATAATATATAAATTATTTTCATAAAAGAAAATAATTTTATATCTTCTAAACTTTGATAAATAACCTTTTCAACCAATTCGTAGGAGAAATCCATATTTTGATAAAATATAATGGATAAATACTTTGTAAATTACACCTAAAAACTATTTTAAATACTTTCACAGTTAAACAATTTCTTTAAATAATTTTTTAAATAAACATTTCCTTTAAAAACATGAAACACATGTCTTATGAATACGCATGGAATGATATAGTGCTTGGCCATAACTATATGCATGTGAAACACTCATAATGTTTTTAAAAATTTCTATACATAAAATTTGAACTATTATAATTTAAAATTTCACATAAATTGAATAAGTTTTGATAAAATTAAATTAAATTTAAATAGAAGTTTAAAAATAAAAGAATCACAAAATACAAATTTATTAATAGTTTGAAAATAAATTCTAGATTAGAGTTGTATTATAGGGTTTTAAAAAGATAATAATGAAAAAATCCTTACTTTATGTAATAATTTTGTAAAACATAAAAACATAGAGTAATTTTCTATTAAATTAATTTTTTTACAGAATTGAATCCATAAAATTAATAATCCATTAAAAAACTATAATTTTGAAAATATATTATCTACTATAATAAATTTTAAGAAATAAATAATTTAAAATAATTATTCTTCTTACCTTAAATTGAAATAGCGTGCCTTCTCACTTATATGGATGCAGAACTAATGTTTGTTCTTCCTCTAAGTAGAATAATTACTCTCCCTTTCTCTCTCAGACATGAATACTAAGCATTACTACCCAAAGACTTCCATAGGTGGGTTTATATATTTAGAACCATTATTTCAATATTATATGAATAATTATATTGATTACAAAGAATTTTAATTATAATATATATATATATATTAGTGTATTCTTATACACCCAATTACGATTGGTTTGATACTTTATGAGCAAGCTGATATACTGATAAGATATATATATTTTTAAACATTTGATCGGTGTGTTTGAGAAGAAGAGAACAAAGAGAAATATCTATTTGATCCAAAATTGATAATAAATTGAAAGAAACGAGCAGAGAGAAATAAATTATCCAGGATGGAAATAAAAATGGAAGAAAAATTAAATATTAAAAAAAATGTTGTTTAAGTCTCTGAAAGCAAAGAGTATTGAAGAAATTGTCTGAAAATGACAATAAAAATAGAATTTGGCGTATAAAAACAATATTAATAAACAAATTTTTTTTTTATTTATTTCATAATCCATGTAAAATATTTTATTTATATGAATACTAATGATAAAAATTGATTATTCTAAATAATGTTAAATTAAACTATATCGATAATAGGACTACTGATATCAATTGAAATCATTGAAAAAATCATATCAATTTAATTCAGGCATAAAATTTACCACAATGTCAAACAAATACTGTAGAAACATCTAGATGCATGACAAGAAAGGTACTATTAATCAAAAAATGATCTCAGAAGGAAGATTAAAGAAACTAAATTAAAATACACATACCTAGAAATTGATTTACAGGACGACAATGATGAAGAGAAAATTGCACCTCTCCGGCATTTGAAACCCTTTTGATCCACATCCAAAAATGAACCTTCTTCAACATTTCACCCTAACTGTACTTGGAATTGACTCAAAAACACTTTGACTTTCAAAATAAAACCCTTCCAACATCGACCCTCTTTCTCCAAGATCTAGCTCTTACTCGAGGTTGAATCATTCCTTCAGCAATTTAGCCTCCCCTCCTATTTGCACTCGGTTGAATCCTGATACTCTTCTACCCTTGGTTTTTTCCTCAAACTCTAACCCTTTCTAAAAAAATGGAGCATTTTTTTGAAAATCTTAATATCTCCATTTCTTTATCCAGTGTTTTTTTTAAAAACAAATTATATTTTCATAATTTGAAATTTATATAAACAAATTAATAATATTGATTTTAGAATTCATATATATTTATAATTTCAAAATTTATTAAATATATTCATAATAATTATAACATATTACCTTGAAAATAATAGAAATAATTTTTATTTTCAAAAACCATGTATTACAATTAATAATTATTTTTATTATTTAAAACATTACCTTTAAAAAATTTATAGTTTTTTATAATTATCATAAATCATATATTTACAATGTTTTATTATATTTAATTTTAAAATATGAATATCCATATTTTATTTTTACCTTTCTTATTCACCTCCCTTTTTGAATTATTTTTTTTATTTATATATACAATCTATTTTAAAATATTTAAATTATTTTATTTATTATCAAATGTAAACTAAATTCAATGTATTTCTTAATCATTTTACTTTTAAAATATCATCAATGTTTTTTTATTAAAAATTATCAATTTATATGGTTAAATTAATATATTTATAAATTGTACTATAATATTTTTTATGTAATAACTTAATTGATAAAATTAAGTAATAAAAATCAATAAAAATTTAAGTGTTATTTATTAATAAACATACTTTTTTGAGTTTTATTATAATTTATTTATTTATTTTCATAATTAGTAATTTAATATTCAATATCATTATTTCTAATATTGAATTAATGTGTAAATTAATAAAATATGTAATTATTATATTAAAAAGGGATATTAAATTATCCACCCATTAATTAATTGCGCCCTCACAATTCATTCTTCATAATTAAGAAAATTTGGCTTTTCCACCTTTAGAATTAGGAAAAACAACAATCATTGGACTTTTAGATTCCTAATAGAACTTAATTACCTATAAGTTTAAATGAAAAATTTCTACTACTTAGATTTTTTAAATGACAATGCCTAATCTTTAAATATTTCTAGACCATTCCACTAATACCAACTATAAGTACCTAAGACTCACACTTCCATATCCGATATAAAAACATTTTGTGTATTTTTTATAAGTAATAAACGAAAAAAAAGTTCCTTATACAATTGAAGACCTTTTTCAATCAATTGTTTTTGAGAATTTCAAAAAACTGTGAAATTTATCAGATTTTTAAAACAATTATATAAACTATTCTATTCGCTTTATGTGCTATGACTCTAAAAGTAAAGTCATTCATTTTTTAACATTTGAGATACATGTGATAATATTTTTAAAGCAGGACGTGTGGATAAAATTTTCCATTAATAGGTTTTAAAAACAGTGAAAAAAACATTAATAAATAATTAGTTGAAACCCCTTTTAAAACCTTTTATATGATATATATATATATATTGATATATAAAATAATTTTCAAAACCTTATTAAAAATACTTATAATTTGATATCATTTAAAAACAATCCTTTGAAAAATACTTGGGTTTTATCCTTTAAAATCATTTGAAAATAATAGTTTATGGATTAAACCAATACTTAGAATATCCTATAAAAACCATGTGGCCATAAGTAATATAACTAGGAGGAAAATATCTCTTCGAGGTTGTGGTTTCACTCCCCATTTCTTATCAAATAATTTTATACAAAAGTTCCAAATTTAATTTTTAGATTTTTTTTACTGAAGATCCACCTTTCTCATAAATAACTAATTAAAAAAATTTAAAATCATACATAAATTATTTTCATGAATAAAAATAATTTTATATGTTCTAAATATTTATAAATTAATTTTTCAGAAAATCCATATGACAAATCCATATTTTAGAAAAATATAATGGATAAATACTTTGGAAATTACACTTTAAAAATAATATTTTTAATACTTTCACAATTAAGAAAAAAATTTAAATAATTTATTAAATAAAAATTTAGTCTTGAAACATACAACACATTTTTTATGAATATGCATGGATTGATATAGAGCATGGCCATAACTATATACATATTTCAAATTCAATATTTTTAAAATATGTTCTATACATAAAATGATAACTATTGTCATGTAAAAATTCATATAAAATCAATATAGCTTGATAAAATCAAACTTCAATTAAATAAGTTATTAAAAATAAAACAATAATAAAATCAAACTTTCTTAATAGTATGAAAATTAAATCTGAAATAGAGTTGTAAAATAAAGTTTTAAATATAATTATAACATAACTCTATTACATAAAATAATAATTTTTCCAAACATAAAAACAGAGAGTAATTTCTTATAAATTTAACTTCCTTATTGTATTGAATCTAGATAAATCCATTACATATAATAAAATAATTATTTTTTGAAATACTATACACATAAAATAATTAATCCATTAGAAAACTATAATTTTGAAAATATAATTCTTACTAAAATAAATTTTAAGAAATAAATATTGGAAAAATAAATATTTTTGTTACCATAAATTGAACTAGGCAACCTTCTCAGTTATATGGTTACATAACTGGTGTTTCTTTTTATTCTAGGAAGAGGAATTACTCTCCCTTTCTTTCTCACTCATGTCTTCTATGTGTTAATACCCAAATAATTCTGATGTTGGGTTCATATATATATAGAGACATTATTTCATCTCTATGTGAATATTTATATTGATTCCACAAAATTAAATTTATATAATATATATTTATTAGTGTTGTTTTATAAACCTAAATGGTGTATGTTTTGATACATACCGAGAAAGATATGATACTAATAACACACAGATATATATATATATATATATATTTAAACATTTCATTGACCATATAAGAAAAAATAATCAATGTGGGATCTCAATTCGATCTAAAATTGATTAGAAATTAAAAGAAACAAGAAGAGAGATATAAATTTTCATGGTTTAAAATAACAATATAGAGAAAAATTTATTGTTTGGTAAAAATGATGTTTGATTCGTTGTAAACAAAAGTATCGAATAAACTATCAGAAAATTGTAATAATAACCGAATTCAGTGTATTTGGAGAATATCAATAAATGATATTTATTTTGTTATTTTAGCCTTAATCTTCTCAAAATAGTTTACATATATGAATACGACTGATAAAGAATTTATTATGCTAAGGAATATTAAAATAAACACGATTGATAATAGTAATATCGATAGTGGCTGAAATTATTGAAAAAATATATCAATTTAATTATAGCATCCAATTTACCATTGTGTCAAACTGAGACAGTAGAAAAATAAACATGGATAATAAGAAAGGAACTTTTATGCCAAAAATTCACCCCTAAGGAAGATTAAGACACCTAGATAAAATACAAAAACATACAAATTGATTTATAGGATGACAACGACAAAGAACAAATCACACCTCTTTAATGTATGAATACCCTTCAATCCACATATAAACATTAACCACCTTCAATATTCTTCCCTAAATGTGCTCAGACTGGACTCACCAACACTCAGTCATCTGAAACAGAACTCTTTTATGGTATATCATCTTTCTTTGAGCTCAAGCACTCACTTGGGGTGGAATACTTCCTTGAGTGTTTCAGATTCCCTCTCTATCTATGCTCAGCTGAAGACTATTCCACTTCCGCCCTCTGTTCTTCCCTCAAACTCGACCCCTTTCCGAAAAAATGAAGCCTCAATTCTCAAATCTAAATATCCTCAATTATTTATTCAATTTTTTAAAAAAAATTATGTTTTCATAATTCAAATTATAAAAAAAATTGTAATATTTATTTTATAATTCATATATATTTATTATTTCAAAATTTGTTAAACAAATTCTTAATAGTTATAACATATTACCTTGAAAATAATATAATTAATTTTCTTTTTCAAAAAATATCTCTCACAATTAATTATTATTTATATTATTTATAACTTTAACATTAATAAATCAATAAATTTTCATAATTATCATAATTAATATATTTAAAAAGTTGTATTAAATCGAATTTTAAAATTTGAATATCCCTATTTTATTTTTTTCTTTCTTATTCTCATTCCCTTTTGAATTAATTTTATAATATATATATATATACTCTATTTTAAAACATTTATATTGTTTTTATTTAATATAAAATGTGGACTAAATTCAATTTATTACATAATCAACTGACTTTTCAAACATCATTATAAATTTTGTTAAACAAAAATACATTTTATATGGTTAAATTTATATATTTATACATCAAACAATAATTTTTTATATGTGTGAAATTAATTGATATAATTATGTATTAAAAATCAAAAATAATTTTAGTGTTATTTGTTAAAAAACTTTCATTTATGAGTTTAATTATAATTTCTTTATTTATTTATTTTTACAATTTTTAATTTAATATTAAATACTACTATTGATAAAATTGAATTAATGTTTAAATTAATAAAATATATAATTTTTATATTAAGACTCAAAATATTACAAGCACCCTGATCCAATGTATCTACATCTCATATAAAATGATAACTTATATCAATGTAGTCCATGTATTATAAAGTTATCAACTTTATACATAATGACTTGGGAATATGTAAAGTACATGAATAAAAATAAAATTGGAGGTGTATACCCTTATATATATAAATCGATGATAGAAGATGCATATACCATCAAAAAATAAATTAATTATTACATCCATCACATGAAATTGAATTAATTAATTAATTTAATTAAATTACAAACATACATCAGTCTGAAGACGATGAAGATCAATCAGTAGGCAATATAGACATAATATAAAATTAATTTTCTAATAAATTCTACATGAGAAAAATTTTAATTGAATTAAAAAAAATTTATTTAATTTAAATTCATAAA
Organism: Viscum album; assembly: GCA_963277665.1. Classification (NCBI taxonomy): domain Eukaryota; kingdom Viridiplantae; phylum Streptophyta; class Magnoliopsida; order Santalales; family Viscaceae; genus Viscum; species Viscum album. The sequence continues at coordinate 514,856,698 of OY728131.1, forward strand.
ATAATAATACCTTGGTCCTGAGATAAATTCTAAAACATTCAAAAATATTTCAAGACTTTTTAATTTATTTTAACATTTTTAGGCCCCTGGGTGGCTTGGAAACTCTTTAAAAGGTTCCAAACTAGTTTCTAGACTCAAAATTGGTCATGCCAATCCAACTTGGTTGTGGTTTACCAAATGGATTTGAAAAACATACAGAAGGAAGTGGATGGGGGATCTATTAGGTATAGCTGGTAGTGGGAGGTGCACCGTGAGGGCCATGATGTCTGACTAGTCGTGAAGGTATGTGAGGGGGTCCATTAGGTATCGCTGGCGGCATATAGTCGATGGATGAGATCCATATACACTACTATCCCAAATTAAAAATATATCATTATCATGATTATTATTATTATTATTGTTATTATTATTTTTGTTTTTATTATTATACTCTATTACGCAGGGACTAATAACCACCCTCATCATTATATAATTTTATATTTCTTCTCTACAACACTAGACATGCAACCCCATTACACTTTTCATATATATATATATATATATTGTTTTTACACTCACTAGAGTCACCCCTTATATAATTTTAATTTTTTAACTTTGTTCTGAAGACTCTTAATATGATTTTGAAAAGCCTTTTCAAATTTTAGAAAACAAATTCTACATTTTTTTGGAATTTTTCTCGGTAAAAAAATATTCTTGTCAAACAAATTCAGGTGGGAGTTCGGGCTCACTAGAAAACTCCATCAACTACTATCTATGGGTGGAATAAACCAAAAAAAACCCCACATAGAAGGATATATATGTATATATGTTTATCATTTTAAACTAGAAAAATTGATTTTGATCTGATTTATAACATTATATGGCTATAAGTTTTCCATTATCAAATGGATTGAAGCTTGTTTTTGTGTCACAGGACCATTGCGATGACCTATACTTGAATTTAATGAAATTTTAATTTTAATTTTTCTTAAACCATCATGTGATCACTCTGATACCAATTGATGATACCAGGTACATTGTGGAAGCAGATATGTTGGGGATATAAATTTTTTATTATTTATTGATGTTATTATGTTGTCTATGATGATGTAAATTTCATGATCTTGAACTTATAATGAGTTAATTTATTTTTTATGTTTTGTTTAATATCACTTTAATTTTTTGGTTAATTGAATGGTTCTCAGAAGTATGAGGATTCTCAGGGGTGTCCTAGGGGTTTAGGGATGGAAAAGGGCAAATAAGGTCCATCCAATGCTTGTTTTATGATTGTATCATGATTAGTAATAATGGTTATCTGAAACCACAAAGGCATGGAAGGTTTGTTCATGATTAATAAACTATGCAAGGTGGAACCTAAAACCTTGCGGGCCTAGACATAGCCATCCAGTATGGCCTCTTAATGGGTCGAAAAAATATGTGGGCTCCCTAAGAGACCATGCAACCCATGCCTCCTCTTGGACAGAGTGTGGAACATGGTTAGTACACAGTTCGACCAATCATGTGGACAAACAATGAACCTAATTAAAATGCTAAAATGTCACATCCCCCCCTTCAGGTTTTAGGGTTCTAACCCAATTTTCCCCTATTTTATTCTTTATCAGCCTAGGTGATGAACCATTTTCCCTGATTCTCTCTAAAGATGAATCCCCTTCATTTATTGGTCATTTGGAGTGTTGTTGGGTTTGAATCGAAGATTTAGGTGTGTCGAACACCCCTCTTACTTCTATTTTTTGGAAAAGGCCTTGTGTAATTGTTCTTATCCTTCATAATCCCTAAAACATTGTTTTTCCATCATATTATCAGTTTCATCCTTGGTGGTAGTTTTAGTTGAAATAATGGTCTAAGGATAATTGAGTTCCCATTTAAGAACTATACATTGGTGGTCTATAAGTTATATCCAAGATTTATATTTTTATTTATGTGTATGTGGTTGTGATCTTGGTTCTATCATTATGAGCATTTATATCCTCAATAGGAAATGATTAATTGGGTATATAAATGATGTGTTATACCCATTAAGATCCTCAAAAGACCGAATAAGGATGAATGGGCTTGGCCTATGGACACGCATCTGGTGGGCTAGTACCTTGAATATCAAAATTTGGATATTAAAATATGAAATTAAGGGTTTATGGGATTAAACCAATTTTTAAATGTGGTTAACATGATAACTTGATATGATTGGGTTTTTAAATGGATGATCTAAATGGGATATGACATGTAAATGGATGGATGAGATAAATGATTAAATAAGGTTTTCCTCATTTTCAAATGGATTGGAAGGGGTAATGAATCATTTTAATGCGTTTAAATGGTAAAATAATCATGTTAGGATAGTTGAGAACACAATGAATGCTATTAATCAGGGAATTGTGATATAATATAAATGTATAAACCTATGTTATTGTTATTGATAGATCATTGAAGATGACCCTTGGTTATGTAATAAATGGTAGTGGGATTTTTGACTGATGTTCCTCTTCTGTGGGTGCCCTAGACTGATATTATGGGCTTCCCTGTGCATAGTAGTTTTCAAGGAAATAACATATTCTCCTGAACTCAGGGGTATGAACCTGACATTTCATATCATGGTTAGGGTGGTTGAATATGGAATTCCAAACCCCAATTAGATTTTGAGACTGATGATCATATTTTTCCAACACATAACCCTTTGACACATGTTTTAGATGACCAAAATTGATCAGAGAAGGTTTGATGAAAAAATTGGTAAATCATGTAAGTAAGAATAAAAGTAACTAATTTAAATAATGTTAAATAACGAACCTAGTATTACATTTCTAATTTCATTATTACCCATACTTATACATACACTATATTAGACTAGATATTTTTCATAAGATGTTGGAGGTGGCCTATTGAGTTTTACTTGCACTATCCTTAGTATTCTATTGGGAACCAGAGCAAACTTCATGGTTGTAGGTTAGGATAAGGGAAATGACCCTATTCTTGAGGGTTGATTTGTGGATTAGGGATGTTCATGGATGAGGGCCCATAACTGATTTCAGAAACCATTTGGAAGATTCTTTAACATGTATTTATTTTGGGGTTTCCTTAACACATTGTTTTGTACAGAATGAAATTTCATATTTACAGTTTTCTTGTGGGAATATACCCAGTTTTGAGGAATTTTTTGAGATAATTAATTATTTTTTACTTTATTTCTATTAGTTATTATTTTATCAATTTTGGTTTACTATGATAAATAGGGTATATTCTCCCCATGTGATCTGTGAGACCCCTGAAACTAGTTGACATCATCTAGCATGTAGGGAGGTGCACTTGTGGTCATGTGGAAAACATTTACAAGGAACTGAATTAGTGGAACCTGGTTTTGGATGTTAAAAAGTGATATCAATGTTTTTATTTTTTATTTTTTATTTTATTTGGGAAAGTTAGACGTGGGATTAGAAGGCTTCAGGCCTTGGAAATGAGATCTTGCATGGGAGAAGCTCACCCATGTGTGAGGGAAAATATGAATACCCAAGTTGGGATTTTCTTTCTTGACCTATTACATTATAGTTGGCTGTCATTTCACATTGGTTGATTCACCTGAAATGTGATGTTATTATTTTTGAGATTGTATTTATGGATCATCATTGAATGAGAATTTTATATGCAGGAATTACTTTAAAAACATAGGTATATATGTGAAAAGTATCATGTTAGCCACACATGAGAAATTAAGATTTATTGAGGTCAGATAAATTGAAAATTCATTTTGATTATATTTAAATTTTAAAGAAAATGTTCCTAATAAAAATGTTATAATTTTAAAAACAAAATTAAAAAATTGATTATGTGGTTAAAATGTGTCTAATTCAAAGTTAAAATTTTGGATTTGGACTACCCCTTGTAAATCATGGCCTAGGTTATGGGTAGTGAATCTATATGTTGGTATAGCTATGTGGATTCGGTTGTTTATGGATCATTATGCACCTTATTCTACATAAGTGTGATAATAATGCGTTATGTGTTTCGAGATGTGCTTTTGGAATTGTTGAGGGATTCCACCATGATGATGTCTTCGAGTTTGTAGATAAGAGGAAATCATTAAAAATTATATTCAATTAGTGGGGCATGAACCCCCATTAGTTTTGGGTAACAGGGGGAAGAGGAGTTCCATGAGAACTTCACCCATTTTATGAAGTTTATGGAGTGAGACCCAAGGTGGGATGAATCACGCATGTTTGTATGGAAAAGATAATCTAATCTATATCACCATCCATTGTTTGTTGGATAGGGTGGACTTGAGGTATTAGATTATTGGATTGAGTCCATCCAGATGATTCTGGACCAATTAGAGACCCCACCCGAGATAAGAGATAAGATGGAAACATATATATTGTGAAGACCATTTATGCATGGGTGGGATATACAGTCTCATGATAATAAGGTAAATTAAATGGCAGGGAAGAAATTCTAGGAGAAGTTCTTAGAACACTTTTACCCAATGACCTTGAGGTAAAGAAAATTTGAAGAATTTTTCCCTTGACTTAAAGAAGTATGGTGGTGATGGATAATTCCAGCTACATCGTGTTTTTTTTAAAATTTTTCTCTATAATTGTTAGAATATAAGGTGAAAATGACTAGGATAATTCAGGATGTGATTAAATGTGAGATGAAGTCTTAAGTGAATATCATTAAATTGAAGAAGTTTGTTGAGGTGGTGGTTTTGGATCTCATTTATGAAGGAAACCTGAATGAATATTATGGTGGAAGAAAGATTATTTCAGTTGTGTAATCTAGTGGCACATCTTCAGATAGTATGAATCACCGTTATTATAATTTCTACTAGAGCGTTGGTGGAAACAGTAGTTGGGGAAGAGGAACTGTCTCTGAGGGCTAGCTCAGTTTTTTTCAATCAGTGTGGAAAACTGGGAAATATAAGAGGTTAGATTCCTTGAACACTAGTAGAATGTTAAGAATTTGGTTGGATAGGGAAAATACAGAGCTTTTGTAGGAATCCATAGTAGTGATGTAGTGGTGGAGGATCTAGGTGAGTACATAGAACAAACAGGGAGTCAACTACTCCATATTTGTCAGGCAGTTGGATTTCAACTGTCCATACCGGTTGGGGTGGGGGATGCAGTACTTTAAGAAATGAGCATTCATATAATCAGGGTAGTGAAATAAAAGGATCTCATACAAGATTCTAGTGTATAGGGGTAGGTTGGGTTCATGGAGTTCAGCCTACACCTGAAGATGATGAGTCTATACCATTTTTTATATGAGGTGCGATTCTTGAAGGTTCCATGTTTTCTGGAGAATTATTTGATAAAGGGCCCTCAAATTATTTTAAATCATATTATTTTTTGAATGTTTTGGGTATAGTTTCCGAAGATATGTTTAGTTTTATGTCAATTTACACATCGTTGGGAATACTGTAAGGAAATATTGGGAAATGTAAGAAGTGTGATCTTGATGTTGGTGTGTATCATTTCCTTTCAGACTCGTTTTTGCTTGAGATTTCTGGTTTTGACATGATATTGGGGATGGATCAGTTGGTGCTTTATAGAGTAATTGTGTGCTATTTCCACTGAAGCTTAATTATTACATCTCTTGAAGGTGAAACCAATTTCCATCATTGGGAATGAGATATCCAGGCGAGCTATGCAGGTCAATTTGGTCAGCATCTAAGTGAGATCATAGCCCATGTGGCAATTATTGTGTTTAATGATGGGGGAGTGGAGCATGATGTATTTAATATTATGGTGTATTAGTTTAAGGATGTGTTTTTGAGGGATTTACCAGGGTTTCCACTCGATAGATATGTTGATTTCATGATAAAGTTGGTACCTAGAGATGAGCTGGTCTCCATTCCTCCTTATAGGATAGTACCATGAGATCTCAAACAACTCAGGTATCAACAAGAGTAGTTGGAGCGTAATAGATTTATCCATCAAAGTACATCACCTTTGGGTTATCTAGTATTTTTTTCAATAAATCCTATAGATAATTACAATTTTGCTTCAATTACATAATGTTAAATTGGATGAATGTAAAGAACATGTATCATATTCAATATATCGACGATCTTTTTAACCAAGTGAGTGGTTCTTGTGTTTTCTGTAAGACTAATTTTAGGTCAATACATCATCAGCTAATAATGAGAACTTTATATATATGTTGGACTTATTTTAGGATCAATAATGGTCTATATGAGTTATTTTTAATTCCTTTTGGGTTAAAAAATGCTCATACTATATTTATGGCCTTAATGAATCGAATCTTCCATCCGTACCTGGATCCATTTTTAGTTGTTTTTATAAAAGACATATTTTCATGGTCTTAGACTTGTAACAATCATGATAACCACCTTGAAATAATCCTAAGTACACTAAGAGATCATAAGATATACACCAAGCTACCTAAGTGTCAATTCTGGATCAACATGTTAAATTTATTAGGTCACATTATCTCTGAGGAAGGTGTGTCTGTAGACCTAGAGAAAGTTAATGTAGCAGTGTATTAGGAGTAGTATAAGAATGTTTTTGATATCAAAAGTTTTTTGGGATTTCTAGGATATTACTGTTGGTTCATTAAATACTCTTCCCTCTTAATAACACCACTTTCGGGGATAGTCAAGAAGGGTGTCAAATTCGAGTTTTTTGGGGGAATGTGAGAATTCCTTCTAGAAATTTAATACGTGCTTGACTACCAATGGGATTGGAACCTTTGACAATAGAGATGGCTCAAGTGTATATAATCTTTAAATTTTGAGTTAGCCTATATGATAAGAAAAGGAAACAATGTTTTTGATGCATTAAGATAAATGAAAATGATGTTGGTAGTAAAGGTGTTCAGTTCTGAGAAAAAAATGATAGATTTCTTGGCTAAGATTAATATAAATGTAACACCCCGGAATGATAAAAGGGTTAAATGACTATGAGATATGATTCATGTCAACAAGGTGCACCTTCCATTTTAGAAGCCTACCTGATTATAACTCCATAGTTAATTGTTATTGGTCTGGAGTAGTGATAAAGATGGATGACCTTATGGGAAGTTTTCCTGGGTGTGTTTGAGTGAGGAGAAAGCACACTGGAAAGGACATGTGTTGGCCTATGAGGATAGTCATTAGTCAGATGACTCATTTCAGTATGTGGGTGGGCCCCATGGTGGGGACCATGTATCTCTGGGTCAACTGGTGGTACTGGGCAGGCTAGGACCCGACGACCATGCTAAGGTGGGGTGTATGTGCTATCACCAGGGCCCAGTTGTTACATTTGGTATTATAGGAGAAGCCCATCCTTAAGTGCGGTGCACTGCCTGGGTTGAGATGTGGGGCCCATAATGAGGACACCGTGATCTAAGGGGGTGGGTGGGGTGATTGTAACACCCCAGAATGATAAATTGATAAATAAATAAGTTATATGACTCATGTCAACAAGGGGAACCTTCTTTTTCAGGAGACAACCTAATTAGAACTCCCCAGTTAAGAATACTTGGCCTGGAGTAGTGATCAGGATCGGTGACCTTTTGTGATGTTTCCCAAGGTGTGTGTGAGTGAGGAAAAATCACACTGGAAAGAACATGTGTTGTCTTGTGGGGACAGTCATCAGTCAGATGACCCATTCCAGCATGTAGGTGGGACCCATGGTGGGGACAATGTGTCTGTGGGGCAACTGGTGGTACCTAGAAATCCAGGAGCTGATGACCATGCTAAGGCGGGGTGTCTATGCTGTCACATGGGCCTAGTTGTTACAATAAAGGTTCATGAGGACTAGGGGAATATTACCCTCACATCCTTATTAGTTGAGTCCCCATAATCATAATCTAGATCATGGAATAGAAATATGATGATCCATAGTGTTTTTTCATGTAGTAAATCCTTGAAGGTGGGGACTTACCATTAGATTAGATTATTGATCATGATGAAATAATTTATGTTCATGGATGTGTTGTTGAGAGAAGCTGACACATGACTTAAATTCCAATAAGTGGGTAATACATAATAGTTTGATACAAATGTATGATGAACTTAATAGATATTATTGTTGGAAAATTATGAAGAAAGAGGTTGTAGGTTTTGTAATGTGGTGATACACCAGTCAGAAGATGAAGGTCAAGCATTAGAGGCTAGGTAGTTTTCAACAACAATTTCCCATTCCAAAATGGAAGTGGAATGTTGTCACCATGTAATTTTTTGTAGGCATTATAAGGACCCCACAAAATAATGACAATAAATGGGAAATTGAAGATCATTTGAAAAAGGTGTCACATTTATTAGTGATTTGAGAGACATTTACCATGGATTAGTTGGGTGAAATGTATATTCAATAGATAGTAAATTTTCATGGGGTATGTCAGAGTATTGTGTCAGATCCAAATCCACATTTCACTTCAAGCTTCTAAAAATATATACATAAGGGATTAGGTACCCAAGTGTTTCTCTATATACATTTTAACCCATATATAGGCGACCATTTGGAACATAATATCCATGTGCTAGAGGTCATGTTGAGATCATGCATCCTTAATCTTAGTGGGACTTGATAAAAGCATATGGAACTTGTTGTGTTCTCCTATAACAACAATTATCATGTGACAATTTTTATATAACCATATGATGAAATCTATAGTAGTCCATGAAGATCTACATTACATGTTATAGAGGATGGGGAATCATAGTTTTTGGGTCTAAGTCTCATACAAGATACATCGGAATTGGTTCAATTGATTCTGAATCTTATGGATACATATCAGAGTTGATATAAGTCAAAATATGATTAACTTTTTCAACTTATTGAGTTTTAAGTGAGTGAACATGTGTTACTTTGGGTGTTTCCAATCATGGTTCATGGATGGATTCAAAAATAGTGCAAGTTGGAACCCAAGTTTTTGGGGAAATTTGATATTGTGGAGAGGATAAAATTGGTGGTTTAATGATTGGATATTCCAAAATAGTATAGCGGTGTGCATGATTTTTATTCACATGGCATATATTTAGAAGCATCACACTGATCGATACCATGTGATCAATGTTGATGATGTGGATCTTGAATCTAATGTGTCCTTTGAGGATAATCTGGTTCATATTAAGGATCATAGTTAGAATGTCATGTGGGGTTAGAATGTGATGTGGGATCGAGTATTGTGGAATCATGGTAATTTTCAAGAGGAGAATCGGGTGAGGGATACTGATATAGAAGCCTAGTGTATCGATCTTTTTACCTTGAAGGCTTAGTAGTGCATGTGAGTGTATCTGAGGGATGATTCATTATAAGTTGGGGAGGTTGTAATATTCCAAACTTCTAATGAGGTATATTCTTGATTAATTTTTGGTTAAATTCCATTTTTTGATTAATGTAATGGTTCTTGGGAATATGAGGTGTCCTAGGGGTTTGGGGCATGAAAAGGGGAAAGAAGGGACATCTAGTTCATGTTTCACAGTTAGTGCATGGTTTGTAAAAATCATGCCTATAACTATTTATCCCAAGGAGGTAGGTGAATTGTTGAAAAACTATGCAAGGGGGAGGTTGAAACTATGTAAACAAGGATAGAGCCACCCAGCATGGACACCACATGGTTTTTGAAACATTGTGGGATCCCCAAGATACCGTTTGACCCAAGCCTCCTCTTAGAAAGACAGTGGATCATGGTTGGTTCATATTTTGGCTAACTATACTACCAAACCATATGACTCATTAAAAGGGGATTTTCTTTTGATTCCCCCCTCATAGGATTTAAGGGTTCTAACCTAATACTCCCTCATTTCATCATCCAACATACTAGATAATGAACCTTTCCCCCAAGTTCTCCAAGGAAAAATCCCATTTATCTGTTGGTTTTTTGGAGTACCATTAGGTATGAGTCAATGATATGGGTGATTATAACACTACACTTCCTTATTATTTTAGGAAAAGACCGTATGTAATTGCTCTTATCCTTCTAAATACATTAAACCTTGTTTTTCTATAAGATTATAAATTTATACCTTTAAGTTGTTTTAGCTATAATAAATGGATAAGGTTAAGAGAGGTCCTTTATATTTACTTGAGGTAGGAAGTATATAAGTTATATAAAAAATCCTTGGTTTCAATTATGTGTATGCAGTGGTGATGATGGTGTTATCATGATATGCATTTGTTTCCTTGATAGGAAATTATTAATTGTTTTTCTAAAGGATGTGTTGGACATATCACAATCATCAAGGGATCTGATGAGGATGAATGAACCATGAAATTGGACACCCATGGGGTGGGACACTCCCTTGAGCATGAAAATTGGGATATTGAAAGATGAAATTAAGTCTTTATGTGATTAAAAATAGTTAAATGTGGTTAACATGATAACCTGATATGAAAGGATGTTTCACTTAACATGGAAGAGTTAAATGGGATATGAAATATAAATGGATGAATGTGATAAATGAGTAAAGAGGCTTGGACTCATGATTAAATATATTGTAAGGGATAAAGAATGGTTGTGATGTGTTGAATGGTAAAATGGACATTCGATGATAACTAAGAACTTAATGAATTTAATAAAGCATGGAATTATTATATAATGTAAATTATGGACCTTATATTATTTTTAATGAGGGATCACTGAATATGACCCTTGGTTATGTGATAAATTTTATGGTTATGTTGGACTAATGGTCCTATACCATTGTTGGGATAGATTGATGTTCCATGAACCCCTATGCATAGTAGTTTTTAGGGAAATGAAAAATGAACCTAAACCTAAGGGTATGGACATGGAATTCTTATCATTGTTGGGGTGGTCAGACATACCATTCTAAACCCTAATTAGATTCAGGGTATGAGGCTCCTTGTTTCCCAACCCATGACCCTTTGACACATGGTTAACACAACTAGGATGAGTTGATGTATTTTTTGTTAAAAAAATGTTAAATCATTGAACTATGAATAAAACTAACTATTATAAATAATGTTGAATAATGTAACTGGTATTATTTTTATATTTTCATTATTAACCATAATTATGAATAGATTTTATTGGACTATATATTTTTTAGATACCATTAGTGGTGACCTACTGAGTTGAACTCACACTCTATTCAGGCCACCATTGGGTACTTTAGAAGACTTCATGGTTTCAGGTTAGGATAAGGGAAAATTCTATATGCTTAAGGGTTGATTTGGTAATTAAGTACATACATGGATGAGGGGGATATACATGATGTATAGACCCATTTTTAGGATTATTCATCATGTATTTATATTATATTTTTTTAAAACTTTACATAGTATGAAAAAAATGGCATATTTACAATTCGGTTGTGGGAATGTACACAGTTTTGGGTAATTGTTTGAGATACTTGATTACGGTTTAAATTATTTCTATTATTTTTTATTTTATCTACTATGTATTACTATGATGAAGAGGGTATATTATCCCTATATGATATTTCATAGCTTCACTGCTATTAGAAATCCTCTGACATACAGAGAGGCACACTTGAGGTCATGTTGTGAATTAGCATGGGGCACCGAATTAATGACACCTGGGTCAAGGAATTACAAATATCCTAAATAAATACCTATGATATTATGTATAGTTATTAATAAAATAAAATAAAATCAAATAAACTACCACATTCTTTTTTAATGTTTTTTTAATAACTTCTCGTCACTGGTGATCATTAATCAATGAAACTGAAGTCAGATCCCTCCATATCATAAACACATGATTTGAATGTATGTGGAATTTATATCATTAATATATGGGTGCTAAAATGAATATCTAATGATTTATTTTATTTCCTAATGAATAAAACAACTCTAATACTTCGATTCATGAATATGAAGTCAGATTGAAGGCCTTGATCAATAGCTTCCCTCTATAAAAAGTAGGGGTGACGAGAGGGAGTGGCTATCAAATTCTTATAGTGAATTGAACTCAAAATGGGAACCCCCTCTCAGTTATATATCAAGGATAAAAATACTCAGAAATGGATCACTAGACCGTAAATATGTTTTCCTACTAAATAATCCATAAATGACATCATTTGACGATTATTCTATGTCATAGATATCATAAATATTTTTTATCAAATTTTTTATAATGTAGTAAATAAATATTATTTCCTAAAATTGAATCATAAAATTGACTCTTTATTCTTGAAAATATTAAATGTACCTTGAATATTAAAATAATATTCATTGATGATATATTTTCCCTTATATTCACTTAAAATTGTGTGATCACTTTTAATAAATAAATTCAATTCCAATTATTATAAACTCAAATAATAATGAATTTATTTACTAATTGGTGATAATTTATTCTTTGATATCTCCAAAACCCCATGGAGGGGTTCACCATATCCTATACTCATATTTTTAATAATATTTCAGAATTTTGAATACGTTGTGTGTGTGACCCTCTAGGAAATTATCTTGATAAAAGTGAATATTATTCAAAAATTATGAGAGGAGTCTAGAAACCCATAAAGGCCCTAACTAGATAAGGAAATTTCATAGCAATGAAAAACTTTCCTAAAAACACATTCCATGTAATATAATTACTTTATCTTAAGATATCTCTTAAACTAGACCACACACATTGTGTAATCATCATTTCTTACTTTATTATTCATTATAATTACTAGGAAGAATTATTCTCTTCCACCCTATCCAGATATTTAGTAAAATTAATACCATCACGATCAACTAGTAATAAGATATCACTTACTTTTATAAGTGACAAATTTTTTCTTAATTATTAAATCAATTTTATACCACCAACAACACACCCAATTCAATATAACTCTTTGTGATATAAATTTCACAATTTTTTACTTACATCAATGTATTTGATTAAAAAGTATAAATTGATAATAATATCATTTTACGAGACCATTGCACACATTTTTAGATAATAACTACCAATAAAACCTGAAACATGTGGTTTTCCAATTGGAGGTCCATACCTCATGATCTCAATTAATCAAGATCACCAACTATGAATTTCTTGAGAAGAAGTCTCAATTCTTATGATCCTCCAACACCCGATGGTCACACATCATTTATTTTCAGTCAGTATGAGATATCTGGACTATAGGAAATAAGTCTAATATTACTATCATTTTATCTCTAAGTTCACATTATAGAACACGAACTATTATAACCATTTTATAAGATAATTAATCTAAGTACATTACCATATAAATTTTTGTTGCAGAAATATGAATACTACTATTGTAAGAACACATATTTCACATCTTATTGTATATATAATATAGTATTCAAAAATTTCTTTTCATGTTAGGTCTAGGGAACCAATTTTACAACAATTATAATAATTTATAATTAATTATTTAATTTTAATCCAAGATTCATAATCAATGAAAAACTTTTCGGTAAAGGTTGAAACACCAAAACCACAGGAAACATCATGCATTCCTATTAATTGGATATCCTATTTCCAATTGGGGAAAAATCTCCATCATTTTTCACAAATTAAACCTTAATATAGTTTAATCAGTTACAAAACCTATGCTCAAATGGTTATAATTGGGATATAAAGAAAACAATTGTAAAGATAAGAAGGGGAATAACTTACCATAAATTAAAATGGAAAATTCCCAAAAATAAAAATTTATAGGGGGGAGTAATTGATGAATGAAGAAGGGGATATAAGGATAAAATTTCCCTCCCCACATCACCCTTCAATATAAAAATTAATAGGGTGACATTTAAATAGTGGAATTGAACCTATTTTAAAAATAACCAAAGTTATTGGTTATGGTGTGACTAGTAGGATCGTACCATGATGCCTCCACATTAGGCGATGCTATGATGTGGACTTTTTTATGTACCATAATTGGCCCCTAAAAGGCATAGGGGATTATTATGTAGACTAACCTATTGATCTAGATTCTTTCACCTATTATTTTGGACTCTCCCACCTGGGTAATATTGTGTTTTTTCCCCTGAGATGAAGTGAAAATTTCATAAAAGTCCATAGTTCTCAACCCTAAATACCCCTTTTTAGTTTAGCCACTATGGGCTTTACTATGAGGCATCCACCACATAAGATCCCCATATAATATCCTCCCATTGTTTCATTGTTGCCTTTCTAGATTTAAGACACCACTTTGTGTCTCCCCTACTTTGTCATGACTTCCCCATATAAGGTTTTTACCTTAGTGAAAAAACCCACAAAAAACATGTCACATAATGACACCAATTGGTCACAATGTAACCTTCCACCTATAAAAAAAATAGAAAATTTTTACACTTTAACCATACTCAGAAATAACCTAAGAAAAAAATATCTTTTGGGTCTTCAACCACATCCAAAAACTTCTTAAGGTTTCCAAATCATTTCATACATATATATTGCATCATTATAGATGAATATTATATACATCTCATAGTAATACATTCTCTAGAACCATAAAGTTTTAGTGTCTTTGAAGACTAGATACACAATCATATTATTTCATGAAATATTTTCAACATATCCCACAAAAATATCTTCTCACATATTATCGTTTTTAGAAATACCCTACATAAAACCCTTAATCGTAACCTAGAGAAAAGAAATAAGATAAATGGTGATTTTAGATGTATATTAAGGATAAAAATAGGATATCATAGTCAATTATCATAAGTGATAATAATATAAGAATAAATTTATTATAGAAAAATCCTAATTTATAAAAAAACATACCAAATCATTCAAATATAATAAAAAATAAATCAAAGAATACATATTTTTCATAAGAATGACTTAAGTCATAAGTGTTTGGAGTCATCAATAATCAATCCAGATACATGAGAAAATATCATAATAATAAGACATATGTTTTTCATATAAAAATAATAATATAAAATTATTTACTTATTTAAAGATCACTGCCAAGTCTATCATATGGGATTGGAATCTCTAATCATTACATCATTTCCTTACTCAACATTCACTTCTAAGACTATCTTTTTCGATAAAGTCCCATACTTAATGGGGTTTAATTCTTATATAATTCCTTATTAACTCATTATATATCCATATTTACCCAATTCATTATATGGATATATAATTATAGTCCCATCGACCACATAATGAAAATGATACATATGTGTACCACAAGATCACAGAGTATTCATCATGTCATTATATCATATCCCAAGTAAATGAAATGTGTTTCATAAAACGTTCATCACTTGATTATAGAATAACCCATTTAATTAAAATGGGTTTTATAAACCTTTCATCATTTCATTATAGCATAACTTATGGAAAATAAATGAGTTTCTGAAAGGGTTCATCATAACGTAATTAAACCTCGGAAAAAATGGGATTCAAAGAATCATATTTAAATCATAACCATTATAATCTATCTAAAAAACAATATGTATGGTATCCCAATAAAATATCCCTAAATAATCATAAAAAATTAAATTATGTTGACATAGATGGATAATACCTTTAAAATATTTTTAAAACATTTCTTTGAAAACATGATAAAAATATCCATTTATTTTGATAACATTTTAACATAAAACACCAAGAACATTGAGAAAATAATTTTCTTTGAAAATAAACATGTAATTTATTAGAGGAGTACTAAAAATAATAATTTTTATTATGCTGGTAAAATCTGTTCATACAGTATAAATTAAAATATAATATTCTTTTCACACTTTTGTAAAAAGTCAAAAATGAATTCTTTTGGAATTTTTTAGAAAGATTAATTTTTAAAACTTTTTAAATAAAGTAAAATGTAGTGAAATTACCTTTTTAAAACATTTCATATATATTCAATAAAAGTTATGAAATAATTTTTATAAACATAGTTTGGGAAGAAAAGGTTTGATGACCAAGAAGAAATAACATAGAATTTTATTTAAAAATATTTTCTTGATCAATTTATGTAGAAATGAGAAGAATGTTCTAATAATACATAAAAAATATAGTAATAACCATATTAGAATAAAATATTTAGTTTTTAAAGGATAATTTCAATATAATTTTCCATAATTTAAGTTTTACATATACAATCCTAAAAAGAAATGAGATTCTAAAAAAAACCTTATCTCATGCCCCATATTTATTTGTACATGGAAAAATAATCTATATAATAAATATATATTTATTATAAATATATTATATAATAATATTATAACATAAATTACTATTTATCATTTCTTTAAAATTTTCAATTATACTTTCATTAAAAATTTCTTTATTAAAATGAACATTCTGGTGAAAATTGGTTTGTTTTCCATGAATGTTTTGGTTCAATGGTTTCAGTATTATCATCATGGTCATAGTTTAATAATATCAGTAATATTAATCAAGAGATAATTATTTTACTTATTCATCATATATAATCTTATAATTATTCATATAAATTGGTGATGAAAAATGAAACACATCGATGCATGGAGGTGGTAGTCCACACGTACCCATAAGTGATGTAATCATTTTCCAACTAAAGGAACGGTAATATGGTAGACAATAAATTATTTTTCCAATATAATAAACATGTCATAAATATAATATATAAACATTAAATCCATCATTATAAATAGTTGTTTGAGGTTGTGGTGGAAAAGGAATCGTATCACTACATGGAGGTGGTAGTCCACACATACACACAAGCGATACTTTCTATTCTCATTTGATGGTAAGAAGGTAGAAAATGGTGTTGAAATATTCATAATCACATATAAGTATATTTAAAATATTTCATTCATCATTTTATTATGGATTTAATAGGTTAATAAAATCTGAATAAATAAAAAATTAAAGGTACTCAATTAAGAGTTATACCACTATGTTGAGAATCTTTTTTTAGATTACACCATAAGCCTTGAAATGATAAAATTCTAACAAAACGAGGAACTTTAAGATGTGTGTGGGGGGTGTTATGAATTTTTTAATGAATTTTCCCTGATAATAGGATCTTGAATTATTAATAAGAGAGGATATGCGGTGTCCTTTTATAAGGGAGGAAGAGGACACACTTTGATTCTTTCAAAATATTAAAATAAATTAATGTCCTACTCAAGAAAAATTTCTCCAAATTGAATCATATTAGAAAATTAGAAGATATGGGTTCTAAATGGGACAATAAAATCGGATTTATATATGTTTTAGGTTATTTAAATTCATATCAATTGAATTTTAACCCTTTTAACAAGTTTTAACTACTAATTTGGTAAGTGACTTTTTTACCAAAATTACTATTCATAATGGGAAAAATGAAAGTGGAATTTTTAAAAAAATTATCAATTATGATTAAAAATATAGATTCTATTTTATAAATTTAAATTTCAAAAAGTTTCATAAATTACTTTTAAAATAATCCCGTAAAATGTGATGAAAAACAGTTTTTCATAAAATTGTTTTGTACCAAAATTATGTAAAATCTAAATTAAAATGAAATTAATTGGATTATGTTTGATCAAAACTATAATATAATTTTAAAATTAATTCCAAATAATGTTAAATTATAAATACTTGGATAGAATAGACAGTTTTCTATAAAATATTTATTTTTTACTATTTACTAAAAAATTAATCATTTTAGAAAATACCAAAAGGTGAACTTAATGTAATATTTCTATTCTGATTTTTAAATTTTTATGGTCTTTATAAAAATAACATTTCTTAAGTTGGTAGAAATCAATTATAATTTTCATGAATTTTTTTATTAAAAACCATTTTTGAAGATAACATATTTTTGAAGCATAAAATGAATTTATGGAAAATTGGGTACTTATTTATTATAAATTAATAACTAAATTTGAATTATATAAAATATTTATGCATATTTTTCACCATTTATTTATTCATATTCATACCTCCAAACAACTTACTATTTTATAATGGTATACTCTATCAATTTTCATTTAATCCTCAGATTGTGTGTTTAGAAAGATATCAAATAATTCAAGTATATTTCAAATGAAATAATTTTAAAATCATATAGGTGTTAAACATCCACTCAAGATGATCTATCCATTTAAATCCTAACCCATGACCAAATTCTCAAAAAATACCCTACTTCAGCATAAAATTTCACACTATCGTTGAAGTTCACAAATTGTAGTGGTGGGGGTTGTTACAAACTCACAACCATTATGATTATCATAATCAAGAATATAAAGGGGTACTACAACCATTATTATCGACCTAACATAGTCATCAATTCATAGTCATATTATAGTATTATATCACTGAATGAAGAATATTCTTTAACTTTTCAACCTCAACACCTGGGTACACTATTCATCGAATACCGAGCTCCTTGCTCAACACTATCTACAATGTAAAGATGGTTTTCAGGCAAACCATTTTATCTTGATAAACCACGATATCATAAATTGTTTTATTGTTAGGCTTATGATTATCCCCACAAAAATATTCTACTCATAATGGTTGATTTTAGGTCATGATGCTCCCCACTATAATAATAATATACCAATAATGAATCTCTAGTAGTCTGTTGATATTCTAAATGCAGTTTTCATCTCACCACACCCACTTTCACATGAAACACCAATCGAAAATCCTCTAGATGACCTCTCCAAAAAACACTTGGAATCACCCATCAATGTAATAACACATCACCCAATAACTATTCCTTAATTCTAAAAGGCATAAAAAGATCATTTAAAAACCCACATCAATGTCTGATCCTAAATCCCAATGTAATTATATGAATAGGGCCTTAACTAACTAAACCAACCATCATAATCTCTCTACACGAATCAGTGAACCTCTGACCTAAATCATTCTTGTATCCCCCCAAATTACATCCATAGCCCCATTTTGACACTAATACCATATCTAAAATCACATATAAATACCAAATATTTTGTTTACCAAATAATTAAGTAAAATTAGATCCACATGCAAACCCAAATTTTGGTTCCATATTGACTTTCACCGGCTAATCTCACTGTATCCATGACCCTCCGTACATGAGGTTTATACCTCTATGATAAATTTAATTCTCTATAGTATGAGAGTATATTTGTCATTACTCTACTTAATAAAAAATCATTATATACATAGCCTATCAACTATCCATTACCGAACACAATGACTAGATGTAACTTCCTTGGTTATAACTGTTAATTTAAATGAAACATTCATCACTACCAATTCCTAGATCACTAAGAACATCATCCTAGACATCAGTTACAATTCACCCACAAAGAGGGTCACAACCTATAATAGCCAACTATGTGCTCCCTAA
The DNA here is from genome assembly GCA_963277665.1 of Viscum album. Taxonomy (NCBI): domain Eukaryota; kingdom Viridiplantae; phylum Streptophyta; class Magnoliopsida; order Santalales; family Viscaceae; genus Viscum; species Viscum album. The sequence continues at coordinate 514,875,902 of OY728131.1, forward strand.
CATATATTTTCTTTACAAGGATCTTTGATCATTGAACCAGATGATACCAATCAACAAATTCCGACCATTCTTCCCGATTCACGCTCACCCATAAAAACAACATCTATCAAGGATCAAACTCTGATAAACCATACCACAATAACCTTATCAATTTATAATGTTAAATATTACTATAAAGGGAAATCCAAAATTATAATCTAGAACCAAAACATTCATTCCCATTAGCATCTTATAGAACCCATCATTCATCAATCCATACATGATCACTCTCTGATCCACAAAACCAATGGGTACACATCATAACTGGCATACACCAACTCTCATACCAACATTAACTCTTCTATCCCAAGGAAAAATGAACCTCAAAGAATACTCTCATTAGATATTTATTTTTACCTACCTAAATCTCATCTAAACCTAATAGGTTCAAGATCCCACTTCCCTCAATCCCTTAACCTAACTCACACTCCAATGATTCACATCCCATCAAATCTAGGCTCACACACTTCTTCCATTGAATATGATACTCTCATAAATCAATCTAAATTAATTAAAATCAATCCTCAGTACCTTATTTATAATAAACCTATTAATATTAGTAATATTGATCCTAATCACAAGATCTCCCACCAAACAAGTATCCTTCTAAAAACATGAGATTTTAACCACACTTATGTCACGCCACTCAAAATAACATCTAGAATCAAGAGTTCTAGAAATCCAACATATCCTACACTTGGAACCTATCTTCAGAAATAAAATTAATTGAAGTGATTTAAATTTTAAAATCTAAAGGAACTTCACATGCCCATCCTTAATGATATATGGGGTGTCCATATCCTCTAAGAAATAGATTAGATTCTTTGAATCACATCTCTATGGAATATCATACCTGTAATAGACCACCAAAATGATATTGAATTCATGTATAGACTGACCAAGGGTATCTATATATCCAATACATGGAGGGAATATTTATCCATCACTAGAGAACACTCATTTTAAGATCCTCACGAACTACTATTAGAATTAAATACCAAGGTTTATTTAATCAAAGTCCCACCAATGATTTATTTTTTAAAACACTATATAAGTGGTTTTTAACACTTTAATCAACTGGACCCCCATATTGAATGAAGTTACTGATATATAATCACTCAAAAATCATAGTAATCTTACATGCCAAGAATAATTCATGTATTCATTCCTCTTGTGAATATCCAAATAGACCAAACATAAATAAAAACTTCAATACAAACACCATACTTGGATAAGCATCATGACTATAACAAAGAAAATATAAAATAGAAATCTCATAACCCTGATAATGTAGAATTACTACTAGAAAAGTGTTCCTAACACCCTAGTCTGAGGTCCATCACAAGATCGTACATACCCCAATTATCTATAAACCAAACATCAAATAGACAGAAAAATAAATAGAAAATTTTATACCATCTTTTCATTCCCCGGCCTGAGACCACACATAAGTGTCACATCTAGAGCATCATATGACCTTATACACTCCTCTTTATACTCCATAGGATCCCAACTTGTAGAAATGGACTAAATAATGCATTATATAAACTATTACCATGATATAATAATCACCAATAATAATAAAATATTCAAAAATCATATATAATAAACATTAGAGTAGGAAGATGAAATAAAACACATCCATGGTTTAACAAATGAATATGAAACATATAATCATACATTGAAACAGATCACCCATCAAGGTTATCACACATAAAAAATAATTAAATACTAAATATTCTCTACATCCATTCCTCATAGTCATTTAAACCCCATATTCAATCCCCATCGAGTTCAAAAACCTATTCTACTACAGAACCATTGTTCAAATTGTAAAATAGTCATAAGTTCTTCATGTGTTTAAAGGTGAACATGTTAGGTGTGTTAAATACATCTTATTAGGGTCTCAAAAATGTAAGCTAATATATACCATCATATTAATTTTTATGAACATGAAAAATAAATAACATAAACTAATTATACATGTAATTTCATCATGTGCAAAGCCGGATTCCACAAAACATCATCAAACCTACACCATCTCATGTTAGATCCATTCACATCATGTCACAATCACATGAAAAAACATTACATCATCATGTTATAAATAGGAAAACATTACACGCAACCATAACTATTTCATCAATTTTTAGAGTGTAGTTTTCTTGTGCCATATAATCAAACCCATTTCTAAAGAGGTGGGGGTATGGAATCACACCATACCTGAAAATTATTCTCTCAGTGGAGGTCTTATATCAATTTCAAAAATCAACCTTATCACTTAAGGTATGTATTTATTACATATTCACCACTACCTTATCTTTTAAGGTGGGGATATTACCGATTCCTTCTCACTCATGGTATGAAAATCCATCCATTCTCATATCACATTAACCCCTAGGAAAATATTCCCACTCAAGGTAGTCCATTAAAAAATCTTATCACTTAGTATGAGGCAATTATCCTAAACACTACCTTATCACTAAAGGTAGGTTTTTATTTCACATAAAAAAACATGGTATAACTTTCTCACTCAATGTAGTCCATGCAAACACATTCTCACTGAAGGTGAGGTCATTATCTTAACTACTAAATTATAACTGACGTTAGTATATAATCACATAATATCTTGAATGATACCTTATCACTCAAGGTAGGGTCCTACCAGTACCTTCTCACTCAAGTAAAATCCATCCTTCCAATCTCATCATCTAGCACACACACAATTAGGAACATGTATGAAACAATAGCAAGGATTACAACCCATCCCACATGCTCTCCATTTTGTTTCTAGGGAACTAATATATTGATACCTACCCAAATTGAAACAAAAATATCATTTGACATCTATATTCATAAAATAGTCTCCTAAAAACAATCTTAGTAACACTAGCACACCATATTTAGCCTATAAGATTTCTTGTCAAACACAGGAGGGAATATACCCAGTCCCTTAGAACCATATCAGTCTCTGATCATTTAAAACATGTTGTATTAAGCACCATATGGTGTTCTCTCAACCCATGTTCCCTATCTAACCCTAGCCTAAATTGGTCAATACAATCCTCATCAAAATCCTATGTTACACTCTTTACCTCTAACCATGTATTGTGACAAGAAAATTTCTCTATGTTCCCTAGCATCTCATTACAATATCCTATAATACATTTTTGTAACCCTAACTCAAGTCCCATTCCACATATCCTTATGATATCTCCCAAACCCACCGTATATTAGAAACACATATACATCAAAATATGTCTAGTCCATGTGTATTCATCCCACTCATGGCACTCTCCAAGGCTCTAATCCACCCTCAAGAGGGTGTTTCATGAAAATTTTAAGATATACAACTATTTCACCAATCAACCCTAGGCCTAAGACTATCATGCCTAGAAAAATATCCCAATGGAACTAACCTAATCTACCCACTTTTCATTCAATCCTTAAGACTCACCCTATGCCTATTTTCTATTCAAATGACAACTTTAACCCTTGGAGATCTATTATTTAGGCAATCCCAGAACACCCAAAGTGCTAAATATCCCTCATTCTATCTCTAGGAGTCTAAATTCAAACCTATAACTTTCTCAAGGCCAATATAGGTCCCTATTCCTTTACCAATTCCCATGAATATATGTCCATATGGACACTCATGAATATGTTTTTTTATTATGGGGACCACCTACCTCAATATAGAAATTAAAACCTATACAATGGTATAAAATTTTCATCGAAGCCACCATGCCACATCTAAAAATGAATTAAAACCTAAGATCCTACTTCATGCCAAAAAATCCAAACCATTATACATAAAAATTTATAATTAAATATTAAATTTAATCTCTGGAGGAATAATCATTGAAAACACATTGGAAAATTCCACATCATTAAAAAAACATGAAACCTCGCACATTGATTCTTCTAGGACATCCTATACCCAATACATGTATAAGCCCCATTATTTTCTCCAAATTTCACTATTCTTTAATGTAATTTGTGCCAAAACCCAAGATTAGATCATCAAAGATTATAGTATTATAGGGAAACATGAATAAAGTGGGGGGGAATAAGAATAATATATCTTGAATTTCCATCAAACCCCCCAAAAACTCCCCTTACCAAGGAGGATAAAATAAAAAAAAATATGGTAGATCCAATGAAATGGACCTCCACATATTACCACTCAACTTAAAAATAAAGGTGACTTATCCAAAAAATGATGGGTATACTCCTATCTTAAAAATTCCATAGGCACCAAATCCTGACATGTCTATGAGGTTCATATTACAATCTCTCCTTACCAGGCTATGCTATGGTATGGAACTCCTGGATGTCGTGAAACTAGCTCCCAAAAGGAAAGTGTTTAATCCTTATAGAGAAAAATCATAACACATAACCTTTAGGGTGCAACACAAGCCTCCATTACTAGGACCATATTGCATCACGTCCCTTAGGGAGTGGTGAAATTTCCCTAAAAATGGTAGAGGACCCAACCCCAATAACCCCTTCATTGGTGTAACCTATGGGTTACACTATAATGAAACCTCCCGATGGTTTCCCCATGGACCAACCTCCCACTATTGTGTCATCGCTCCCCATATTCAAGAAACCATACCAAATTTCTCCATCATTTCAAAACAATATTGAATAAAGTTTTTCCTCAATAAAAACACCCACACAAAACATTCCACATCGTGACACCCATAGGTCACGACATGACATGCTACTTAAAGTAAAAAAATTGTAAAATGGGTTTCCCCAACACCACTCTAACATTCACCAAGAACTTGAAACGTATTTAAGTCTTCTAAACACATCCAAAAATATTGCCTCTAGATTTTATAACCCTCATAATGTAGATTTAATCCAAAATTCTCATAATAACCCTTATTGGGGGACTAGAAATTGGAATTTATGCTGAATTTTACAACATTTAATGATTTAGGTTACTAAAATTTTGAATAAAATACATTCTTAGTACCTAAAACTCTCATTTTAACCTTTCTCTCTATAAATTCATTTAGAAATGAATTTAAATATTTTTTAGTGGGTAAATTTCAAGACACTTACAAGAATCCATGTGATTCAATCTTGAGAGTCACATTAGGGAAATGAAAAAATGGAACAACATGTGTGAATATTCCATGAGGTCTATACCAAATTATTTCCTACCATTCCAATCAATTTTAAATGGAATGTCTTGTTTTTTTATTTAAGAGATATTTTATAGGGAATTTTGATGATAGAGCATGGTGGATAATTCTATTAAAGAAATTGGCATGGAAAATTATAGAGATTTTAAAGGTACTTATCGTTGATAGGTGGAAATTTTGACTTCCTTGGTTGGTTATGATTCCATGACATGTGATTTATGTAATTTTAATTTTTTTTATTTTAAAGGTAGTTTTTATGGCAATGAATGATTTTGATAAAATGATATTTTATTTGGATTTTTGATTAATGATAAAATTTAACATTTTAATGAAAAGTATGAATATTAGATTATCAAAAATCTTGGGATTTAATTTGAGAAAATGATAATTTTATTTTAAATTAATTTTAATAAAAATATATCTATTTAACTTATATATTAGAGAGTATAATATTGGAAATAAAATGGACTATTTTGGATTTTTTTAAGTCAAGAGTATCAAGGGGGAATATATGGAAATATCCATGACCTAGATAGAATGATTTTTTAATCCATAAAGGTGGATAATTATTCACTTTAGGTGAACTGTGATCATAGTTAGTCTAATTTATGATTAAATATATGGTTTCTTACTTTTAATATTTCATACGGTACCGTAAATTATGAAAATTTTCATTCTTGGATAAGGAAAGACATAATTTGGTATTGTTGGTTCTAGGGGTTTCTATAGGTTACTATTTTGTGAACTATTTATTCATTTTATAAATGAATTTGGTTAAATGGTTTAAAATAGATCATAAGTTGGAAGTGATGGTAGTGACTTGGAATATAATTTCTAGTATTGTGTTACTCACCCTAACCCACACATGTCAATGTGCATACAAATTATATTATTCATGATGCAAGAAAAAATAGGCAAGGATTCCTTATTTAATTATGATGGATAATAGGAGCTTCTTGTTAGTGGTTATGCCCAAATGTTGGTCAAGTGTTTTAGTATTAGAGAAATTATATATAATGTAATATATATTTATGGCAATAAATTATATTTCATTTATGTTATTTTCATAGAACATGGGAGATGATATAATAATAACCTATGAATGATGTTTATTTCTAGATCATATATAATTTATGATCATTATGTTGGGTTATGATGACATTTTAATACCATTATGGGTGAGATCACTTATATAGAGACATAATTGATCACACAAGGGATACATGTTTGTGAGATTATATTTGGATTGACATACTTAAACAAAACCACATGGATTATCATATATATATATATATATTTGTCTGTGTGTGTGTCATTTGTGTTATTTAATTGAACAATGGATAAGAAAAAATTTACTAAAGTTTATCAAATAGGTCACCTATTTGAAAAGTTTTATACATTGATACGTGTAACATTACCAAAATATTAAATAGTTAATAAAAAATTATATTTTCGATTTATAATGTCATGCAATATTTTATAATAATATTTAATTTAATGAAAAAAAAATTTTACATAAATTTTTATTATTTTTTTCAAAATGTAACTTTTTAAATACATTATAAAATATTAAAACAAATATAAATTAATTATACTTTTATGAAATATAGTAGCAAGAACTAATATTTTCTAATATATTATTTTAATTAATAAAACAAAACAAAATAAATATAATCAATGGTAATATTAAAAATAATATATTATTATAAATTTTTTATAAATTTTTGAATAAAAACTAACCTAAATTATATTTATAAAAAATAAATATTTGAAATAAAGTTAGAAAGAATTATAACGATAATAATAATTAAAATAAATAAATTTTGTTTAAAATCATACTAATTATTATGTATTTGTGATTTTTTTATTTAAATTAAATTTTTTAAAAAAAATAAAAACTAATAAAAGTTTATTTTTTATAATATAAATAACTTATGATTAATATGAATTTAAATTACATTTTTGAATTAAAATTGTTATATATATATATATGAATTATGATAAATTATTTTTATCAAAACATTAAATGATTATAATTTTACTATAATAACTGATTAAAATTAAAATAATAAGATTGAAAATAAGAGGATGGAATTGATATTTGGGTTTTGGTTTTTGGGGCTATATTTAAGTCATTGAAGCTGAGGGTCCGTAGAAGACTAGCTCAGGGAGGGTGAACATGATGAGGAGGAGACTTAATATCCTTGATGTCGAAGTCGAAGTGTAGATCCCAAGAAAGGTCGACCCCAAATGAGGAGTTGAAGACCATGAGTTCAATTTTGGTTGGGATTCATTGATATTTTTTTGATATACGGGTGTCATCTAAGATTTATGTACAAATAAGGTCTTAAAAGAAGGCATCAACATCTCTATTTGATCCAAAATCTGAATTGTGATAGTGATGATGAGTTGTTCTTCATTAATGTGTTGTCCAAAACTATTCTAGATATGTGTTTTCATTTTTTTAGTGTCCAAATATTAATGAGATCTAGTTAACAGTGACCTGTTTTGTTTATTTCATCCACTGGTTTATCACTCAACCTACTGTCTTTATCTTGTATTGAATTGATGTCATGATTTTCAACAATTTAGGTTAGTATATCTTCAATCTAATTTATTTTAGTCTTTCTCTTACCAATTTTTTCTAACTCATATTCCCATATGCTTAATGTTCTTCCCGAATATAAGTTCTAATAAATAAATAAAAAATTCTTTTTGATTTTATTTGTATACAAGTTGTTATTATCCAACAGTTCTTGGATACACTGATTTAATTTCCCTTCCACTGTTATTTTTAATAGAAGCAATTTATATTTCATTATGATTATTTTGATCCCAAATCATTTGAGACAATATTTTATGTCCTCTTCCCGTACCCATTAGTCAAATAAATATATCCATATCTCAACTTGCATTGAATCCTAATCTTCGCATTAAACATTTATAGAGATGTTGATATATATTATACTACCTGAGAGTCTTTATAAGAAGAAACAATATTGACTAATGTTCATGTAGATGTGAAATCATTGAACATACATTGTGAGAAGAAATAAGTCCAATAGAGGACACCAAAAAGATGTGAAATGATTTATAAAAATTATGTGTAAGGGACATGTTAATTCTATTTTTGGATTTTGGTTTTCTATACTGTTATGGGTCATTTTTTAAATGAAAATTTTATTTATAATTATTATATTTTGTTAATTCTATTTTATCAGATTTTATATAATGGTCAAATTCATCTACCAATTGAGTTATATTTAATAAAATTATACGTTTCTAAATTATTATCTTAAATTAAAAGTTGGAAAGGGATTTACCAAATTTTATGCTTTGAAAATTTTATGAAATTTTATATAATTATTATTTAAGTGGGTTTATTTTTATTATAATTCATTATAATTATAATCAATCTTTTCAATTAAGTCTTTATTATTACAATTTTAAATAAATTAATACTTCTAAAAATAAGTTAATTAAGTATCATTACAAGAACTTATAGGATAAAAATTATGTTAAACTCTATTTTCTAATATAACAGGATTTTTATATTCATTTATATTTAAATATATTGTACATTTCATTTTACTTATTTAATGTAAGTATTAATTAATTAAACTATCATTTTATATATCTAATTACATGCACAAACATGGATCTCATTCACATTCAGAGGTATGACCATCATCTTATTCAATGACATGTCGTGCATTTATACTATAGACATCCATTTTATTATCAACATATCTATCTATATTTAGATATATTTTATTCAATATATAAAATAAAATGGTTTTATGAGTTTTATAAAGGATATATTATTTCATGATGTTAATAATCATTTTATTAAAATTTCATGTATTTAAGAATTACATAAAAATGGTAAGATTTAGTTGTTCAAAATCTAGAAAATGATCTCCTATAAAATGTGTATATATAGACATACATATATATACACACATATGTATATGAATATGAATCCATGAATTTCAAAGTATAGAACCCAGTTATAAATGTATATAAAAGTAAAACAAGCATGAAACGTTATCATAAAATTAACACTTGAACGTTGCAAATATTGTAGGGAATTGGGGAGTGAACCCATCCCTCATGAATTGGGTAGCACCAAGATAGTGTTCAATTTTTCATGTTGCCACAACGTTTTTTGTTTTCAAAATATTGCAAAATGTTTTCTAAAAATCACTAAATTATATCTGTACATAAAAAATTCCAAAAGAGGTAAATTATTTTACATGTAAGTAATTTCAATTATGTTTTCGAAGGGTATTTCAAAAAGTATTTTATTTTATTATCTAGAGAGATTTTCAAAAGCATATCTCAATGTTATTTTCATTGAAATATTTCCTAAAAAGTTATTCAATGACCATAAAATCCATTACTAGGAAATTAAATTCTCATCCCATATTTTAATTGAGTTTTCACAGGTATCTTAGAAGTTCTATTTCAGACAGCTTCACTTTTGGAGTTACTATGAGAGAAAGTGTCATAGGAATATGTTTCATTTTTATATCAACTCTGATAAATGTAATGTGTTGTCTAATACTCCAAAACATAGACCTATAAAAGGTCCTCTATTGTATAGGCACTAAGTATTTTTCATTTATATGTTATAAAAAAATACACAACATGTTTTAAGCATTGAATATGGAAGTGGGGGTTTTGAGCATTATTATTAGTATTACAGGAATGGTCTAGATAGCATTAGAGATTGGATATTTTTTCTTTTGACAAAAAATATCTACAGGATAGAAGTTTCATTAACTAGTTAAGTCTATTTATAGATTCTTTAATTCTAGAGATAGAAATTTAGAATTTTCTCATGTCCGATGAACGAATTGCAAGGGTGAAATTCCTTTAAGGGTGTGGGGGGAGAATGTAACATACCAACAATATTATGCAATTAATAAAAGAATTATACTTTAAATAAACAAATTTATGAAATATTTTTATAAAATTATTTCATTCAATGAAAATGAAATTTTTTTTACATTAATTTGTATTATTATTTTTCAAAATGTAACTTTTTAAATACATGACGACATATTAAAATAACTATACATTAATTATGATTTTATAAAATATAATAGCATGAAATAATATTTTCTAGTATAATGAATTAATAAATAAAACAAAACAAAATAAATATAATTAAAGGTAATATTAAAAGTAATAAATTGTTATAAATTTTTTTTATAATGTTTTGAATTAAACTAACCTATAATATATTTATGACAAATAAAACTTTAAAATAAAGTTAAAAATAATAAGAATGATAATAATAATTAAAATTAAGACATTTTGTGTAAAAACATACTTTTTATTATGTATTTATAATTTTTTTATTTAATGAAAAAATATATATTATTTTTAAAGAATGAATATTAATAAAAGTTTATTTTTAATAATTTAAATAACTTATTATTAATATAAACTTAATTTATATTTATGAATTAAAAGTCTTATATTTGTATATGAATTATGAAAAATTATTTTTATTAAAACTTTAAATGATTATAATTTTATTATAATAAAAAATTAAAATTAAATTAATAGGATTGAAAATAAGATGATGGAATTGGTATTAGGGTTTCGGTTTTTAGGGGTTTGTTCGAGTCATCGAAGCCAAGGGTTCGTGGGAGATTGACTCAGGGAGGGCTAGCATAACTGAGAGGAGAGTTTGTCTCCATGATGCCGAAGTCAATGTATAGATCTTGAGTGAGGTATACCTTGAACGAGGAGTCGCAGAGTGTGAGTTTGAATCCGGTTGGGCTTCTTCGACCTTTGTTTGATGTTTGGGCATTTTTTATAGTTCATATTCATGTAGGGTATTCAAAGTAGGAATCAAAATCTCAATTTGATCCAAGATTTTAGTTGTAATGGAGACAAAGAGCTGTTCATCATCGACCTATTGTCCTTATTTGTTCTAAATAAGTGTTTTCATTTTTCATTAATGTCCCAGTGTTAATGAGATCCTATTAATAGTAACCTATTTTATTAATTTCATTCGTGTGTTTCCTACTTGACCTGTTGTCCTTATCATGCATTGAATTGTTGTCATGATTTTCAATAATTTTGGTCAGTATATCATCAATCTAATTTATTTTAATCTTTTAGATATCAATTGGTTCTGAGTTATATTCACATATTCTTACCGTTCTTCTTGAATAAGAGTTCAAATAAAACAACAAATTTAATTTTTGATTTTGTTCCTAGAAAAATTTTCATTCTCAAATAGTTCTTCGATATGCTAATTTAATTTCCATTCCTATATTTTTTTAATTAAAACAATTAATATTTCTACTTGATTATTTTGATATTGAATCAATTGAAATCATCTTTACTACCCTATTCTCATGCCCATTGATCAAATAAATATATCGGTATCTCAGCTTGCACTACAACACAATCCTACCATTAAACTTTGATATAAAAGTTGATATAAATTATACTACATGAGAGTCTATATAAAAAGCAACTATACTTATTAATGTTCATGTTTATGTGAATTCATTACTCATACTCTTTTTGAATAAATAAGTGAAACATAATATACTAAGAAGAAGAGGAATTATTTTTTAAAATTATGTGTAACGGATATGATAATTCTATTTTTGGATTTTGGTTCTATAAACTATTAAGAGATATTTTTTAAATGAAATTTAATTTATAATTATTCTATTTTACAATTATATTTGATTATAATTTTAATATATTTAAAATTATTCTTCTAAGTGGGTTTTATTTAAAAAAAATTAGGTTTGTGAATTGTCATATTAAATTCTAAGTTGGTAAGGGATTTACCTAATTTTATGCTTTGAAAATTTTATGAATGTTTATTTAATTATTTTTTAAAGGGATTTATTTTTATTATTATTCATTATAATTATAATATATATTTTTTATTAAGTATTTATTATTATAATTTTATATAAATTAATATTTCATTTAAAAATATGATAATTCAATATCATTACAATAATTTTTTGTAATAAAAATTTTGTTAAATATGTATTTGCTAATATAAAGATATTTTTATATTCGTTTATATTTAAAGATATTATTCATGTCATGTTCATTATTTAATTTAAGTCTTAAATAATTAAACTATAATTTTATATATGAACATATACGAACATGGATGTCATTGACCTTAAGAGGTATGTCCATCATCTTATACAATGGATTGTCATGCATTTATATTATATGCATCAGTTTTAATATATATATATATATATATATATCTGTCTATGTATGTGTGTAATTAAATATATAAAAAATTATGAGTTTGATAAATGAAATATTATTTCATGGATGTTAATAATCTTTTTAATAATATTTCATGTATTTAAGAATTTCTTAAAAATGTTAAGATTCAGTCATACAGAAATAATAAAATGATCTCCTATAAAATATGTATATAAATAAATATACATATACATATGTATATAAATATGAAGCCACTAATTTCAAAGTAGAAAAACCAGTGAGAAATGTATATAAAAGTAAAGTAAGCTTAAAATGTTTTAAAAAAATTGACACTTGAACTTTATAAATATGATAGGTAATTTTGGAGTGAACCCACCCCACATCAAGTTGGTAGGCCCAAGACATCCTTCGATGTTTCAGGTTTCCATAATGTTTTTGTTTTCAAAATATTTCATAATGGTTTCTAAAAATCACCAGATTATATTTATATGTTAGTAACTTAAAAAGAGGTATATTATTTTTAATGTAAGAAAAATCAATTAAGTTTTCAAAGGGTATTTCGATATGTTTTTTATCTTATTATCTAAATAAATTTTTGAAATCATTTCTCAAATTTATTTTCATGGAATATTTTTATAAAAATTATTTCAACGATATCAAAACCCCTTAATGGTAATTAAATTATCATCCCAATTTCTGAATATTTTTTCATAGGTATCTTAGAAGTTCAATTTTATAAATCTTGGATTTTTGAGTTAGTGTGTAGAAGTGTAATAGGCATATGTTTCATTTTTTGTTTCATGTATGATAAATGTAAATTGTTTTCTAATCTTCCAAAACCTATACATGTAAAAGTTCCTTTATTGTATATGCACTTTTTATTTTTCAGATATATGTTTTAAAAAATACCAAACATGTTTCAAGCACTGAATCTGAAAGTGTGTGTTCAGGGTTTTATAATACAAATCGAATTTCGTTTAAAAACTTGGATTAATAAAAGGGGATTTGGTATCAAACATATCAAGTTAATAGATTAGAATAACCATGTAAGGATGTTTTCACCCATATTATGGGTTTATAACATCATGTTCAATAGTTGATTTTTTTACGTAGTAAATGGATATTCAATTTTAATTACATATCATATAATTATTTACACATCAATCATCATGAAAATTGAGAAACCGAAATATAATTTCTTTATGGTTTACATTATCCATTCCTTGTGTTTAAAATTTTCATTGAGTATAAAAAATATTTATAATGTAAATGTGGAAGATTTGATCATTCAAAACCCCATTGTAAGTTTTTAATCTATGAAATGTGTTTATATTTACATATTAATTTATATTTAATAATGTGATTCATAATAAAGGAGCCACATTTTCCTTGGAAATTTAATTTGTGTTTTCTATGAGTTACAGGTTTGAATAGAGTTCCCCTACTGTTTCAAAGGTATAATGTTGAGTTTTTGTTTTTATAAGGCCAAAATGCACATATTTTTGGGTGTGGTGGAGGTTATTTCAACCTACGATCACTTTTTAAATCATTTTCTTCCTTTGGGTATAGTGGTCATCCATTTTGGGATTAATCCATGTCATTTTTTTGTCTACAGTGTAGAGTTCGGTGTTTTAGTAGATATGATTATAGTGTGAGTTTAGGAGGAGTTCTTATATAACATGTGGATATGTGTAACACCTATTTAAATACTCATTGTGTTTAATATTATTTATTAATTTAAATATCTTACATATCATCTATTTTTTCTTCTGTTGTGGTGCGTTGAATTTATCATTCCATGGTGAAGGCCATTTTTGTGAACTTGGGGCCTAAAAGTTTTATCTCTTTGAAACAAGGAAAAGAGAAATGATTTTTTGACTTTTGTGGTGGTATTATGGTTTGGTTTTTATAAGAACTTTGAAAATGGTGAGGGTTCTTCCTCTACACCATGGAAAAATTCATGGGTTTTTTGGGGATTAATACGACATCTTCCACACGATAGTCATGAAAGGTTGGTTTTTTAGTGGATTAAACACCAAGATTATGGGGAGGGAGGAATATAACATGGTGTTGGTCAAACAATTTTTAGAGTGGAAAAATGTAATCTGATAAATAAGTGGGGGATATTGCATTTAAAGGCATAGGGTTTTGGGTCTAGCTTTGACTAAGGCCACATTTTCTATTTTGGAAGTATATAGATTGGGGGTATATTCCCTTTGGATATATTTATAAATTTGATCATCCAACTCTCTCTCACTCTCTCTATTGATTTATTTATTTTATCTAGATCTCCAAGTGACCTATTGGGATTAATTTAGATACCATAGAATTATATTTTGAGGGATATTTTAAGCCTTTCTTAAAAGGATGGGTCTACTTTGATCAAATGTTTGAGTAAGATTATCATGGATTCATTATTACTTAGATTCATTTATATTGAAATATAATAGATCAAATTCGTTGAGGTAAGGTATTTCTAATACTTTCTTATATCTCTTCAAATATATGTTTCTAGATATATTTTGAAACCATATATGTCACTTCTTTTGATCCTAAATGATCAATTGTTATCCCTTTGAATATAATGATACCAAGGCTCATTGATTTTTAGACATTCTAAATGAATTATTGGAAATACCATCATTATATTTGATTAAAAACTTCTTATCCAATCATGAGACATGAATTTTTTCCACCCGAACCCTGGATAATCTACTTAATTCATAATTTCCATTAGATATGGTATGTTCATAATCTTACCATAGTCTCGGTGAATATATTTTAGTCCATGGGGTTGGGTTTTAAATTAATTATTCATTTACATTATCATACTCTACCCATATGCCTAATATTATTTTTTGTTCTAGGGGAAGTAGATATTCCATGTTTCCTTTTTTCATTTAATTTTTACATTGTTTATTCTTTTTTCATGTCTTGATTAATGTAGTTATTTTATTATTTCATTTAATTTATAATTTATAATATTTATATTATTATTCTATGTGGTGATAATTATTGGAATATATATTTACTCTGTTGATACTACATTGTGTCCCATGTTACATGGGATGAATTCTGGAAATAGAAATATAAATAAATCTAGAATAAAAATAGAGAATGTAGAAATATGTATTTAAATGTTGATCATATTTTCATTAATAATAATGTATTGCCTTTGTGATGATGTATTTATTTTATTCCATCATGATAGATTATATTTTTTATATTATTTTATTGTGATGATAAATCTATGATGAAATTATATGATTAAATAGAATATGAGATGAGGATGGTAATGGAATATAATTCTGGAGTTGAAAGAAATGAAATATATGGTACCCTAAGAATATATGAGCCTAAGAAATCAATATATAATTAATATGAATTAATTTGATTAATGTTTAAATCGATAAACCTTTAGAACCTATAGAGTTGGGAGTTTTGATTAGGTTTAGTTGGCTTTTTGTATCATTAAGGTGTATTATATTTTGATTGATATGAGAGTTATGTATTAATAGAGTTTTAATTCCATTTTTTCAAAGAAGGATAGTTTATCTAAGAGTCAGTAATGTTTTTTAGGTGAGTTTAAGTGTGTCATTATTAGCCTCTTAATAATTGTTGTTTCATTGTTAGTATTTAATTTACCTAGGGTGAGGTATTTGGGGTTTGGTGGATAGTGAGAAGTTAAATTTATAGTGGGGGATTAAGTGTTCCCTCTTGTATTAATATCATTGATAGGGTTTCGGTTATGATGTGTAGTTTGTTAATAAGTTATGTAGGTTTTGGGTTAAGTATTAGTGGTAGGATTTCTATAATATTATGGTTATGAAGTTATGTTTTTGGTGTTAGGTAGATATTGGTGTATAGTTAGGGTTGTCCTAAGAAGGTTTTGTGTGAGGTTATAAGGTTAGGTTATAATTACACCATAGTTTTTATACATAGGTGGTTGTATTTAATCAACTAAATAATTAATTATTATAGAGTAATAGAATAATTTATTGGTAAGATATGTGTTTAGAATCAAAAGATATAATAATATTTGGTAGTAATATCTTGTACGTTATGGTGATCAATAATTGTTTAGGTATTATATTAACTAATTTTTTGATGTTTTTTCCTTATAACACCTTATGAGGCTACATTGATTAATATCATTATATATGATTTTATATTTATTGGTTGAGTGATTTATTGTTTTATTTCCTATTTTTGTGTGTGATCATGTGATACTATATATACGAGCTATAATAACATTTAGCTATGACAATACTTTCATGGGATACAATGGATTATGGTATAGTGAATCTATGCAGAGGTTGCGATGGATCTTGTTTATTTAATGTATAGTTATCGTGGGTTATAATAGCTTACATTTTTTTTAATTTATGTATATATATACATGGGATTCAATGGATTAATGTACAATATGGGGGGCTGTAACGGGTTATGGTTACAACACATGTAATTATTTAATTGACATAATAGATAAAGATTATGACATATAAAAATACCCTCAGGTTATGATGGATTAAGGTTATGTCTAGTTCATGGTCCATGATAGATATTTGTTATAGCGTGATTCATTAATATGATGATGTGGTTGTTGCTATATTGATGTGGTAGTAGTTGTTTTGTAGATGTAGAAATGATGTTGTGGTGGTGGCGATGATGCAATGGTTGTAATGATGTAAAAGTAATGTTATGATTATGATAATGATGTAATTCATTTTTTGTGATCAAGTTTTGAATGTGACACCCCAATAACATTAATGATATAATGGATCAATTGTACTAGATTAAAGATGGGAAACTTGTTTTGGGTCATTATTTTTATTCATTTATGATTCTAAAGACATGATATTATCCTTAATAATTCATAGTAATGGTTATTGGTCAAGTATGAAAATTATAGGGTGTTTTGTTGAAGTGGGTAGTAACATGATTCTATGAAATTATACTTTCTCCTGACATTTATTACTTTATTAGACTATATCCTTGATTATACCATAAAATTACTTTTTTTAACTCATTTCTATCCTGTCACATTTTTGCCACATGGATTTGGAACTGTTAATAAATATGATCCTAATTATCACTTTCAAGTGCCCCCCCCCCCCAATATAGTTTTCTTGATATGTTTTTTAGGATTTTTCATGAAGACTGGGGATGTTTTTTTGGGAATATGGAGATAAGTGTAAGAGTTCATTCATTCTTTGTTGTTTATTACATTATATTCAATAAAATGTAGAAGTTGTTTTCTCATGAGAGTTATTATGCTTCAGTTTTAATAAATAGTGTTTATAAGTGGTTACATCTTCTTTTACGAGGAATTTATGATATTAATCCCTTCCCATATGTGTAACTGATACCCTTGGTTCTAGTCATCAAACCATGGCTAAATAGAGGAGAGATTCAAAGGTTTCTCTTAACTTCACAACCAACATGAGTAGGGTTCTAGTGGGGGAAGTTCATGAAAAATTGGTATTAGATATTTTATTGGGATATAATATGGAGTTTAGAGTCAGATAAATGTAAGTCTTGAATGGTTTTCATAGGGTAAATTTTTCATTTACCTTAAGCTATAACAGATAGAGAGGATTGGCTATAACACAGATATTTAAGGCCCTTTGTGAAACATTCTAGAATATTAATTTCAAGTATAATGACTAGGACATGGTTATCATGTACCCCTATGATTTTATGCAAGGATAATCAAAACCTAGTAAACATAATTATGTGAAAAATTCACTGATTCTAGGGTGAAAATTTTAGGAAGGTTTAAATCATCATAAGTTATATTTTAGTCAACAATATTGATTTTTTATTCGCATTCTAAGACTTATTGATGTGATGCAGTATTTATAATTATATTTAATTATTTTTTAATAAATTAATTCATATTAAGTTTTATTAATTATTCTTTAAATTAAATGACATGTTTATTTTAATAATTTAATGTTTAATTCATGTTAATTAGTATACATGTAAGAGAATTTTAGGAATTAAAAGTGATTTTTATATGAATATCATAGTATTCTAATGTTATTTTACTAATGATGAAGCATGAATTAAAGGTAACATTTTCTATGTATACCTTTATAAAAGCTTCCTGATTAATCATGCCTTTGATGACTAAATAGGGATTGTGGTAAATGATTTTTTAGATGATATGTATTTCAAAAATTATTTTTAATTATAACATTTCATAATAATAAATTCTATTCCATGTGTAAATTAATGAAATATTCTGATCCATGATGAATATATATTTTACTTAAA
Organism: Viscum album; assembly: GCA_963277665.1. Taxonomy (NCBI): domain Eukaryota; kingdom Viridiplantae; phylum Streptophyta; class Magnoliopsida; order Santalales; family Viscaceae; genus Viscum; species Viscum album. The sequence goes on from OY728131.1 coordinate 514,894,606, forward strand.
AGTAATTAATGATGCATTATTTAAATTTAAAAGTAATGTGATATACATGAACTAGTTTATGTATACAACATTTCTATGATTTTTAAATTTTATGAGAAATTATTATACAAGAATACATAGATATATAACAAGTTGAATAATATTATTCCATGTCAAGAATGTTTATTTCAAATTATTAAAACATGATTTAATTTGTTAAAGAATTTTTTATTATATTTTTTTGATTAATTATAAATAATGGAAGAAGGACATGTGAAAATATCTGATGAATTAAAAGCATACTATTTTTTTAAAAAAATATTTTGATATTAGTATTTTAATCATTCTATGATTTTAAAAGTGTTGGATATAAATATACCATGAGAACACCCATGAAATATTACTTATAATGACAGTTTAATATCATGTGATGAGTTATTATCTTAACTAATTAAATTTTTTCATTCCTTTTTAGTGATACATTTACTTTAAACATAAATATTATTTATTATGATTATTTATCCACAAACTCAAAATAAATATTTTTAAAATAGTTAATTATAATGTTGTTATTGATTTCCACAGAAATATTTGAAATGAGGATATGGTTGATGGTGGAATGGTGCAATTTTCATGGAAATATGTTTTGAATGATATTATGGTTAGATTGATATGGAGATGGTGGTAATGTAATAGTGTCTTATTTTCCCCCAACAATTTATTAATTTAATATCTTTTATTTATTTATTTGATATTTTTTTGTTGTTTTTTCTAATTGTTTCTTTATAAAATGTTTTATTAGATAATACATTGAATTTTGTATATTTATTTTGTGTTTAATTTTTTTTATGATATAATTGGTTTCATTACTATTTGATAATGGATCAAATAAATAAAAATGAAAATGAAAATATGATAGCACAAGAGCCTCAGCCTAGTTGGTGAGGACTCGGAAAGTGCATCTAAGAGACCCAAGATCAAAACTAGGTGGAGACATAATTTCTGGGTACTATAGTGGTATTATAGTAGTACTGTAGTGGGTACTGTAGTAGGCAGTGTTCGATATTGAAGTAGCCAGGACTATTTATCCAATTGGACTTTTAGGCCATTATTTTGGGCCTTGGGTCCTTCATGGACTTGGGGCCACCCATGTCCTTCGGGCCAGTAAGTATTTCAGGACACCTCAAGGCCTTTAGGCCACCTCAAGGCCTTAGAGCCACCTGAAATTGTGGTTAATGATCATACAAAATCTACAAGGAGTAGAATTCAGATGAGGATTTAGAGCAGGCTCATTCACCAGAGCGAAAGCTAAGTAGATTTTTCAGAATGAGAGGGTATGGAATTGACATTGATACCAGCCTATGCTTACATTTTAATCCTAGATGAACAAGCCACGCGATGGTGGAGTACTAATATCACGATGTAGAAGTTGTGGAGGATCAGTTCCAGGTATAGTCTGTATATTTCTTAAGACCTATGGGTCATGTAATCTCTAAACCTACAAGCCTTGTAAGGGTTCCCCATCATCCCTTTAAGGGGGCGGGGGGGGGGGGGGGGGGGGGGTTAACAAAAATCAATAAAAAATAAGACCTTCAGGCTATTTAGGCTCAAAATGAATATTCGATAGTTTCAGAATATATTTTAATGGATGACTACGTTGGTACCTATTTCTCTAAACATTCATGCACTGATTGAATAAGTTTTGAATGTTTGAAAAAATTGTTAGTAATAATATTATGATATTTATACCATGTATTATATTTCATGATGTTATGTTATTTATGATGTTGATATGATTCATGAGATATAATATTATTTTCTTATTTTCTTTTGAAGTGGTTTGAAGATAACGGATGATTAAAAATATCTTGAAGTAGGACAGTTATTTAATTTTTATTATTTTCAATTAGGAATCGTTGTGATGAATATTAAAAGGCTTAGTCAGTATCTATCTATTGAGTGTATGTTTTTGGTTTTGAAGTGATGTGTGTCATAGGCTGGTCACTATACTCCTTCCCTTATATAACATTGAGGTGAATTTGAAGAACAACCCAATATAAGGGAAACACCATTCAACCTTGATTAAATAAACATCCTATAAAAATAAAAAGACTAACAACCTCAAAATCAATCTGGAATTACTATAGATAATTCCCAAAGAAGAATAGGAAGTAGGAAGGAGGGATCTCCCCATGGATAACCAATAATAAATATTTTGAACATGGGGATCAAATATTGGTAAAAATGGAATGAGTGGTTTCCAAAAAAATCACTAAATGTTTCCAAAAATCAATATAGGAATAATACAATTTAGAGAGGATTATAATTTTTTTATCATACTTTAAAAACATAAGATAAAGTTATCAGCATGGGGCCACACAAAAATGGGTTTATGTTTAGAAAATATTGTAAAAATCCCATGTTCAACACCGAGATATGATAAATCTGAGGTAAATCCATGAAATAAAGATAAATTTCATTCCAAATAATCTCAACTATTGGAATTACTTTAATGATGTTTATCTAGGCTATGACACTTCTCAAGAACCATGGTGTACCAACATCACATATGATATGGAAAAAATAATCCACTTTAGGATCCAAATCCTAACTATTTTGAACCAAACCACAATCCTCAACATTCAATTTATTCTAATCAACTTTAGTCTAGAACCATGGTGAAACCAAAGGGTCATGAAATAGGGCTCCTAGAAATAGAAGAACCCATGATGATAACCTATAGAACACCAAGACATAAATAGATATTTCCATTACAAAAAATGACACCAAGATGTAATTTCAACCATAACTCCACCCTTTCCTCCTAAAACCCCTATCAATATCTCCAACACCCAAAAACACATAAAGTAATGGGATTAGAATATAATGACTAGAAATTATAGGCTTTGTAAAGCTAATGTTATGTTCAATAACCTATGTTACAACCTTCACCTAATGATAAAAAACCACAAAAAATTAATAAAAAATTAATAATAAATCTACAATAAATATTAATATTCTAAAAAATTAAATATTTAGAAGGAAAATAATTAATATGAGTTAATATTGAAAAGTCTTCTTTTAAAATAATCCATTTTTCTGTATTATGTATCTTATTTAAAAGAATAATTTGAAATTTATTTCTTTAAAATTTATAAAATAAAATTATTTTTTTAATTCCTCACATAAAAATTTACTTAGTGTGCTTTTTTTAGATTTTTATGAAAAAAGATGATTTTTAGCTAAAAATGTTTTTGAGAAAATTACAATTTCATTGATTTTATCCTTATCTAAGAGTATAATAAATTATTGAAAAAATATTTAATTAAAAAATAAATATTAAGGGAATAAAATTATTTATTTTTAAATATTCTTTGAACTCGTAATCCCATGTCCAATATTTTTTAAAACTAAATAAAAATGTTCCTTAAGAAACTATTTTCAGTCTTTTCTACTGATTAATTATTTAAATGGTGAAATTAGTTTTTTGATTTCATTATAAGCCTCAAAAAATATATTTTTGTGATAATAAATCAATTTATTTCCTTAAAATTGGTATCCTAGACAATTAAACCTTTTTTTCAAATTTAAATATTTAAAATATTTTATTTTTTGAAAGCTATTTTTTTGTGATTAAGTGTGATTTTTTTCAAAATAACTCTTCACACCATTAGAAGTTTTATGTGTTAAAATGATTTATAAATGTTAAAATAGAAGATTAAAATTAGGTTAAATGATCCAATATTAAATATTTTCAATAATATTAATTACTATGTTTCAAAATTAATTACTAAGTTAAAAGTTAAGTTGGGTAAAATGATAAAAGTAAAAAAATCCTTAAATCACTCTTAAATTTTCTCAAAATGAATGGATGATAGTATTTTAGACATTTTATTTTCAAACAACCCCTCTCTATTAACTTTTTATCCATATACCCTTGAATAGTATCACAATATTATTAAAAAATGACATGTGCTTCCAAAAGTGACATTTTCTTCACTTATAAAAGGATACCACTTACTCCCTTTAAGGTTACAAGTTAACTTAGAATTTCTCCTTAAAGATCTGAAATTTTTATAATCCAATAACCATATTTTACCCAGATAATCATCTGGTCACCTTAAGTTTTCTTAAGGCCTTCACATTCAAATATATTTTTTAAAGATAAAACTCAAGCTTCTAAAGCAAGTATTACCTTCTCTTAGTATTTTTTTATAGTATACCCTAAAATAATTTATAAAATTATTAATATAATTATATAAGTATATTTTTTTATATTAATTTAATTATATTAAATAGGGGAAAATATTAAATCCTTTCTATCCACTAAGAAAAAAATATCATCGATCATATGAACGTGAAGACTGACGCCTCCACGTTGTGATACATTTTTTAACCATAATTGTCTCTAAAGGATTGTACCAAGTATTTATTTTATGAATAAATTTGTTTTATAAAATAAAAATAAAATACATAAAATTTATTTTTTCATATATTATCATTCCTATGATTCATTGAAAAAAAAGGATTGTTAATTGTGTGTATGGACGTACTACCACCTCCACGAACAATGAATTTTATTTTACCTAACCACCCATATTAGATGGTTAAAATAATTAGTTTAATGAAGAAATATGATACATATGACATGTTAAAAATTTAGAAATGTTATTCTAACAATATATAATAATGTTTTGTTACTTGTTTAATCATTATAACACACTATTGTTTTGTTTGTTTTTACCACCTATATGAGATAAATTGTTATGTTTATGTAATGGATGATTAATGGATTTTATTTTATATTAAAATCATAAAATGAGAATTTATTCAAAATTTAAAAATTATTTTGAAGTAATTATATAAATATCTAATGATTTTAATAATATATCACCATTTATGCCTCAAACTCGGCAAAGCATGCTCGTTTTTTGACTTCATCATCACAAAACATTAGGAAAATTCTTAAGAGACTAAATTATAAATGTATAAATTATATTAAAATATATATTCCTATACATATTAAGATCTAGAAAATATGAAATCTTGGATAATAAATAAGAACAATACCTCCAATAAAAAACATGTTTAAAATGATCAATATTTCTGAAACTTCATTTTTAAAATATATGATAGCTAAACAATAGAAATGTATTGAATATTTATAAAGTAATTATATAAATTGTTATCTAATTTAATAAATTTAATAAATAGGTTACTAGTATTTTTTTGATACCTGAGGTTATATAGAATTCGACTCGGTGGGAGTAAAGGTAAGGGATTTTTGTGACTCAAAGCATTCCTTTGAGTCATAATCAATAATATTATTCTAAAAAAATTTAAAGTGTGATCATATATAAATAGTGATAATGTTATATGGTTTTTAAAAATTATTTTACATATAAATAATCTTTCAAACTAAATTATTCTTCCTTGATGAATCTACATTTCTGTGGAAATGAAATTTAGTAATGAATAATACTGCTGGTTTAATAGATTTTTCATCCATATCCACATTTTTTTCTTACCACTAATGTTCTAATTTACATTGTCAAAAATAAAATTGTTTCTAAATCCAATTATCCAAATTCTTTTACTTTATTTGGAAACCGATGTTTTTATGTCCATTTATTGATGTGGTTTTTCAACAAAGGTGTTCTCAAATATTTCAAAGGATTTTCCTTCCAATGATCTTATATTATTACCTTATGAATCACATTTTGACATATTATTTATTTATTTTATAGGTATATTTAATGTAATTTGTTTTAAAAGAATTTTCTTAATATTCTACATCTTCATTTTGAAAAAACCGTTTTTTGAAACATGAATAAAATATTACTCCTTTTTAAAATTTCATTGAGAGTCATTTTTTTAGAAAAACATTTATTTTCGATTTATCTTTAATTTTTAAATGATTAATATCTAATAAATTAATTATTGATAAATAAAATGATATATGATATTTTAGGGTGATCATGATTTTGGTATCAAATGATCATGTTTTTTATGCGAGTTTATTCGTAAAAAGTTATGAAACCCATTTTTATTTCCATGTGTTAATTATTATATGATTAATGATTTTATTTTAAGTGGAACTAATATGTATGGATAATTTTGAGTGGGGTCCTATATAACCATCCAATGCATTGGTTATGGTTTTATATCACATGATATAATTATTTATGAACATAATTGTATTGTTTCACAGAAATATTGGGCGAAAATACTACGATTTATTCACAAAATTAATGTGTAGACAAACTAGGATTTATTCACAATGTTTTACTATGATTATATTTGTGCCACTATTTCTATAAAATGTCCCTTTTTTCCAAATTGTCCAATTTTTTTATAATATTCCTTCTTCTAAGTATATTTTTATTTATTATGTATTGATTGTTTTTGGTCATATGTTTATTATCCATTTTTGATTTCCTTTATTTGGTCTAATGTTCATATTACATGATCCTTAACAATCAATAATTTTTTTTCACTTATGATCTCATGATATTTTTATTCGATATTACTCCCTTACTCATGTTTTTCCTCATATTTATGATCTAAATGATATGACTAGTTTATATGTTCCCTTACTAGTAATTTAATCTCACCCATTATTATGTTTATATTCTATAGGTTATGATGATGACTATATTACATAAGATATCTAGAAGTGGGCATAGAGGAGAATGGTTATGGAGACATTCTTATAATTGTTTTAAAATAATATATTAATGTAGCTAGTCTCTATGACATAAAACCTTTTATTCCTTTGATTGTGTGACTATTTTTGGAATGTATTAATTAAACCATCAAACAAATATATTATTTATATATGATTATCTTGGGTTTCCATAATTGGTATCATGGGGAAGGTTTGGTTATTTTGTGGATTAGTTTAGAGAAATTTAGTGATAACCCTATAAATGAGTCTAAGTATTGGATAAGAAAATGATGTTTCATTAAAGTATAGATTATTTTGTTTAAATAGAAATATATCCATGTATAGATAACAGAAACTTGATGAAACTATGGAAAATATGCACCTAGGGGTAATCACTATAAAATTTTTTTGATGAGAATTGTCTTCATCATCAACCTAATATGTGATGATTAAGCATAAGACTACATACTTGAATAGAAACTCTCAATAAATATGAGTTATTTAATTCACCTTCTCTTTATAAACCATGATGAGGTATTTAATATGTTTTTGTTAGAGGAACAAAATATGAAATTACCATAGATAACTTAGATTGAATCATAGTCCTTTATATGTTAAAATCTTATATCATTTAATATTTCTTTATTCTAAAATCATAGTTTTCCCTCACTAAATTTAGAAACTAATGTCCCTAAAATTTATTTTAATTAAATTAATGGATGGAACATGGAAGAAAAATAAATAATAATGAGGGTGAGGTATAATGATAACATTTTCTGAATGAGATTCAAAATGGGATGGGGATAATTGTACAAATCCTCATAGCATTTCTCACACAACTATCATAAGCTATAAATAATAACATGATTCATTATTAGATTCAAAATGCACCCAAAAGGGGATAAATTTATATTAAATCCTTTATGTGTTAGAATAAACCCTCTTTTATAGGATCCTCTAATAGAATTATTTCTGAGATATAAATCAATGTGATGGGAAAGATATTTTTCATCACACACTACATATAACATGAGAATATTGTTTTATATATTTATCATTTTAAAGGATAGATTCAGCAATGATGGAGTCTCATTAAGAATAAAACTGAAGAGATGGATTATCATAACTCTTTCTATAGAGGGGTTTTCCAGGGGGATGATCCCATAAGGGGTGCTGGATGCTAGGGTTTCCCCTTGTCGCCACCTCCTCCCTTCATCCCGAGTCGGCTCGGCTTTCCTCCTTGCACTAGGTGAGATCGTGGAGGCAGCTTATCTATTGTGCTGGTGTTGTGCGACTCGTGGGCTCGGCCGTCTAGCATCTTGCATCATTGACGGCCCGCTTCTCACCCAATTCTATCTTCTCCAGATAGGGCTTCCCATGGCGGCATGATGATGGTCCAGCGAATGAGTCCCAGCTTCCGCGGTCTAAGGTTTGCCGCTTCGTCTTTAGATGTGTGTGTTGGTTGGTTTGTCATGGTCTCCACGGGTGACCTGGATGGCGGCGATGGGATCTTGATTGTGGGTGGATTTCTTCCGGCATACTAGTGATGGTTCCTTGTTATTCGGTTTTTCATTCGTTTTATGGTTTGGATTTTTTTTTCTACTTGTGATACTAGGTTCATGACTGGTTTTCTTGTTCGGTGGCATCGTTGACGTCACCTTTGTAGCACAGTTATCTTCAATCGACATTTACATTCTTTCAGTTCTTTACCTATCAATCGATTGTTATTTCTGTTCCTGGTTCATGAAATTACTGGTCGTCGTTTTATTTTCTATGTCGATTGAATATCTTTTTTCTGGTCATTTTCTTTGCATTTTCTCCAGATATGGATTCTTCCTTCCTTTTTGATACACTCACAAGAATGCTATTGGAGATTCCTTTTTATTGGAAGTGAATTCATGACTTCATTCAGCTTGAGACCTGTTCACATCGGTGCTTCGTAATGGTTTGGGTGATGTTTTAATTTGTTATATTTGATTTGTGGTTCTGGTGGAAAGGGAGTCACTGTAGGATAAAGTCTTTGGTGGTATGTTTAAGTGAACATGGTGAGGGTGTTTGTCTAGAGGTGTACTGATGGCGGTGAATCAGTTTTTGGATTCTAGAGTGGGTGAGATTTGAGGCAGCATTTTGGAATTTGATTTATTTTGTACTTTGTGTGTGAATGAAACAACATGCTACAAGGATCAGTTCCATATAGGGATCAGAGTATTAATAATTCACCAGAGCATTTCCATTTGGATTTGAAATTTTGAGAGGGTATGGCTATGCTATCGGTACCAGGAAAGTGCAACCTTTCTCGAGACATCTAGCCAAGTGGTCATGCGAAGATGGAGGCTTGACATCATGATTTAGTCACTAGGGTGGGGCAGTTCCTGTAGTATTGATCTGGGTTTACTTCTTTTATGGTTTTATTTGGATGTATTGTATGGAACTTGGTTTCTCACTTTTTCCTCATAAGTGTTTTTATAATAAAAAAATTAAGTTTCAATTAAATAGAATGATTTAGACTCTATGGAATGAGAGGTTTTAATTAAATTATTATTTATAAATAAATTTTCTATAACACTTCCCAAAAATACGGAGTGAGAATTCCTTGTTCTAAAAAAAATATTATGAATCAATTGGAACTAATGAACTAAACATCACAAAGCTCACAAGGAATTCCTATTTTTTATATATAGAAATATAAATGTATGATCGACAATTTATTCAGTGGATTAAAACCATGTATTTGAATGGAATTACACAAAAAAGACTTTTTATTCCATGATTATATTTTTAGATGTGCATTAATGTTGGATACAGAAATTGGGGATAATATTTATTTTTGGGAAATGAAAATAATGGTTATTTATCATCGATGTTATGATGATAATAGACATGGGGAAAGAGAATCGAACAACCCATGTGTCAAAAATGTGGGAGAAAACTCCTTGGAATGTGCTTCAAGGGATCTGGGAAGTGTTTTAAGTGTTCTAGGGAAGACTGTTTTACACCAAACCATATATGTGATGAATATCACCCATTTAACATAGTATATAAGAATAAGTCTCTAAAAATGTTCCACCCACACTTAAATTCATTATTTAAAAAGATATTGGTCATTATATAAGACTCTATGCACTTCTAAATAGAGAGATAAAGGGAGAGAATATTTTATCACTAATTCTAAGGTCGAGCATGACAATAAAGTGGTGAAAGGTACACTCATTATTAACTATATATCTAAAAATTTATTATTTGATTCTGGTTCTTGAAATTATTTTATATAACATAATTCTAGTAATAATTTTTCTACCACCTTAGACTATGTGTAAAAAAACTAATTGTTAAAACCCCTGGGGAAGAAATGATATCCTAAAAAATATATAACTCTTCTATGAAAATTTTGTGTGGGAAGATACTCTAAATATTTATTGCATCTTTCCTTGGTAGAATTTTATGTTATTTTGTGTATGGATTGGATATACCTATATAAATCACATTTCAATTTTTGGGATTAGGAGATCTCCTTTCATATCCCCAACTATCATGAGAAAAAATATCATTGAAATGGTTATTATGAGATCCATTAGGAATAAATTTATCTAATATAAAATATGATACTCAACAACGAGGGACTCTTGGATCAACTGATCCGGGATAAAGTTAAAATTAATGGAATTCCTATTTTATAGTATTATGCTAATTTATTTTTTGGGATAACTTCTTAGACCCCTCAGAGCATGAGGTTGAGTTTTCAATTTATCTCATACATAGATCTATAAATATCTCAATGATAACTTCTAAAATGACACTTAAATAGTTGGATTAATTAAAGAAGAAACAAAAATAGAATCTGGATAAATTCTTTTTATGTATGATTGATTCACCTTGGGTTTCATCAATACATTTTGTTAAGATGAAGGATGGATAAATTCTCTTATGCATTAACTATCTTGAAATTATCAAGAAAATGATTAAGAAAAAATCTCCACTACTCTGCATTAATGACTTGTTTGATCAACTATGAGGATACCAATATTTCTCAAAGATTTACTTCGATTCAAACATTATAAATTTATGGTTAGGAGGGAAGATATACCGAAGAAAAATTTCTGAATAAGGTATGGACACTATGAATATATAGTTATTCTATTTGATCATACAAATTTCCCTTATATATTTATAGATTTAATGAATAAAGTCTCTTGATTTTAACATGAAAATTTTGAGGAAGTATTTATTGATTACATTCCCCATCATAGATTACATCCACCGCCACAAAATCAATTCAAGAAGGAAAAATTTAAATTTGTTGGCTTGAGGACTTGACCCCAAGACCCTACGCACACCCCACCGAAAACCAAACGATCCCACCACCAATAGTGAGGCTATTGGTTGCATTAAAATATATTATAATAGTAAGGAAAATCATGATGAGCATTTAGGAATTGTTATAAATAAATTAAAGTGTAAATTATATACCTAGTTTAATAATAGAAAATTTTGGTTGTAATGAGTATCCTTATTAGGTCATGTTATTACCAATGATGGTATATGTGTGGATATATCAATAAAAATGTAATTTAAAAAGGTTCAGGACAACATTTATGACTTAGATATGAAGTTTTATTAAATTAACTGGATATTTTTGATGTATTGTGAGAAAATTATTAGGATTATCCAATCCACTAACCAAGTTGACCTGTAAGGTATTAAGAAGATATTGGCCAATGCACTTGTTCTTTCACTTCCTTGTAATGGATAAGGGTTTTTTATATATGTTTAGGCTAACTTGAATGGGTTTGTAAGTGTTCTTATTTATAACTAGAAGGTAATTACTTATTTATCATGAAAACTATTGACTCTTGAAAAAAACTACCCAACTCTTTATATGGAGTTAGCGGTTGTAGTATTTTCATAAAAAAATTTACAACATCATCACTATGGTGAGAAGTGTGATATTTATACTAAGAATAAGATCCAAAATTATATATTGACACAAAAATAGATAAAACTTGCACCCAAGTATATGGTTAAAACAGATCAAGGACTATGATTTCTTAATATATTACCACACTGGGAATAAAAATAACGTGCATGATTGCCTGAGAAGGAAGGATCATTTTATCTTATCCATAATGTGAATTTAAAAGGATTCAATAATAATTTATTTACAATGGGTGAATCTTGAAATGATAAGGGAAGTATAAAAAACCTATCTTTCCCAGGGGCCCTTGTTGGTCTCCCGAGATTCTGTGCATCCCTTGTCATGGGAGGGTGTTCTAGGGTCATTTTTGATGTGGCTCTGGATACACTAAGTCCCTCTATCAGTCTCTCCATCCATGTATCCTGGGGTTTGTAGATGAAGGCTTAGGATGGGAACAGGGAGTGGAGTGCTAGCAGTGGAACTTCCTAGGGGTGGTTTCTGTGCATGCTTGATCCTTCAGGCCGATGGTGCTTTGGATGGGCTTTCTGGGGAAGGAAGGTAGTTGCATGAGTGGTCTGGCAGTGAGATGCTAGTTTCTTCCCCGGTCATGATGTGCTTAATGGAGGATCGGGTTTCAGTTTCAGTTTCAGTGGAGGAAGGTGGGATGTTCAGGGGATCCCGTGGTCAGGAAGGCATTGGGACCCCGCCTGGAGGGCGGTCCTGCTCTTGTTCTGGAATACAAGGAGTGAGTCCTAGGGTGACCACGAAGATGATGATGAAGAATCACCTAGGTGGGGTGAGGTCCATTTCCCCTATTCAAAGGACTATGTCGCCTGGGGCCAATACCATGCTGATCTAGTTTTAATGTCTCCTATTATCATTTGGAATTCACGTAGTATTGGGGCTAGGGTTAAAACCGACTACATTGCTTCAGAGGTTAGGAATCATAAAGCCATAATGGTTATCGTTATTGAGCATAAGTAAAGGTGAGGAAAGATTCAGGAGTTTCTCGGAGGATGAAGATGCATGCAGCCATGTACGAGGCCCCGATGAATAACCACATATGGTTGTTTTGGAATATAGGGGTTTTAGTGGACCTATTACAGGTAGGGGATCAAGTTATTATGTCAAAGGTGGCATGTAATGGGTCTGAGTGGTTTCTGTCGATTTTTTATGGGAGTTGCGATGCTCGTCGGAGGGGGTTGCTCTGGTCAGAGATTGCTGGGTTCGACCCAGGGGCTTAGCATTGGTTGGTGGGAGGGGATTTCAACATGGTTGTGGGGCTTGATGAGAAGAAGGGAGGGGTGCGTTCTAGATTCGGGAGAGCATGGCATTTGTCCAGTGCATGGTTGGGAACGGACACTTGGATGTTGGATTCCTAGGTGACCCTTTCACTTGGTGCAAAAATTGTAGAGTGGAGAGTCGTAGTTGGGCCAGACTGGACAGGTGCTTTGCGAACTTACAGTCCATCGACGTGCTTGGGGAGGTGAAAGTCCTTCATTTAGCTCGGGGGGTCTTCGATCACTCTCCGCTCCTTCTGTCCTTTGGGAGGATCGAGAGTTCTCAGGATGGTTTTAGATTCGTGAACATGTGGATGGACAACCCGGATTTTCATAGTTTGGTTTCGCAGGTTTGGGGAGAGCCTTTTATGGGGATTTCTTGGGTGGATTTACACGACAAGTTGCGGCGGCTGAAGCAGGCACTCATGCTTTGGGAGAGATCTCTACCTGTGTGGGATCAACAGCTGGAGTCCTAGAAACAAGGTATTGAGCTTCTGGAGGCAAGTTTGGAGGGAAGGTGGGATGATGATGTATTTGAGGAGCTCTCAGAGAAGAAGTAGGCCTTGGCAGTGATGTTTCTTTCTCAGGAGCGCATGGCAAGGGATCGGTCGAGGGTGAGATAACTCAGAGAAGGGGACAAGGACTTGGCTTATTTCCATTCATGCATCAGGGAGAGGCATCGGGTTTTGAAGCCTAATATGGATTTTGAGGATGGTTCTTTCTCAGATGATAGGGAGGTGGTTGGGGGTTTGGCCTTGGCTCATTTTAAGGATCTTCTAGAAGGTCCGAGTGGGAACAGCCCGGGGGGGTATCCTACCGGCGGGTCTCGGTTATGTGAGGTTACCCCGGAGGTTGTCTCTATGCAGGAGAATGAGAAGTTTGAAGGGATCTAGGATGAAGTGGAGGTGCAGGCGGCATTGTGGTAGTTGAACCCGGACAGTTCTGTGGGGCCGGATGGTTTCCTGGGGGGTTTTTATTGAGGTTTCTAGGAGTACATAAAAGATGATCTGGTTTTGGCCATTCAATATTTCTTCCATGGGGGTGTCCTTCCTCGGATAGCAGTGGTGACAACCAGGGTCCTTTTGCATAAGTGCAAAGATCCCTCCTCCCTTAACCACTATCAGTCGGTTATCATGTGTAACTTTCCATACAAAGTTTTGGCGTCACTGATCAACAGACGGTTGTCTAGCTGTCCCCCGCGGTGGGTATCGGTGGAGAAACATGGGTTTGTAAAGGGGAGGTCGATCCAGGGAGTTGTGGCGCTGGTGCAGGAGTTGATGAGGGATCTGAACGTGAAGGCTTGGGGATCTAATATGGCTGTAAATCTTGATATGAATAAGCTTATGATAGAATGGAATGGGGTTTCATGAATAGAGTTCTCTGAAGGATGGGATTCTCTACCTGGGTATGCGACATCATCTTTAACTGTGTTAGTTCGTCGTGGATGGCAGTGTCTTTCTTGGGGATAACTCATTGATTCTTCAAATCCATTCGTGGACTGCGGAAAGGGGACCTTTTATCCATTAGTATATTCATCCTGATGCAAGATACTCTAAGTAGATTACTCAACAGGGGGATAGGCAGGGGAAATCTTTTTGTTCTTCCGGAGACATGGGGGCCTCTTGGTATCTCACCTTATGTATGCGGATGATACAATCATGTTTATGAATGCAGGGGTGAGCTTTGTGAGGGCGGTCAACAATATTCTGAAGGAGTACTATAAATGGAGTGTTCAATTGGTAAACCGGGAGAAGATTTTTTTCTATATTGCGACTTCATGTGGAGAGGATAAGGTGGATGGGGCGAGATCTATGTTGGGAATGGGGAAAGGGTCTTTCCCGATGGAGTACTTGGCGTCTCTGGTGACTTTTGGTCGGCTTCGGAACATGGACTTTGACAAGGTGGTGAAAAAAATGATGGCTCGTATTCTGGATTAGAAAAATCACATTTTGTCCTTTGGGGACGAATTTCATTGGTTAATAGTGTGCTTTCAATTGTCTCGGTGCATGCGATGGTGTCTAAAAATTTACAGAAGGGGGTCATAAGTTCCATTGACAGGGTGCTCGCTCGTTTCATTTGGGATTCATTGCTTAAGGGGAAGAGTGTTAACACTCCTTTCATCACAGAATCTAAAGATTGGAAAAGGGGAATATCTGAGATCAAAGTGATTCATACTTTGAAGAAAATATCAAAAATTGACAAAGGAATGAACAAGGAGAAGATTGCCTACAAGTCTCGCAAGTTCCCTCATAGTCGCGCAAGTCCATTTGCGCGATGCATTATGGTCGTGCAAGTGACTTGCATGACCTAAGTGATAACCGCCCGGAGTCTTCTCCTGCCTATAAATAGACCCTGTGGGGCCCCCCATTTCGGGGAGGAATTTTTCCAGAAACTCATATTTGAGCTCCCGGCTCCCTAGTCTCTTCTCAAAGCTTCTGGAACACTTCTAAGGTAATTTCTTACCTAGAACGGAAGATCTAAAGAAGGGGAGAAAGGCATAAGTGTTGAAACACATCAACACTTTCACGCCTAGGTGGCCAGCCCTTAAGGGAAATGGCCACACTTGCATGTCGCCTTACTCCTTCAATAGAACCTGCGCGCCCCTCTCTTGGAAGAACCTCAAGAGGATTCTAAAGGCCTTAGCCTAAAGTTGCTCAAGTATTACCCTGCTGGGTGAACACCGCGCAAGTAACCAATGTGTTGCGCAGGTATACCTGCGCGACCAAGACTTGCGCGCCCACGTAGTACCTGAGCGCCTGCCAGGACTTGCATGCCCCTACCTTTTTGGGTGCCCTTATTGTCCATTTTAACCCTCTTAAGACATTCCACCTCTTCTATTCAAGATTTAGTCTTCAAACACACTCTTCAAATCCATTTATGGTGTGATTTATTTATTTGACTTCTTTATCTGAAAGGAATTCTATGGAATATCCCTCAAAACATAGTGATTTACACATCTTTATGTCACTAAAGATTGAGATCTCATTCATTCAACCTCATCCTTTAAGATGAGAGAATCTAATTTTGGGACTCCTTTTCAGGATTAAGTCCCAGTCATAATTCCTTTAACCTGGGCCTCCTTTTCAGGAGTAAGTCCCAGTCATAATTCCTTTAACCTGGGCCTCCTTTTCAAGAGTAAGTCCCATTCATAATTCCAATTCTGGGACTCTTTTTCAGGAGTAAGTCCCAACCATAATTCCTTTAACCTGGGCCTCCTTTTCAGGAGTAAGCCCCAGTCTTAATTTCTCTTAATCAATCCTAATTTACCCTTGATTTGGGATTCCTTCTCAGTAGTAAAACCTAATCATCAGTCCTCTCCTAATTTTGGGCCTCCTTTAAAGGAGTAAGTCCCAAGTTAGAGTATTCAAATCTCCATGAAGCACATATACCTTTATGGACACTGTTCCTGGATTTCTTCTCTGAAGTTAATCCTAATCTTCATCTATTTTGGGCAGTCATACAAACATAAGTCCCACATCATTTCTTATGATTGCATCTTTCATGGCCCAATTGTCTAATTTTTACCAATACCTCTTGTTTCTCACACCGATCATGACTCACGAGAGATTAGAGGGTAAAAGTAATTATGACATCCTTCTTTGATCTATCAATCATAAACATCATACTCCCTTACTCGAACTATGTGGGTTCTGATTCCTTTTCCAAAACAAAGGATGCGTAGGTAGCCCATCTGCGGGTTCGATCCCAACTCTGAAATAATCCATGTCCTTCTGAATGACAATAAACTTCAAGTGCCCCACTGAGTGGCTTTGAAACCAGTATGGTCATCATAATGACCAAGAGAATTTTATATATATATGCCAAAGGATACCATTAACCAAGAATCTTTAATAAATACAGATGATTCTCTATTGATGAAGAACCTCAAATACATATAAAATATTCTCTAAATTTCGTATATATTTTATCATTGATTGTCAGATCTAAAGGAAAGCTCATTTTATACTTGGTAATGTAATAAGGATTCATGAACATAACTTAAATCAATAAAGAGAGTCCCGGAACAGACAATAATTCCCCTCAAAAAGGTGTGATGAGTCTGACCTCCCATCCTCTCGACCAATAAAAATTCCTAAGCCTCATCAGTCCACAAACTAATGAGTGCCTACCTTTGGAAAGTAGGTCCAAATGGATGTGGAATCATTGGATGTTTCCAGTTCTATGAACAAACCCGTTAGAAACCGATCGGAATGTTTGAACCTCCCATTAAGGAGGTCATCCCCGAATTCCGAGGGAAACAAAAAATGGTGAACCCGACGTGAATCCTTAACCAATTTAAAATGATGTTTTACCTATTTGTTAGGCCCCTATTTAAAACTCAATGAGAGGGCCAACAAAAACAATCATTGACATATGTGCTCATCCAAAAGATGTAGTAGCTGAATTTATCTTGATTACATCTGTTATATCAAACAGGCACTCTTTTCCAAGATCTTCTGCATTTCTAGAATGGTTGCTCTGAAGTTCACACCTGTGAATACTGCTACTGCAAATGGCACTACTGCTACTCCTGCTAAATCATCGTCCCCTCTTAGGACGATATCACCTACTCAGCGTCTTCAACACTGGGTATCAAACGCGCTGGTTAAGGAGTACCGTCAACACGGTACCATCCCAACTCTGGAGGCTTCCTGACAAGACCTCCAAGTGAACAACTCACCCCGGTCATCTGGAAAACGATGACCAATGATCAAGAAACAGGTGGTGCTGACTACCGTCTCTAACCGTTTTGGGTCATTATCCCCGGAACGCAATCACCATTCACTCCCTTATTTTGAGGAAGTGAATGAGCAGGTCCCTCAGGGCCTTAATTCAAGAAGACAGTAGTCCTTACTGAAGGCTCCCACCAACAATCACTGTCAGACTCGTACGACAGTGCGCCCTCAACATGATGAGGGTACCAACTCCAGGCATTCGGCTCAGGTTCCTCGAACCCGAGCAGGCAAGACGAACCACCAAAGGCGGAATCTGGTCAACAGTGAGGAGGTTCTCATCTCTGCCATCTCTGGAGAAATCCACCAACCGAACTTGGTGGAAAGCAACAAGCAGGCACATACACCTGCCCATTTTAATTCCGCTGTCCAGCAGACTCGTCTGGCAGCATCACACCAATCCCGCCCGGCAATTCCGGCGGAGTACTATAGGCAGGAACATACACCTGTTTATACATCATCAGCTAGTCGGTAGGCTCGTTTGACTACATATGATGGATCTCATCAACCACATTTGGCAAAGTGCATTTGGCAGGAACATACACCTTCTGGTATTAATCAAGCCTAGCAACAGTCTCACTTGGTAGCATTCATAGAAGTTAGTCGAAAAGCCCCGACAACAAATAGGAAGCAGACTCAACTCTCTTCCCCCACACTTGAGTACTGTCAGGATTCACTGACAGGAAATAGAGGACAGGAGTAAGCACATACACCCACTCCAAGCATGGAATGGAAATATATCCCCATTCTGGCAGCTGAAGTCCAGAAGCATATTTTATCAATGGTGAAAGAGTAGAAGCAAATCCCTGCTCATATTCTGGATGTCTGCCGGGATATTATAACAACTTCAGCGGCATCTCAGGGAAAGACACATAAATATATCCCTTACAGTAGAGTGACACATCAACAATTCACTCCAGAACAGACACACACATCTGTTCCAGTCCAAGAGAGTTGTGGGGCATACTCCCCCATATCATACGGACAAACAAGTCAGGCACATACACCTGATTTGAGTGGAGATCGTCAGTCTAACCTGTCCATCTTTCCTGATCAGGCATATACACCTGCTCAGAGCATTCACTTTCATCAACATGTGATTTCCAAGGTGAGTAAGAAGGCGTCTAAGAAAAAGACTCGCCCAGTACAGTCAGGAGATCAAGAACCAATCTGTAACAAGGCCTTGCTCAATGATTGAGTTCATGAAGACCTCAGACAATTATCTATTGAAATTAAAGATTATACTCCCTCATTTCTCAATAGTGGGAACATTAATTCTGAAGGTATTCAACAGACACTTCTTCATGAAGGCTTGCTTCATGACAATTCAGTCGATCTTGAAGTTTCATCTTTAGATGAGAGCCACAAGAACCCTCTGTGTGGTCAGAAGACCGAGGAGAAAGAGATTTCATCTTTTGCTGTAACCCATTATGGTGGTCCTCCCCATGATGATGAATTTCACTACGAAAGTCCTCTCCGCAGTAGTGACTCACATTGCCCAGAAAATACTCCAGTGGACAATGTAGTGCTGAGAAATCCCTCTTATCTTGAGGCACTTGCAAATGTGAAACTAGTCATGTCTGAAGCTTCATCGCTAGCAGGTGAAATACTTTCTCAATCAGAAGATAGCGCAGGGTGTAGGTCACTCTCCGAATCACCCCTAAGTCATGAATCTTCTAGTTTGATCAATGATTTCTCTACAAATCTTGTTGAATCCGATGAAGCAACAAGGAAACACCAACTCTAGTCAAAATAGGTAGAAGAATCTTCATTTAATTATAAAGAGGAAATGTTAATCATGAGAAAACAACTGGAAAAATGTGAAGTACCAGTCATGTTTTGGCCTCCGACTGACTCTCAGTATGACATTCCAAAAAATATTGATGGAAGATGGAATCCATGATATTCATCTCAAAATATGGAAAACTATTTTTCAATTGAATAATATTGTATTATCTTATGATAAATATGAAAATCATCTTAAGATAATAGAAGGGTTACAATTTCAGATTGATTTGGCATCTCTATCAGTCTCTCGATATCCAAAGGCTGAAAAGCAGAAGAGAGCCCTTCAACGTTCATGCCCTGGCACACTAAGAAGATTGCGTTAGTTAATTACCAATGCCCCATTTGGTATTCATATTAGAGGGTGGGGTGTTCATGGAGCACTACATTTCACAAGGCTCTCCATTCAGCAAAGCCCGCTGAAAATGGTCTCATGCAATGTTATTGCCCATGGTCGACCACAATCAATGGACTTTGTTTGTAATCAAAAGGTTGCTCAAGAACAGGCTTCAACTAGTTCCTCTCAAAATAAAGCATACAGAGAACAAGTTGTTGAATTACTCTTACATCAAGAAAATAAAAATATTGAACAGGCCTCTCATATGGAGCAAGCACATCATCAAGTGACAGAAGTGTCGGAAATAATCCAACGGTCTTTTAAACTAGGTGATAAAAGTGGATACAGTTTAATGCATCTAGCTAATTTCCGATCTAAGGTTCACAAGATCAAGAGAGCTTTTAAGAAAGTCTCAGACATATCATGTCAAGAGCCACCCCAGCTTTCCAGACTGTGGACTCTTTTAAACCAACCCTCGGGATCAACAAATAGGTTCTGAGGAGTTGAGTGGGAACCGCAGGAACAGCCCCAGTCCACCGAACTGGGGACTTTTTCAAATCATCAATCCCCTCCTCAGATAATGTTGGTCTTTTCTCTATTGGGTAAGAAGCCTCAAGAGAAATGAAGAGCCAAATTATCAAGAGATTCCCTCAAAATTATGGTTCATCAAGAAATTCTTGAGGGATTGAATCAACAAAAGGCAATGTCTCATTAAAGACATGGAAGAAGACAATGTCACAGAAATGCTGATATAAGGGATGTGATGTGTTAAGCATCAATCAATGTCATCAGTGCCGTTGTTGTCGATCCACCAGATGAGGCTCACTCAGGGGACTTAGATGAAGAGGTTCCTGCTCAAGAAGATGTACGCACCGACACAAATGAAGAAGGTGTGCGTACAAGAAGTCAAAGGATTACTCAGAACCTAGCTAATCCTTCGAGTAACCCACTTCCCCCTCTCTGAAAAGGGTCCAACAAAGGGAGGGGAAAGAATCAGGTTACATATCCTTCCTCTGGAGAAGGCCAATCGCTCTCACTAAGGCAAAGGTTTTCACAACAAGAGGAATAAATGAAGGAATTAAGAAGGTTAAATACAGAACTACTTCAGAGTAGTCTTCTTCTTAAGCATGGTGGAGTCAGTCAGCCAAAGGAATTTGTTGCAGCTACTGAGATGGATCAAGAATATCCTCCTCTTTTAGTAGACCCTCACAGGTCTAATCCTACGGGTCAAGTACAACAACAGTTGGAAGTGATACCATCAGTTGCAGCACCAATCGCCACATCTGTCCAAGTTCTAGTCATTGCACCTACCCAAGTCCAAGTTCAACTGGATGTTTCTCAAAAGTTAATAACTACTATTGAGTCATTAACATCTCGGTTAGAAACTTTGGAAGGGAAACGTGCGCAAGTTCAACCAAAAAAAGAATGTTTACCCAGAATGGGTAGATTCAATTTCTCCTCCATCCAGTTTTGGGAATCCTCTATTCCCTATTTTCAATGGATCAGGTGATCCTGAGCAACATTTGACGCATTACGTGTCTTTTTGTGATCCTATGATGGGAACTCCATAGCAGCAAGAAGCAGTAAAACTCAGATGCTTCGTGCGGCCCTTGCAAGGACCAGCTTTTGTTTGGTATAAAAGCTTGAAATCCCGGTCAATTACCGGATGGGAGGATCTTCGTCAAAAATTCCTCCTTCAGTTCAGCTCAACTTTTCCAAAGACAACTGTTTTTGATCTTACAAACTGTAAGAAAAGGGAGAATGAAAGAGTCTCTGATTTCATTGCTCACTGGAAGGGGCTAACATATTCCTTGAGCTTAGCACTCCCTCAAGAAGAATTGCTGCCAATCTGTGTGGCAAATCTGCGTGACAAATTACGCACGCCATTAATCCCTATGAAATACACAGGAGGGTTTCGAGACCTTACTTCAATCGCTCAGCAGATTGAAGATTCCCTTATACAAGCTAAGGCTAAATCTCGTGTAATTCCATCAGCTCCAGGAAGGAGAATGGGTAAAGTATAAACTGCTACAGTTATGCTTAAACAAGCACCTATACCTATTTCTACTTCAAAATCTTCATCTTCTCGAAGGGCTCCACCTCTTGAGAGCCAACAACAAAGGTTGTTTCGTCTAGATGATCAAAGAGATCAAAAACAAAAACAATTTGAGGATTTGAAGAGAAAAACATACTCTTTCTGAAATGAAAAAGTTCCTAGTTACTTCATTTCGGATCTGGAAAATAATCTGGTTCAATTTCCAAGGCCCAAAAGGCCAAACAAGGAAGGAGATGAAGATCGTCCCAATTATTTCCCCTTTCATCAAATGTTGGGGCATCCCATCCAGGAGTGTTTTGTCTTCAAAGACCTCCTGCAAAAGATGGTCGACTCGGGACAAGTCAAATTTAAAGGTTCTTCAGCTCAGGTAGCAAGTGTTACTGCTATAGTTCCAGAGGAGGAAGTTGAATGACAAGAAGTCAAAAGAAAAAATGCACAGAAGTATGATGATTGGATGTTCATAAAGATAATCAATTGAACTCATGCTATTTTTCGAACACAATTAAAGAAACCAATTGTGTCTTCTACCATGAATGTTGCGGAAAAACCCTCTTTGTCAGAGGGAAAGTCCTCAAAGAAATGACATGATTCAAAGAAAGAAAAAGAATCAGAAGAGTATGAGTATGTGTCAAAGCCTAAGTCGTCTTTGACTTTGGCGGACTTCATTCCATCTACTTCAAAGCCACGGGAACCGCCCCACCAAACGGCACAACCTAAACAGGCTAATCAGGCAGAGTCTTCATCAGATGAAGAGTTAATCTTTGGTTCTATTAATATGATTCAATTAACAGATCCATATGCCAGTCGCAGTTTCAATTTTGATGAGCCTGAATTCCCTGTATCAAAAAAGGGAATCAGAGGAAGTTTCAGAGGTTCAGGATACAGGGAAAGACGTGGATCTTTCAGAAGCCACTACCCCAATTCTACCCCTGCTAGAACTGTGTATGCAGCAGAAACTCGTGGTAGAGCCCTTCAGCGATCTCAGCAAGAACAAGCAAGTTCTTCTACTAAAAGCAAATTCAGTCCTGGCATAGTTATTTTGGAAGACCGATTGAAGGTTTCATCTTCTTCCTCTCAGCATGTAAATGGACCTAATCGGTCTAATCTTCCGAAACCGAGGATGTTGCCAACTCCTATCCCAATACATGATGCATCAACTTCCGAAGCATTTGCTTCCAAGGTACCTGCTAAACCACATATTCCTGTTGGGAAATGCAGACCTCTGGATCAAAAGTATGATATATTGAAACACTTGGCCCAAGTACCAGCCAAGTTATCAATTATGGATGCTTTGAATATGTCAAAAGATCTTCGGGAAGCACTCATCGAGTCTTTGTCAAGTCCTCAGGAGCTTGAAACTGAAATTGTTGCAGCTGAAGTCTATCACATAGAGAATAATCCTGCAGAATTCCATACAATAATATCTTTTACTAATAAAGATGAAGATGATGTTGTGCATGGGCATATCAGACCTTTGTATTTATTAGAAAGGTCAATGGGGTAGACGTCCGAAGAGCTTTCATTGACAGTGGTTCAGGAGTCAACCTCATGCCCATTCGTACACTTCGTTGATTGGGCCTCACGGAATCTGATTTATCTCCTTCTACCATGATGTTACAGGGATATGATAAAAATGAGCAAGAACCACTGGGCAAAGTTACACTCAGAACTCAGTTTGGAGATCTTGTATCTAATTCGGATTTCATGATTGTTGATCAAGACTCAGCTTTCAATGTCTTGCTTGGAAGACCTTGGCTACATCAGCATTCGACTATCCCTTCATCATACCATCAATGACTCAAATACTGTTTCGATGGTCAAGTTGGAACATTATATGGTGATAAGGCCCCATTCAAGACATGTGAGTCTCAATACATTAAGGCAGAATTCTATCACATGAAGGGAAAGGAGAAATCCACAACAAAGGAAATTACCAAAGTTAATGCTCCATATGGTTTGGAGAATATTTCAGTAAATCCATTTACACATGTGAGTACAGATTATGTGTTGTCTATCAGTCAAATTGACAAGGTATACTCAAATAAAAACACTCTTATGGAAAGATCTGTAATGTCAATTATGGCAATCGAGCCAGACAACATGGGAGAAATTGGTAACCCACCAAGCAGTAATGAAAGCACAAATGGTGACGACTTCATTTCATCTGCTAAAATCCAACAAGTCTATGCTTCTCCAATTAGGCCTGAAAAAGATATAGCAGCATCAGAGGTGAACAATGATGTCGATTCTCAATCCATCATTTCCTCTTTATTTCCCAAAGAAGACCCTTCATCATCAATAGGGTAAAAAATGGAAGCTTCCTCTTCAAAATGTGAAAATTTTGACATCTATTCTGATCATGAAAATTATGCTTTGTCATATACTATGCAAGTAGAAACGGAAGAAATAACACATGATGAAGAACAAGAGGAAGATCTCAGAGATGCTCCTCCATCATTTGAAGAGGGTATCTCTACCACTATGGATGAACTCAGAGAGATAAATCTGGGTATAAAGGAAGATCCACACCCCACTTTAATCAGTGCGTCCATGACCCTTGAAGAGAAAGAGATGTATATTTTTTTTATAAAGAGAAATGGAGATATTTTTTCTTGGAACTATACAGAAATTCCTGGGCTTGATCCTGATGTTGCTACTCATCATTTGGGTTTACCAGAAGAACATTGAGTATTTCAACAAGCTGCAAGAAGAACACACCCAACTTATGCTTCTAAAATTGAAGCTGAAGTGGATAAGCTTATCAAAGATAACTTCTTCAGAGAAGTTAAGTATCCCAAGTGTTTGTTTAATATTGTCCCTGTAAAGAAGAAGAACGGACAAATTAGAGTTTGCATCGATTTTAGAGATCTTAATCGGCATTGTCCTAAAGATGTTTTACCAGTTCCAATTACAGAACTTTTAATTGATGCAACAGCTGGATATGAAGCACTTTCCTTCATGGATGGATATTCTGGATATAATCAGATCTGAATGGCCGTAGAAGACGAGGAATCCACAGCCTTCAGAGCCCCTCAGGGTGTGTTTTGTTACCGGGTAATTCCCTTTGGCTTAAAGAATGCAGGTGCAACATATCAGCACGCCATGCATCGTATATTGAAACCCTTATTAGGGAAGTTTTTTGAATGCTATGTAGACGATTTGGTGGTTAAATCCAAATAACATTCTAATCACTTGGCTGATTTGGAAGTCATATTCTGAAAGCTTCGACAACATAATTTGAAGATGAACCCCTTAAAATGTGCTTTTGGGGTAACGTCAGGAAAATTTCTTGGCTTTGTTGTATGCCATCATGGTATTGAAGTCGATCCTAAGAAGAACAAGTCAATCCTTGGTATGTCACCTCCTTGAAATTTGAAATAATTAAGAGGACTTCAAGGACACTTATCCTATATTCGGCGTTTCATCGCCAATTTGGCAGGCAAAAGTTTACCCTTTACCAAATTGATGAAGAAGGGAGTCACTTACCAGTGGACTGAAGAATGTCAAGAAGCATTCGATATTCTCAAGAAATACCTCTTGAGTCCACTGGTACTCATGCCACCTGTTGAAGGAAGACCACTTATCCTCTACGTGATAGCTCTAGAGCGATCATTGGGTGCCTTTCTTGCTCAAAAGAATGATACTGGGAATGAAAACAGCATCTACTATCTCAGTCGAACTATGCTTGAAGCAGAAACCCAGTATTCAAGTATTGAGAAGTGTTGCCTGGCATTAATCTTTGCAGTTCAGAAGTTGAGACACTCCCTGCAACAACACGAGGTCCAATTGGTATCTCGCAATAACCCTCTCAAATTCATCCTTAGTCGTCCAATGCTTACAGGACGTCTAGAAAGGTGGGCAGTTATTTTGCAGCAATTCAACAGTCAGTATGTGTCTCAAAAGTCAATAAAGGGCCAAGCTCTGGCTGATTTCCTAGCTGAACACCCTTCAGTGGAAGACACATCTTCAGATATTGAACTCCCTGATGAGGAATTCTTCTCTATTCAAGAAAGTCCTCAAGCATGGGAAAAGTATTTTGATGGTGCTTCTTGAAGTCCAACAGGGAAGAAAATGGAAAATCCTAAATTCAACAAAGTTGGCTTAGGAATTGTGCTCATTTCTCCAGAAAAGGAAGTGTTACCTTATTCCTTCTTATTGTGGGAAGGTGGTACCAATAATGAAGCCGAATACCAAGCTCTTATCGCAGGCTTGGAATTAACGCTTCAAGCACAAGTGAATCAGTTAAAGGTGAAGGGTGATTCAGAACTGGTAATCAAACAAGTCAATGGGGATTATTCCATTAGAAAAGAAGGGATAATCCCTTTGTATGATTACATCAGAGATTTAATGGTGGAATTCCATTCAGAACTGACATTTTCTTATGTCCCAAGATCACAAAATGCTCAAGCTGATGCGCTAGATAATATAGCCATAGCTCTGGCAGATCCAAATCAGGACAAGACAACCATCAGTATTGCCCACCGTCATGCAATTTCACCTTATGTTTGAATTAGAACAGAGGAAATTAATGAAATTTGTCCCATTCCTCAAATGTATGGTCATACTATAGGATGGATGTCACCTATCAGGGAATACCTTCAAAATGGAACACTTCCACCTGATAGATCTGAGAAAGAACAAATCTGGTGAAATGTGGTTAATTTTACACTTTATGATAGCCCAGATCACCTAGAGAAAATTCCCTACAAATGTGGTTTTGATGGAGTTCTCTTCAGATGCATTGATGGTGAAGAGACAATGGTTGTTATTAAAGAATTGCATGTAGGAGTGTGTGGTTCCCACCAGTCTGGACATAGATTGTCTGATAAAATTAAAAGGCTTGGATACTTTTGGCCTTCAATGATACGAGATTTTGTTTATTTCACAAAGAAGTGTCATTCACGCCAAGTACATTCCAACTTCATTCATCAACCTCCAGAGTTTCTTCATACAGCTAAATACTCATGGCCATTTTCCACATGGGGGATGGATGTGGTGGGACCTTACCCTTCGGCTACAACCAAGCAGTTTAAGTACATTCTTACTGCTACTGACTTCTTTTCCAAATGGGAAGAGGCAATACCTCTCAAGGAATTCAGTTCTAAATGTGTTGTTAGCTTCACCAAGTCTAACATCATTACCAGATTTGGTGTCCCTCATACCATATTAACGGACAATGGCACCAACGTCTGTTCATCTAAGGTGAAGAATTTGTATCAAGAATACAACATCAAATCCAACCATTCATCTCTGTATCATGAAGCGCCCAACGGCCAGATAGAATCCTTTAATAAGACTCTTTCAAATATACTGCAAAAGATGGTGGATAAAGATAAGAGGTCATGGCCTGATAAACTCTTTCATGCTTTATGGGCTTATCGGACTACCACCCGCACTGAAACTCAGTCAACTCCATATTCATTTGTATATATAACGGAATCCGTCTTGCCCATTGAAGTTCAATTACCCTCGCTCAGAGTAGCCATTTGCGATCAGTCATCTACAGATGAGAAATATCAAAAGCGATTGAATGAATTGGAACGGTTAGATGAGAAAATATTGTGCACTTTTCACCACATGGAAATCTATCAGAATCGAATAGCACGAGCTTTTAACAAAAAAGTTCGTCTCGTTCATTCACTCAGGGAGAATTGGTATTAGTTCTCAGAACTCCAATGATACCAGGAAAGAAACCTTCCAAGCTTGAGCCAAAATGGGAAGGACCTTATTCAATACATAGGGTCTACTCCAATTGAGCTTATTCATTAATCTCGATGGATGGAGAACTCATCACTACTCCAACCATTTCTAGATTTTTGAAGAAGTATTTTGTATAAACTGCAAAGTACCTTTCATGTCCTTGCAACATGACACTAAACTGTGCATCACCAGTTCGTCCTTACTATATGACGTTAAACTATACAGCAATGGTCCAGTATGACCTTAAACTGCAACTTCATCCCACACGACGTTAAACTGTGAAAAAGTTCCCTAAATGGTCCAATATGACCTTAAACTGCAACTAGGTCCTGTATGACATTAAACTGCGTCATCAACGGTCCATGCATATGACCCTAAACTATTTGCGAGTCCCTTACGTCCAGCAAGATGTTAAACTGTAATGTCCTAACTACATGACACTAAACTGTATATAAGTCCCTTACGTCTGGAAAGACGTTAAAATACATAAGCATCAAAGGTCCTATATGACCTTAAAATACACTTTTGTCTAGCATGACATTAAACTGCACCATCAACGGTCCATGCATATGACCTTAAACTATTCGCACTTTCATCCAACATGACGCTAAACTGTGGAAAAAAATCCCCAATGTGTCCAACATGACGTTAAATGGTGTACTCTTTTGTCCTCGCTACATGACATTAAAATGCACAGTCCCCCTTTCATCCAACATGACGTTAAACTCTATTGTCCCAATCATCCTAACTACATGATGCTAAACTGTACCGAAAGTCTGTGATACGTCCTACATGACATTAAACTGTACTTTTGTCCCTGCTACATGACACTAAAATGTGTAGCACCAATAGTCCTAACTGAAAGACTTTAAACTACATAATCCCTTCATACGTCCTACATGACGTTAAACTATGTATTGTTAAGGTTGTTGCTACCTCTTGTTTCTCACACTGAGTATGACTCACGTGAGCTTAGATCAAACTTCAACCATAACACTCTCTCTGGGCTACTAACCATGTGTAAGTCCCAACATCATTTTTTAGGTCGTTGTCCCTAAGAACAACTTGATCATTAATTCATTTTTTTAATTAATTTAACTACACAGACTTTGATCCTTGACTTCTAGGCTGGGTATGTAGGCAACCTCCAAAGGTTCAAGCCCAAAACCAATCTCTTCACATCGGTTCACCTCCATCTTATACGATGTTGATTCATGAAACCACCCCTAGAATCAATATCTTTACATTGGTTCACATTCTTTCTTGTTATATGACATTAAACTATACAACACTTTTGTCCAGTATGACAATAAAATACAATATTCTTTGATACCCTCACCTGAGAGGGAACCATTATTTACAATTATTTTTCAATCATGTTTCATTTCAAAGACTACATGCATACATGGAAACACCTAAACCTTTTATCTTAGGTTAAAACATCATTGTACTAAAGTCCCCTTTCACACTTCACATGTACGAACCAAATTTGTAAAAAGGGTATTTCTAGAAATATGTGGGCTTGATTCCCATCCTTATGGGATACGTAGGAACGTTCGAGTGTCCCTCGAATCTAGCCCCAAGTATTTGGGCCTAACCCCAAATTCCACTTTCAGTCCCTTGGCTGAAAAGTCCCCATGAAAACACACACTGTGTATTTCTTAAAATGGTCCAAGCTCTATGACCCTAAACTAGGATCTCTAATCATTTTGTCCGACATGACGTTAAACTGTAGTTTAAGAACTACGTATGGCTTGATTCTCATCCTTATGGGATACGTAGTGATGTCCAACATTTCAATTTAGGACCCAACCATAACATGATTATGGTTAGAATTGATCTGTGTATCTCTGTATATATTGAAAAATATCCATCTTTATGTGTCATAATCCTAACCTTAAATATTTTCAGATCCTCATATCCCTTTTCATGACTTCTAGTCACAAAAATGTCAAACTTATGAGAGTTCTTTTGCCTGAATATGCAGCACGTGCCCATAGGAAGCCTTGCATAAACAGTCTAAATATCAGACTTGTTAGCCAAAAGATACTATTATTTGACTATGCATCCAATGCCCTTAGGTGACCCTGCATAATTCAACCCCCTAACGGGTTTGTCAGATAGTGGTAACTTCATTCTTGGGAAGAATGCCTCTTTTTTTCTTATTTGTCTTAAATGAAAGTATGTAGGGATCCGCAAAAATAGCCATCCTTAACATATTTGTCCCATATCCTTTTTCATGATCTGAAAGTATTCAAGTCTATGGTTTATATTCTCCTTCCCTACGTTTGGTTCAGACCTTCGTAGGAGTAATATTCATCCAGTTCTTTGATAATCATGTTTGGAAATATTTTCTCCATATTCAAGTACCTCTTTCCATACAGCAAACTCTATACTTTGGAAGATTTGAATCTCCAAAAACTTTCACTGGCTTTTAGCACTATGAAAGTAAATTTTTGAGAGTTCTTTTTCCTAAATATGCAGCATGTGCCCATAGGTGTCCTTTCATAAACAGTCTACATAACAGACTTTTTAGCCAAAAGATACTATTTTATTTAACTATGAAGCAAATGCCCTTTGGTGGCCCTACATAATTCAACCCCCTAACGGGTTTGTTAAATAATGGTAACTTCATTCTTGGAAACTACTTCTTCTAATGCCTTTTAGCTATTTTTTATATCATTTCTCATATTCAAATATTCTTAAGTCATAGCTTACATATTTTCCCTCACACTTGAATATGGTAATATGTTTTTCACATGAATTTTCAAGGAATTGAGTCAATTCTAATCCATTTCGGTCAAAGCTATTTCGACCTTAAACATTAGCCTTTTTATGTCTGACGTGAATGTCTTTAAACTGCCCACAAAAGACAAGGGAACTCTAAATAAAAGTCAAGTTCCCAGCTCACTAAACATACATTTTGAATGATTTAGGTAACATTGAGAAATTAAAAGGTTCGAAGTTTTTAGGGTTATTTATATTAATCCTAGTAAAAATCAAACTATTCTTACTAGGCCCATTGGCTTAGGTGAAATCTAAAGCATGTAGCAAAAGAGAATGCAGTTACAAATGAGTGAAGGTAAAAGTGTTTTTCATTGATGCACAAGAGTTAGAAGGACATCCATAGACTGTATTATCTTCTCTTTTTCAAGAATTACAAGAGGCTTTCAACATAACTCTTCATTTGATTTACGGCACCCCGAGATTCATCAACAACCACTTGGAATTCATGCATTCAACAGGATACAATAAGAGATGTAGTAATACTAGCTCTTCTTGGAACAGTTGTAAAAGGATGTTCTTGAGTGCGGTTTGAGAAAATTTTCTGCTGATCAAACGGTGACTCTGTTTCTGTCCAAGAGACTTGGAATATGGATACATGGATTTGAGAGTGGAGCATTGGAAGTAAAGATCCATTTGGAGAGAGTACTCTTTTTAGATATTGCTCTAATTCCATGTTTGTCTTCTCCCACCAACTGACAGCGGAAAACATTTCATCCCATGGGTTTGCCATTTTCATATATGCAAGAAAATGACATGGAGGAAGAATTTGAAAGTTCACACCATTGTTGTTGCTCTTAATGCACAGCATAACCAAAATAGAGGAGTACCAGTGCAGCTGCATTTCAATCGTATAGTTCATTGCATCTGGAACATTGAATCCTTTCAAATGAACATGACCATATAGAGGCAGATAGATGCTCTGTGGGAAATTAAGACGATATTTCCTCAAGTACATAGCCAAATCTTGGAGAGTTCTGTCGCAGATATCATAGTAATCATGGCCAAAGATGTTCATCATGTCATCAATCCTCTTACTATCCAGTTCATCAGCTGTTCCAATTCCCTTAGGAGCCATTGAATCTGCACAAAATTTGAATAAACTAAATGGGTTTATTTTTCATAAAATTTGTGAAAGATTTCGAGAAAATGGAAAAGGCATTAAGCCGCGCAAGTCTCAACTTGGAGGGCAAGTGTTTGTGTGTCGCGCTAGTTTTTGACACACAAGTATAAACCGTGCAAGTACAAATACTTATACAGCAGTGCATTAGCAAAGAAACATCGGAAAACAGAGAAATATGCATGGATAAAGGGACATGAGTGGCGAGAGCTCGAAGGTTTGAAATCTGGAAATCCGGATGCTTTGTAAGGAAGTGAGGCCCTCTATTTATAGACATGGCTAGAACCCTGCATGTTGTGCCCCTGTGCCCAGGCCCTGTGCGATGCCTACTTGCGCAACGCCCTCTGCACCATCAAGACTTGCGCGCCACCTTTCCTTTGGATGTATTCTTTTCCTTAGAGTCAAATCTTCTATTCTCTCTGGATCCAACTCTGAGGGGGGACTTTTGTTGATGCTCCTTTCTTCACAAAATCTAAAGATCAGAAAAGGGTAATATCTGAGATCAAAGTGATTCATCCTTTGAAGAAAATATCAAAAATCAACAAAGGAATGAACAAGGAGAAGATTGACCATAAGTCGTGCAAGTTCCCTCATAGTCGTGCAATTCCATTTGCGCGACGCATTATGGTCACCCAAGTGACTTGCGTGACCTAAGTGATAACCGCTCGGGGTCTTCTCCTGCCTATAAATAGACCCTGTGGGCCCCCCATTTCGGGGATGAATTTTCCCAGAAACTCAGATTTGAGCTATCGGCGCCCTAGTCTCTTCTCAAAGCTTTCGGGTCACTTCTAAGGTAACTTATTACCTAGAACGGAAGATCTAAATAGGGGGAGGAAGACCTAAGTGTTGAAACTCATCAACACTTGCGCGCCTAGGTGGCCATCCCTTAAGGGAAGTGGCCACACTTGCACGCCGCCTTACTCCTTCAATAGAACCTATGTGCCCCTCTCTTGGAAGAACCTCAAGAGGCTTCTAAAGGCCTTAACCTAAAGTCGCTCAAGTATTACCCTGCTGGGTGAACACTACGCAAGTACCCAACGTGTCGCGCCGGTATACCTGCGCGACCAAGACTTGCGCGCCCACACAGTACCTGTGCGCCTGCCAGGACTTGCGCACCCCTTCCTTTTTGGGTGCCCTTCAACCCATTTTACCACTCTTAAGCCATTCCACCTCTCCTATTCAAGATTTAGTCTTCAAAGACACTCTTCAAAGCCATTTATGGCATGATTTCTTGATTTGACTTCTTTATCTGAAAGGAATTCTGTGGAATATCCCTCAAAACATAGTGATTTACACATCTTTATGTCACTAAATATTGAGATCTCATTCATTCAACCTCATCCTTTAGGATGAGAGAATCTAATTTTGGGCCTCCTTTTCAGGAGTAAGTCGCAGTCATAATTTCTTTAACCTGGGCCTCCTTTTCCGGAGTAAGTCCCAGTCATAATTTCTTTAACCTGGGCCTCCTTTTCATGAGTAAGTCCCAGTCATAATTCCTTTAACCTGGGCCTCCTTTTCAGGAGTAAGTCCCAGTCATAATTCCTTTAACCTGGGCCTCCTTTTCAGGAGTAAGTCCCAGTCATAATTCCAATACTGGGCCTCCTTTTCAGGAGTAAGTCCCAGCCATAATTCCTTTAACCCGGGCCTCCTTTTCAGGAATAAGCCCCAGTCTTAATTTCTCTTAATCAATCCTAATTTAACCTTGATTTGGGATTCCTTCTCAGGAGTAAAACCTAATCATCAATCCTCTCCTGATTTTGGACCTCCTTTCCAGGAGTAAGTCCCAAGTTAGAGTATTCAAATCTCCATGAAGCACATATACCTTTTGGGCAGTCATACATACATAAGTCCCACATCATTTCTTATGATTGCATCTTTCATGGTCCAATTGTCTAATTTTTACCAATACCTCTTGTTTCTCACACCGAGCATGACTCACGTGAGCTTAGAGGGTAAAAGTAATTATGACATCCTTCTTTGAGCTATCAATCATAAATATCATACTCCCTTACTCAAACTACGTGGGTTCTGATTCCTTTTCCAAAACAAAGGATACGTAGGTAGCCCATCTGCAGGTTCGATCCCAACTCTGAAATAATCGATGTCCTTCTGAATGACAATACAATTCAAGTGCCCCACTGAGTGGATTTGAAACTAGCATGGTCATCATAATGACCAAGAGAATTTTATATAAATATGCCAAAGGATACCATTGACCAAGAATCTTTAATAAATACAGATGATTCTCTATCGATGAAGAACCTCGAATACATATAAAAGATTCTCTAAATTTCATATATATTTTATCATTGATTTTGAGATCTAAAGGAAATCTCATTTTATACTTGGTAATGTAATAAGGATTTAGGAACATAACTTAAATCTATAAAGAGAGTCCCGGAATAGACAATAATTCCCCTCAAAAAGGTGTGATGAGTCCGACCTCCCATCCTCTCGACCAATGCAAATTCCTAAGCCTCATCAGTCCACAAACTAATGAGCGCCTACCTTTGGAAAGTAGGTCCAAATGGATGTGGAATCATTGGATGTTTCTGGTTCTACGAACAAACCCGTTAGAAACCGATCAGAACGATTGAACCTCCCATCATGGAGGTCATCCCCAAATTCCGAGGGGAATAAAGAGACAGTGGGTTTCGTGGAGGAATATGGTGCGGTAGATCAATGAAGGAGGGATCAACGTCAGGAGTATGGAGGATGCGGTGCATGGATTACGTGCGAAGCTTTCATAGGAAATTTTTGAGGGAGAGACGTTTTGGGGCAGTTGCATGCTGAACAGGTATGAGGCGGGCATCTCTGGCCTCTCTGTAAGAGGTTTCTCCATGTGGGATGAGGTGAGTAATCTCGTCCCGACGTTGCAGCACCATTCTCAGTGGATTATTGGGGAGGGGAGGATCCGGTTCTGGGATTACAACTGGTCAGGTCGGGTGCATGCATTCCTGGGGTGCCCAACCCCTCTTATTTTCTTTAGGGTGGCCATGTTACATCCCCTGTTCTTCAGAGCGGTGCTGGATGTGGATTATCAAAGGGTCTTTGATTTGGTTGTGATCAACAAGGAGAAGGATAGGTGTGTATACACACCTTCAGCGTCAGGTAGGTTCAATCTGAAAGACTTTCGTAAGAGTTCCCATGCGCAACAGCTTCAGGAGTCGAGAAACAGAGTGGAGTGGAGCAGAAGTGTTCCTACCAAAATGAAATTTCTGACGTGGCAGATCATGTATAAGGATATCCCTTAGGA
Source organism: Viscum album (assembly GCA_963277665.1). Classification (NCBI taxonomy): domain Eukaryota; kingdom Viridiplantae; phylum Streptophyta; class Magnoliopsida; order Santalales; family Viscaceae; genus Viscum; species Viscum album. The sequence goes on from OY728131.1 coordinate 514,929,215, forward strand.
TTAAAACATAAAAAGTCTGTGTATTAGCCTGGTGTTTGTTTTTCAGTGTTGTAAATAGAGGAGGGAGGAGGGTATGGAGCATATTTTCTTTGAGGGGGACAGGGCTTGTGTGGTTTGGAGCTTTCTGGGAACGAACACGGGGTACTCTTCAGACGCCGACACCTGCGGCCAATTTTTACTGCAATGGTTTTAGGGGTGTGATGGAAACCAGAAGGAGACAGAGGCCCGAGCTTTGTTTTACAATGCGGGCTGCTGGGTACTATGGGAAGTGAGGAATCATGCCAGGTTTGAGGGAACTGTGTCCACTGGGAGGGCGGTGGTGGCGAGAATAAGGTGTATGTTGATTGAGCTGGTGGGAATTGTGGGCTTTGGGGAGGATTTTCCGTCCATATGGGTGTTGAAGCCCCCAGGGTTGGTGGTTAGGTAGAAGAGCTCCAGGGAGCGGGGGAGTTGGGTCCGCTGGAACTCTCCAGTGGAGGGTAATAAGCTGAATATTGATGGAGCATGTACTGGGGACATCATGCGAGGAGTAGGGGTGCTCCACGATGGCAGTGGTAGTGTGATGATGGACTTCACTACCCATTATGGGAGGGGGAGCTCAGTGCAGGCAGAGGCCTAGGCTGTTCTCTCAGGGGTGTCGATATGTAGTGATAGAGGGATTGTTGTGGAGCAGGTTGAAATGGACTCGAAGATTGTTCACGATGCGTTTCATGGGAGAGGTATGACTTCGTGGATTATTTCATACACTATTAGGCAATGCAAGGCCATTATGGGGAACAACGTCAGGGTAACTCACACTTGGTGGGAAGGGAATAAAGTAGCAGATTATTTTGTATCTCTTGTGGTCCCTAGGGATACTATGGTCTAGGTGGATAATGTGTCACCTATTAGACCCGAGGGGGTCAATTTGATTAGGGGAGATTCCCTTGTGTTGCATTATTTTCATCCACCTTAGGGGGGCTCTCGTTGGTTGTTTGTAGTTTGGTTTTTCTGGAATAAAAATCGTAATGTTGGATGGATGGATGATTTTCATCGCTCATCCTTATTTATTTTTATAGGTAGAATGATTATGTATAGAGATTAAAAAAAACTTCTATTGGGATAAAATGTAGATGAAAATTAAAAAATACACATCTCAATTCTTATTATCCCCACAAGTTATGGTTGAATATAAAAATTATAACGGTATGTTGTAGCCATTACCAATACCAATATAGAAATGGGAAAAAATTCCATTGATTTTTTCATGGGACACCCCAAAATATCTATGGGATATAATTCTATTTGGGTTGTAGTCAATTTACATACCAAGTTAGTTTATTTTATTTCCATAAAGGTATATTTATTTATTGACCAACTATCCAAGATATACATAAGATAAGTGTTGAAATTTAATTGGGTTACACTTTCCATTATATCTAATTATAATCCAAGATTTACCTCAATATTCTAGAGAAGTATTTTGAAATAATCGGAGACAGGGTTGAGTTTCAGAACTACTTAAAACCCTCATACATATGGTTAGTATAAGAGGACCATCCACACTCTATAGGATATGCTAAGATCCTGTTCGGTGAAATTCCAAGGATTTGGGGATAAACCCCTTCCATTTGTAGAGTTCTCATACAAAAATAATTTCCACTCTATCATTCATATGGCCCCATATAAGGATCTATATGGGAAGTGATATGAAACTCCAACCTAATGGGATAAAGTTGGAGAGAAAAAGTTGATAGGTCCTAAACTTGTCTATGAAATAATGGAGAAGGTTTAAACCATTCATATGGATATGATAGTATCACAAATTCAAGAGAAGAACTCTACATATAATCATTGATGAGATCTAAAAATTAATTTTGGGGATGTTGTATTTCTAATTATATCTCTACGAAAGTAGGTTATGAGATCTGAAAAGATAAGGAAGTTGAGCCTAAGTACATTGGTCCCTTTTAGATCATTGATCATGTTCGGGTAGTAGCATGTCTCTTTACACTACCTCCTAACCTATCCCAATAACACAATTTATTTCATTTATATATTTTTAAGAAGTATATACCAAACCAATCACATGAACTAAATTTTAATGGTCTATAATTGGATGATGATCTATCATATGAGAAATAAAGAGTGAAAATTGTGTTTTCTAAAGACAGGGTGATATGGATCAAGACCACTCATCTGGCCAAATTTATATGGAGGAATTATCAGTTCAAGGAATATACATGATAACATAAGGATTTTATGAAATAAAATTATCATCTCTTATTTTTCTCTATGTAATAAAACATTATGGATGAAATTATTTTAAAGGGATAGAATTTAATGACCAAAAATTGAAAACATTGTAAGATATATGTTATATTCAATAAATTTCATTACACCCTAAAACTAATGACAATAAATCATAAAATTTTACGATAAAATTATTAATAAATCTGTAATATAGACTAAGGTTGTAAAACATTAAATATTTTAAAAGTAAATAATTAATATGAGTTAATATTGAAAAAGTTATTTTCAATAAAGCCAATTTTATTTATATTATGTATTTACTTATAAATTATAAATTTTAAAAATGTAGACTCTAAAATTTTATATAATTTAATTTAATTTTTAATTTTTGACATGAAAAATTACTTAGTATGAATTTTTTATTTGTTTCTAAAAATGTTTATTTTCAATAAGAAATATGGTTTTTGTAAAAATTCTAATTTTTATGATTTTTTTCATTATATAATCTTATTCTAAAGAATTACATTACATTTTAATAAATAAAATATTTATATAGTGAATAAAATTATTCATTTTAAAAAATTCATTAAACTTATAATCCCATGTCTAATATTTCTAAAACTATATTAAAATGTAACATTATTAAAAAAATATTTCTGTCTTTTACCTATAATTAAGTGATTAGATAGTGAAATTTTGTTTCTACTTAACAATAATACCTCTTAAATTTTATTTTTCTTATATTAAATCAATTGTTTTCATTAAAATAAGTATCCAAGACAATTTTTACAATATATATAAATTTAAATCCTAAAACATATTTTTTTTCTAAAAAATGTTTTACGGGATTAAATGTGTTTATTTTAAAATTAAATTTTCAAACCATTATAAATTTTATGTGTAATCATTATTTTAATATTTTAAATCAGATAATTCATATTATATAAATGGATATAATCTAATTTCTTTTCATTAATTTTAATTATTAAGGGAAAAAATCAAATACCATGGCAATGGTGAATTTTGGTAAAAGGCTAGAAAACACTTAAATTACACTTATGTTGTTTAAAAATCAATGGATGAAAATATTTTTGACTTTATCTTATACCAAACCCCCTCATTGTAAACACTATATCCATTGACTCTTAAATAGTTTAAAATAATTATTAAAAATCTATATGTATTTTTAAAATCACTATTTTTGTCTCTTATAAATGGATACCACTTATTCCATTTCAAGTTATACTTAACATTCAAATTAATCCTTGCAAATATACTATATTTATCCCCCTATAATCACCTTCTACCTAAATAATATTCTAGTCACTATAATGTTTCTTCAGTCCTTCACTTTTATGGAGTTTTCCAAGAGAAAACGCAAGCTTCCTACATGAGTATTACCTTCTCATAGTATTTTATTTTATTATAAACCTCTATAAAATCATTAATATTATTGGTAATATAATTTAATAAGTATAATTATTATAATTAAATTAAATTATAATAATTAGACAAAAATATTCGATTCTTTCTGTCCACTATGAAAAAAATTTAATATCGATCGTGCGAATGTGAAGACTACAACCTCCACGACACGATAAGTTTATGTTCCATCATCATCTATTAATTAAGGTAAAAAGGATGGATTTCATGTATAAATAAGTTTTATATTTCACAAATAAAATTCAAAAATTATCATTTTTCCATTACCATAATCCCCCAAATTTACTGAGAAATGGGATCATTAATCGTGTGTACATGCGGGATAAAGCCTCCACAATCAATGAATTTTAGTTGTCATGACCAACCATCTTGGATGGATAAAATAATGATTTTAATATATATAAATGATAATTATTACAAATTAAGGATTATATAAAAGTTATTTTAACATTATATAATAACATTATCTTACTCATTCAATCATTAAAACACACTCTTGTTTGGGTCATTTTTTACCAGCAACATGAGTGATGTTGTAATATTTTTGTCATAGATGATTAAGGAATATTATATTAAGTAAAAAATATATAATAATAATTTATTAAAGTTTTAAAAATAATTATGGAGTCTTAATATCAATATCTAATGATGTTATTAATATATCACCATTTATTTGTTAAACTCGCCAAAATGAGCTCCTCTTCATTTTAATCATCAAAAAACATTACCTAGACACTTAAGAAATGAAATTATAAATTTATTAATTATTTTTAAACATAAATCCCAATACCTACTATGATCTAGGAGTGATTAAATAAGGGATAATAATGAATAAAAACACATCCATGAAAAAACATTTTCAAAATGATCAAGATTTCTAACACCCAATTTAAAAAATAAATCATAATTTTCTAATAAACATGTATGAAATATTTACAAAGGAATCATATAAAAGTTAATATAAATTTATAAGGTTTTGAAATTGGTGAATAATAAAGTAATTTTTGTGATACAGTATTTTAGAGTGAATTCCACCTAGCAAGAGTGATGTTAATTGGTTTTTTACTCAAATACATTCTCTGGGTTACAATAACTTCTGTTTATAAAAAACCTTTTCATGTATGATCATATATAACCTATGATGATATTATTTTCTATTTATATCTTATTTTATAGAGAAATAATTTTTTACACTAAATTATTCTTCCTTTATTAATCTATTAGTTTGTAGAAATTAAATCTTGTTAAGAATAATTTGTATAAATTTTAACATATTTTCCCTCCACATCAACATTTTAAATTCTTGAAAATGTTATTATTTAACTAGTATAAACTAAAATTGTTTTTATCTTTAATGATCCTTAAATTTACCACTATTTTAAATCAAAATTTTTTTGTCATTTTAATGATGTGGGTTTCCAATAAAGGCATTTTAAAATATTTTGAAGGATTTTTCTTTCAATGATCATATATTTTTCTCTTTTTTATCACATTTTGTTATATTAATTATTTTTTTAAGGTAAATTTATTTTAGATTTTTTAATTAAATTTTTTAAGATGTTTCATTTTCATTTTTTAAAAATATTGTTTTTAGGAATGTGACTAGAAAATCACATGATTTTAACTTGATATTAAGAAAATTTTTTATGAAAAATAATTTTTTGTGACCTATGTTTCATTTTTATAGGATTCTTATCTAGTAAAGTAATGGTTCATAAATCACCCAATATATTAGGAATATGACTAGAAAATCACATGATTTTAACTTGATACTAAGACATGTTTTTATGAAATTTCTTGGTTATTATGTTCATATATCATGATCCTTAATTTCCAATCAATTTATTTATCCCTTAAGACCTTAGGATATTTTTATCTAATATTACTCCATTACTCATTTTTCCCTCGTATTTATGATCTAATAGTTATGAATTATAGATATGTTTCCCTTATTTAGTGTTCGAGATCACCCCTTCTTCTGTTTTTATTCCTCATGATATGATGATAATTATCTCATATGTGACGTATAGAACTTATTCTAGAAGAGAATAATTATGGAGAAACGTTTGTAAGTGTTATAAAATATGATTTTTTATAACTGGTTGATAGGAAACTAAACCTTTTGATCCTTGGATTGTGTGACTTGGTGATGAATGTATTAATTAAATCATGGAATAAATTTATTATTTATGTATGATTATCTAGATTTTTATATATATGGTATGTTCCATTACCTTAGATACCTCTTAAAAAATTATCATCCAAAATAATCAAAACCAAACCTAGAAGGAAACAATAACCACCAGAGCCTCAAATACTCCCCTAAAAGATACCTCTCGAAAAAAAACACCATCAATAGAAACATGATAAACATAGGAAAATAAATAGTATCGTAATATATATACCAATTCCAAAATTATATAGACAAGTAAAAAAGTTACCAAAAACTCACGGTACGAAAAAATAATTTATGACTTTCTTTCCCAATTACACTTACCCAAACCATAATGACTCTGTAGTACATGAATCAATATAATAATACATATGTACACCACCTTTTCCTAGTGTTTCTAAATTTATAATAACTTCCCCACAAATATCTCATTATCCTAAATGTAAATCTCTCCCCATTCAATGAAATTTGAAGTTATCAATGAAGATATGTCACATGAAAGACATCAAGGATCATGTTCTACTATATGAGAGCACTAACTGATACATATTCTTTTTAACACACTAAAAAACCCAAAAATAAATGAAAAACAAGGATAAATATTACACCGTGATCAAACCTTTTTTTCCATGATGATGGGAAACTATCATGAACACATAGAAACTAACCTTAAATTCCATTGATATCCTCCTCTAATCCATATAAGACTTGTAATGGTCCTACATCACTTTTATCCACATCACAATCCCATGAACCTTATTTATTATGATATGCACAATATCTAGTCCAAGGACTACTGGATATTAATCCTTAGTCCAACATAATATATATCCACAAGGAAACTCATACACCACCTAAAATGGTGCTATGTGAATGGAAGAGTGATAGTTACTATTGTAAGAAAACTCAACCAAGGGTAGGTTCTTTATCAATGATCCTAAAAAATCTAGAAAATAAGTCCACAACATATCTTCCAACATATTAATAGTCTATACCATTTATCCTTATTTAGAAGTATGAACAGTTATACTGACACACATTTGAAAACTGATATCCGGTTTAAGACCTCCCTCGACTCAAGTTGAAATAAGGACCTCAAAAAAATGATGGTCCCCAGTAACTCATGAAGCCACACCACCTCATTCATATATCACCTTTCTAAAACCACCATAACACTTGACTCCTAAATCTCCAAAAAGTTAAATAACATTTTCAACTAATCTAAAATCACCCATATCAAATCCCATTCTACCTAGGTTTAGGGAAATGTGATGATGAAATCCATCAATATTTCATCTCATTTATACTTGAGGGAATCCAATGGATAAAAAAAACATATTTTGACATGATTCTCTTCCTTCACCTACTGAAAAATTAAACACCACAATACGAACTCCCCCATTGATTTCTTCATCATGGGCCACAAAAATTTACCCCTCAAGGAATAATAAATCTTATATATACCATTATTCACTACCAATTTTTAGATATGGAATTAATGAAAAACCACTTCATACATCACTGAAGGGAAAATCAATATGCCTCGATACATCATTATATATCAATTGACCTCCATCCATTCCACTAGAGAAACACCATAAAATAAACATTACTACACAACCTCAACCTTTGAGATTCTCTAATAAGACTCATACACTTACTACATCAAAGATTATTTTATAGAAATATGGAATAAGAAACCTCTTCCAATAGCCTACACCTCATCAAGACGCGTCACTAGAAAATCCTCCACACTCTATAAGAATCTCCATACTCCAGAAATACATAACCTTATAAATTTATTCCCACAAAATTAGAAATATTCCCTTACCCTAGGGTTTATAAGACCTCAAAGTTGTAGTCAAATAATAATTTTGTCCACTATCATTAAGGAAAATTAAGATCCCCCTAAGAGAAAATATTCCTCAGTATATTATGATCTTTGAAAACCACAATGTTGTCCCTTATGAGGAAATATCTCCATAACCTAAGAAATGATATTACTGATTTCATATGAAGATCATGGGTGGGAGAATTATAATTGTGGGTACATTACTTTATAGACCCATATGATACCACCACCATCTACTTTGTCAAGATGAAACGAAAACTTAGATGGGAGGTATCTCTAAAAAACTCAAACATTAACACTTCCTTTTGTATTTTATGTGTAATAGCATTGATCTTTCTCTCTTTTAGGTGGTAAAAATGGCCTTGACACTGATCAATATAAATATATTAATAGTCTTTATAGGTTACAAAAATCAACATGGTTATGATATGAGAGAATTTAGATATGAACCTATGGTAATGGCCCAGGAAATCTTGGAAACTAAGGAAAATTATCACATTATTGGGTGAGACCCAAGAAATAATCACCTTGATATTTATATAGAAAAAATATCTAATTAGACCCCACATAACTAAGTAAACGAACCTCCTATATTCAAAACATATATTTATACAACTTTCAATAAATAGAGTGGTGTCGAAGGACATGTAAAATAACCCTAAGGTTCTTATCATATTACCACTATAACCTCAACTATATGAGTATATCATTGATGCGAAATACCCCACACTAATCAAGGAACTCAAAAAGAATGGACTTTATGAGTCCTATGAAAATGGAAGGGGAATTCATGGTTCTAAATGGAAAAAACAAAAACAGAATGTTCTGATATTAATATTTGAAAGTTGTTTTTGGGAAATCCTTTACCTTTAAACTCATCTGATGATATTAAGGATGTAGATACCCTAAGATTGGCGTACATGGACATTACATTACTTTTGAGGAATACTAGGTACATTACAAACACACACACACAAGGATCGTAATAGTTTAGTTTCTTTGGAAACTAGCAATATAATCTTCTAATCGTGGTGAAAGATCTTCAACATCTCCCATAAAGATCTTCCCTTTTATTCTTACCTAAAACCTGTCTTTATATCCTGGGGAAAAGAAAACATAAAAGGGTGAGCTCAAATGCTCAGTAATGGTTAACAAAAGAAATATCAATCACATCATATTCATAAGAACATAACAATTTGGAAATCTTACCCTGCAAAAGAGATCATAATTTCATAACATGGGATAAATCATGGTAGTGAAATGTAATCATAATAATCATAACATAAAACATGAAGCTTTTTGGAATACACACATAATCATACAGAATCATTTCTTATTAGTCAAGACTCATTGCCAAGACTATCTTAGTGGACAAAGTCCATTTCAAAACCGAGTTCATTCCTCGTTTTAGTCCTGTTTCACTGAACCGGTTTTCCATTCCAGCCATGTCTATCTCATGAGATATAAAATCTTTACCCAATGAATTGGAGGGAGATATATGTCCCACCATTCTCATAATGATACCATTCTTATGTGTGCCACAAAATCATAAACCATACATCATAGCATAACCCATGTAATAAAAATGGGATTCTTAAACATCGTGACATCATAAAACAATTCATATAAGATAAAGGAATTCATAAAAATAATTCCATCACAACATAATCAAATCAATGTAATAATAGCGATATAAACAGAAACCATTATTATCTTAGATGGAAAATAATTTTGATAAAACACTTGAACGCCATTCTTGAGGAAAATATCCTTTCTACTTCAAAAACACTTTTCCTTTCTTAACATGTCATACAATTCTAAACTAAAAGAAGTTGATTAAAAATAAACTTGAAAACTTATAAAGGAAGCTTCTTGTAAAAAATGTTTGAAAAATCCATTCATGCTGTATAAGTTAAAAAAACATTCTTCTCGTACTTTTGTTGGAAAAGTCAAAAAAGTACCTCGTATGAAAAACAACAAAAGATTCCATTCATATCTTTTACTAAAAACTCCCCGAAGGGTAAAATTGAATTTAACCAATTTTAGGTGGATTCAAATAATATTACATATTGAGGAAACATGTATGTGTACGATAAAATACACCCCAGTAAATTCCAAAGTATAAACAATCTCGGATAAAAATGAGATTGTGATATTTCCCTTACCTTAGGTCTGATTTGCCTCGTAAGTTTCCGAACCTCCTCTATAATGATTTAAATAATGTCATTGACTTATTCCAGAATCATACTCATTGTTATTATATCATATATGGTCATATTATTAGCCTCTTATTAGTAATATTTCATTGTTACTTGTTATTCGGGTGTTTATTGCTTTTTGTTCTTATGCATGTTTTGTCGAATAAATTCTTATTCTTCTTTTAGGTTATAGATACCTCATTTACATAATGGTATTAGTGTAATATATATCATATTCATTCACTCAATTCATTTATGTAATAACTATGTAATGAAAATCATGTAGAACGAGTCGCATCACATCGTGGAGACGGTATTCCGTACGTATGCACGAGTGATGATATCATTCTCATGATCCTGGAATTGTATTGGAGTTTATGTGTACTATTTAAGAATCAATATCACTTTAAAATAATAATATATATTCATTATTTACACCGTTATACCCATCCAAGTAAGGTGGTGGTGGAAAATAGATTACACCACGGCGTGGAGACGGTATTCCGTACGTACGCACGCGCGGTGATTTCGTTTTCCGTAGGATGGATAGATGGTGAAATATGGGTTTTTCATACTTATAATAACATATCATTATATGAGTGATACTTATGTTATTACTTCATAATGAAACAACTAAATAATAATAAGTGGAAGAAGAAATAAAGTTGAAATAATCGGTAACGGACATTACCTCTTCTTTGAAGCGCTTCTTTGAGACCTCCTTTTAGGGCACTAAAATTGGTCTTTGAAGAAGACCAGGACCTTTAGGATGTCTCTAGGGAAGTGTAGAGGAGAAATTTTCAGGGGTTTTCCAAGATTTAAGGGTCAAAGTGGTGTGAGGAAAAGAGGGAGGAGGTGCCCTTTTATAAGGGAGGAGAGGGGCACCTTTGGAAAAACTAAAACTATTATTTTATTATAAAGCCATATTTAGTTTTAAATAGCTCCAAATTGATTTATTTTGAATCTAAGGTGGGGATGGGTCGAAATAATCTCATCCAATAGAATTTGGACAAGTTTAGTTTACTATTTTAACCTTATCATTTAGATTTAACTTTAAGTTAGAAGATTTTACTTTTACCATGTCTTTTTGTGTTCTTACACTATAAGGTTAATAAACTTACTATAAGAAGCCAAACGAACCCCAAGTTGTTTATTATTAATATATATAACCTTATCTAAGTCTTTTGGTCGAACCTTATATTTTTAGGAATAAAATAACAATTAATAATATAACATTTTTTTTAAAAACTATTTTATGTCAATTTTGACACTATTTAGTAATTGCTTTTTTTGAAAATCATAACAGAATAATTAGTTCGAAAAAAGTTTATTAAATAAATACTAACATGTCATATTAACCTATAAAATTAGTGTAATTCATAAAATTCTCAAATTACATTTATTTGGGTTTTTATAACATCACTTATGTCAATATTTCATTAATAAGATAATTACTGCATCATCTTTATGTCATAAATAAATTAAATTATTTAATGTCTAAAAATTACAAATAAAATACCATTATGTAGGAAATATTTTCAGATTTCTAATGAATATTTATAGTCGAATTTATCTTATGTATTACCCTATATTAAAAATGATTTACTTATTAAACATTGATTTTAACTATTTTAACCCTTCTTTAAATAAATCAATATTAAAAGTCATAATCTAATCCAAGTGGGCCTAAATGGTCATATTTTATTACTAAGGTTGTTTTTGGTTGAATTACACTTATCCAATATAATTAGGACACGTTTTAGGGTAATAATAATATCATTTTTAAAGTTAATTACCATATTTACTTTTAACCGTTGTAAAAAAAATTAAAAAGTTACTATTCACCAGAAATTATTTTCATCTCATTGAACCACATTTTACTTACTGACATCAACTGTGTCTCTCGGATTTTTGAAATTCCATTCACAAAAGTGGTAAAATTAAGTTTTATGTAAATTTGCAAATTCTCCTAGGATGTGGGTAAAAGATGGTGAAAAGTTCAATGAAATTTTTATATATCTAAAATTATTATAAAATTACTCCAATGAATTACATTGAACATATATAGGTATTATGTATCAATTTTTACCTAAAATAAATTTAAATAAAAATAAATAATAATTTAAATAAAAAGTCAGTTTTTAAATAGTAACCCAGTGTTTTCACTATTCATCAAAAATTGAAAGTTTTAAGAAAAATACCAAAATTTCACCCTAGGCTAATTTCGATATTCCGAATCCAAAAATGAAGTCCATTTTCAAAAATAAAATTTATAAAATTTTAAAAAGTGCGTATTACTATTCATAACGACTAGTTTTAAAAATATTTTAATAGCATATCGTTGTTTAGAGAAACTCGGTATTGCGTACAACACACAGTATCATGGAAGGTCGCGCTTGTGTGTAATGTAAGCCAATTCATGGATGCATGTTTTGCAAGCTCCTTTTGGTGTAGCATAAAACACAAGATATTAATGAAGTTAAAAAGAATATTTTTCATAAAATCTTGGGGTGTTACATTCTACCCCCCTTAAAAGGAATTTCGCCCTCGAAATTCGTCGGGGTTATAAATGGTTTACTAATCGAAAGTTTCTTTAATAGAAACCCACATCGTAAAAAGGAATACCAAAACATGGATTTAAAAACTAAAGTATGAAACGTAATGGTTACCCAAATTAACTAATCACTGGGTTTCCACATAGGAGAACATAGGTGAAAATATGGATATAGAAGAGAAATCTAATCGTCATGTTCTGATAGAGAGTAGTAGAGAACATGGATATAAAAAATCCAACAATCACAAATCCATAAATTTGTGATGATCTAGGGTACCATCTGATTCATTGGATATAAGGGCACTAGGACAACATTTTAGGTTTTCAAGATCATTTCCCTAAAGTTGAAGAATTTGAATTAGAATAAATACTTTATTTTGGTACAATCTCACTGTTGTTCGTGCTTTGAACAATTTCCACTTCATCTATTAAAGAAATGAAGTTGAATTTGTTATTCATGAAGTGTTAATAGATCATGTGATATAATGATGGGTCATTCCATCTGTTTCAAACAAAAGGTTAGCAAAAGTTATCAAATATACATAAGTCCATCTATGGTGAGGTTAATCGTATACGATTCCAAGAATGAACATATATACATCATATATCATACCGCGTAATAAAATAAAACTAGTTTCTACTAACCAGTGACTTCTTGTAGGCCAGTGGTAGGCGATAAAGGCCTGTCGCACTTCGGTTGTGGGTTCGATTCCCACAGCCTTGTCTGACGCGATGGGTTGTCACCCGTCCTGCAGGTTGTCCTTTTTCTAAAGCTATATTACTATAACATCCCATCAATAATATCGAAAAAAGTTCTATCCTTAAACAATACTAACTTATTTCCAACATAATCCATTCCAATCTTTAGGCTTATCTAAAATACTTCGGTCCAAGCTCATAGTATAATGAAAATGATTACTTGAAATGTCACATAACAATCACGTGAATGCCATCATTTATCCCCCATATATCAAAAGATATATTTTTTTGGTCAAATTAAAAACATGTGAATACCTTATTCATATATTCTCTTAAAGAATGAATACCCATTGAACCTTAGTGAAAACATGAATGCAGTTAAAAGTTTACACTTTCCACAAACCGAAATCCTCAAAATTCTTTATACTCAAACCATGATATCACTTAGTCCTTATATCAATCATGAGCTCATGAATACAATAAATCATCTCACTATCTTCTTATCCCTTCATTATGCGCATATCATCTTCTTACCAAAAATATCTCAATCACTTTCCATGGTTACTGGTACCATAAAATTATTGAAAACCACAATAGAACAATACATAAATATTCCAATATTCCACGACATTATTTTGGAATCCCATTACATAAACACTTTATCATTCCACCACATCGTTGTCATATTCAACATCGCCAATAGTGATCACATGTGACTTCCCTTTGTCCTTTTCCTTAAGTGGTTTCTCATGTCGATCATCATTAACCCTTGGATTAGGGCATTGATTAGCATAATGCCCCATTTCATTGCACTTGAAGCATTGAAGTGTTGTTGGTGCGTTCTCTGCAATATTTTCTTTATTCACACCATTAGCAACCCTTTTTCCATTACTTCGACACTCAGCTGCTCGATGACCTTCTTTTCCACACTTAAAACATTTTCTAGTCCCTTTAATACAATCTCCACCATACTTCTTTCCACACTTTGAGCATAAGGAAACATTCATCTTCTTTTCACCATTATTATGAGATTTCTCCTTGAACTCCATCTTTCGTTTCTTGTAAAAACCATGATATGGATATGTAACACCAACTTCCATTTCTACCGTAACAGCACAACGCACAATTTCTTCATAGCTACTGAATTCTCTTATAGCTAATGCCCTTCGAAGATTTGGTTTTAATCCACTGAAGAATTGATCAACTTTACTTTCAGGTTGGATGATAAAGCTAGATGTATACCTTGCAAGCCTTGTAAAATTCGCTTCGTATATACCAACAGATTCATCATCCTTTTTCTTTAGTTCAAGAAACTCCTTCTCCATCTTTGTTCGAAGAATACGAGGTAAGTACTTATTGAAAAATAAGTTCATGATCTCGTCCCATTCCATGGACTCAATTTCATCTCTTGGCCTCATATTCTTGATAACATTCCACCATTGATCAGCATCACCTTCCAAACGATATACTGCTAAGATGACTTTATCATGTTAAGAACATTGAAGAACTGAAAATATCTTTTCAGTGGTACTGATCCATTGTTCAGCAACAAGTGGATCAGAAGACCCACTGAAAGAAGGTGGGAGTTGCCTCATGAAGGACTCAATAGAATATTGTTCCCTTCTCTGCTCATTTGGAAGTCCAGAATGATTCATAGCTTGTGTAAGTATAGCAATAAGATTTTGCACTCCATCTCCCATAATGTTGGTTTGTTCAGAAGGACAATCGTTGCATCGTCTATTACATTGATCAATACGGTTCCTTCGGGTTCCAGCCACCATCTAAAACCCAAAAAGAATTGTGTGAGAGGCAAAAATCATGCTAGGGAAAAAAACATAATAAAGTGGGAGTACCATCAATATCTAACAACTTAGTTTTAATTCTAAGATGGTTAGCGCAATTCTAGGACTATAACGTATACATAACCTTAGGGACATCCCTAGACATACCTTAGAAATATCTCTAGGGATCTCACTAAAGTTCTCACATCCTAGTTTCCAAAGGTTGACTAAACCTTTCCTCTGATACCAACTGTAGAGACCCTAATCTTGACGTACATGGACATTACATTACTTTTGCGGAATACTTAGTACATTACAAAAACACACACACAAGGACCGTAATAGTTTAGTGTCTTTGTAAACTCAGAATATAATCTTCTAATCGTGGTAAAGGATCATCAACATCTCCCATAAAGATCTTCCCTTTTTTTCTTACCTAAAACATTTCTTTATATCCTAGGGAAAATAAAACATAAAAGGGTGAGCTCAAATTCTCAGTAAGGGCAAACAAAAGAAATATCAATCACATCATATTCATAAGAACATAACAATTTGGAAATCTTACCCTGCAAAAGAGATCATAATTTCATAACATGGGATAAATCATGGTAGTGAAATGTAATCACAATAATCATAACTTAAAACATGAAGATTTGTGGCATACACACATAATCATAGATAATAATTTCTTATTATTCAAGACTCATTTCCAAGACTATCTTAGTGGACAAAGTCCATTTCTGAACCGAGTTCATTCCTCGTTTCAGTCCTGTTTCACTGAACCGGTTTAACCTGCCGTTCCAGCCATGTATATCTCATGAGATATAAAATCTTTACCCAATGAATTGGAGGGAGATATAGGTCCCACCCATCTCATAATGATACCATTCTAATGTTTGCCACAAAATCATAAACCATACATCATAGCATAACCCATGTAATAAAAATGGGATTCTTAAACATCGTGACATCACAAAACAATTCATATAAGATAAAGGAATTCATAAAAATAATTCCATCACAACATAATCAAATCAATGTAATAATAGGGATATAAACAAAACCCTTTATTATCTTATATGGAAAATAATTTTGATAAAACACTTGAACTCCATTCTTGAGGAAAATATCCTTTCTACTTCAAAAGCACTTTTCCTTTCATAACATGTCATACAATTCTAAACTAAAAGAAGTTGATTAAAAATAAACTTGAAAACTTGTAAAGCAAGCTTCTTGGAAATAATGTTTTAAAAATCCATTCATGTCGTATAAGTTAAGAAAACATTCTTCTCGTACTTTTCTCGAAAAAGTCAAAAAAGTACCTCGTACGAAAAACGACAAAAGATTCCTTTCATATATTTTACGAAAAACTCACCGAAGGGTAAATTTGGATTTAAAAAATTGTATGTGGATGGAAATAAATTACATATTGAGGAAAAATGGATGTGGATGATAAAATACACCCCATTAAATTCCAAAGTATAAACAATCTCGGATAAAAATGAGATTGTGATATTTCCCATACATTATGTCTGATTTGCTTCGTAAGTGTCCGAAACTCCTGTATAATTATTTAAATAATTTCATTAACATATTCCAGAATCATAGTCATTGTTATGATATCATATATGGTCATATTCTTAGCTTCTTATTAGTAATATTTCATTGTTACTTATTATTCAGGTGTTTATTGCTTTTTGTTCTTATGTGTGTTTTGTCGAATAAATTATTATTCTTCTTTTAGGATATAGATACCTCATTTACATAATGTTATTAGTGTATTATATATCATATTCATTCACTCAATTCATTTATGTAATAATTATGTAATAAACATTATGTAGAACGAGTCACATCACATCGTGGAGACGGTATTCCGTACGTACGCACGAACGATGATATCGTTCCCATGATCGTGGAATTGTATTGGAGTGTATGTATACTATTTCAGAATAAATATCACTTTAAAATAATCATATATATTAATTCTTTACACCATTATACCCATCCAAGTAAGGTGGTGGTGGAAAATAGATTACACCATGGCGTGGAGACGGTATTCCATACGTACGCACGCGCGGTGATTTCGTTTTCCGTAGGATTGATAGATGGTGAAATATGGTTGTTTCATACTTATAATAACATATAAGTATTTGAGTGATACGGATGTTATTACTTCATAATGAAACAACTAAAGAATAAGAAGTGGAAGAAGAAATAAAGTTGAAAGAATCGGTAACGGACATTACCTCTGCTTTGAAGCGCTTCTTTGAGACCTCCTTTTAGGGTACTAAAATTGGTCTTTGAAGAAGACAAGGACCTCTAGGATGTCTCTAGGAAAGTGAAGAGAATAAATTGGCAGGGGTTGGACGAGCATGAAGGCTCAAAGTGGTGTGAGGAAGAGAGGGAGGAGGAGCCCTTTTATAAGGGAAGAGAGGGGCACCTTTGGTAAAACTAAATATATTATATTATTATAAAGCCATATTCGGTTTTAAATTGATCCAATTTAATTTATTTCGAAGATAAGGTGGGGTTGGGTCGAAATCCTCTCATCCAATAGAATTTGGACAAGTTTAGTTTACTATTTTTACCTTATCATTTAGATTTAACTTTAAGTTAGATAATTTTACTTTTACCGTGTCTTTTTGTGTTCTTACACTATAAGGTTAATAAACTTACTATAAGAAGCCAAACGAACCCCAAGTTGTTTATTATTAATATATATAACCTTTTCTAAGTCATTTGGCTGAACCTTAGATTTTTATGAATAAAATAACAATTAATAATATAATATTTGTTTTAAAAACTATTTTATGTCAATTTTGAGACTATTCAGTAATTGATTTTTGTGAAACTCATAACAGAATGATTAGTTCAAAAAAAGTTAATTAAATGAATAATAATATGTCATATTAACCTAGAATATTATTTTAATTCATAAAAATTCTCAAATTATATTTATTTGGGTATTTATAACATCAATTATGTCAATATTTCATTAATAAGATAATTATTGCATCATCTTTGTGTAATAAATAAATTAAATTATTTACTATCTAAAATTATAAATAAAATACCATTATGTAGGAAATTTTTTTATATTTATAATGAAAATTTATAGTTGAATTTATCTTATGTATAACCCTATATTAAAAATTATTTACTTATTAAACTTTGATTTTAACTATTTAAACCCTTCTTTAAATAAATTAACAATAAATGTCCTAATCTAATCCAAATGGGCCTAAATGGTCATATTTTATTCCTAAGGTTGTTTTTGGTCGAATTAAACTTATCCAATAGAATTAGGAAATGTTTTAGGGTAATAATAATATCATTTGTACCCTTAATTACCCTATTTACTTTTAACCGTGGTAAAAAAAAGTAAAAAGTTACTATTCACCAAAAATTATTTTCATCTCATTGAACCACATTTTACTTACTGACATCAACCGTGTCTCTCAGATATTTGAAATTCCATTCACAAAAGTGGTAAAATTAAGTTTTAGGTAAATTTGAAAATTCTCCTAGGAGGTGGGTAAAAAGACGGTGAAAAGTTCAATGAAATTTTTATATATCTAAAATTATTATTAAATTTCTCCAATGAATTACATTGAACTTATATAGGTATTATGTATCAATTTTGACCTAAAATAAATTTAAATAAAATAAATAATTATTTAAATAAAAATTCGGTTTTTAAATAGTATCCCAGTGTTTTCACTATTCATCAAAAATTGAAAGTTTTCAGAAAAATACCAAAATTTCACCCTTGGGTAATTTCGATATTCTGAATCCAAAAATGAAGTCCATTTTCAAAAATAAAATTTATAAAATTTCAAAAAGTGGGTATTACTATTCATAACGGCTAGTTTTAATAATAATTTAATAGCATATCGTTGTTTAGCGAAACTCGGTATTGCGTACAACACACGCTATCATTGAAGGTAGCGCTTGCGTGTAATGCAAGGAAAGTCAGGGATGCGTGTTGTGCAAGCTCCTTTTTGTGTAGCATACAACACAATACATTAATGAAATTCAAAAAAAATGTCTTTTGTAAAATCTTGGGGTGTTACAGAGGATCTTGATCAATATTTAAATACTAGATTTATCCCTTTAAATTATAAAATAAATTATTAGTCATAAAATGAGATAATAATTACAAATTTTCACCATGTATTGCAACTATTAATTGAAAAATAACATTAGACAACCATACACTCTCTTAGTGAATAATACTATACCTCCCCATGGTGAAACAGTAGGCCCAATAATACCCTTCTATATCAAATCATCAATATGATTCTATAGATCCCAAATAAGGGATTGTGTCATTAAATAATTATCCATAAAAATAATAGAGGTATCCAGAAAAAAATATTTCCCAATCCTAATATCTCTTAGAGGTGGTAGAGTCCCAATAATCTTGAGAAAAATATCCAAAAACTCCTACTTGAATCTAGGGAACTCCACAAACTATACCTTTAATGAAATTAGATATATAACTATCTTTAGAGAAATTATAGGTTTCAGATTCTTATGACCCCTATTATGGTCTCTCTAACCTATAAATATCATATGTCGGCCCTCCCCATCCCAGAAATCAACTCTTCTATAAAAAAATCAATATTTTTATGTAAATAATGAAACTAGTTGAAGAAAATGATGAAATCATAGGGTTGTATCTTTAGTAATAAGAAATTATAAGATGGTTGGGTATTTCCCATAATCAAGAAACAATCTTGGCCCACATCAAGAAAACTTGTCTGACCTCTAACTAGAATAGTCAACACTATAGGAACTATAAGCCTCTCCACCTTGAGTCCCAAGGTCAAAACTAAGGTGGGTTAAATAAACCACTATGATTATCTAGAATAAAATAAATCAAAACCCAATATTGATGAAAAGAAAATAGATCCTTGAAAATATATTCCCCCTCCAGCATTGCCATATCGATGGAATGAAATTATACATTTTCTCATCCTACGCCCCACTTCTGAAAAGAAAACCCATGGTCACACTAAACCCTATGTTCTATAGGGAGTGGGTCCCCATCATAATGTCCTCTACTAGAAATATCTACTATAAATTACATAAAGGGCTTATATCCAATCTTATTATATGGTCTTTGAAGAAACCACTATAAGGGAAGATACCGAATCTTACCACCTACACCATACTAGTCCCCAAGAATGGTTGGGGATAGGAACTATTGATGAAGATGCCTTTAATAATAAAATATTATAGGAGAAAATATCCTAGTCGGTGCATAGTGACTTCTAAGGTTGGATCCCCACTGGATGAAACCATGTCTACCCAGACACTTGAGATCCATTAACAACATATCTGCACCTCAGAGAACTCTAATAAATCCACTCTTGAGATAATCCTAGATGTGTGTGTCTCCTTTAATTCACCTAAACCTACTTCTATACCTACAAATACTTTTTTAGCATACATGGGGTGACTACATATCAAATGACTATGCACAGTTCCTCATATATACAACTTTTTATAGACTCTTCATCTAGAAAAATATAAAGTAAAAGTTGAATAAGGTCCATAAACATGATCCCATGATCCTATATGATCATGATCCTCTAATGATTGGAGAGAATATCCTACCTATTTGTTTCTCTCATCATCAAAAATAAAATTTTACATTAAACTACTGGTAGAAATCATCCCAATTTTTTTCCATCTTTCTCTCCCCAATATACAATATCCACCACTACTATGCTACTCCTCACATATGACTAAACCCAATACTCTACCCTATAATTAATTAGGAAGAAGGTGATCTCAATATCCTCTAGATAGTGTTTGGTATCCATATCTATGAAACTTTCTTTGTACTTATCAAATCCTTAACATTGTAACTTGCACAATGTCTTCCACTGAGCCTTATCCTCCTCAGTTGTATGAACCATTTGTTGGTTAATCAGATCATCTTGTTGAATCTCCCCAACATAATCCACATGAATTTGACATACAGAAGGAATATCTCAAATAATCATAAACTCATAAACCCAATTTTATATAATTCAATAATTTTATATTTAATTATATTCATTTTAATCTTCTCAAAAAATCACCCAAAATTAAACCACACACACAAATAATCATTATAAAGGTACATCTCATTCGTCTCTACCATATAAGAGGAAGCAACTTATATAATACACTCAATAAAATTGAGGTCTATGTTCTTGATAATAGGGGTTCCTAGAATCATATATACTAGGAACCCTTTTGGGAAATCAAAGGCCTAATGTTCCACACCAATCCCACCTCCAACAGGCTAGGGGTGGAGAATATCACAAAGAAGGAATAATAAATAGATGCATGATCTTATCCTAATCATTATATAATAGATAAATATCACAAACCAGTAATAAATATTTCAACCATTTAGGATATATTTTTATGTGAGTGTGAGTGTGAGTGTGTTTGTGGGTGTGTGTGTGTACATGAACCAAAATATAAAATATGAATGAATATATCCACTAACCATATGAAAGAGAAAAAATGAAATAGATTTTATAAATGGGAAATAATGAAAATTCAAACAACTTATGATACTAATTCATCAAAAATATCTTTAAGGGAAAATTATTGTTCCATTACAATCACTATCTAAAGCATCCCATATAATAAACCCCACCTTATTGACCAATGTAACTACTCCATCATTCCCATAACTCTAATTATCTATGTTTGGATGTTCTCTGACATGTATTTCATATTCATAGACACAACATTCATGGTTACAAATACCTTGAAAGGCAAGTATGAAAATATCTTGTAATATTCCCTAAAAACAAAATGGTAATAGGGTTGTAGGACATATCACAAAAAAGGCTGAACCAAAAAGCCACCCAACATAATAAGTGAAGAGAGAACACCAGAGGGAGACACTACCACTCCACCACTCAAGAAGATATCAATCCAGATACATATGGGGATACTAGATATAACTCCCAATACTTAATTGTTCCTCTCAAGGAGGGATCCAAGATTAATATATCACACCTCATGGGAAGAAACCTCCTTAATCAACCAAAATGTAAAATTCTAAACGTAATCAGTCCATGAATGGGGAATACATCACCACATAACAATGTACCCCAAGGATTCAGTAAGATTTAAATAAAATAAAGGTAAATCCTTCAATAAAATAAACCATCCTTACTAGAATACCATTTCTAAATCACAATTCATATAGCTAAAACGAGCATTATTCCATTATTCCTTTAAAGGGTCCTTACGTTATAATAATATCATCAGAGAAATTGACTGTCATCACTTATAAATCTATGGTACATAAAAAAGAGTCAAAGAACAAGTTTTTTGGAGTGGATCTATGTCCTTGAAAACTAAAGGTAAATCACACCACATCCAACTATTACCTAAAATAGAACCCCAACATCTCAGACACACTCAAAGGGAGAAATGGCCAACCATTAGAAGAGAAAACAGTGTCTAAACCAACTCCTCTAAATGAATCACACTTAGGGGAGAAAGACATGATCACCCCACGCTCCACAAGCCTCTTGGATCACCAAACATATATAAAGACCAAAAACACCCATCACTGAGACATGAAGTCCCTGATTGTCTTGGGGGACCAATGAATCAACAATACTCACAACATTTCCAATGGGTAACTAGCTTTGGACACCAACCTATATTTTTTCAGAAATAAATACCAATTCAATATCGATAATATATCCATGCCTATGATCTAAAACCACATTGAAGGGGGTGAGAATAACCATAAATTGTACCGCTACCATTTATGAGAGAATTCCTCACACCTATATAGAGGGAGGTTTGGGAAATCCTTATCTATCATGGAGGAATAATTAACTATATCATCGAGGGAGTAATGATTCTATTATCATAAGTGAAAGAACCACACCAGGTGTAATAATACAAGCTTGGGGAGAAATATTGGAATCATAGGTTTCATACTACCAATTCCACACAAACATAAAAATTGTTAGTCTGGTGTAAGGGATCATCAGAAACACTCTACAACACCACTCTATCTTCACTATACATAACTCATGAAGTAGTGTAGGATAGAGAAGAAATATTCTATTTGAACTAATAATGGCCATGAAGGACGTGACAAATAGGTGATGAAAAAACTTCTCCGATATCCCCTAAATTAAAATTTTATATACCATTACCAACTTTGGGGTAAATCAGAAGAAAGTGGAATGTCTACTAGTCCCTTATCTATGTTCCGTTGACTAATATATTGTGAATATGATATTTCCATTTCATAGAAGTATAATAGAACCTATGACCCTCCATATTTTAGTAATCCATAACCAAAAAAAATATTTGAGGGAAAAAATCTATGAAAGCATGTGAGGATGTCAATCCAATCATCTGAATGTGCCTTGTGTAGTCTACTACCCTCACACCTGCACCACTCCATCATCTCAATACAATCATCATTGTCATGTGATTGAAATATATGAATCATATTAAATAATCTCACAAAATAACTCCAAGATCAAGAAGTACCTAACGATAAACTTTTATGTGGAAATATACTCATAATAGACTATATTTTTTTTAAATCAATCTCTAGAGTGAGAAAATAAACAAAACCAACCCAAAGGGACTATATGTGGGGTGTACCTGGAGTACACACTGTGTACCCCCAAAGCCTCACACTAGGAATGTACCTCAACTTGAATTTTCATGTGCATCCCAAGTAAATTTCATATCTATAAAATACATGGAATGTAAGGAACACAGTTACCTAGGATTTTTTCCTAGCTTAGGCTATGTTGTGTAACCTGTAATGGGGTGTACTTGTACACACCATGTGCCACACACAAGGTGTGTGGGCTTGTACATGGCCAGACCCTATGTCATGTAACCAAGGTCCAACAAATAATATTCATATGTCTAATATATCATGTGTAAATGATATTATACACGAGACACACCAATCATATATAAAATGTGTGTTCTTTAGACTACACACCATGTAATCAGAAATTCCGAGCATAAAACTCTCTGAACAACCAGATTTTACCCAAAAATCCCATAAATAGATCCAATTTCAATTTAATGAAAAATAAAAGGAAATATAATTCCTAGAAAAATAATAAAAATAAATTTTGAATCTAAAAAAGTTAATTGAAAATAAAAATCCCTACGTCGTGAGAAATCCCCGAAGCTTCTTGATTGCGACCCTTTGATTCCAAATCCAAGATATTTTTACCCCGATCTACACCTCTATTTACCATTAAATGAGAACTTCTCTATTTTATCTATCCATGTGGATCTACATTTTAAATAGGGGATGAGCTCTATTTTTTCATTAATGATAAGATAGTGGAGATCTAGGGTAACTTAATATTTATAATTAATTAAAATAAAAACCCATTAAATGGTCCTAGTATAGGACCCAATACCCAAATGATGTTTATACCTCACGTGGGTAAAAATAATAATTACAGACTAAACCTTGAAGTTATAATTCAATTACAGAGAACTATTAGGGTAATATTAATTCTCGAACCAATTGAAATAAATAATAACAATTTAATAAATATTGGTTATCACAGATAAATTTGTTAGCTCAAAATCTCACCAAAATCCACCCCAATGGTAAAAAATTATAAAATCAATGGAACCATCATAAAATTTTTACAAGGTTATTTTCTATGGTAAAATTACAAAATTTACCTATCATTTATACTTGGGGATCTAAAAATCTAAAATGAGCTAATACGTCCTCATATAAAGAATCAAGTCTCTACATCCTCCCCACCTCTAATGATTTTTGACCATGAAAAGGGAAAATCTATGAATTTCATATAATCATTGAATCTTTACCTGTGAATAATGATGGAAGGAAGTCACAATAGTCCATACATCATTATGAAGTCCAAATATGATGATATACTGAACACATCTCAGTTGGGAATACAACCCCTTCCCTATTCTCAAAAGGGAAATACTATATCTGAGGTTATAATTCATACAGATCACCATCCATCAACACCCCTTCATAATGGATTCGTTCAAACCTATAGTAAATCACCCTCTACAAGTCCCATTATTTATTTCCATTGATAACATTTTCCTCCCACAATGGGAAAATAATCAATCCGAACACAAATCGATGTCATGAAACATCAATATTTATCATTTATGGTTTATTCACCATGGTGTTAACAAAGAAGAATATTGCTATCAAACTTCAAAAAGGTTAATCCATGAGATGGGATTTCAGAGACAATATATTTTCATTATCATCTACTCTTGAACACCTCAACAAATGTGAATCACCTAATCATGAGAGTCTATCACCACTCCATCTATACAGTAGACTAGAACACACATCGACACCAATATATTTATGGAACCAAGAAAATGAAAAATCTATAATCCTTTCCTCTTGAACGACTATAGGTATGAAACATTTTAATCATTAACCTAGAAAGTCCTTTTCCACCACAGATGAACTATTTTCCCACTTCAGAACCCATTATCGATGTATTATTAATTTTTAACAACTATAATCAATCTTATGGAATATTTTTGCACATTTACATACCCTTCGAGGTTATAGGGAATCTCAAAAAAAAACTACCACCACGAAACCTAATAGGTCACATAATAAATATGTGTGACCATTATTTATTATAGTTCCCATGTGATCCATCACATCTCCACCCATGCATAGTAAGTTCAAATGATAAAGTCATCACTAATCACTATACACATTGATCTATTTTTTGAAAACAACAAAAAATAAGTATAAATAAACATCTATATAATTTTCTAAAAATCCCATGAAACATGCCACAACCAAGAAATAAATGATCATTTCCCTCCCATACGAGGAATTTCACCACTGAAAAGAGGACCATTCCTTATTCTAAAAGCATAGGTCTGGCCCTTTGAAAAAAATACCAATGATTAAATATTAACTCACCAACCAATGAAGGGTATTATTTTAGTAACCAAGGGTTTTTACCTCTCACCATCTTAAAATCACTCTTGATGAAGTGGTCCACAAGAAATCCACTTGATCTCAAAACACCTCACAACATTGGCCACTCATTCAAACTCAGTATTTGGGTTGTCATCCATCAAAACAAGAACACCAATTGGCTGGATCCTACTATGTAAGAATATCTTGGGAACCAGATAACAAATTCATCAATATTTTTTAGTTGATATGAGGACAAAAGTTCACCTTCAAGAGATTATCCCAAGCACACTACATCGGTCAAAATATTCTACATGGATATATCATACCCATATCCTCAATAAAAAATTGATTGAAGAAAACATGAGGGTGATAAAAAACATAAAAATCTTAATAAAAGGGATAAATTTCATGTTTTACATATTATGACATGTTAGTTGTAACACCCCATGATTTCATGGTACGTTATTTCGTCAAATTAATTCAATAACTTGCACTGTATGCAATAATGAGTTGAAGCGCACCACAACTTACCAAACTAGCCGTTCAAAAGTGGTTATGAATAGTATTAACTGAATTTTTATCTTTGTATAATCCTCATAGTTTTAGAATCCATATTATTGGTTTCTTAGACATAATGTAAAAAACAAATTCAATTTTTCATATAAAAGAAGTATTTTTCAAAAAAAATGCAATTTTACCGCCTTTTAATGGCAAGCCATTTTTAAATCTAATATTTGAAACTTTTATTTATTCAATTTGAAAAAATAAACTTCTTATTTATAATCGTGACATATGAATTTACATTCAATAAATATTTGGTGTTTTTCTGATAACATTCATATTTGGGTGAATAGTGAAAAATACTATATTTTAACTAAATTTTTTGTTTAATCAAAATATTTTATAGTCTTAAATTATATATTTTTATGATTTTTAAGTATAAAAAGATTATATTTTTACCATTTAATCCAATTTTATTAATTGGAAATAATTTCACTTTGAAATTGAACATAAAAAAGTATCAATCTTTTGTTAGTTGTTATTTCTTAAAACCACGTTTTTTGGTTTTACCACATAAATTAATTTTTAATTACTAAATGAAACATATGTGTATTTAATTTGGTAAAATAGACTTAATTTTTTAATTCATAATATCAAAATTATCTTAGGGTGAAATTTTGGTATTTTTCTGAAAACTTTCAATTTTTGATGAATAGTGAAAAACACTAAGTTATAGTTTAAAACCGAAATTTTATTTAAATAATTATTTTTTTAATTTAAATTTAGCTTAGGTAAAAATAGATACATAATACCTATATAATTTCAATGTAATTCATTGGAGTTAGTTTATAATAATTGTAGATATATAAAAAATTTTATTGAACTTTTCACCGTCTTTTACCCACCTCCTAGGAGAATTGGCAAATTTATATAAAACTTAATTTTACAGCTTCTTTGAGTTGAATTTCGAAAATCTTAGAGACACGGTTAATATCAAGGATTAAAATTTGTTTCAATAAGATAAAAATAATTTTTGGTGAATACTAACGTTTTTACTTTTATTTACCACATTTAAAAGTAAATAGGGTAATTAAGGGTAAAAATGATATTATTATTATCCTAACAAAAGTCCTAATTCTATTGGATAAGTATAATTCGACCAGAAACAACCTTAGGAATAAAATATGAACCTCTTTGGTCCACTTTAATTAGATTAGGTCATTTATTATTATTTTATTTAAAAAAGAGTTAAAATATTTAAAATCAATGTTTAATAAATAAAAAATTTTAATATAGGGCTATACATAAGATAAATTCGACAATAAATATTCATTATAAAGATAAAAAAATTCCTACATAATTTTATTTTATTTATATTTCTTAGACAATAAATAATTTAATTTATTTATGACACAATGATGATGTAGTAATTACCTAATTAATGAAATATTAAAAATAATCGATTTTCTAAATATCCAAATAAATGTAATTTGATACTTTTTATGAATTACACTAATTTTATTTTTTTAATATGACATGTTAGGGTTGGTTAGATGAATTTTTTTTTTCAAGTAATAATTCTATTATGAATTTATCAAAAAACAATACCAAATATTGTCAAAATTGACATAAAAGAGTTTTTTTTAAAAAAATATTTTAATATTAATTGATATACTATTCCTAAAAATCTAGAGTTAGTCCAAAGGACTTATATAAATATATTTGTATCATTATTTAACCACTTGGGGTTTGTTTGGAAGTATATAGTATGTTTATTAACCATATAATATAAAAATACAAAGAGACATGGTAAATGAAAAAATATTTAACTAAGAGTTAAATATAAATGATAAGGTTAATATGGTGACCTAAACCTATCTAAAATATATTGGTTGAAAGTATTTTGACCCATAATTAACTTATCCTTTAAATAATCTATTTTGTAGCCATTATAAATTGAAAATGTTTTTATTATAAAATAATATTTCTAGCTTTTCCTAAGGTGGCCCTCACCCCTCTTATAAAAGGGCACTCCCCCTTCTCTCTAATTAACACCTTCAAAGCCCCTTGGATCTTCCAAACCCTACCCAAATACCCTCCCAACTGTTCTCCCTTCATCCTAGAGGCATTACTTTAGTCAGAAATCCAACCTAAAGAGGCCTTTTGATCAAATCAAAAGGAAGAACCCGAAGAAGAGGTAAATATTTCATCACCTCTTTCAAGTTCCTTTCTTCTTCCACTTCCTTTTTCATTGTTGTTTCCATTATAAAATAATAACTCCAGTATCTTATATATACTGTGATGTTATAATAAATATGGTACAACCAAATTCATCATTCTATCCAATCTTTTGAATGACATTTCACCATACGTGTGTACGTACGGCTTACCGTCTCCACGTCGTTGTGTAATTGTTATTTGATACATTATTATTTGGATGGGTATAATAATGATTTGTAATTGATTTAAATAATAAATATAACTTTATAATGATTCTTTATATATGATATACCATCTAATAATATATTATTTTAATATCAGAAGAATAATACTGTCGCTCGTGCGTACGTACGGATTACCGTCTCCACGAATGCGATGAGATTCATTCCCCATCGTATCTGTTCAAGACTAATTTTCATTAAATGATTAAAAATAATGTTTAAAGACATGATATAATTCTGGATATGAATAATATACATCCCATCCATAGGAATTATGACTCACATAACAAAGAATATAAAGAAAAAAATCCATTAACACCCGAAACAACAATAATACTAAGATAATATTAACAAAGAAATATTAACTGATTTTATATAATATCATATTAATGTATATGATTCTTGTATAATTTAATAACAATAATTTCACCATTATATAGGAGTTTAACCTACCCTCAACCAAGGAAATGTAAAAGGTAAGGGTTAATTTCACAATCTCTTTATTATCCGAGGTTGTTTTTACGTAAGTATCTACTGGGACCTCTTTATCATCCACATCCATGTTTCTTAAAAATTTATTCCAAAAATATTTTTACTATTTACTAGAATATGGTTTAAAGTCATTTATACCATTTTTTTGTTTTTTATAAAATGATTTGAAGGTAATATTTCCGTCATTTTCCAAACAAGGTACTTTATGACCTTTTCGACAAAATTAAGGTAAGAATGTTTTTTTAAATTATACAGTGGGTGCGATTATTCTCTGCCATTATAACACATTTGAAGATTCCCTTAAAAGCTTATAAGAATATTTTCAAAATTAATTTTTTCTTTATAATTATGTGACTCTTAAATTATTTCAAAATAGAAAGATATTTTTCTCTCAAATAGTTTTGATTACATCTATGTCAACATCATTTGATAAATTGTACACTTGATTGACGTTGATTTATTATGATACAAATTGTTCATATTGTATTTAAGTTTTTGTGATATGTTTTACTGTGGATGAGTTATTTTTATTTCATTCATGGTTTATGGTTATATTATTGACATTTCTTATGGTAGTTTTAATATGAATGTTTATGTTATATTTCAACCTTTTCTTGTGATGAATGTATTGGACTTGTATGTTCCAGGTTGGGGACCGGTAAAAGTAAGCCCTCTGGGTTTGGTTCTGATTAAAGCAGACCCTCTTGGATGGAGTTCGGTTATAGAGGCTCTCCAGGATGGAGTCATGTTACAGAGGCTCTCTGGGTTGAGTCCGATTACAGAGTCTCTCTGGGATCGAGTCCGGCTACAGAGGCTCTTCAGGTTGGGGTTCGGTTATAGTTAGACCCTAGGTCCGGGCACGAGTACATGATATAGAAATTAATGTTCGGCATTATGCATTCTGTCATTATGAAAGTGGTTATTGATATTTCATGTGAATATTCGACCAGTATAATATCCATGTGAGTAAGTAAATGGCATTATTTTATTATATATTTGCCATATTATGATAATGTTCAAGTTTAAAAGGCTTTTATTTTAGTCTTATACATTGTCTTAAATGTTTATTCTTATTTATGAAGTTTCTGCTATATTGTTATCCTTACTGAGCATATGATCTCACCCCTTTCGATGTTTTATTTTTCTCATGATGAGAAGAAGTATTTTATGACTGACCTACAGGGATAATCTAAGGGGATATGAGTGTGGTCTATGGAAACATTGTTGTTTTAGTTTTTCATTTGTATTATGTAATGTAAACCTTATCAATGTATCTAGTACTTTTAAGGATACTAAACTAATCGATCATTCAAGACTTGATCATTTTTTATCATGCCAATGTTATGTAATAATGCACCGACACTGGGATTTTGGGGTCAGGGTGTTATAGTTGGTATCAGAGAAATTTTAGTACAAACCTTGGAAGCTAGATTTAGATACACTCTGATTAGAGCACATAGCCCTAAGATAGAATTTGAGGATTACTATAGAATATCTTACAAGAATTTTGGTATCTTATATATTTTGTGAGTTTTCAAATCCATACATCCCTTTCTGGATACGAGTAGGTAGAGGAGGCTCTAGAACAGATGTACCTAGGGATAAAACCCAAAAACACCACTTTGAGCTAGACTCGAATGGGAATGGGTGCACGATAACAGGCCTTGCTGCATTCTTGGTTACGACACTTCCAAGCGATATGCTTAAGATAATTCTCATTTTACTTACAAACCATTATGAAGGGTTTATGAGTATATACTTCCTCAAAGAAAATATTTTTATGATTATGGATTATATCCATAAACTGTTCAATTTATGTTAAGTGTTTTTCAAGTTTGGAATTATGTATTTCAATTCAGAAACTGACCTAGTGTATGCCAATGTATAGAAATGGAACCCAGTAGAAGGAATGTGAACTCCAGCACCATGTATGATCCAAAGAGTAATAAGGATCATATATTTCATGGTATTAATCCAACATTTAGAAGAGAAATAATCTCCCATGTATTCTCAACATATTAATAAATAGTATAATGTGTTGATAAGATAAGAAAATAATTCTCTGAGTCCTATGGCTTTGAAGGGAATAAAGAGAAGGAAATGATGAAAGAGAGAAAGATGGATAAAGGTAAGAGGGAAAATAAGAATTTTACTATATGTGATAACTGTGAAAAGAATCACCTTGGTAAATGCTTTAAGGGAATGGGAGTTTGTTATAAGTTTGGAGAAAAAGGACACCAACTATGTGATTGCAAGAGTAAGAAAAAAGTTTCAAATGTACAATGCTTCATCTCCAAGGATTTGTGACACTATGTGAAACAATGTACAAATCATCAGAGTATAACCCAAATGCTACTATTGGACAATAATAAAGTTATGATACTACCAGAGATGAAGAGGAATGATTAGATTTCTTAAACTATTATTAAAGGATTGTGTCATTTGAGTATTGTATTAATAATGTACATGTTATAAGAATTATAGAGTATATAAGGATTGAACTGTAGTATTATTTCATTAAAGACTTAAGATTGTGTGGAGCCAAGAAAAGTGACTCAATAGCAAGTCAATTTTTTGGAAAATATATGGTTGAGAGAATGATAAACCATAATATAGTACTGATACCGAGGTAGTGTTTTTTGGAAAAACACATGATTGATTTGGATAAATTATATTGGATATTATTGACTACCTTGAAAATGATTAATGATTTGTATAGTCCATCATTGATGGAGTTTACAAAATTTTTGGATAGAAGGAGTATATCTACTATTCTATATGGAATAAGGTAGAATGAATGTAATCAATAAAGTTTTATGATAATTCAGGATGTTGTAGTGTTTTAAAAAAAATACATGATGAAGGTGTTCACATGTTATTATATGGAAAAAATGATCTTTATTGTATTTACCTTCCTTATAAATCGTGGACTGTGAGATTAGACATAAGTATTTTGGATAATTATAGTTTGAGATTATTTTTGGATTTCCAAAAAACGGATGACCTAGAGGTCGGGTGACAACCCATCGCGTCTGGCAAGGACACAAGACTTGAACCCACAACTGAAGGGCGACAAGGGTGTATAACCTACCACCAGCCCACGTGATGTCTTGGATTGAATAATGTAGTTTTTTAAAGGTCTATTAGATGAATTATAAATTCATTTTTTTGAAACCCTATATGAGTATGATAAATAGATGTTTTTAAGTTCTATTATCTTTTAGAGTGAAAGATGAGTTGGTGGTAGAAATTAGTTAAACGATGGAACTCTACTTGTCAAGTATATATTTATTTTTCTTCTCTTATTATATGAAAAATTAATTCTTAAACTTTAGGAAAGGAATCTTAAACTAAATATGGGTTATCCTAATACCTTATGTTTTTTGACTCGATGATATTTTAAATCATCATAGATTGATGGATTTGAGGCCTCAATTCTACAATTATTTATAAATAATGAACTCAATCACTCCTTATAAATATGTATGTTCTTCCTCCAATTATGTGTCTCTAATTTCCACCAATTTTCTCTTAATTGAGATCATAATTTGGTGGTGACATTTTCATTCCCCTTTTCCTCTTATTAAGACTAAATTTTATTAACCCAATTTCCGATGTGGGTTTTCCCACAAAGGTATTTTCTATTTTCAACCTTTTATTTTTGAAGAACAATTTGAAATTCTGAGAATGCAATTTATTTAAGGAGGGAAGAATTTAACACCCCAATATTTCATATTACGTTATTTCTTCAAAGTAATTCAATAACTTGCACTACACACAACACTGAGTTCAAGCGCACCACAACTTAACAAACTAGCGGTTCAAAAGCGGTTATGAATAGTAGTAACTGAATTTTGAACTTTATATAATCCTTATAAATTTAGAATCAATATTATTGGTTTCTTATACATAATGTAAGAACAAATTCATTTTTTTTAGATAAAAGAAGTATTTTTCAAAAAATGTAATTTTATCGCCTTTTAATGGAGAACCGTTTTTAAATACAATATTTAAAACATTTATATATTAAATTTGACAAAATAAACTTTTTATTTAGAATCAAGAGATAATAATTTAGTTTGAATAAATTTTTGTCGTTTTTATGGTAACCTTTATATTTGGGTGAATAGTGAAAAATACTATATTTTAACTATAAAAACTTTTTAATCAAAATAATTTATAGTGTTAAGTTATAGATTTTAATGATTTGGAAGTATAAATAGATTATATTTTTACCATTTAATCCAATTTTATTCAATGGAAATAATTTCACTTTGAAATTGAACATAAACAAGTATCAATCTTTTGTTAGTTATTATTTCTTAAAAACATGTTTTTTTCTTTTACCACAGAAATTAATTTTAAATTAATAAATGCAACATCTATATTTTGAATTTGGTAAAATAGACTTAATTTTTTAATTCAGAATATCAAAATCACTTTAGGGTGAAATTTTAGTATTTTTCTAAAAACATTCAATTTTTGATGAATAGTGAAAAACACTAAGTTATAGTTTAAAACCGAATTTTTATTTAAATTTATTTGAGGTAAAAATATATACATAATACCTATATATGTTCTATGTAATTCATTGGAGTTAGTTTATAATAATTTTAGATATATAAAAATTTTATTGAACTGTTCACCGTCTTTTACCCACCCCCTAGTAGAATTTGCAAATTTATAAAAAACTTAATTTTACCGCTTCTGTGAGTTGAATTTCTAAAATCCTAGAGAAACAGTTAATATCAAGTAGTAAAATTTTGTTCAATAAGATAAAAATAATTTTTAGTGAATAGTATCTTTTTACTTTTATTTACCACGGTTAAAAGTAAATAGGGTAATTAAGGGTAAAAATGATATTATTATTACCCTAACACATGTCCAAATTCTATTGGAAAAGAATAATTTGGACAATAAAACCTTAGGAATAAATATGAACCTATTTGGTCCACTTGTATTAGATTAGGACATTTGTTATTATTTTATTTAAAAAAGAGTTAAAAGAGTTAAAATCAAAGTTTAATAAATAAAACATTTTTAATATAAGGTTATATATAATATAAATTCGACTATAAATATTATTTAGAAATATTAAAATATTTCCTACATAATGGTATTTCTTTTATATTTTTTAGACATTAAATAATTTAATTTATTCATAACACAATGATGATGCAGTAGTTACCTAATTAATGAAATATTAAGATAATCGATATTATAAATATCCAAATAAATGTAATTTGAGACTTTTTATGAATTAAAATAATTTTCTAGGTTAATATGACATTTTAGGGTTGGTTAGATGATTTTTTTTATTTAATAATGTTTTTATGAATTTATCAAAAACAAAATACAAAATAGTGCCAAAATTGACATAAAAGAGTTTTTTAAAAAAATATTTTATTATTAATTGATATTTTATTCCTAAAAATCTAATGTTAGGAAAAATGACTTATATAATGATAGGTTTATCATTAATTAACCACTTGGGGTTCGTTTGTATGTATATTGTAATTTTATTAACCATATAATATAAAAATACAAAGAGACATGGTAAATGTCAAAATATTTAACTAAGAGTTTAATATAAATGATAAGGTTAATATGGTGACTTAAACCTGTCTAAAATCAATAGGTTGAAATTATTTCAACCCATACCCACCTTATCATTTAAATAATCCATTTTTGAGCCATTATAAACCGAAAATGATTTTATTATAAAATAATATTTCTAGCTTTTTCTAAGGTGCCCCTCACCCCTCTTATAAAAGGGAACTCACCCTTCTCTCTAAGTCACACCTTCAAATCCATTTGGCACGGCCAAAACCTACCCAAATAACCTCTAAAACGTACTACCTTCATCCTAGAGGCCTTACTTTAGTCAAAAAGCCAACCTAAAGATCCCTTTTGATCAAATCAAAAGGAAGAACCCGAATAAGAGGTAAATATTTCATCACCTCTTTCAAGTTCCTTTCTTCTTCCACTTCATTTTTCTTTGTTGTTTCCATTATAAAATAATAATTCCATTTTCTTCTATATAATGTTATGTTATTATAAGTATGGTACTCCCAAATTCATTATTCTATCCATCCTTTGAATGACATGTCACCATACGTGTGTAGGTACAACTTACCGTCTCCACGTCGTGGTGTAATTGTTATTCAATACATTATTATTTAGATGGGTAAAATAATGATGTGTAATTTATGTAAATAATAAATATAACATGATAAATATTATGTATATATGATATACCATCCAATTATATATTATTTTAATATTAAAATAATGATATTGCCGCTCGTGCATACGTACGGATTACCGTCTCCACAAACATGATGAGATTCATTCCCGATCGTATCCATTCAAGACTAATTTTCATTAGATGATTAAGAATAATGTTTAAAGACTTGATATAATTTTTTATATGAATAACATACATCCCATCCATAAGAATTATTACTCACATAACAAATAATATAAAGAAAAACAAATTTGTTAACATTCTAAACAATGATAATACTATGATATTATTAACAAAGAAATGTTAAATGATTATATATGATATCATATTATTGTATATGATTCTTGTATAATTTAATAACAATTATTTCACCACTATAAAAGAGTTTAACCTACCCTTGACCAATGAAAATTACAAGGTAAGGGTTAATTTCACAATCTCTTTATTATTCGAGGTTGTTTTTACATAGGTATCTACTGGGACCTATTTATCATCCACATCCATGTATCTTAAAAATGTATTCCAAAACATTTTTACTATTTACTAGAATATGGGTTAAATTAATTTATACCCTTTTTTTAATTTTTATATAATTATTTCAAGGGAATCTTTCTGTCGTTTTCCAAATAAGGTACTTTATGACCTTTTCAACAAAATCAAGTTAATAAAGTTTTTTTAACTTATACGGTGGGTGCGGTTATTCTCCACCATTATAACACCTTTGAAGCTTCCCTTACAAGCTTATAAAGATATTTTCAAAATAAATGTTTTCTTTATAATTATGTGACTCTTAAATGAATTCAAAATAAAAAGATATTTTTCTCTTAAATAGTTTTGATTACATCTATGTCAACATCCTTTGATAAATTGTACACTTGATTGAAGTTGATTTATTATGATACAAATCCTCCATATTGTATTTAAGGGTTTTTGATATGTTTGACTACGGATGAGTTATTTTTATGCCATTCAGTGTTTATGGTTAAATTATTGACATTTCATATGCTATTTTTAATACAAATGTTTACGTTATATTTCAACCTTGTCTTATGATGAATGTATTGGACTAGTATGTACTGGGTTGGGGACTGGTAAAATTAAGCCATCCAGGTTGGGGTTCAGTTACAGTAGACCCTCCGGGATGGATTCTTGTTATAGAAGCTCTCCGAGATGGAGTCTAGTTACAGAGGATCTCTGTGTTGGAGTGCGGTTACAGAGGCTCTCCGGGATGGAGTCTGGTTATAGAGGCTCTCCAGGTTAGGGTCCGCTTACAGTTAGCCTGTAGGTCCTGTCACGAGGCCTTGACACAGAAATTAAAGTTCGTAATTATGCATTCCATCATTATAAAAGTGGTTATTGATATTTCATGTGATTATTCGATTAGTAGAATATTCATTTGAGTAAGTAAATGGAATTATTTGATTTTATCTTTTCTATATTATGCTGATTTTTAATTTTAAAAGGCTTTTGTTTTAGTATTATACATTTCCTTAAATGTTTATGCTTATTTATGAAGTTTCCGCTATATTTTTATTCTTACTGAGCATCTAACCTCACACCTTTCTATGTTTTATTTTTCCCAGGATGCGAAGAAGTATTTTATGACTGACCTGTAGGGATAGTCTGAAGGGATATGAGTGTGTTCTATGGAAACAATGTTGTTTTAGTTTTTCATTTTATAATGTAATGTAAACCTTATGAATGTATCTAGTAGTTCCAAGGATACTAAACTAATCAATATTTTGAGACTTGATATTATTTTATCATGCCAATGTTATGTAATAATGCACAGACTTTGGTATTCTGGGGTTGAGGCGTTACATTAGTGCCATTTGTTTGATGATAACACTATGAAACAATCATCCCATTGATTACAATATTTCATCTGAATACTACCCATAATATAATATATTTTCACAAAGGATACATATTATGAAATAGGATGAAAATTTAATTTAGAAAAGGCACCTACTCCCAATATATTCCTCATCACAAGCACCGTCCTCTTTGTGCAAGATCCCCATAAGATACCTTAACTACTTTCGATGTTTCATCTTAGAGATGAACTCTCATCCATGAGATCTTGATGACATGTCGTGCATCAAAAAAACTCATTACATTATATAAAATATTTTGAGGTTCTCACACCTCATTATAATAAACCTCAACTATTGGGTAACTGACCCCACAAATGGTGGAACTCACAACAAAAATTTATGGCGGGGGGATACCATGCCAAGGGTCAAATAACCAAACCCTATATTGCATCAAGTGTTGACCTCTATAGATGTTTGAAATATCTCAATGGGGAGTACACTATCCACTATAATTTGGGGGACCCATGCCTCGTTGGGATCATGGGCGTACCGAACCCCTAGACGAATAAAGAATCCATGGGATTTACAATGGTAATTAGTGTTACCATTCTTATTGGGAGTACTAGCTCACATGGATAAAATAATCACATCCCATTTCACATAAAAAAATAAAAAAATGTTGATGGATAACCCTCACTCTACCTAAGATTGGAGTACCAACCCCACTGCTATGAATCAACCTACGAGTACCACCCTAAGAAACGACTGGATGAGCGTTCCACCCAAACGCGCCTCTAATAGGCTGGGGACTAGAAACTAGAACCAAAAAGGAATAAAAAACACATGAAAGGACTTATCCCAATCATTGTACAATATATAATTATCATAAACTAACAAGAATGATTACAATAACATAGAATATATATATATATAATGTAATGTATGCATGAATACATATGTTTAAACACCCCAAAGATGAAAAATACAATATATGGTTCAAAGGGGAAAGAATATAAGGTCTAAAGAATGGATTCGAAACTAACCATGTGTATCTAGCAGAATAAATAACCACATCATTCAAACCACTCATGAAACTTTTCTGTAATAGACCCCACTAAACTCACTAATACTTTATCTCTATTGAAATCACAACTCTATAGCTCCATGAAAGGGTTAGTATAAAAATTCTCAGTAGGATGCCTTAATAACAAAAGGGAAAAAATTATATACATTATCTCACAAGAAAGGATGAAAAAAGGATTCTCCCAACTCAACAAGTGAAGAGAGAAACCCCATGGGAGAAATCTCCACTCTACCTCTCAAAAGGAATGCCATCTAGACCCCTAAGATACTTATAGGGATGGCTCCCTCTACTTCCGCATTCCCTAGAATGATAGTCCCATGATAAATATCTCACACATAAAGGGAATATAATTCCCTTCACATTAATAATGTAGAAGACCAAACTTCATTGGTCCATTAATGGGGAACAAATAACCACATGCCAATGCATCCTAGGGATTTGGTAAGATCTGATACCAATGAAGGCACACCCCATGTAAACTACACTATACTTACTAAATAAACCCACCCAAATCATATGGTGTGTTACTAAAAATA
The DNA here is from genome assembly GCA_963277665.1 of Viscum album. Lineage (NCBI taxonomy): Eukaryota > Viridiplantae > Streptophyta > Magnoliopsida > Santalales > Viscaceae > Viscum > Viscum album. Next base: position 514,968,234 of record OY728131.1, read on the forward strand.
CTATCAAACCATAATTAATTGAACATGGACCCATGTCATAGTAATCTCACTAGAGCATTGCTCTATTAGCACCCAACACCCACTTGTACTTCAAAAAACCATTTCATCACCCACTCTATGGGGAGGCTCCATACACCTAAAAACTAGAGGGAACGAATGTCGACCCATCCAATCAGAACCCAATTGAGAATTCTAATATCATAGATAAACTGAAAATGAGAAAAGGGACAACCATCATAAGAGAAATGATTTTCGGAACCAACTCCACTCTATGAAGAACTATTAAGGGAGAAAATGGGAGAAACTAAATCTCCAAAAGCCTCTAAGATCATGGATCTTTAACAAAAGAAACATCTACTAGAACCAACCCATGAAATAAATAATTTTCATGGGGACCCATGTGTCATTTTTCCCATAGGCCAATAATGCGGTCACTAGACTTAGACACTAAATTAGTTTTCTGAGAAATAACTACCAATACTGTATAAACATCATATCCGAGCTGAGGATCTCACACCATCCCAAAGGGGAAAAGAACAACCATGAATATCACAGCTACCATTCAATAGATAATATCCCACATTTATAAATGGGGAAATCCATGAAATCATCTTCTATCATGGATGAACCACCTCCATGTCTCTAAAGAGGTATTAAATCCATCAAAATAAGGGAAAAACATTCACCTAGTTTGAACATATATGCAGAATGGGAAATATCTTAATAATAGTTTTTTAATACCAATTCCACATAGGCATAGAAGATAATTTTCTGATATAAGTGATATTTAAAATTCATTTCAATGTTACTCCATATTCCCAAGAAAAAACTCAATATGAATTTTAGGATAAAGAAGACAACTATCATCCAAAATAAAGATTTTCTAATGAGTCCATTGTGAATAGGTACTGAATAAAAAAGTACACCATCCTAGATATTCAAATAATATTCCCTAATACTAACTACAAGGTTCATGGGAAGAGGGGGAACCACTATGTGTCTAAAATCTATCTGAATATCATGAAACTATTTTACTACGAAGAACACATTTATCGTGCCTAGTAAAACTCAAGAATTTACAACCTTATATCATTTTAGGTGTTTATAACCACCAAAAACACTCCAAAGGAACCAATATATAAAAATATGTATGGGTTACACACTCATCATCCGAAAGCACCTCAAGAAGTACTCTACCCTGACACCTTCTCTACTTCTTCATTTGATTCTCATTATTTTCTCCATGGTATTTAAATTTATAACCCACCTCAAATAATATCAAAAATGGAATATAATATTGAATAAGACCACTCAATCATGTTATTTGTGGAATGATACTTACAATAGACTACTTTTTTTAAAATCTAGCTATGGTGTGACAAAACACACAAAACCCAAACAAAAGGACAATAAATGACATGTACTCTCAAAGCCTAATTTTGGGGATATACCTTAGACTAACTCAAAATGTACTTACCAAGAAAATGGTTTATACTTATAAAACATGGAATTTAAGGAGAACACGTTCATGGGTGTTGACCCTATATTTTTTTGTTTCATATAACCTAACATGGTTTATAACTATACATTCCAAGTACCTCACATAGGGTTCCCAAATATATAACAGTCTAGATCTCATGTAATGTAACCAAAGGTCTTACCTGGGGTGTTCATTTGTACAACACACCATGTGTCCATCATCTTTGATCTAAGATTTTTTGACTAACCACACAATGTTTGTTCTTTATACTACACATTGTGGAGTTTAGAATTCCATATATATAACTATACAAACAACCTGATTATACCAAAACATCGAGAAATTAATATGACACCAATTAAAAGAAAAAATACAATACAATTTTGACAAAAAGAAGCATAATTGAATTTTGAATCACAATATGGTAGATTTGAAATAAATAATCCCTACATTATAGTGGATCATCGAAGCATCATGATATTATGACATTGATTACCAATACATGATTAGAAAACCACTATATATACCACTGATCACCTCCAAATGTGAATTCATTAATCAACACACTCTCTGGATCTTAATTTTCAATGGGAGGATCCCTTCATGTGTGAATGGGGAGAGAGGGGAGGTCTATGGTAAATTAACACCTATAATTAATTAAAATGAATACCCATTAAATAGTTCAGGCCTGGGGTCCAGTACTTGAAAAACATTTATACCCTACCTTGGTAAAGCCAATGATTCTCGAATTTACCATGAAGTCAAAATTCCAATCTTGATATCCAATAGGTAGATATCAATTATTGAACCTACAAAAATAAATAATATCTATTTAATAAATAATAAATATTATGAATAATCATATCAACTCATAATTTTTCCGAACACCATATTAAGCTTAAAACCAAATTTATAAATCATAAAAACCATCAAAAAAAGTTTCCAACATCATTAGTTATGGGAAAATTACCATTTTACCATTTGTTGTGGCTCGGGGATCTGAGACTCAAAAATGAGATATGATTTCCTCATGAAACAAAAACCTAGATCTGTACATCAAGTGATATTATTTTTCTACCAACCAATGCAATACTCACTAGTTCTTAACTTCAATCTATATATTAACTCTCCATCAAAGCATTAATATCGCGTTGTCAGGACCTGCCTGTAATGACCCAAAATTTTATCAATAAAAAGTCCCTTCTTATAATTATGTTATATAGTATAAATCACATAAAATTACATATATAACATAATAAAAATTTTATAAATGAATAATTAATGAAATAATAAGTATTTATATAAATTAAAGAACCTAAACCAATGGAACAATAACATGACCTATGGAATAGTAATGTGACCCTTAAGAATAGTAACCTAACCAATAGAATAGTAACTTCACCTATGAATATATAAATAAAATTTATCCACACTATAAATGAAAATATGATATAATTATATCATATTATATGTAAATAAATGTTTTTTAAAATGATAAATTTAAGTGTGTGTATTTTTATAAAACATAAACGTTTATTTTTTATTTTATAATTAATATAATGAATTAAAAAACTATTTGTATAAAATAGATTCAAAAATTAATACTTTGTTGTCTTATGATTATATCATAATTTTATTATACCTTAATTATTTTATCAAAGTGTTATAAAATCAGTTATAATTTTAAAAATGATATTTCTTTGAGTAAATGATGATTTTAATTAGAAATTAAATTTCTCATAATTAGAATATTAGCTTCATAAAATTGAGTTTAATTTTGAATTCAGAAGATCAAAAAATGTTTAGGGTGATTTTTTTAGATTTTTCTACAATAGTTGAATTTTTGTGAATAGTGAAGTACAATAATTTACGGTATAAGGTAAATAAATGAATTTTTTTAATGGTTGAGAAATGGATGATGTATGTGGTAATTGGTTTGAAATAACATGAATTATTTACTATATTTATTCATATGAATCAACATTATTCAAATTCTTGAGCCAAAGTAATAAACAAATGAATAAAATAATCCGAAAAAACCCCTCTCCTCCATTATAAATATCACCCCTCACCACCTCTTTTCCTCACACCTCTAAAGCCTCGATTTTTGTCCAAATTCTGAACAAACCTATTAAAAATTATTTACCCCACGTTAAATATCCTTTGGTCTCAATAAAATACCAAACTCAAGTTTCTCAGGGAGGTTCTCAATGAGAAAAATTCAAGAGGTAAAAACCTCTTTACTTTTCTTTTTAATTTCTTTCCAATTTATTTTATTTTATTATTCTCTTCTCAAATCCCATTATCCATGTGGCATAGTAACTAAATTATATCACATATACTATAATTTTATTTTGTTAATGTAATAATCCATCATCATTTCTTTCCCTCTCTTTTTGTTCCTAAAATGAAAGCATCATCTGTTATGTGTTAATTTATTGCATTCAAGGATAACGTGTTTTCAATTTTCTTTTACCTCCTCCAAGGTTGGTCATAAAATAATGATCATTAATAAATATTATAATATATATATTAAAACTTATTTATTAATCTATAACCAATATATATACATAATATTAAATAATAGAACAAAACTAGTTTAGGATGATTGAGAAACCACCAAATTAATCTAAATTATTATCATTAAAGTTTTAGCGAATGATCCATCCTCATAACATTTTAGAAAATGATATAAAATTAAAAAAATAAACTTTTATATGTTCATTAATAACTTATAAATTCAATTTTGATAAACTATTCTAGTTCTTGATGATCTTTCATTCAGCTATAAAAATGAACCGATCATGAGAACCAAAGGAAAGAACACTCCTAAATGATGAAATTTTATCTTATAACTCATAAAAAGGCAATAAATGAACATAATAAAATTTTAATAAATAATATAAATTTATAAAAAGACATTAATTAATTAATAATTTATTTGATTTGATTATCCATGAAATTAAGTTCATGTGCTGAACACTTTCAGACATATGGTAAGGGATTTTTTATGAACCACCTTTTTTTCCTTCAGGTCTTACTTTCTCTCTCTTTACCCCAATGTAATTTTTTTTAATTTTTTTTTAATTTTTCAAAATTATATTTATATGATCCAAAATCATTTATCTATAAAATTTCATCCTTCTTTTTTCATGATATACATGTATTTAAAAGGTCCCCTTCTCTATTCTTCGCGATAATCATGGATGATTAAAGGGAACTTCCTGATTTATTACCCATTTTAAAGTGATCTCCACAATATATTTTCATCCACCATTATTTTTCTGAAATTAGTAATTTTATCATGAAAAACTATCTTGGTTTTTTGTTTGGGTTTATACAAACAATTATGCTTTTTATATTTTAAATAATCTTTAATATTTTCCATTATACCACACTAAAATGTTTTATTTATAAAGTTTTTTAAACACTAATTTTACATATTTTCACTTCAATTTGAAATAAATAATTATTGGCCATTCCTATTTTCCCTTTTAAATGTTCATATATGATTTAAAACCATTCTTTTATGGACACCATTATGATATTCCATTTTATTATTCTTTTTGACATGATTATGATACTCAATTCTTTCTATGGGTAACCCTTACGTTTATGTTTGATTCTTGATGTATTATTCATCATGTAAAACACATATTCTTGATCATGTTATGATTGGTGTTCCAAGATATATATTTAATTCATGGGCTATTATTTAGTCTCATGAGACATCAAGTGCAACAGTCCTAGTGGTTTGCCTTGACTTGTGTTCTATGTGCAATCGTCTTGGTGGTTATCCTTGACTTGTGATCCTCTATGTGAAATGATCCTTCAATCATGCTTATTTCATATTTTATGTTTCTTCCACATTAATATTATTACAGGATTACATGATCCCATGTTATGTATGATATTATTCTATATGTTTATTTATGTTCCGTGACTTTTTATGTTATCATGTTATGTCTTCTAACCCATGTTCTATTATTTATTCTTGTCTTTATTCCCTTAATGGGATTTTTAGATCATTCCATTTCTCATGTATTCCCCAGGTTATCCTATGAAACTTTTAGGGCTCAAAGGGTGTTAGGATATCATTATGAAGATTAAATAAAATATATTTGTAGTCTGGTTTCATGTTTTCAAATTATGTAACAAATCATCTAAAGATACTAGACATTATTATAATTGGTTGTATTTTTTAGACAATCATGTTTAAAATCATGTAATAATATGTGTAAGAGTATTGGGTCCCTATAGTTGGTCTTAAAGGATGGTCAAGATATTTTTGGATATTAAGACTAGACAACTTTAGTAATAACCCTAGAGATAATTATATCACCATGGATAACCTAAATTGAAACATAGGTAATCACATGTTGTAATATAATTTTAATTTTAAATTTTATCCTTATATGTTCAAAGTTTCCTTTTTATATGGTTATTATCCATGTATTCAAGCCACCCTAATATCAATTTCTTTTTCTTAGTTAATATATGGAAGTGGGAGAACCCATGACAATAATCAATGTGACAATTTACCTAATGAAATTACAAATGTTATGGGAATGAGCACTCAAAACATCATGAATGTACTTGCTCAATTGGCTCAATTTATGAATAATAAATTGAATGGCATGGAACTTAGTCATTCTCTTAAGAATGTTCATGTTGACATTAAAAATATTATGCAACAAAGGCCTCCCATGTTTAGTGGATATTTTGATCCCTTCATCACGTAGAAGTGGGTTAAATCCATTGAAAATATATTTCCTATCCTCTAGTTCTCAGATGAAGTGAAATTTGTAATGGTAGTCTTTTTTTGATGGGGTAGTAGAATAGTGTTGCAAACTGATCAAGCACCTGAAGTATATGGAGAAAATTGATTCCATGAAATGGAATGATTTCAATAAAATATTTTTTAATAAATATTTTTCCTAAACTCTTATTCTTAAGATACAGAGGGAGTTCCTCAGTCTGAAGAAAAATGAAGATGATTCTATCAGTGTGTATGAATAAAACTTCACAAGACATGCATGATACACCTATGGCTCTGTCATGAACACTGAAAGAAAGGTGGATCACTTCTTTAGTAGACTAAAGCTGATTCTACAATAATAATTGGTGATTCAAGACTTTGACAGCTATGACGAGATTATCTGTTGTGTCCTCAAGGATGAAATAGAGATCAGAGACTCTTGGTGGTATCATGGGCATGAAGTTAAAAAGTTAAAAATGAAGTTTAATGTTTGTGGATAAATATATAAATCCTATGATGGAATGAAAACTCAATATCCCCCATGTCATAATTGTGGGAAGAAACATCCTCGGAACTATCTACAGGGAACAAGAAAATGCCTCAAATATAAAATAATGGTGAATTTGACTAATAATTACTGAAAGGATGTGATGAATCCCAATACTTTAGACAAAGAATGGAAGGATCCGATTAAACTTTTCCTATAGTGTATTTTTTTATCTACAACATACATGGGTATTATGAAAACTATTTCCTTAATCCAAGGGTTATTGGAGACGATCAACAACAACAACCTCCATTATAGCAAGGAATGGAATATGTTATCACAACTACTGAGGTGGATCATAAAAATTCTATAGTGATAGGTAGGTAGATTATTTATTTAATAATAGAGAATGTACTATTTGATTTTAGTTCTAAAAATTCTTTCATGTCATTCATGTTCAGTAGAACAATTTAAAAACCACCTCAAAATATGGAGTTTGAGTTATATTTGAGAACAAAATATGGAAAATTATTGCATCTAAAGTATATAACTCCTCCCTAGTTACTTTCTGTGTACTAAACCTCCCAAATATTCTTGTTTTACTTCATTTTGTGGAATTTGATACTATATTGGGCATAGATTGGATATCTTTATACAAAGACAACATCAGCTTTCGGGGAAGGGAGATCACTCTTCACATCCTAAGGCATCCTCTAATTATGTACATGTGTAAGGAAGAAGATGAATCTCTATCAGGATCATAATATCAATTATGGATATTATTTACTTATTAATAACCATAACTATCATAAATTATTGAGACAAAGTTGAGAATCATGATCAAAGACATTCCCTTTGTGAGGGACTACACTGATGTGTTCCCCCCAGAGAGTTTCCTAGTTTTTCTCCTAATCAAGAGTCTGAGATCTCAATAGAACATAATCATGGGATTATATATTTACCATATAATCCTTATTGAATGGCCACCATTGAGCTGTATGAACTGAAGAAGCATTTAAAAGAGAATCTCGATAAGGGTTTTATATGCCCAAGTGCTTCACCATGAGGAATACAAATTCTCTTCATCATGAAAAAGGATAAACCAATGTACCTCTATATTGATAATCATGATCTCAATAAAAAATGATAAAGAAAATGTACCCCCTTCAATGGGTAGTTGACTTGTTCAATCAACAATGTGGGGCCAAGTATTTCCCTAAGGTGGACCTTCAGTTAGGATATCACCAACTAAAGGTTAAGTAAAAAGATATTACCAAGACTTCCATCCAAACGAGTTATGAACACTATGAGTTCATAGTGATTCCCTTTAGACTCATTAATTCACCAAAACATTTCATGGATCTAATGAAAAGTGTCTTTAATGATTACCTCAAAAAATTTGGTGTATTATTTATTGATGATTTTTTGATATACCCAAGAGTAAAGAGGAACATGATGAGAAATTGAATATTGTGATAAATACATTGTGAAGAGATAAATTATATAAAAATTACAATAAATGTGAGTTTTGGATTGAGGAATTATCATTTTTAGGGAATGTAATCACCATAAAATGGGATATCTATTTACCATTCCCAGATAAAGGCAATCAAAGAGTGGCCCAGGACCACAATTGTAACAGAGATCCATAGTTTCCTTGGGTTATCTGGGTATTACTGGAGATTTTTTAAGAACTTTTCATGATTTTCAAACCCACTAACCAAGCATACATGGAAAAAAGAAATGTTTTTATGGACCAGTGAATGTGAAAACTACTTTAAAGAGTTGAAAAAGAGGCTTGTCAATGCACAAGTTCTCACACTACCAATAAGTGGGGGAATCATTATAGTGTACACCGATTCATCAATGACGGTATTAGGTTGTATCATAATTCAAAATGATAAATTGGTAGCTTACTCCTCAAGGAAGATTAAAATTCATAAGAAAAAAATCCCATGCCTGAAATAAAGTTGGTGGATGCGATCTTTGCATTGAAAATCTGGTGGAATTATCCCTATGAGGAGAAGTGGGAGATATATATTGATCATATGATCCTCAAATATATATTCACACAAAAGGATCCTAATATATTCTATATAATGTGGATTGATATCATAAAATATTATGACTCATCATTCTAAAACCATATTGGTAAAAAAATAAGGTGGAGGATGCTCTAAGTTGAAAAGATCCTACATTTTTACCAATAATGAGGATTGATAAGGATCCAATATTTTTAGTCATTTAAAGGATGGACATGGGAATTATTATGTAATTAATATCATTAATACTTTATCAAAATATTTCTCAACCACACCTCATGGAGAATATAAAATATAGTCAAAGAAAATATGTTGACATTCAAAAAAGGTGGAAGATATTAGAAATGGGAAATCCTCAGAGTTGCAAATGGATGAGGAAGGAGTCATGATATTTAGGTTATGACTTTGTGTACCATCAAATATAGAGGTAAATAAATATTTTTTTTAATGATTCACATAACTCTACATTCTCTATTCACCCAAATATCTCAAAGATGTATCAAGATCTCTGAAAAAACTATTGGCGAAACAATATGACGAAGGAGATCGCTAAATATACATCAAAGTATCTGGTATTCCATCAAGTGAAGGCTGAAAAGAAAAAATTTTAAAGGGATGATACAACCATTAACCATACCCAAAATTGGAATACATCACTGTTGGCATTGTCACTATACATCTGAAGACATATAGAGGAAATAATTCTATATGGGTAATTGTGGGTTACCTTACAAAGGCATCTCACTTTATCACAATTAAATAGGACATCTACATAGATCTACATGAATGGATATACATCAGAGAAGTGGTAAATATACATGGAGTACCACTATCAATTGTATCAAATAGATCTAAGATTCACCTCCATGTTCAAGAAAAGTCTCCAATATGCTATAAACAATAAGCTAAATTTAAGTAAGGCATATCGTCCTCAAACTTATGGCCAGTCTGAGAGGAATATTCAGACATTGGAAGAAATTTTGAGAGCATGTTATATATAAATTAAGGTAGAATGAGACCCAAATATGCCTCTAGTTAAATTATCATAAAATAATAGTTTCCACTTCATCATCCAAATGGATCCATATGAAGCCCTTTATGGTAAAAGATGTAAAACACTAACATGTTGGGACAAAGTTGGTGAATGTAAGCTTATATGATTTGAAATGATCAACAAAATTGTGGAAATGTTGAATAACATTTAGTATCATATCTAATAAGTAAAAAGTCGATAGAAAATTTATGAAAACAATCATTGATGAGACCATGAGTTTAATGTTGGAGATGTGGTATTCCTCTACATAATCCATGGAATATGATCGTGAGATTTGGGAATAAGGGAAAGATAAGTCCTAGGTCTATCATCCCCTTTAATATTTTTGATCGTATTGAATATGTGGCCAATCAAATAGCACTTACACCAACCATGTCTCAAGTACACGATGTATTCAACATTTCCCTAGTGAAAAAAGTACATACCAGATCCTTCACATGTACTGAATTATAAGGTGGTATAGTTAGAGAATGATATATCATATGAGGAGTATCAATCGAAGAGCATGGATCATTGAGATAAAATTATACAAAAAAAATATCACTCACATGGTGAAATTAATATAGAATAATCATAAGTTCAAAGAGGCAACAAGATAGCTAGAGGATGTGATGAAGGAGAGTTGCCCTCATATATTTTTTCCACAGTTTGTAAAATGAAATTTCGAGGGAGAAATTTCATAGGGGGGAAGAATGTAACAATGAAAATCTTTATAAATGAAAACTCCCTTATTATAATTATTTTATATAATATAAATCACATAACATCTTATATAGAACACAATAAAAACTTTATAAATGAAGAATGAATTAAATAAGAAGTATTTATAGGAATTAAGGAACCTAAACCAATGGAATAGTAACATGACATATGGAATAGTATTTTGACCCTTATGAATAGTAACCCCCACAATAAAATAGTAACCACAACTATGAAAGTATAAAAAAATATATCCATATTATAAATTAAAATATGATATAATTATATCATAGTATAAGTAAATAAATCATCTAAAAATGATAAATTAAGTGTTCAGTTTTTTATGAAACATAAATTTTTATTTAAAATTTAGTAATTAATATAATGATTTAAAATATAATTTTTCCATAAAATAGATTCAAAAATTGATAAAATTTTTTCTTATGATTATTAGATAATTTTATGACACATTAATTAATATTTTAAAGAGTTATAAAATCAGTTGTCATTTTAAAATCGGTATTTTTTGAGTAAATAATGATTTTAATAAACAAATTATCATATTTTGAAAATTATTTTCAGAAAATGGAGACAATTATTAAATTATACACATCATAAAATGGTTAGAGTATTTTTTTTGTAATTTTTTAAAATAGTTGATTTTTTGGTTAATAGTGAAATATGATAATTTATGGTATAAGGTAAATAAATGCATTTTTGATTGATGATTGGGTCTTGAATTATGTAAGTGGACATTGGTTTGAACTAACATGCATTATTTACTGTATGTTTTCACAATCATCTATATTATTCACTATCTTGATCCAAAATAATAAACTAATGAATAAAATATTCCGAAAACACCCCTCTCCCCCACTATAAATAACACACTTCAACACCACCTTTTCTTACACCTATAAAGCCTTGATACTTGTCAAAATTTAACCCAAACTATTTTACAAGTCATTTTCCATATCTAGGAGATTTTGGTCTCAATAAAAGACCAAAATCAAGTCCCTCAAAAAGGTTCTCAAGGAGAATAATTCAATAGGTAAAAAACCTTTTTCCTTTTTTTAGTCGGAATGGCTCGAAGGCCTTCATTTTCAATTATTTTGACAATACACCTTTCAAGGGGTGAGGTGGAACCCTTTAAAGGAATGAAGGCTTAGAGACAATTACATGACCCTTAGGTCTTAGTGGGAATCACCCAGACAAGACAACTTGGAACTGCTCCTCCCCAGCATATGTCAAGAAATCAGCACTCCACCTTCCCAGGGATGGTCATCTAGATGTCCTATACAAAGCAACATAGGCCTAGTAACGATGGAAAATCCATACCCTCTCATTCTTCCAATTCTGGTTAGCTCTTCTCCAGTGAATGTGTCTTCCCTAAATCCTCATCTAAAGCCTTATCCCTTGTAGTCTGACTGGTACTTCTTCATTCATGTGGCCCGAAGGCCTTAGGGTGACCTTAAGGCCTTAAAGTTGCCCGAAGGCCTTGAGAAACAACTAGCCCAAAGGCCTTGTGGGTCCCGAGAATCTTTTCAGGACCTGAGGACCCAAAATCCTTCCACTCCCTTTTTTGTTCTAAAAATGGAAACATCATCTCTGATGAGTTAATCTATCTGATTCAAGGATGATGAGTTTTCAGTTTCTTTTACCACCTTCCAGGCTGGTCATTAATCCATTTTTATGTTTAAAATAGTTTATTATATATTAATTATGTTTTATTTAATGTTCTATAACCTTTATATATAAATAATATTAAATAATAAAACAAAACTAGTTTGTTATGATCGAGAAACCTCCAAATTAATCTCAATGATTATCATTAGTGTTTTATCTAATGATTCATACTAATACCATATAATAAAAAATAAACTCTCTATAATTTTATTAATAATATATAATTTTAATTCTGGAAAACTATTACCATCATACATGATCTTTCATACACATGTACAAATGAAGTAATCATGAAAACAAAGGAAAATAACACTCTTAAACGATGAAATTGAATCTTATAACTCACTAAAAATTCCATAAATGAAATTAATAAAATTTTAATACATAAAATAAATTTATCAATGTTTCATAATTAATTAATTAATTAATTTTATTTTATTATACACGACATTATGTTGAAGTGATGAACACTTTTGGACATACATCAATTGATTCTTGCTGAACCACCATTTCATCCTTCAATCACATTTTCTCCATCTTTTAACTAATGTAATTATTTTTTATTATTATATAAATATTTTACATTATTTTTATATGATCCAAAATCATTTATATATATCATTTCATCCTTCTTTTTTGGGTATATACATGTTTTAAAAAGGTTCCTTTCTCAATTTTTCCTGATAAGCAAGCCCTATTAAATGGAACTTCCCGATTTCAAACCAATTTAATAGTTTTCTACATTATTTATTTTAATAAACCATTGGTTTTCTAAAATTACTCATTTTATCATGAAAAAATATATTGGTTCATTAATGGTATTATACAAAAAATTATGGATTTTCTATTTTAAATAATCTTTAATATTTTTCTTAAACCAGACTAAAATGTTTTATTTATAAAGTTTCTTAAAAACAATTTTTACATGTTTTCACTTCATTTAGACATCTATTATAATGAAATATTCATATTTTCACTTATTCATTTCCATGTATTATTTAAATCCTTTCTTTAATGGACATCATTATGATATTCCCTTTTCTTATGCATTTTGATATGATTATGATACATGATTCCATCCATGGGTAACCCCTATGTTGATGTTTGATTCCTGATCTTGATTCTATATGTGGCACACATATTCATGAACATGTCATGATGGGTGCTCCTAGATTGTTCTCCAATGCATTGGGTAATGTTTGTCTCATGAGATTTCACGTGGAACAGTCTCTGTGGTAAGACAAGAATCGTGCTCAATATGAAAATGTCTTGGTGGTTATCCTGGACTTATGCCCCTCTATTTTAAATGAGACTTGAATAATTATTATATCATATTTTATGTTATTGTCACAATAATATTATTCCATGATTACATTATCATGTTTTCTATATGTTATGCTTTCATATGTTTATTTATGTTCCACTTTTTTTTATGTCATAATGTTCTTCCTTATAACCCATGTGCAATGATTTATTCTTATATTTATTACCTTATTGGGATTTTTATCTCATCTCTTTTTTCATGTGTCCCCCAGGATATCCTATGTAGATGTAAGGGATCAAAGGATGTTTGGAGCTCATTATGATTATTAAATAAAGGATATTTTTAGTTTTGTTTCATGTTTTATAATTGTGTACCAAATATTCCAAAGACACTATAATTTATGATCCTTGGTTGTTTTTTATGTATAATTATGTTAAAAATATTGTAATAATATATGTAAAATTCTAGGGTTGCTATAATTCCCCCACTGGAAAACCCTCCTAGTCTGACGGTGAGAATGAGAGTGACCCATGGATCCAGACTTTAATAAGGAATAAATTCAGGTCTATAATCAAGGTTATAAAACATTAAAATGGTAGGACTTAACCTCACAAATCCTGAAAATAGATATAAAAACCAACAATAACTTAACATGTCAACTTCCACCCAAACATACAAAGGATCACTCACCAAGTAATTCATCCAAGTATTATAAAATAATATATAATAATATAATCCCAAGGGTACCTAAAAACCACTTCCCAACTTGTGTGTATCTCTTATTCCCCAATAATAAATGTCATGTGATCCAAAATACATTCTATAGTTATGTTGATGAACTCCACCACTCATATCACAACCATACCACATACCACAACCACATCAACATTATCACAACTAAATCATCATTAATTGGTATATTTGACACATATCGATGACACTTATCCATTACCGTAGGGTATTTTTAACATGAAGGACATAAACCTTAAGCCCTACTCCTATCATGCATGACCCCAACAAATAATATCTTCTCATTTACCTTGTAGTGTTTATCAGTATATTTTGTGCAATAACTTCAATCCATTACAATCCTTGTTCTTATCCCTACTATGATCCATTATATCTCATGATACACCTTCAATGGAGATTAGGTAAGATGGAGTGGTAAGCCATATATTCCTTCACCAATGTGGATGTTTGGGGAAAACACCCAAAATCCAAAATACATGGGCATCAAAAATATTATTTGACATTAGCGGGGTTCAATCTAAAATCGTGAGGATAATAAATCATATATATATATAACCACACATATTTCTATACTAAAGGGTTACACTAAAATAACACTTCCAATACATCATTACCACTATGCCCCACTACCATGCATTGTTATCACCACAAATTACTATACCATAACCATCCCCACTTTCAAAAAAAACCCACAAAACCATTCATAATTATCATTAAGTTATATCATTTCACTCTTTCTAGATTTACCATTTTACCAGCCATAATATTTTCATTATATGTTTCATATCTATATTTAATAACAGTTCATTCTTTATCCATCAACCACTTTCATTTTTTAAGTTATATTTCCAATTAGAAATTTTATATTTTATTAATATCCCCTAACTTATTCAGTTCTAAACCACATTTATTTAAATTATTCATTATTGCCGACCATATATTCCACACCAAAAATTATCTTGAGCACATCACACCACAACCATCTAATAACCTCACAACTAATCCACAATGCACATACCAAAATCTAAAAATTCATCACCTACCATTAGTTTTTACATATAACTTTTCATGCCACAATAACAACTTTATATGTTGCTAGACATAGAATGAAATCCAGAACACCCACTACACAACAAAACCCTACATCCCAAAACCATCCATAATAATCACCATTATGATCATGATAATTATATAAATAGTAAGATGTAACAACCAATCCCAACAAAAAAACATCCACGTAATTCCTTCTATG
Source organism: Viscum album (assembly GCA_963277665.1). Classification (NCBI taxonomy): domain Eukaryota; kingdom Viridiplantae; phylum Streptophyta; class Magnoliopsida; order Santalales; family Viscaceae; genus Viscum; species Viscum album. Next base: position 514,983,707 of record OY728131.1, read on the forward strand.
AATTAGTTTTACATTGATCCTAACATATCATAGGAATTATTATTCACACATCGATTTCCATATTTCACATAACCGGATCATTATCATCAATATATAATCAACCTTTTATGAACGGTGACTTCTAAAAAATCAATTTTAGAAAACAAAACATGCATATATATCACAATAGTAGTAAAACTATCTATGAAACAGTAACAAGAAAACCATCATCAATAAGAAATAACATAACTCAAGTATAACACAAATGAATCACCCATTTTCACTATAATCACTTTGAGTAAAATACTTATATTTATTGGTTCATTCTCACCATACACCCAAAGGGTAAAAACTAATTCTATTTAAAAAAATACCCCAAATAAATGGGTGTTTTTTAATTCCCTACCTCAAATGGAGCGTTAACCATTGTAAAATAATAAAAATGGTAAAAGATGGCCATGATACTAATCCCACATGAGGGAAACACCAATCAGGAACGATTAAAAAACATACCATTAAAATCAAAGCCTCAACATCCGTCTAACTGACCTAGAACACCCACTGATAATTAACAATGAATAATAAATAGAAACTAAGAAGGAGGGAACTCAATGTGGATAACCAATAATTAACCTACCATGTATAAGGATTAAAAAAAATAAAAGAGGTAATGATAAGTCTCTCAAAAATTATCACATGGAATCTTGATATGAGAAGACTCAATAGTATAATAATATAAATTGGTAGGGATTTGGGATTTATATATAGGATGGAAAAACATATGACCATGACATAAAGGGTTAGCTGAAGATGACATAGGTTTGAGTTGAATGAATCAAAAAATTCAACTCGTATTCAATACCAATATTCAATAAATATAAGAGAAATAAATAGTTAAAATAGAAACATAATTCCATGGAATCCAAAGTCTTAAAATTATATCAATGATCTTGAACCATTTCACAATGTAACTCAAGCACCATAGTGCAGTGACATCAAAATGACAGGGCCAAAAAATCATCCACTCCAAACACTATGCCACATCTATGAAAAACATGAAAAAAACATCAAAATCTCTTTTTTCCCAACCATGCCAGAAATAAAATGGAACAACCAAAGGTATTTTTCACACAGTCCCCTTAAATTTAAACCTCCCTAATATTTACCTCTAAACCACCATTTAGAAACTCAAAAACTTCACACTATAAAACTAACCCCCGCCTAAAATATAACATTAAACTCCACCCTTCCTTCCATAAACCTCCCTCCTAGCATATTCAAGGACCAAAACATGAAAATTAATAGTTCATGAAGGTTTGGGAAATTATAATGTGGGTCTACATAAAAAATAATCAATTTTAATGTAAATAGTTCCATATCGTATATAGTTGGGGGATTGGACTACTCACATATGTTCATATGGTTATCACATTGAATATGTTAATATAAGATATATGATCCCACCACTCCTAAAAAATTAACAAAACCACACTTAATTAATGATATATATATATATAAAATAATGGTTATTATATTTTATAGGTTTCATGATTGACACACAACTTTCATTGGGTGTTTCTGAAACTATTTTATTTTCCATAAGGAATATAGAATTACTAGTAAAGAAATGATATCTCCATGAAGCAGTTCATTAATATAGTTGTCAGGAGTGAAAATAATGTTAAATGAACAATATTTATATGATTTGAAAGAAACAAAACTTGGATTATGAAATTTATATGAGATAAAAGTGACTAAGGTTAAGTATGGATTTTCTTTTTTAATTATATCATGGTCCTTTCAAAATTATGGTCCCAGTATTTATTAATTGATTTAGTGAATAGTTCCACAATCAATTCCCCATTTTCACCCCTGTTCAAGTTTGATAATGATGATAATTATCCTAAAAATTTCCTTGTTTTTAGATTATCTGCATTCCAATGTGTGAAATATATTATGATTATTCTTTGAATTATCTAGGAAATACCTAATCATGTATTGTAATTCATAAATAGACAAATGGGATCATTATTTCTTCCTTACATGTTTAGTAATCACTGAACACCCTATAGTTGATTTTGAACCAATAAATTATTGAAATTCAAAATCAAATAAAGGGAGAAAGTATTTCTTAACCAATTAAATAGTTAAAATTCATAATTAATCATAATCAAAATATCACATAAATTATTTTATGAAATTAAATACTATAAACCATTTAGCAGGTATTTGAAATTCATAATTTCAATAGTGTTTCCTAAACTCAATCCATACTATTCACATCACCTCCCCTTCACCCAAAAACTAAAATATTCTACTCCACTGTAATATAATAATTAATCATAATAAGAGGGGGTAGATCTCATAGTAAAAATAGAAGATAATTAAATAAAAACATTACAGACCAAGAAGCTGTAATGGTTGTTCTCATGATACTCAATCCTTTGATCAGTGGTATAAAGCCTTGCATTTATAGAGGTATCAGTCCCATATATCTCTCTCATTCATATCTAATTTATATAATCCTTTTATCTTTGGTCAAAAGTTCGATATATCTATTAAAATATTTTTTTGTATTAAATCCTTTAAATTATCGGTCGTTTCAAAATTTCATTATTAACTCTTATTCTATAGTGATGATGCCAGCATCTACCATTATTTTTCACTACATTTTTACTCCCTTTGATACCTTTCGAAACCTACTACCAGATCCTCATAGAAGCACACTCGTATTAGTATAATCTACTATTCCTTAATGGTAGATCATCATAGTAGAATACCATCTTTAAATGATTAATGCTTTAATATAGCTACATTGAGTGAAAAATTAAATTAGTGTACTAGTTTGTTTTGGACTAGGAAGTGAATAAACATGGATTATGAAATTTAGATGAAAGGCAAGTGATTAGTTTTAGGTTTTTCATCCCATTTTCAATGTTATAATGGTCCTTAAAATGATGTTACCAATATTTCTTAATTTATTAAATAAATTTTTCTACAATATCTTTTCTATTTTCACCCTTGTTCAAGTTTGATGATGAAGTGAATCATCTTAAAATTTTCCATGTTTTTTGATTATCCACCTTCTGACATGTGAAATACACAATGTAACTTCTTTTCTTGAATGCCTCGAAGGCATTATTTTTTTATTGATTTTTGATAACCCCCCCCCCCACCTTCAAGGGATGAGGGGGAACCCTTACAAGGCTAGTATGATTTATAGATTACATAACCTGTAGGTCTTATGAATTATACAGACTATACATGGAACTGCTCCTCCCAAACTTATTTGAATTATCTAGGAAATACCTAATCAGGTATTGTAATTCTAAAACATCCAATATGGATCAATGTTTCTTCCTCACATGTTTGGTAATAACTAAACACTCTCTACTTGATTCTAAACCAATCAATTGATGTGATTAAAAATTTAATAGATGGAGAAAATATTTATCAACCAAGATAATAATTAAATTTTTTAATTAATCCTAAACTCAATCACACATAAATTAATTTCTTAAATTAAATACTAGAAACCATTTAATATAGAAAAGAAATTCAAAATTTCAATAAAAACTTCTAGACTCAAGAATTAAAATTCAGTTCAACTCCCTTTCAACCAACCACTCAAATATTGTACCCCTTCATAATTGAAGAATTAATAGAAGTTAGAGGTGTACATATCATGGTAAAAATATAAGATAAATAAAAGTATTAAAAAATAGAGCAAGCAAAAATAGTGGTTGTTCTACTAATCTTTGATCCTTTGATCAGTTATAAAAATCCTTGTATTTATAAATAGAGGATTCCCTTCTATCACTATCGTACATATATATTTCATACAATATATTATCTCTGGTGAAATTATAGATATATATATATTAAAATAATTACCATATTAAATATTATTAATTATAAGTTCTTTCCAAATTTTAACATTGAATAATATTCCACAATGATGGTGGTAGAACCTTCTATTACAGTTCACTTAGTTTGTAGTCCTAATGCTACCATCCAAAATCTACCACCACACCCTCATGGTAGCACACTCACAGTAGAAGCATATAATGTTCCTCAATAATATATCATCACGATATCACACCCTACTCAATGTAATGTAAACTACATTGGTACAACTTATTTAAACTCATGACCCCATGGAAAATAGTAGTGAAAATGTGGAAGATTACCCCTCACGAGGATTCTCCCGTCATAATAGTGGTATATCTTGCATGTTGACATCTCTTAACACCCAAAAAATTGGTAGTATCCTTGGTATCTCTTCAATAAATGATACAAATTATTAGTAGAACCTCTGGTGGTGTCTCACCACATTTTTAGTGGAAGTGGATCATCTGGTAGGTCGAACAGTATCTTGAACAGATGGTAGTAACAAATGGAAGATTTTCTCTTTCCTGGTGGAAAACTTATTCTTCCCAATGAACCCATGTCGCAATGGTAATATACAGTGAATGATACATTATGATCAGTGGAACTACCATAAGTTCATTCCTCCATATATAACATTACCCCCACCTAGATAGTAGTTTCCATATAAATTAGTCTCAATGTTAGATCATATCTACCATTTTCTTAATATTAAATCACATCTACCATCAGTGCATCCATGGTAGCAGAACTCTTTTTGAGTGTTTCCATATATGTCCTTCATGTGTCCTCCTTTATTTATACATGGATTATATGAAATGTGGAATCATGGTGAAGCTTCCATCAATAGAGACTCCATATAATAGTGGGAATGATGGCAGTATAAGGATTATTATCCAAGTAATTCAAATTTCACAGTGGCCTAATGAAGCTCCTCCTTCATACCAGACTTCATTATCTTTTGTTAAGGGAGTCACCAAGGTTGAATGAGATCCCATGGGTGATCCATGTTAGTCCTAGGTCTCTATGGTGACATATGGATCAAGCTAAAAATTTATAGCGATAATAAGGGAGTATCTGGTTATTTTCATATGGTAGTGGATAAGGATGAAAGAAACATATTATGGAAAGTTATAAAAGGTTCTAACTGAACATAGGGGTAATACTACTAAGAAGAAAAAATGGCGTTTTAGTTAAAATGAATAGTGCCAACATAAATTTCTGTCCAAAATTTAAAATGAAGATTACCTCCACACATATTTATAAAAATTCCCACATATTAAGTTATTTAGAATCCTACTTTGTGGATGGGCTCCTAATACACTTTCACACACAAATATGGGCATCATTGACTAGTGATGCTCATATGGGATTTGACCCACCTATGCTATGCGGGATTCTCCCTATGCATTCTTCTTATCTTATATCTTAGTGGCATATCCCAGTGGACTTCGTGGTCATCCATTCCCTTCATGGGGCAAGCTAAGTGGCCTTTGGGTGACTTGTTGAGGGCTAGCCCGTGGTTGGCCATATTTTTTACCTAAAATTCTTTTAAAAATAAATTTATTTTCTTAAAAAAATACTCAAGTAAATTCATGTTTTTAGAATGAATCATTTTAATTTATTTTTATCCAAATTAATTCCATAATTCAATTTTATCCATATTTTAATTAAAATTTAAATTCATGGTATTATTCATTAAAATCAATTTAAAATCCATAATAAAGTACATAAAACAATGAATTAAAAATTAGTGGGTCAAATACCTCCACACTTAAAATGTGCTTATCCTCAGGCATAAAATCCCAACATTGATTTAAATAGGGAACTAATATTATTATTCAAATATTAATGTAACAAAATATAATGATTATATATGTAAAACTGTATTTTCAAGTTCTGTATAAAACATTAATTCATTTCTCGCATCTCAAATAAAAAATTCAATTCATTATTTTAATCTCTATCATTTAAAATAGTGGGACTTCTCCTTTCATTCATTCAAGCTTCTTAATTCATTATTACCAATAATTCAAAGTCACGATTTACATCTTTTTTAATCTTTTACTATCATCACTCATGATTCAAATTCAAGTATATTTTTTATCATGTCATGAGAACATTATTCTTACCTATATGCTTTCAATGGAACTACTTTATCCTCTTTTTAAATAAAAAGTACTTTAAATAATGAGGTCTTTTCAATTAAGGTTCTAATTAATCTAAGGCATAGGGTTGTTATGTATTTCTATTAAAACATTAAGGCTTAAATAGAAGATTAACTTAAAAGTATAAACCATGATGTCAAAAGTAAAATATTAATGAAAATATCCCTTTTAAAGTCACAACACCCACTTCCTTTTCTAAATGTAAGGTCATGATCAAATAAAGTATAATGAATGAATTTACCTATATTCATTTTCCTCTATTTTTTCATTTTTTTAAAACCAATTTTTTAGATATTTTTAATTTTTCTGGAATTCATTATTGGAATAAATGTCACATCTACCACCAAACCACATATGATAAAAATCATAGGTATAATAATAATGATTTTTTAACTTCTCAAGTCACAACCCAGTTTTTTCAATTTTTTTAAGAAAGGAAAAGAATAATGTTTAATGAATTAATCAAAATATATTCTCAATACTCACATTTATAACCCCACACATTTTACTAGAGATGTGGTGAATCCTTCCACCATGACTTCCCTCACCCCCACAAGTCAAATTTAAAATATCATGCAAATACTAAGAGTAAGGTAATAATTGATAAAAATAGATTGAAATATAGGCCATCCCTAACAATTTAATTCATGTTAACTATGGAATAAAAATAGATGAAGGTAAAATGTGGTCTTTAGGAGACATTGTTAGCCTTTATAAATCCTCAATAATGTTAATTGTGTTTCTTCAAAGTTATAACTTTTAAAATTTCCAAATAAAGTTCTAGAAGGTGGCATGTCCCAATACCCCTCATCAAATATAATCAAGATTAAATTGAAATTATTTTGTATGTAAATACTCTCAGGAATGGGAATATTACATTGGAAATATCACTCATGTAATGAATAATAATAATAAATCAATTTACATGAATTTCATTAATTCTAATCATGAGAAATGGTATGAAAATTTCATTTACATGAATCAACCAATTCCCTAAAATCATTAGTAATTATTTCAATATTCATGCTTGTAAAAACCTGGAAAATTACATGTATTTTTTTTTAATTATTTGGGGTTATTTTCAGTCTTCTAAAATTAACGGCGCATGATTCTGAGGCCCGGTGTGCCCAGAATGAATTTCTGAACTTTTTTAGGTACGTTTTGTAAACACGCGGGTGTCATTTTATATCTTTTGAATCGATGATTAGATTAAAAATCTGAGGGAATCATTGAATTATTAAGAACCGGGATTCGCTTAAGGGAAGCTTCAATTTGACCACAGTTAGTTGGGAAGAAAATATAGTTTTTGGACTTTTTAAAGAATAACAAAATAACATGTAATTTTTTTTATTTCATTTTTCTCCAATGGATGAGCAGTGGTGGCGGGACCATTGACCTGTCAAGACATTTAATGGATTGAATCTCCAACTGCGTAACTCCACCGTTGTAAATTAAAAGAAGTTCATTAATTCATTTAATGAACCTCATTAATTTCTCAACGCATTACTCACCTTCCCCATCCTATTTAAATAGACCTAGGGGAGGGGCTTTGGCATGGATTCTTCAAGTGAGGAAACTATCGCTGAGTTCTACAGAAACATCCACCAATGGAGGATGAATGATTGGGTGTCAATGATCTAGGATTGATGAATGCCAACGACTCCATCCAACGTAGATGCTCCTCCTGCCACAACCATGACACCTCCAACAGATCTTGAGGTTGGGGGTTTATGTTTGGTTTTTTTTAACATTATTTAAAAGAGTTTATTTACTATTTAATGTTAGATAAATATTCTCCCACTTGTTATCATTTTAACGCAGAGGGCACAGGCTAAACGAAGATGGCTCGGACCCTCCGCCGCTTTGTTCATGTTTCATTCTTTGAGGGAATCTTTCTTCAATTTTGATGGAAACATGAGATAGAGGGTCACATTGTGATGAAGATAGTTAGACAAGATCGTTGGTATAGATGGAAACAAGAATATACCACCGAAGAATTTTTGGTGGCCCAAGGAAAGAACCACCGGTGCGCCATGCCAGCGGCAGCCAGTGGTGGCCAGAGGAGGCCCATGGAAACCGGCCGCGTGCGGTGGGAAGGTGTCACACCGTCACGTGTCGCAGTGTCCAGAGGCATCCAGTCCAAGCTAGCCGATCGGGAGAAAGGCAGAGCCCACATGCACTGTCGGTGGCAGTAGCCGTGACAGGAGGGGGCTACGTGGCCCCATTCCATGCCATGTTGGTTAGCCACCAGTCATCCATATCACTGATGTTAGTACGTGACGTGGCATCACCCCATCCGTCAGACGAAATAGCCATGCATCCGTGGGGCCATCTGGAGAAACGGTCTACCATCAGGCGGACCTGGCCGAATCTGGGCCGGTCAAACGGGCTAGACCCGCTGCCCAACGAGCCAACGTGGGTAGGCCGACCCCCACTTGGCGGGCTGGACCAATCACGGACTGTGCCCACATACCTGTCGGGCCAACCCTAATGGGATGGACCTTGGGAACCAGGCCGACCCTTAAAGGGATAGACTCGGGTGAGGTGAGGTAGACCATAGGATCCATTGCATCAGGCCGACCTGACCAAGTCGGACCGGGCCCAGACCCAACCGGCCCCCAAATAAAAAAACACATGTAACTGAAAACTGAGTTTCCGTTCGACATGCCTTCAGTGGCTTTAGGACCCATTTTTGGGATGCAGTCCCATTGAAATATACCTGCGGGCCCGACCGAGCTGGGCCAGACCGAGGTGCGATCACCCCTGTTTCACCGAAAGTGGGGTAACTAACAAACTGGACATCCAATCGACTCTCCATCTATATCACAAGGAACCTTGTGATAAGGCGGTACGTTGGGAATACTCTATATGAGTTTTTATAGAGTTTGATATGTAACGTGGGTTGGATTAGTCTTGAATCCAACCGGGATCTTATTAGAAAAGTTCCCTTATCTCACAGACTGGACATCCGATCGACGCGCCATCTATCACATTGGGACTCTTATGATAGGGTGGTCCCTTGGGTATGTGTTTTTGCGAGACTTCGTACGGGTTGAAATATGACTGATGTCTTGAGGAGTAGAGTCTTTCGGAGATCTGGCATGCTTCATGTGGGAGTCCAGTGGCTGGCTGGGACATGAATTAGAAGAGTGACAAATATGGGTCTGTATAAAAAACTCGAGAGTGGGATGATCTAGATGTACGACTAATAATACCTACCTCTACACTAGTGACCAATACAGGTCAGCACTAGTGACCAATACGGGTTAGCATCTAGTAACCAATACGGGTCAACACCATCGACCAATACGGGTCAGCACTAGTGACCAATACAGGTCAGCACTAGCGACCAATACGGGATAACATCTAGTGACTAATACGGGTCAGCATACAATGACCTATATGGGTAAAAAGTAGAGTTACTATGTATAGGATGATCTAGATTTATGACTAGTCCTTTCTATCCCAATAACCTTGAAGTTATATGTCACAACCCGTCCTCAGGGCCCATGTTGTGACTACCCCAAACCCGCCTTCCATAGGCCAGGGGCTGGAGACTAGTACCAAGGTGTAAATCCCGGTAAAAAGGGAAGGCATTGCCTTTATAAAGTAAACAAACACCATAGAGTAAGCAACAGAAGAAGTAAACACTAAGTAAAAACTAAGTACAATAGTAAGTGAAGAAAAGTAAGTGGGCCAGTATACAAACCCAAACTGAAAGTAAAGTACAACTGGAAAGGGAAAACAACAACGGAAAAGTAAAGCCGCAACGCCGAGCTGTCCACTGGAAATCCCACCGGAAGGGTGGGCACAGATAGCCTCCACTCCTCCTTGGGTCCCGCCGTCCACTTCGAGTACGTCCCGCCCAGTGGTCCACCTCCAGGTACTGTCCTGCTCCGCAAGCCTCAACCACGATCAACGATGTCCGTCGTCTGCAACCAACACAACGTAGTGCGGGCATAGCCCGTGCAGGGGTGAGTATAAGCTACTCAGTAGGGACCCCGAGACCCCTGAAGGTCTCCCAGTATCCAAAAAGGATAAACCACAAAGGAAAGGTAAATCACGAAGTAACATCCGACACTACTTATGTATATGCCCATACATATACCTAAGTCATCAATTCTCGTTCCGCTCCAACAACTGAGCCCAAGTACAACCCAGCACACACAGGAAAGCAAAACGTAAATCCACACAGGATAGCTCAACACAATCCACATAGGAAAGAAAACAGGATTCAGTTCACATAGGTATACTTCTTCATATGACGATAGAGATGATCAGATATTGACATTGATTCATCTAATCCGTCGGACCCACAAATGATTGATAGGTACTAACCCCCGCAATGACCCACAAACTATCTGACCCAGAAAGTATCGATAGGTAACTAACCCCCGCAAAGACCCACACAGGATCGGACCCACACAAGATCTGTAGGCGCTGGCTCACACAGAACCGCTGAGCGCTGACCCACACAGGATCGGACCCACACAGGATCGGTAGCACTAATCCACGTAGGATCGCTGAGTGCTGTAGTTGTCGCCGTCGAATCCACTGAGGATCTCTGTACAGTCATCGTTGTCACAGTCGCAAACGCAGCCAGCTCTAGGGTTCCCGCACACAGCAAGCTCCTTCGGGAAGGTCCACTCCATGAGCCGAGAGGCTGATACATCAACTGACACATAGTCCAGAGTTGATGTATCCAAAAGTTTCGTATCGTCAACAGGAACTCAACGTCGCAGACGACGCGTCAATCGGACGCCCGATCTGAGAGTTATTGGCTTTTTCATCCCAGGGGCCTGGTTGGTTTTTAATTAAAAACCAACCCGACCATACTCCACCTGCGTCCAAACCTTGGGAGGAGTAAGCCAAAAGATCCATCTCACTAAGAGAAATCCAACATCGTCGATGGCACGTCAATTGGACGTCCAGAGCTCAAGTTATGAGCGTTTCCGCTCTGAGGGCCCGGTTGGTTTCGTGTATGAACCAACTCGGCCAAACCCAATGTATTCCAAAACCTTGAGTGTGATATACCGAAACTACCGCCTCGATCCAAGCATCGCATCGCAACTGATGGTGCGTCATTTGGAGGTCTTTAGAGCAAGATATTGGCAAAATACCGAAGAGGGTCCGAAATCGGGGGTTTCGGGCCAGGACCGACCTGGCCCGAGACCCCCTGGGTCGGCCCGAACTGGGTCGACCCGACCCGGGTCTGGGTCGGCCCGGCTGGGCACAGCCCGGCCCGGCCTAGGCGCGGCCCGGCCCGGCGGCCCGGCGCGGCGACCTGGCGCGCTGGTGCGCGGCGCCAGCTGGCTCGGCCGAACGGCCGAGCCAGTCGGTTTGTGGGGGGGTGCTGCCCCCCGTGTTTTGTAACCGCTTCCCCCCTTAATGGGGGCTGCTAGCTAGACGGTCGGGGGTTTGAACCCCTGGCTTTTCCTTGCCCGGATGGCCCACCCCGGCCGGCCGGTTTCTGCCACCACGGGACCGGCGATGGCCGGTCCCCTCCCTACTCCGACACCGGTCGCCCGCTTCCGGCCACCGGTTCCCATGCTCAGCAACGGCCCGGTATTGGCTGTGGCCTTCATTCTTCTGGTGCGGCGCGAGGACGCCGCACCCCTCCGCCGCGGCCCCACTCCGTCTGTGGTGATTTTGCGGTTCTCCAGCGCGGCGCGACGGCGTCGCGACTTGGTTCAATTTCACAGCGCGGCGCGACAGCGCCGCGCATTACTTGCAGCACGATCCCACGCGGTGCGACGGCACCGTGCCATTCCCGTTCCAACCACATTAGAAACAATAACATGGATAAGGGAGGAGGGTCAGCCGTGTTTGTGCGGTCCGGACCCCTCTTGTTAATCGATAGCAACTAGCCGTATTTACACGAAGAACGACAAGGTAGTATTCACGAACAAAAAAATAAATAAACCCCTACCTTGAGCGTAGCTTGAACGGAGGTTCGTCGAATGAGGATTCTTCACGTAAAAACCATCGTGGAAAGAGACATCGCAGAAGGAGGAATTCATGTCGACGTCGCGGTACAAGGCGTCGCGTAATCGGTTTCCGAGAACTCGACGTTCTTCATCGGAGACCAATGTGTTCTTCGCGTTCTTCGTTGAAGACAAAGAAGTTCCTCAAGTCCTTAGCCTTTTCTCCCAAAAAATCCACCACAAGGTTCTAACCCCAAATAAAATAAGCTCATCTCTTATTTTATTAACATAACATAACTTTTGAATTTCATGAGTTTGAATTAATTCCACTTAATTAATTCATGAAAAGTTGTCATCCATAATGGTGAGTTCAGGGGGTTTAAGAATGTGAAGGGGTGGGGTTCGTGTGGGCCCCACCACCCTCATAACCCCCTTGGGATGTTGGGCAGTTACCCAACTTCCACCCAAATCTAAAACCACTTAAAGTAAAAATAAAAATAGTTGCATAATTTTTATTTTACCTTCCACAAAAATTAACAACTTCTCTCATGTAAACGCAACTCCAGAAATAGCATTCCTAAGAAATTATCAGCGCTACGGTTCCATCGGTGCCCTCGGAATTTGATTCTGAGCACCGGTTCAAAATTTAGAAATTCCCACTCGTTTGTTCACTGAACGTACCCGAGCTAAACTTCGGATAGAAATTCCGGGCACACCGGGCCTCGGAATCATGTGCCGTCAGAAACTGCATTCTTGTAAAATCCCAAAGAAAATTAAGAAAAAAAATTCCTTGAATTTTACGGGTCTTTACATTACTCTCACCTCAGGGATCTACGTCCCCGTAAAGATACATCATAAGATAGGGAAACAAATGTGGGTACTAAGCATGCATCTGAGCCTCCCGTTCCCAAGTGCTCTCCTAGAGATTCCCGTGCTGCCATTTGATGCGCACTAGAGGAATTGACCGTCCACGCAGGACCTGCTCCTGTCGATCCTCGATCTCCACTGGGACCTCCATAAAAGTCACCCCATCATCAACGTCAAGCTCCCCATGGTCAATGACATGCGTCAGGTCGTGCACGTATCTTCTCAGCTGAGATACGTGGAAGACGTCGTGCACCCGGTGCAACTGAGGTGGTAGATCCAGGCGATAATCCACCTCGTCAATCCTGATGAGGACCTGGAATGGTTTGATGAAGCATGGAGACAACTTGCCACCCCGGCCAAATATCCATAATCCACGTCGAGGTGAGACACGCAAGAAGACGTCGTCTCCATCCTTGAAATCTAGTGGCCTCCACCTCCTGTCAGCATATGACTTCTGCCAGCTCTGAGCTGTCCTCATCCACTCCTAGATAACCTTGACCTTCTCTGTCGTGGCCTGGACCATCTCCGATCCCACAAGTGCTGACTCCCCAGGGTCTGTCCAGCACAAAGGAGATCTGCAAGGTCGGTCGTAAAATGCCTTGTATGGTGTGATCCTGATGGTGGAGTGGTAGCTGTTGTTGTACGCGAACTCCCCCAAGGGTAGGTGGTCCTTCCAGCTGCGACCAAAGTCTAGGACACATGCGTGGAGCATGCCCTCGAGAGTCTGAATGGTCCTCTCCGTCTGACCATTCGTCTGAGGGTGAAAGGCTGTGCTCAGACGTAGCTGTGTCCCGAACGCCTCCTGCAACCCCTTCCAAAGCCGGGAAGTAAAGCGATCATCTCGATCGGAGACGATAGATGATGGCACACCATGAAGCCGCACAATATCCTGAACGTAAAGTCATCCCAAGCTCTCCACTGAGCCCTACTCTCTGATGGGTAAGAAGTGTGCTGACTTGGTGAGTCGGTCGAAAATCACCCAAATGGAGTCATGACCTCTGGAATTGCGTGGAAGTACAGTCACGAAGTCCATAGATATGCCGTCCCACTTCCACTCCGGGACCTTCAAAGGCTGTACCAATCCTGCTTGTACCTGGTGCTCTGCCTTCACCTACTGTCAGGTGAGGCATAGAGAAACGAACTCTGCCACAGCCTTCTTCATGCCCGGCCACCAGTGCTGTCTTCTGAGATCCTGGTACATCTTCGCCACTCCAGGATGTACTGCCAAAGGAGAAGTGTGAAACTCTCTTATCACCTCCTCCCGTAAAGCAACTGGTAACAAGGTATGTCCTATGAAAAGGACATCATGCTCTGATCCAAAGGAGAAACCATAAGGTGCCTGTCCTGAGGATATCTGTGCACGTCGTGTCTCACAGTCAGCATCCCCACGTTGTGCCTCTCTGACCCACTGCAGTAGTGGAGGGGTGACTGTGAGAGACTGAAGGAAGGATTCTCCATCCTTATCCATGAAGGATATCTGCAAAGAGTCTAGCTGCTCTGTCGCCTCCTCAAGTAGCTGAATGCCCGTCCTCCTGCTGAGAGCATCTGCTACCACGTTCCCCTTCCCAGGAGTATAGACTATCTCAAAGTCATAGTCCTGGAGGAACTCGAGCCATCGTCGCTGTCTCAGATTCAAGTCCTTCTGAGAGAAGATGTTTCTGAGACTCTGATGGCCAGAAAAGACTATAAAGCGCTTGCACATCAGGTAGTGTCACCATGTCTTCAGAGCGAAGACTACTGCTGCTAACTCCAGGTCGTGGGTAGCGTAGTTCTGCTCATGCGGCCTCAACTGACGTGATCCATAAGCGATAACGGCCCACTCCTACATCAGGACACATCTGAGTCTGGTCCCTGATGCATCGCAGTAGACTACGTACCCTACTCCCTCCTCAGGAAACCTCAAGATAGGTGTGCTGGTCAATCTCTGTCTCTGCTCCTGGAAGCTCTTCTGACATCTGTCTGACCACACAAAGGGTTTCCCCTTCTTTGTCAAAGCTGAGAGTGCTGCCGCAACTCTGGAGAAGTCTAGCACAAATCTCCGGTAGTATCCATCTAGTCCCAAGAAACTCCGCACCTCCGTCACGCTCCTGGGTGGCTCCCAAGCTAGCACTACCTCGATCTTCACAGGATCCACCACAACTCCCGCCTCAGAGATGACATGTCCCAAGAAGTGGACCTCGCGTATCCAGAACTGACACTTCAAGAGATTTCCATAAAGCTGGTGCTCTCGGAGTGTGTCTAGCACAACCCGCAAGTAGTAGGCGTGCTCCTCCTCAGTCATCGAGTAAATCAAAATGTCGTCGATGAAGACCACGACAAATCGATTTATGTATGGCTGAAATATCCTGTTCATGAGGGACATGAACACTGTTAAAGCATTGGTTATGCCGAATGGCATAACCAAGAACTCATAGTGGACATTCTGACACCTGAAGGTCGTCTTCTGGACGTCCTCGTCTTGAACTCTGAGCTGATGGTAGCCTGACCTGAGGTCTATCTTTGAGAACCACCATGCTCCCTTGAGCTGATCGAAGAGGTCACCAATCCTCGGTAGTGGATACTTATTCCTCAATGTCACCTGGTTCAAGCAACGATAGTCGACACAAAGTCGCAAGCTCCCGTCCGCCTTCTTGGATAACAAAATCAGGGAAGCCCAGGGTGAAACACTGGGTCAGATGAACCCCTTGCCCTGCAAGTCCTACAACTATACCCGTAGCTCTCGAAGCTCGGCGAGGGCCATCCGATATGCTGGAATCGATATCGGGGTTGTCCCGGGGTACATGTCAATATAAAAGTTTACCTCTCTGTGAGGAGGTAGTCCTGGAACGTCGTCAGGAAAGACGCCCGCATACTGATCCACCACTGCAGGAAAACCAGGACTCCGCACGTCAACTGCTCCTAGGATGAGACTAGCCAACTGATGAGTGATGGGCTATCCTTTCCTCTGCGAGAGTCCATCATGTGCTGCAAAGGCTCCCTTCTCACTGGTGAAGGTGAACCTGCTCCCATTGGTGCACACACATCGCACCTTACGCCTAATACAGTCAATATGTGCATGGACTATAGATAACCAATCCATGGCCAAGATGACGTCGTAAGTCCTCGACGCCACTACAAGAAGATCCCAGCCAAAGATCTCGCCTCCTAGAGTAAGCTCACACTTCCAACACCAGTGTGTAATCATCGAGTCTGCTCCCGTAGGAGTCTCTAGCCATAAGGATCAAGCTAACGGCTCTGTCGGAATCTCTGAGCTCCGAACAAGGGCAGCGGCTATGAAAGAGTGACTCACTCCTGTGTCTATAAGAACTGCAGCAAGGGTGGAATAGACACAGATAGTACCTCGAATCATCTCGGGCGCACCGTGGGCATAGGTCTCCACTGCCTAGATTTGTGCCTGTCTCTACCCGCCAGCTCCCTATGGTCGGGGTGGACCTCCTGGTGGTGGTAGTGGTAGAGCCTCAAAGCGTCACCCACCACCTGCTGCTCGGGCTGCTCCTCTGCCTCGTCCGCCTGCTCCCTGCGACCGCCACGATCGACCCTCTGCCTCTTCCTCGATGGTCCCTCAACCGTCTACTGCTCCTCGGCATGGTGGGTCGGGCAATCATGAGCCATGTGGCCCTACCCGCCGCATGAGTAGCACTGCTTGCCTCTCGAAAGATTGTCCCCACGCTGTGTGCCCCGCACAGCTGAGCCAGTGTCCTGAGGTCGTCTGCCTGAGGGTCTGGTCTGCCTGGACCCATGATTCATCTGTTGACTACCTGCTGCAGAAGACTCTTCTACGTACTGCCCCGCGGTAGGTCTCGCTACTGAAGAAGGCTTAGCAAGAAAGCTCTCGATCAAAAGGGCTCTCTCCAGTACTCCTGCCTGAGTTGGAATACTGAGGGAGATCAGCGATGCCCTGATCTCATGTCTCAATCCCTGCTCAAAGGTCCGGGCCTGGAAGAATGGGTCTCATACCATGTCTGTCGAGTAGCGCAAGAGATCGGTAAATCTCGCCGAGTACTGGGCGACCGTCAAGCTGCCTTGTTGCAGCTGTAGAAGCTACTGCATGCGAACCGCACGGAGGGTGGCTGGTACGAACTCCGAGAGGAAGAGGCTCTCAAAGTCCGTTTAGAGGAGTGATGCCTCATCATTCACCTGGAGCATCAAGATCCACCATCTTCCTGTTTCCGCGTGTAGTAGGTTCGCTGCGAGGATCACCATGAGGTCAACTGGTGTCCTCACTAAGTGGAAAACTCGTACAACTGCCTCCAGCCAGTCCTCGGCTGTCTGGGGGTTCATCTCCCCGCGAAACCTGGGCGGTCGCTGGCGCTGGAACTCGTGCAGTGCACTAAGGCGACGTGCATCGTCAGCGGCTGGGGCTGGAAACATCGGTGGCTCGGCAGGTAAAGGTTCTGCTGGTGCCTCAGCTGTCAAAGTTCCCGGCACCGAGGCCCCGTCGCTCGGTGGGATGTCGTCAAACACAACTCTCGGAACCCTAGTTGGCTGCCGTCGTGGGGCCATCCTGAAAAGAAATAGGTGCGCCATGGTCAAACAGTATACCTAGTGAGCTAACATAGAGTAATCACATAGAAAACATGAAACACACATGCAATCAATGTTTTCGTGCATTAAGTCAGAAATCAGAAATCAGGGTCCTGGTGTACATATACGTCGGCCGCCGCACCAACACTGGACACCCTGGACTGATAACCACACCCAATACGCTTAACACTATTGCTTCACATAGAAAAAGATCAGAGTCCCATGTTCTGTGGTAGAACCGAACTCCTCTGATACCAATTTGTCACGACCCTTCCTCGGGGCCCGTGTCGTGACTACCCCAAGCCCGCCTTCCATAGGCCAGGGGATGGCGACTAGCACCAAGGCGTAAATCCCGGTAAAAAGGGAAGGCATTTCCTTTGTAAAGTAAATAAACACCAAAGAGTAAGCAACAAAAGAAGTAAACACTAAGTAAAAACTGAGTACAATAGTAAGTGCAGAAAAGTAAGTGGGCCAGTATACAAACCCAAACTGAACGTAAGGTACAACTGGAAAGAGAAAATAACAGTGGAAAAGTAAAGCCGCAACGTCAAGCTGCCCATTGGAAATCCCACCTGAAGGGTGGGTACAGATAGCCTCCACTGCTCCTCGGGTCCCGCCGTCCGCTCCGAGTATGTCCCGCCCAGTGGTCTACCTCCAGTTACCGTCCTGCTCCGCAAGCCTCAACCATGATCAACGTTGTTCATCGTCTGAAACCAACACAACGTAGTTCGGGCATAGATCGTGCAGCGGTGAGTATAAGCTACTCAGTAGGGACCCTGAGACCCCCGAAGGTCTCCCCGTATCCACAAAGGATAAACCACAAAGGAAAGGTAAATCACGAAGTAACATATGACACTGCTTAGGTATATGCCCATACATATACCTAAATCATCAATTCTCGTTCGGCTCCAACATCCGAGCCCAAGTACAACCCAGTCCACACAGGAAATCAAAACGTAAATCCACACGGGATAGGTCAACACAATCTACATAGGAAAGCAAACAGGATTCAGCTCACACAGGTATACTTCTTCGTATGACGATAGAGATGATCAGATATTGCCACTGATTCATCTAAGCCGTCAGACCCACAAAGGATTGATAGGTACTAACCCCCGGAATAACCCACAAAGGATCTAACCCACAAAGGATCGATAGGTAAATAACCCCCGCAAAGACCCACACAGGATCGGACCCACACAGGATCTGTAGGCGTTGGCTCACACAGAATCGTTGAGCGCTGACCCACACAGGATCGGACCCACACAGGATCGGTAGCACTGATCCATGTAGGATCGCTGAGTGTTGTAGTCGTCTCCATCGAATCCACTGAGGATCTCTGTACAGTGGTCGTCATCTTCACAGTCGCAAACGCAGCCAGCTCTAGGGTTCCCGCACTGTAACACCCCGAGATTTTATGAAAAATATTCTTTTTAATTTCATTAATGTCTTGTGTTGTCCGCTACACCAAAAGGAGCTTGCACAACACGCATCCTTGACTTGCCTTTCATTGCACGCAATCGCGACCTTCCTCGATAGCGTGTGTAGCATGCAATACCGAGCTTCACTAAACAACGATATGCTATTAAAATATTATTAAAACTAGCCGTTATGAATATAAATAATCACTTTTTGAAATTTTGTAAACTTTATTTTTCAAAATGGACTTCATTTTTGGATTCTTAATATTGAAATTAGCTTAGGGTGAAATTTTGGTACTTTTCGGCTAACTGTCATTTTCTGATGAATAGTGAAAATTACTAATTTTTAATTAAAAACAACCTTTTAAATCAAAATAATTAATAGTTATAAATTATTAATTTGAGTGTTTTTAAAGTATATTTAGAATATATTTTTACAATTCAATACAATGTTGGTCATTGGATGTAATTTCACATTTAAACCAAAAATAAACAAGTATCAATCTTTTGATAGTTATTATCTATTAAGAACACGCTATTTGTTTAGACGACGGGAATTAATTTTTAAATTAATTAATGCAACTGATATGTTTTGAATTTGGTAAAATAGACATCATTTTTGAGTTTATAATATAAAATATAGCTTAGGCCAAATTTTTAGTATTTTTCTAGAAACTTTCATTTTTTGATGAATAGTGAAACCACTAAGTGGTAGTTAAAAAAATGAATTTTTCATAAAACTTAATTTTACCGCTTCTGTGAGTGGAATTTCAAAAATTCGAGGGACACGGTTGATGTCAGAAAGTAAAATGTGGTTCAATGAGATAAAAATAATTTTTGGTGAATAGTAACTTTTTACTTTTTTTTACCACGGTTAAAAGTAAATAAGGTAATTAAGGGTAAAAATGATATTATTATTACCCTAAAACATGTCCTAATTCTATTGGATAAGTGTAATTCAACGAAAAACAACCTTAGGAATAAAATATGACCATTTAGGCCCACTTGGATTAGATTAGGACATTTATTATTAATTTATTTAAAGAAGGGTTAAAATAGTTAAAATCAAAGTTTAATAAGTAAATCATTTTTAATATTGGGTTATACATAAGATAAATTTGACTATAAATATTCATTAGAAATCTAATAAGATTTCCTACATAATGTTATTTTATTTGTAATTTTTAGACATTAAATAATTTAATTTATTTATGACACAAAGATCATGCAGTAATTATCTTATTAATGAAATATTGACATAATTGATGTTATAAATACCCAAATAAATGTAATTTGAGACTTTTTATGAATTAAACTATTTTTATAGGTTAATATGACATGTCAGTATTAATTTAATAAAAAAAATTCGAAAAAATCATTCTGTTATGATTTTCAAAAAAATCAATTACTAAATAGTGTCAAAATTGACATAAAATAGTTTTTAAAACAAATATTATATTATTAATTGTTATAATTATTCCGAAAAATCTAAGGTTCGGCCAAATGACTTATATAAGGTTATATATATTAATAATAAATAACTTGTGGTTCGTTTGTCTTGTTATAGTAAGTTTATTAACCATATAGTGTAAGAACACAAAAAGACACGGTAAAAGTAAAATTATCTAACTTAAAGTTAAATATAAATGATAAGGTTAAAATAGGAACCTAAACT
This sequence comes from Viscum album, assembly GCA_963277665.1. NCBI lineage: Eukaryota > Viridiplantae > Streptophyta > Magnoliopsida > Santalales > Viscaceae > Viscum > Viscum album. The sequence continues at coordinate 515,004,153 of OY728131.1, forward strand.
TGTCTAAATTATATTTTATGAGATTATTTCGACCCATCCCCACATTATCTTCTAAATAAATCAATTTGGACCTATTTAAAACCGAATTTGGCTTTATAATAAAATAATATTTTTAGTTATTCCAAAGGTGCCCCTCTCCTCCCATATAAAAGGGCACCTCCTCCCTCTCTTCCTCACACCACTTTGAGCCTTCAAGCTCGGCCAACCCCTACCAAATTATCTTCTCCACTTCTCTAGAAACATCCTAGAGGTTCTGGTATTCCTCAAAGACCAATTTTAGTTCCCTAAAAGGAGATCTCAAAGAGGCGCTTCAAAGAAGAGGTAATGTCCGTTACCGATTCTTTCAACTTTATTTCTTATTCCACATCTTCTTATTAGGTTGTTTCATTATGAAGTAATAACATAAGTTTAAATCATATACTAATATGTTATTATAAGTATGAAAAAACCCTATTTCACCATCTATCCATCCTATGGAAAATGAAATCACCGCGCGTGCGTACGTACGGAATACCGTCTCCACGCCATGGTGTAATCTATTTTCCACCACCACCTTACGTTGATGGGTATAATGGTGTACATAATAACTATATATTATTATTGTAAAGTGATATTGATTCTGAAATAGTATACATACACTCTAATACAATTCCATGATCATGAGAACGATACCATCGCTCGTGCGTACGTACGGACTACCGTCTCCACGACGTGACGAGATTCATTCTCCACGTTAACCATTCATGAATGATTATAAAGTATATATAATAAGTAATCATGAAATATATGACATAATAATGATACTGGATTTATTTGTATATATATTTATGTCATCTACTTAATTCCATTCAACTCAATAAGGAAACGAAAACAGCGTTCATGCGTACGTACGACCTACCGTCTCCATGAATGATGTATTTCTTTCCATTTACTGATCTATTATAAATATGTATATTATGAATATATATTTTATATAAATGATGTTTTATATTCTGGAATTAATTAATCATGATCTAATTAATCACATGAATATTTACAAGGCAAAACACGGACGACAAATGAAACGATTTTACCCAAAACGCTCTTTAACATGGAATTTACAAAAGAACGGGTAATATAAAGTCATAAGTGAACCATATATGATATCTTAACAATGAGTATTATTCTAGAATAAGTCAATGACATTATTTAAATCATTATACAGGATGTTCGGACACTTACGAAGCAAATCGGACCTAAGGTAAAGGAAAATATCACAATCTCATTTTTATCCGAGATTTTTTATACTTTGAAATTTACTGGGGTGTATTTTATCATCCACATCCATGTTACCTCAATATGTAATATTATTTCAATCCACCTACAATTGTTTAAATCCAATTTTACCCTTCGGTGAGTTTTTAGTAAAATATATGAAAGGAATATTTTGTCGGTTTTTGCACGAGGTACTTTTTAACTTTTACAAGAAGAATGTTTTTTTAACTTATACGGCATGAATGGATTTTTAAAACTTTATTTCCAAGAAGCTTAATTTACAAGTTTTCAAGATTATTTTTAATCAACTTCTTTTAGTTTAGAATTTTATGACATGTTAAGAAAGGGAACGTGTTTTTGAAGTATAAAGGATATTTTCCTCAAGAATGGAGTTCAAGTGTTTTATCAAAATTATTTTCCATCTAAGATAATAAAGGGTTCTGTTTCGATCCCTATTATTACATTGATTTTATTATGTTGTGATGGAATTATGTTAATGAATTCCTTTATCTTATATGAATTGTTTTATGATGTCACGATGTTTAAGATTCCCATTTTTATTACATGGGTTATGCTATGATGTATGGTTTATGATTTTGTGGAACACATAAGAATGGCATCATTATGAGATGGGTGGGACCTATATCTCCCTCTAATGAATTGGGTAAAGATTTTATATCTCATGAGATAGACATGGCTGGAATGGTAGGTTATACCGGTTTAGTGAAACAGGACTGAAACGAGGATTGAACTCGGTTCAGAAATAGACTTTGTCCACTAAGATAGTCTTAACAATGAGTCTTGACTAATAAGAAATGATTCTCAATTATTATGTGTGTATGCCACAAAGTTTAATGTTTTAAGTTATGATTATTGGGATTACATTTCACTACTATGATTTATCCCATGTTATGAAATTATGATTTCTTTTGCAGGTTAAGATTTCCAAAAGTTATGTTCTTATGTATATGATGTGATTGATATTTCTTTTGATTACCCTTAATGAGAATTTGAGCTCACCCTTTTATGTTTTCTTTTCCCCAGGATATAAAGAAAGGTTTTAGGTAAGAAAAAAAAGGGAAGATCTTTATGGGAGATATTGAAGATCTTTCACCACGGTTAGAAGATTATATTTCGAGTTTCCAAAGACACTAACCTATTACAGCCCTTGTGTGTGTGTTTTTGTAATGTACTAAGTATTCCGCAAAAGTAATGTAATGACCATGTACGTCAAGCTTAGGGTCTCTACACGCACACAACAAGCTCGTTCGGGAAGGTCCGCTCCACGAGCCGAGAGGCTAATACAACAACTGATACATAGTCCAGAATTGATGTATCCAAAAGTTCCGTATCGTCAACAGGAACTCAACATCGCAGACGACGCGTCAATCGGACGCCCGGTCTGACCGTTATTGGTTTTTTCGTCCCAGGGGCCCGGTTGGTTTTTAAGGAAAAACCAACCTGACCGTACTCCACATGCATCCAAACATTTGGCGGAATAAGACAAAAGATCTGTCTCACTAAGAGGAATCCAACAAAGTCGACGACACATCAATCGGATGTCCGGAGCTCAAGTTATGAGCATTTCCGCTCCGAGGGCCCGGTTGGTTTCGTGTATGAACCAACTCGGCCGAACCAAAAGTATTCCGAAACCTTGAGTGCGATATACTAAAACGACCTTCTCGATCCAAGGATCACATAGCAACTGACGGTGTGTCGTTCGGAGGTCCGTAGCCCAAGATATTAGCAAAAGACCGAAGAGGGTCTGAAAACAGGGGTTTCGGGCCCAGACCGACCTGGCCCGAGACCCCCTGGGTCGGCCTGGCCTGGCGCGGCGACCCGGCGCGCTGGCACGCGGTGCCAGCTGGCTCGGCCGAACAGCCGAGCCGTTCGGTTTGCGGGGAGGGGGGGGGGAGGGGCGCTGCCCCCCGCGTTTTGTAACCGCGGCCCCCCTTAATGGGGGCCGCTAGCTGGCCGGCCAGGGGTTTTAACCCCCAGATTTTCCTTGCCTGGCCAGCCCACCCCGGACGGCCGGTCCCCTCCCTACTCCAACACCAGCGGCCCGCTTCCGGCCGCCGGTTCCCATGCTCTACCACGGCCTTCATTCGTCCGGTGCGGCACGACGGTGTCGCACCCCTCCACCGCGGCCTCGCTCCGTCCGCAGTGTTTTTTCGGTTCTCCGGTGCGGCACGATGGCACCGCGACTTGGTTCAATTTCATGGCGCGGCGCGACGGCGCCGCGCATTACTTGCCGCATGATCCCACGTGGTGCGACGGCACCACGCCATTCCCGTTCCAACCACATTATAAACAATAAAATGGATAAGGGAGGAGGGTCAGTCGTGTTTGTGCGGTCCGACCCCCTCTCGTTAATCGATAGCAACTAGTCGTATTTACATGAAGAACGACAAGTTAGTATTCACGAACAAAATAATAAATAAACCCCTACCTCAAGCATAGCTTGAACGGAGGTTCGTCACATGAGGATTTGCGCAGAAAAACTGTCGCGGAAAGAGACGTCGCGGAAGGAGGAAGTCGTGTCAGCGTCGCGGTACATGGCGTCGCGTAATCGGTTTCCGAGAACTCGGCATTCTTCATCGGATTCTGATGTGTTCTTCATGTTATTTTTCGAAGATGAAGAAGTTCCTCAAGTCCTTAACCTTTTCTCCAAAAAACTCCACCACAAGGTTCCAACCCCAAATAAAATAAGCTCATCTCTTATTTTATTAACATAACATAACTTTTAAATTTCAAGAGTTTGAATTAATTCCACTTAATTAATTCATGACAAGTTGTCATCCATAATGGTGAGTTAATGGGGTTTAAGAATGTGAAGGGGTGGGGTTCGTGTGGGCCCCACCACCCTCATAACCCCCCTTGGGAAGTTGGGTAGTTACCAAACTTCCACCCAAAGCTAAAACCACTTAAAATAAAAATAAAAATTGTTGCATAATTTTTATTTTACCTTCCACAAAAATTAACAAATTCTCTCGTGTAAACAGAACTCCAGAAATGGCGTTCCTAAGGAATTACCGGCACTACGGTTCCATCGGTGCCCTTGGAATTCGATTTCGAGCACCGGTTCAAAAGTTAGAAATTTCCGCTCATTCGTTCACTGAACTTACCCAAGCTAAACTTTGGATAGAAATTCCGGGCACACCGGGCCTCGGAATCATGTGCTGTCAGAAACTCCATTCTAGTAAAATCCAAAAGAAAATTAAGAAAAAAAACTCCCTTGAATTTTACGGGTCGTTACATTATACCATTAGAGTAAGTTGTCCCATTTTCTTTGTGCTTCATGATTTAGATCATGATTATGATATTAACTTTGTGGTATTTCTTGTGATTTTTTATTGGTTTACTGAGAGACCTTCGGGGGTCTCGGGGTCCCCTACTGAGTTGTTATACTCACCCCTACATGGGCTCCACCCACACTTGTTTGTCTGCTGCAGACTACTGATGCTTCGAGGTACACATAGGAAGTTTGGGACTTCGTAGAGCTTGGTGCGACAGGAGCAGTCGATATCCTCTTCTTCGAATTCAGTCTTACAGCTACAACCCTCTATGTAGATCTCTAGGGTAGATGTGGCAACTATTTATTTTATTTTCAACTTCTAGGACTTGTATTCCAGCCCACTATTTTTAATTTACTGTTTTACTTGGGGTTATACTTTACTCTTGTGGTTATACCATACTTTTGTTGGTTGTTTACTTCAGTGTCCCTTTTTGAGTGTGTATAGATCTCTAAGGAAATTCCTTCCCTGTTTAGGAAAATCCTTCAGGTGCAATTCACCAACCCCTGGCCTATAGAAGGTGGGATTGGGGTAGTCACGTCCGGGCCCCATGGGATGGGTCGTGACAAAATGGTATCAGATGGGTTCGGTTCTACCATTAGAACTAAGAGTCTATGTTTTCAATGGAGCAATTGTGTTTAGTTCCTTGAGTATGGATTTTAGTCCAGGGATCCCAATGTTGGTGCGGAGGTCGACGTATCCATACACCAGGACCCCGAATTCTGTTTTCTGAGTCGATACATGAAAACACTGATTGCATGTGTTTTTGAATTTTTTTCTTCCGATCTCTTTAGAGTCAGCTCACCAAGTATAGTTTATTGACTGTGGTTCATCTTGTTTCCATTTAATGATGCCTCCACATAGACAACCAGCCATAATTTCAATGTATGACCATGAGGATGGTCCACAGTGTGATGAGGCTTCCGTATAATGACTATTTCCCGAGATAGTACCTTCGGGCGGTGTCCCAGAAATACCACTTCTCGTTGGTTAAATGTTACTACCGGTGCTACTAGTAAAGGACACATATAGGATGAGTACCTTACACGAGTTTCAGCAACAGATACCCCTCAGGTTCTTAGAAAATCCTGACTAACAGGTGGCTAAATACTGGATTGAGGTGGTGAACAAGTTTTTATCTAGCCCAGGAACCATTATATCAGATAGTGGTTCAAGAACTGAGCATTCTATGTGGCTCAGCAGGGCGATGACATGGTATAGATTACCCTATCTTATGATGAGGTGACTTTTTCTGTGGATAGTGCATTAGAACCTTCCTCAGAGAAGGGGGTCTCTTTCCATGAAAAGCTAAGGGGGTTTGTGTTCCCAAGAGCTTTTACAGTTTTGACAAGATGACATGTCATTAATTGAGTATTCATCAAGGTGTACCGACTATTCCAGGTACTCGATGAATACGATATGACTAGTTCTTCAGGGATCGGACCTCCGAGAAAGAAATTTTTAGGGACATCCGAGCCAACACTATTCCTCTATGCATCCTACTTATGTTAGGGTGATAGGAAGAACCATTGTAGTTAAAAATTATTTGGCTTAGTAGATGTATCCAGTGAATGTCAGTAGTGGTAAAGAAGGAAACCAATGTCTGTCTTAGAGACTTAGATGTGTAAAATGTTTTAGGAAGAGGAAGTGATAGGGATAGATGAGTTAGTAAGGAAACAGACGTGGAAGGGTATCTAGGAGAGTAGTAGTAGGTCGGGTAAATTTCTATATGTTGTAACCACCACCCCAATGTGGTCCCCACCAGGCATAGGGAGCTGAAGGATAGGGGAAGGGAGTAGCTGCATGCGGTCATGGATTGTAACCCAAGGACTCCATGAATTATTCTAGATATGGTCTGTGTCTACTACTAGCTGTCGTAATTAATAGACATAGGTACTAATCATTCTTTATTATCGCGAATCTTGTTCAAGACCTAGAGTTTCCTGTTAAACCATTGACTTGACCCTTACATCTAGAGATACCTATGAGAGGATACTCGATAATAACACTTATGCCAACAACGTGATATGACCCTTGAGGTGAGAGTTTGAGTTGGAACCTCTTGGTGGCAGCGTCGATGCCTTAAAATGTTAGTTTGGGTATGGGATGGTCATCCACAGTTCATGCTCAGATTGACTGTTTTAGGAAAAAGGGATTTTGTATATCTACAGAGTTTGAATGAGGTTTTCCTAGGTTGGGGAAAAAAGGAAACCCATGCAACATGGGATAAACTCATGCATAGAACGGTGAAACCGATCACTCTTGAGTCGGCGATCCATACCCTTTTGGAACCAGGAGTTTTGAGTTTTCAATTACCAAAATTAGTGGAAGAGTGCATGAAAATCCTTTCTAAATATGTTTTCAAGATTATGTTTAGATAGGTAGAGAGACTTCTGCATTGTCTTGTACCTAGGGAAGACATCGATATCTACAACTGCATATCAGATGGATTCCATGGAGCTCCAGGAGCTAAGAGTACAGTTGAGAGTCATGCAGAGAAAGGGCTTAGTAAGACTCGATGTTTGAGGTTATGTGTGGATTACCAATACATTAACCAAGTGGCCATGGAGAATGAGTACCCAATACCAGAGGGTCAATGGCATACAAATTAGTTAGAAGGGGTAGCCATTCTCAAGGATAAAAAGGTGCTCGTATGCTTTTCAGTAGTTGAGACAATGGTGATGGTTGGAGTTCCACTAGGACTATGACTTTTAGATAGTATATACTCTTGGGAAGGGGGATGTGGTGGCAGATGTGATCAAAAGGACATCTTATCTGCAATTTCTGAGTGAGGTGGAATAACAAATAGTGGCATTTTAGATATCCTTCATGGTGGTCGATACCTCTGCTGCACGTTTTGTGGCAGCACAGGAATCTCCAGGAGAGCACATGGGAGCGAGAGGCTCATATGCATGCCTAGTACCCCTCTCTATTTGGGTAGCCTTTTTTGGATTTCGGGGATGTAAATCCCTAAGGTGGGGAGAATATAATGACCTGTAAAAATCAATGTAATTTTTTTAATTATTTTGGATTATTTAGAGTCTGTGAAAATTGAAGGCGCGTGATTCTGAGGCCCATCGTGCACAAAATGAATTTCTGAACTTTTTTTAGATACATTCAGTAAACACGTGGGTGATATTTTCATTATTTTGAACTGGTTCTCGGATTAAAAATTTGGGGGCATCGTTGAATCTGCAGCACTGGGATTCGCTTAAGATAATATTTACTTTGACTGCAGTTGGTTGGGAGAAAAAGTTAGATTTTGGACTTTTAAAGAATAATAAAATAACATATAATTGTTATTTTATTTTATTTTCTCCGACGGATGAGAGGCGGTGGCAGGACCAGTGACTTGTAATGTCATTTAATGGCTTCACTCACCAACTACGTAACTCCACTGTTTTGAATTAAAAGTGGTTCATTAATTCATTTAATGAACCTCATTAATTCTTCAACGCATTACTCACCTTTCCCCCTCCTATTTAATTGAACCTAGGGGTGGGGTTTTGGCATGGCTTCTTCAAGTGAGGAAACACTAGAGGATTTCTACAGCAACATACACCAATTGAGGAAAAAGGATTGGGTGTCAATGATCTATTATCGACGAACACCAATGACTCCATCCAACGTGGACACTCCTCCAGCCACAATCGTGACACCTCCAATAGATCTCGAGGTGTGGGGTTTATGTTTTGTTTTGGTTTAACATTATTGAAAAGATTTTATTTAATATTTAATGTTAGTTAAATATTATCCCGCTGGTTATAATTTTAACACCGAGGGCACGATCCAAATGAAGAAGGCCCAGACCCTCCGCCGCTTTGTTCATTTTGTGTTATTTGAGGGCAGATTTCCTCAATTTTGACGACAACGTGAGACAGAGGGTCATGATATGATGGCAGCAGTCCAAGAGGCTCATAGGCGCAAATGACACTATGAATGGACCACCAGAGCACATCTAGTGGCCTGCAAAAAGAACTGCTGGTGCACCATGCCTGCGGCGGCCGGCAGTGGCTGGAGGAGTGGCACAGCAACCAGCTACCGGGGATAGGAAGAAGGCACACCGTCGCATGCTACAGTGGCCAGAGGCAGCTGACTTGAGCCAGTTGTGTGGGAGAAGGGTGGTGCTCTTAGGTGCCACTGGTGGCAGCAATCGCGGTAGGAGGGGGTAGTGCAGCCCCACGTTGCGCCGCGTCGGCTGGAAACCAGTCGGCCATCAGGTCGACCGTTGTACGTGGTGGGGCAGTGCCCCATAGGCCAGATAAAATGGCCCCACATCCATGGGGCCAGATGGAGAAACGGTCATCCATCAGGAAAACCAGGACGGATGCGGTCTGATCGAACGGGCCGGACCCACCCAGCGGGTCAGGCCAAACCGGTGGCCCAGCGGGCCGAGCCCCACCCGGCGGGCTGAGACAACCGCGGCCCAGGCCTGCGAACCAGTCGGGCCATCCCCAACGGTTCGGACCCAGTGAACTGGGCCAACCCTTATTGGGCTAGACTCGGGTGGGGTTAGGTAGACCTGGGACTCGTTGCATCGTGTCGACCTGACCGAGTCGGACTAGGCCCAAACAAAACTGCCCCCCCCCCCCCCCCGAATAAAGAAACACTTGTAATTGAAAAACTCAGTGTCTGTTTGACACATCATCAGTGTCATTGGGACCCCTTTTTAGGAAGTGGTCCCTTTGGAATATTCCATTGGGCCCGACCAAGTCAAGCTGAACCAAGGAGTAATCACCCTCGTTTCATGGAAAGGGGTGTAACTAACAGACCGGGTGCTCGATCGATGCACCTTCTGTGGCAGAAGGACCCTTGTGACAAAGCAGACATTTGGATATAATCTAAGTGAGTTTTGATGGAGTTTTACTTGCAACCTGTGTTGGATCAGACTTGAATCCAACTAGGCCTTTTTTACAAAAGTACCCATATCTTACAGACCGGTCATTCGATCAATGCACTGTATGTCACATTGGGACCTATATGAAAGATCGGTGCCTAGGGTATACTTTTTATCGGACTTCATACCAGTTGAAATATTCCCTATTTCTTGAAGATCAGAGTCTTCCAGAGATTAGGCGTGTTTCGTGTGGGAATCTGGTGGCTGGTTGTGACATAAAGAAGAAGAGCGACCAATACAGGTCAGCATCAGAAACTCCAGAGTGGGATGATCTAGTTGTATAAATAATCATCCCTAACTCTATACCAGCAACCAATACGGGTTAGCACCGATGACCAATATGGGTCAGAACCAACAACCAATATGTTTCAACACCAATGACCAATACAGGTCAACACTAGTGACCAATGTGGGTCAACATATAGTGACCAATACTGGTTAACATATAGTGACCTATACGAGGTATTAATAGAGTTTCTACAGATAGGATGATCTGGCTTTACGACTAGTCGTCCCTATCACAGTAACCTTGAACATATATTGTTAGAGTGTGCTATTTCTTTTACATTGTGCTTCATGATTTAGACCATGCTTATGATATTACCTTTGTTGTATTTCTTGTGATGTTTTCCTTTGTGGGTTACTAAGAGACCTTAGGGGGTCTTGGGGTCCCCTACAAAGTTGTTATACTCAACCCTTCATGGGCTCCACCCTCACGTGTTTGTCAAGTGAAGACTATTAACGCTCTGAGGAAGACATTGGAGGTTCAAGACTTTGTGGAGCTTGGTGCGATTGGAGCAATCAAAATCCTCTTCTTCAACATCATACATACATCTAGTACCCTCCAAGTAGAGCTCCAGGGTTGATGTGACATATTTTTTACTTCCTTTTCAATTTCTAGGGCTTGTTTTCTATCCCACATTTTTCATTTTATAGTTGTACTTGCCTTGTACTTTACTCATGTGGTTATACTTTAATTTTGTTGGTTGTTTACTTCAGTTTCCCTTTTTGAGTGTGTACAGATCTTTAAGGCTATGCCTTTCCTATTTGGGAAATGCCTTCAGGTGCTAGTAACTAACCCCTGGCCTATGAAAGGTGGGCTTGGGGTAGTCACGTCTAGGCCCCATGGGACGGGTCTTGGCAATGCTTCACTCTAATAATTCAATTATACACCTTACTCATTCAATATCATTAACTTTAAATTATAAAACATGGAATCATAGGGTTCATAAGAAAATTATGTCTCCTAGAGATTTCATGTAATGAGCTAATTCTAATGTGGGCATACAATTTTCTAGTTTTACATAGATACTATATTTATCAGTTTGAAATAGATTATCAAAAATATATTGGGAGCTTTAAACATAAAGAATGAAATAATAAACTTTGTATTCACATGAATCTTTATTCTTATCTTCTTATTTTAATAGAGATTCCTAATGACTTCTTTCATGGTGATCTTGTAAATCAAGTCATACTAGTGTAATAACCATTCTATTAAAGATCAAATGGTGTGAGGGAAAGTGACTTTATTCTAAAATATACAATCTAAGTAAAATAATAAATCTTAGGATGCCTTATAAAAGATCCTTTGGTTAATGTCATTGGTGTTGGAACAAATGATTCTTATATCTTAAAATTTAATTTTCTTTGTTTTTATTGTAAATTCACAATAGGTTTGAATAAAGAGTTTTTAAGGGAAAAGGTTTTATGGTGCAGATGAATTCAGTGTTGAAGGTGTCATCATTTCCTAGTATTTTCCATGTTTTTGGAGCTTAAGAATAGGAGGAAGGAGAAATATTAATAAAATGTAGTTTTATAGGACTGTATCATTACAAATATTGTAAAGGAATGGATTTCATTAATATTAGGAGTTTTGCAAAGATGTGTAGATTCAGGAAGGCTTATGATTTCATCAAGGTGTGGAGAATTATGAACGCACGATGGAAATATGGTGTTCTATGAGATAATGAGAAGCATCACAAATGGGTTAAATTTCTCCAGAGCTTCATTAGTGAAAGATCTTCAACGACATGTTTTTTAAGGTTCATGAAAATGATAATGGGATATTGGGATCTTCTCAAATGGATTTGTATATAAATAAGTGTCCACCCCACATTGGAAATTTAGGAGAGAATTGATGAAAATGGAGAATTGATCTGATTTCACAAAGGTCCACCTAATTGGGAAATATGTATTAATATGGAATTCTTCAAGATATTATAAATTGTGTAGTGAATGGATATGAATTGATTAATTCTATGTAATATTTTAGAATTTTTTTCATAATGACTAGGAGTTTCATAATGATTGTGTGTTTCATGATGGTTATGAGCTTCACTAAGGTTAGAATATTTGTGGAGTAAGGTTGCTTTGTGAAGGTTGGGATCATCGTGAAAGTGTGTGGGATCATGAATTATAGTATTTATTTAAGACATAAATGGGGTTTCATGATGTCTAGGATCTTTATTAAAAGTGGTGTTGAACATCTGGTTCCAGTGAATAGTGATTTCAAGTGAAAAAACTCAGGACTATAGTGTAAGTACAGTCCTTTCTAATTAGAGACAAATAATAAATTTACAATCTATTGATGTGACCTTTAAGTCATTAAATTGAGTAGAACATCACTAAAGGTAGTGAGATAAGGGGAGTCTATGAAAGTGTTCTGAGGGAGGTAATGTGTTATCCCTAAAATTCTTGTAAAGGCGGTGTGAATGACATAGAGTGACTGTGTTTGATCTTCTGTACTCTCCAATAAATAGTAAATCTTAGTGGATATAGGTATGACTAAAACACTATCAACGCATTCTCTATGGACTATCCCTTAATGAACCGTCTAAAAAGATTGTGGTGTCTCCATTCATGTGAATTTATAATATTAATGATTTCATCAGATAGATTTTACAAGTTTCCACCAATGTGGGAAAAAGATCCATCACTTCAAAAGAAAAATTTGACACCTGGATTCACCCCTCCCCTAACAGGGTGTTCTGGGGTCCTAAAAGTGGTATCTAAGTGAGGTTATTGGTGTTTAATCTATCCTCTATTGTTATATATAATTCTTTTAATTTTATGGTAATTCCATTATTTTATGGATTAAACTTTCAGATTTGGATTAATAAATTAGATCTCATCTATAATTCCTTGGGATGGATGTTATATTTTCCACAACTCTGGGGATTATGATATGTGATTTCATAAGTGTTTCTATGATATAAAATTATAAGAATTTTTTTTATGTTTATTACAAAGATAAAATTATATTAAAGAAGCATTATCTAATCAAATATATTTGAACGTGATGTGTTTAACTAGATCCATGTCCATGTGGTGGAAAATAGAAAATATATATGAAGGTGATAACAAAGTAAATTGAAAAAAAATTCACATCTTTCATAATAAGTTCCATGATTTAAAAATTCATCCAGATGAAAATACATATAGCTTCTTTAATCGCATAACTAATGTTTTTGGAGCTATTAGAGGACCTATGAAAAAATAAAGGATATTGTAATTATAATGAAAATTCTAAGAAGGATTCCTCCTCAGTAAAATAAAAAAAATTCAACTCTTGAGGAGGGATATTTTCCTAAGATTTCTCTTAATGGTCTACTAAGAATCCTAGTGTCATATGAAATGAGAGTCAAACTAGAAGTTGTATCCACTTGATTAATCCAGGAAATGATATTCAAATCCATGTAAAGCATGATATTTCAAAAGTTAGTGATGATGAGGAGTAAAAAATTCATTCTTTGTTTTTCAAGAAATTTAGGAAAGTAAATGGGATATTTGAAGTAAATCATTCATTGTATTTTGTTCATCATGGTAAAGTTAGGAATATTTTCTCTCGATTCCCAAATAATTTTAATGATGTAGAAAGTTAATCAGAAATCACATAGAATCCATAGAATATTTTCTATAATAAGGGATATTTCAAGTCAATAATGATAGAGAAATATCATTGTCCACAAATTAGAACAAGATAATAATTACCTTTTTGAGGATATAGAAAAATAGTTTAAATCTAAATCCAAATCATCAATGATGGATATAGTATAAAAGGTAGAACTTATAATATACAAATATAATCAGTTAATTGGTATTTTAGATCTCAAGGTGGAACTTGAGGGTGTACTTGATGATATTTAAAATCAAATAAAGAGAAATGTAATGATGAGATTTGTGCTGAAAGAGTCATCCGAATACGTTGATCAGCTTGAAGAATAAATTGATTGACTATAAGAATAGGGAGAAGAAAATATAACAACTCTTGAAAGATCATAATAGGTCATGGAATTTGAACATAGGATTGACGAGGAGGAAAAATTCATCAATGAAAATATGTAAATACTAGAGGAAAAGGAAAAGATATTTGGGGGGACTTGAATAATATTTTTTTTACTTTAAGGTGTAAACAGGAAATTGAATCCAAATAAAAGGAAATGAAGAATAAATTATAGTTTGGAAAATTTCCAGACATAGAGCAGTTAGAAATATGTAAATGTGATTTTGAAGGTGTAGAGAAAGACTTAAATGACCATAGATTAACATTTATAGGGAAAATGGAATTTTATGTGATGAATAAACCAAAAAAATGGAAATGGGATGAGCTAAAATAAATCTATGCACAAATTTTCTCATATCAGAAAGGCACCAATTGTCACAATTAAGAAATATTCGAAGAAAAAGGAAAATGGATATGAGAATAATCGTCAAGTATTTAGATAGTATATATAGTCAAATACCTTTAAAAAATATGGGACATGTGGGGGAATGTAATTGATATTACATTTCCCCTTAAGAAATGTCATTTCAATGGATTTATGGGCCATACCATGTCTTACCACGAAGAGTCAAGGAACTATCAAAATGGGGAAACGTTTGGAATTCAATAAAGGATAATGGGACCATATCCTTCATTATATAGAAGAAATAGTTTATATGGATATTATCATTAGTATTCTAACTATGTTTGTAATGTTTTTAATTGTAGTAAGAGGAAAGACGATAACGATATCTATAAAACTCAGAGACAAGTCAATAACTGTCAACCCAAAAAAGTTATTCTTGAAAATATGTTTTATACTATGGAGGAATAATATGTTTATGATGAAACCATTCATAATTAATAGATATCTTAATGTAAATATTTTACCTCAACTTAATCAAGTATATCATGGAAGGAAAAAAATAAAATCAAGAAATTTAGTCCTGTAGAAAATTCTCTCAAAGCTACAAAGAATAGTAACCCCTAGATCCTTGATAGTATATGCTCACCCCACATGATAGAAAATGAGGATTTTTTGAATAATGTTATGAAAAGTTTTGATAGAATAGTTAGATTAAAAAATAATGGTTCTTTAAAGATCCAAGGTAGTGGAAATAATGAATTAAAAAATTGGGAGCAAAGAAATGATGAAGTTCTCTATATAGACAGTTCATGTCACAATCTCTTATGTGCGAGTCAACTCTATATCTTAGGAATGATAGTGATATTTAATCATAAGGGGTGAACTATCAAAATAAATACAAGTAATTATCCCATGAAAGGATTTGGAACATATGACAATTTAGACTAGGTTGATTGTAAAGTAACTACTTGTTACTTAACAGTTGGATAAGAAAATAACTTTTTTCACCAGAGGTTGGGTAAAATTAATCAATAGAGCATGGAATACATATCTAATATTAATATAACTTTAAAAATTCTAAATCTAAATTGTGATCATGAAAATAAATTTTATGTATGTATGTGAGGAAATTTGGTCGAGATTTTATATCCACTAGATAATAAAAGGGAATTGAATCTACTTAATATCATCTAAATTGTCATATGAGGTCCAATGAATGTGTCTAGAAAATATGGAGATAGGTACATCATTATTTTAATTTATTATTAAATTATAATGGATTGTGTGATGTTAATTCAGAGAAAATGACAAGTGATTTATTGTATGAAGAGCGATCATCAATATGCATACAATGAAATTATATGCACAATAAAGATTATATGATCTAAAAATAGAGCAGAATACACATAAATTTAATTTGAAAACTACCACATAAAAAACATCAGATAAATAATGACATTACTTCAGTGAGAACACCACAAAAAATAGGTTCATTGAACATCTAAATCAACAGTTAAAAATATGGCTTGAACTATGTTGATTGAGATTCATGTTCTCATAATTACTGGAAATATTTTATTCAAGTAGTGATGTGCACTCAAAATCAAATAGGATTTTTATTTGAGAAACCAAGAATCCATATGAGATATAATATGGAAGGAATCCATCTCTGAAATATTTACATGTTTTTGGAATTAAATGTTTTATCTGAAACAAATAAGATTATCATAGAAAGAATGGTGATGTTGTAGATGAGGTAATATTCCTTGTATATTCAATAAAGATAAAATCGTGAAAATGTTATAATAATAAGCTTATAAGTGTTTTGGAAATCAATTATGTCAAAATCATTGAGGATAAAACCATAATTACTTCAAGGAGATCATATGTTGATATGATTCAAGATGAAGAATAATTTGTAAAAGGGACAGATTAAAATAAAAAAATAATGTTACAATTGAAAAATTCTTTGGGATCACAAAATGATGATGATTTATAAGAAGAATTATAATAGGAACCCATTGATGAAGAAACATCATTAAAACCTTACAGGATAAATAAAATAGTATATGAAAATCAATTAAACAACATTAGGGATAAGACCTCACCTTCAAAAACAAGGATAATGAGGAATGAAGCACATTCAACCTTCCTATCACCTATGGAACAAACCTTGTTTAAAGAATAAGTTATGGATAAATCATAATATAATTACATGAATGATGCACTGGGTTATATTGACAAGAAATGGGCACAGGTTCTTGTTAAGAGACCAAAAAATCACAATTTGATTGGAAAAAAGTGTATCTTTAAAAAAATTGATGTGTATGGTAATGTGATTTGAAACAAGGATTACTTGTTATTTGAAGGCTATACATAGACTAAATCCATTAATATTGAATAAACTATTTCTCTAGTAGCTATATTGAAGTTGATCGGGCTTTTATTTTACATGGTAATTAAAATAGTGTACAATGTTTATTAGATGGATTTCAAAACGTTATTCTTTAATGGATTTCTTAAAGTAGAATCCAACATTAAATAGTTAGTGTGATTTAGTACTATAAAATTTGGGACTAAAGTTTTTCTATTAAAGAATACTATCTATGGTCTAAAGTAGGAACTATGATCATGGTATTCTGGATTGGATGTGTATATGGAGAATATTGAATTTAAAAGAGGAGGGGTAAATCATAATCTCTAAGGGAATAATTCTAAAAAATATCAAATTATGTTTCTTGTGCATGTCAATGATATTATATTTGGTGTATGTATGCATGCATTAGTGAAATAATTATCTTATCACATGAAATATGAATTTGAAATTTTTGTGATTCATGAACTCACATACTTTTTGGGGCTACGAATGGTTTAAATAAAGGATTATACCTTTATTTCTCATGAAAAATATATAATAGTGTTGTGGAAGAAACTCAACATGCATGAATCCAACCCAAAATCTACTCTGATTTAAGTATGTGGAAAATAAAGAACTCATACGGATGTGAAATCTATAGATCCCACCATATATAGAAGAATCATTGGATGTTTGTTAACTTGACTAAAACATAGACAAATATCATGTTTCCAACAAGATTATTAGATCACTTCCAACGTAATTATATGGAAGAGAATTTGGAATTAGCTAAAATAGTAATGAGGTATATTAAAGGTAATCTAAATGTTGGCTGATACAGTTCATTAGAAAGAGATAATTAATTTCCATCATTTTCTGATGGTGACTGGGTTGGAGATGTAGTAGTTATAAAGTCCACAAGAAGGGGAGAATTTTTCATTGGAAATAAATGTGTGGGATGGTTGAGAAAGAAACAATAAATCACTTCTCTTAGTACAAATGTAGTAGAGTATATCCCTACCTAAAAGGGTTGACCTCAGCTATTATGGATGAAGCAAAAAATTGAATGATATTGTTGATGACATGAAACAACCAATGGTGATTCACTGTGATAATAAGAGGGTGATCGATCATACTAAGAATTTGGTTCAACACTCTCATACCAAACATATTGAGTTATATATCATTTTCATCAAAGAAAATTTTGAACAATGTGTGATTAAAAATTATCAAAATGGAACTGATGACCAAGTGGATGACATCCTTAATAAGAAATTAGAAACACCAATGTTTATGAAACATCAGTTTAACCATAGTGTTTAACCACCTCCCATTGCATGAGGAGGTTACATATCATCAACTCTCCCCATTTGTGTTAACTGTTTTAATCCATTTGTTGAATTGATGTAGGCTTATAGGGGAGATATGATCCAGGGGGAGTTTTTTGAGAACAACAAGTATAAATACTTGTTCATTGGGTTTATTGTGAATGGAGGAGATAAGTGAAAAGTTGAATTCAAGGATTTATCTATAGGTTTACTATATTTATTTATGATATATGGTGGCATGAGAATATCTTTTTACCATATTATTTTCAACATCGAGATTTTTCACATAGACATAAAGTGATGGATGACCTATTTCAGACCTTTTAGTTTTTTTCTCAAGGATGGTGCTTTATTGAATTTATCTATATATTTACAACAAAACAAAAGGAGAAGATTATCGAGACCAAGGATTTTCACAAATATAAATGGGTTTTTGTATGTTTTTTTTTCAATTCACACTAAGGTTGATCATGGAGTTTTCAGGACAAGAGATATTACCATTCATATGGATTCATTATTGAATGTGGAATCATTTCCAAGTGTTTTCAATTTTTTGGAGCTCAAAATCAAGAGGAAGGATGAATCTTCATGAAAGGGGGATTTACAAGACTATCTCATTAAAAATATGGTAATATAGGGATTTCATGATTATTAAGAGCTTTAAGAATATGTGGTGATTCACAAAGGCATCCAGTTTCACAAAGGTACAGAGATTTGTGAACGAATGATGGAAAGTTGGAGTTCAATGCAATTACAATATGATTTACAAATAGGTTAAATTTATTTATAGATTTGATATTAAAGGATAATTGTGAACATTATTTTGGAGGTCTGTAAAAGGGATACTAGGAACCTGGGATCTTCACGAAGTCTTGATTCTATAAATAGGTGACCAACCCTCATTTAATTTTTTTTAAAGAATTGGTGAAAATAGGGAATCACTATGATTTCACAAAGGACAACCTAATCAGTAAATATTTAAGAATCAGTAATAGTTTGATGGAAAAAATTTAAAAGTGAATGGATATGAACTGATTGATTCTAGTTAATATTAGAAAAGGTTGTTTCCCGAAGTTTGGGAGTTTTGAAAATACAGTGTGTTCTGTGAAGGTTGTAAGCTTTGCGAAGGTTGGAAGCTTTGGGAAGCTTGGTTGCTTCATGAAGGTTGGTAGAGTCGAAAAAGTGTGTGGTTTCATGTTTTCTAGTATTTCTTTGAGACATAAAGGGGTTTCATGATGTCTTAGAGATTCATGAAATGTTTTTTTTGAACATGTTTTTCCTGAAAAGAGTGCTTTCAAGTGCATCAACTCAAGAATACAGAGTAAGAAAGGTCTCATGAAAATTAGAGACAATGAATAAATCCAAAATCTAATAATTTGACCTTCATGTCATTATAGTGAGTAATAATTAACCTAAATTAGTGATCTAGGGGGATTTGATTGATGTGTTACAAGATAGGTGGTGTGCTATCCCCAAAACGCATGTAAAGGCAATGTTCCGGACATAGATTTACTATGTAATATTCTGTACTCTCTAATAACTAGTGTAGCATAGTGGATTTTGGCATGATTAAAACATTATTGATGTATGATCCTTGGACAAGCCCTTAGTGGAAAACCAAGTAAAATAGTTTTGTTACCTCTCTTCATGTGAATGTTTAATAGCTGCATGATTCCATCAGATGGGTTTTAGAAGTTTCTACCAACATCAGAACAAGATCCATCGCTTTAAAAGAAAATTTTAATTCACCGATTCACCCCTCCCCTATAATGGTGGTATGGGATCCTAAAATTGGATCAACCTAACCTCATTGGGAGGAATCAATAGATGGGTTGGTGATTTTTTTTCTTCTCCACTGGTTCTTGAAGTAGATTCTCATGGAATTTCTTTTACCTTTTCCAATTAATAGTTAATGGGTTTTCTTATCCTTATTTATTGATTTAAATGGATATAATGGAATATAAATTAGTATCTATAATTTATCTTTACCACATGTAACAATTCATACTAGACATTAACTTCCATATGGAATTATAGAAAAGAACTTGATCTCCAGGTTAGAAGGTCTTTTACTGAATCAGTTTTTCATGTGAAACTATAGTTCTCTCTTTATTAATTATAGAGTTTTGAAAATATTGTATTATGGTTTTCTCAAGATTTTATAACTAAATTTTCCACTCTTTTAAATTACTCACCAGATCCAAATTAATTTTTTTAATAGACCAATTTTTTTAGTTCTCCAAAACCACTAGTAGAAAATATTCATTCCATAAATTAAGCAGTAGGGACTCATTCATATGGTTTTATAATAGGTTTTCCAGAATTCCCCTAATTTTTATTCAATCATTTGTCTCTAATCCTTCTTGTTGAGTTTAACCATTTATTCTAAGATACTATTAATGTCTAATTTAGACACCTCAACTTGGCCATTTGTTTGAGGATGGTATGGTATAGATGCCTTATGATGAACCCTATACTTTTAAAAATAACATAGATATGTATATTGAATACAAGATTCCCTTGGACACTGATGACACCCCATAACACTCCAAATCAAACAAATGATTTCATTCTTGACAAGATCACATACAATACTGGCATCATCAGTCTTGGTGGCCTTATCTTCCATCCATTTCAATACATAATCAATATCATGTAATGTGTAAGAATTAAAAAAGTATGTGGGAAAGGGTCCCATGAAATGAATACCCTATAATTCAAATATTTTAAAAAATATAATAGTTTTCTAAGTAATCTCATAACTTTTTGAAATATTTCATGAATATTGAAAATTGTAACATTTCTCACAATACTCGTGAGAATATTTAAACAAGTTTGGATAATATATTTTAGATTTCAAGTCCTTTAAAAACATTCTTTAAGTCAAAAGTGGCCTCCAAAATAAATTGTATGATAAATTTAAATTTCATACTCTATTTTACTTGCTGATAATTACCTTCTTATGAGATAAATCATTATATATTTTCCAAAGAAATTGATCCTCCAAAATATAAAATCTATATTCAACCATGATTTTGAGTTTTTGATGATAGTTAAGGTGAGATAGTTCTTAAGATATTTCTAGATAATTTACTATGTTAGAATACCATGGTACTTATCCTTCCATGATGTAGAGTTGTTCTCTAGTTATGTAGTCATTAAGTGGATTTAGTTCTAGAATTTATATTTCTGTAGTGTTTGGAAGTCTACTAATGTGATCTGCCACATGATTTTCAACTCCCTTTTTGTCCTTGAAATCTTGGTTTAACGCTTGAAAGAGTAATATTGATCATTCCAACAATTTCATGGAATCATACTTCTTCATCAATTACCTATGTGTTGTATGATCATAAAATAAAAACCTCTTTAGTTCTAGGTAAATAAGATCTAAATTTATACAATGAAAATACAACATCAAGGAAACATTTTTTAGTAGTTAAGTAATATTGTTAAGTGACATCCAAGGTTCTTGGGGCATATGTTATGTCTTGTGGGTTTTCTTTAATCCTTTGAGAAAGGACTGCTCCCATTTCTTGGCTTGATAAATTAAAAAGTAGATCAAAATGAAACTCCCAATTCGTTGGTTTCATAATTTTCGGGGAAATTGGTATCTACTTTTTCTCGTATTTTTTTATAATCACCAATAAAGTCAAATTTAGCTTATTTTAAAAGAAATATTGAAATACAAATTGAAAATTTACTGAAGTCATGGATAAATTTTCAATATAATCCCACATGACCTAATAATGATCTATTATGTTTTAATAAAGAAGGATATGTCACATAATTGATCAATTCAACTTTATATTTATATAACTCAATGCCTTTTTGTGAAATTATATAACCTATTAATATCCCATATTCAAATATAAAGTTATATTTCTCAAAATTCAATGAATACTTCTCTTAATGCATGTTATTAAGACTTTTTCTAGATTTCCTAATAAATGATCAAAAGAATTTTAAAAAAATGTTAACTTTTTGAGAAATACCTTCAGGTAGTCCTATAATCTAAAAATATACTTACCATACACCATAGTAATATATATGGGGAATCTCATTACCCAAAAGGAATCTTATTTTAAGAAAAGGTTCCAAATGAATTGGTGAATGTGGTCTTATCTTGGTCTTTTGGGGAAATTAGTACATAAAAGTAACTAAAAAATCCATTCAAGAAACAATAATTTTTCATCCCTACTAATCTTTCTAGAATTTGTTAGATGAATGGAATGGGGAAGTGGTATTTTCTTGTTAGTTGATTGATATTTCTATAGTCAATGAACACTCTATAACTATTCCAATCTCTTTTTGGAATTAATTAATAATTATCACTTTCCAAAATTGTCAAACCAATTTTTTCAGGAACCACATGGATGGGGCTGACCCATTTTGAGTAATAAATGAGGTATATTATGTTGACTTATAGTAAATTCTCTATTTATTTGTTAATGTTTCCCTCAGAATTCGGGGATGACCTCGTTGATTAAAGGTTCCAACATTCCAATAGGTTTCTAATGGGTTTGTTCGTAGAACCATAAACATCCAATGATTATATATCCATTTGAACCTACTTTCCAAAGGTAGGCGCTCATTAGTTGTGAACTGATGAGGCTTAGGAATTTGCATTGGTCGAGAGGATGGAAGGTTGGACTCATCACACCTTTTTGAGGGGAATTATTGTCTACTCCGGGACTCTCTTTATAGATTTAAGTTATTTTCATGAATCCTTTTTACATTACCAAGTAAAAAATGAGCTTTCCTTTAGTCTGACAATCAATGATTGATATGTAAGAAATTCAGAGAATCTTTTATATGTATTCAAGGTTCTTCATCAATGAAGAATCATCTGTATTTGTTAAAGATTCTTATTTGATGGTATCTTTAAAATACATAAAAGTATCTTGGTCATTATGATGACCATACTAGTTTTAACGCCACTCAGTGGGGCACATGAAGTTTACTGTCATTCAGGAGGACATGGATTATTTCAAAATTAGGATTGTACCCGTTGATGGGCTACCTACGTATCCTTTGTTTTAGAAAAGGAATCATAACCCACATAGTTTCAATAAGGGAGTATGATGCTTATTCATGATTGATGGCTCAAAAAAAGAAGTCATGATTAATTTTACACTCTAAGCTCACGTGATTCATGCTTGGTGTGAGAAACAAGAGGTATTGGTAAAACCAGACAATTATTCCACTAAAGATGCAATGATGTGGGGCTTATGTGTTTATGACTGCCCAAAATAGATGAGGATTAAGATTTACTTCAGGGAATAAATCCCAGAACAGGGTCTATAAAGGTATATGTACTTTATGGAGATTTGGATACTCTAATCTTGGGGCTTACTCCTAAGAAAGATTCCCAAGTTAGGAGTGGACTTATGATTGGGTTTTACTCTTGAGAAAGAAGCCCCAAATAAAAAGTAAATTAGAACTGGTTAAGAGAAATTAAGACTGGGGCTTACTCTTGAGAAGGACGCCCAGGTTAAGGGACTTGAAAATTTAAGGGACTTGGGGCTTACTTCTAAAGAGGTTGCCTATATTTGAGAATTATGACCAGGGCTTATTCCTGAAAAGGAGGCCTAGGTTAATAATTATAACTGGGGCTTATTCTTGAAAAGGAGGCCCAGATTAATGAGTTCTCTCATCTTGAAGGATGAGGTTGATTGAATGAAATCTCAATCTTTAGTGAAATAAAGATGTGTAAATCACTAATTTTGGAGAGATATTCCACAGAATTCCTTTCAGATAAGAAAGTAAAATCAAGAAATCATGCCATAAATGGCTTTAAAGAGTGTCTTGAAGACTGAATCTTTGAATAGGAGAGGTGGAATGGCATAAGAGGGGTGAAATGGGCAAGAAGGGCACCCAAAAAGGCAGAGGCGTGCAAGTCCTAGCAGGCGCTTAGGTATTGCATGGGTGCGTAAGTCCTGGTCGCACAGGTATACCTGCGCGACACATGGGTACTTGCACGTTTGTAAACCAGCATGGTAATACTTGGGAGATCCTTGACCAATTCCTTTATCATTATCCTGAGGTACTTCCAGAAGAGAGGCGCGCAAGTTTTGGTGAGGAAGTAGGGCGGCATGCAAGTATGTTCATTTCCCTTAAGGGTAAAACACCTTAGGCATGCAAGTGTTAGTGAATTCTAACACTTAGACCTTACTCCTCCTGTTTAGACCTTCCATTCTAGGTAAAGAATTACCTTAGAAGTGTTCGGAAGACCTGAACAAGTGACTTGGGAGTTCAGAGATCTAAATCTGAATTCTGGAAAAATCCCCCCAAAATGGGGGGCCCACCGGGGGTATATATAGGCTAGAGAAGACCCAGGGTGGTTATCACCTAGGGCGCGCAAGTGTACTTGTGTGACCATTGTAGAACTTGTTCCACCCTTGTAGAATGTTCTTCTTATTCCTTCCTTTGTCAATTTTTGATATTTGTCCAAAGGTTGAATCACTTTGAGCTCAGGGTATTTTTTTCAGTGGTTAGACTCTGTGACGAAAGGAGCATCAACAAAATCCCCCCTCAGAGTTGGATCCAAAATAAATGAGGATTTGACTCTGAGTAAATTGAGAATCAAAAAGAAATTGGGGTGCGCAAGGATGGGAGTGCAAATGAGCTTCGGGTGCGCAGGGTCTGGCGCGCAGGGGTACGGCCTTTAATCGTGCAGGGTCCGGCGCGTAGGGTTCTGGTCGTTTCAATAAATAGAGGACTCCATTCTGCGCAAAGGACCCGGATTTTGCGGATTTCTTTCTCTCGGCACGCATCTTGGCTCTCGACTTTTGCTCGTCCACTCTTCTTTTTCTTGTGTCGCGCTGCTCTTAAGTTATTTAGACTAGCGCGGCGAAACCTTCATGCCCAATACTTGCGCGACCTAAAGTGACTTGCACGCCAACTATGGGACTTGCACGCCTTAATGAATTAGCCAATTTCTTCAAATCCTTCACAAATTTTATGAAAAATAATCATACTTTAATAGTTAATTATTCAACTTTTGTGTCGATCAAATGGCTCTAAAGAGAATCGGAACGGCTGATGAACTGGCGAGCAAAAGAATTGATGAGATGATGGACATTGTTGGCCATGATTACTATTCCATCTATGAAAACACTCTTCCAGACTTGGCTAAGCAACTGAAGAAATATCATCGTGACATCCCACACAGTATCTATCTGCCTCTGTATGGCCATGGTCACTTGCAAGATGTCAATATTCCAGAGGCAAAGAACTATCTCCCGCCTTCCTGGTTTCAGTCATATACCAACTTTTCTTCAGCAAATGTCTCAATCATAGGAACATCTTAAAATGCTGGAATAGTAAATAAATCTTATATAATGCATCATAGCTCATGTGCTCCAGATCTGAAGCTTCACAAGCTTGAGCTGCAACCAAATTGTTATCCTTCAGTATTTCGAAACTCTTAGATGGATCAATCCAAAGGCAGGAAGGAGAAATGGGAATTCTGTTCTGGAGGAGGGGTGAAGCCAACTTGGATGTGGTTTTATTGGGTGCGAAAAACTTGTGAAGAGTTTATCGAGAATCTGAAGGGAGCTGCAATCTATGAAGCCGTCTGGGCTGGGCAGACATATGTTTATAGGAATGATAATTTTGCACCGGAATTGCTTAGCCGCTGGAGCCCAAAAACTAATTCTTTCCATCTGACCCATAGAGAAGTAGGAATTAGTTTGTGGGATGTCTACAAGATCTCAGGGGTTCCAATCCTGGGTGATATGTATAATGAATTCTTCCCTCTAAAGGAAACCATGAATGATCCAGAGAAGACTCCAGATTTGGTTCGAGCGTTATTGAAGATTTATCATAAGCTCAGAATCTTAAAGACTTCAAAGACTTATTCTAGAAGGTATATTCATCCAGAGGAATTGATAAATGTGTTTCTCAAGAATAAGAGGGAAAAGGGGCCCACCTGTACTCGTCCTACTAGCTAACCTAGAGCATATAAGAGAGGTATTCATGGCACATTCTGGCCAACTCTGGAAGCAGAAGATTTTGAGAAATGGGGGTATGAAGTGAATTATAAAATCTCGGAGAAGACCCATCTGGCAGGCTTTTTAGCCTTATGGTTCGATGTCTATCTCTTTCCAGTTAGAGATTCGAAGGGAGGCGTCAGGGCAGGGACTTTCGTTACCCTATCCAAGTTGGATGAGAGGATGATGGTGGGGTTGGCTACCCCAGTTTTGGAAAATCTTCACAGGATCTTACTCCATGTTTATATGGGTAAGTCTCCTTTGATATTAGTGGGACCATTCCAAGTTTTATGGGGATGGATCGCCACTCACTTCCAGACATATACTGTTCAAAAAGAAATATAGATTCTCGGAAGTTCTTTCAGGCCATCTGTTCAGGCCTTCTCTGGAATTTATCCTTTGTACCTCAATGCTGATGATATTAGGCCAAGGATGGGTATGCATAAGGAATTCCACTTCTTTCCCTATGGAAATCCACTGACAGGGCGATTTGTTGATGATGGATCAGTCAGCTTGGAACAGAGGTCTTATATGCTAGCCTGCAGAGATGGTGTATTGGCCACCAGAATTGATGGGGAAATTATATGTGAGGCCTATGCTCTATATTGATTTTCATGCCAATTCAAGTGTCTGCAAACAACTGTTTTGTCTCCTCCAATGCATGTCAGATCAGAGTAGCATCCAATGGTTTCTCAGTAGTTATGGTTGCTAACGGCTATGGAAAGGACTGGGGCAGTCTTTGACTTACCAAATTCTGAAGTGGTAAGAAATTTGACTGTATGGTATGCTGAAAACTGGATAGAGTCATATCTTGAGGCCATATTGAATAATCCTTTTGACTGGGTTGGGAAGAAGAAGAGAACCATTGTGAAAGAAACAATTCAGGTGGTAGGTTATTCTTCCACTCCTGAAGCTGGTTCACCGAGTTCTTCAACCGAGGCTGATTCATCAGATTCTCAGGAGATACAACATGTGTCAAAACGGCCCTGTGCCGTATATAATCCCCTGCCAGAATCAAGAGAGCCACTCCATCAACTCCTGGCGAGTTACTTTATTGAGGCAATTTAATTTCCAATAACTTTATAGAGTAACAAGTTTTCATTCTCTTTTTATAGTTGCAGGAGCTAGGAAGAAATTAAAATCCAAGGTTGTAGGACCCTCTTCACAACTTTCTAGTACACCTGCATATCTACGACCAGAGGCCATCCAGACATGGTGGGATGTATACTGCGATATTGAAACTATCTGGATGGAGCTATGTGAAGGGTTACATCTTCCTGAAATAGGGACTCTTCAGGCTCCTACAAATATTCATTTCAAGGATAACCCTGATGAAGTAAGAGCCTATGTCAAAGAGTTGAAGGACTACATATATGCAACTAATGTTCCTATCCCTATCACCAAGAAGGTGAAGGAAATGATGGATCACGGCACCACTGATGAGGAGTGGCATGAGTATGTGGCTCCTGGAGATGTAAGTTTTCTTTCCTTATTTTCTTTGCAACTTGATTTCAGTTTAAGCTTTATTATTCAAGGAAATTGTTTTCTTCATCTTGCAGCTTTCCAAAACTACTGAGGTTCCTTCGCCCCAGTATAGCCTTGGTGGTACTACCATCGGGGCTGCTATTGAATCTCCTCGTGAACCAGGCGAGATATCTCCAGGCCAAAAGGCCATGTATGGGGAGTTTCACCTGGCTTTCCCCTCACCAATTCATGTGCCAATAAGGGAGACTACCGACAATCCTAAAAAACCAAAAGGACAAAGGCGATGAAGGAGGAATTCCATCGCTAAACTCTTTATTAGCAGTGGTAAGTTCTTCAGATAATAATGAGTCCTAAACCATGAAACGATTGCTCATTTTCCTTGGAATTGCAGGGGCTTCTTCAATTTCCCCTCTGAGGGAAAGGACTGATCCTCCTTTGAGTACTACAGAGGGTTTTATGGAACAATCACAGATTCAAGCTCACTTGGCTTCTCTTGGAGAAGATCTAGCATCTGTTCCCAGTATTCCTCCTACTGCTGTTGCAAGAAGAGAAGAAACTATTTCTGGTAAGTCAACAATGATTCATAAAAATGTTGAACGAAACACCGACTGACTTCCATTCTGTGATACTTCAGGTTCAACTCATGCATTAGAGCTTCTGGCAGTTGTTGCAACTAATGCCATGATTTTATCCAAAGATGTTGTCTAGGGTCAGGGGCTTCATGACGTAAGTCATCAAGAAGACACATCAAATGCTCCCACTGGTGAGACTAACCAGGATTCTGAAATATCATTGGATGAAATGATGAATTGTTGCATGTCTTTCGAAGAATTTCATGATCATTCTAAGTTGTCATGTGATTTAGAAGACCTTGGGTGTGAGTGTTATCTTTCTCCCGGTAAATTTTCTTATAATTTAAACTTCTAATCATGACTGAAAATAATATGCAGTTCTATCCATATAAGCTGTTGAACTGCCAATGCCTAAAGAGGGTGTGGACATTGATGCCAACCCCACCATTGCAGAAACATTATCTCAAGTAGAACTAAACCCAGTAAACCCTCCTAAGACCCATCTTGAAGATCCTATTGAGACTGGGAAAGATGGGGAAGAGTCTTCTCAGTTTTTTGATCCACCGTCGGGTAAGGAATAACAATAATTATGATTGTACTTAATTTGCAAGACAATCAATTCTTTTGTTATCCTTTAAAACTAACCAAATCTTTCAACTAATTATGCAGAGCCATCAACTGCAGTGGCTAGATCTGGAGGTGAGGACTCAGCCTCTGCCCCAACGGGAATTGAAAGCAAAGAAGCATAGGTCAGGGGGGAAGGAGCATAATAGGGCACTTCTTTAAGTATATTAAACCCAGATTACATGCCCCCCTGTGATGATGATGTTGAATCAGACCCAGAGGTGCTTAAAGCATTCAGCTTTTCACGACGCAAGTCACGGAACAACGTATGGAAAATCATATTTGAGGTTACTTTAGAAGAGATATCATCAAAGATCCCTCAATTATCATCCCAGTTTGTCATGGTAGGACTTGGCGGTTTTGGATATGAAAAGATCCATGCCGCGATGAAACATGTCATCTTAAAAAGGGTGCAGGAGAAAAAGTGTCACGAAGATCTGACTAGGGTGAAACTGTCAGTTAACATCGGCGAATTTGAGGCTACGGTATCCCAAGATGAGGCTGATTATGCTGCCAAGATGAAGGAGCTGAAGCACAAAATCAAAGAAAAAGTCATCCAGCAGGTGCAGCTCCAGCAACAATTCGATGTTGTTACTAGGGAACTTGATCAGCTCAATAATTCATTGGAGGGAGCTCAAACAAATGGTATGAAAGCCATTGCAGATGCCAAGAAGGAACTTCATCAAGCTGAGAAGAGTGAAGCTGGTTGAGTGCACGAGCTTCAAGTAGCTGCTGATGAATCTCGGGATGTTGTACATCAAGTGAAGACTTATGTTGACAGTCTTTTGTAATCTCCTGAAAAAGAGAAGAGGCTCCAATCTGTCGACGTCCCTATAATTCTTGTGCATCAATGAAGAGTAATTTTATCTTAAATCATTTATGCTTGTATTCTTTCACTACCTACTTTAAATTTTGCCTAAACTAATGGGCCTAGTAAGCATAGTTTGATTTTTACTAGGATTAATATAAATAACCCTACAAACTTTGAAACTCTTAATTGCTCACTATTACCTAAATCATACAAAATATATGTTTAGTGAGATGGAACATGACTTTTATTCCGAGTTCCCTTGTATTTTGTGGGCAGTTTAAAGTCATGCACATCGGACATAAGGAGGATAATGTTTAAGGTCGAAATAGCTTTGACCGAAATGGATTAAAATTGACTCAATTCCTTGACAATTTATCTAAAAACATATTACCATAATCAAGTATGAGGTGGGGAAATGTAAAATATGACTTAAGAATATTTGAATCTGAGGAATGATTTGAAAAAGAGCTAAAATGCATTTGAATAAGTAGTTACCAAGAATTAAGTTACCATTATTTAACAAACTCGTTAGGGGGTTGAATTATGCAGGGCCACTGAAGGGCCTTGGCTGTATAGTCAAATAATAGTATCTTTTGGCTGACAAGTCTGTTATGTGGATTGTTTATGCAAGGCCGCCTAAGGGCACGTGCTGCATAGTCAGGAAAAAGAACTCTCAGAAATTTACCTTTCTACTGCTACAAGCTAGTGAATGTTTATGGAGATTTAAATTTTCCAAATTATAGAGTTTGTTGTATGGAAAGAGATACTTGAATATGGAGAAGATATTTCCGAACAATATTATCGAAGAACTGGATGGATATCACTTCTATGAAGGTCTGACCCAAACTTAGGGAAGAAGAATATAAACCATATACTTGAATACTTTCAGATCATGAAAAAGGATATGGGACAAATATGTTAAGGATGGCTATTTTTTCGGATCCATACATACTGTCATTTAAGATAAATAAGGACAAAAGAGGATTTCTTCCCAAGAATGAAGTTACCATTATTTAACAAACCCGTTAGGGGGTTGAATTATATAGGGCCACCTAAGGGCATTGGCTTCATAGTCAAATAATAGAATATTTTAGCTAAAAAATCTGTTATGGAGACTATTTATGCAAGGCCGCCTAAGGGAACGTACTGCATGGTAAGGTAAAAGAACTCTCAGAAATTTGACATTTTGTGACTAAAAGTCAATAAAAGGGTTATTAAGATCTGAAAATATTTAAGGTTAGGATTATGACACATAAAGATGGGTATTTTCCAATGTATACAAAGATACACAGATCAATGATAACCATAATCATGTTGTCGCTAGATCCTTAATTGAAATGTTGGACTTCACTACGTATCCAATAAGGATGGGAATCAAGAAATACGTAGTTCTTGAAATACAGTTTAACATCATGTGATACAAAAGGATTGGATATCTTAGTTTAGGGTCATATATCTTGGACCATTGTAAGAAATACACAGTGTGTGTTATCATGGGGACATTTCAGCCAAGGGACTGGAAGTGGAATTTGGGGTTAGTCCCAAAAGACTTAGGGCTAGATTCAAGGGATACTCAAACATTCCTACGCATCCCATATGGATGGGAATCAAGCCCACGAAGTTCTTGAAATACCATCTGTACAAATTTGGTTCATACATGTGAAGGGTGAAAGGGGACTTTAGTGCAATGATGGTTTAACCCAAGATAAAAGGTTTGGGAATTTCCATGTATGCATGTAGTCTTTGAAATGAAACATGATTGAAAAATCAATGAAAATAATGGTTCCCTCTCAGGTGAGGGTATCAAAGAATATTGTAGTTTATTATCATACTGGACAAAATTGTTGTATAGTTTAACGTCATATAACAAGGACGAATGTGAACCAATGTAAAGATATTGATTCTAGGGGCAGTTTCACGAATCAACATCGTATGAGATGGAGGTGAACCGATGTGAAGAGATTGGTTTTGGGCTTAAACCTTGGGAGGTTGCCTACGTACCCAGCCTGGAAGGCAAGGATCAAAGTCTGTCTAGTTCAATTAAAGAATAAATTAATGATCAAGTTGTTCTTGGGGACAAAAACCTAAAAAATGATGTTGGGACTTACGCATGGTTAGCGGCCCAGAGAGGGTGTTATGGTTGAAGTTTTCTCTAAGATCATGTGAGTCATACTCAGTTTGAGAAACAAGAGGTAGAAACAACCCTAACGATGCATAGTTTTATGTCATGTAGGACATATAAAGGGACTATGCAGTTTTAAGGCCTTACAGTTAGGACTATTGGTGCTGCACAGTTCAATGTCATGTAACAAGTACAAAGTACAGTTTAATGTCATGTAGGACGTATTAAAGGATTTTTGGTATAGTTTAGCATCATGTAGTTAGGACGATTGGGACAATACAGTTTAATTTCATGTTGGACAAAAAGAGGACTGTGCAGTTTAATGTCATGTAGTGAGGACAAAAGAGTACACCATTTAACGTCATGTTAGACGTAAGTGCAAATTGTTTAAGGTCATATGCATGGACCAAAAAAGGGACGATACAATTTAGCGTCATGTTGGACATAAGTGCCAATAGTTTAAGGTCGTATGCATGGACCGTTGGTTATGCAGTTTAACATCTTGCTGGATGTAAGGGACTTCTATATAGTTTAACGTCATATATCAAGGATGATGAAGGGGGACACAGTTTAATTTCATGTTGGACGAAAGTAAAAATTATTTAAGGTCATATGTATGGACCATTGTTGTATAGTTTAATGTCATATAGCAAGGATTATGAAGGGGGGCATAGTTTAACGTCATGTTGGACGTATTAGGGACTTTTCACAGTTTAACGTCATGTTGGACGAAAGCGCGAATAGTTCAAATTCATATGAATGGACCATGGATGGTTCGGTTTAACGTCATGTTGGATGAAAGGGGGACTGTGCAGTTTAATGTCATGCATTGAGGACAAATTAGGGACTTTTTCACAGTTTAACGTCATGTTGGACGAGAGCGCAAATATTTTAAAGTCATATGCATGGACCGTGGATGATGCGGTTTAACATCTTACTAGACGGTGCTGCAGTTTAAGGTTATACCAGACCATTGATGATATATTTTGTGTTTATACAAAATACTTCTTAAAAAAACTAGCATTGGTTGGAGTAGTGATGAGTTCTCCATCCATTGAGATTAAAGAATAAGCTCCATTGGAGTAGACCCTATGTATTGAGTAAGGTCCTTCCCATTTTGGCTCAAGCTTGGGGGGTTTCTTTCCTGGTATCATTGGAGTTCTGAGAACTAATACCAATTCTCCCTGAGTGAATGAACGAAGACGAACTTTTTTGTTGAAAGCTCGTGCTATTCGATTCTAATAGACTTCTAAGTGGTGCAAAGTGCACAATCTTTTCTCATCTAATCGTTCCAATTCATTCAATCACTTTTGAGATTGTTCATCTGTAGATGATTGATCACAAATGGAAACTCTGAGCGAGGGTAGTTGAACTTCAATTGGAAAGACTGCTTTCGTTCCATATACCAATGAATATGGAGTTGACCACGTTGTAGTGCGGGTGGTAGTCTGATAAGCCCATAAAGAATGAAAGATTTTATCAGGCCGTGACCTCTTATATTTATCCACCATCTTTGCCAGTATATTTGAAAGAGTCTTGTTAAAGGATTCTATCTAGCCATTGGCCGCTGCATGATACCGAGATGAATGGTTGGATTTGATGTTGTGTTCTTGATACAACTTCTTCACCTCAGATAAACAGAAGTTGGTGCCACTGTCTGTCAATATGGTATGAGGGGCACCAAATCTGGTAATGATGTTAGACTTGATGAAGCTAAAAATGCATTTAGAACTGACTTCCTTGAGAGGTATTGCCTCTTCCCATTTGGAAAAGAAGTCAGTAGCAGTAAGAATGTACTTAAACTGCTTGGCCGTAGCCAAAGGGTAAGGTCCCACCACATCCATTCCCCAAGTGGAAATTGGCCATGAGTATTTAGCTATCTAAAGCAACTCTGGAGGTTGATGAATGAAGTTGGAATGTACTTGGCATGAATGACACTTCTTTGTGAAATCAACACAATCTTGTATCATTGAATGCCAAAAGTATCCAAGCCTTCGAATCTGATCAGACAGTCTATGTCCATACTGGTGGGCACCACAGACTCCTGCATGCATTTCTTTCATGATAGCCATTGTCTCTTCACCATCAATGCATCTGAAGATAACTCCATCAAAACCACGTTTGTAGAGAATTTTCTCTAGGTGATCTGGGCTATCATAAAGAGTAAAATTGACCACACGTCGCTGAATTTGTTCTTTCTCAGCTCTATCAGGTGGAAGTGTTCCCTTTTGAAGGTATTCCCTGATAAGTGACATCCATCCTGTAGTATGACCATACGGTTTTGAATGGGACTAATTTCATTAATTTCCTCTCTTCTGATTCGAACATAAGGTGAAATTGCACGACGGTGGGCAATACTGATGGTTGTCTCATCCCGATTTGGATCTTCCAGAGCTGTGGCTATATTAGCTAGTGCATTATCTTGAGCATTTCGTGATCTTGGGACATAAGAAAATGTCGGTTCTGAAGGGAATTCTGCCATTAACTCTCTAATGTAATCATACAAAGGGATTAGTTCTTCTTTTATGATGGCATAATACCCATTTACTTGTTTGATTACCAGGTCTGAATCACCTTTCACCTTTAATTGATTCACTTGTGCTTGAAGCACTAATTCCAAGCCTGAGATGAGAGCTTGGTATTATACTTCATTATTGGTACCACCTTCCCACAATAAGAAGGAATAAGGTAACACTGCCTTTTCTGTAGAAATGATCACAGTTCCTAAACCAACTTTGTTGAATTTAGGATTTTCCATTTTCCTCCCTATTGGACTTCTGGATGCACCATCAAAATATATTTCCCATTCCTGAGGACTTTCTTCAATAGAGAAGACTTCCTAATCCGGGAGTTCAATATTTGAAGATGTGTCTTCCACTGAAGGGTGTTCAGCCAGGAAATCAGCCAGAGCTTGGCCCTTTATCGCCTTTTGAGACACATACTGAATGTAGAATTACTCTAAAATAACTGCCCACCTTTCCAGACGTCCTGTAAGCATTGGAAGACTAAGGATGAATTTGAGTGGGTTATTGCGAGATACCAGTTGGACCTCGTGATGTTGCAGGTAGTGTCTCAACTTCTGAACTGCAAATATTAATGCCAGGTAGCACTTCTCAATACTTGAATACCGAGTTTCTGCTTCAAGCATAGTTCGAATGAGATAGTAGAGGCTGTTTTCATTCCCAACTTCATTCTTTTGAGCAAGAAAGGCACCCAATGATCGCTCTAGAGCTTTCACGTAGAGGATAAGTGGTCTTCCTTTAATAGGTGGCATGAGTACCGGTGGACTCAAGAGGTATTTCTGGAGAATATATAATGCTTCTTGACATTCTTTAGTCCACTGGTAAGTGACTCCCTTCTTCATCAATTTCGTAAAGGGTAAACTTTTGCCTGCCAAATTGGCGATGAAACGCCGAATATAGGCTACGTGTCCTTGAAGTCCTCTTAATTCTTTCAAATTTCAAGGAGGTGACATACCAAGGATTGACTTGGTCTTCTCAAGATCGACTTCAATACCATGATGGTGTATAACAAAGCCGAGAAATGTTCCTGAGGTTACCCCAAATGCACATTTTAAGGGGTTCATCTTCAAATTATATTGTCAAATCTTGCAGAATATGACTTCCAAATCAGCCAAGTGATTAGAACATTGTTTGGATTTAACCACCAAATCGTCTACATAGCATTCAAAAAACTTCCCTAAGAAGGGTTTGAAGATACGATGAATGGCACGCTAATATGTTACACCTGCATTCTTTAATCCAAAGGGCATTACCAAGTAGAAAAACACACCCTAAGGGACTCTGAAGGCTATTGATTCCTCATCTTTTGGGGCCATTCGGACTTGATTATATCCGGAATATCCATCCATGAAGGAAACTTCTTCATAGCCATCTATTGCATCAAATAAAATTTCTGTAATCGGAACTGGGAAATCATCCTTAGGACAATGCTGATTAAGATCTCTGAAATCGATGCAAACTCTAATTTGTCCATTCTTCTTCTTTAGAGGGACAATATTAGCCAACCACTTGGGATATTGAACTTCTATGACGAAGTCATCTTTGATAAGCTTATCCACTTCATCCTCAATTTTGGAAGCATAAGTTGGGTGTGTTTTTCTCACGACTTGCTTAAATCCTTGATGTTCTTCTGGTAAGCCCAAATGATGGGTAGCAACATCTGGATGAAGCTTGGGAATTTCTGTTTAGTTCCAAGCAAATATATCTCTATTTCAATTTAGAAAATAAATATACATCTCTTGCTCTTCAAGAGTCATGGCCCCATTGATTAAAGTGGGGAGTGGATCTTCTTTTATAGCCAGATTTATTTCTCTGAGTTCATCCACAGTGGTAGAGATACCCTCTTCAAATGCTGGAGGAGCATCTCTGAGATCTTCCTCTTCTTCTTCATCATGTGTTATTTCATCCATTTATACTTGCATAGTAGATGATAAACCAGAACTTTCATGATCAGAAGAGATGTCAAAATTTGCACATCTTGAAGAAGAAGCTTCCATTTCCGACCCGATTGATAATAAAGGGTCTTCTTTGGGTAATAAAGAGGAGATGATGGATTTAGAATCGACATCATTGTTCACCTCTGATGTTTCTATAACTTATTCTGGCCTAA
The DNA here is from genome assembly GCA_963277665.1 of Viscum album. Lineage (NCBI taxonomy): Eukaryota > Viridiplantae > Streptophyta > Magnoliopsida > Santalales > Viscaceae > Viscum > Viscum album. The sequence goes on from OY728131.1 coordinate 515,040,149, forward strand.
TTGGAAAAGTATAGACTTGTTGGATTTCAGCAGATGAAATGAAGACATCACCATTTGTTCTTCCATCACTGCTTGGTGGGTTACCAATTTCTCCCATGTTGTCTGGCTCGATTTCCATAACTGACATTATAGATCTTTCCATAAGAGTATTTTGATTTGGGTCTATCTTGTCAATTTGACTGATATGCAACACATAATCTGTACTCAAATGTGTAAATGGATTTACTGGAATCTTCTCCAAACCATATGGAGCATTAAATTTGGTAATCTCCTTTGTTGTAGATTTCTCCCTTCCCTTCATGTGACAGAATACCGTCTCAATGTATTGAGACTCACATGTCTTGAACGGGGACTTATCACTATACAATGTCCCAACTTGACCATCGAAACAATATTTGAGACATTTATGGTATGATAAAGGGATATCCGCATGTTGATGTAGCCAGGGTCTTCCAAGAAATATGTTGAAAGCTGAGTCTTGATCAACAACCATGAAATCCGAATTGGATACAAGATCTCCAAACTGAGTTCTGAGTGTAACCTCGCCCAGTGGTTCTTGTTCATTTTTATCATATCCTTATAACATCATGGTAGAAGGAGATAAATCAGATTCCGTGAGGCCCAATCGATGAAGTGTATGAATGGGCATGATGTTGACTCCTGAACCATTGTCAATGAATGCTCTTCGGACGTCTACGCCATTTACCTTTCCAGATAAGTAAAAATGTCTAATATACCCATGCACAACATCATATTCATATTCATAAATAAAAGATATTATTTCATGGAATTCTACAGGATTATTCTCTATGTGATAGACTTCAGCTGCAACAATTTCAGTTTCAAACTCCTAAGGACTTGACAAAGCCTCGATGAGTGCTTCCCGAAGATCTTTTGATAGATTCAAAGAATCCAGAATTGATAACTTGGCTGGTACTTGGGACAAGTGTTTCAATAAATCATACTTTTAATCCAGAGGTCTGTGTTTCCCAACAGGAATATGTGGTTTAGTAGGTACCTTGGAAGTAGATGCTTTGGAAGTTGATGCATCTTGTATTGGGATAGAAGTTGGCAGTATTCCTATTTTTGGAAGATTAGACCGATTAGATCCATTTACTTGCTGAGAGGAAGAATATGGAACCTTCAACTGGTCTTCCAAAATAACTGTGCCAGGACTGAATTTTCTATTGGTAGAAGAACTTGTTTTTTCTTGATGAGCTCGCTGAAGGGCTCTACCACGAGTTTCTGCTGTGTACACAGTTCTAGCAGGGGTAGAATTGGAATAGTGGCTTCTAAAAGATCCATGTCTTCCCATGTATCCTGAGCCTCTGGAACAACCTCTGATTCCCCTGTTTGATACAGGGAATTCAGGCTCATCGAAATCGAAACTGCGACTGGCATATGGATCTGTTAATTGAATCATATTAACAGAACCTAAGATTAACTCTTCGTCTGATGAAGACTCCACCTGATTAGCCTATTTAGGCTATGCCGTTTGGTGAAGCGATGCCCGTGTCTTTGAAGTAGATGGCATGAAGTCTGACAGAGTCATAGACAACTTAGGTTTTGACACATACTGATCTTCTTATGATTCTTTTTCTTTCTTTGAATCATGCCATTTCTTTGAGGACTTTCCCTCTGATGAAGAGGGTTTTACCGCAACATTCATGGCAGAATACACAATCGGTTTCTTTATTTGTGTTCGAAAAATAGCATAAGTTCGGTTTATTGTCTTTATGACCATCCAGTCATCATACTTTTGTGCATTTTTGCTTTTGACTTCTTGCCATTCGACTTCCTCCTCTGGAACTGTACTAGTAACACATGCTACCTGAGCTGAAGAATCTTTTAGTTTGACTTGTCCCGAGTCGACCATCTTTTTCAGGAGGTCTTTGAAGACAAAACACTCTTGGATGGGATGCCCCAACATTTGATGAAAAGGGAAATAATTGGGACGGTCTTCATATCCATCCTTGTTTGACCTCTTAGGCCTTGGCAATTGAACCAGATTATTTTCCAGAGCCGAAATGAAGTAACCAGGAACTTGTTCATTTCGGAAAGAGTATATTTTTCTCTTCAGATCCTCAAATTGTTTTGGTCTTTGATCTCTTTGATCATCTGGACTAAACGGCCTTTGTTGATGGCGCTCAGGAGGTGGAGCCCTTCGAGAAGATGAAGGTTTTGAAGTAGAAATAGGTACAGGTGCTTGTTTACGCATAAATGTATCAGTTTCTACTTAACCATTCTCCTTCCTGGAGCTAATGGAATTACACAAGATTTAGCCTTAGCCTGTATAATGGAATCTTTAATCTACTGAGCGATTGAAGTAAGGTCTCGAAACCCTCCTGTGTATTTCACACGGATCAACGGCGTGCGTAATTCGTCATGCAGATTTTCCACATAGATTGGCAAGAATTTCTCTTGAGGGAGTGCTAAGCTTAGGGAATATGTTAATCCCTTCCAGCAAGCAATGAAATCTGAGACCCTTTCATTCTCTCTTTTCTTACAGTTTGTAAGATCGAAAAATGTTGTCTTTGGAAAAGTTGAGCTAAACTGAAGAAGGAATTCTTGGCGAAGATCCTCCCATCTAGTAATTGACCGGGATTGCAAGCTTGTATACCAGAAAAAGGATGGTCCTTGCAAGGTCCATACAAAGCATCTGATTTTTACTACTTCTTGCTGCTCCGGAGTTCCCATCATAGGATCAAAAAAAGACACGTAATGCATCAAATACTGTTCAGGGTCTCCTGATCCATTGAAAATAGGGAATACAGGGTTTCCAAAACTGGATGGAGAAGAGATTGAATCTACCCATTTAGGGTAAACTTTCTTTTCCGGTTGAACCTGTGCATGTTTCCCTTCCATAGTTTCTAACCGAGCTGTTAATGACTTGATGGTAGTTATTAACTTTTGAGAAACATCCAGTTGAACTTGGACTTGGGTAGGTACAATGACTGGAGGTTGGACAGACGTGGTGGTTGGTGCTACAACTGATGGTAGCACTGTTAACTGTTGTTGCACTTGACCCGTATGATTAGACCTGTGAGGGTGTACTAATAGAGGAGGATATTCTTGATCCATCTTAGTAGCTTCAAAAAATTCCCTTGGTTGACTGACTCCAGCATGCTTAAGAAGAAGACTACCCTGAATTAGTTCTACATTCAACCTCCTTAATTCCTTCATTTCTTCCTCCTGTTGTGCAAACCTTTGCTCTAGTGAGAGCGATTAGCCTTCTCCAGAGGAAGGATATGTAACCTGATTCTTTCCCCTCCATTTTTTGGATCCTTTTAGAAGAGGGGGAAGTGGGTTACTCGAAGGATTACCTAGGTTCTGAGTAATCCTTTGATTTTGTGTACACACACCTTCTTTATTTGTGTCGGTGCATATATCTTCTTGAGTCGGAACCTCTTCATCTAAGTCCCTAGAGTGATCCACATCTGGTGGATCAACAACAACGACATTGATGACATTGATTGATGCATAACGCATCACATCCCTTCTATCATCATTTTTGTGATATTGTCTTCTTCCATGCCTTTGATGAGACATTGTCTTTTGTTGATTTGATCCCTCAGGAACTTCTTGACGAATCGTAATTTGGAGGGAATCTCATGATAATTTGTCTCTTCGTTCCTCTTGAGGCTTCTTTCCCAATCGAGAAAAGACCGACTTTCTCTAAGGAGGGGATTGATGATTTGAAAAAGTCCCCAGTCCGGTGGACTGGGGCTGTTCCTACTATTCCTGCTCAACTCCTCGAATCCTATTTGTTGATTCCGAGGGTTGGTTTAAAAGAGTCCCCAGTATGGAAAGCTGGGGTGGCTCTTGACATGCTATGTCTAAGACTTTCTTAAAAGATCTTCTAATCTTGTGAACCATAGTCCGAAAATTAGTTGGATGCATTAACCTGTATCCACTTTTATCACCTGGTTCAAAAGACCATTGGATGATTTCTGACACTTCTATCACTTGATGATGTGCTTGCTCTATACAAGAGTCCTGTTCAATATTCTCGTTTTCTTGATTCAGGAGTAATTCAACAACTTGTTCTCTGTATGATTGATTTTGAGAGGAACTAGTTGAAGCCTGTTCTTGGGAAAACTTTTGATTATGAACAAAGCCCATTGACTTTGGCTGGTCATGGGCAATAACATTGCATGAGACCATTTTCGGCGGGCGTTGCTGACTGGAGAGCACAGTGAAATGTAGTGCTCCATGAGCACCCCATTCTCTGACATGAATACCAGATGGGGCATTGACAATTAACTGATGCAATATTCTTAGTGCACCAAGGAATGAATGTTGAAAGGCTCTCTGCTGCTTTTTAGCCTTCGGATATCAAGAGACTGATAGAGATGCCAAATCAATTTGACGTTGTAACCCTTCTATTATCTTAAGATGATTTTAATATTCATCATAAGATAATACATTGTTCTTTAACTGAAAAAGATTTTTCCATATGTTGAGACGAATATCATGGATTCCATCTTCCATCAACATCATTGGAATGTCATACTGAGAGTCAGCCAGAGGCTAAAACATGACTGGTACTTCACCTTTTTCCAGTTGTTTTCTCATGTTCAGAATTTCCTCTTTATCATTAAATAAAGATTCTTCTACCGGATTTGACCAGAGCTGGTGCTTCCTTGTTACTTCATCAGATTCGACAAGATTGGTAGAGAGATCATTGATTAAACTAGAAGATGCATGACTTATGGTTAGTTTGGAGAATGACATAAACCCTGGGCTATCTTCTGATTGAGAAAGTATTTCACCTGCTAGCGATGAAGCATCAGACATGACTAGTTTTGCATTTTCAAGTGCCTCAAGATAAGAGGTCTTTCTCAGAACTACATTTTCCACTGGAGCATTTTCCAAGAAATGTGAATCACTACCGTGGAGAGGACTTTCACAGCGAAATTCATCATCATGGGGAGGACCACCATGGTGGGTTACAGCAAAAGATGAGATCTATTTCTCCTTGGTCTTCTGGCCACACAAAGGGTTCATGTGGCTCTCATCTGAATATGAAACTTCAAGATCGACCGAATTGTCATGAAGCAAGCCTTTATGAGGAAGTTTCTGTTGAAGACTTTCGGAATTAATGTTTCCACTATTGGGAAATGAGGGAGTAGAATCTTGAATTCCAACAGATAACTATCTGAGGGCTTCAAGAACTTTAGCATCGAGCAAGGCCTTGTTACAGATTGTCTCTTGTTCTTCTGACTGTGCTGGGCGGGTTTTTTTCTTAGACACCTTATTACTTTACTTGGAAACAACTTATTGACGAAAGTGGCTGCTCTGAGCAGGTCTATGTGCCTAATCAAGAAAGATGGTCAGGTTAGACTGACGATCTCCACTCAAATCAGGTGTATGTGCCTGACTTGGTTGTCCATATGATATGGGGGAGTATGTCCCACAACCCTCTTGGATTGGAACAAATGTGTGTGTCTGTTCCGGAGTGAACTGTTGATGTGTCACTCCACTAGTAGGGATAGATTTATGTGTCTTTCCCTGAGATGCTTTTGAACCTATTATAATATCCTGGTAAACGTCCAGAATATGAGCAGGGATTTGATTCTGCTCTTTCACCATTGATAAAATATTTTTGGTGACTTCAGCTGTTGGAACAGGGATATACATCCATTCCGTGATTGGAGTAGGTGTATGTGCCTACTTCTCTCCTCCTTTTCCTATCATTGAATCCTGACAGTACTCAAGTGTGGGGCAGAGAGCTGAGTCTGCCTTCTGTTTGTCATCGGAGCTTTCCGACTAACTTCTCCGTGTGCTACCAAGCGAGACTGTTGGTAGGCTTGATTAATACTAGTAGGTGTATGTGCCTGCTAATTGTACTTCACCAAACATGGTTGACGAGATCCATTATATGGAGTAAGAGAGAATGCTGACTAGATGATGATGTATAAACAGGTGTATGTTCCTGCCTATAGTACTCCACTGGAATTGCCTGGCAGGATTGATGTGATGCTACCAGATGAGTCTATTGGACAACGGAATTAAAACAGGCAGGTGTATGTGCCCGCTCATTGCTTTACACCAAGTTAGGTCGGTGGACTTCTCCGGAGATGACAGAGATGAGAACCTTCTCACTATTGACCGGATTCCGCCTCTACCAGTTCGTCTTGCCTACTCAGGTTCGAGGAACCTGAGCTGAATGCCTGGAGCTGGTACCCTCATCATATTGAGGGCATACTGCCGCACGAGTTTGGTGGCGATTATTGATAGGATCCCTCAGTAAGGACTCCTGCTTCTTTGAATAAAGGCAATGAGGGACCTGCTCATTCACCTCCCCATAATATGGGAGTGAATGGTGATTGCGTTCCATGGATAACGACCCAAAATGGTTGGAGACGGTGGTTAGCACCGCCTGCTTCTTGATCACTGGTCGTCATTGTTCGGATGACCGGTGTGAGTTGTTCACTTGGAGGGATTGTCGAGTAGCCTCCAGAGTTGGGATGGTACCGTGTTGATGGAACTCCTTAACCAGTGCATTTGATACCCAGCGTTGAAGATGCTGAGTAAGTGATGTCATCCTTAGAGAGGATGACGATCCAGCAGGAGTATTAGCAGTGGCATTTAGAGCAGCAGTATTCACAGGTGTGAACTTGAGAGCAGCCATTCTAGAAATGTAGAAGATCTTGGAAAAGAGGGCCGGTTTGATATAACAAACGTAATCAAGATAAATTCAGCCACTACATCTTTTGGATGATCACATATGTCAATGATTGTTTTTTTTTGGTCCTCTCATTGAGTTTTAAATAGGGTCCTAACAAATAGGTAAAACATCATTTTAACTTGGTTAAGGATTCACATCGGGTTCACCATTTTTTGTTTCCCTTGGAATTCAGGGATGACCTCATTGATTGAAGGTTCAAACATTCCAATCGGTTTCTAACGGGTTTGTTCGTAGAACCAGAAACATCCAATGATTCCATATCCATTTGAACCTACTTTCCAAAGGTAGGTGCTCATTAGTTGTGAACTGATGAGGCTTAGGAATTTTCATTGGTTGAGAGGATGGGAGGTCGGACTTATCACACCTTTTTGAGGGGAATTATTTTCTACTCTGGGACTCTCTTTATAGATTTAAGTTATGTCCGTGAATCCTTATTACATTACCAAGTAAAAAATCATCTTTCCTTTAGTCTGGCAATCAATGATTGATATTTAAGAAATTCAGAGAATCTTTTATATGTATTCAAGGTTCTTCATCGATGAAGAATCAACTGTATTTGTTAAATATTCTTAGTTGATGGTATCCTTAAAATACATAAAAGTCTCTTGGTCATTATGATGACCATACTGGTTTTAAAGCCACTCATTGGGGCACTTGAATTTTACTATCATTCAGGAGGACATGGATTATTTCAGAATTTAGATCGTATCCATTTATGGGATACCTATGTATCCTTCGTTTTGGAAAAGGAATCAGAACCCATGTAGTTCAAATAAGGGAGTATGATGCTTATGCATGATTGATGGCTCAAAGAAAGAATTCATTATTACTTTTACACTATAAGCTCACGTGAGTCATGCTCGGTGTGAGAAACAAGAGGTATTGGTAAAACTAGACAATTGTGCCACGAAAGATGCAATTATGTGGAGATTATGTGTCTATGACTGCCCAAAATAGATGAGGATTAAGATTTATTTCATGGAAGAAATCCAGGAATAGGGTCCATAAAGGTATATATACTTTATGGAGATTTGGATACTCTAATGTTGGGGGTTACTCCTAAGGAAGTTTCCCAAGTTAGGAGTGTACTTATGATTGGGTTTTACTCCTGATAAAGAAGCCCCAAATCAAAAGTAAATTAGAACTGGTTAAGAGAAATTAAGACTGGGGCTTACTCTTGAGAAGGAGGCCCAGGTTAAGGGACTTGAAAATTTAAGGGACTTGGGTCTTACTCTTAAGGAGGATTCCCATATTTGAGAATTATGACTGGGGATTATTCCTGAAAATGAGGCCCAAGATAAGAATTATGACTCAGGATTATTCCTGAAAAGGAGGCCCATGTTAATGAGTTCTCTCATCTTAAAGGATGAGGTTGAATGAATGAAATCTCAATCTTTAGTGACATAAATATGTGTAAATCACTATGTTTTGAGAGATATTCCACATAATTACTTTCAGATAAGAAATTAAAATCAAGAAATCATTCCATAAATGGATTTGAAGAGTGTCTTGAAGACTGAATCTTTGAATAGGAGAGGTGGAATGGCATAAGAGGGGTGAAATGGGCAAGAAGGGAACCCAAAAAGGTAGGGGCGTGCAAGTCCTGGAAGGCGCGCAGGTATTGCGTGGGTGCGCAAGTCCTGATCGCACAGGTATACCTGTGCGAAACATGGGTACTTGCGAGTTTGTAAACCAGCATGGTAATACTTGGGAGATCCTTGACCAATGCCTTTATCATTATCCTGAGGTACTTCCAGAAGAGAGGCGCGCAAGTTTTGGTGAGGAAGTAGGGTGGCGCACAAGTATGTTCATTTCCCTTAAGGGTAAAACACCTTAGGCATGCAAGTGTTAGTGAATTCTAACACTTAGACCTTACTCCTCCTATTTAGACCTTCCATTCTTGGTAAAGAATTACTTTATAAGTGTTTAGAAGACCTGAAGAAGAGACTTGGGTATTCAGAGCTCTAAATTTGAATTCTGGAAAAATCCCCCCAAATTGGGGGGGCCCACCGAGGGTATTTATAGGCTGGAGAAGACCCCGGGTGGTTATCACCTAGGGCGCGCAAGTGCACTTTTGCGACCATTGTGGCGCGCAAGTGTACTTGCGCGACCATTGTAGAACTTTTCCGACCCTTGTAGAATGTTATCATTATTCCTTTGTCAATTTTTGATATTTGTCCAAAGGTTGAATCACATTGATCTAATGGTGTTTCTTTTTTTCAGTGGTTAGACTCTGTGATGAAAGGAGCGTCAACAGTTAACTACTTACATAATGGTGAGGATTAACCTCCATTGTCGCTACTTAATAGTTCATGAATCCCTCTCTTTAAATATTTTATGGGAACAAAATTGGGGTTTAACTCCAAGGATTCATCATATGATTCACCAGATAGCATTTTTTTCTTCAAAAATGGTTAATTAACGTTTTCTCTTGGTATTCCGACATGTTTTTAGCTATGATTACTGGAAATTTTTCTCATTCGTGACATATAAATATTTTAAATCACATGGGAGATGAATTAATTCATGATTAAGGGGTTAGTCTAGATATGAGATTTAATTAACATTCCCCACTTAAAAATATTGAATTTTCTATGTATAGGTAATTATATCAGTATATTTCAATTAATTATAAATGAAATCAGATGTTATTTCTTCTTGAAATTTAAAAAAAATCAAAACTTTTGTGCATTCGCTTTTTCTTGATTTTTTTAGTAGAAAGGTGATCTCGTAAGGCTAAAACATATCTAATCATACATGAGTCTTCAATGAGATCAATGACTTGATTATGAGTGATTGAAAAGATGGAGTGGTTGTTTGAATGATTCCACTTAGATTCAATGATGTTTAAGTTCACCTTGCAGTATCCATGCTCAATTGAAAGGGTTACATCATGTAAATTGATGATTATCTTGGAAAATTTTAATAATGTTCTATCTAATATTATGGGTGAATGCATTGGTTCTTTATCTTCCATAGTGGAGAGAACATAAAAATATTTTAGAGAAATTAGTTCTTCCACTCCCATAAGCACAACCTCCAATACTCTTGATGAAAAATAGTGTATTCTTTTCTAGTTAAACAACCACTCTTGTGGTCATTAATTCTCCAATTATAAAATACGAAAAAATAATGATATATCAAATTAAAATAAGCACCAAGATCATATAAAGAGTCAAAAAATATCAAATAACCAATGGTATACAGAATAGAAAATGTCCCTAGATTTTTGGATTTTTTGGTCAATCGTGGTGTGATTATAGATGAAATACTCTTCCTTAGGATAATCTTCACATTATTTCAAGAATATATATATTGTTACAAATCTTCGTGATGAATTTATCTTATTTGATAATCTTCAAGATGGATTCAAGGTGTGGTATGTTAACTTCAACATTTTGAAATGTCTCTTAGATCTATCTTTAGAGTTGTTTATGCTTAATATTCTTTGATTCAGAAAACCTAGAAATAATGAAATGGGAATACCATTATTTTAATTTTATTTATATTGTAAAAGAGTTTCATATATTTCATTTCCAAATCTTTTCCAGGGTTTTTCTTCCTTATTTTTGTCTTCTTATTTTAATGGAGTGGTTTTTTCTTCCAAAATAATTTCATAATATCTATAATCACATTATTATTATTCAATAAGATCTTACTTTGGTTCTAGTGTGTAAGTATCCTTTCAAATCATTATGATGATCATTCATAGACATTCCTATGGGTTTAATATAGTTTTATCTTATTGTTTAGTTTGATTTTTGGATAGTATATCTAAGATATTCTCAAATTTATTTAACAAATCATTCACCATATTTTTTAGCACCTCAATATCTATTCCTTGTATCATTTCCACAGATTTTTCACTAGGAATGATTTTTTCATATGATTTTTTATTTAAAAATTATGTGGTTGATAAATTTTTTATTGGTATTATTTTTTGTGTGGTAGTTATAAAGGGTGTGGTTTTTAAACTTGTTGTTATAAAAGGGGACGAAAGAGAGGCCTGTCCCAGTTTTATTGACATACACATCCCAATTGGGATTTATTTTCTATCTGTGGTTGAATATGTTTATAATTACTTAACTATAATGTGGTTTCACAACTCTATATACCCAATATCTCATCACATTGATATTTTAAGTGATGGGGTGATGATCAAAAACTACATACATGAGGTTGGGTAGGTTTTTCATTCACTTATTTCACATCCATCTTCTTGGATAGGCTTTTTAGATATATATTTTTGGCTTCAAGTAAAGTTGATGAATCATAAGTTTTAACCTTACAAATACATTTTATATTTTTACCTATGGTTCCAAAGTATTGTTATTTATGTTATTTTTTCTCGATTAAGTTCTTATCTTATATCGATAAATTACCGATTAAATCTCTTCTCAATGATGTATCTGAGAGGTTCCTCTAATTGTCCAATAATCCTTGGTAGAAAAATAATAATAAGTGATGATCCTTAATAAACTAGTGAGGACATATTCAATGCATATTTTTATCCATTCCCAATATTCATAGATGGTTTTTTAAGTTTCTTGTCAGATGGTGTATATCTCCTTCGTTATTGTTGTACTTAGGGAGGTTGGGAAGAATATTTTTCAGAAAATTCTTCGTAGAACATCTCTATCATGGAATACCCATGTGGTAAGTTGTAGAACCACTCATTGGTAGCTCCCTCAACTAAGAAGGTGAATTCCATCCATTAGAATTGGTCCTCATATACTCCTCTATACTTGAAGCTATGAAATACAGAGATGAACTACTGAATGTCATGGCTCGAATATTCACCATAAAGGCCATGAAATCTGGGTAATATAATAATCATACTGAAAAGAAACCCAAAATAATTTTGTTTGAGAATTCAGAGTTTATTTCTTTTTTTGTTTTCAAATTATGGGGTAAACATGTCCCGTAAAGTTTATTATGGATTTAATGTCATTTTTTGTGTCTTAGAGTGAAATTTGATTTCTTAATCAAGTATTATAAATTATATTCTTAAATATAATTTCATAGATTAATATTTCTAATCCTATTTAGAAGATTCCTCTCTATATCAGGATCATAAGACTAATTATTTATTGGAGGTCCTAGTTATGTAATTTTAAGGTATAATTATCACATAGATCCTTGACACCAACACCATGTTTTTAATCACACCTATCATGAGGTATGGAAAAATAAATTTTATTTTCTTTAAAAAAAATTGTATTATTAGTAAACTAATTTTGTCTCCATTGATCATTTCATTAATCTAGGTGTCATGAGTGAAATATAAATAAAGGAACAAGATTTATATGACCAGGATGAAAATAAACTTTGATTATAATTTTTGGATAAGAGATAAGTGATTGGGTTTTGTTTTGGAATACCTTTTTTAATGCTATCATAGTATTTTCAAAATGATTTTCCCAATATTTGATAAATGATTAAATGAATGGTTCTATAATAGCTTCACCATATTCAACCATGTTCAAGTTTGATGATGATGAGAATTATCCTTATAATTTCCTTGTTTTTAGATTATCTTCATTCTAATGTGTGAAAGACACAATTATACTTATTTAAATATTTTATGAAATACCAAATAATTTATTTTAATTCCAAAACACCCAAATTAGATCACTATTTCTTCCATATGGGTTCACTATTTACTAAAAACTCTCTACTTGATTATAAACCAATCAACTGTTGTGATTCAAAATAAAATAAAAGGATAAAATATTTACTAAAAAAGGAAATAAGGAAAATTAAGAATTAATCATAAAAACCATTCCATTTAAATTGATTTATGAAATAAAATATTCAAATTCATTTAACAGAGAAAATAAATTCATAATTTCAAGAAAAGATCTTAGATTCAAGCATTACAATTCAGGTCACCTCCCCTTCCCCCAACACTAAAAATTTTACCCATCTATAAAAGAATAATTAATGAGAGTAAGAGGGGTAGATCTCATGTTAAATATAGAAGATAAATAAAATAAGTATAAAATAGAGTAAGCATCAGCATTGGTTGTTCCCTCGGTCCTCGATCATTCGATCATTGGAAGAAATAATTTTTATTTATAGAGGGATGAGTCCCTTATATCTCCCCTATTAATATCTCCTTTATATATTCATTTATCTTAGTTAAAAAGATGGTTATATCAATTAAAATATTTTCCATATTAAATTTGATTAATTATTAGGCATTACATAATTTTAGTATTGAATCATTTTTACAGTGATAGTAGTAGTATCTACCATTACTGTTCACTATGGAAGCACTCTCCATTAAACCATTCAGGATCTACCTCTTCACCCTCATTGTAACAAACTCACTGTATTATTATCTACAGTACCTCAATGGTAGATAATCATGGTAGCACACCCTCCTCCGTGAATTATAAACTACCTTTGTAGACCTTCTCCAAGCTCATGAGCCTGTGAAAAAAATATAGATACAATGGAGAAGGATCCTCATCATGGTGATCCTCCATCCACACTATGGAATATCATGCATCGTGGCATATATTTCCACCAACAAAAAGGGTGGTATCCACGGTAGTTCTTCAAGGGATAAAAACAATGTAACGATAACAACCTCTGATAGTGTCTCACCACAATAGCAATGGTAGTGGATCATCTGAAAGATCTAATAGTAGATCGACCAGATAGTAGTAGGTAATAGTATCTCTACTTCTTCTAGGTGGTACACCCATTCTTCCAAGTGAATCCATGGCATAATTATTGTATACAATTCATGGAATATTTTTCTCAACAGAAATAGCATCAATGCTTCCTCCATATATATCATTTCCTCCTTGAATGGTGGAATCCATATACTATGTAATCTATGGTAGATCACATATATTGTTTCCTCAATGTTAAATCACTTCTTCCATGATCTCCTCCTTGGTAGCAGCCCTCTTTCTGAGTGTTTCAATCTCTGTATGGGATGAAGCCTCTTTCTTTTACGCATGGATGTGGTGAAACATGGAATCATAGTGAAGATTTATTTTATGGAGACTCCACAATATAGTGAACATGATAGTGGAATATATAACCTCCCCAGATTAATCCAACCATCATAGTTGTTGGATGAAGCTCTTTATTCATGTAGGGATTCTTTATCTTTCATAAATGAATTCACCAAGGTCGTTCAAGGTCCTATGGGTGATTCATGGTAGTCCCAGGTCTCAGTGATGATATATGGACTGAGCTATAGATTTTGAGAAGCAATAATAGAGTTCCCATTGATTTTTAGGTAGTGGTGGTCAAGAATGAATGTGGAAGATGGTAGTTAGAAGCGGTGGGATCTATCCACAAATAGGGGTTGCATGATTGAGATGAAATAGTTGTGTTTTTGTTAAAATCATCAGTTCCCACATAAATGGATATCCCACATTAGGAATGAAGTTGAACATTATGCTTCTTTATAAATAATCATGTGGATTCAGTAGCTCATAATCCTTCTCTAAAAATATGCTCCCAGTGCACTTGCACACAAAAATATGGGCCACACTAACCCCTATTATTTGTGTGATATTCTTCCCACCTTTGCAATGTAGGCTTCTACCCATGTTTTGGTCTTTCAAATCCACTTGGATGGTCTCTCTAGATGGACCACATGGATACTCCTTCCCTTCATGGGGATGGATATGTGGCATTTGGGATATTCATTGAGGGATAGCCTGAGGTTGGAAAAAAAATTTTACCTAAAATTAACATAATAATAATGTTAATTTCATAAAAAATTACTCAATTAAATTCATTTTTTCAGAATGCAGCCTTTTTATTTATTTTTATCCACATTATTTCCATAATTAAAATTTAGCCATATTTTAATAGAACATTTAAATATATGGGATTATTCATTAAGATCATTTTAGAATACATAAAATATAATTAAAATTATACATGAACAATTAATGGTTCAATTGTATATTCCCATTATGAAAAATCTATTTAAGGATCATGTGAAACATTGATGTAAATTTTGATTTCGTAACCACTCCACTTAAATATGATTATAGGTAGTGGGTTTATGTTGAACACCTGTATAAAATATCATATTCCATTTACTACAGTCTACCAAAAATCTTAATAATTATAGATCTTTGTATAATACTAAAAAAATATTTATAAACAAAACTTTTCTATATAATATGATTAAATTATTGAAGATATTATCATTAAAAAAGTAAATTAATGTTTTATATAAGTAATTAATTACATACAAAATGGATAAGATATGTAGAAGATATATATTATTTAATTACAATTAATATTAACATATATTGTATATATGTGATACAAATAATGTTAATGGTGGGACTAAATATAAAGTCAAACATCATATATGTAAGTTTTAAATTAATTCCAATAATAACCACATTTATCAAGACCCTGGTTGTTTAAATAAATGGTATGTGATTGGCTGAGTAACATTGAACTATATTGAGTTATAAGATAAGGGTATAAATTACACTATTATGAAAATTAGGCGACACTTTACTTGGTAACCCAATTTTTTAGTTATTTTTTGAATAGTTTTGATAAATTATATGAGATAAATTGGTCAATAAGTTACCCACACATTAATCTATGATTTTTATTTGATATAATAGGTAATAATTTTTTACCAAATTATTCATGGCTTAAGAGATTAGATTGGTTGATTTATGACATGTTTAAATATGTATCTTCTCCCATCAAATTTATAATAGTGAGTATTATTATTATAGTGGGAGTATATTAAATAAAATAAAATATTTAATAATAATATACATAATAAAAATAATGACATATATTTTTTTAATATATTTTTTGTGGAATAAAATACAAATTTAAATTTATCATTGATATCAACCATTATAAAAGAAAATTTTTAATGATTGTAATATCATTGTCTATTATAATAATTTGATAATTATTATTTAAATGATGAGAAATTACATGTTCTTGAGAAACTCACACAATATGAGATATTTTTATCTACCTCACAAAAGGTAAAAGATGTTTTGGAGAAGTATAAGAAGAATTCATATGAAATAACAAGTCTAGTTCTATCATATATGTATTCTAAGTTTCAAAAGGTATATAATAACATGAAATAATTTACTTTGATTAAAAAACATAAGAAGAAATCAGAGAATCATCGGTGTGTATAACTATATTTTATAGAGATCAATTCCATTGTATTCGATTTGTAGGTATTAAAATACTATTTATGAATTTCATATTTTTGGTAATGCTTAGATTCTAAAATAATAAAGAAAATTTATTGTGGGATAAGTAGGCCTACGATTTCATAAGGAGCAAGATTTTGTACATTATCTAGGGGAATATTGAATTTTTCTTCTTATTGGATTACCATTATTCCTAAAAAACCATTTTCATGTACCATCAATAAAACAAAATTTTATTTTTGTTTCTTTTGAACAAATGGAATGTTTTTTATTTTTAATAAATAAGTGTTATTTAATTTATAATAATGAAATATTTTTTGTTTTCAGAATAATTATTAATGGTTTATATATATTGTATCTGGATAATCATTTGTAAAATGTAAATAAAAAGATGGTGAATATTAAAGATTAGAATTACATTTATCTTTGATATAGTATCATAGTCCACATATATAAAAAAACATTAAATATCCTTATAATTATATATTATTCTATTCAAATGATAATCGATTATTAGATGTATTGGAATCCTACATACAACCTAAAATGATCAAATCATATTTTATGGGTAAATTGAAAAGAGGCAAAGATTTATTAAAATTCATACATACAGATTTATATCATCATATGATGAAATTAGATCATGGTATATTTAAGTAATTAATTATCTACACATGTTACTTAAATATTCATGTGTATTCACTTCTTATTAAATACAAGTATTAATATGCTTCATTTTTGTAATGCCCCAACCTTAGAAACACGGAACCGATGCCTTAATTTATTATATTTTCACGATTAAATACAATCATATTCTGAAGGACTAATCAGTTTAGTAGTTTTTTAAAACCATATTATATGCATGATAACCATATAACATTGTGACATAGAAAATAAAAAATAATATATAACAAATACTAATAAATATAATATTTGAAACTCCGTCCAAGAATACACTTCAAATCCTGGGTAAAGGAAACAAAATAGGGGTGATCTCAATTGATTATTAAGGGTAACTATTCAGTAGAAGTAATCATAAATAAATAGTCATAAAAAAAATTGAAAGGTAAATAATTTTAAAATATTTTCATTTAAAAAATTAGAAAAGGAGTAATCAATATGGAAAGGTAAATATCTAAAGACATGTTCCATATAATCAATAATCTAAGAATGAAATTCATCTATAGATAATTTCAATAAAAAAATATCATGGATAATAATAATAATAACTATATTCTAAATAAATTAAATTCTTAATTATTGGAAACCATTTTACTTAGGTACATGTTTCATTTACCATCAATAACATTCAAAAGATGGTTTAACATATTAGTTATAATCCCATCTGATTTAGCCAACTAAGTCATCTTATGAGACTACTAATGCATTGGGGGATTAACTTAAATAGTCCTCAACCCTTTTCATAATATTAAAAATAACTCCTTATATATATAATAATATATTTAATTAATAAAAAATTCTATTTACCCTTAAATATCCATATTGAATAAAAAATAAATATTTTTGAAAATGTCCTCTTTTAATTAAATAACTTTCAAAAGTAAAAAAACATATGTAAAAATTGAATTATATTTGTGAAGTTATAATATCAATCACACAATAAGATATAAATTTTATATAAATTTAATGGAAAATAAGAAAATTTATCATACATAAGTGATTTTTTCCATAGAATAATAACAATATGAAAAGAAAGTGAAATTGAAAAGATAAATTTTACCACTTTGTAATTTTCAAGTTAAAACCCATTGGTTGAGATAAATAAAAGTGAAACTTAAAATAAAATTATGCATGATTGAATCATGATATTAAACAAAAAATATGAAGTTTATAAACCACAAAAATTAAAGAAGTGTTGAATATTACATTTATCTCATTGATGTCAAAAATGATATGAAAATCCCTTACCATGAGTCCAACATGTCACGTGTGTCTTTATCTTAAGGAATAATAAACATATATTAATTATTTAATATATTTAGAAATTTTTTAATGTTTATGGTTAATTTTATTTCACTTATTACAATATTTTTTACAACTATTTAATCAATTAAGTTTATGTGTGGTGTTTGGACCAAATTTGGCTCATATGTCAAAAAATGACTTTGGTTGGTTGACTATGGTCAAAGGGGTTAATATATAAAAATATTAAGAATAATAATCATGAAATAATTATCATATTTTCATGTCAATTATTCTCTTGAAACCAATAGTGAAATAAGTCAATAAAAAATGAACCAATGTTACAATCACATATGCTTGGTTAACATTCCCATTTTTCATTGATCATTATAGAAAAAAGGTATGTAAAATTTTATTTTTCTAGAATTATAATTATATATTAAATACCATGTAATTTAATCATATATACTTATATATAAAATTTTGGTGATGTAAAAGGAATCACATTGCATCAAAGAGGTGGTAGTCTACACATCTACAGACAACATTATCACGTTTTTTAGTATGTGAAAATGGTAATAAAGAAAATAATATATTATGTTCAAAAAATGTTAATCATGTAATTAATATTATATATATTTCACATATTTCACATATTTTCAATTAAACACATACTAAATTCATTCTATGTAATGTGTGAACGTACCAAATCGCTTAGAGAAGGTGGTAGTCCACACATCCACAAACTAGGCTTCTGTAATTATTAATAAAAAATCAATTTCACATATATCATATAAAAATTGGGTTTCAATCATAATTTCCAAACATGAGAGGTGGTAAATGAAAAAACGAACGACATCATTTCACGAGGCGATAGTCCGCCGTACCCACAAACTGTAAATTCACTACCAATTTGATGGAAGTGTGTGTAGGTGTTGGTAAAACCATAAAATTAAACAAATATCAGTATATTAAAAATAATTATTTTATTATATGATCATTCAATAAAAATAATTTAATGGTTTAAGAAATAAATAAACAAAAAAGTTTGTTGAAAAATATTACCTTGTTTTCTAGTAACTTAATTTGGTTTTCACCAAGGTACATATGTGGAATTATTTATGTCAAATTTTAAGCTTCTCGATTGAGGTTAGGGATTTTTGGAAGCTATTTTTTCACTTCTTGGATGATCCAAAGAACTCGAGAAAAGTGAATTAGTGGGATGGTGAGTTTCTTTTTTTAGTAGAGGAGGATTTACATTATTATAAATATAAAAGTGGTAAATAATATTGAGTGGTATAATTGACATCATGTGAATTAAATAATGGTAAAAAATATATAAAATGGATAATATGGTATAAATATTTTAATATAATGGATTTTGGAAATGTTTCTAGTACATAGGTTCCTAAAAGATTATGGTTTAGTACCATGTTAAGCTTAATTTTACCTTAACCACTCTAATTATTATTTTTTAATTCAAGAATATTTAAATAATAAAACTAAGTTGATCATAATAAACATTATAAATTGTGATAATTACAAAAATGGAATCCATTTTACAAAATTAAAATCACATAATTTTCAGAAATTAATTTAAAATTAATCCCACATATCAGACGACAATTAGGGTTTTAAAAGTGAAAATATCCAAAAGTCTGAAATGATTTTATATCCTATTTCAATGTGAAATTGGTTAAAAAGAAATAAATTTAATTAATATGAGTATTATTGATCTAATTTTACTTTAAAACAAATTTTAAATATAATTTAACCTTATAAATTATTGATATGAAAAGTTTGTCTTCAATTAAAATCAAGCATTTTTTACTATTAATCAAAAAATGAAACTTCTCTTAAAAATATTAATAATTTACCCTAACCTAATTTTTACATTTATATTTCAAAAATTATGTTTATTTTGAAAAATAAAATTTATAATATTGTAAAAATTTCTTTTTAAAACTAGTGCGTCATTACAATGCGGCAAAACTATCCTTTAAAACAATATACCTATTTATGCTTAATATTGGGTTTTTTATTATCTTATTGTTATTAAATATATTAGGTAAATGTAAAACAAATTATTAAATATTTATTATATATTTCATTCATTTCATTCACTAATAGTTATTATTTTAATTTATTAAAAACTCTTTTGGGTATATAAATATAGTTTTTTATAAAAACATTTATTTTACATTGAATTGGTTTTTATAATAATTTCTAATTACTTGATAACTAATGAATTCAACCAAATATTCTTATAAATTATTTACTAAACCTCCCAAGGACTCCAAGATATCAAACTCCTTCGATTCTAAGGCATTTGGAGTGTCGTTGGTTGTGGATTGAAGCTCTGGGTAAGGTTAACCTCATCCTTGCTTCTCTTTTTGGTTTAGGGTTAGTACCCTCTCTCCCTCTTGTTCTGAAACCCTAAAACCCTATATTTTGGGTGCGTTTTAGGTTGAATCTCCAAATTTTGGTTGTATGTAAGGAATCGATTGAGGGTGCGTTCAACTATAGTTTCAAGGTAGGTTGTCTACAAGTGATATCACAGGGTTATTTAGGGCTTTGTGCATGTTTACTTAAGTTCTTGTTTTCCCTTGGTTAGGTTTTGAATAACCTTGGCATGCTTGGTTTTAATGATGTTTAAAATGGAAAATGGGAACCCTCATGATCCTCGTGGGATGTGTTGGGATAGACTTCACCTAATTGGGGCCATCCATGGGATTTCCGGATTTCCCCAGATTTAGTGATTGATATTAAATAAGTGACCTTGTTGTAATGAATTGTAGAGCCCTTGATAAAAATGGTGTCATGATTGGTTGAACTTGGAATAGAAGTTAGGTGATGCACCTAGACTTGGTAATAACCTAAGGGTTAAAGAGAAATGAGTTAAATGGTTGATTCGTGGGAATGATGAACTGGTTAAATGGGTTAATGTGTAAACTGAATAAAGACCATAATGGGATAGATTATGGGTTTAATGTTGAATGCTTAGTGAGATAGGCATAACACATGGGAATTGGGTGAATTGTTAAATTATGTGAATTGGTAATGTGTTAATGGGTTAAGACATGATGTGGTTTCCCATGTGGGGTTTTGTGAATAGTGTTTTTTGTAGGGCAATGGTTTGGATGGTTGATGGTTACTTATATATAAGCATGTGAACATGGCTTCAAAGAGTGGGGTTTGACATGAGGATCTACACCCATGGGTTGAGTGAAGACTGAGGCTCTAAACTCCACCCTAAATGCACGGGTTAGGAAAGGGGACTGAGGGTCTATTCTCCTAACGGTTGCATCCACCCGGACTGAGGCTTCGAGGTGAGGATATGGTTGCTATGAGGGGTTAGTCCTAGTGAGATAGTATAACGATGTGTTTACCCTCTTGCATGTGATTGTTGGACTTAGACCCATGTAACATGGTGAATGTGATTAACCCCTGGAAATGTGATGAAATGGTAAGTGATGGTAAATGGTAATGAATGAATGGTAATGGAATGACACTGGCTTGGGTCGTAAATCTGTTAATGTCGCTTTAAATAATTACTTTTCATTTATCATTCATTGTTCCTTTGCATGCACTACCTGTTTATACTGGATATTTTGTAGACATCGTTGGTGCTGGCCGACTGAGTTGTACTCACACCCTGCTCGAGCCACCGTGGGGTACCTGAGCAGACATCATTTTTGCAGCTCAGGACAAGGGAAATGGTCCTTGATAGATAGCTGAGTGGACATGGGTAGCATTTGGTGGAGGATCCAGACTTGGATTCGGGACCATTTTGGGGATTTTGGCCGTTGTCTTTATTTTGGGGTTGTGTCCACTTTTTCACTTGTAGTATGACATGACTTATTTATTATTGGAAATGGTTGTTATACAGGTTCTTTGTTTATTGGTAATTTTTTCCTCTATCTGTTTTATTTCTGTTGTTATTACACTGATAAAAAGGGGGTATAGTCTCCCCACTTGACACCATAGACCCCCGCTTCTAGTCGACAGCCTTTGGCGTACAAGGAGATAGGATTAAGGTCATGTAACAACCCATCTCAGAGAACCGGTTTAGTGGTATTCAGGTCGGGGACGTTACAAAGTGGTATTAGAGGAGGTCTTTCTTCTCCTTCTTATGAGGTCTTGTTATTTGGGATTGGTAGCCAAGGGTTAGGATGTTTCGGGACTTGGAAATGGGCTCGTGCTTCGGAGTAGCTAACCCAGGTATGGGGGAAAACCCATGTCACCCTGGGTGGGAAATGTTTTTCTTGGTTGTGTGTTGTTACATTTGATGATATTTCACCGTTGGGTGATACACATGTGGTTTGATGTGACTATTTTATGATATTTGTCTCATGGCCTTAATGGCATGAGAGTTGGCATTCATGCATCATTATAGGCACCTAGGGAGATAGGTAACATGCATTGTATTAGACACACTCACGGGGTGGGTGGGTGAGGCAGGAAAGTAGGGTGCATCATGCATTTCATGAAACCAAGAAATAATGAGGAGAATGAAATAAAACAAGTGGGTAAATGATGTTTAATGGAGTAATAGGGTTTGAAACAATTTGGAAAAATGTTGTTGGGTTAGCATATGAAAAGTGGGTTATTATAGCTAGTAAAAAGATTTTTTTGGATTCATGAATGTTTAGGGTATGTGTGCTAAAACTCATGCTTGGCATTGTAGAGAAATGCCACCACGAAGTCGGTTACTAGTTGGGCAACGGGAGGGTGTTGCTGAGAACACTCCTCTAGTAGGGGAGCAAGAAAATGTGGCAATCAATGAAGGTTGAGAAGAAAAGTTCTGAGAGAACTTGACTTGCCTTATGTGGATGATGGATTGGGACCCAGGGTGGGTTGCACCGAGTATGATTGAGCTGACCAGGGAATTCCAGCTACAACACCCTCTGACCTTCACCGAAGAGGGTGGGCCATAGGCAACGGAGTTTTTGTTAGAGTTTGTCCAGATGATACTGGATCATCTGGAGACCCCTGTCGAGAAGTGAGTAAAGTTGGCCGCTTATATGTTGCGGGGCTAGGCCAGGCATTGGTGGGACATTCAGGCTCAAATTGAGCAGGCTGAGGGAATGTCGTGCAAGGTTTTTCAGGAAAAGTTTTTGGAGCATTTCTACCCATAGACTTTGAGGCAGGAGAGGGCTACAGAGTTTATGAGCCCGAATCAGGGATCGCTATCAGTGATAGACTATGCTAGTCGCTTCACTGATTTGAGATGCTTTGTCCCAGTGTTAGCAGGGGATGAGGTAGCGGTAGCAAGGAGTTTCTAGGATGGGCTGAGACTTGAGATCAGGTATCAAGTAAACATTTCTTCTTGAAGAGGTTCGCAGAGGTAGTAGATCAGGCATTGATCTCATAAGGGAACCTGAAGGGAGCCTCGGGTAGCAGGCTTGGGGTTTTAGTGGGGCAGAAGAGTGGTGCAGCTATTGAGGGTCGGAAGTGACGCCATGAGGGCTCACAGTATGGTGGAAGTGTGCAAAGTGGCTAGAAGAGAGGGTCAGCCTCTCGGAGTGGGGATCAGGTGTTCTGCTATCAGTGCGGTAGGTCGGGGCATATGCGTGGTCAGTGTCCTAGACCTCTAGTTGAGTGTTGTTCTTGTGGAAGGATGGTACATGTGCAGAGGTTATACAGGAATCCTCGGCAGGCAGGTGATCATGATGGTGGAAGGCAGGTACCAGATATAAGGAGGGGATCCGTTTCCCCATATCAGGCAGGCAGTTGGAGCTCCATGGGTCGTAATGGCAGGGGCGGTGGACGTGGAACTCCTAGGTAAGATCGCTCATGCTAGTAGGACAGTGCAGCGCAGAGCATTCAGGTTGGATCCCAGGGTAGAGGGGCAAGCCATCTTCAGGCAGTTCAGTTTGCGCCTGGTGATGGCGAGGCTGGACCATCGACTGTTCGAGGTACGATCATTGTAGCTTCCACTTTTTGTAGTACATTGTTTGACATAGGTGCCACAAACTCTTTTATCTCTGCTCAGATACTGGTAGCACTGGGTTTACCTATGGAGGGTTTGTGTGGGGTGATGTTAATTGACACTCCGTTGGGGGTGCGGATTGAAGATATCAAGCAGTGAAAGGGATGTGACTTGAAAGTTGGTGGGTATAATTTTCTGTGGGAATTGTTCATTCTTGAGATGTGAGGGCTTGACCTAATCCCGAGAATGGATTGGTTGGTGTTGTATCAGGTTCACATAGACTGTTATCATCACAGAGTATCATTGAGGTTGCTTGAGGGTGACGCTTATGCCCACCGTGGCGAATGGGATATTCGAGCAGGGCGTGCGGGGCCGTTTTGTCAACAGATGAGTGGACTCATGGCTCAAGTGGCATGTCTCATTCTTGAGGATGATGATGGAGGGGAACAAACTAATTTCCCTCCTGTGGTGGACCGGTTTCAGGATGTGTTTCCTGAGGATTTCTCGGGGTTACCCCCTGAGAGGGATGTTGAGTTCACAATGAAGTTGCTGCCGGGAGCGGAGCCAGTTTCTATTCCTCCATACCGAATGGCACCGGCAGAACTCCAAGAATTGAAGGTTCAGCATGAGGAATTGGAGCATAAGGGGTTTATCTGTCCTAGTACGTCTCCTTGGGGATCTCCCATTCATTTTGCGAAATAGGTCGATGGGTTGTTGAGGTTGTGTGTTGACTATCGGAGGTTGAATTAGATGATAGTGAAGAATCAGTACCCTCTTCCTAGAATTGATGACCTGTTTGATCAGTTGAGGGGTGCATCAGTGTTCTCTAAAATTGATCTAAGTTCGGGTTATCACCACTTGCGGGTGAGGTCTTCTGACGTACCGTGGACTACTTTTCGGAGTCGGTATGTGTTGTTTGAGTTTTTGGTAATGCCTTTTGGCTTAACCAATGCACTGGCAGTGTTTATGGATTTTATGAACCGGATCTTTCATCCATATCTTGATCGGTTTGTGGTTGTCTTTGTTGACGATATATTAGTGTACTCAAAAACTCACGACGATCATGCCCAACATCTTGACATCATCTTGGGTACACTAAGAGAGCACCGGCTATATGCCAAGCTATCTGAGTGTCAATTCTATATAGGTGAGGTACATTTTCTGGGTTACATCATCTCGGAGGCTGGTGTATCAGTGGATCCAGTGAAAGTGCAGGCAGTTGTATCTTGGGAGCAGCACAAGAGTGTTTTTGATGTTTGGAGTTGTTTGGGTTTGGCTGGGTATTACTGAAGGTTCATCAAGGATTTCTATCGCTTGGAAGCACCACTATCGGGCTTGACCAAGAAGGGAATCATCTTAGAGTGGTCAAAGTCTTGTGATAATTCCTTTTAATAGTTGAAGAAGCGGTTGAAGACTGCACCTATCTTGGTCTTACCTGAGCCAGGTAAGAAGTACATCGTGTTTTGTGATGCATCTGGAGTTGGACTTGGGGCTGTGTTGATGCAAGATGAGTGGGTTGTGGATTATGGGTCGAGGCAGCTGAGACCCCATGAGCAGGATTATCCCACTCATGACCTTGAGTTGGATATAGTAGTGTACGCCTTGAAGAGATGGAGGCACTATCTATTGGGAGAACAGTTTATCATGTTTACCGACCATAAGAGTTTAAAGTACATATTCTCACAGCGGGATCTGAATATTCGGCAGAGAATATGGGTTGAATATCTCCAGACTTTTGACTTTGAGTTGGTGTACACATAGGGAAAGGGAAACAGTGTTACTGATGCTCTGAGCAAGAAGGTTCAGAAATAGACAGTTCAGGAGTCCAGCACCGAGTGGAAGGTGATGGCCTTGTTTGCAGATATGCACCTGGAGGTTTAGGAGGAGAACGGTCAGGTCACTCTTGCTTCCTTAACGATGGAGTTGATTCTCTTGAGTTGAGTTAAGGAAACTCATCTTGATGATCCTGAGAGTTTGATCATGAATAAAAAGCTTAAAAGTGGGGAGCTACCTTCTGGTTGGGTCGTCTGTGTGGACGATGTTGTTTGTGTTCGTGATCGTGTGGTTGTGACAAAGTGTCTATGGGAAAAGTTGACACATGAGTTTCACGCATCGAAGTGGGAAGTGCATCAAAGTTTGATCAAGATGTATCGTGATCTCTGAAGGCAGTTTTGGTGGCCTGGAATGAAGAAGGAAGTTGCGAGATTTGTGGCACGATGTCTTACCTGTCAGCAGGTGAAGGCCGAGCAGCAACGCCCAGGCGGTTTGTTTCATACATTTCCTATTCTAGAATGTAATTGGGATGATGTAATGATGGATTTTGTCATGGGTCATCCGAGGACGCCGCGGAATAATGATGCAATCTGGGTGGTTGTGGATTGGATAACGAAAGTGGATCACTTCTTACTAATTCAGGAAACCTTTACAGTCGACCAGTTGGGTGAGCTGTATGTTCAAGAAATAGTTCAGTTACATGGTGTTCCGAGAACCATAATTTAGGACCGAGATTCGCATTTCACATCACATTTCTGGCAAGGGTTGCAGAAGGCTCTTGGTATGCAGGTATTTTTGAGTACGGATTTCCACCCGCAGACGGACGAGCAGTCGGAACATACGATCCAAGTGTTGGAAGACATGTTAAGAGATTGGGTCTTGGAATTTGGTGGTTCTTGGGAGAGACACCTACCATTATTTGAGTTTTCATAAAACAACTGTTTCCAGGATACAATTCAGATGGCACCGTTTGAGGCGCCTTATGGGAGACCATGTAGATATCCGTTGTGTTGGCTAGAGGCCGGTGAATCTGGGTTGTTGGGGCCAAGTCTTGTACAGGAGACTTCGGAGAGAGATTAGTTGATCCATAAGTGAATGGATACAGATCAGAGTTGGAAGAAGTCATACGCAGATCAGAGACATAGACCTCTTGAGTTTGATGAGGGTGATAAAGTGTTCCTTCTGGGGTCGCCAAGGTTGGGTCACTGATGGATTCAGAAGCAGGGTAAGTTGGCGCCCAGGTATGTGGGACCTTTGGAGATTGTGGAGAGGATCAGACCAGTGGAATACTGATTGGATCTTACACAGCAGTATGGTGGGATGCATGATGTGTTTCATGTGTCGCAACTTCGACGGTATCACCCCGACCCATCTCATGTTGTTGATGTTGAGGGTGTGGAGCTTGGGGTTGATGCGTCCTTTGAGGAGCATCTAGTTCGTGTGGTGGGTCATACTGAAAAGGTCTTGCGAGGCAAGGTTGTGCCATTAGTGTGAGTACTATGGAAGCATGGGAAAGTTCAAGAAGAAACATGGGAGCGGGAATCGGATATGTGGGCTCAGTGGCCTGAACTCTTCTCCTCGGTGGAGCAATGAGGCTTGGAAGCTTGGCTCAAGAATGGGCCGTTATAAGGTGCGGAGGTTGTAAGATCCCTATTTTTGGAAAGGTGTGTTTTGTTGTGTTTTGGGTTGAACCCTTTGCATTTGGGGCTTTAAAAGGTTTCTTGGAAGTATGAGAGGCCTTGGGGGTATTCCGGGGGCTTGGGGCACATAAGAAGGGAACTCTGGGCAAAGTAGACCAAGGTGCATGGCCTACGCATGGTCAGACAAACCATGCGGCCTACCAAGACCAATCCGTGCGACCCTCCCTCCTCTGGACAGAAGCAAACACACGGTTTTCACATGGTTTTCCAAACCATGTGGCTAAATCGTGCGACTTCCCCACCTCCAGGCAGTGGAGTGCGGACGGTTTGCACACGGTTTTACAAGCCGTGCGGCTAAACCATGCGGCCACTTAAAGTTGGAAAATTTACAAAATTGCTACTCCTGGCTTTATAACCCCAACTTGGGATTTTCCTCTCTTCTTCCTCTCTTCACCTTAGGCAGGAACCAAACCTCCTAAGAACTCTAAGAGATCAAACGCTTTCGATTCTAAGGCGTTTGTACTGCCGTTGGTTGCAGATTGAAGCTCCGGGTAAGGCTAACCTCATCCTTGCTTCTCTTTTTGGTTTAGGGTTAGTACCCTCTCTTCCTATTGTTCTAAAACCCTAAAACTCTATCTTTTGGGTGAGTTTTATGTCGAAGCTCCAAATTTTGGTTGGATTGAGGTGTAAGGACTCGATTGAGGGTGCGTTCAACCACGGTTTCAAGGTAGGTGGTCTACAAGTGATATCCCATGGTTATTTAGGGATTTGTGCATGTTTACTTGTGTTCTTGTTTTCCCTTGGTTAGGTTTTGAATAACCTTGGCATTCTTGGTTTTAATGTTGTTTAAAATGGAAAATGGGAACCCTCAAGATCCCCGTGGGATGTGTTGGGATAAACTTGACCTAATTAGGGCCATCCATGGGATGTGCTGGCTTTCCCTGGATTTAGGGATTGATATTAAACAAGTGACCTTGTTGTAATGAATTTTAGAGCCCTTGATAAATATGTTGGCATTATTGGTTGAACTTGGAATAGAAGTTAGGTGATGCACCTAGACTTGGTAATAACCTAAGGGTTAAAGCGGAATGAGTTAAATGGTTGATTCATGGGAATGATGAACGGGTTAAATGGGTTAATGTGTAAACTGAATAAAGACCATAATGGGATAGATTATGGGTTTAATGTTTAATGCTTTGTGAGATAGGCATAACACCTGGGAATTGGGTGAATGGTTAAATGATGTGAATTGGTAATGTGTTAATGGGTTAAGGCATGATGTGGTTTCCCATGTGGGTTGTTGTGAATAGTGTTTGCCTGTAGGGCAATGGTTTGGATGGTTGATGGTTACTTATATATAAGCATGTGAACATGGCTTCAAAAAGTGGGGTATGACATGAGGATCTATGCCCATGGGTTGAGTGAAGACTGAGGCTCTAAACTCCACCCTAAATGCACGGGTAAGGAAAGGGGACTGAGGGTCTATTCTCCTAACGGTTGCATCCACCCAGACTGAGTCTTCGAGGTGAGGATATGGTTGCTATGGGGGGTTCGTCCTAGTGAGATAGGATAACGATGTGTTTACCCTATTGCATGTGATTGTTGTCCTTAGACCCATGTAACATGATGAATGCGATTAACCCCTGGAAATTTAATGAAATGGTAAGTGATGGTAAATAGTAATGAATGAATGAAAATGGAATGGAGATGGTTTGGGTCTTAAATCGGTTAATGGCGCTTTAAATAATTACTTGGAATTTATCATTCATTTTTCCTTTTCATGCACTACATGTTTATACTAGATATTTTTTAGACACCGTTGATGGTGGCCGACTGAGTTATACTCACACCCTGCTCGGGCCACCGTGGGGTACCCGAGCAGACTTCATGTTTGCAGGTTAGGACAAGGGCAAGGGTCCTTTATAGATAGCTGAGTGGACATGGGTAGCATTGGGTGGAGGATCCAGACTTGGAGTGGGGACCATTTTGGGGATTTTGGGCGTTGTCTTTATTTTGGAGTTGTGTCCACTTTTTCACTTTTAGTATGACATAACATATTTATTATTAGAAATGGTTGTTATACAGGTTCCTTGTTTATTGGTTATTGTTTCTGCTATCTACTTTATTTCTGTTGTGCTTACTCTGATAAAAAGGGGGTATAGTCTCCCCACTTAACTCAATATACCCCCACTGATAGTCGGTATCCTTTAGCGTATGGGGAGGCGCGCTTAAGGTCATGTAACCACCCGAATCGGAGCATCGGTTTAGTGGCTTTTGGGTTGGGGACGTTACACTTACCATCTTAAATAAATTGTGTCCTTTTAATTTTAACTTGATCACCATAATTGAGGGACTTATATTTGAAAATAATATTTCTAAATGATCTACAACATAAATAAGTTTAATAAAAAATCATCCTAATAAGATGGTAAAGGTAATGTGAAGGCCACCATGAAACTAGGCTTTCAAATAGAAGAACATTAATGAAAACTTGGACATAGAAGAGAAATATAACTATAAATTTTTGATTGAGAGTGATAGAGAACATGTTGAGATGAAATTTGATGACTACAAATCCCTAAACTAGGGGTTTGTATAAGTTCATTGATATCATCAAAAAATGATGAAAATATGACAACATTTTTGTTTCTATTTCATTTTCCTATATTCATGTAATTTATTCAATCTATAATAATATAATTAAATATACATTTCTATTTCATAAACACAATATTATCCTTTTGTTTTGACCTAAACTATTTATACTTCACTTACTATCATAGGATGCATCATGTGGTGAATTAATACATTAAACTCTAAAACCTCATCCAAATATAAACTTAAACCATTTAATAAATGGTTAACTTTTCCAAAATATTATTATACAACACTTAGGAAGGAAGGTAAATAAATTTACAAAATTAACTTATCATTAGTCTTCAACTAACACGAAGTATCTCTTTAATCATCACATACCAAACTTGTGAATGTGGTAATGACTTGAATTTAAATAATTCATTATTTTAAACATGCATGATTACATATTTTGTAAATATAACATAGACTATTGGATATAATCATTAAATATTGTTTTGTAAACTCCATCAATGATAGCATAAAATACATTTTCAGAAAACCATTAATCAGTTTCAATGGTAGTCAGTAGTGCCCAATTTACTTTATCCAAATCAATAATTTATTTATTCAAACATCATTATCTCAGTATCAGTAACATATTAAGCATTATATTTCCATTAACCATATATTTCTAAAGAGGTTCAACTTGTCACTGAATCATTTTTCTTGGTCATCAGTACCATTCAACATACACTTTCAAATACTTAATGAAAAAAATACTACAGTAGAATCCTAAAATATTCTATAATACTCTTAACTATAATATAATTGATAAAATAATTTTAAAAAATCAATCAAGGATCTAAATACATATGAAAATTAATCATTCTGGTTATTCTATACTAATAACATAAGTTTGAAGTTGATCCCATATATTATTCTATTGAATATTCCCTTGATTCTTGGGGAATTAATTTTTATAGTGACCCATATCCTTGTAGTTGTAACACTAAATGGTTATTATTTCCTTCTTCACCTTGTATTGTTCAACATGATGATGCATTTCCCCCACATATTATAAACTCCCATTCCTTTCAGGAATTTCCTAGTGTGATTCTTTCTATAGTTATCACATTATGGAAATATCTTCATCTTCTTAACTTATACATTATCTTTTTTATTCGTGTTTAGATAACCTATTATTCTCTTGATTCCCATTGAATATATTAATTCTAGATATTAACTTCTCTATTTTTATAGTACAAAAAACTATTTCATCATTTAATGATTTTTTTGGGAGACCAGTACCCTTTGGTGACAAGGCTTAATCCTTTAAAAGAAGTAGTCAATATTTCACTCCATGTTACGTATATAATCTGTATCATAACTGGAAAACCTTTTAAATTTTTCTTCAATATTTGTGACATTTTATTCTTCATTTTTATTTAATATAAGTAAATTTGTCTTTAACTCAATTTTTTTGATCATGAAGGAAATATTTTTCAAACAATGTGTCCTTAAGAGTTTTGAATTCCTTAAATTCTATTTCTTATTACTTCCTAGTTTTATGGATCAATGAATTTCATTGATCGATATCATATTTGAGACAATATACTAAAACTGTTACTTTTTTCCTTTTCACCCCATCCCAGCTCCATAAATATATTATCCACAGACTTAATATATTTATAGGCTATAATCGGATTAGTAGTCCCACTAAATAATGGGGGCCTCAATCACCTAAAGTGATCCAACATAAGATAATCTCATTGTGGAATAGGTTGATCTATCTAGGTAAGGTTATGTGTCATAAGCTGATTAATCTTCCCTAATACGTCCATAACATTCTTAGATCAAATATCAGCTATATTAAATTAATCAGTAGGGGAACATTTACATTGGATATAAGTATTGATACACTTATTCCTTCTAGGATCCATTTCTAAACAGTTAAATACACTATATTATATCATATATCATTATTAAACAAAATTTATAATATCATAACTAGTGAAATAGTTATCATAAATTTAAAAATATATGTGTCTCTAATATCATAATCATAAACATGGTTTTTTGGGATATTATTCCATGACTATCCTCAAAGTCTATCTTTGGATTATTTTCTATAGTCTTTGTTTTCTGAAATATTTTTTCCAAGGTTTCTACTAAACATCATATGATAGAAACTATAATGCCCCAAACCCAAAATCATAGAGTCGGTTCCTTACATTATTACATTGGAATGATTAAAATGAATCAAATCACGAAGGACCAATCAGTTTAGAAGTTTTGGAAACCTAGATTACATACATTATGCCCATGTTATGTTGGAAAAAAGAAAATAAAATAGAATACACAACAAATACAAATAAACTTCCTCATTGAATCTTAGTTCAAAAAATTATCTTCAAATCTTTCATAAATGAAACAAAATAATGATGAGATCCAATTCTCAGTAAGGGTAAGAATACAGTAGAATTAATCAAGAATAAATAGGCATAAAAAATATATAATGATTAGAAACTAAAAAAACCTTCCATTTAAATAACTAGATAAGGCATAATCTATATGGAAAGGTAAATTACTGAAGACACATTCCATTTAATCAATAAACTATAATGAAATGCATCTATAGATAATGTCAATGAAAAAATATCATGGATAATAATAATAGCTGAATTATTAATAAAATTAAATCTTAAATTTTGTGTGCCATGTTTCCTAAGTACATCATACCTTTTCTATCAAGTCCATTCATAAGATGATTTATCATATCAGGTAGAAACCCATATGATTTGGTCAACTGATTCATCTCACGAGACTACCGATGCATCACAAGGATTACATTAAATAGTCTCTAACCCCTTTCTTACCAGTAAAAAGTATTCAATATATATAAATAACCAATTTAATTAATAAAAAATTATCCTTATAATGAGATATTCGTATTTAATTAAAGATAAATATTTATCAAAATGTCCCCAGTTAATCAAATAACTTTAAAAGTAAACATTGTATGAAAAAATGGAATATGTTTTAGGATATAATAATATCCTTCACATAATAATATGAATATTTTATATAAATTTAATTTATAATAATAAAAATTATCTTAAAGAACAAATTGTTTCAAGATAAAGTAAACAATCACAAAAGAAAGTGAGATTGCAAAGATAACATTTATCACATAGTAATTTTCAAGTCAAAACCAATTAGATGAGATTATTAAAATTAAAATTTAAAATATAGTGATTTATTAGTGAATCAAGATATTGATTAAACAATGGGAATTATATACACCTCTATAATAAAATAAGTAGTGAAAATGACATTTATCTAACATATATAAAAAGTGAGATGAAACTCCCTTACCTTGAGCCTAACCTATCACATGTGTCTTCATATTTCTAAATAATAAACTTATGTTAAATATTGACTTAATTGGAAAACTTTTTCAATTTTATTATTATATTTATTTCACTTATTACAATGTTTTCAAAAACTACTTAAACAATTAATCTTATGTTGGGTGTTTTGACCAAATTCGGTTCATTTGTAAAAAATGATTGTGGTAGGTTAACTTTGGTTAAAGGTAAAATTATATAAACGTATCCTGAATAATAATAATGAAATAAATATCAAATTTATAAATTAATTATAATTTTAAAACCAATCACGAAATGTGGATTTGAAAAATGGATAAATTTTCAATCATAAAGATGGTAGAATGTACATAATCATGAGTAACATTCATGTTTTTCAATAGTAATTATGGAAAGAATGTGTAATTTCATGACCTAGGTGACACTAAATGGTGCCCTGAGCTGGTTGGCCACATTCCCTCAAGCACGCCTCCCTATACACTAGAGGGTGCCGACTAATAGCGAGGGGGTAGGTTAGTCATAGGGAGACTATACCCTCTTTTATCAGAATAAAAATCCAAAAGAATAAAACAAAAATAAACATGGGTGGAAGAATATAAATAACCAGAACAATACCAAGTCGCAAGATAGTCAAAACAGAAAATTCAACACACAACTAAAAAGGGAAAGCATGTTATGACAATTCAAGTGTAGAGTGTATACAATGAAATTGAAAATAAAGACACAAAGACTCCCAAGAGTGTCCCGAACCACATTCGGTTCCCTCAAACATGATTGTTTACCATAAAACAACATATCTGAGGGCATTTCCCTTATCTTGTCCTGCAACAACAATGTATGCTTGGGTGATGATCAGGCGAGCCGAATAGGGTGTGAGTACGGCTCAGTAGGCCACCACCAATGATGTCTAAAACGAGTCCAGTAAAAAGAAGGTGTATTTAATTATATGAAGCAATAAATTAAATGCATATTTAAACTGTAATAACATTTTAATTTATTATTTAATCATCACATTAGACCTGATTTCAATTCATTTCTTCCATTTAAATCACAATTCATTATTTTCATTCATTTAGTGTTGAAAACCATGTCAAGAACCCCAAATCTCATTCGATGTAGATTTAAATGTCTAACACCCCTCATCAAAATCTCTTGGTTAACTATTGAGGATGAATGCCATGTCTAAGTCCTAACAACTCAATCGATCGAGAATTCCATTTCTAGAACCCACAATCTCAATCATTTAAATCATTAATTAATTCACAAGAATTAACCACATAATTCTCTTAATAATCTAATGTTTAGTTAAACATATCAAATTCCATTAGTTAACCCAATAAATAACTAAGTACACAACCCTATAATCAATTCATCAATTAATCAATCAATCAACACAAAAGTTATTCCACAATTAATTATCCACAATTAATTATCCAAACCAAATTTAAACATTTCATAATTAATATAACAATTAAATATCTTAATCAAAATCATGGCACATAATTAATTCACCATTAATTATCTCAAATATCTAAGAATTTTCTCATAAATATTCCCCAATTAATTATCTCAAACACAACCAATTCAATATCTCAATTACAATATATCAAATAATAAATAAATTCACCAAATCAATTATCTATTTGGGAAGCCCCTTAGTTCCATCATTAAATTAGAAATTAATCATTTATATCTATAAAGCATCAATAAGTCAAAGAAAATACCTAATTAATTGATTTGGGCTGCACGGTTACCTGGTTTTAGGAGCACTGTATGTCAAACCATGCAAAAAATGTGCACAACCCTCTATTTGTTCATTTTTCTTAAAACTTCTCCCAAACACACCACATACCACAAATACAAATAAATAGTACTTAAAAACCCTCTAAAGTACCTAAAAAACATCCCCGATGTGACTCAAGAAAAGACAGTTATTTTACAATCTCCCCACCTTATAACATATCATCCTCAATCTACGCTCCTGAAATTCACTATGATTCCTAGACAAAAAGATTGGGCCATTGATCCATTATTTCATATTCCCATTCCTAATTTTCCACTTGAACATGTTCATGTTTCCATAATATACGAACAATCAGTATGATGTTTCCCCACAACACTTTCTCATTGTTATCCAGTACACGTAATAGATGCTCCTCAAAAGACGCATCTATACCGTGGTCAAAATTATCCACATCGATCACATGAGATGGGTCAGGATGATACCGTTGTAGTTATTACACTTAAAAAATATCATACATAGAACAAAATTTTCATAGAAGGTCCAATCAATATGCCACTTGCTTGATTCTCTCTAGTACCTCAAACGGTCATAAAAACCTGGGTGACAAATTACCCTACCTCTATATCCTACGGTGACCCAACCTAGGAGACACCTGAAAGAATACATGACCACCCTTTTTAAACTCTAGGGGTCTTATTATTATATCAACATATGACTTCTATCTACTATAAGCTATATAAATACATTTTTGAATCAACTACACCGGCTCTGATATCTCCTATACGAGACTCATTCCCAAAAACTCTGACTCCCCTGCCTCTATCCAGCATAGTGTTAATCTATAAAATCTACCATAAAGTTCCTCATATGGTTTTATCTTTATAGTTTCCTGATAACTGTTTTCATAGGTGAAATACACTAAATCCAAGAGCTTCTCCCAAGAACCACCAAAGTCAAGCACACATGCCTCCAGCATATCCTCTAGCACTAGTATGGTATGATATGACTACCCATATATTTGTGGGTGTAAAGAAACATTGAACAAAACATGTGTGCCAAGCACTTTCTGCAATCCCTACCAAAAGTGTGAATTAAAACATTAGTCACAATATAAAACTATAGTCTTTGGTACCCCATCAAAATGAAATATCTCCGGAACATATAGATCTCCCAACTAGTCTACTATGAAGGTTTCCCTGATAGGCAAGAAGTGTGTTATCTTCTTCAGTTGATCCACAATGACAGAAATATTAGAATTCTTCCTATGAGTCTCTGGAATACCTACAAAAAAATCTATAGTCATGTCATCCCAATTCCATTATAGAATAGGACATGGCTATAATAGACCTCCAGGTCGTTGATGATCTGCCTTCATGTGCTGATAGGTGAAGCATCTTGTCACAAAATATACTCCCCCATTTTTCTTGTCGGGCCAAAAAAATTGTCATCACATATCACATTACACTTTTTCCACCATAGGGTGTATCTTCAACTTTGAGACATGAAATTCTTGCATGAGTTCCTCTCATATACTTGTAGGCACAACAACCCAATTTTTCACAAAGATGATCACATCCTCATCTATCATCCAGTCTGATAGTGCCTCCCCACCATCAAGGATTTATCTTAAGTCTAAACACTTAATATCCTTGTATTTCTTATCCCTAATAAATCTCAAGAGTGTACACTCCACTGATATTGAAACTAGAGTCATATTCTCTTAAATCTCTTGAACCACCACATGCATTTTATCCAGAAAAGTCATCATCTTCCACTCTACACTCGACTCATGTACCAACTGAATCTGAGTTTTCCTACTCAAGGCATCATCCCCACTATCCCCCTTTTCTAAGTGTATTTTCCAGTTCAAAATCAATGGACTACATATAATCTACCCATCTTCACTGTCGAAGATTCAATTCATGATGTGAAAATATATACTTCAAGCTTTTGTCAGCAGATAAAATAGTAAACTTCTCACCAAAAAAATCTTGTCACTAACACTTAATAGCATAAACCATCGATTCCAACTTCAGGTCATGCATGGGGTAATTCCATTAAAGATACAACTCGATTCCCTTGAATCAACATAAATCTAAGTCTGATCCCAGAAGCGTCACAATACACCATGTAATCCTCACCTATCTTATGGAAGATAATCATTGGTGATGATGTGAAGTGATTATTCAACTCCTGGAAATCATTTTCACATTCTTCGATCCATTCAAACATTAACCCTTTCTTTCTCAAACCTAAAACTGATTCTTCCAATCAGTAAAAGTACATGAGGAACCTCTTGTAATATCAAGCTAATCCCTAAAATATTTGTATATCAAATACATTCTTTGGATGCTTTCAAGAAACCACTGCTTGAACATTCTCTAGTTCCACTGTCACACATTCTTTTCGGATGATTTTCCCCAAGATGTGTACCCTGTCAATCGAAAAATAACATTTAAATATATTGATGTATAATTGATGTTATCTTAGTGTACTCAGGATGATTTCAAGATATTGGGCATGATCTTCACGAGTCTTAGAGTACACCAAGATGTCGTGCACAAACACCACCACAAACTGATTCAAGTATGGATGGGAGATCTTTTTCATCAAGGCCATGGACACTACTGGAGAATAAGTCAACCCAAATGGAATTATGAAAAACTCATAAAGGCCATATCTACTTCTGAAAGAATTTCTCGGTATATTAGAAGTCTAAACTCTCACCTGATGATACCTAGATCTCAAATAAATCTTTAAGAACACAAAATCCCCCTTCAGCTGGTCAAATAGATCATTAATACGAGGAAGATGATATTAGTTATTCACAATCCTTTTATTCAACTCCTGGTAAATGACACACAAGAGTAACCCCCATCATCCTTATTTGCAAATAAGACAGGTGATCCCCAAGGTGACATAATTGGATGGATAAACCCTTTATCCTCTAAATCCTCCAACTGCATCTTAATATATTGAAGCTCAGTCAATTCTATTCTTTAAGGTGGAATAGATACTGGATCAGCCCTCAGAATGAGATCAATAGTGAATTCCACATCTATTTCAGGTGGAAACCCGAAGAAGTATCCAAGTAAAACATGTTTAAATAGTTCTAATACTAGTGTAATGAAATCTTGACTACCACTCCCATCATCAAGAAAAAGACTAGAAACTTGGAATATGAGCTCTCCCTATTGCTGAGTAACAGGCCATTATCTACTTACATGGATGTCCCATTCTCCACGATGAATTTACTGGCCACCCTTAGGATATACAATGCTCACTCTCTTGTGATAACAATCGACGTGGTCTCGGTATACGACTAACTAGTCCATACCCATAATCAAGTAAAGCCCATCATATAAAGGACATAAAGATTCCAAAGAAAACGATACCCTAAAATCTCTAGTGAACATCACTCGAACAAAAAGATATCTCTAGACCATGTTTCTAATGGTGTATCAATATTAATTACTCCATTTACAGACTCCAACTCCAAACTCAAGACATTAACAAGAATTGTAGATATAATGGAATGAGAGGAACTAGTATCAAACAACAAAGTAGCTAAATTAAATCTACTAAAATAGTACCTCTCAGTATAGATGGCCCCGCCTCACTTTCTATAGGTGTAGGCTACACTGCATATAAGTTTCCTGCCCCTATTCCTTGTGGAGTCGTCTGACTCCCCTAATTAGAAATATTGTTCTGATACAGGCACTCATACCCTAATTCACCATGTCCACTATCTCTATCACCTATTCCATTAGAACTCTATGTGCCAGACATATAAGGTCTAGGAGACCCCCTTCCTACACTCTGACTCTGCACTGCTACTCCCTAAGAACCAACCTGTTGTTTCTTCCTTCAAAACTTCTTTAGGTTCCCAATCTTGCTGCAGAAATGGCACTCCACTAGTGGTTGAGGATAATGTGTGTGATAGTGTCCCGACCTACCACATTGGTGGAAAATCACATGAGAATGATCCTGTGAAACTATTTATTCTAAATTTCCACCTTTCCTTCCACTATCCTGACTAAAGCTCTCCTAATAGAACTTTATGATCTCAGAAGGTACACTATTTTATCATCCAGTGACAGCTACATATCTAGTATTGGAAGTCTTCTTCTGGTTCCCCTCTAAAATTATAGCCTGATTAACCACTTCTAAGAAGTTCTCCATCCTAAAGATATTCACTTGGGACTTAGTTTTACATCTAAGTCCATCATAAACTTTTTTTGGGGAGAATACTCTCTGTCGACTAATGTTAGAGAAAAACACTATAAATCTGTGAAACGTTCATCATAATCCATTATGGACAGGATTCCCTAGGTCATATGCCGAAAATCTAAAGCCTTCTCCTGTCTCAGTGTCTCTGGATAAAAGTGTTCCAAGAACTTCTCCCAAATTTCCTTCCACAACATTTCATTAGAATATCTAAATCATACCTAAATGTCCGACCAATGCTTCACTATCCCCTGTAGAATATAAGTAGCCAACTTAACCCTCCCTTCAGTTGTAGTATCTAAATGGTCATATATCATTTGTATGGATTCAATCTAGAATTTTTCTCCCTTAGGTCCTCCCTCTCAAGTAAAAGTCAGCGGGTGTTGTAGCTGAAACTTCATTATCAACTCAAACATTATTTTGAGTACCCACCCTAGGTCTCTCTACATGAATTACATGAAACATGAAAAGTTATCTTAGAACTTCTCCCCTAACTACTTTTCTTGCAACAAAGGTTCCTCAAGTCCCTTGTCTGTATGTTCTCTCCAAGCCATACCCATCAATCAATCTCTCAATAAGAATCGTGAAGGAGTATCTCTACAAATCCAAACCCACATCATAGGTCTCATAACACAACCTTATAACATTTACATAAGAGGAGAAAGAAACAAAACATGTTTCAACATGTCCTTCCCCCTTTTTCACCATTCGGTCAAAACTGATACCTTATCACTACCCTTAACCATCCTACTCCTAGGTCTTAGTTAACAAGGGTAAACAAATTCCCATTAATTAATTCCAACAATTATTTAATTAAATTATTTCAAATTAATTAATTCTACAATTAATTAATTAATCTTACTCATCAATCAATATTCTCATTAGACACCCGATTATTCTCATATTGAATCATTGTACAACATTTATCAATTCATGTTAGACACCATTTTCAGTTTAATATCACAACAAGGAAAATATATTTAAGTTAACAACTTTCCAATAACCCATTTTCTTATGAGTTCCTAAAATAACGCTTGTCACAATAACCCTGAGTTCTTAGAATGATTCAAGCAGACTCAACTCTCTTGCGTATTTAGGCCACAAATAAATGTTAAAAAATTGTCAAAAAAATATCACACCACACCACAAGTGAATCACCAAAGGTGAAATAATTTCCAAATGTAATGAAAAATAGCAATCACAGCAATCCCACTCTGAGTGCCCAGATTTCCCCCCGTACATGGGTTTGCAACTCCCATGCATGAGCTCATTACCAAGCCATGACTCTTCATAATATCCTATCTACCTTTCCTAAAATAGTAAAACAAAATAAGAATAAATAAAATAAAACCCCTTCGACACCACTTGTTAAAGTCCCGACCTTGGTGCCACTAAATGGTGCCCCGATATGGTTGGTCACATGCCCCCAAGTATGGCTCCCCATACGATAGAGGGTGCCGACTAGAAGCAAGGTTCTGGTAAGTATGTCATGGGGAGACTATACTCTCTTTAATCATAATGAAACTCCAATGGATGAAAAAATTGTAAACATGTGTGGAAGAATATAAATAATAATTACAATACCAAGTCACATGATAGTCAAAACAAGAAATAAAATGCACAACTAAAAAGGGAAGGCTTTATATGGAAATTCAAGTGTCAAGTGTCTAAAATGAAACTGAAAATAAAGACACAATGACTCCAAAGAGGAACTTGAACCATGTCTGGTTCCCTCACGCATACTTCTTCCACAAACAACAACCTATCCCAGGGCCTTGCCCTTATCCTGTCCTACAATAGCAAAGTTTTCTTAGGTACTGATCAAGCGACCAGAATAGAGTGTTAGTATGACTCAGTAGGCCACCACCAATGGTGTATAAAACAAGTCCAGCCAAAATACAATGTATGAAATTATATGAAGCAATAAATATAATGCATAATTAAATATTTATCTCATTTTCATTCATTTTTTAATCATCACATTATACCTGATTTCAATTCATGTATCCCATTTAAATCATAATTATTTATTTTCATTCATTTGGTGTTTAACACCATGTGATGCTCCACAAATATAATTTACTGTAGATATCCATGTCTAGAACCCCCCATTACAATAGCTTAGTTAACTATTGGGAAGAAACACCATTTATAAGTAT
The DNA here is from genome assembly GCA_963277665.1 of Viscum album. NCBI lineage: Eukaryota > Viridiplantae > Streptophyta > Magnoliopsida > Santalales > Viscaceae > Viscum > Viscum album. The sequence goes on from OY728131.1 coordinate 515,081,383, forward strand.
CAACTTCTCAATCGGTCTAGAACTCCATCTCTAGCATGCACATTATCAATCATTTAAATCATTCATTAATTCACAATAATTAACCACATCATTCCCCTACTAATCTAATGATTAGTTAAACATATTAAAGTACATTAGTTAATCCAAAAATTAACAAAGTACACAAATCATTAATTAATTCATCAATTAATTAGTCAATCAACACAAAACTTATTCTATAATTAGTTCTCCGCTATTAATTATCAAAACCAAATCTCAAATTTTAAAAAATTAATCACACAATTAATTATCTTAATAAGAATCATTTAACATAATTAATTCACCATTAATTATCTCACATAGCCAAATATTCTCTCCTAATTAATTCCCCAATTAATTATCTCAAAAACATCCAATTAAATATCTCAATTACAATATCTTAAATCATAAACAAATTCCCCAAATCAATTATATATTTGGGCATCCCTTTATTTCCATGATTAAATCATCAATTAATCATTTATATCTCCAATGCATCAACAAGTCATGTCACATTTTTAATTATCCCAATTTAGTAAATCAATTATCAAGGGAATCTATAAAATCAATAATCTCACATACACATACCAAATCCATGACTATGGGAGTTCAATTTAAACAACCTTCATCAGTTTGCAGTAGTTACTATAGCAAGCACTGTAGTAGGCACTATAGAAGGAACTATTCAAGACTGTAGGAGAGAGAACTATTTATCTATTTGGGTTTTTGGGCAACTGGTTTGGACCTCAGGTACTTCAAGGCCTTTGGGCCACCCAAGGCCTTTGAGCCACCTCAAGGACTTTGAGCCCCATGAAATTGTGCTTAATGACCAGAAAAAGTCTATAAGGAGAAGAATCCAGATGAGGATTCAGATCAGGCACGTTCACCAGAGAATATTCTAAGTGGATTTGTTTGAAAGAGAGGGTATGTAATTTTCCATCGGGACCAGCCTATGCATGCACATAAAGCCTAGCCGAACAATCCATGAAATGGTGGAGAGATGACATCACGATGAAGAAATTTGGGGAGGATAAGTTCCATGTAGTTATAGTCTGTATATCTCAGAAGACCAATGGTTCATTTAATCTCTAAATCCTATGGGCCTTGTAAGGGTTTCCCTCATCCCATGAAATAGGGGTTAGCAAAAATCAATAAAAAATAAGGCCTTAGGTCCATTTGAGGATATATATTTTCCCTCTGGAAATCTCAAAAATACGAGTGGCACAATACCATCGATCACAGTCTATATTTAATTTCTAAAATAAAAAATGATGATCAAAATCATCAATGTATTGAAAATCTATATCTAGATTCCAAATCCTAGATCTAGATCTCAACTCGTTGGTTTTGATCCATGAAAATAGTAGAGATCGTCCATGAAAGGATCAAATAAAGATAGAGGAAAGAACAAAAGAAGCAAAGGGATGAAATAAACATTCTAAGAAGAGAGTGGGTATTCAATTTTAGCATTATATCTTAAATAATGGTGCTCAAACCACCTTGGAATCCCTCTGAAAGGATCTTGGATCCCCTACAATTTTTCAAGCATGATCTTTGGTCAAAATAGAGGGGTTTTAGGGGTTTAGGTGATTTAAAAACTAATTTTCAGATAATACAAATCTGCGCACATGTTTTCTTGGGTAGGGGTGCACAATTAGGGTAAAAAATGTGCCAACCATGTGGAACACTTTGTCTAGGTTTTCATGGTTACTCCAAAAGAGCTATATGATTTATCAGACCATACTATAACTAGGTAGTCCCTCACTACGTAGGGTCACACAGTTACTTGTGTTTTGGTTCACAGTTTGTCAAGCCATGTGAAAAACCGTGCACATCCCTATATTCATTAATTTTTCTTAAAACTTCATGCAAACACACCTCAAACCAGAACGCAAATTAAAAGGTACTTAACAACCTCAAAAGTACCTACAAAACGCACCTGAGGTGACTCCATAAACGAACAAGATCTTACATAAGGTAAATAGCTGTATATCTTTTCATAATTTTCATTATATCATAAATACAATTTTATTTAATCATATATACTTATATATATAATTCTGGTGATGTAAAATAAATAATATCACATTAAGGAGGTGATAGTCCACATGTCCACAAGCGACATTATCGATTTTTTTAGTGTGTGAAATGGGTATCGACAAAAATGATATATTATATTTCTAGAAAGGTAATTATATCATTAATATCATATATATTTTTTGAATGTCACATATTTTTAATTAAAAACACCCTTAATACATTCCATAAAATGTGTGAACGTATCACCTCGCTTTGAGGAGGCGATAGTCCAAACATGCACAAATGACATGATTGTATTTCATCAAAATGGAAAACTTGAAGGTATATGTTATTAAATAATTAAAAAAATATTAATAAAACATAAATGTAATATATGTTATATAAAAATTGTGTTTTCATTATAATTACCAACCTTGAGTGGTGGTAAAGGATAAACGAACGACATCGTTTTGTGAGGCGGTAGTCTGATGTACACATGAACATTAAATTCGTTAACCATTTGATGGAAGTTTTTGTAGGCATAGGTATAACACTAAAAAATAATATGACTATATTAATGATACATATTTAATATATAATCATGTAATAAAAATAATTGAATTTATTTGGAAGGAAATAAACAAATGTGATTATTGAATAATGTTATCTCTTTTTCGGGTAACTCATTTTAATCACTAAATAAATTATTTGGATTACATTATGCCCAAATTTAGGCCTCTATTTTGAGGGAAGGGATTTTTGGGAGCTATTTTTTTAGGGTTTGTACTATCCAAAGGGATTAATAGGGGTGAATAATTTAGAGGGGTGAGTACATTTTTATATGGAAGAAAGAGTGACATTCTTGTGAATAAAAAAAGGAAAACACTATTGAGAGGTATCCATTAATTTAAAAATGGTAAAAATTCAATAAAATAGAGTATATGGTCAAAAAAATGTCGTGAAAATATATTTTTTACAAGTTAATAGGTCATTTTTTGCCCTTATGTTTAAGGTTTAGTCACATGTTAAACTTAATTTTACATTAATCGCTGTAATTAATTTTAATTTTATTCACTAATCATTAAGGTAAAAAAACAAGTTTACATTACTATAAAATATAAATTATTATTATTCCAAATATGGAATCTATTTTTTCAAATTCTTATCACATAATTGGGATAAATTAATTTAAAATTAATCTCAAAGATGGTATGACAAAGGTGGCTTTTATAGTAAAATTTTTTAATAGTTTGAAATGATTTTATATATAATTTAAATGTTAAATTGGTTACAATGAACTAAATTGGATTAATTTATGTATATTTTTTTTAATTATACTTCAACACTAATTTAAAATATAATTTAACCTTATAAATTATTGAGATTAAAAGACATTTTTCAATTAAAATCTAGTATTTTTCACTATTCAACAAAAAATGAATCTTTTCAGAAAAATACATGAATTTAAACCAAGACTAATTTTAAAATTTAAATTTTAAAAGTAATTTTTTTTTGCAAATAAAATTTATAAAATTTATAAAATTTATTTTTAAAACTAGTGAAACATTAAAAGGTGGAAAATTACCTATATAAAAAATATATGATTTTTTTATGTGTAATATAATGTTCATTCTTATATTATTCATATTAAATATATTCAAGGAATGTAAAAAATATTTTATTTAATATATAATATATAAACTTAATTAATATTACTCATTAATATAAATTAAATTAATTTATTAAATCAAAACGACTTTGGGTGCATAAAAATAGTTTTTTATAAATACATTTCCTTTATATTCCATTGGTTTTTATATTCATTTATAATTACTTGGTAACAAATGAAATTAATAATATATTATTATAATTTTGTTAATCATATTAAAATCCTCCAAATTAATTGAAAGTTAATATCTTATTATATTAAATAGTAATATTGTAATATTATATTTTTGTTCGGTAAAATTCAGTCTTTCATGTTACACAAGCCATCGAAAAAAGTCATTCTTCAGTGTAACACAAGTTTACCATAGTGTTTGATGTAGAGAATGAAAAAAATTACATTGCGTGTAACATAAGATTAACATGGTGTTTCTATAAAGCAAGCTAGGAACAAAATTAAATTTATTCTAGGATAAAAAGATTGTAAAGTCTTGGGGTGTTACATATTTGATCAATGTGTATAATATTTGATTTATAATTTCATGAAAATATAAGAATTTATTGTATGGTTTTTTGACTCACTCCACTTGGTACATAAAAGTTAAATATTTTATTTGAAAATATAAATTTAACTCTATTAGACATGGTTATTTCTATGATGAGTTATTTAGACCTTCCTATTTTGTTTTGAAGTTATATTAAATAAACTACCACATCTACACTAATCTATATTCTATCAAAGGATATTCAATATTAGCCACCTGAGATTTATATTTGGAAGCACCCTAATTTTTTTATAAATTTTTGGAGAAGTGAGACATATATAATATGTATTAACTCATGTAAAATTTAACATAAAGTTGATAAATATATATTTGGTGGTTATCCTAAATAGATAGTGGGCTATTATATATATAATATATCTATATGAGAAGTGTCTATTACTTGATATTCTATATTTCTAGAAATAGAATTTATTTCTAAAATAATTAATAGGATTAAATTTGAACTCGATAAATCTAAAGAACACTATGATGATATTATTACAAAAATAGATGACTTAGAACCATAAAGAGAAGTGGAAAATTAATCGAATCAATATACATATGAATTAAAATGTTTTGGTATATTTCACCAAGAACCAAATAGATATGGATTTATCATTTATTGGTAAGGTGATATAACAATCATAGAAGCTGATCTGACATCTTATCAAAGAGTCCATATTAAGTGCTGACTCCATGAACTGGTTTAAATCAATGGAATCGGAAATAAAATACATTTACACTAACCATATTTGGAACATGGTAGACCTGGCTAATATAGTGATGAATATATGGTTTAAGTTTGTCTTTTATAAGAAGATAGACATGGGTGGTGAAGTGTTTATCAATAAATATCACTTAGTAGTTCATGGTTTTAAATATATTCATGGTACTTAATAAGAAGAAACGTTTTCTCTCATGGATGTAAGAAATTAAATTTATATTTATTTAGCTCTAATAATATATTACGATTATTAAATATATCAAATATATATTAAAAGAAAATTTTATTATAGAAAATTATTTTTGGATATATATATATATACACACACATATGATATTAACATACTGTTTTAAATATACAAGAAATGGTTCTAATATTTATAAACTACTAAAAATAACTTATACATTTAAATGTGCTTCTCAATGTTGGAATATTCATTTTTATGAAGCCATAAAATAATTTTAATTTATCAAGGAATATAATGTACCTTGTGTATATGAATATTTTAGAGATATCATGGTTGTATTTCTAGTTTTTTATTAGTTAAACAACATGAATACTGGGTATCAAGATCTATAGAAATAGATCTAAATTAGCACCTGATCTGGATCAAAATTGTTATCTTGCTATAATATTAAAAAGGTTTAATGTATAAAACTCTAAAGGGGTTATTTAACTATATTTCCTGGAAAATGTTTTCAATACAAAATTTCCTTCGATAATTAAGCAATAATAATTCCTAATCATTATTCTATATTCTTTAGTAGTTAGATAAAACATTTATCTTATGTGGCCTGAACTTATTTATGTAACTTATACATTAAATATGATAACTAGATACTAATAAAATTATAATAAAATTTATTGGGTATCCATAAATAACATCCCCAAGTACTTATGATAAACATAGTATGTGATCTTAGAATTTTTTGGTGATGAAGATCATATGGTAAATAGTTTCACTGATTCTAGTTTCTAAACTGAAAAAATGGATTTAAATCTTAGTTACGAATTTTTTTTTGGAAACTTGGAGTGAAAAGATAGAAATTTTCTAGTAATAAAATTTTCTAATTTTATATTATAAATCTAAATACAACATAGCATATTAAGTGACTATAGTCTATATTTTGAGATATATTTTTTTATTGAAATAGGGGTGGTCAAATGCATCATACATCCAATTAGACTCTACTATAAGAATATTAGAGCAGATCACATGATAAAGATACCAAGTCTTAGAAGAGGTCCAAAAAAATTATTTTTTCATATCATTCAAGAGATTTTTTACATGTTTAATTTCCCACCTAAGATAACATTTTAGATCCTATAATAAGGGCATTTATGTAAAAAACACAAAAACTACACTATATTTAATGATATTTGATTCATGAGTGTTTGGATTTAGTGAAAAAAATTTTTAACCAAGAGTAAATCAATTTTTATTAGATAAGGGATGTTTTATATAATTTTTTGTATATTAAATGAAAAAATTTATCTTTCATTAATATATATTTATTATATATTTGGATACTATATGATAGTAACCCACTAAAATATATGTATTACCAGGTTATCATTGATAGATGATCACCATGTTGGGTTGTGATGATATATTAATATCAATATCTATACGATCACTTATAAAGAGATACTATTGATCACTCATGGGTGACAATTTAATGAAATTTTATTTATATTGTTTTTATTAAAGTATACCACATTTATTGTATTATATATAACAATAGTTTTATGATGTATTTCTATATTCTAACCATAGATTATGATTATGTATGAAATTCATAATCATTGCCAAATTTACGAAGGATCCTTGGGGTCATACAAAAGTAAACTCTAATTAGGATTCATTATACTAATGTGATTATATTATATATTAATATGTTTATACTTATCATAAACACAAACATGATTTTTGTTTAGAACATTTGAAATATTTAATTAAATAATTATTATGTAATAAAATAATTATCATTTAAATCATTAACATGTAATTAAAATATAAATAATTCTTTATTTATATTATTAATACATAAACATAAAAAAATAATCCCAATTGGGATTTAGGCTTGGCCTTGAGGTAATGTGATTTCAAGGATCGCAAGATGAGAGAATTTACTAGGATTACCTAAAAAGGCTATTCAATAACCTCATTTTATAGCATTAACCAATTTAGATGCTCATTAATGTACCACCCATGGTGATGTAGCAACATAACCATTTTTTGAGGCTATTCAATGCTTCAAATGACCTTTGGAGGCCCTTTATTTCACTGCCTTGGTTTTATATTGGTTTAGATTCCTCGTATACTATTTAATTCCCCAATTACTAAAATAATAATGTGTAAGTGTGCATTATTAATTCCATTTTAATAATGTAAAAGTTTTTATTATAGTAATCTCTTTTTTTATATGATACTTTTCACTAATTTTACATATCTAATATATTATATTATATTTTTATTATTCAATATTATATTTTTTCATTTGTAATAAATAGAATCACTTGTATATGAGGAGGTTCCCACCAAGGAATTAAAGATTAACTTTATTGGTGAATATGAATGAGGATTGGATTTAAAAATTAACTTTTTACCTAAATATTCCAAACCAATTAAAAAAGATATTTTTATTAAAAAAAAATTATTTTTTTATTTTTTATTTTTGTTTTATAATATTTTATGGGGTTTTATTAATTCATAGACTACATCCTGAATAATGTATCCTTACTAAAAATCGACAATAAATTCGTCTTGTGATGTGATGATGTTAAATCATGAATCATTGGTGATATTTTGGCGATCCAAGATAGATGGATTTAGTTCACATATATTTTTCATTTTATGTGATTATTTTTCATGATTGATCTTTTTAATGGAACATTTTTTCTTTTAAGGTTATTTTTAAAAAATATGGTTTTGGTTTTAAACAAAAATGAAATATCTCAAAACATAAAGTTTTTTCTTTTCCTAGGGGTTAATAATTTCCTAATGATTATTTTATGTCCCTCGATAGTAATTTCCATTTCATAGATATTGAGGAATATACTTCTGTTTATCTAATGTTTGTTTATTGGTTATGGGTGTTGAGTATGTAGGATGGGTCAGAAAATCATTCCAAAAAATCCATTATAAGTATATCTCAAAACCCCATGACATAATAATAATATGTTTAATTTACAAAGAGTGTAAAGAAATATTTGAACTTGTAAAAATTGGATATAATAAGGAAAATACACACACATCCTTTATATTTGGTTTTATTTATATAAACACCCTTTGAACACTCTAAGGTTTAAGTAAAATGATTAATTATTTTATAAATTATCCACTCATTACAAATATTGTATATAATTTCACTTAAATCACACCTAGCATTAAAATTTAATTTTTATAAATTCAGTATGATGTGTTGTTATCTCATTAAAAAAACTATATGATGTTTATATTTAACTTTTAATATATTTTTTCAAATATATGAAATTGCAGTAAAACACAATATAATATCAAGTAATGTGATATCCCTTTATCACCATCCACTTTATATATATAACTCCATGTGATACATATCATATATCAGAACCAATATATAATATATAGAAATATTTCAATATTAGAAGTTGTGATAAATATTAATTCAACATATAAATTTAGTAAACATTTTCACTTGATTGTTTATATAAAATCTTAATTACTTATCAGATGAGACAATCAATAATACTGAAAAAAAATATTGAGAGAAATATTAATTTTAAAGAAATGAATAATTTGAAAATTAAATTGATGTAAGATGAATTTTATGTTCAATCTAAATTTAAATAAGTAGATTAATATTTTTAAATAAAAATTTATATTATCCCTAGAAAACTGGGAAAAGAAATATAAATAAAAATGAGACTTTACTTTGAAATAATTATGTACTAAATGTGTTGGACACTATTGTTGTAATGGAAATCACAAGGTTAATTAAATTAATTTCCTAAAATTTCTATATAATATGAAAATATCATTGTCAATTTAAAATTAATTGAAATTATAATTCATATAAATTAATTTTTTAATAAATTGTGCTAATTATTTTAATAATAATGTTTTAACCAAGACAATCCATAACAATAATTGCGAGATAATATGATTAACTAGAGTATACATTAATTATATGAATGTTTTGGGGTTATTAAATTGATGAAAATTATTGAAAATTATATTTTATATCTTGATATTTCTTTTAAATTTGTGAAAATTTCTCCAAAGGTTCAATTATATATGATATTTTTATAGTCAAACTATCATATACTAATTACAATAATAATTAACTCTTAGTACACATTAAACATTGATGAAATTATAATAGATCTAATCTATTTATTACAAAAATGTATTTCTATAGTTCATATAACAAACACCATGGAATTTTTTATTTTCACTCAGTAGAAATAGATTTGGTTCATCTCTTAATAGGGAAATTATGTTTCTTGTTAAATCATAATAAGGCTACAGAATTAATCAATTAGGAAAATAATTTTAATTAGATAAAACTCACACACAATTCATATACATTTTTTCCTTACCCTAATGAAGAATTTATTTGTCCACATTTATAGGGTCTAGAAGAAGGATTTAATATTTGAAAGTAAAAAAAAATGAAATCATTCAAATTTATAATCAAAATGAATTAAAAATGAAGTATTACTAGATACATCAAATGGATACCTTTAAATGTCCCAAAAATTTATCTAAAACCTTAATTAGTTACCATTTTCATATCCCATACATTACAATAACCCTCACAATGAATTACTTACAACTATATTACGAAACTCCAGCTCTAAATATATATGAAAAGAGTGTAAATATCTTGTATATTAATTTTCTACCTTATCTGTCAATTTTTCATCGAAGAAACAAACATTATTAGTTTCCCTAAAAAAATTTAATGTGATATTAACCATTTTATTTATGAATAGAAAGTTAGTTATAATATTTTATATCTAATTTCAATGTTAAATTGGTTCCAATGACCTAAATTGGATTACTTTATATATAATGTTTCTAATTTTACTTCAAAACCAATTTAAAATATAATTTATCCTTATAAATTATTGATATGGAAAGACAGTTTTCAATTAAAATTTAGTATTTTTCACTATTCAACCAAAAATGAAACTTCTCAGAAAAATACCTGAATATCAACCTAGACTAATTTTAAAATTTACATCTAAAAATTATGATTTTTTATAAATTATATATATTAAATTTATTAAATTTATTTTTAAAACTTGTGAAACATTTAATGGTGGAAAAAATGTCTTTATAAAAAAAATATTTTTTATGTGTAATATTAGGTTCATTCTTATATTATTCATATTTTATATATTCAAGGATTGTAAAAAATATTTTATTGAAAATATAATATATATATATATATATATTCAATTAATATTACTCATTAATATAAATAAGATTAATTTCTTAACACAAAAAAACTTTAGGTTCTTAAAAATAATTTTTTTTAAAAACATTTCCTTTATATTAAATTGGTTTTTATATATATTTCTAATTACTTGGTAACAAATGACTTTAATAATATATTATTATAATTTGGTTAATCCTATTCAAATCCTTCAAATTAATTTAAAGGATATATCTTATTACATTAAACAGTAATATTTTAATATTATATTGTTGTTCAGTAAAACTCAATCTTGCATGTTACACAATCCGTAGAAAAAGTCATTCTTGAGTGTAATGAAACTTAACCTTAGTGTTCCATGTAGAGAAAGAAAAATATTACATTGCATGTAACATAATCTTAACTTGGTTTTTCTATAAAGAAAGCTAGGAACAAAATTAAATATATTCTAAGAGAAAAATATTGTAAAGTCTTGGGGTGTTACATATTGGATCAATGTGTATAATATTTGAGTTTATAATTTCATGAAAATTTAATAATTTATTTGTATGGTATTTGGACTCACTCCACATGGTACATAAAAGTTAAATATTTTATTTGAAAATATAAATTTAACTCTATTAGACATGGTTATTTCTACGATGAGTTGTTTAGACCTTCTTATTTTGTTTTGAAGTTATATTAAATAAACTACAATGTCTACACTAATCTATATTATATTAATGTATATTAAATATTTACCACCTAATATTTATATTTGGAAGCACCCTGATTTTTCTTTTATAAATATTTGGAGTAGTGAGACATATATAATATGTCTTACCTCGTGTAAAATTTAACATAAATTTGATATATATATATATATATATTGGTTATCCTAAATAGATAGTGGACTATTATATATATAATATATCTATATGAGAAGTGTCTATTTCTCAAAATTCTATATTTCTAGAAATATAATTTATTTCCAAAATAATTCATAGGATAAAATTTGAACTCAATAAATCTCAAGAACACTATGATGATATTATTACAAAGATAGATGAGTTAGAAACATAAATAATGGTGGAAAATGAATCGAATCAATATACATATGAATTATAATTTTTTGGTAGATTTCACCAAGAACCAAAGAGATATGTATTTATCATTTTTTTTAAGTGATATAACAATCATAGAAGATGATCTCATATCTTAACAAAGATTCCATCTTAAACGTTAACACCATGAAATGGTTTAAATAAATGGAATCAGAAATAAAATCCATTTACAATAATAAGATTTGGAACATGGTACACCCTCCTAATATAGTGATGGCTATATGGTTTAAGTGGGTATTTTATAAGAATATCGACATGGGTGGTCAAGTTTTTATCAATAAATATCACCTATTAATTAATGGTTTTAATGATATTCATAGTACTTAATAGGAAGAAACCTTTTTTCTCATGGATGTAGCAAATTAAATTTATATATATTTAATTGTAATAATATATTATGATTATGGAATATATAAAATAGATATTAAAAACAAATTTTATTAGTGAAACTTATTTATGGATATATATATATATGATATTATCAAAATGTTTTAAAGATAAAAGAAATGGTTTTAATACGTATAAACTTCAAAAAATAACTTATGCATTAAAATGTGCTTCTCGATGTTGGGATATTCATATTTATGAAGCTATAAAGTACTTTCATTTATCAAGGAATAAATAAACCTTTTGTATATAAATTATTTTTGGTGATCATGGTTGTATTTCTAGATTTTTATTAGCTAAAAAACATGCATACTAGGTATGAAGATCTATTTTAGTGCATGATCTCAATCAAAATAGTTACATTGATATAATATTAAAAAAGTTTAATATATAAAACTCTAAATGGGTTATTTTACAATATTTCATGGAAAATGTTTGAAATACACAATTTCTTTTGATAATCAATGAATAATAATTCATGGTCATGATTCTATATTCTATAGTATATAGATAAAACATTTATGTTATGTTGTCTACACTTATTTATGTAACTTATACATTAAGTATGATAACTAGATTCCAATAAAATTATAATGATATTTATTGGGTCTCCATAAAGAATATCCCCAAATACTTATAAAAAACATAGTATGTGATCTTAGTATTTTTTGGTGATGCAGATCTTATGGTAAATAGTTGCACTGATTGTAGTTTCTAAACTAAAAAATAAGGATTTAAATCTTAGTTATGTTTTTTTTCTGGAAAGGTGGAGTGATAAGCTAGAAAAGTTCTAGTGATAAAATTTTTCTAATTTTACATTAGAAATCTAAATACAGCATATCATATTAAGTGACTATAGTTTATATTTTGATATATATTTTTTTGTATTGAACTAGGGGTGGTCCAATGCATCATATATCTAATTAAACTCCATTATGAGAATATTGGATCTGTCTCACATGATAAAGAGCCCAAGTCTCACTAGAGATCCAAAAATATATTTTTTTCATCTAATTCAAGAGTTTTTCTACCATGATTATATTATTATTTGTTTAATTCCCACCTAATATAATATTTTACATCCTATAATAAGGGACCTTTTGTAAAAAATCATAAAAAATACACTATATCTCATGAAATTTGATACATGAGTGTTTTGATTTAGTGAGAATTGTTTGTAAACAAGAGTAAATAAATTTTTATTTGATAAGGTATGTTTTATATAATCTGTTGTATATTAATGAAAATAATTTATCTTTCATTTATATATATTTCATATACAATGTGATAATAGATGCTAATAACCCCCTAAAATATATGTATTACTGGGTTATCATTGATAGATGATCACCATGTTGGGTTGTGATGATATATTAATATAAATATCTATACGATCACTTATAAAGACATACTACTGATCACTTATGGGTTACAATTTGGTGAACATTTATTTACGTTTATTATATTAAATTATACCACATTGATTGTCTTATATATAACAATGGTGTTATGATGTATTTCTATATTGTACTCATAGATTATGATTATGTATGAATTACACATATCCTCTTTATTTGGTTTTATTTATATAGGCACCCTTGGAACACTCTAAGGTTTGAGTAAAGGATCAATCCTTTTATAAATTATCCACTCATTAAAAATATTGTATACAATTTAACTCAAAAAACGCCTAGACTTAATATTTAATTTTGATAAATTTAGTATGATGCATTGTTATCCCATTAAAAATAACTATATGATGTTTATATTTAACTTTTAATATATTTTTTCAAATATAATAAAATGCAGTAAAACACAATATAATATCAACTAATGTGATATCCCTATATCACCAGCCACTTTATATATATAACTCTATGTGATATATATCATATATCACAACCAATATATCATATATAAAAATATATCAATATCATAAGATGTGATAATTATTAATTCAACATATAAATTTAGTAAAATATTTCACTTGATTTTTTATATAAAATATTAATTACCTATCAGATGAGACAATCACCTATACTGAAAAAATAGTGAGAAAAATATAAATTTTAAATAAATGATGAATTTGAAAATTAAATAGATGTAAGATAAATTTTATTTTGAATCTAAATTTAATTAAGTAGAGTAAAATTTTTAAATAACAATTTATTTTATCCCTAGAAAACTGGGAAAAGAAAATAAAAATAAAAATGAAACTTTAATTTTAAATAATTGAGTTCTAAATGTGTCGTACACTATTTTTGTAATAAAAATAAAAAGGTTAATTAAATTAATATCCTAACAGTTCTATATAATAAGAAAATATCATGGTCAATTTAAAATTAATTGATATTATAATTGGTATACTTTGATTTTTTTAATAAATTATGATAGTGATTTTAATAGTAATGTTTCAACCAAAAAATCCATAATAATAATTGTGAGATAATAGGTTTAACTAGACACACAATAAAAAAAGGAGAAACCCTAGAAGAGGATTCAAAGAAGGTGCACTCACCAGAGCATAGCCAAATGGATTTGTCAGAATGAGAGGGTATGGCTATGCCATCAGGACCAGCCTGTGCTTGCACGGGGAGCCTAGCAAGATGGCCATTCAAAGGTGTAGAGCTACTATCATGATGAAGATACTAGGTAGGGGTAGTTCATTATAGATAGTCTAGTTGAATTCCCTAATACTTTTGGGTTATTTAATCTATTAAGCCAGTGGTCTATGTAATCTCTGAGCCTATGGGCCTTGTAAGGGTTCCCCCTCATCCCTTGAAGGGGGGTTATCAAAAATCAATAAAAATGAAGGTCTTCAAGCCATTAGGGATATATTTTATATCTTGAGATTTATTTTAAATTTAAAAAAGTTATTCATAGGTTCAATTATATATAATATTTTTATGGTCAAACTATCATATTCTAATTACAATAATAATTAACTCTCCATACACATTTAACTTTGATGAAATTATAATATATCTAACCTAATTATTAAAAAAAATGTATTTATATAGTTCATATAGCAAACACCATGGATGTTTTTAATTTCACTCAATAGAAATAGATTTGGTTTATCTATTTATAGAGAAATCATGTCTTTTGTTAAATCATAATAAGGCTATATAATGAATCAATTAGAAGAATAATTTTAATTAGATTAAACTCTCTCACAATTCATATACATTTTTTCATTACCCAAATGATTAATTTATTTGTCCACATTTATAGGGTCTAGAAGAAGGATTTGATATTTAAAAATAAAAACCAATGAAATCATTAAAATTTATAATTAAAATGAATTTAAAACGATATATTACTAGATACATCAAATGGATACCTTTAGAAGTCCCCAAAATTTATCTAAAAACCTTAATTAGTAATCATGTTCATATCCCATCTATTACAATAACCGTCACTATGAATTACTTACATCTATATTATGAAACTCAAGCTCCAAATATATATGAAAAGAGTGTAACTATCTTGTATATGAATTATCTCCCTTACATTTTAATATGTCATCAAACAAACAAACATTATTAGTTTCCCAGAAATTTTCTAATGTGACGTTAACATTTTTATTTATGAATAAAAAGTTATTTATAATTTTATAGCCTCATTTATAGTTATATCATTTGTATATATTATAATTCAACTAATGAAAATTTAATTTGATTGAATTTATTAAATATTTGGAACTATTTGGTTTAAATTTGGTAAATAGGCCCCGTTTATTTTTTGGTCAATATGATTAGTAAGTGTGGTAAAATTTATCACCTAGGTAAATGGTAAATCAGGTTAATCTTTGTAAAAACTATGTGATAAGTCCATAATTATTTAGCATAGTTATTATTGGAAGAAATTAATTATAACTTTATCAAATTATTTTTGAAATTGATATTTTTAATAGACATTATTACAATAAAATTAACTATATAATGTTTCATGAAAATAAGGATACAATATGTCACTCACTTAGATTTACATATCTTTTACAAGCCCAGATAGGTAAAAAAGAAATTTCTTAACAAATATAAGTGTATATTTTTAGATTAATGAAATTTTTTTCCTGATATAAATTTATTTCTAATTTTTTTAATTATATAATGACCATAAATACTTATGCAACATCGATGAAGTATTTCTCCAAATAAAGAAAATATAATACATGATGTTAAAAATATTAAAAGTAATATAATTTGAGAGATTTAAGGTTTGTCATGACTTTTTTAGATTATTAAGAAATATCATTGTAATTTTAAATAATTATATTATAATTCCAATTTAATATTTATGTATTTTAATTCTAATTAATTTAATAGTGCCTAAATAGGTAGTAATAATATTTTATGAATTTAATATTTTATGAATGTAATATTTTAAAGAATTACTTGAAAATTATAAAAATATTATAATAGGGAAATGGGGATAAGATATAATCTAAAATGTCTTTAATTTTTCATTTATATTCTATTTGGAACCATTTTTCTTGAGAAATAATTTTATATATTTTAATATTTTATTAAATTTTGTGGGTACCCCTTCCCTCAATTATAAAAGATCATCCATCCTTTCTCTTATTAACACCACATTACACCTTTTATATCAATTATAATCTTCCAATTTATGTTCTATACTACACTAAACACATTATATAGGTTCTGGTCTTCTTAAAATACCACCCCAAGAGACTATAATAGGAGATCTGCAAGAGCTATTTAAAAAAATAATTAATCGCCTTAATCGATAACTTTATTTTTAATTATTATTTTACCTCCTGTAAATTTGTCAAAACATTTATAATATAATAAATTTAGCACCATAAATATACTAATATTTTATCATGATTATGAAACGACATTTATTCCCTACCTTTCTGTCGAATGGTATGTAGAAATATTGTTCAAGAACATACAGTTTATCATCTCTATTAATACCATCCAAATGAGCTTTAGAATTTAAACAAGGGAAGAAAAAAACTAAAACATTGGCACTATTTTATCTATAATTCAATTGAATAATAAGGTGTCTACAACTCACACATCTTTTGAACCTCTAAAGAACATACAATTCATACATTGGACATGACCACTGAGAGATCACATGGAGCCCCTTGGACAAGCCCTTATATTCTCATAAAAGTTTTCAAGACACTCTATGATCATGAAAACACTTCTATATGTTATCCTACTAGATCAAGTGACTTCTCAAGTGGAATGCATCTGACAACCCTCCAAAATATCCTTCCAAAATAAGGAGAAAATACAATAAAGTCAGAATACTTTTGTTGTAGTACACCATCATTCGATACACCCATTCAGTTGAAAAGATACCCTAGAATCCATGGAGACATGCTTTCCTTATCATGAAAGATCACTCTAGTATATCACTCTCATCACATAAAGGGATCCAGACATGTTCATGATGTCATACGCTCCCCCTTAGGTTCTAATGACAAAAAATAAGGTTTTCCCATTATAATGCTTGTGCACAATCTCCGAACCCTTTACTGTTCATGTGATACATCACCAAGGGGGAGAGATATTGTATTAAAAAATACTCATACAAACTCATGAGATCCCCAACCTTTGTAAAACCAATAAGGAAATAAAAAGGTAAATGATGGGAGCTTCTTGTGAGGGAAATATATAATAATTTTAGATTAATGGAGTTACAAACACTAATAAATCACCATTGATCATGTAAATACCCCTAAAAAATCCATAACAGTCCCAAAAAACCCATTGTCATTACAATTTGATCTTAGAATGGGCTCCTGAAAATCAACCTTTGTCTCAAGCACGGTCCTAAACAAAATATCTTAGATCACGAGAAATAATTTGAATCGGTGTCTTAATCTCATAATGTTCCCCAAACATGTCAACCAAAACTTTCAAAATACCCATTTGTATGCCAACATTATTAAGAAATACCCATATGATTGGGAAAAATTTTACAGATGGAGTGATGGTGGTATGGAATTGAAGTCACTAAACATCTTGTGACCCCTACAGCTAGATCATTATAAGAACATAACATCAAATCCATTCACTGACTCCATCACAAATCTTTGAGATACCTACTTCAAAAGAAAGCGTATAAATGGGTAGGAGAGGAATATAAATAAATCCCAATCCAAACAAAAAAAATCATCTTTGGATCCACACACCAGTATATATATGCATTAGATAAGACTTCTCAAATTAGTAGATCTAATGATTGCAAAGGTTTTTTTACTACATAAAATCATGGGAACAAACTGAGGATTACAAAGAAAGCATACGCACTTCACGTGATCACTTAGGATCATGTGGAGTACCTTTTTCATGTCATCTGGGATATTCAAATGATGTATCACATATCTACTTCATTAAAAACATCATAAAACAATCTAATAGTGAACTAACATAAGGAACATGTTCAATAAAAATTGTTATAAAGACTAAAATGTAGGATAATTATTTTATGAACATATATTTTGATCCTCATTCTATTCTTTTAACTCACAGAGTTCATTAGAAAACAATAATACATATCTTTCAAACCATTAAATTTATTTTCAATATGTCATTTAGATCGTGTTATATTCTTCAGACATGGAATGAATGTTTCTCAACACCCTCTAGGAATGCCACCAGAGTCACATGAATCCCTTTGGTCTCCCCTTTAATATCTTGAATTGCCTTCAGATAGGTCACCCAAATTTTGAGATGACACAATTTTTCCTCATCTAGAACTCATAAATTCCTTCAGGATTACCAGCTAGATCACCTGATACTCCTTAGACATGTTAGCTAGAACATGAAACACCCTCTAAAAATGTTATCTAGTTCTCATGAAACCCTATGGTCTTACCAGGTAGATCTCATGGAACCAACCAAGTATGTCATTTCGGTTTCATGATGACACAGGGTAATGTCAGCCAAGTCTCATGAAAACACAAGGACAAGTCATCTAGTTCATGTGAAACACTATATACATCCCATCCTATATCATGATATTGTCATAAAAAAATTTAGGGAATCCTCATACATGTTAGGAAGACAAGTAGGACAAGTCATCCATGCCCATAAGATGGATTCAATACATTCCATTAAAATTATGAGATGTCCTCTGGATAAGACAACTGGTTCAGGTGATTGTCTTTAGGCATGTCTGGTAGATATCCAGGACACACCAAAACATCACTGGAGACATATCTAGTAATCCTAGAGCTTGTCAAGAAGACAATTATTTAATATTAAACAAACATCCTGGGACATGATAACCTTGTATAGAAAACATATTAGGATAACTTCAGTGTGTAATCCCAAATCAATGGAATGATATGACTACACCCATATAAGTGAAACCTCTATGTGTATTCCCTGATCAATGGAATTATATGAATACATCCGTATAATGAAAAAAATATCATGTAATCTATGATAATTAAAAATGATATGAATTCCTCAATACATGGTAAACCTCAATGGGTAAGCCCAAATTAATGGATTGATATGATGGACTCCATAAAAGGGAAACCTCAAGGTGTAATCCTCAATCAATGACATAATATAACAACCTCTATAAAAGGAAAACCTAGTGTGTATGCCCCAAAAATGGCATGCTATTACTAAGTCCATTCAAGGGAAACCTTTTTGTGTAATCCATAATCAATTGAATCATATTAGTTACTACGTATAATGGAAACGTTAGTGTGTAAGCCCCATCCCAACCAAATTACATGAATTCTGATCCCTAAAAACAAGGATATGTAGGAGTCATTCTTAAGGTCCAAGATTAAATGAGAACCCGATTTATTATCAATCCCCTTATGTCTTTGACATTTCAACCATAGATACCTAATCATTCCCATGATCTAATACTTCTATCTCATCCACCAATAGAATGTTAAGATAACTGAACTATGATGACTCTGATTCCGACTATAACTGAGAGACAAAGAACACATTTCTAAGACTTGAGCTCTAATAAACAACCACTTTTGTTCAAGTTTCCCATGTCTCTATCATTACAACTATCGGGACCCAATCTATCCCATTAGTTGATCTTTCAATATAATCTAGCAGTGGACTAATATGAAAACTGAAATATGATCAATTTCATTCCTAATATTACTAGGATATGTAAGACACATCCTTGAGGCTTGATCTTAAGTTCCTGGTGGTTAAGTGACCTCATACATGTCCTTTCAATATGATATTAAACTGCACAGGATTGAAAAACTTCATGGGTTTTGATTCCTATTATAATAAGGATACATAGGACACCTCATGATGGATAAATCCCATCCTAAAAATATTAACCACCTACCTGAATGACAAAAAATATAGAAGAACACAATTATGTGAATTCAACATATAAACATCTACCCATTAGTGGGTAACGGATAAATAACCTCAGATATATATAGATAAAATCACTAAAATATCCCCCTTAATATATAAAAGGGTTTAACATATGATCATTTTGTCCGGGTAACTGGTCTCTTATCTGGATTAGGAAAAGATTCAAAAAAATATCATCGATCTATAAGAGAGTCCTAGAGTAGGAAAAAATTCCCCCAAAAGGGTGTGATGAGTGTAACCCACATCCTCTCAGAAAATGTGAGTTACAAATTTATATTCAATCTGAAACACAAATTAATTTTCTACCTCTAGAAAGTAAGTATGTACCTAGTTATAGATTTGGGAACTCTTGGGAGTTTTTATGAAAGGTAAAAAATAATGATTAACCTGATGTAAATGATTTTTCAAAACATTGAAACCCCCACAATCAATCATGAGTCACCACATGAGTGATCACCATCAACACACAAATCATTTTGATGAAACAAAAATATTGAAGTTTACATGAATCTATAAAATAAAAAATTATTTAATTTACCATACATCAGGCCATATTTTTTTAATATCCTATAGAAAAAATTGGAAAAAGTGACGTGAATATTTTAAATTAATTTTTGATCCTATATAGGTGGGGGTTCTCTTGAAATAAGTCCATACTCACTTTGACATTTTTACAAGAGTAGAATGATAGGACTAGGGATAAGTTTTGAAAATTATGTTACCAATGCATATATGATTGATCACATATCATTCCTATTATGATGCACTGATCAGACACCTTGTTCCATGTGATCTTTGTGACTTCATATAACACTCTCACAAAAAAACACTCTTATCAGAGATAATGTCTTCATTCGATGACTGTACTAGAAAATCAACTCAATTACAATCACTAAGGGTCTCAGAATGGAACTTACTTCCTCACATCTTTAGCGTAGGGTGGAGAATGTAATGGTCTAGGAATACCATAAAAATGGAACAATCCTAACCCTTGGAGCTGCCTGTGAGGGCCTCCAAACACTAAAACCAATGAGTCTACACCATCCATAGAAAGCGTTAGTGAAGCTAGTGCTACTCATTGCCACTTAAAACTACTACATAAGACTATGACAAGAGCATAGTAGTTTCCACCATCCATATCAGATAAAGGTGGATCAAGGATTCAACTAAAACTCCCTTCCTGTCAACTATCGTCGCCAACACCAAACTACAAATTCCTATCAGTATCATGCTTAGGGTACCATATGACATGTTACACCCAATGATTTTTTGAATTATTTTTTTAAATTAATTTATCCTTTTCTATATTTTTCATTTCACAGAACACTGAAAATAGTTTATTTTATATTAAATCACAATGTTTGGCTTGCGTTATACGCAACACTAAGTTAATTATGCACTACATACAATATAAATTTTAGAATAATTTACAAGGAACACCAAGGTTAGATTTTGACTTGGAATATATTACATGGAACACCAAATTGGTGTATGAAACACACAATACTAACTTGGAATATGAAACACGCAACACCAACTTTGCGTACATTACACGCAACATTGAGTTTCAACGAAACATATTTTATTTTTTATGATTATTTAAATGGTATAATTATAATCAAGTCATTAAAAATTGAAATATGAATAGTGATAAATACTTTTTAAATATTATTTATATATATATATAATATATTTATATGGAAATAAATTCTTTTTTGTAAATTCATTATATGTTTAAAATTACTATTTTCTCAAACAAAATTCTTTTCATGTACTTATGTGAAAACTAATAAAATTAATTTTAGACACATTTATAAATTTAATTTGATAAAATAAACCACATTTTTTTATTTTTTTTAATGTATAAATTATCTTTAGTATAATTTTGGGGATTTTTTGGAGAAACATTATTTTTTCATGAATAATGAAAATACGGAATTTTAATTCAAAATTGTATTTTCATAAAAAAAAATTATAAGGATAAATTGTACTTAAATTTGGTTTTAAAGTTTAATTATATAATATTTCTATCAGTAAATAAAATTTAGGTCATTGGAATAAGTTTCACTTTGAAATTGGGTATAAAAACATAGCAAAATTTTAAGCATTTTTACTTTAAAAAACCTGCATTGTCGTCCCATCGGCAAGATTTTTTTTAAATTAATTTCTACCAATTATTTTATGAGAAATTATAAAATGGATTAATTTTTTTTAATAAAAATAATTTATAATTTATAATAAGGCAAAATTTGTTTTTGACCAAAAATATTAGTGAAAGTGATTAAAATTAATTACAACTATTATGAGAAAAATTCAGTTAATAATGTACTAAACCTTAAATTTAAGGCCCAAAATGAACTATAAGCAAGGCCAAAACCTATTTTCTCGACATTAATCATCCATGAACCTCCCATTATTCAGTTTTTTTAGGTTTTTATGACTTTATTTTAGGTAAAAAATGGGTACACCTAACTTGTTTTAAAAAATACCATGTGTATCATTTCCCTTCCCAATAAAAGCCACCACCTCTACATCTTATTCACACCTCTCAAACCACTTAGGTTAATCAAATATCTACTCAATACACTTACAAAAATAACTATCTTCCTCATAGTATCTTATACTTGTGAGAAATCAATCCAAGGAATCCATTTGTCTCTACCCAAAAGGAGTTACCCGATTAAGAAGAAGCCTGTTTGAGTATGACGAGATTCCAGACACAAGGTAAGGAAATTTCATCTCAATTTTTATTTCCATGAGATACACGATTTATTCACCACCCATTACTTTTTTGGGGTCTTTATACTACCCATGTATGTATTATATGATTCTTACACTCAAATTTATGGGTATTTACATATATATTTCATGATCTTTCTCTCATGGGGTTTATGTGTCAAAAGTTACCTAATCGGTAAAGTAATTTCATCAAAAATTTCCTTCCTTGAAACACATTCCATGTTTTGCACATATATTTTTCCATGTTGTGTATATAATTACATGGAAATGTAAAATCATAAATTTTATTCTTTTCATTATATTTTATGCTTCAGGAAATTTCATTTTCTTAAATGAGGGTTATGGTTCAGTGTTACGAAGTGGTAAGAGTTTATTGAAACAATGTCATCACTTTTCGAGATTGTTTATGTTTACGCTGCCTTTGATAAAATATTATGATCTATTTCTCAATAACACTCAATAATTTTCTTCTATTATAGTTATTTTTGATATATTTATTTATTGGTAACATTTTTTCAACTTTTGGTACATAAGATACTTAAGAATGTTTTTTAAGAATGCCTGACTTGACCTTCTATTTGGTCTAAAATCTATATTTAATTAAATAAATTTTTTCTAGAAAAGATTCCCAACAATATTATTCTATTATCCTAAAATATTTAGAATATTTTTTTACGATTTTTTACTTTTACCACTATTTTCAAAAGAATATTCTTGTCTCTTTCTGAACGAGGCATTTTTCTAATTTTTTTACCATGAAAAATTAATTACCCTTTTACCACATACAATAAGTACAAAATTACCCACCATCAATTCATGGAAGATTTATTTTCATGTCTAAAAGGTTAATTTTTATTAATTTTTTTTTAAAATATATTTTCAAGGAAATGGTTCTCAAAAAAATTTCAATCTTATTTTATAAGATTGTAAGGAAAATGGTTTACAAAAGGTTTTATGTTTGAAAGAGACTTTTTCAATGAATAAAAAATATTTAACTAAAGAAATGTTTTCAAAATATTCTTCCATGTTATTTTCAATATGATGTAACATCCATTGGTGATACTCACGACCTTTTAGGAGATTATACAAAGGTTTCATTCATTTTCTTTCTTGAATGGTATATCTTTTGATGGAATGATGCTTATGAAACCCGTTTCACATCCACAAGTTTTATTCATTTGAAACTCACTTATTTACATGGTTTATGATTTCATGAAGTGATTTTGAAACCTATCTATTTTTATATTTTATGATTTGATAAAATTGTAATTATACCCATTTAATTTCATGGGCTTCGATTTGATGTTTATAAAACCTATCTCTTTTTATGGGTCATGATATGATGAATGTTTTATTATATTGAGGAACATGTTTGAATGATTTTATATCTCCCTCCAATGCATTGGGTAATGATAAGTTTTATATGAGCTTATTGGGTACACCTGTTGATTCCCAAGCCCTAAAACAAGAAGGTACATGGGTTGAATCCCAAGACTAAATGTAAGAGGGTACATAGATTGTAGACTGATCTCGAAAACAAGAAGTTACATGGGTTGTATCCCAATCTATAAAGTAACAGGGTACACGGGTTTTATCCCAAGACTAAAAACAAGAAGGTATATGGGTTATCCCAGGAATAAAAGTAAGAGTGTTCATGGTTTGTTTTCCTAAGATTGAAGCAGGTACATAGGTCACATCCTGATACTATAAGTGGATGTGGATCTAACACATATGTACTTAGGGGTTAATCTATGACAAGATGTTCCAGGCTTGACTCGGGATAATTTCTACACAAAAATGGGACTTACTATACACCTTGTTTGACACTCCCATTGGATAAGCTTTGGGAATTCATAAACTCTTCATCAACCATCATGAAGTATTAAAATAAAATTTGGATATAAATAACCTAGGAGAAACATAATGTTTCATATATTAAGTAAAGTTTCATAATTTAGTGTGCTCGAACCATTATTCAATCTTACACTTTCCATCAATAAAACTTCACGATTTTAGCATATCAGATCCCTGTAAATCTCCTGCAGCCCATAAAAAGTATTTCTAGTTTCAAAGGGACCTTTGTTTGACTATAAACACATTATCATGGATCCTGCATATGAAACTATAGTCATTAACCAAATGTTTCACTCTATAAAATGGGATTCCCAATCCTTGTAATCCTTGACATCACCATGGAAGAAATCATCACCTTATAGTGTTTTGAACCATTTTCTTCATGATTTCCCCATACCAACCTCATGAAATGATCTCTATGGATTGTTATTTACAGTCCCCATAACCAAACTATTCAAGTAGATTTTACATCATCGACGTTAAATCACTGACTTTTTACCCTTTATCAAAGACATAATGTGACACTCCATTCATGAACCTTTTAATGGCCCACACCCCCTGACATGAAACCATAGTTAATAGGGCCTAAGCTTCATGATTTAAGAGCTAAATTTACCTAGGGTAACATTATACTTCCTAGATTGCTTTTCCCACATATCCAACTTCATATTCTTAATGGCTTAGTCTTCATGATTATTTTATGGATCTTATTAAAGGTTAAAAAAATCGTTGTTTTACCATGATATTGATGCATAAGGGATTTAACCTACCATCCAGATGTGTCCCGTCCTTTTAAGAAAGGAAACCAAATCCTTGTGAGACCTGGTAACATCATGGTAGAACTAGAACTTCAGAGTGTTATGGGTCATTCCCAACATGTATGACCCATCCCATATTAATTAATTGAGACATTTTGGTTATGACTTACATCGCCCAAATTCCAACAGTCCAATAAGACTTGATTTCCCGAGTATTTCACCCTCAATCAATATTACCCCCATAAATATTCCATGATACATGGAAATGAGTGTAGACACATCTTTATGACAATGCTACTGACACATAAGGGTTTTGACCTACCAAGTAGTGGCATCTATTCTATATAGTAAATGTTCTATAATCTTCATGAGCCTTAAAAACAATACGGATGAAATCATCATCCTAGAGTGTTTTGGTTCATCCCTATAGTGTCTTCCATATATTTCATATTCATCAATCACTTCATGGAATCAATAATTTGAAATACACATCATATCTACATCTTTACAACATGACGTTAAAATGCATGACATACATCTTTACCACATGACATTAATCTACATATAGAATGGTACTTCACAAACAATATTTTAACAATGATAGATGGTTGAATGTAAAATAACCTAAACTGTAGATATAGAAGGTCTGAGCTAAAATTCCCTAAACTATAGAAATAGAAGTTACAATCTTAATGACCCTAAACTACAGTAATAAAAGGTAAGATCTATGAGACACTAAACTACCAATAATATAATTTTCGAGCTAGAATAACCTAAACTATAGCACAATAATGATTTAGTCTAAAAGAACAGAAGAAAGGCATAAAACCTATAAGGTCAAAAATATATAAGAGGGAGGCTTGCGAAAAAGATGATTCCATGCACGCTAAGACTTCCCCTGTATGAATTTTATCCAATAATTAAGGAAATATATAAAAAGTGATAAAAATATTGCGATCCCCCCATATTTCCTTATAAAAAAATAAGATACACTCTTAATGTCCATAGACTTCAGGAAAATATAGAGAAATATCTATCCTAGACATATATTTACCCAAGTTATCCTTTTGTGAAACCTATAATCTCAAGATAATTGAAACAAATACATCAATGAGGAATCTCATGTTTATAGGCCTTCATTATAATTACATAATAAAAAACTATTATGATTTAGTCTTTCAAATTTATGAATTCAGGAATACTTGATATTGTGAAAAGGATGGGTATTATTGATGGTTTATGTAGCATTAGATCAATGAAACATTATGTATATCATGAATGAAAGAAAATGGGAAAAAAATAAATATTGACAGATATATTCATTGATACCATAAAAAGGGTGGATCTACACATTTAGGATCTTCTATGATCATTCAATAATGATCATAGCATAGTAATATTTGATCTACTGAGCTATCCAAGTTGGAAAGAGTCTAACGAGAAGCGTTCATCAAAAACTAAAGTTTCACCCGCCCTACTTCATCTACGAATACCTAAGGGTGGAGGTTCTTAATAACAGTATACAAATCCAAAACTATTTTTTTAGTTTTTTCTAATGAGGATGATGATTTTGAAGGATCGTTCCTTGAGTAAGCTAAGATCTCCTCATATCTCCTTATCTATATGGTCAAGACATCAATTTAGGGAATACCACAAAGTTATAAACTGACAGCTCTATTCCAATGCATCTTAATCTTCCTTAATATATTTGGATAGGGGAGTCCCATATTTAAGGTTGTACATTCCCCTATCAATGGTATCTAAATCATTACTCAATAGGATGATTTGTATTATGATTTCATATAATGGTTGGAAGTCAAAGTTATCCTCCCTCAAGTCATGAAAGAGTTAGAGAAGATGATCTTATTGATCATAAAATATTTCTAAGGGAGTTTTAGTGATTGGGGCATTAATCATCCACCAGATAATCCTACATCATGTCTGATACTCTATGACTAAAAAGGTAGGTACATCTTAAGGGGGGAAACTGGATGAGTTGACCTCAAAGTAGGAGAGGAAGCCCCATAAATAATTCTCTCAACAAATTCATCATTAATTTCTTATGTTTAAGGGATGGATTCCTCAATAGATTCTATGAAACTAATGGAATGGTTATCTATAGGATGAGATTACTTCCTGAAAGACTCGCTCTAGTCTTGAATCATCTTCATCATTACTAAAAATAGTCATTCATTGAGGAAAACGGGTTTTTTACATGAGGAAGTATTCCATTCAATATACCACCTGGGTATGATGCTACTCATGACTGGGAATAAACATGTGATAGAATTACATGGGAGTTAATATGTGGAAGAATGTTCTCAACATTTGTATATTTTCATGAAAATATCAGCCGAAACTAGTAGATAATACTGGGATGTTTCTCTCCTTTCACACCAACTAAAGGAAGAGAAGAAATCATTTTGATACAACCAATCAGAGATGTGAACTAGTAAGGGGTATATGACTTGAAAATGATCAACTCATCTACTATGGAAGCAAGAAACCTATCTTAAAGGGAGATATTTTATGACCTTTCATCAAGAGTTCCACTACCACTATCAATAATTGGCATAGTCTATGTAGGATAAAGGGTGATATCAAAATGGAAAAATCAGATCATTATATCAATATCATCATCAAGGTCTAACAACAAAGCCTCAACCCCAGATATTCATAAAAACATAGAATTAAATAAGGAACTAGGGATGGGAGTGGATGAATGATGGAACCTCACTCTCCAAGGCACTCTTGAGCTCTTGGATCGGCTCACCATATTCTTCATATTAGGTTTTCCCCTCTCCCTGGCAGAGTTAGATCTCCCATAATAACTTCCATGTCTCTCTCTTCTCCGTTCGTTTAGGCTGGCATCGCTCTCTCCATGTCCTCTATCTCTCTTTCTTTTTCTCTCTCTATATCACTGGTTCTAGTCTTCTCTCCCTGTTTCACCTCCCCCGGCTCCATGAATGTCTTATTTCAACCACCTTACTACACTCTAGCCTTGAGTTCCACCACTCCTCTCCGGGTAGGATCTGGAGTGATAGGAACACCGTAGCTTTGGGATAGCAGTTTGGTGGTTACAGTTCCTCTCAGAGTCTCTTTTCTTCTTCATTTAGGTTTTCATTCCTCAGTCTCCTTCTAGAGTTTCATCCCATCGCTAGTTAGTTCATCCAAGTTTGTTTTTTGGGTTCCAGTACTATTTTTTTCCTGTTCCATTTTTGTTGGGTTTTGGGTTATTTTTTGTTGTTATTTTTTAGGTTTCTTCCCCAAGTTCTCCTATTTTGTTCGGCGTAATGTCGGTTTTTCTCAATGACCATCAGTGGCATGTGGTTGATGACTACAGTGATGGGTTCCTTGTGTGTTTTTCTGGTTTTGGTTGGTCTCTGTTGGAAGTATTAAACTCTTATTCCTCAGGTGGCACCTACCATCCACTATTGGGTTGGAGGTTTGAAGAATTCAACGAATGCAGCTTGATGTGTGTGGATCCGGATGTTTGGGCGGCACCTACTGCTAACAACCATAGAGTTTTATTTTCTCTGTTTGTTTTTGTTGTGTGCTGTGTATCCCTATAAATAGGTAGTTTCGTGTGTGTTGTAATATTATATATATGAATTACATTAAGAAGAAATAATACAAGTTTGTTCTGTTGTATTTATCTTGTTGCGATCACCTTAAGTGATCTGCATGTGCGCGGTTGAGTTTACTACTGCAATCGATCCTCCATCAGTGGTATCAGAGGCGGTTAAAGTTTCCACTGCCAAAAACCACCTTCAGTGGTATCCAAGCGTCGGAGGTGAGCTGAGCAGACATAGATCCATGTTTTGTGCTCTCGAGGTATCTGAGCGTCAGAGGTGAGCTGAGAGGACATCGATCCATGGTTAGTGCTCTTGATCCGTCTATTGCAGTGCCGAGAGGGATCTGTGATATCCCCTTCCAATCAGTTGCAGCGAATAATTGAAGAAGACGATGAATAGTCCAAACTATTCATAATTGAGTTGTGATAATTTATTCCCACTTTTATTTGCCTTTTTTAAATTTTTCAAAAGTGAAGTTGGATTTTCCCATTTGTCAACAAAACAAAGGGATTTGTGTTCATCATTTTCTGTCTCCAATTTGTGAAAAGAACATTTTCTTTTTGTCCCTCACTCCTCTTTTTGTTTTGGGGGGCTTTTGTGTCTCCCAATTTCATCCCACCAAAATCAAATTTGATTGCCCTGTTTTATTCTAAAAAAAATATTCCAACCATTTGTATTGATCCCACAACCGCACCTCTCCGCAATCCTTCAAAAAATTATTGCAATCTACAATTCAAAAAAAACAAATTTCACTTCAAAAGACGAATCAATTTTCTACACTAGAAACTACTTAAGAGATGAAATTGTTATCCATCACAGAAACCTTCCCAAAAGGCACTGAAGAACAGGTATTACTATTGAACGCAGATACCTTCCTCAAAGTTGAGACCTGCGTCAACGTCGTATATGGCGGACCAACCGTCAGTTCAGGATTGAAGCATCAAATGCCCGTGTTAGTTCCCCTAGTGAAGAATAGTCATACCTCCTTACAATTCGTCCGAGTCCTGGTGAGGTCCCACAGAAAGGGGGGATATTTCGAAGAATCTGAACCCAAGACAAAGGGTTTCATGAACAAGGATATAATCCTAGAAGAAAAGTACAATGTGAATGAATTCCAAATTGAAGCAACAAAATCCAGTTTGCTTTTTGGTGATGTAATTTTGATCTTGCGATCACCTCCAGTGATCAGTCTGTTTGCTTCCACATGTGCGATTGATTTTACTATAGCTCATGACTATGCTGAAGTCGTTTTACCAGTTGGTTACCCACCTGGACATAATGAAAAATCATGGGTAACAAGGAATATAAGTTTAAGGGGGGATGTTGTAAGTATTAAACTCTTATTCCTCGGGCGGCACCTACCATCCATTATTGGGATGGAGGTTTAAAGAATTAAACGAATGCAGCTTGACGTGTGTGGATCTAGATGTTTGGGTGACACCTACTGCTATCAACCATAGAGTTTTATTTTCTTTGTTTGTTTTTGTTGTGTGTTGTTTATCCCTATAAATAGGGAGTACCGTGTTTGTTGTAATAATGTATATATGAATTCTAGTGAGAAGAAATAATACAAGTTTGTTCCGATGTATTTATCTTGTTGCGATCACCTCAAGTGATCTGCGTGTGCGCGGTTGAGTTTACCGCTGCAATCGATCCTCCATCAGTCTCGACCGTGATGGTGGGTTTCAGTGGATTTTCGGATGTTTCTGGGGTTTTGTTGGTTTGGTGCTGAGGTGTATGGTGATTCAGTGTGTTCTTCCCATCATGTATCCTCTTTGATTCTACTTCCATCATCTTCGGTGAATCAATGATACTAACTTCTATGTCAAGGATGGGTTCTCAGTGGTGATGATGTCATATTCTCCTATTATGATGAAGTTCTTCGATAAAATCTCTCAACAGATTGGTGTTCGTCTCATCATCGATGATGGTTTTTGGTGGTTCTCTTACGTGACATCGACAGTGATCCAATGGGGGTTTTCACTGGTGAAATTTCAGTGTCGGTGTCTGCATCTCGAGGTGTCATAGGTGTGATAATTTTTTGCATACTTTTTTTTCAAATTTTGAATGGTTTTCTCGATGGGGACATTGTGGTGTCATGTTGGTATCTTGTGGGATTTGCAGAATTTTTAAAGAGGATTCTTTTGACGGTGCTAGCAGAGAATGGTTTAGGTTTTTTTAAGAGAATTTGAACTTTGTTTTGTAAGGGAATGTCCTAATGCTGGAAGAATTTATGTAGGTTCCCACTCACCCTCAAAGTGGCTTTTCAATAAAATAAAAAATTGATTGTGCTAACAAATAAGTCACTTGGGATCCTGGTAGTATTATGGTATCTGTAGTAGTGGAAATGCTTCCCTATCCATATAAATAAAAACTAGAAAGAACCATTAATTATATAAGGGATGTTTCATTGCTAGATATGGCCCAAAATCTGGTAAATTTATGCAATGGTTAGTATTACTAGATTGATAGGCCATCACTCTGCTAATCATTCTTCCATCACCAACATACTGAACCAGATTCCTGAGAAAAAAAACCACATCTAGGAAAAACCACTCATTCAAGAACATAGCCATCAATCTTGATAGCCCAAGGCTTAGGGATATCTCATAACTCAACCAATTTCTCCATGAGGTATGATCTTCAGCTTCCATCATCAGAAAAAGTTTCCACTCTATTGTAAATCCCATATCGAGATCCAACCGCCACATGAGTTGTTTAAAAAATATATAAGTAAGCTCTAATAGCTCTGAGAAATGGTCTAGTGTATGAATTCATAGCTATAATGCCTTATAGGGGAGTTTCCCAACATATAAGACAACATTTGGGACTATTCTATGACCAATTTTCCATACTCATAGACTATCATATGAATGCAATCAAGAGAAGTTGAGACTTATCCAGATGGAATATTATATTCTGGTGAAGGAATAGAAATATCATTTATTAAGCCAAACCCATATGGGGGGAGCCAATATGGAAAATATATGTCTGTAGTTCGGGTAGGAGAAGCCCTTTTAAAACCTTATTGTCAAAGAGAGAAAGATATCAAGGTTCAACATTAGGGATCCTATAAATCATAGCACTATGGTCATCCATAGTGGAAGAAATTTTATGAGAAATGGAATTCATATTCATAGAATCAAGAATCACATGTCATAAAAGTGAAAAATCTATTCAAAAGTAATTCATAATTATGAAAGCCTTATGCACATCACATGAGTCATAAGTCGATTCAAGATCTCATAAATGTCTTGCGAATATCTAAGATTAGGAAGATCTTTTGGGTTAAATAAACCCATATAACATCATGAAACCACTCAACTCTTCATAAGACACATGATCATGTGACCTTTACATAGTCATTTGAGCCCTATAATAGTCAAGTGATCATGCGACAAAACTAGCAAATCATGTGACACCAATAAAGACACACATGAATTCATATAGACATGGTAAAATAAATTACATAAACTTGATTCATGATTGATTTTATAAGAAACTGGGTAAACAAAGATCTTATGAAAGGTTTCTTATGAAGTATCCCTCCCAAAAAGATACTAGGATCAATTATCATGAAAAGGGCTTGTGAATAGGCCTTGTAGTAGGTTCTTTCAAGAGGTATTGAAAAAGGGTTACAAGATGGAGGCATATCACAAGAGATTTAAGGTTTGGATGGTTAGTGAATGAGCCTCCCTTCACCCCCATATTTATAGGTTCTTCCAAAAAAATCTAAAATTTACTTGGAAGAACAAATGTCTCTCAATAAATCTATTGGTGACATCCAAAAGAATCATGTGAGCATTTACTTTCTCAGAACCAATCCCATGTCCCCGTGGACATATCTCAAGATGGGGGGTATTTTTTATGGTCTCCAAATGACCACCATAAAGTCTACATGGGAAAAAAATACCTAAAACATGGGTACTATTTTATATGAAATGGAAAGTAAAAATTATATGGATGAAACTCATAGATCTCATGAACCACTAAATAACATTTAGGTCATGCACAACAACTTACCTCAAAGATATCAAACAAACCCTTTTTATCAATCCCTTATATTATCAAAAATATTTATAATACACTTTCTAATCATGCATTTACTACCATATGAGTTCCCCTAATTAATGTGACTAGTCACTCAGTAGGCACCAGGAAACCATCTAAAGAATCCTTGTAAAATGAGGATAAAAAATATTCAAAAGGATAAATTTATTTAAGGTCATAAAACATCATTAAATACACCCATGTAGTTATCAAGATACCATGATATCCATGGAAACATTTCTATCTTGTCATGAAAGAGCCATCTGACATATCATGCTCATCACATGATGGGCTTCAGACATGTCCAGGCATTCCTATGCTCCCCCTTTGGTTTTAAATACAAACAAAATGGTTTTCCATGATAAAGACAGTTCATCACCATAGTACCATTTATTGGTCATGTGGCACATCACCAACTAGGAAAGTTATTTTATTTGAAAAAAATTATATAAAATCATGTGATCCCCATCCCTTGTAAAATAAACAAGGAAATAAAAATTGGAAATGAAGGGATATTCCTACGAGGGGAAGATACACTAATTTTATGGGTATGAATTTACATTCCCCAAATGACCACCATTGATCATGATAATCCCCCTCAACAATTTATCATAGTCCCGCAAGACCCCTTGGCATGATAACTTCACCTTGTGAAGGACCCCTATCAAGACACCTTTGCCTCAGAGAAGGTCTTGGGAAAAGCATCTTAAATAACACAAAAACCTTTCAACATAAATCTTGATCTCATGAAGGTCCACAAAAATATCAACATGACCTTGTAAAATCCATTTAGCATTCCCAAATGATTTGGAAATACCCCTTTCATTGTACAAAATATAATAAATGAAGCCATGATGGGATGGCCTTTTAGTCGATGAAAATCATGTGACACCTATGGCTTAATCATGTGAAGAATGTAACACCAAATCCTTCCACAAAATCAAGCCCAAATCTTTGATATTTTTTATACAAAAGGTGGAATATGATGGGTGAGGAAAGTCTTGTAAATTCCTACCACTCAGCACAAAAAATATATATTTGGATCCATTGACTAGTTCATATGGGCCTTAGAGTTCACTTCTTAGAAGATGTAATATCTTGATTGAAATTTTTTTATACTAGGTAAAATATGGGGAACAATATGAGGATTTCTAATAAGTAATATTCACTTTGTGTGACCATTTGAGATAATGTAAATGAAATTTTGAATGTCTTGTGGTCTATGTCAAGGAGGTCCCAAATATATGTTGCATCACATGAACCAAAAAATAAAAAAATATTGAAAAAATCTAAGGAATATGAGAAATAAAATCTATAATAAAGACTAAAATATTGGATAATTATGAAAAGAACATATAGGTTGATCCTCATGTGCTTCATATGACTCATCTTGATCATGTATCCGCACTATGTCATGTCTCTCAAACCATGTGATATCCTCTTGACATTTCATTCAGATCATATGATGTCTTCCGGAGATGTCCAGAAATTTTTAGGACCCCTTTTGAGCATTCCATCATATTATTGTAATTCCCTCTAGGATCACCATCTAGACCATTCAAAGTATTTATTCTTGTCTCCGAAATTATTAGACGACACCGGTGTGTCTAACCTGGGTCTCAATAATTCATTCGGGATTACTTGTAAGATCACACAACACTCCCTGTACTTGTCTTCAAAGAAATGTGACACCCTACAAACATGTCATCTAGGTCCCACGAACACCATCAAGTTTACCAGTTGGATCTCATTTCACCCTACAAGCATGTCATCTAGGATTCACAATGACACAAGGACAAGTCATATAGGTCTCGAGATAGCACTAATGCAAGTCTTCTAATTCAAGAGATATGATCTATACTTATCAACATGGATCATGTTATTATCATAATAAATGTCTGAGCATCCTCAGACATGTTAAAAAGACAACCAGGACAAGTCATCCCTATTCATAAGATGGATTCCAAACATGCCATATAGATTATGCAATGCCATTTGGACAGGCCAACTATGTCAGGAAATTATCTTTTGGAATGTTCTCTAGATATCCATGACACACCCAAACATCACTAGAGACATATCCCTATATCCTAAATCATGTTAATAAGATAGTCAATACATTTCTGGAAGTCATATCGAGTCATAATAACCTTTTCTAGCATACATATTAGGGAAACCTCAGTGTGTAAGCCCCGATCAATGGAATGATATGATTACCTCCATATAGAAGAAACCTTAGTGTGTAATCCTTGATCAATGGCATGATATTACTACCACCATATAAGGGAAACCACAGTTTGTAATCCCTGATCAATGGACTGATATGACTTCCTCCATACAAGGGAAACCATAGTGTGTAAGCCATGAATAATGGAATGATATGACAACCTCCATACAAGGGAAACCTCATTGTGTAATTCCTGATTAATGGAATGACATTAATTCCTCCATAGTAGGGAAACT
The DNA here is from genome assembly GCA_963277665.1 of Viscum album. Classification (NCBI taxonomy): domain Eukaryota; kingdom Viridiplantae; phylum Streptophyta; class Magnoliopsida; order Santalales; family Viscaceae; genus Viscum; species Viscum album. The sequence goes on from OY728131.1 coordinate 515,117,066, forward strand.
GTAGTGTGTAATCCCAAAATAGTGGAAATATTTGACTACCTCAATACATGGGTAACCTTAGTGTGTAAGCTCTAATAAATGGCATGACATGACTTACTCTATACAACGGAAACCTATATGTGTAATCCTTGATCAATGGAATGATATGACTACCTCTATATAATGTAAAACTTAGTTTTTAATCCTAGATAAATGGAATGATATGACTACCTTCTTACAATGGAATCCTTAGTGTGTAAGCCCCAATCGATGACATTATTTTACTACCTCTATATAAGTAAAACCTCATTGTGTAATCCCTGATCAGTGGCATGATACGACTACCTCCATATAAGGGGAACCTCAGTGCGTAAGCCTTGACCCTAATGAACTATGAGAACTATGATTCCTTCAAAAATTATGATATGTAAGACATTTTCTTAATGCCATAGATCAAATAGGAATCCACTTCATTGTAAATTCCCTAATTTCTCTTAAATTTCAACAACCGGGATCCAATCATTCCCCTCAGTTGATCATTATACCTCACCCACTAGTAGTTTGAGAAGATAAAATAAATATGATTAATAAAATTCATTATATAACTAGGATACATAGGAAGCCTTTCTATGGACCTATCTCAAATAAATAGCCACTTTGATGAAAGTTTCCCCTTATCTCTGACTTTTCAACTGTTGGGGCACAATCTCTCCCTTGGACTGATCTTTCTCTCTCATCCACCAGTGGATTGAGAAGATACCTAAACTATAATGACTATGATTACTACTATAACCGGGATACATTGGATTCCTCTTAGAGGCTTGAGTTCAAGTAATCAGTGCCCAAGTTCCCTTATTTATGTATTTTCTATATGATGTTAAACTAAACATGTATACCAAACTACATAGGTTTTGATTCTAGTTATAAGAAAGATATGTAGGATGCCTCATGATGGATCAATCTAATCCTCAATATATTAATATCCACTTCCAATGAAAACAAAATTCTAAGAACCTGATTATGTGGCTTCAACATAAAATCATCTACCCATTAGTGGGAAATGGATAAATAACCTCGGACACATATAGATGAACGCGTTAAAATATTCTCCTTCACATATAAAAGGGTTAAACATATGATCATTTTATTAGGGTAACCTATCAGATATAGGGATTAAGAAGAGATTCAAAAACATATACTAAATCAATAAGATATTCCCATATTAGGAAAAAAATCCCCCCAAAATGGTGTAATGAGCCAGACCACTCATCCCTTTAATGAATGTGGGTTCCTAAGCTCCACTGGGTTTTAGCCACCAATTGACTGCCTGCCTTCAGAAAGAAGGTTTGTACAGAATTATTGATGTGGGAATAATTTGGACTTCCTATGAAAGGTAAAAATGATTTATTAACATAATGTGAATAGTTTTGAAAAACATTTAATCCCCCACAATCAATTTTTAGTCACCATACATCTGATCACCATCAACATGTATATCTTTCTAATAAAATAGTCTCCGCGTAGCAATACAATTCATTTATCATCACAATATTTCAATGATGGGTATTATGATGGGTTTAATGTTTATATAAAATAATTATGACATAATTATACTCCTTGAATGATAATATCATATCGACCTTCTTATCATCCAAACTATTGGAAAATATTAGCATTGATAGTGTGTATGTGTGGACTACCACCACTACAGAGTGATGTGATTTGTTTTCTTCATATTTTATTTAGATGGTAATAAGGATAGATTTAAGGAATATATAATTTATATATTATAGAATAATTATGTTTTTAAGTTATGTTATTATTTTTTATTCTATTTTGAGTTATTATTTACCTTTCTTTTATTCTATCTGTCAAAAAATGGAAACAACGTTCATGAAAACGTACGACCTACTACCCCCTAAACACTGTAATTAATATATATATATATATATACATTATGAATGAATCTAAATATGTATATAATTAATATATATGATATTTATATTATTATGAACATTCTTTATATGATGTAACCTTGATCAAAATACAAGGACCAAAACTACTAAACCAAAACATACATGAAAATTGAAGCAGATATCACCATGAAAATTGATTTTACTAAAAAAGTGTTAGAAAATGGGTAAAAAATATTATAAGTAAATAATATATGGTATTATATATTTTATTATGGTATTATATTATATTTATGATAAATATATATTTATTATATTGGAGGTTCCAATGTGTATGAATGAATTCAGACATAATGTAATGGATTTTCATCTCACTTTTATTTTTGTGGGACACATGTTGCATTCACTAAATGTTAATTTTGTGTGGTGTATATACTTCCCATAATTTTTTTATGATCAATATTATGAAATTTATGTGGATTTAAATATCATTATCAATTTCTTTATTTCATTGGGATTGCAATTCAAAAGTAACCAAAGTGGTAAGGCTTTTATGTGACAGTCTCATTATTTATTTGGATTTTTTATGATTAAGATTATGATATTGAAATTGTATGATCTATATTAAAAGGAACTCGTGAATTTTATTATTATGTATTTATTTCATAATAATAATTTTTTATTTTCATTTTCCTCGCTAAAAATTCTCAAAAGACCAAAAATATGTTTTTAAGGAAAACTGACTTTATTTCTCTCTTCGGTCCAAAATATTTTTTCTTCTGCATCAATTCATTCAAAAAATTATTAAATATGATTTTTACTGTAATTATATTGTTGTTTAAATCCATTTTTGCACATGTTTCACATTTAAAAAAATTAATTTAAAATGAATGTTATTATCATTTTTTTAATGAGATGCATTTTTGTATTTTTTACAAAGGTATGGAAGGATTTTTTTAACGTATATAAAATAAATATAATTCACCACAATAATGACATCCCAATGATTTTAAAATTTATTTAAAAGTTTCTAGGGTAATTTTTAATGAAAATTTATTGTTTAATTCTTTTAAAAAATCAATTTTAAAGGTGTGATTTCAAAATGGAAATGAGATTTTCCTTAAGAATATGTTAATTAAATTTTAATGGTATTTATATTCATTAAAGACACCATCCATTGATTTCAATAATTATTTACTAGGTATATGATCTATGGATCCCATCATTATCCTTTCTATGCATTATTTATGTTTATAATGATAATATTTTTATGAAACTAATTCTTTTTCCATGGGCTCTACAATGATGAAATGATGAAATGTTTATGAAACCTATTCATTTTCCATGAGTTGTGATATAATGATAATTTATGAAATACATTGGTTTTCATAGGTTCTTATATTATGAATGTTTTATGATGTGGTAGAAAACATATGGATTATTTTAATTATGTGATTGTGGTTACATAATAACCAAGGATGGTGGTAACATTATAACCAAGGATGGTGGTCACGTTATAACCAAGAATGAGTAAGACCCATATCTACCTCTAATGCCTTGGGTAATGATTTATATCTAATTATATAAATAGGAATTGAATGGGTAGTGAAACCAATTTAGTAAGTGAATTTTTCCCCTACGATGTCATTGGAGTGAACTATGACTACAATGACGGTTTGTGGAGTGAACCTAATACAATATGATAGTATTGGGAGTGAACCATGACTAAAATAATCATTTGAGGAGTGAACCCAATCTACTCTGATAGTCTTATAAATAATACTTGGCTACTAAGGAAATTATTTTCTATAACATCGTGTACTCAAAAATTCAATGTCTTCTTAAAATGTTATGTGTTATCACAAATTTTATTTGATTCCTTTATGATACATGTCTTATGAACTACTATGATTTTTTCCGTGACTCAAGGTTAGGATTTATGATATTATGGGTATGATTTTCAAATGTTATTATCATGTTCTCATACCATTATATTCAGGTTATGATCAAGTGATCATTTATATCTACATTTCATAAAATTACTATGAATCTAAGTTCACCCTTTATTATTTTTTCCTTTCCATATGTTATATAGAAACTTACTAAGTATTATATTCCTAAAAAGGGTGTTAGGTATGAATAAATTACTGGGAGATGATGTACATATTATAATATAATATTTTTGTGGGTCCATGTTCCAAATTAACTATACCTATATGATTCTAGAGTGGATCATTATATATTAAATGAATATTCATCTACTAAGATGTGATATCAATGTATGAAAATTCTGGGTTACTATAGTTGGTATTAAAGAAAGGATTAGTTAACATTTGGAAACTAGGATGAGAAATCATTAATGATAACCCTAGGAAAAATCCTATGTATTTTATAACATCCCTATGTTTTTGTAATGATCATGAATGACATATGTTAAACCTAAGGCGTCATAGAATAAGGACTCACAATTTTGAAATCCTATAAATTATTTTCATGATTATGTGATTTTTCACTAGGATCACTATTTATCACATAATATTTTTTGATTTTGTGTCAATGTATGGAACACAAAGGAGTCATGTTAATGCTAAAATTTACGGACAATGAAACGATTTTCCTAGTGAGTAACCTAATTTTAAGGGATTTGGAATGAAAAATATTATTTTTATTCACACAAAACATTCTCAAGATATGTATCATGTTAATATTACCAATTCTAAAAAGAGGTAAAAATGTTTTATTGGGTCCTTCATGAACAAACACCCATATTATTTTTGTGGGTTTACTGACCTACTAGTCGGTGAGAAATAGATCAATACCCTTGAAAAGTTATTTTTTTAACTTTTTTTCAAAACATGAAATTTTTTTATATGCTTATCATTGTGAAGGCTAAATGGATCAATTTTAGAGTATTTTCAAGAACACAAGGAAGAAATAAGAAATTGACTCCATGGAGTGGGAGAGTTCAAGAGGTTATTTTTCAATAATTACATTCATCATAATCTTTACATGAAAATAGAGATGGAATTCCTTAATCATAAATAGAAGGATGATGATTTTGTTGGTACATGTGAGGAAAATTAGACAAGACATGAAAGGTATGATCCTTGAATTATTATCCAACCTAAAAGTAAGGTTAATTGGTTGTTCATTGACTTAAAACAAAATATTCAAAGGTAATTATCTATAAGGTGCATCAATAGCTATCAATAAATCATTAAATGTTCCATCATGGTGGAGATAGAGATTGGAGTTACCAATAAATCTTGGTTTTTTATAATAAAAGAAAGATGTACTTTAATGGAAATTCTAAAAACCATGGTGAGAGAATATGACATTTACATTATGCTCAAAGTGTGGAAGGAAACTTGGATGAAATTTTCTTAAGAAAACTGGATTTTTTTTAAGTTTTTAAAGGAAGGTAAAGAGTAAATTGAATAATAATGTGATTATAATAAGTTTTATAATTATGTGAATAGAGGGAAAGAAACAAAAAATTCACCACCCACACTCTAGTTTTTTAAATGGTATGATTATTTTCAGTATTCAAACTAGTTCCCAAATTTGAATGTTAATGATGATGAGAGATATAAAAAACCTCCTAATACCAAAGAAAAGGGGGAATCTCATGTGATCACAACTTTTGATAAGGGTTATAATAATGATGGAGTGAAAGGTACACTTACCATAAAATCTAGAACTATTAATATCTTATTTAATTCTAGATCTACTCACTCTTTCATATCCAAATAATTTTGTAAGGGTATCACTATATCATCTCATCAATTATACATTGTGTTAGTAGTAAAAAACCCTAATGATGTGATGATTTTATATCAAATATATGATTTTTCTCTTATTGAGGTTTTTTAGTATGTGATTCTTGAAAATATTATTATTCTCTCTTTAGTTGATTTGGATGTTATTTTTGGAATGTATATGATTTTTTTACATAAATCCCACAATAGATTTTGAGGAAGGGAAATCATTTTTGATATTCCAATCCAAACTATGATCATGTATCAATGTGATAATAAATATGATCTTATGGTGGAATTTATATCCCCTGTATGGGTGTTGATTACTATTCAAAATGGGTATTTATATCAGGTGGTTGGGGAGAAAATCAACATCAATGATATGTCTATTTTGATGGAATTTTTTGATGTCTTTCAATAATAATTGCACATTATTCTACCAAATCATTAATTTGAGTTATTGATAGAACTCATACTCGGTTCTACAAAAATTCAAAGAATCAATATAGAATAGTCCTGATTGACTGGTAGGAAAAAAAGAAGGAACTCTAAGAGAATATTGGGAAGGGATTTGTTCATAAAAGTGTATCACCAAGGGGTTAACCATTTATTTTTGTTAAAAACAATGATGGATCAATGAAAATTTTCATTCATTATTGAGAACTTAGAAAAAATAATTGTTAATAAAAAGTATCATCTACCCCATATTGATGCCTTGTTTGAAAAAATAAATGGATCTCAATACATTTATAATATTTAACATCATTATGGATATCATCAATTGAATTTTAATAAGGAGGATATTCCAAATATTACATTTTTTATGAGGTTTGGAAACTATGTACTTATAGATATTCAATTTGGAATCACTATTTCCCCAATTATATTTATGGAATTTCGTTTATAGATTACCTTAATTAGTTTGTGGTATTATTTATAGATGATATTATTATATATTTAAATGTAAATTAATATAGTGAAGAACACTTGAAAATATTTCTGAATAAACTAAAAAAGAATAATATTTATGATATATTTAACAAGTGTGAATTTTGGATTTTGAAATTTTTATTATTGGTTCTTATATTTTATATTGAGGGTATATCAATTAAACCTTGAAAGAAAGAATTCATTGAATATTGTACCTGACCATACACTATGACTGAGATCTATAGTTTTCATGGTTTGGATGGATATTAACTATGGTTTTTGGATAATTTATAATGACTATGTAATCATCTAAAAAGATAAATTTGTTTGGATATATGAACATGTAGAAAATTTCAAGGAATTGATGAGAAGTATGGTCAGTGAAGCTACACTTATTTTACCCTAGAGTGGATAAATATTTATAATATACAGTGATGCATCAAAAAAAGGAATAATATGAATTCTTATTTAGAACAATATGGTGATATCTTATGCATCATGAAAATTTATGTTTCTTGAGAGTAATTACCCAACTCATGATTTGGTCTTAGTTGCAATAATTCTTTCATTAAAGATTTTAAGGCGTTATCTTTATATAGAAAGGTGTGATATATATACTGGTCATAAAATTTTAAAGTAAAATTTTAAAAATAATGAGTTGAAAATTCACTAGAGAATATTGTTTGAGGTGATTAAAGATTATAAATTCTCAATACATTACCACCATGGGAAAGTGAATAAGGTGTCAAATGCTCTAATATTAAAGGATCATGCATTCTTATTTATGACAAGAATCACAAAAAATCTAGTATTTATAGATTTTAAAAGGATGGTTTATTAAATATTAAAGTAAGGAGAGAAATATTATCTTTATGAAATGAGTGTTCAACCATATATCTGTGTATAGATTAAAGATACATGAAAGGAAAATATAGTAATAAAAAATAATGTGAGAAATTTTCCTGAGTTTGACCTTGATTGTGTTGGGATGATAAGGTTTAGGAACCATGTATGAGTTCCATTTATACTATATCTAAAGTAGAATCTTTAGGCTGAAGATCATAGTTCACAATTATCTATATACCTTGGAAGTACATTAATATATAGATATATTAAAGATCATTTTTAGTGGGAAACAAGAAGATGGTTATTATTATGTATGTATATTTATACTTTATATATCATTAATTTAAGGTCAAGAGAAAAATTTCTAAGGGGATATAATAACCATTACTCATATAAGTATGGAAATGGGAAAACATCACCATTGATTTTGTTATTGGGCTATCCAAAACATCAAAATCGAATAATGATATATGGGTAGTATTTGATCACCATATAAAGTCATAACACTTCATTGTTATTAGATAATGTTTCCCTCTAGATTATATTTTCCAAATTTATATTAAGTACATGGTAAGGTTTCATGGAGTACCACATTTTATTGTATCTAATCAGTATCAGATGTTTACCTCAAAGTTCTAAATAAGGCTTTAGCAGGCTCTTAATATAGATTTGAGTTTTCATATAACGTATCTTTCATATATATTATAATGAACAGACCTTTAAAATTACATAATATTTAATTAAATGAATAATTCACATAGAGGATCTTTTCAGGTTTATATTTTTAGATAATTAGGACATAACTATTACATCTCAAAAGATTACAAGGTAGATACTTCTACAAAATTTCCATTTTTTTCATAAAATAAAAACTCTCAAAAAAAGAGTCATGTCTAGTTCCATGTTTTAGACAGCAAGACTTTTCCTTGATCCCATCCTTGACCCTATTCATCTTTAAGTCTTGTGAAAACATTTCAAAACTTGGGATGAGTGTAAAATGTTCAGTAAGGGTTATAAAACAAATAATGAATAAATTTTTTCATAAATACATACAAATCATTAAATCTTCTACTTACCTCATGAAATCCTAAGATTTATGAAAGTCACATAGAAATCATAAAACATAAAGGTAACTTGTGGCATCTATATCATACTTAAATTGTAGTGATCATAGCTACATAGGGAGTTACTTTGGAATACCCATCATAGTATATTCCCTAAATATATTAGGACAATCATTCACGTTTACCTCCTTCATGTTACCCAATGCATTAGTGAGCTATCTCGGGGTCACCCGCTCTTGGTTTTTCAAGGAACCACCCGTATACATAAATAATTCCCAAGAACCATAACATGATCACAACACATAACAAAAGCATAAAGAAAATATAAAATTTCCACATTGCAAGAAAAAAATATCATTTCAAGATATTGAAATAATAAATCCATTCTCAAAATCATTTTCAATACCAAAATACGTAAAAATAGTATATGGTATTTTTTTTTCCTTTTAAAAACATTATGGCTAGTTAAGGAAACCAGTGATCAAATAATACTCATGGTGGCGGAAAGGTCATTGTCACTACTTACATTAAAAAAACATTCCTTTTTGTCATTTAGTAAAACGCTTTGTATAAAAATATTACCTTTTAATGAAATGAAAATTCAAAGGTGTTTATACAGCGTATAAAATAAAATCATGCATTAAAACAAAATATGCCTCAATGAAAGGAGATTGAGATGAAGTCTCATACCTTGTGTCCGACTTGACTCGATCGTTCTTTAATCTCCTGAATAATAAACTAAAGTTATTTTTTACTTGATTAAGAACCCTTTTCAAGTTTATTATTCATTTTATATCACTTTTTACCATGTTATAAACATTATGTATCCATTTAAGTTAATAATGTTCATTTTGTTGATATTTGGTACTTGAGTTAATAACGCACACCTTATTTTTACAAGTTGTCCATGTGGTCAATAGTTCCTTATATCCAGAATGTTATTCATTATTTAGATATCATATATATCATATATATCCAGTATAAACATGTATTTATAATAGTACATAACATTTGGAGGTAAGAAATGAAATGCATAGTTCATGGAGACTGTAAGCCGTACATACGCATGAACGCTACTTTCATTTATAGTTCTTATTTTTATGGAATTAGAGCATAATGATACATAGGTATATTAAAATTACAGAATAATATCATATATAATATCATTAACTCCATCCTTTATACATCTCTCATAATGCATTAACGAGTCACATTACTTTGAGGGGGCGGTAGTCCGCACTTCCTCAAATGAGATTATCATATTCACCCACTATGGAAACCATAAAGGCATGCTATAAATGGAAAATACAGAAAAATAAATAAAACATAAACATAATATATATCATATATAAATAAAATTAAATCATAATGTCCACCATGAGAGGCGGTATGAGATAATCGAACAATCATCGTTTCGTGATGCGTTAGTTTGCCATCCACAGAAACATTATGTTCTTCATCCATTTGATGGAGGTGTGTGTATGTGTAGTTAGAATCCTTATCATAAAAACATCCTAGTATATTTAGGATACTGGTTTTGTTACAATATAAAGGAATAAAAAATATTTTTATGGGTTTGAGAAGTAAAATAAAAGAAAACAATTTAAGAGAAATCGTTACCTTTAATTTGGGTAACTCTCTTTGGTTTGAACCAAATGACTTCTTGAAGTCCCTTCTGCTTAAGGTAAGGCTTCTAAGTGGATGAGTGGGATGTAGGGAGATTAATTGGGAAGATTTTGGATGATCCAAATGGATTGAGAGGTGTGAGGAATTGTTTAGAAGTGGTCTTCTTTTATAAGGGAGAGGAGGGGCTCTTTAAAAAAGTGTGAAACTATTATTTTATTATATAAATATTTTCTGTTTTTAATGGTCCAAAAATCATTTAAGTTGAATATAAGATGACTAATGGTCTAAATAAAATCATCCAATCATAATTTGACTTGTTTTGGATAATATTTTAATCAGTATAATCTTATTTATTTAAATAATTTATTAATGACGTAAATACTGCATCATTATTGTGTCAAAAATAATTTAATTTATTTGATGTCAAAAAATTATAGAAAAAATACCATGTTGTAGGAAATAATTTTATCTTTCCAATTAATATTTATAGTTGAAAATATGACTTATATAACACCATATAAAATTTAATTACTAAAAGATTTTTGTTAATATAAATTTTGTCGTTACATTAAATTAATTAATCTAAATTGTCATTATCACTTCCAAGTTGCTCAATGGGGTCCCAAAATAGACCCAAAGATGGAAATGGTTGGTCAATACTCATACAATAATTTTAGGACATGTTTTAAGGTAATTTTAAATTATTATAATATTCTTTTATCCTTGAATTACTCTATTTATCTTTAATTGCGGTAAATAAAAGACAAAAGTTACTATTCACCCAAAAAAAATTCATCTTAATGAACCAAATTTTACTTCTTGATAACAACCATGTATGTAGGATTTTGTAAATTCAATTCACAGAAGTGGTAAAATTTTATTTAAATGAAAAAGTCAGTTTTTTTAACTACCACTAAGTGGTTTCACTATTAATCAAAAATTGAAGTTTTTCAGAAAAATACCAAAAAATCAGCCTAAGCTATATTTGATATTCCAAATTCAAAAATGATGTCTATTTTTCTAAATTCAAAACATAAAAGTGGAATTAATTAAATTTAAAATTAATTCCCGTTCTCAAAACAAATAGCGTGTTTTTAAGAAACAATAACTATCAAAAGATTGATACTTGTTTATATCCAATTTCAAAGTGAAATTAATTCCCATGACCTACATTGGATTAAATTTTAAAAATATATTCTAATTATACTTTAAATCCAATTAAAAAGATAATCTAACCATATAAATAAATTATATTAAAAGGAACTTTTGAATTAAAATACAATATTTTCACTATTCATTAAAAAATGAACTTTATCGGAAAAAATCCCAAAAATTTCCACAAATAAAATTTTGATGTCCCCATTATAAAGAAGGGTTTTTTGTGGTCAATTAGAATTTATTAAAGAAACAAAAACTATATGTAAATATGGTTCTCCATTAAAAGGTGATAAATCGGCCTTTTAATGTAAATTATGCTTAAAATTAGATTCATTCACATTTTTAAGCCTCTAAATTTTATTGGATAAATGTAAATACATTTAACAAAAATTTATAATCATATTTTAGTTTGTTTCAATCATTCCCTCCAATACAAAAACTAGGATTTAACTACTATTTAAAATAATAATATTATATTATTAGTGTGCAACGTAAGATTTCAAAGAAACCTGTTGTTGTGTATCGGGTACGCTATCGAACATAGAAACCCCTTTAATGTAAAATTAATTTTTAATTCACAAATATTAATAAATATGAAATATTTCTTATTCTTCATTTACCTAGGATATTACATCCTTCCCCACTTATAGAAATTGCGTCCTTGCAATTTTTATTCACTTATAAAAATAAGTGGGGGTATTTATCCCCCATAGAATTTTCATATTTCCACATTGCCTCTTCAACCATGTGGTTTTTCCACAAAACCTTTACCTGGTGATTTACCTTATTCTGCAATACTTGTTCTCTATGGTCAAGAATCTGGACTGGTTGTTCTTCATAAGAGAGATTCTCTTTCAACTGAACTACCTCTGGGCTCAAAACATGAGATAGATCTGGCATATACTTTCTCAACATTGAAACATGAAAAACATTGTGTACCTTGGATAAACATGTAGGTAAAGCCACTTTGTATGAAACTGATCCAACTTTCTCCAGAATTTCATAAGGTCCAATAAACCTTAGACTCAACTTTCCCTTCTTACCAAAACACATCACACTTTTCCATGGAGAAACTTTGAGAAAGACATGATCACCTACCTCAAAAGAAATATCCTTCCTCCGGTTATCTGCATAAATTTTATGCTTTCTCTGAGCTTTTCTCATGTGCTTCTGAATCAATTGAACTTTTCTGCCATATCTTCTACCAATTCTGGTCCCATCAGCTTCCTTTCACCTACTTCATCCCAAAAAGCTGAAGTTCGACAATGCTTTCCATATAATGCCTCAAATGGAGCCATCTGTATGCTGGAATGAAAACTGTTATTATATGAAAATTCAACCAAAGAAATATGTTGATCCCAACTTCCCTGATAATCCATCGAACAAGCTCGTAGTATATCCTCCAAGGTCTGACTTGTTCGTTCTGACTGCCCATCTGATTGAGGATGAAAAGCTGAACTAAAATTTAATTCAATACCGAATGACTTCTGAAGGCCCTTCCAAAAGTTAGAAGTAAACCTGGGATCACAATATGATAAAATGGATAGGGGAACTCCATGCAACCTGACTATATCTTTAACATACAACTGAGCAAGTTGAACTAAAGAAAAAGTATCTCTAATAGGAAGGAAATGAGAAGATTTAGTCAATCGATCAACAATAGACCATATTGCATTATAACTACGAGATGTCTTTGGTAATCCCACAAAAAATTCCATGGATATATTTTCTCATTTCCACTCTGGCACCAGTAAAGGCTGAAGCATCTCTTTCGGTAACTTCCGCTCTTCTTTAACCTACTAACAAGTCAAACACTTCATAGTAAAATCAGCAATATCTCTTTTCATTCCATCCCACCAGTAATACTCACAGAGATCTATGTACATCTTAGTACTGCCAGGACGAACTGAAAATAGAGAACTATGAGCTTCACATAACAACTCATTCTTCAACTTTGAATCACAAGGTACACATAATATCTTTCCAAATCTTAAAACACAATCATTATCAATGTTAAATTCAGGAACATACCCTTCTGAACCAACTCTACCTTTTTCTATAACTCACTATCTTCTTTCTGTGCTTTCTTAATTCTGTCTGATAAAGATTATCTCACTGACACCTGATACAAAACATAATAATTTCCTACACCAATAACTTCTATGAAAAATTTTATCAAATCACAAACCAAAGGATCTCTTTCCAAACGTAACATGGTTAATAAAGCATTACATTTTCAACTCAAAGCATCAGCACTTTATTTGCTTTTCTCAGATGGTAATGGATCGTGCAATCATAATCTTTGATTAATTCTAGCCATCTCCTTTGTCTCATGTTCGATTATTTTTGATTGAATATATACTTTAAACTTTTTTTATCAGTATATATTTCACATTTTACTCCATACAAATGGTGCTCCCAAATTTTTAAAGCAAAAACAATAGCAGCTAATTCCAAATCATGTTTAGGGTAATTTAACTCATGTGGTTTCAACTGACGTGAATCATAAGCAATTACTAGATCATTCAGCATAAAGACACATCCATGTCCTTTCTATGAAGCATCACTATAGATAACAAACTCACCATTTTTGGATGGTAGTGCCAAAAACTGGTGCATTTACTAATCTTCTTTTCAATTCTTGAAAACAATCATCACATTCGTTTGTCCAGATAAACATAACACCTTTTCAAGTTAACTTAGTCATTGGACTAGATAATCGTGCAAAATTTCCAACAATCCTCTGGTAATAACCTGAAAAACCAAGAAAACTACGAATATCGGTTATATTTGTGGGTCTTGTCCATTCTTCAACAAATTTTGTTTTAGAAGGATCAAAAGTTATGCCATTTTTTGAAATAATGTGACCAAGGAATGAAATTTGTTTAACCAAAACTCACACTTTCTAAATTTCCCATAAAGTTTCTTTTTTTTTTATTTTTTCAAGACAACACTTAAATGAATTTCATGTTCCTCTTTACTTTTGGAATAAACCGAAATATCATTAATGAACACAACCAAAAACTTATCCATGAACTCATGGAAAATTCTATTCATAATATCCATGAATACAACAGGTGAATTGGTTAAACCAAAAGGCATAAATACGAATTCATAATGGCCATATCTAGTACAAAACATAGTCTTTGGAATGTTTTCTTCCTTTAATTTCAACGGATGGTACCCCGACCTTAAGTCAATCTTCAAAAAATACTGAGCTCCCTGCAGCTGATCAAACAAATCATCGATATGAGGAAAAGGATACTTATTATTAACAGTGATGTTATTCAACGCTCTATAGTCAATGAAAAGTCTCATTGAACCATCTTTTTTTTAACAAACAAGACAGGATCACCCCATGGTGATGTGCTAGGTCGAATGAAACCTTTATCTAATAACTCCTTTAATTGCTTATTTAACTCTAAAAGTTCAATTTGAGCCATTCAATAAGGGGGTTTTGAAATTGGCTTATCATCAGGAACTAAGTCAACAATAAATTCAACTTCCTGATCAGGTATAATACCAGGCAACTCATCAGGAAAAACATCATGTTACTCATTTAACACCGCCACATCATTAATCTGAACAGTTCCTTTGTTTTCAACAATATGTGCAAGGTAACATTCATTTCCATCTTTTACTTGTTTCTCAGCTTCTTGATATGTTATCAACAGCAAGGGTTCATTTTTATATACAAACTGAAAATCATTATGAAAAGAAACCTCTTTAGCTCTGCAGTCAATCTTACCATGATAAACAGAAAGTCAATCCAGGCCCAATATAACATCAAACTCTACTAGAGGAAAAAAGATAAGGTTTTCAGGTAGATTCTTTCCACACACAAGGACAAGAATGTTCTTATGTTTTCTTTTTGTCTCTACATTTTCTCTATGTGTTTTTACCGTAAGTTCAGTATTCATAACATGATATGGAATTCCCAATTTACTAGAAAACTTCTTAGAAATGAAAGAGTGTGTAAACCCTAAATCAAACAATACATTGGCATAATCTGAACAAACAAACAGTGTACCTGATACAACTTCATTTGGTGGCCCAAGATCTACTGAAGTAGTTGCAATGGATTTTGCCACCCCTTTCTGCTTGTTTTCTATCTTCTTTCCTTCGTTTGAGTTCTTTGTTGGACACTCATTTTCATAATGACCCATTTCATTTCACTTAAAACATTTTACTGACTATTTATCAGATTTTGTCCTACCATTACCCTGATCTTTTTCAGTGCAATTAAGAGCCTTATTCCCCATTTTACCACATCGGCAGCACTTACCAGAATTCAAAATACATTCCCCATCATGCTTTTTATCAAAATTTTCACAAAATTTAAACTTAAGTTTCTTTCCATTAGACTTTTTTTTAAAGAGTTCTTCCCTTTTGCCTGCCACCTCGACCTATTATTATGTTGTTTGTCAAAGAATTCCTAATCATCAGAAAACTCCATTTCCACCTTCTCTGCACAATGGAAAAGTTTTTCATAAATTTTGAACTCACCAGAAGCTAAATCCCTTTGATACTTTGGCTTTAATCCTGAGTAAAAATGGTTGATTTTACTATCAAGATCTCATATGAAATTTGGAGCATACCTTGCTAGTCGAGTGAATTTTTCTTTATAAGAGGCCACTGAGTCATCCTCCTGCCTCAATTCCAAGAATTGTTTTTCCATCCTAAGATGAACCAACTTAGGAAAATATTTCTCAAGAAACATACCTTTGAATTCATCCCAATCGAGATCATCAATCTCGTCACTATCCCTGATATTTTTCACCATCAACCACCACTAACCAGCTTCACTTTCAAAATGGTAAATAGAAAGACTGTCCTTTTGATGTTATGAACAACCCATGACATCAAAAATATTCTCCAGTACTTTAATCCACCCTTTAGCTAGCACAGGGTCAGATGATCCTCTAAATGATGGGGGATGTTGCCTCATGAAATGCTCCACTACTGACATGTTCCTCTGTGATTGATCTGGATGATCTCGTGGATGGATACCACCACCATTTATAGCCTGATTCAACTGTACCATCACTACAACAAACTATTCTGTTTCGATTCCGACCATCTCAGGTTGCTGATTTGGAAGGTTGTCTTCCTCCTGATGTCGTCCCAACATAGATGCCCTATTTCCTCTGTGGAAAACTATTTTGAACACAGAAATATCTTAGGCGAAGAAACATGGTAATCTATAAATGCTATATGATTTCCAATATTAACATAAATTACTTTATGGATATTAATTTAATAATACCCTAAGTCCTAAATTTATCTAAACCGAACTCTGATACCAACTATAAGTACCATGCCTTACACATTACATAATATTGAATTAAATGAATAATTCACATTGAGGATATTTTCAGGTTTAGAGTTTTAGAGAATTACTACATAACTATTACATCTCAAAAGATTACAAGGTAGACACTTCTACACAATTTCCATTTTTTTCATAAAATAAAAACTCTTGAAAAAAAGTGTCATGTCTAGTTCCATGTTTTAGACAACATGACTTTTCCTTGATCCCATCCTTGACCCTATTCATCTTTAAGTATTGTGAAAACATTTCAAAACTTGGGATGAGCATAAAAAGCCCAGTAAGGGTTATAAAACAAAGAATGAAAACATTTTTTCATAAGTACATACATTTCATGAAATCTTTTACTTACCTCGTGAAATCATAAGATTTATGAAAGTCACATAGAAATCATAAAGCATAAAGGTAACTTGTGGCATCCATATCATACTTACATTGTAGCTATCACAGCTACATAGGGAGTTACTTTGGAATACCCATCACAGTATATTCCCTAAATCTCTTAGTAGAAACATTCACCTTTACCTCTGTCATGTTACCCAATGCATTGGAGAGCTATCTCGGGCTCACCCGCACTAGGTTTATCACAGAACCACCCGTATACATAAATAATGACCAACAACCATAACATGATCACAACACATAACATAAGCATAAATGAAAGATAATATTTCCACATTGCAATAACAAAATATCATTTCAAGATATTGAAATAATGAGTCCATTATCAAAATCATTTTCAATACCAAAATACATAAAAAGAGTATATGGTTTTTATTTTTCCTTTTAAAAACATTACGGCTTGTTAAAGAATCCAATAATCAAATAATACTCACGGTGGCGGAAAGGTCATTATCATCGATTACGTTAAAAAACATTACTTTTTGTCATTTAGTAAAATGCATAGTATAAAAAAGATTCCATTTGAATTAAATGAAAATTCAAAGGTGTTTTTACCGCGTATAAGAGAAAATCATGTATTAAAACAAAATATGTCTCAATGAAAGGTGATTGAGACGAAGTCCCTTACCTTATGTCTGACTTGACTCAATCGTTTTTTAATCTCCTGAATAATATACTAAAGTTAAATTCTACTTTCTTAATAACCCTTTTTAAGTTTATTATTCCATTTATATCACTTATTACCATGTTATAAACATTAGGTAACCATTTAAGTTAATAACGTTTGTTTTGTCGATATTTGGTACTTGAGTCAACAATGAACACCTTATATTTACAAGTTGTCCATGTGGTCAACAGTCCATTATATCCAGAATTTTATTCATTATTTAGATATCATATATATCATATATATACAGTATATACATGTATTTATAATATTACATAACATTTGGAGGTAAGAAATGAAATGCACCGTTCATGGAGACGGTAAGCCTTACGTACACATGAACGCTCCTTTCATTTCTATTTCTTATTTTTATGGAATTAAAGCATAATGATACATAGGTATATTATAATTACAGTAAAGTATCATATATTATATCATTAACTCCATCCTTTATAAATCCCACATAAGGCATTAACGAGTCACATCACTTTGAGGGGGCGGTAGTCCGCACTTCCTCAAATTAGATTATCGTATTTACCCACTATGGAAACCATAAAGGCGTGCTATAAATGGAAAATACAGAATCATAAAGAAAAAATAAACATAATATATATCATATATAAATACAGTTCTATCATAATGTACACCATGAGAGGTGGTAGTAGATAATCGAACAATCATCGTTTCGTGAGGTGTTAGTTTTCCATCCACAGAAACATTATGTTCTTCATCAATTTGATGGAGGTGTGTGTATGTGTAGTTATAATCCTTATCATAACAACATACTAGTATATTTAGTATACTGTTGTTGTTACAAAATAATGGAATAAAAAATATTTTAGGGGTTGGAGAAGTAAAATAAAAGAAAATAATTTAAAATAAACTCTTACCTTTAATTTGGGTAACTTTCTTTGGTTTGAACCAAAAGACTTCTTGAAGTGCCTTCTGCCTAAGGTAAAAATTCTAAGGGGATGAGAGGTATGTAGGGAGATTAATTGGGCAGAGGTTGGATGAGCCAAATTTCTTGAGATGTATGAGAAATTGGTTAGAAGTGGCCTCCTTTTATAAGGGAGAGGAGGGGCTCTTTAGGAAAGTTTGAAACTATTATTTTATTATATAATTATATTCGGTTTCTAATGGTCCAAAAATCATTAAAGATGAATATAAGATGACTCATGGTAGAAATAAAATCATCAAATCATAATTTTACATGTTTTGGATAATATTGTAATCATTATAATCTTATTTATTTAAATCATTTATTAATGACGTAAATACTACATCATTATTGTGTCATAAATAATTTAATTTATTTGGTGTCCTAAAATTATAGAAAAAATACCATGTTGTAGGAAATATTTTCATATTTCCAATGAATATTTATAGTTGAAAATATGACTTATATAACACCATATAAAAATTAATTACAAAAATATTTTTGTTAATGTCAATTTTGTCTTTACATTAAATTAATTAATCTAAATTGCTATTATCACTTCCAAGTTGCTCAATGGGGTCCCAAAATCGACTCAAAGATGACCATGGTCGGCCACTACTCATCCAATAAGGTTAGGACAAGTGTTAAGGTAATTTTGAATATTTATAATATTCTTTTAATCTTGAATTACCATATTTACCTTTAACCACGGTAAATAAAAGTCAAAAGTTACTATTCACCAAAAATTATTTTCATCTTAATGAACCACATTTTACTTCTTGATAACAACCATGTATGTCAGATTTTTGAAATTAAATTCACAGAAGTGGTAAAATTTCATTTAAATTAAAAAGTCAGTTTTTTTAACTACCACTAAGTGGTTTCGCTATTCATCAAAAATTGAATTTTTTTAGAAAAATACCAAAAATTCAGCCTAAGATATATTTGATATTCCGAATTCAAAAAATGATGTCTAATTTTACAAATTCAAAACATAGAACTGTCATTAATTAATTTTAAAATTAATTCCCATTATCAAACTAAATAGCGTGTTTTAATAAATAATAACTATCAAAAGATTGATACTTGTATATGTCCAATTTCAAAGTGAAATTAATTCCAATGGCCAACATTGGATTAAATGGTAAAAATATATTCAAATTACACTTTAAAACCAATTAAAAATATAATATAACTATATAAATAAATTATATTAAAAGTCACTTTTGAATTAAAATACAATATTTTCACTATTCATTAAAAAATGAACTTTATCGGAAAAAATCCCAAAAAATTACACAAAGTAAATTTTGATGCCACCATTATAAAGAAGGGTTTTATGTTGTCAATTATAATGTATTAAAGTGACCAAAACTATATTTAAAGAGGGTTCACCATTAAAAGGTGATAAATCATCCTTTTAATGTAAATTATGCTTAAAATTAGATTCATTCACATTTCTAAGCCTCTAAATTTTATTGGATAAATGTAAATACATTTAACAAACATGTATAATCATTTTTTAGTTAGTTTCGTTCATTCCCACCAATACAATGTCTAGGAGTTAACGAATATTTAAAATAATAATATAATATTATTAGTGTGCAACGTAAGATTTCAAAGAAACCTATTGTTGCATATTTGGTATGCTATCGAACATAGCAACCCCTTTAAAGTAAAATTAATTTTTAATTCACAAATATTAATAAATACGAAATATGTATTATTCTTAATTTACCTGGGATGTTAGACATATATATAATCATTACTAAATGACAATTAAAACCCTATAGGATATTATTAGATCATATTCTATGTATTTTAATGGTGGTCGAGATCAATACCTTTCTCTAGTTGAGTTTTCTTACAAAATAGCTTTCACTCAATAATATAGATGGATCCTTGTGAGGATCTCAATATAAATAAGTTCATAACTCCAAAATTATGGGATGATATTGAAGAAATAAATATATTTGGAACTTATGTATTTGGGGAAATGATAGAGAACTTTAGATCCATTCAACGCCACATCAAAATTTCTTAGCGTCAATAGAAATGTTATATTGAAAATTATCAGCATGACCGATAATTTGAAGTTGGTGATAAAGTTTTTCTAAAAAAATTCACTATAGAGTAAGGTTATGAGATTGAAAAATAAGGGAAAGATAAGACCTATGTATATTTTCCAATTCATGACTCTTAATCAAGTAGTTATGGTCGCTTATCAGTTGACACAACCACTAAACCTTTCTCAAGTTCATGATGTGTTCTATGTATCTCTCCTGAGGAACTATATAACATATCCATCACATGTACTAAAATCATAGGTCATATGAATAGAACATTATTTTTATTAGGAGGAAAAAATATTAGACTCTTGGATTGTAGAGATAATATACAATGTAACAAGACTACTAATTGGTGAAAATTTTCTAGAGAAGTCACAAATTGCAAGAAGCCACATGGGAACCCGATGATGTAATGAAACAAATATATCCAAATTTCATTATATTAGAGTGATTAATTTCAAGAATAAAATTTATTTTAATGATGGTATAATATAACACCAGTAATATTTTATGAAATATTTTTTAAAATTAATTTAATTTGTTTAATAGCTTGTGTTACACATAACATTGAGTTTAAATAAACCATATTATACAATTAAAGTATATATACCTCCGAGTAGTTGGATAGTAGGGTATGAATATGAATAACAAAATTATTAAAAAAATCTGGTTATATAAGTATAAATTAATTTTGTGGGTATCAATTAATTAGAAATGAAGATAAAATTACTTTGAAAGTAGGAGAGATATTTTTTTGAAAAACAGTTTTTATTCACACAATGTATTTTTATCTTAATAAATTAAAGAATTATATTTTAATTCCAACTTTTTCTTTATTTCATTTTAGTCAAATGAAATGAATAGTGTCCAAATTTTAAATGATGATATTTATCAAAGTAATATTTTATGAAATTGATTCAAAATCATAAAACTATTAAAATAGGACAAGTGGGATAATATATAGTCTAAAATTTCATAAATTTCCCTTTCATAATCAATTTTGAATAAATTTTCTTAGGTAATATTATTTAATATTTTAAGAAAGTTCAAGGATGCCCCTCTTCTCAATTATAAAAGGGAACCCCCCCTTTCTCTTCATCACACCACTTTGAGCACTCTATCTTGGAAAAGCTCTTCCAAGTTATATTATATACTCCCCTAGACACATTATATTACTTCTTATATTTCTAAAGACCATCCCTAGAAATCTAATTGTATATATAAAGGAGTTATTTCAATGGGGAGGTAATTACCTTCATCAATCAATTTCTTTTTAATTATTCTTGTAACTTCTCTAAATCCTTTATAGTATTTATAAAATAATAACTTCCATATCCTCAATATTTATAAATTATATTATGACTATGAAACCACCATTATTAATTATCTTCCCATAAAATTAAAAGTAAATAAAACACCAATTTTTCATACATATGGATTACCATCTCCACGTACCAATATAATTCATTTTTTATCACCATATTTTATCGATTATTACTATGATGGGGATTATTTATATATATATATATATATATATATATGATAATTCTGAAATAATTATAAATTTTAAACCATTATATCATATCTACCTTCTTACTTTTTAAATTGTTGTAAAATGATATTCTAGATTATGTGGATGCACAGACTACCACCACCATGAAGCGATGCGATTCATTTTTCATTTATATTATATTTAGATGAAAATAAAGATATATTTAATGAAAATATATGTTATATATTATATAATAATGATTATATAAAGGTTTATTATTATTTAACATTATTCTTTCCATTCATCGTAATATGTAAAAAACGTTTAAACGTACGTATGATCTTCATCTTCATGAACTGTTAAATTAATTTTTCTATATCTATCTTTTATAAAGGAATATAAAAACACACACACACATAGATATATATATATATATATATATAATGGATATATATTATATTTATAAAATTATTAAAATTATTTACATGATTTATCCTTGATCAAAATACAAGAACCAAAACTGCCTATCCAAAACATTCATGAAAAACGAAGTATATATCACCTAGAACAGTGAATTTAATAAAGAAGTTATAAAAAACTAGTCATAAATGGTTATATGTAAATAATATATGGTTTGAAATATATTATTATGGTTCTTAAATAAATTTATAATAAATATATATTTAATATATATGAGGTTTCAATCTGTACAATGAAAGTCAGACCTATGGTAAGGGGTTTTTGTGTCACTTTTATTTCCATGCGAAACATGTCATATTCACCACATATTTCTTTTTTATTGTGTATATATAAAATATTAATGTATTTTATGATATATATTTTGAAATTTATTGGTATTTACATATACATATAAGGATATTTCACTCATGGGGCTTACGATTTAGAAGTTACCAAAGTTGTTAGGGTTTTATGTTAAAATCTCATTATTTATCGGGATTATTTAAGATTTATTAGAAAATGATGAAATAATATGATATCTACCTTAATAAACACATGAATTGTATTATAATAATTTTATTTAATAATAATAAATTTTTTTATTTCATTTTCCTCAGTTTATGTAAAAACAATAACAAAAATATATTTTGATGGACAATTGAATTTATTTATCTCTTTGGTTGAAAAACATTTTTTGTTCCATATCCATGTTTAAAATAAATTAAATAATGTTTTTAATACTTTCCTATTATTGTTTAATGTGATTTTTACCTGCATTCATCTTTTTTAAAAATAGTTTTAAAAGGAATATTCTTTTCTTTTTCCAAAAGAGGTACTTTTTAACTTTTTTTCAAAAGCATTAAAATAATTTATTCACTTATATAGAATAAATAGAATTTTTCTACATCATTACCACTCAATTATTTTAATATTACTTTATAAGTTTCAGTGATTTTTTTTAAAGAATTGTTTTTCTATACTTTTTTTGTAATTTTTGGATTTTAAAGTTGTGCTTTCAAAATGGAAAGAATATTTTCTTTAAGAATGTTTCAATAATCTTTGAGTCACATTTTTATTAATCAAATATAATAAAAATTAACATAAATTATTATTTACTATAAATATGGTCCAAAAACACCATATTTATTCTTTATCTATATGGATTATTTTTACGGTGACAATATATCTACGAAAACACATTCTTTTTCATCATGTTATGATATAATGAAATATTTATGAAACCCATTTATTTTTAGGGGTTCTTATATGATTAATGATTTACGATATTTCCAAACTCAAATTTATGGTTTTCATTATTTTAAGGTTGTCATGTTATAATTAATTATGGTGGTTACGTTATAAATATGGTTGATGGTCACGTTATAGCCAAGGAAAGGTTAGACCTATATCTCCCTACAATGATTTGGGTAAATATTGGTATCTCATTAGATAAAGTGGAAAATAACGTGGAGTGAACCGAATTAATTAAAGGATTTTTTTTCTCTATGATAGTTTTGGGAGTGAACCATGATTACAACAATGGTTTGGAGAGTGAATTCAATACATCATGATCTTCTTAGAATTGAACCTTTACAACTTTTTCAATTTAGGTATTGAACCCAATCCACTATGGAGGTCTTGCAACCGATCCTTGGATACTAATGGAATTATAAAAACCCATTATTGACATAAATTATTATTACATACCGTTTTTGGAATATATAAAAATTACACAAACTGACTCTCGAAGACCATTCTAATCTAGTGCCTTTGGGAACATGGAAACATAAACACTAGTACATAAGTGAGATACATTATCTCCCACTAGGTTCTTCATGACTAGAACCCCTCTTAGACACATAAAACTTAATACAAATCCTTATAACTTTGGGGAATTTAAACATAAAAGGGGTTAATATAGATGTTCAATAAGGGTAAACATGGGAGACATGTAAGAGTAATCATGATAATACGGGTATGAGAACATGTTCAAGAACATAAAAGATTGTACCTAGAATATCAAAGTTCATAAACATGAATCAAGGAATAAATATCGGTATTTCATATTACATGAATCATAATGAAAATAAATAACATAATCTGTGATATCATAAAATGGTATTAAATCATGTAATTGTGGCCGACACAAGAGCATATAATGATTTCCATGGTAGCCAAGGCATCAATTCCAAGACCATTTTGGTAGTATGAGTTATCTCCCCATACCAAATCGGTATTAATGGTTCATTACCATGGCCATATTAGTATCATGAGTTAACTCCTCATACCATCTTGGTAGTCATGATTCACTCCCATGGACACCATAGTGGTGATGTTTCACTCATAAGAACATATTTTTTTATCTCACGAGATATAAATATTTAACCAATGCATTAGAGGAAGATAAAGGTCCCACCTATCACATAATGAAATCATATATACATGGTCCAAAAGATCTTTATAAACATATCATATCTTAACCCATTAAATTAAATTACTTTCATAAACATGTAATCATATCATAACCTCTGAAAAAAGATACAAGTTTCATAATAATTTCATTATAAACATAACTTGTGAAAAGAAGAGGGTTTCAAAAGCATATAACCCATTAAAGAGAAATGATATTTATAAACATCATGTTATCAAAATATAATCTATTAAGGGATATAACATGAATGGAAACATTGAATAATTTATCCAAAAAAATTAGTAACACCAATTTATGTTATCTTAGTTGGGAAATAATTTTGAAATTTCTTTTCAAATAATTTCTTGAGGAAAATATCTTTTCCTCATTGAAAAACTCTTTTTATAACATAAAAACTTTTGAAACCCCTTTTATTTGAAAATTATAATGGATTATTTGAAAAAAATTAAAAAAAAATTAAAATCCATTTTCCTTGAAAATGAAATCCAATTATCTTTTGAAAAAAGTTTTGAATTTTTTTTCAAAAACATGGTTTTTGAATACAATAGGTTTTTGACCGAAGAGAGAGAGAGAGAGAGTCAAATTCTATGTAAACAATTGTCCTAAGTACCAAATAGTGTAGAAATATGTTACTAAAAAATGATGATATATTTAATAAACATAGGATAGGGAAACTCATGAATATTATTGAGATATGGATTATAATATTTTATCAAGACACACAATCCTTAACAATCTTGAAAAGCGCTGAGATTGTTTAAATAAAGCCTTACCACTTGGTTACGTGGGATCATACTCTCCATGTAAGAAAATGAAATTAAATAAAACTTAAAATTTCATACAAATAATGATATTCATGATGTAATATTTAAAATTGGAGTATATACACCTCAAAAAAGAGTTTAGGTGTATAATAAAACATTAGTCTCAAAGAAGGAAAATTAAGACAAAACTGTTTAAAAAATATGGAAACTTTTGAAACTTAAACCCCATGAATGAAATATCATAAAATATATATGTCAACACACCAAAATTTAATTTTAAGATACATAGAATAAAATCATGGTTCAGACATACCCCATATAAAAGGAAATATTGGTGAACATAACATGTATCTCATGGAAATAAAAAGTGAGATGAAATCCCCCTCACCATTCATCCTGACTCTCATCGTACTAATTAAAACCACCTATATAATAAATATAAATTTATTATAAACCTTTTAAAGAACCATATTTGTATATCCAATACTATATTTGGTTTGATTATGACCTTATATTACCCGCTTATTGACAATCCTATGTTCAGATTTCACTTCGGATAATATTCACTTTGTTTTTCGCATGTGTCTTAATTTATTATATCATTTTTACTCATAGTTATATATTGATTCTATAATATAAAACATGATTTAAATATCATTTATATCTAGTATATGTGTATTATAATAATCCTAATAATATATAAGTATCAAACAGAATACACCATTCATAGAGATGGTAAGCTGTACGTACACATGAACGCTATTTCTATTTATTTTTCTTGTTGAATGAAATTAAAAGATATGTATATATATATAATTATTAAAGTATATTTATTATATATTATATATTATATATATTCACTAAACCCATCCTTAATACATTCCATGTAGTGTATGAATGAATCACATCGCTTTTAGGGGGCGGTAGTCCACACACCCTCAAACAAAATTATCGTATTAACACAAAAATAAATGTATAAAGATATGTGTTTTAAAATATTTATATAAGATTAAAGAGATAATATATATTACATATAACATATATGAGACATTTCCACCATAATTAAAACCATTATAGGTGTTAAAGGAAAAATGAACAATCATCATTTAACAAGGCGGGAGTCCTCCAACACATAAAAATTATGTTTGTTACCCATTAGATGGAAGTGTGTGTAAGTGTAGATCGAATCCTTAGACTAACAAAATACTAGTATATTTATGATACTGGTGTTTTAATACAACAATGTAATATGAATATTTTAGGTAGTAGAGAAAGAAAATAAAAGAAAGGTGTTTGAGGGAGGGTGTTACCTCTTAATTAGGTCACTCCTTTTGGTTTGAGACAAAAGGATTCCTCAAATTTCTTTATGAACATGTATGGGTTCCTATAACTAGTGATTTTTTAAAAAACATTGAATAGGTGAGTATTATTTTTTCATATAACTTTCTCTATATGATCCAAAATCTCAAATGGTTTCTCCTCGTAAGAAACATCATGCTCCAGCAGTATGCCCTTTGAGTTCAGTACATGTGAAGGTTCATGTATGTACTTCCTAAAGAGAGATACTAAAACACATCATGGACTTGAGAGAGACTGGTATGGAGTTTCATGTTATATTCTATTGTGCCTATATGAACAATAATATAAAAAGGAATGATATACCAAGGGATTAGTATCCCTTTCTTTCTGAACCTCATAACCATCTTTTAGGGAGAGATTTATAGAAATACCTTTTCACCCACTTCAAATTCTAGATCGGGTCGATGGTTATAATCCTAACATTTTTTATGACATAGAGTTACCTTGATATAAAACCATATGGGTCTAACTTTCTATTCTATTTCTTCAGCAATCTCCTATCCCAATAGCCTTCTTTCTTCTACTTCATCCCAACTCATGGGAGATATACATTTATTCCCATATAGGGCTTCATAAGGTTCCATCTGAATTATTGAGTGAAAGATATTATTATATGAAAAATTAACTAAGGGAGATGTTGATCCCAACCAAATTTGAAATATATAGGTAAATATATGAACATATCCTCTATGATTTAAATTTGTCTTTAAGACTGACCATCTATATCATGATGATTAGAAGTGATGAAACTCAATTATGTATCAAGTTATTGTAGGAGACTTCACTAGAACATTGAGGTAAAACTCAGATCTCGATATGATATAATAGAAATTGTACCCTATGTAGCCTTTCCATTTCCTTAATTTATATCTTGAAAATCTAATCTAGAGATAAATATTCTCTAATAGAAATGAAGTGGGATAACATAGTAAGGTGATCAAATTCCTCCCATAGAGCATTAAACCATTTACAGGTTTTGGGTAGTCCAATGAAAAAATCCATAGTGATGTTATCCCATTTCCATTATGTTATGTGTAATGGATACAATAACCCTTTAGACTTTTTTATTTTATCCTTATATTTCTAGAATACCAAGCACCAAGATTCAAACTCTGTGATATCTCTCTTCATTCCATCCCACCAAATTTTTTTTAAAATCCGTATACATATTCATACTTCTCAGATGAATAGAGAATGAAGAACTATGATATTAATCCATTATATCCTTCTTTAAATATGGTATAGAAGGAATTCATACAAGGTTCTTGAAAGTTATAATTCCATCTCGATCAAGGTTAAAATCAGGTACATTTTTTACATTCTTTTACCACTCTACATCATTCTTTTGTGTCCCCATAATATTTTCATGGATAAAGGGTTGATCATTTATTTTAGAAAGATAATATTTTTCCCCTTCCATAATGATTTCTAGATCCATCTTTTTAAAATTCATAAATATTTGGTCTTTTTTTATCCTCATTAGGGATAAGCTATCCTTATCCTTTCAACTTCAAGTATGGACCATCTTGTTCACTTTCCTATGGTGGTAATGTATTGACCAGTCTTAATCCTTTATCACATTTAAACATCTTATATGATGAATTATCTACTCCTTCTATGTGAATATATATTTTTGACTTTTATGATCAGTATATATCACAGTGTCTCCATAAATATAATGCCTCCATATCTTTAATGCAAAAATTACTACTGCTAACTCCAAATCTTGAGTTGGGTAATTCTGCTCATGAATCCTTAATATTCATGACGAATAATATATAACCCAATTATTCTGCATAATAACACATCCCAAACCCTTATTGGATGCATCATTATTTATTAAAAACCCTTCTCCACTATTGGGTAATGTAAGAATAGGTGAGTTGACCAACCTTCTCCTTAGTTCCTTGAAATTTTCCTCACATTCGTAAGTCTAGAAGAACTTCGTACCTTTCCAAGTAAACTTGGTCAAAAGATTATATATCATAGAGAAAATATCCCAAAACCATTAATAATTTCCATCTATACCAAGAAATATATGGATCTTAGTCACCATGGTTGGTCTAGGCTAACTTTCAATAGTCTGTATCTTTGATGGATCTACTGATACACAATCTCTTGAGATTATGTGACCCAAAAATGAAACCTTTTGCATCCAAATTCACACTTTTTAAATTTTAAATATATATTCTCCTCCATTATGGTCTTTAGGATAATTTTCAATTGGTCTTAATACTCTTCCTTACTCTTTGAATAGATAAGAATATCATCTATAAAGACTACCACAAATTGATTGATGCAATCTCTAAATACCCTATTCATTAAATCCATGTAGATAGTAGAGGAATTAGTAAAAAAGGCATCACTATATATTCATATTGTTCATACCTGGTATGGAATTCCATTGTAGGTATATCCTCTTTCTTAACCCTCATTTGGTGATATCCAGAATGAAGGTCAATCATGGAAAAGTATTGAGCTCTTCCCAGTTGATCAAACAAGTCATCAATATGGGGAAGATGATAATTGTTATTGATTGTGATCTTGTTCAACTCCCAATAATCAATATAGAGTCACATTTATCCATATTTATTTTTCAAAAAAAGAACTAGTGCACCACAAGGTAACACACTTGGCTAAATGAATCCCTTATCAAGGTTTTCATGGAGTTGCTTCTTCAATTCATGTAACTCAATCAGGGATATTCTATAAGAAGTCTTTGAAATTAGTGTGGGACCATGTATGATGTCTATTGAGAAATCAACTTCACATTTTGGTGAAAGGATGGGTAAATCTCCTAGAAATACATCCATAAAATCCTGAACAATATGCATATCATCAATATATATTTTCTCACCTAAAATTTGAGATAAACAACCCTTTTGAATGGGAATTAAGACCCACATGTTGTAAGTAATATCTATATAAATTTCATTCTTATCATTACATTTATGTGTGATCATAGGATGGTTTGAAATATCAAATTTAACTTCCCTTCCTTGACAATTTATGTGGGTTTTATACAGAGAAATCCAATCTATTCCCAAAATGGCATCAAATTCAACTAAAGGAAGAATGACAATATTTTCATGAAGCATATTACCCCAAACTTCAAATGGAGTGGAATCATAGAATTGGTATGAAATCATCGTACCATTAGTGGTTTTCACAGCTAATTCCACATCTAATAGTTTTGGTGGAATCTTAAAACCCTTAGAAAATTCTTTAGATAAGAAAGAGTGGGTATATTTGAAATCAAATAAGACATTATCACTTCTTTAATGGATGGTATGCGTACCTTTCATCACGTCGTTATCACACACCTCATCAGAAATAGATATTTCATTAGATTTCCCCTTTCCCTTGTCTTAATAGGTTATTTTTCTTGATCTTCATCACCAATACTTGGATTATGGCACTAGTTATCATAATTATTATTCTCCTTACACTTTTATAATTGGAGTGTAGTAGGTGTATTCTTTCCCACTTCTTCTCTATTAGCAATTTTAGATAAATTCTTCCCTTCCCTTGGGAAATAAATTTCCCGGTGCCCTTATTTTTTACACTTAAAAATAATTTCTAGACCCATTAAGACATATTATTTCATCCTTCTTCCCATATTTAGAGTATAAAAAAACTCATATTCTTTTATCCATTGGTTTTGGAGTTTACTTTGAATTTTATCTTCCTTTTTTGGTCAAAACCATGAGGTTGATACATGACTCCAACCTCCATTTCGACCGTGATTGAACAACACACAATTTATTCATAGCTACTAAAGTCTCTTATGGAAAACACCCTTCTCAGAATTGTCTTTAATACACTAAAGAACCTACAACATTACTTTCATTTTGGATGATAATTCTTGAGTTGTACCTTGAAAGTATTTTGAGATTATCCTCATAGGTCTCAATAGACTTATCATCCATTTGCTTCAAATCAAAGAACTATTTATCCATCTTGGTATGAAGAATCATAGGAATGTACTTTTAGAAAAATAATTTCTTGAACTCATCCTATTCTATGGATTCAATAACATCTCGTTGCCTCGTATTATTGATTAGAGTCTACCACTGGTCCTCTTAAGAATCTGAATCATAAATAGTGAGAATAAATTTATCCTGCTCTTAACACTTGAGAATGAAGAATATATTTTTAGTATTACTGATCCATTGTTTAGAAACAAGTGGATCAGATTACCCTTTGATATAGGGTGGGTGTTTACTCATGAAAGACTCAACATAATGTTGTTCTATCTTTTTCTCATTTGGAATTCCACCATGATTCATATATTGGGAATGCTATATTAGTATAGCAATAATATTTTTCATTCATTCTCCGATAGCATTTAGTTTCTCTAGAGGAAAATAACTGCATTGTTTACCACAATCACTATCAATGCGATTCCATCAGGTTCCAACCATTGACTAAAAATAAAATCATAGAGTAATAAATAGTTATCATAATGAGGAAACACATAATCATAAAAATTCAGTTTTATGATATTTAAGTTATGACACATTACTTAATCAATGACACCTTAGGTTTATCCTAGTTTATTGATAGTCATATTCCATTTAAATCATTCATTATGGTTTGTTAAGAGTTTTTATATTCCCAAAGCATATCTCATAGAAGTGTTAAACAAGTGTGTAGTAAGGCTCGATGTCCTGTAACAGATTACTGCAAGTCAATCCCAGAAAATCTTGTCAAAGTTTTTACCCCTAGGTACATCTATTCTAGAGCCACATCCACTTGTAGTATCCAAAATTTGATATATTTTTAGAAAACCAATCACTCTTTCCTTCACCAAAATTCTTGGAAATTTTCCTAAAAATTTTCTTATATGTAGACTTATCCATAGACATGTCCTTAGGGTGATCATTAATGTTTTCTCTTCCTATATTCCAAAAGATAACTAAAACTTCACTATGATACCAATTGTAATGAACTAGTCTTTATATACAATATCATTACATAACTTTTGAGAAATATATAAAACATTACATAAATAGATTCATGATGATCTTTCTAGTCTTGTACCTTTGGAAACATGAAAACATAAACACTGGTATATAAGCAATTTACATTATCTCCCACTAGTTTTGTCATGACTAGAACCCATCTTATACACATCAAATATAATACATATCTTCATAACATAAGGAAAAAAGAAAACATAAAAAGGGTTGAACTCATATTCTCAGTAAGAGTAAACAAGGGTGGAGGGTAATAGTAATCATGAGCATAAGGTTATGAGAACAAGTTCCATAAAATAAAAGATCATACCCTATATATAACTGATCATAAAGATGAATCATAAAATAAATTCTAGCATTTATTTATATATAAATCATAAGTAAATAAATAACATAATCCATGAAATCATAACATAAAAATAAAGAATGGAATTGTGGTAGACACATAAGAATATAATGGTTTTCTTTGTAGTCAAGGAATCACTTCCATGACCATCTTGGTAGTATGGGTTCACTCCCCATACCATCTATGGAGTCATGTTTTATTCCCATTTCCATCTTAGTAGTATGATTTCACTACTCATACCATCTTGGAAGTCATGGTTCACTCCCATGGCCATCATAGTTTTCATCTTTCCCTCCCAAGACCATATTATTTTATCTCATGAGATATAAATCTTTACTCAATGCATTTGAGGGATATATATTCCCCACCCGTCACATAATGAAATCATACATACATGTGTCACAAGATCATTAAAAATATATCATATCATAACCCATGAAATTAAATGGGTTTCATAAACATGTAATAATGTCATAACCTCTTAAAAATGATATAATTTTCAAAATAGTTTCTTTATAAAAATAACCTATGAAAATAAGTAGGTTTTAAAAGAATATGACCTCTGAAAGAGAAACTTGTTTTATAAACATCATGACATCAAAACATAATCCATTTAGAGAAAGAATATGAATGGAAAAATTGAATAATTTCTCTATAAAGGAATGATTAACACCAATTTATGTTATCTTAGATTTTAAATAATTTTGAAAGATATTTTAAAAACATTTCTTCATGAAAATATCTTTTCTTCTTTGAAAAATGCTTTTGATAACATAAAACCTTTTGAAACCCAATTTATTTTAAAATAGATTTGAAAAAATATAACAATTCTTTGAAAAAAATAAAATAATTTCTAATAATTTCTAATTTAAATTTATCTTCAAGGATACTTTTAATACATTTTTGAAAAATATTTTTGAAAACATGGTTTTTTAATATAATAGGTTTTCTACCGAAGAGTGAGAGACGACCATATTTTACATAAAACTTTGTAATATGTAGAAAAGTGTGTAAATGGTATTAAAAATGATGATATCTTTAATAAATTTAGGATAAGGAAACTCATTAATATTCTTGAGATATGGATCATAATATTTCATCAAGGCAGACAATCATTTACAATCTCAGAAAGCGGTGAGATTGTTTAATAAAAAATTACCACATGGTTACTTGGGATCATACTCTAAATGAGAGAAAAGGAAATTAAATTATTCTTAAAATATCATAAAAATATTAATATTTGTGATATAATATGTAAAATGTTAGTATATACACCTCAAAAAAGATTTTAGATGCATAACAAGACGTTAGTCTCAAAGAAGCCAAACTGAGACAAAACTATTTCACCAATTTGGTAACTTTTAAAACTTAGTCCACATAAAATATAGATCATAATATGGATGTGATAAGATATAAAAATTAATTTATAATAATCATAAAATACAATCATAGTAATTACATACACCACCGAAAAGGAAAGAGAGGTGAACATAACATGTATCTCGTGGAAATAAAAAGTGAGATGAAATCCTCCTTACCTTGAGTCTTGACTCTCATCGTACTCATTAAAAATAATTTTATAAAAAATATAAATTTATTATAAATATTTTAAATAACAATATTCTTATATCTAATACTGTATATGGTTTTATTATGACCTTATATTATAATCTTCTTTACCATCTTATGTTAAGGTTTTACTTCATATAATATTGATTTTGTTTTTCGCATGTGTATTAAATTTTTATGTCAATGGTACTCAAACTTATGTCATGATTAGATATTTTAAACCCTGATATAAATATCATTTATATCAAGTAAAATTTTATTATAATAATCCTTATAATATATTAGTATCAAACAGAATACACTATTCATAGAGATGGTAAGTCGTACATACACATGAAGGCTATTTCTGTTTAATTATAATGTTGAAAGAAAGTAAAAGATATATATATATAGATATATATAATTTTTCAATTATATTTATTATATAATATATATCATATATATTCACTAAAACAATTTTTAATACATTCCATGTAGTGTTTTAACGAACAACATCACTTTGATGGGGTGGTAGTCCACACTTCCTCAAACGAAATTATTGTATTAACACCAAATAAAAATTATAAAAATATGTGTTGTAAAATAATTACAAAAATTAAAACAATAATAAATATTACATATAAAATATATAAACAATGTTTACATCATAATTTCCACCATCATAAGCGGTAAATTAATATTGAACAGTCATCGTTTAGTGAGGCGGTAGTCCTCCTACCCATAACCATTATGATGGTTTCCCATTAGATGGAAGTGTGTATAAGTGTAGGTAGAATAATTTTTATAATAATATCATAGTATATTTAGTAAACTTTTTTTCTTATACAGTCATGTAATAAAAATATTTTATGCAGTGGGTAATGAAAATAAAATGAAGGTGTTTGAGGGGGGGCGTTACCTCTTAATCGGGTAACTCATTTTGGTTTGTTCCCAAAGGATTCCTTGAATTGCTTTCTTCCCAAGGTGAGGATTCAAGGTCAAGTGGAGGTAATTTGGGGATCTATTTGGAAAGAGTTTTTCCAGAATTAATGGTCTTGAGAGGTGTGAGGAAGTGTAAGTGAAGGAGGTCTTTTATAATGAAGAAGGGGTGGAATCTCTTGTATTATTTAAAAGAAAAAGAACCCCACC
This sequence comes from Viscum album, assembly GCA_963277665.1. Classification (NCBI taxonomy): domain Eukaryota; kingdom Viridiplantae; phylum Streptophyta; class Magnoliopsida; order Santalales; family Viscaceae; genus Viscum; species Viscum album. The sequence goes on from OY728131.1 coordinate 515,152,271, forward strand.
TACATTTTTGTTATTTCATGTGGTTACGTAATAGTTAAAATTATATAAAAGGGATTATAGGGTCAAAATATTTCTATATGATGGTTTTAGGACAATTTTATAGGCCGTTTTGAGCCTTAAGGTTTTGGCTTAGTCCCTTATTATACTTAATTTAACATTAATCATTGCAATTAATTTTAATTACTTCACTAATATTTTTGGTAAAAAAACTATGTTGACCTTATTAGGAATTATAAAATATGATTATTCATAATATTTAATCCATTTTTTCAAATTATAAACATCGACTTGTTTTAAATTAATTTAAAATTAATCTCGTAGTCAGGTTGACAATGCAGGGTTTTAAAGTAAACAAATGGTCAAAGGTTTGTTTAGTTTTTATAGTAAATTTCAAAATGAAATTGATTTAAATTACCTAAATTATATAAATTTATAAAAATATAATCTAATTAAACTTTAAAACAAATTAAAATGTAATTTAACCTTATAAATAAATTAGATGAAAAAACAGTTTTGAATTAAATTCCGGTATTTCTCAATATTCACCCAAAAACAAAGCTTCTTATAAAGATACCAAAAATTATCCCTAATATAATTTCTAAATTATAAATTAAAAAATAAAGTTTATTTTATCAAATTAATTTTTTAAATTTTTATAAAATAAATTTTATTATTTTTCATAGAAGGATATTGCAAGAAGTTTAATCATAAATGGACTTTACCAAAAATTATATCTTTCATTATAAATATGTATCATTTATGTAAACCCACTATAGAAAATATTTTAAAATTATTTATTATGATTATATAACTAATTTTAAAAACTTGGTTATAATTATCTTATTTAAATAATTATAACACAAAAATGATGTTTCATAGAAATATCGGTGTTGCATGTAATGTACACCAAATCAATATTCTGTGTAACATATGCCAAATATGTGATGTGTGAAAGGAATTTTTTACTTAGTGAAGTGAAATACATAAATTAAAATATAATTTATTAAAAAACATCCATATACACTCGGGGTGTTACAGATATGATTTTCTATATATACGTGTTTGCCTAAATTTCACATATTATGCCAAATTTATGCTTCCATGGATTAAGTTATTTGATTACTGTATTATTCATGTCTTAGGAACTTCAAATATTAATTCAATGTCTCAATATTATGATTTATGACATTTAAGGTATGATTCTCAAATGTTATGATAATGTTCTCATATCCATATATGCATGCTATGATCATGTGATCTTTGATATCTCTCATGTTTACCCTTACTAAGCATCCAATCTCACCCTTTACTATGTTTCCCTTCCCTATTTTATGAAAAAAGGTACTAAGTAAGATATGTCTAAGAAGAGTTTTAGTTATGAAGAACATAGTGAGAGATGATGTTGATATTTTATGAACCAGTTGTTTATGTATCCATGTTTCTAATTTCACTAGTCCAATATGATTTTATCATATATCAATATATTATGAAATGAGTATTAGTATACTAATATGTGATATCTATGAATGAAAATTATTTCTTAATATAGTTGGTATCAGAGGAATAATTAGTTATGCTTTGGAAACTAGGATGAGAAAACGTTTTCAAGAACCCTTGGGAAAATTCTAAGTATAGGATAACATCCTAATGTTGTGGTAATGTTAATGAATGAGCTATGTTAATCCTATGGTGAAATAGAAGGGTGTGTCCTGATTTAGACATCCTATAAATAAGTTTTCATGATTATGTGGCTTTCCACTATGATAACTATTTCTTACACTATGATTTTCGGTTTTAGTTGGTTGATGGAACCTGAAGGAATAATTTTAATACTCAATCCAATGGAAAATAAAATTATTTTCCTTCTGAGTAAAACAATTTTATAGAAAATGGAATGATTTTTTTTATTTTTATGAAAGTTTCTCAAGATATGAGTCATGTTGAACTTCCAAATGATCAATGGTGGTAAGAAAATTTGGTTGATTCCTTCCTGAGGTAATTACCACCTTCATTTAGTGGGTTTGATGATCTACTAGTTTTTAAGCAATGGATTAATACCATTGAAAATATATTTTATGTTCAATAGTGTTTATAAAATGAGAAATTTATTCTGGTTTTTTATCATTTTTAAGGATATGTGGATCATTGTTTGAATCTTATCATGAAAAAAATTTAGTAGGTAAAAATTTGATTTATGTATTAGGATGAGTTTAAGATCTTATTTCTCAATAAGTACTTTCATAGTATTCTTTTCTGGAAATTGGAGAAGGAATTCCTTGAGCTTAAAGATATGGATGGTGAATATTTTGGTACCATTGATGAAAATATTACATGACTTGTGAGTTATAATTCTATAATTACCATCCAAAATCAATTTAAGGTTGACCAATTCTTCTTTGGATTACAACCAATCCTCCAAAGGGAATTATCTATAAGGGACATTAGTAGTTATAATGAAATTTTTAATGTTTCATTAAGGTAGACATAGAGATTATAGTTACCTATCAAACTCATGTTTTTGATAAATAAATAAATATGTACATTAAAGTAAATTATAAATACCATGGGTATAAGAAGATATGATTTCATTTATGCTCAAAGAGTATAAGGAAACTTAGAGGAAATTATCTTAGGGGAACTGGAAATTTTTAACTATTGAAAGAAAGGTCATTAGGAAATTAAAAGATGAAGTGATGGAAATAAGTTGGATCTTAAAATTAATAGAGATAAATAACCATTTATGCACCACCAACACTCAAGTGTTTGAAATTAAAGGGTTATGGTTATTATTCCAACTAGGGTCCAAAAATATTATATAATGATGATAATTGACAACAGTAACTTCTTAACCTCTAAGAAAAAGGGAAATTTCATGTGCTAAAAATTTCTAATGAATGGTATGATAACGGCATGGTGAAAGTTACACATACCATATACTATATAACAAATAATTTCTTATTTATTTCTTGATCTACTAACTCTTTTATATCCTAAGAATTTTCTATGGGTGTTATTATTCCTCCTCAATGATTAGATGTTGATTTAGAAATAAAATAATCTATTGTTAAGGTGATCAAATATCAAGCCTATGATTATTCTATGATTGATATTTTTGGGAATGTACAAACTTAAAATCTTTTTATTCTCTCTTCGGTTGAGTTTTATGTTTTCCTTGTAATTGATTTTATTTCTTTACATAAATCCACCGTCAATTTATAAGAAATGGAATTCATGTTTGATATTCAAAACCCAACTATGATCATGTATTATTGTGATGTTAAATATGAAATTATGATGGAAATATCATCCATTGTATGGGTATTTTTTTATTCAAAAGGGGGTTTTATATTAGATGGTTGGGGATAAACACAACATAAAATATATTCCTATTATGTGGGATTTTTTGGATTTATTTTCAAAATAACTTCCTAGTCTACAATTGAATTGTGACATTGAGTTATTGTTAGAAAACATACCAATTTGTAAAGATAATGTGACTTAGGATTTTTATAAGTAGACATTAAATTGTTTAGATTAATATTCATTAAATTACACAAACACACACATGATAGTCATAATGGTTTTGGGCCATTTGATACTAGACACAAAATATTTTTATTTCTTGAAAGATCTTCAACATCACCCATAATGATCTTCCCACATAGTATTCTTATTATATATGCCCTACATAAAACATTTATTTAGAACATTGGGAAATTATACACAATAAAGGGTGATATTATATTCTCTTTAAGGGTAGATAAGGGAGATATATAAGAATAACATGAGCATACGAGAGTTATAACACCATTATAAAATTTGAAAACCATACCCAGCATATAAAATATCATAATATCGGGTCATGTAATAAAGATTGGTAGTTCATAAACAATTAATCATAAAGTAATCAATTAAAAATAACCATGAGAACATATCATTTTCGTGAGACATTTAATTGTGTAATATACATAATCATAGAAAATATTATGCCAAGTATACCCCCAATACATTCATAACAAGTTAGGATTATTCTAACCTCCTATGTACCTACATTAGTCTTGGTATAACCTCCTATGCACCCTATTTTATTCTTGGTATAACTTTCCATGCACCCTCTTTTAGGATTTGGATAAATCCTATGTTCCCTCTTTAGGCATTAGGATAACCTCCTCTATTCCCTTTGATCTCACACAACATTAATCATTACCAAATACATTGGAGGGAGATATATTTTCCACCCATCAATTACTGAAAGCATACATAAATATTCCAAAAGATCATAAACATTCATCATTTCATAACCCATGAAAATATATGGATTTCCTAAATATTTCTCCATAACATAATCTATGGAAAAGAAACAGTTTTAATAATCATTTCATTATTTCAATAAAACATAACCCATGGAAAAAAATAAAATTTCATAATAATTTTATCATAGTATAACCCATGTAAGAGAAATGGGATTCATAAACATATTTTCATTATAAATATAAAACATTAAGATAAAGAATAAGAATTATAACCTTGGATCATATCACTATTTAAAAATAACTAACATTAAAGGACTTCATCTTTGATAGAAAATTATTTTGGAAGAAAAATCACTTGGAATGTTTCTTTTAGAAAATTTTCATTCTTTGAAAATAACTTTTTTTTAATTTAAAATTTCTAAATTATTATGGGAATTTTTTTCTTTGAAAATAAACATGAAAATTATAAAGGAATCCTCATAAATCATTTAAAATAATTTTTATTGAAAATATAATTTCCAATTAAATATATATTTTTAAAAATTAAACATTTTAAAAATAATTTTATCAGAAAATAACCCTTTAAACATGAAAAGTATATTTAAAAAACAATTATAAAATATCTAGGATAATATCATTTCCTCATTAAAAATTAATTTTTAAAACATAAAAAAATAGAAAATACTTTTCAATGAAAATAACCATTAAAACATAAAAAATGAACTTTAATGAAAACAATGGGAATGATGGTGGGAAATATCATTCATTAAATACACATTAAAATAATTATTTCATTCACATTTTTGATAAAATCTATGTATGCATTGTTTGGAAAATGACATGAATATTTCATTTATTTTTTTAAAGTAAAACATGGGTAAAAATTTAATTAATAAATCATTATAATAATGTTAAAAACATTTTTGAAATCATTTTTATAAAACATTATTTTGGAAGGAAAAGGGATTCCGATCGAAGATAGGAATATAGATGGTTTTTATTAAAACATCATTTTAAAATCTTGAATAATAAAAAGAGAAAAATGAATACAAAATGTGTATTCTATATAAATAACTAAAGGATATAAATATTCATGAGTTTATTCTTAGATAAATCATAATATTTCATTATTGGAAGTATAATCATAAACATTCCCGACAAATGATGTGATTTTAACATAAAAATCATACCAATTTGGTAACACTAAATCATAATACCCATGAAATAATAACATAATATGTAACATATAATATCTTTAAAATAATTAGTATCATGATATAACATGTCAAAGGGGTATTATATATACCTTATATAGAATATCGATGTATAACATAACATAGGTATCCAAGAAAGAGATTTGAGACGAACATTCCTTTCATCTTTGGGAAGTTTTGAATCATAAAACAAATGAAATATATGTAAAAAAATTAATATTTAAATACCCATAATTTTAATAATAATAATTATAAAATAAATTTATGTTTAGTTTTAAAACAACATAAAAGAAACATGTGGTGAATATGGATTCTATCTCATAGAAAATAAAAGCGAGACATAAATACCTAACCTTAAGTGTTGATTTCCTTTGTTCACATTAGAACATCCTATATATTAAATTTTTGTTATTTATACATCTATTAAAGAAAAATTCTTATATATATCTTACCATATATGATTTATATATGATCATTTATTACCCATTTATTAACAATTCCATCATATAAAGTTACGTTTCAAGCATTAACTACTTTTTTTCAGGTATGTTTTGATTTGTTACATTTATTCCTATTAATTTTATAATTATTCCATTATATAATAAATTTAAATAATTATATAAATATGATATATATTTAGTATATATGTATTTATTATAACATATAAAAGTTAGAGATGGAAAATCAAATACGCTGTTCATAGAGATGGCATGTCGTACGTATGTGTAAACGTTGTTCCAATTTTTCTAAAGAAAAGAAAGAAATAAAGGTAAATAATATATTACAATTAAAAATTATTTTTATTTAATATATATATATATATATATATATATTCTTTAAACACATCATTATTACCTTCCATGTAAAGTGTGAAGGAATCACAATGCTTCCCGAGGTGGTAGTCCGCTGTACAAAAGAACGATGTTATCATATTCATATAGATTTGGAAGTATGATGGTATATGTGTTATATTAATTCATAAAGCTTAATAATATCAAAAATATAATATATAAAAATTTAATCCATCATTATATCTATTCTTTATATGTGGTTATGGAAAAGGAATAACATTAGTTCACGAGGCGGTAGTCCTCTATACACACGAATGATGATTTCATAACCCATTTGATAGAAGAAGATACAGATTTAGGTTATTACATTAAAATAATAATGTATTAGTATATTTTATATAATGATGTTATTATATAATTATGGTATAATAATAATTTAATTAGAAGGAAGCAAAAATAAAATAAAATACTGGGTTAGGGAGGTTACCTCTTCTGCATCAACTTCTTTTGGTTGGCACGAAACAGCTTCATATGTTAGATTTATGACCAAAATAATTCTTATAGGATATTAATAGGTAATATAATAAGTGATTTGGGTAGTTAATGTCTGAAACAAATTTTTTGGATGTGTTAATTGGAGAAGATAAGTGATGGGCTTTTATAAGTTAGGTGAGTGGCAGACCTATAATTTTTTAAAAAGAAAATGGTGTACCCACCTATTTCTTAAGACACAAGGAATAAAAATGGATCATTTTAGATATGATAATATATAATTTCTAAATATGTCTATGAAATCATTGTTTGAAATTTTTTGGGTCATATTTAACCATTATCTCTTTATTGTAACCCTAGTAAACCCATTTTTATATTTACTTCGGTAAATAAGTTTTTCTTGTTTTTACTATTCATTATAGTCAAAAATTAATTTGACCTTATTATAGAATATAAAAAAACAATTTAAAATAATGAATAAATTTTTAAAATTTTCATTAACATAAGTGGAAGACTCTAATATCAAATTAATCTCACAAACATGATGAGAAAGCAGATTTTCAAAGAGAAAAATGTTCAAAATTTTAAAATGATTTATATAAAAATTCAATATGAAAAAGATTGAAACAAACTAAATTGGATTAATGGATATAAAATCAGGTTAATTTTAATTTTAAAACATATATATATTTAAAATTAACCTTATAACATATTTAAACAAAAATGTATTCTTCAATAAAAAACTGTATTTTTTACTATTCACTAAAAAAAATTAATATTTTTATAAAAATCACAAAAAATAACCATAAGATAATTTTAAATTTCTGATAAAAAATTTGAGGTTAATTAAATTGAATTAATTTTCTTAAAGTTTTAATAATTATTTTTATTAATTTTCACAAAAATATATAATTTGTTTTTGTGAAAATAGTATTTTTGAAACATATAATGACTTTTCTAAAAATTAAGTTTTTTTTAATAAATATGATTTTTTAATATAGAACCATTATATACAACATTTAAAAATTATTTATTACTATTCATATTTTTTGTTTAAAGGTATCTTATAATGGTCACGTAAAAATTATAATATTAATTTTCTGTCGTGGTTTGTTCAAACTTGGTCTTATGTATAATACAAGATAAAATCAATGTTCCATGTAACCCAAAATTTCAAAGAATTAAGTTCATTTTCAAATATATATATTTTAAAAAGTATCATGTTTTTATATTCTACCCCCTTTAAAGGTAATTTCTCCCTGGAAATTCATCACTTTTGTACCAATAACAAAGGAAAATTATGCCTCATTACCTCCTGAAGTCCCCACATTTCTTACTTAAGCTAGTGGTTTTAATAAAAAAAATAGACTAGGTGAGTGGTATTATTTCATAAAAATTTATTTGTTTGATCTAATATCTCAATAAAAATTTTCATATAATAATGTTAATTCTCCAGTGATATGTCCTATATGTTCAATACATGTTAAGGATTAGGTATGTACCTCCTCACGAGAGGTACATGGAATAGATCATGAACCTGAGAGAGGATCGGTAAATGAATTGAATGATAAAATACTATCCCAATATGATCAAGTATTTTAATGGGACCTATATACCTAGGTATTAGTTTTATCTCCTTATAAATTCATATAAATAATCTCTCACCAAATTCAAATTCTTGATCATATTGACAATTATTAGTGTTACACTTCTATCTGTTATTTTGTTGTATTTACATGCTTCTGAATAAATCTAACCATATCTAAAATTTAATTATCTATCTCGAGTCCTAATATATTTCTTTATCCAGCTTCATTCCATTACGTTGGAGTTTTACAAATCTTTCCATGAATGGATTTATAAGGATACAACTAAATGCTCGAGTGAATTATATTATTGTAAGAAAATCAACTAGAGGAATGTGTTGATCACAACCCACTTAAAAATATATATAAAAAGATATTAAAATATATTATAGGGTTTAATTTTTATCTCATAATATGATGATTTCATATAGTAATGAAACTCAAACATGTATTAAGAGCATATTGAAGACTTACCCAAAACATTGAGTTAAACATTAAATCCTAATGAGATATAATTGAATGCGGTACTCCATGCAGCCTTACCACTTCCTTAATGTATATTCTATAAAGTGGATCTTGGGGATTACTTTTCTCTGATATAAACTAATTGTGTTGACTTCTTAAGGTGATCAAATATAAAATATAATTACCTCAACATAAAATATAGTATAAACCAAAAAATTTACCAAAACCTTTAATCATATGTTCACAAAGTGTAATAGAATTCCACTTAAAATAACTATTTCCCTAAAACATATAAAAACCAAAAGGTTTTATTTCCATAAATTTATCTTAAATTATCTTTAATATTGATAAAATCTAATAATATAAAACCTCAAAATGGGTGTCAATTAATTTAAACTTATGATTAATATTAAACTAATAATCCAATTATGGTATCCATAAATATTAAGATAATATTACATGGATGTATATACTCTTCCTAAATATAATTCACCCTTTATTACTTAAATAATATTTTATCATATATAAAAACATTTCCATTACAATCTTTGGTTCATCCTTGAACCGATGGGTGATAAAATGTGATTTCACTACTCAAAAATCCATATATTGGGAGATATTAAATTATCAAAGTCACATGAAATTTATCTATAGGTCGAAAAATAATATTTTCATATTGATCATTCATACCAAATCAAATATGAAATTAACAACTAAGTAGGGGAGGATAATGCACCATAATAATCATGATTCACTTCATCTATTTTTATTTAACAATATTTCCCATAATTATTTATCATCAAAGGATATTTTTTCTTATCAACCATATTGGACCTTGGAATAGGGAATTGATTCTCATAATGTCCAAAATCCTTTCACTTGAAACATTAGAGTGTTGGTGGTTAATCTATGGGGTTATTTTCTCTATTTGGATCATTAGATAACATATTCCAATTAATTCAGCATTAGATTGACTGATGACATTCCCTTCCATACTTAAATCATTTACTAGTTACCTTAGGATAATTTCCTTTGTGTTTCTTCCTACACTTTAAGAATAAAGGAAACCTAATCTTCTTCACTCCCTGTTTTTTAGTTTTTCATATGAATTACATTTTTCGATTATAATAAAAAACATGAGTAATATATGTAATTCCAAACTCCATTTTCACATTGATAGAAATTTAGAAAATCCATTCATATCTATTGATTTGTTTTATTGCTAACACCCATTAGAGACTTGGTTTTAAGCCACTAAAGAATGAATAAACCTTCATTTCAGGTTGAATGATAATACCATAAGCATACCTCACAAGTCCTGTAAAATTATATTCATAGGTACCAATGTATATATCAACTTTTGTATTTATCACAAGGAACTCTTTATACTTATTTGTATGAAGATCAAGAGGAATGTCTTTATTCGAAAATATGTTTTTGAAATTTTCCCAATCTATAGAGTCAATTTCTCAATATTCCCTAGTATTCTTGAGGAGATTCCACTATTTATCCTCTTCTCATTCTAAATGGTAGACAAACAAAATGAATTTTTCATGTTCCAAACATAGAATAATGGAAAATATATTTTTAGTGGTATTAATCCATTACATAGAAACTAGTGGACCAGCCGATCCACTAATGGAAGGTGGATGTTGCCTCAAAGAGTCAACAAAATATTGTTCCTTCCTTTGATTATTTGGATGTTCAATATGATTAATAGACTAAGAAATTTGAATTATCAAATCAATGAGATTTCGAATTCCATATCCCATAAAATTTTTTGATCAAGGGGATAATCAAAACATTGTTCATCGCACTCATCATTAACATAGTTCCTTCAATTTCTGGCCAGTGACTAAAACTAAAAAATTATAGTGTAAGTAACAATAATAATTTTGTGGAAATACATAATAATGATAAATAAATTATAGGATTTCTAAATAATGAAACTTTATTTTTAATCTATGAAACCATATCTTTATATTAGTCCATTCATATTCATCATCTATTCAAATATTTCATGATAGTTCGTAAAGAGTTTATGAATTTATAAAGAATATCCCTTGGGTGTATCAAAATAAGTACATAGTAGGGCCCGTTTTCATGAAATAGGTGATGATCAAGTCCATATCAATGCATAATTTTCAATGTTATTACCCCTCAGTGCATATATACCAAATACAAATCTGCATATATTATCCATACAAGGATGTAATTTTTATGAAATCACTCACTCTATCCTTTACCAAAATTCTAGGAATTTTTTTACACGTTGTATTATCTTTAGTCTTATCCTAATATAAGTCCTTCTGTATGTCACTAAGGTTTTCTCATCCTAGTTTACAAAAGTTAACTTAAACTTTACTAGGATGCCAACTATAGTGATATGGGATTATTTTTAGTGGACAACAAATGAAACATATCTATTCACTCTATGGGAAGTTACACCACTTGGGCGGGACACACCACTATCTCTAGTGGAAACCATTTCCTTATAAATCCCTTGGGAGGAGAGAGATGCTTCATATAATTATCACAAGTGAGAGTTACTAAGGATCATATTCCTTAATTTTCATATGATACCAACTATAGGGGCATAGGAAATTCATACATAGATATATCATATATTATATGAATATTCATTACAATACAAAAACACGTGCCTAAGGATCGTAATGGTTTAGTGAATTTGGAGACTAGACACAAAAGTTTTTATTTTTTGAAAGATCTAAAAAATATCCTATAATCCTATTTTTATATATTACTCTTCTTAGACACACCCTACATAAAAAATTCTTCATTACCCGTTAAAATAAAACATAAGAAAGGGTGATCTTAGATGCTCAGTAAGTGTAAATAAGGGAGATACGTAACCATAACATGAGTATAAGGGTATGAGAACAAGGGAATAAAATTTAAAAACCATACCCCTCTTATCTAATATAATAATTTCAAGTCATGGAATAATTATTGGTAGTTCATAAAAAATTAATCATAAAGGAATAAAAGGGAATGATCCTTGAGAACATAACATTAGCATAAGACATAGATTTTTAGTATTCAAATAAGCATAGAAAATATTATGTCAAGTATATCCACCAAGAAATTAATAACATGTTAGGCTTGGGTTATCCACCCATGTACCTGCTTTGAGCTTGAGATATCCTCTTATGTACACTATTTTGGGCTTGGGATAACCTACCAATTACCCCTTTTAGGATTGGGATAACCCCCTGTGTACCCTCCTTCATACTTGGGATAACCTCCAATACTTTAAGCACATATAACATTAATAATTACCCAATTCTTTGTATGAATATATAGTTTCCGCTCATCACATAACGAAAATCATAAATATGTGTTCCCAAATATCATAGAACATTTATCATATCTTAACCCATAAAAATAAATTGGTTTTATAAAAATTTCATCATAGAATAACCTAGGTAAAAGAAACATTTTTAATAATTATTTCATCATTTCATCATAGTATAACCCACAGAAAAAGAAGTGGGTTTCATAATATTTTTTCATGTTATAATCTATGGAATAAAAATGGTATTCATAAAAATCTTTTCATCATAAATATAAACCATATTGAAAAATAATAAGAATGAAATCCTTTGATCATATTATTAGAAAAACATAAGTAAAAGGAAAGTGTTATGTCAATACCCTAACCATAGAATCCCAAAGTTGGTGGTTAATTTAATACATTAGCACAATATAAATGGAATCACATCCCAAAGGACTGAATAGTTTAGTATTTTTTTAATATTAGATAGATACTTGAACCTCACCATACAATTGAAAATATAAAATGAAATGTAGATAATTCATTGATAACACCATTATTCTCCTAGAATAATCATGAATATTAATCATAATAAACTTCTAAGCATCTTGGGGAAAATTAAAACATAAGAAAGTGGAGAGATCAGATGCTCGGTTAGAGAATGTATATACTAAAATATATAATAAGTAATTATAAAAAATTATGGAAAGGCGAATAACTGAACCATGTTCCATTTAATCAATAACATGAACATAATATGTTTGAAATAAAATACGATCAAATAATTCCATATAAATAATCACATGAGATAAAAAAAGTAACCATGGATATGAAAATAATTTAATAATCACATGGAAATAAATAACTAATTCATAATGATTTAATTCATAATATCAAACATCATAAAAATATTGTTGAGTAATCATCTAAGACACTATACATAAACAGGTAATACCTTATCCAATACCAAAACTAGTTTGTCTCGTGAGACCTACTGATGCATAGAGGGGCTATAGATGGTGCCAACCATCACTTAATAAGTAAAATTAATTACTCACATAAAAGTGTTTAATCATAATCATAATATATGTTTTTATTTAAACATGCATATGAAATTTTAAAAAAAAATCCAACCAGTAAACATAATCACAAAAAAAAATATTGGGTAATACGGTGAATGTTAACAAATAATTACGTTCCTGGTCAAACTGATCATAAATCATTGAATAAAATATGGTATATGATATCATATGATATTAAACTCAATTATTAAAAATATTAAATAATATGTGTTGACATTGATGAAATATTTTTATTAAGATCAGTGAACAATTCTTTAAAAATATATATTTTTTACTTTAAGATCACTTATTTTTTAAAAACATCACAATTATAAAAGAAAATATTTTCTTTGAAAAGAAAATTATAAACTTGTAAATGAATCTTCAAATAATTAAGTAATCATGAATATGGTAAAATTATCTCATTCCATATAAGTTAAAAAAAACATTCCTTCTATATTTTTTTCTAAAAAATCAACAAACATCCTCATTTGTAAAACAAAACAGATAGTCCTTTCAATAAAAATTTTTAATAAGTCAAACATGTTAAAAATGACTTTAAACTATCATAGGATTATATTAAAAACATCATTTACAATATTTATAAGAAACATGGATATGGTATATAAATATTCACAATGAATACTTAAAAATAAACTATTTGGAATATGGATGAGATTGTCAAATAAACTATTGCCACTTTATAATCAGTAGAATCATATGCCCAATGTAACAATAATATTTAAAAAAATTAAAATATCATGATGATAAATAAATTCAAGTTATATCATGATAAAGGGGAATTATATACACATCAAAGAAGATTATAGGGGCATGACATCTAAATATTCCACAATGAACAAAAATTAAGATGAAGTCTCTTAGAAAGATCATCTCGTTGAAGTGAGCATTAAAAAGTTAAAGTATGATTTTTATTTAATATAAATACACATAAAAACTTTATATAAATTCAAAATATAAAAAAAATCTATTTTACACATAATCATAGCAGGACATAATTAGTGAAGTATAGGCTTAACCCAAAGAATGAAAATTGATTTAAGAAATATCTTACCTCATGCATCGCTTTAGTTTTGAATAATTAAACCTCCCATATTAAGGTTTAAATAATGTTATTAATTTATTAAATAACTTTTTCATATTTATAATACCTATTATAATCCTTTTATAACATCTTACCACCAATTCATTAATAATATTTCATTATTTTAATTGTTTTAGGTGTGTTTGTTTCTTGGTTTTTTGGGCAATTCACTTATGTATAACTATGGATATTCTTGAAAAAATGAAATAAAACTGCAAATGTGAAATAAAATGGTATCAATGCAATTATATAAGCTTAAATAGTCCCATAAATCATTTTTATTTCTAACAAGTTGATTATTCATTTAATAAAATATTAATGATACATTGTTAATTTATCTTTACCATCTTTCCAACAATCACAAAATATATATTTTTTATTTAATATTATCTCAATATATTAGTTTCAAAATAATAAATAAGTTATCATATAAATATTTAAATATTATTTAACATATTAAAACATATATTACCAAACATGAAGGTGGTAATATAAAACAAACAAAATCCTTATCCATATAGATGGTTAACTGCTATAATTTGGGCAATGGTTTCATTTCATTAAAAAAGAGGCGATGAGAAAAGTGGTGGATAGAAAATATTAAAAATATTATAGTATATAATTTATAATGGATTTATTATTCATATTTTTATGATGTATTTGAAGAGATTTTTGGCGAAGAAAATAAATTAATATATATTGTTTAAGAATGTCACCTCTTGAATATCACCTACTTGAAGGACCCATTAAGGAACATGTAATTGGTCATTGGGTGAGAACATAAGATCTTGGATGTGGGGAGAGTGAATGTTATATGGGTTTTTTGTTATTTTGAGAGCATAAAGTATTTTTTTGATAAAGTAAGTGGTGAGGGGTGGTATTTTTACTTGAGTACGGTTGGTTTTATGTGATTAAATAATGATTATTTTATATTTAAAGCCATCTACATTTGGGTAGAAATAATTCCACAAAATTTGGTCAATACATAATTTTTTAATGGATGGTTATTTTCTAGAAAAACATTAATCTCCCATTTAATTATTAATTTTTTATATATTTTAATCTTTGAACTTTTAACTTTAACCCTCTA
This sequence comes from Viscum album, assembly GCA_963277665.1. NCBI lineage: Eukaryota > Viridiplantae > Streptophyta > Magnoliopsida > Santalales > Viscaceae > Viscum > Viscum album. The sequence continues at coordinate 515,167,623 of OY728131.1, forward strand.
CCTTATTTTACATATTCTGGAGTAACTCTTTTTTACTAGGGTAAATATTTTATTAATAGAAATGAAAATAAAATTATAAAATAATTTTTACATCCTCATTCCAAATATGGAATCAATTTTAATTGTTTTAATTTATAAATGTGATAATAATATATTCTAAATATGTTATGTGGATAATTCATAAAAATAGTTTTTTAAGGCTGAATCATTATTTTCAAAATTGCTAAGCATCTGTTTCTAAAGGCATTAAATAAATTTTTATAAATAAAAAGGGTTCATAAATTTTAATCCATGATCATATAATTATTATTTTACAAGTGATATGGAATTTAGTAAAAAGATCATTTAACTTTTTAACCAAAAAAATAAAATTTTTAGAAAATTTTAAAAAAATTACCCTAAACTAATTTTGGTTATGTGATTCCAAAAATGAATTTTATATTATAAATATAATTATATAAATATGATAATTTGAACTTTTATATAAATATCCTTATTTATTTAAATTTATAAATTTCATTAAAAATATGCATTGTGGCCATTATAACAGTTACTTAGGACTTTGTTAAAATATATTGTCATATAAAAAGTGTTTTGAATGATTATTTAATGAATTTATATTTTATCTAAAATTTATATATTTACCATAAATCAAATTTTTAATAGAATATGTTCATAGTCTTCCAAAATAATACAATTTTGATTATATCATTAAATAATCCCAATTATCATTTAAAAGTGTCGACATATCCAATAACAATAATGACTAAATATTTTATTGAGTAATGTTTATAATACTGATAAACTATATTAGATGAAAAAAAATTATGAAGATATTATTTCTCTAAAAACACACCATTATACTTACTCTTCATCATTCACTTTATTTCAAATCAAGGTTCAATATCATTTTGAAAAAGGATATTGTATTACAAACCATATATTTCCTTTCTATAACATTGTTTATGGATGGGATGGTTCTTGGGTATTTAGGAGACCCAAATTTTATATTACTCTTTATTTATTCTCTATTTTTGTTCCCACTACTGTATTTCAATTAATAAAAGTATTTTTTTAAACTGAATGTTCCATTCATAAATAAAGGAATAATGTGTTGTAAGTTTCCTAGTAAGTGTCTTCTATCCTTTTACTATTCCTAGTTTAATTGTTCATCTCAACATTTTATGTAAAAAGTTATTATGAAATTCAAAATTATTTATATGTGCTCATAAAAAAATCATAATAAAATAAAAGTTCTATTAATGACATAAAATAATTTTTGGGGGCATTACATTCTCCACCCTTATAGAAATTTCATCCTTAGAATTTGAAATTGCACTAAAAAATTCAGAGGTTGATATTTAAAAATTACATTATGGGAAACCCAAATCAGAGAAATGGTTAATAAAACATCCTCTTAAAAGGATGGAAATGAAAATTTTATGATCACCACAAAACTTGGATTTAGAATTGGAGATCATTAGTATGAAGATAAATTATGTATATGGAAGAGAAATACAACTATCAAGTTCTGACGAAGAGTTAAAGAAAATGTGATCATGAAATAGTTAACCATCATAAAACTGTAAAGATGTGACTGATTAAAAGAACATTGATTTCATAGTATTAAAATTAAAATGATGACTCTTTTGTTCCAAAATCCTTTACCTAGAGTTTAAGAATTCTTTTACTATCTAGATAAATCACGCAAGGAAATAAAATTACTTGATTTAATTTAATGTAATAAAAACTAATATCATCCTTTTTTTGATTTGATCTATTCCAAATTCATTTATTACATCGAGATATGGATATTCAAGAATAATTTTTTTTTCTAAATAACTTTTAAGGAATAATAATATCCATAGGTCATTCCTTTAACCTCTAAATATTGACTTAAATCAAAATTGTTATCACATGTTATCCAATATGAGAAATCATTCAATAAATGAAAACAATAATATCTACTGCTTGACTTAATCCATTCCACAAGTTTTCAATCCTTTGGATCCTACATAATATTATCAAAGGTACTCAAAATTCAAAAACAACTATGAATAAGGTCACTAAATCAATATATCGTTAATTCCAAATAATGTTGCTAAAAATATCACATATAAATTTCTTGATAACAAATATTAAAAAATCATGGTAATAACTAGAATCACCATAAAACCTTAATGAAAACATGAATTCTTCCTTTTTCATTAAAAAACATATATTTTTTGTTATATTCTTTAAATCCAAACATTAAGTAAACTCTTGAAAATATAACATTAACCACCAAATCATTAAACAATTCATGGTCCCCAATTCTATCTGATAATCATCTATTTATTATTATATCAATGTTGAGAGAATATTAAGAAATATATTTCCTTCAATAACATGTTTTTAAAAATTTCTACTTTCCAATGGATCATTTTTCATGGTACTATTCTAAACATGCTTTCAAATCCTTAAAAAATATTATTTTATTATGGTCTTTAAATGTTTCAAGAATATCATGAATAAACTAATTTTAAAACATATTTCTCTGATCCAATAACTTCTTAAACAGTTATATTAGATTCATCTCCTTATTCCTTAATTCCTCTTTCATTTTATATGTCATTTTTAATCTCTTCATCATCTGTAATATAACTATTACTCATACAACCTTCATATTCTTTCACCCTAGGACATTGATTTTCATAATTTCCATACTTTTCCAATTTAAAACATTATACTATTGATGATTCATTGGGGATAACATTATTATCATCTATTTCATCAGTAAAAAAATTTATCATTTTTTTCTTGGAAATTACTTTTTTGTACCCAAAACGTCTTCTTATTCCTATAAGGCGTTCACATGGGTTATTATTCTCACATTCATGACATATAAGAAACTAAATCCTTTTTCCTTCATGGTATCCACCACTTGAGCCCTCAGTGATCTCTATCATTATCTTATTTTGTGGATCTGAGTGTCAGTTAAGGTGCATGTTGTTATTCATAAATCAAGATAAATGGTTAGGCATAATCACAATATTTTTCACTCTAGTAATTATCCCATTTAGTTTCATGAAAAAAAAATTCTATCACATTCCTCATTATACCTTTTCTTTATTGTTCAATACATTTAATAAAACCAATAATTATAGTGTGAAAAACACTAACATAGTGATAAATTTCATAATCCTAAAAAATCATATATATAATGTCTAAATCATAATAACTTCTCAATCAATGAATCCTTAGGCTTAACCGAGGTTATCCATGATCATTACCAAATATATTAGATATTATTGAATACTTAAACATGACCTCAAAGTTAGTCATAGGGATTATTCCATGATATATTTTTTCCTAATTTAGTTCCCAATATTTCTACTAAACATCCTTTTATACCAACTAGAAATAATATGACCATAGTATCCTAGAGTTAGTGGTTAATTTATTATATTTTCATAATATAAAATGAATAACATCTCGAAGAACTAATCATTTTATTAGTTTCGAAAACTAGATACATACTTGAACCTAACAATACATAAAAAATCTAAAATTAAACATAATAAATCCTTTGAAGACACCAATATTCACCTAGATTAAACATGTATATTAATCATAATAAACTACATGTAATCCTAGAGAAAATAAAACATAATAAATGGGTGGAGTCATATGCTTAGTAAGGGTATGTATACATCATAATCTACCATAAATAATCATAAACATTTACTAAAATATAAAAAACTAAGAAACATTTCATTTAATCAATAACTTGATCTTAAAATGGCTTGAATAAAAGATGACAAAATAATGCCACAGAATAATGACATAAGATAGAAAATTTAGCCATTATTATTATTCTAATTGAATAATCATATAGAAATAAATCACTAATATCATAATTAGGGAAATAATAATTCCATGCATTATAAACATACCATCAAGGATTCTTTTAAGACACCATACAAAAATGGGTAACAAATAAGCTAATACCCAAATTATTTTTTCACATGAGACCTTCTAATGAATCAAGGGGATATAGTGGGCCCCAACCATCACTTACTAAGTCAAATGAATTCCTCAAATGAAAGGGATGAAACATAATTAACATATACAATTTTATTAATAAATTCATATGAAATGTAAATAACTTTCTCCAACTAGTAAAAATAATCACAAACCATTTAGTATAATATGGTGAATAATATCTAAATATTACATTCCTTGTCAAAATGATCATAAACAATTAAAAAAATTATTAGATGATATCATAAGATATTAACCTTAATAAATAAGAATATTTAACAATGTGTGCTGACATAGATTCAAATATTTTATTCATATCATTTAAAAATGATAAAGGAAAAAATATATTTTTTAATTTGAAATCGCTTATTTTTAAGAAGATGTGAAATTATGAAATAAAAACGTTTCTTTGAAAATAACTTTATAAAATTATAAATGAAGTTTAAAATAATTAAAGTGTCATGAATGTGGGAAAATACGCTCATTCCATATAATTTAAAAACCCTTTCTTCCATATTTTTTTTAGAAAAGTCCAAAAGTACCTCATTTAGAGAATGACTAATTTATTCCTTTAAAATAATTTTTTAATAAGTCTAAGATGTTTAAAAATAAGATTAAAAAATCAATGTATAATAAAAAAACATTTTTGAAAATATTTTTATGAAATGTTTATATGAAAGATAAGTATTCCCTAGTGGATACTTAAACATAATTAATCCTGAATAATGATGAGATTTTGAAATAAAACCATACCACTTGGTAATCATTCTAATCATATTCCCCCTGAAATAATTATTTTTAGAAATTATAAAATATCATGAGAATAAATAAATCCATGATATAACTCGTTAAAGGGTAATTATATACACCTCAAATATTACTATAGGGGCATAACATCAAAATATTCCACAAAAAAAGGAAAATTGAGATGAACTCCCTTACAAAGATAAAATCATTGAAGTGAGCATTAATAAAATTAATGGTTAATGTAAATTTTATATAAATACACATAAAAATATGTAAATAAAATCATAATATAATCAAAATTTATTTCACACATAATCTTAGCATGATATAATCAATGAATAAGAAGGTTAACCCGATGAATGGAAATTGAGATAATAAATCTCTTACTTCACGTTTCCCTTTAATTTTTCATACATAAACCACTTGTATAATGGTTTAAATAATGTTATTAATTTATTATAAAATTATATAAATATTTATAATAACTTTTATTATCTTTTTATAACATTTTACCACCCATTCATTAATAATATTTCAATTCTTTCATAGTTTTAGGTGTGTTTGTCTCTTAGTTTGATGGTCATTCACTTATGTATAATTATGGATGTTCTTTTCCAAAGGGAATAAAACAATAAAATTGAAATGAAATGATATTAATTAAATAAAATAATTTAACTAGTCTCATATATCATTTTTTGGCATGAAGATGATTCATTTTATAAAATCTTAATGATAAATGTGTAGTTTTTTCAGGCAGGTTTTACGACCATCATGAACTTTTTTTATTTAATTTAATTATATATATATATATATTAATTCCATAACATGAAAGAACATATAATATACCTATTATATTATTATTTAACCATAATAATACTTTTATAACCATCCTTAAAATATATAAAGGAAAAAAAACAAAACCATAATACATGGAGATGGGTAACTTCCATAATTTGGACGATGGTTTTGTTTCTTTGGATAAGAGGAGATTCGAAATGGTGTTGATAAAAAATATTTAATTATAAATATATAATTATAATAGATACATGATACTGGGTTAATATTTCTTTGATGGATTATGGAGGTCAAGATAAGGTAAAAGAATAAAATAAATTAAGAGAGGTTGTTTAAGAAAGTTACCTCTTGAATATCACCACCTTGAAAGAAATATTAAGGAACTTGGAATTGGTATTTGGGTGATACAAGAATATATTGTTAGTTTTTGAGTGAGGATGAATGTTTTTGGTAGATATCTGAATATATTAAAGTATTTATTATAGAAATTTGGTGGTGAGGGGTGATATTTATACTTGATGATGGGTGGTTTTATGTGAGAAAATAATGATTATTTTATATTTAAAGCCAACCACATTTGGGTAGAATTAATTAAAAAAAATTTGTTGATAATTAATGTTTTAAATTTTATTTAATTTTTAGAAACACATAAAACACACTTGTAATGTTTTATGTTTTAGGTATTTTATGATTTTACCTTCTAACTTTAACTTCTTATATTATATTACCTATGCTGCCATAAATCTTCTTTTAAACACAATAATTTCTTTATTCATTGAAATAAAAATGACCTCATAAACTAATTTGGAGGTCTATATTAAAAATATTTAATCTATTTCATTTTATTAAAATTATAAAAGTTATAAAAATCAATTGTAAATATGTTATGTGTACAGCTCATAAAAATAGTTTTTAATGTTAAAATTGTGGTTTTCAAAATTAAAAAGCATGTGCTTAAAAATGTAAAACCTTATGTATTATGACATTAATTAAATTAATTTTTATCAATAATTATGGTTTATAAATTTTAATTTGTGATCATATAATAATTATTCTATAAGATTTATGATATTTCATAAAAATAGTATTTTCACTTTTTAACTGAAAAAAATTTCTTTTTTAAAAGATTCAAAAAAAGTTACCCTAAAATAATTTTCATGTAGTGAGAGTAAAAAATAATCTTATATTACCAATATAATTATAAAAATATGATAATTTTAACTTTATAATATTTATACATATTTATTTAAATTTATCAATTTCATCGAAAAATAAACATTTTTACCATTAAAATAATTACTTAGGACTTTGTTAAAATATATTATCATATAAAAAGTTTTTTTAAAGATTATTACATGAATGTAAATTTTATATAAAACTTATATATTCATCATAAAACACATTTTTAATATAATATGTCCATAGTCCCCTAAAATAATACAATTATGAATATGTCATTAAATAATCTCGACGATCATTTAAATGCATCGACATATCAAAAAACAATAATGACAATTTTTTATTGACTAGTGTTCATAATACAAATAAACTATATTAGTTTAAAAAATTTAACTATGATAATTATATTTACCTAGAAATTCAACATGATACCTACTCTTCATCATTCAATTTAATTTGAATCAAGGTTTAATATAATTTCTGAAATGGATATTGTATTAATGACTTTCAATTTCATTTATAAAACATTGTTTGTGGGTGGGATGATTCTAAGGGATTGAGGTGACCAAAATTTTTATATTTTACATTATCTATTCTCTTTTAGTATTCCAATTATAATAATTTCATTAATAATACGAATTATTATATACTCAATTTACTATTCTTAAATAAAGGAATAAAGTGTTAGTTTCTTAGAAAGTGTCTTATATCATTTTAATGTACCTTGTTGTAAAATTTCATCTCAACCAGTGATGTGAAAAGTTATTATGAAATTTAAAAGTGTTTTTATTTGATCATAAAAAGATTAATTATAAAATAAACGTTTTATTAATAACATTAAGGAATTTTAGGGTGGTAGAGATTTTTTCTTATATGGAAAATTATTTTAAAAGAAATATTACATGTATATTTTCTTGATGAAGATATCCTTTATTTTAAAATGAATTTTTTAATAATTAAAAATTCTTAAAATATTTTTTAAATATGATTCATTAAAAATGAACTTAGAAACTAATAACAAAGATTCAAAATTCATTTAAAAAATTTATTATAGAAAATATCATCTCCACTTTAAAAAAAACAAAAAATAAAAACTTTTCAAAATCCTTTTATATGAAAATAACCATTGAACCTTATAAATGAAGATTTAAAAAACATTTAAAACATTTATTGAGTTAAATTTATTTTACTCATTAAATGGAACTTTATAAAACATAAAAATATTGAAAATATTTTTATTTGAAAAAAAAACCATGAAAAATTATAAAATAGGATTCAAATAAAATAATGGTCATGACTGTAGAAAATTTAATTCATGTTGTACTTGTTAAAAAACTATTACTTTCATGTTTTAATTAAAAGACAAACATGTATTATTTGGAAAGAGAAATGAAAATTATTTTAAAAACATATTTTGAGAAATTAAAATATGGGTAAATTTTATTTAATAAATTATTTGAATAAAATTAAATAAAAATTAATCTTTTTAGAAAACATAGTGTTAGAAGAGAAAGGGATTTGGACAAATATAGAAAGAAAGATGATTTTTCTTAAAAACATCATTTTTAACTCTACACTACATAAATAAAGGAAATTAAAGGAAACTTGTATTCTCTATAAATAACTAGATAAGAATAAAATTCATTAGTAACTCCAGATATAGATCAAAATATTTTTTCTTTTGAATCATAATCATAAAAAATCTTGATAAACGATGAGATTGAAACATAAAAATATTTCCTCTTTGGTAACATTAAATAAAAATCCACATGAAAGAATAAAATTAAATGAAACTCATAAAATAATTAAAATAATTATATTCCTGATATAACATGTAAAATTTGAAGTATATACACCTCATATAAGAAGATAGGTTCTTGACATAACTTAATTCTCCAAGAAGGCAATTTGAGACAAAACACCCTTACCGCTTTGGTTACTTTTAAACCATAAACCCAATGAAAGAGATATCCTAAAATGGAAATTTAAATAACCATTATTTTAAAAATAAGGAACAAAAAATATGTTCATAGGTAGTATATACACCACATAAAAGAAACACATGGTGAATATGGCTTATGTCTCACTAAAAATAAAAGTGAGATGAAAATCCATTACCTCAAGTCTCGAATTCCTTCATACACATTAAAACCTCTTGTATAATAAATATATGTTTAATAAACATATAATACCTAAACATAATTATATATATATTTATACTACCATATATTTTTACTGATGACACTTTATTACTCACTTTTAACAATTCTATGTTAAAGTCACGTTCCAGGAAACAACTGCTTTATTTTTCATGTATGTTTTGATTTGTAAAATTTTATCATCTTACTTTGATAATGGGTCCATGATATCTAGAATTTTTTCTATTATGTAAATATAATACAAAATTTTTATATATTAATTTAGATTAATATAAAAATTAGAGATAGATAATGAGATAATACGTTCATGGAGATGGTATGACGTACGTATGCTTGAACATTGTTTTAATTTTCCTAATGAAAATAAAAGAAAAAAGGTATATAATATAACACCATTATAAGATCATTTTTATTTCATATATATCACATATTTTCATTCAACCCACCCTTATTACTTTCTATGTAAAGTGTTAACGAATCACATCACTTCACTAGGTGGTGGTCTGTCATATACATGAATGACGTTATTGTATTCCCACATAATGAAAAATATGAAGGTATATTTGATATAACAATTCAATAAGTATTATAATAACATAAATATTTCATTTAAATATATAATAAATCATTATATAAATCCATGATAGGTGGTGACTGAAAATTAATAACATCAGTTCGTGAGATGGTGCTCTTCCATACATACAAATGATGATTTTGTAACCCATCTGCTGGAAAAGGGGAAGGATTTAGGTTATCAAATTAAAATAATAAAATATAAGTATATTTAATATTTTAATGTTATTATATCATCATTTTATAATAATAATTTATGAATTTTTTGTAAGAAATAAAATAAAACACTTGTCCAAGGACGTTACCTATTTTGCAGACAACTTATTTTGGTTTGCACCAAAAGTATTTATAGGTTGTGTTTATGAAAAAAATAAGGATTAAAGTATGATGGGGGGGAATTAAGGAATTTATTTTGGTAAGTATTTTAAAAACTAAATGGTTTTGGAAGTGTGAAGAGGGGAGAATAGGGGGGCCTTTTATAAGTCAGGTGAGTGGGACACATGTAATTTTTTAAAAAATGAAAAAGGTGAACCCATGTTTTTCTCATTACAAATGGATAAAAACTCTATAATTATATATATTATAAATTATAATGAAAAATATTTCTATAAAATAGGTTTTGGACAAGTATTGGGACATTTATAATCTTTATTTTTTAGTTAAACCCCATGATAAACTCATTTTTACCTTATTCGCAGTAAGTAATTTTTATTGTTTTTACTATTCATTATGGTAAAAAATTAAGTTGAAATTAGTAGATAATATAAATTTTTCCAATTCCAAACATGGAATCCATATTTCTAAATTTTATTCATATAAGTGAAAAAATTAATTTAAAACGAATCTTGTATACATGATGAGAAAGTGGATTTTCAAAGAGAAAAATGTTTAAAATTTTAAAAAGTATTTATATAATAATTCAATATGAAAAAGTTTAAGATAAAATAAATTAAATAAAATTATATAAAATTAATATAATATTATTATTAAACCCATTTTAAAATTAAAATTAAACTTATTAATTCTTTAAACAAAAAATAAGTTTCCAATAAAAATATGTATTTTTCTCTCTTCATTGAAAAATTAAACATTTCAGAAAAATCCCAAAAAATCACCCTAAGATAATTTTGAAATTATAATCTTAAAAATTATTTTTAATTTATCAAATTAATTTTTTAAAAGTGGAAAAATAAATTTTTCATAAAAATTAATTAAATGAATTTTTTAGATAATAGTATTTTAAAACCTTATAAAGTCTTTTCTAAAAACTAGATATCTTTTTATAAATATGTTTTATTTATATAAAACAAATATAATTGATATTTTTTAATATATTTATTAATAATCATATCACTAAGTTTAATGACCAGGTTATAATAGTTGCGTTTAAATAATAATATTAATTTTTTATCATGATTTGTTAAAACACAGTGTTTCATGTAACATAAGCTAAACTCAGTTTTTTGTGTAATGAAAAATATCGAAAATAATAAATTTATTTGAAAAAATCTTATTTCACAAAAATATTGGGAGTTACAAAGCCTATTTCAATGAATCCATATAAAATTGCCCTGCTTAAGTTACAGGAACAGAATAAAAAACTCTAAGAGAATCTTGAAAAGGGATTCATTCAAACAAGTGTGTCATAGTGGGATATGCTAGTTATTTTGGTTAAGAATATAGATTTATCAAAGTAACATTTCTTTGATTATAAATAACATAAAAATTAGTATCAAGAACAAGTATATTGTACCTTATATTGATGTCTTATTTTATCAACTACATGGAGGTCAATACTTTTATAAGATTGTCCTTCATTCTGGATATCATCAATTTAGGTTAAAGAAGGATGATATTCCAAAGAAAATATTTTATACAAGGTATGAACACAATGAATTTATATTGATTCTATTTTTTTTACTAATTCCTCCACTAAAATCATAGATTTAATGTATAGAGACCTTAGATATTACCATGACCTATATTTTGGTTGTGTGTATAAATGGAATTTTTATATATTAAAGAGAAATTAAGATCATGAATATCACTTGAAAATTGTAATTAAGACATTAATAAATGAAAATATTTATTAAAAATTAACAAATTATGAATTTTGGCTTTGGAAAGTTTCATTCTTAGGTCATATATCCTCATGTGATGGTATATTAGTAGATCCTTTAAAGATATAATTTATTGAACACTGACCTATACCAACCACTATGATTGGGATTCATTGTTTTATTGGGTTATATGAATATTTCTGGAACTTTTTGGAGAATTTCTCATGAATATAGAATCCACTAGACAAGTTAATATAAGGTAACTATGTTTTTTTTGAATAGTTGAATGTGAAGAGAATTTCAAGAAACTTAAGAGAAGCTTAGTTAGTGCACTGGTGCATACTTTACCATGTAGTGGACAAGGGTGTGTAATCAATAGTGATTCAAAAAATAAAGGATTGGGATGAATTATCATAAATAATTATATGGTGATATCTTGTGCCTCGTTCCAATTGAAGGATCTTGGGAAATATTTCCCAACTCATGATTTGGAATTAGCTGCAATAATTTCTTCCTTAAAGATATAGAGGCATTATATTTATAGATAAAGTTGTAATATATATATATATATATACTTATCATAAAATTATAAATTATATTTTCAAAGTGAAATATATTAATATTCCCTATAGAATATAGTTGGATTAGATTAAATATTATGATTACTCAATACATTATGTCCCTAGTAAAACGAAATAGGTGAAAAATGATTTGATCAAAAAGGATAATTCTTTCTTATCTATGATTTGGATAAAAAAATATCAAATATTTATTGATTTACAAAGGTTTATTCTTGAAATATTTATAGAATATGATAAATATTATCTTTCTAAAAAGAGTGTTCAATCATTTAAACAAGTGAATATTAAATAGGCATAAAAGGAAGGTATAGAACTATAAAAATAGATGAGAAATTTTTTTGAGTTTAACCTTTATTATATTGGGATAATAAGGATTAATAATAATGTATGTTTTTCAAACATACCAGATTTGAAAAAGGATCTATTGGATGAAGTTCATAATTCCCCATTATTTATTCATCATAGAAGTATGAAAATGTAAAGAGATCCGAAAGAGTATTTCTAGTGGGTTAACATGAAGAGAGATTTTGTTCAGCATGTATATTGGTTCTTGGTATGTCATCAAGTAAAGGAAAATAGTTAAAATCCTAAAGTTATGTTACAAACATTACCCATACCAGAATGGAAATGGGAAAACATCATTGTGGATTTTGTCGACGGACTCTCCCAAACATCAAAAGGGAATTATAATATATGGGTTTTTGTCAATATACTTATAAATTCATCACAATTAATTATTATTATATAATATTTATATATGTATAAGATTCACATTAATTATATTAAGGAAGTGGAAATATTGCATTATAACACCCCGACCCCAGAAGCCCAGAGTCGGTGCATTATTACATAACATTGGAATAATCACAAAAGATCAAGTCTCAAAAGACTGATTAGTTTAGTAGCCATAGAAGTACTAGATAAATTCATAAGTTTTACATTACATCATAAAATGAAAAAATACTACAATATTGTTTCCATGGAAAACACAGAGATCCCATAGACTATCCCTATAGGTCAGTGATAATATACTTCTTCGCATCCTTGGAAAAATAAAACATAGAAAGGGGTGAGCTCAGATTCTCAGTAAGGATAACAATATAGCAGAAACTTTCATAAATAAGCATAAACATTTAAAGCAATGTATAGAACTAAAACAAAAGTCTTTTCAAAATAAACTTCATCATAATATGGAAAATATAAATCAAAATAATGTTATTTACTTACTAACATGGATATTCTACTAGTCGAATAATAACATGCCATATTAATATCCACTTTTATAATGATGGAATGCATATTCCAGACTTTTATAACCACATAGTCAAGGCCTTGTGCCAAGAATACAAATAATATTTTGTCAAGACATTGTGCCAAGACACTAGTTTGTCTCATGAGACCTACCGATGCATTGAGTTGATATAGCAGGCTCCACCCGTCACTTACTAAGTCCAATGCATTCCTCATATGAAACGTTTGAAACATAAGATAAACGTTTGTATTAAAACTAGAATATGAAATGTCAATAATTTATCCACAAAAACGGAATGGTATAAAAATATCCCATACAAAGTCAAACATAAATCATTCAATACAATATAAAAGATTGTATTGTAACAGATTAACCTAAATCGAAAATAATGAAGGATGTTGACATAGATGAAAATAATAATCAAAACTATTTGAGAGAAATATCCTCCTTTTTCTTGAAAACATTTAAAAGTCACACTATTTGTCAAAAAGATGCTTAAAAATAGATTTTTGAATAAAAGTGTACTATAAAACTTTTAAACATTTAAAAGGAATTTTAATTTTAAAACTTTAATTTCCATATAAATAAATCCTTAAAACCATTTTTAAAACATGGACATTAATGAGAAATATTTAGAATAATAAATCTTTAAAACATTTAAAATGATATTTTAGTTAGAGTTCCTAACCAAAAGAGAGACACTTGAATACAAATAATTGAGGTAATAAAAACTTTATAATATCATGAGAATAAAGGGATTCATGATTTACTATGTCAAAGTACAGTATATACACCATATAAAAGTGAATTGGTGCATAACAACAAAGAAGTATCAAAGGAATGTAAATTGAGATGAAATCCATTTAAAGATAGTATAATTAGGTAAAGGATAAATCAATGACATAAATTATGTGTGAAAAATATAAATACACTCAATATTATTGGATATTCAGTGTAAATCAATCAGAGGTCATTCACACATATTCTTGTAAAAACAATACTGATGACTTGGATGTTTAACTCAATGAATGGAAATTGAGTTAAGATAAAGTTTATATCAATGAATTGAGAAATTATCAATGGAGTTATTATGTGTATTAAAATTATACCCACAAAAATGGGAGTGTAAATTACTACATAAATAATAAATAGTGATTCCATATATAATCTTGGAGTAAAATAATCAATGAAATATGCGTTAAATCCCACTGAGTGGAAATTGAAATTGAAAATTACTTTACAGATTTGGCAACTAATGAAACATACAACCCATGAAAGAATAATCATACAACGAATATGTAAATACCCATAAATGAAAGTATATTACACCAATAATACAATCATGGACAGTTCATACACTACACAAAAAGAAATAGTGTCCAATATAGCATGAATCTCATGGGAATAAAAAGTGAGATAAGAAACCCTTACTTTGTTGTAATCAATCGAGTCATATGAAATAAATTTAATAAACACCAAATAAATCATAGAATACCATGAATATAGATAGAATAATGATAATATATATCAAACGGAAATACACAATACACCATATGCAATAAATAAGTGGAGAACAATGGAAATATCACAGAATAAAAAGTGAGATAAGAAACCCCTTACTTTGTACTTTTCCTTGGTAGAGGGTAGGTTAAAATTCTTTAAAATGGTGAAATAATTGTTATTAAAATATACAAGAATCATATAAATTAATATGATATCATATATGATCTTTTAACATTGCTTTGTTAATAATATCTTAGTATTATCGTCATTTTGGGTGTTAACGGATTCGTTTTCCTTTATATTCTTTATTAAGTGAGTCATATTTGTTATAGATGTGGTTTATATTATTCATATTCAGAATGATATCAAGTCTCTAAACATTATTTTTAATCATCAAATGAAAATTAGTCTTGAATGGATACGATGGTGAATGGATCTCATTGCGTTCATGGAGACGGTAATCCGTACATATGCACGAGCGACAATATCATTATTTTGATATTAAAATAAAATATAATTTGATGGTATATCGTAAATACATAATCATTATCATGTTATATTTATTATTTACTTCAATTACACATCATTATTATACCCATCCAAATAATAATGTATTGAATAACAATTACACCACGATATGGAGACGGTTAGCCGTACGTATTCATGTATGGTGAAATTTCATTCAAAGGATAGAGAGAATAATGAATATGGTTGTACCATATTTATAATAACATCACAGTATATAGAAGATACTAGTGTTATTATTTTAGAATGGAAACAACAAAGAAAGAGGAATTGGAAGAAGAAAGGAACTTGAAAGAGGTGATGAAATATTTACCTCTTCTTTTGGTTCTTCTTATTGATTTGTTCAAAAGGGATCCTTAGATTGGATTTATGACTAAAAGAAGGCCTCTAGGATGAAGGGATGACAGTTTTGAGGGTATTTGGGTAGGTTTTATCTGAGACAAATGGATTTGAAGCTGTGAATTAAATAGAAGGGGGAGTGCACTTTTATAAGAGGGGTGAGGGGCACCTTAGGAAAAGCAAGAAATATTATTTTATAATAAATTCATTTTCGGTTTCTAATGGCTCAAAAGTGGATTATTTAAAGTCTAAGGTGGGGTGGGCCAAAACCCACTCAACCAACAGGTTTTAGATAGGTTTGTGTCACTATATTAACCTTATCATTTAGATTTAATTCTTAGTTAAATAGTTTGACATTTACCATGTCTCTTTGTATTTTTATATTATATGGTTAATAAACTTACTATATAGTTCAAAGAGAACCCCAAGTGGTTCATTAATGATACAAAAATCATTATATATGTCTTATGGATGAGCCTTATATTTTTAGGAATAGAATATCAATTAATAATATAATATTTATTTTAAAAACTCTTTTATGTCAATTTTGACACTATTTGGTATTTTGTTTTTACTAAATTCATAACAACATTATTACTTCAAAAACAATTCATCTAACCAACCCTAATATGTCATATTAACCTATAAAATCAGTGTAATTCATAAAAAATCTCAAATTACATTTATTTGGATATTTATAATATCAATAATTTTAATATTTCATTAATTAGGTAATTATTGCATCATCATTGTGTCATAAATAAATTAAATTATTGAAATTATAAAAAATATAAATAAAATTACATTAAGTAGGAAATATTTTTATCTTTATAATGAATATTTTTTGTCAAATTTATTTTTTGTTTAACCCTATATTAAAAATGTTTTTGTTATTAAACTTTGATTTTAACTCTTTTAAATCTTCTTTGAATTAAATAATAATAAATGCCCTAATCTAAACCAAGTGGACCAAAGAGGTTCATATTTTATTCCTAAAGTTGTTTTTGGTCAAATTATACTTATAAAATAGAATTAGAACATGTTTTAGGGTAATAATAATATCATTTTTACCTTTAATTACCCTATTTACTTTTAACCGTGGTAAATAAAAGTTAAAAGTTACTATTCACCAAAAATTATTTTTATCTTATTGAACTGAATTTTACTCCTTGATATTTACCTTGTCTCTCAGATTTTCAAAATTCAACTCACAGAAATGGTAAAATTAAGTTTTATGTAAATTTTCAAATGCTCCTAAAAGGTGCGTAAAAGACAGTGAAATGTTCAATAAAATTTTATATATCTATTATTATAACAAAATGACTCCAATGAATTAAATTTAAAATATATAGGTATTATGTGTAACTCACCGACTCTAGTTACCCAGAGTCGGTGTATTATTGCGTAACATTGGCATGATCACAAAAGATCAAGTCTCGAAAGACCGATTAGTTTAGTAGCCTTGGAAACACTAGATACATTCATAAAAGTTACATTACATCATAAAGTGAAAAACTACTATAACATAGTCTCCATAGTCCACACTCATATCCCCTTCTGACTATCCCTGTGGGTCATTCATAAAATACTTCTTCACATCCTGCAAAATATTAAAACATTGAAAGGGGTGAGCTCAGATGCTCAGTAAGGATAACAATATAGCGGAAGCTTTCTTAAATAAACATAAACATTTAAGGCAATGTATAACTAAAACAAAAACCTTTTAAACTTGAACTTCAGCATAATATGGAAAAAGTAAAATGAAATAATTCCATTTACTTATTCACATGGATATTCTACTAGTCGAATAATCACATGCAATACCAATAACTACTTTCATAATGATGGAATGCATAATGCCAAACTATCATAACCACGTAGCCAAGGCCTTGTGCCATGACTACAAATAAGATTTTGTCAAGGCCTCGTGCCAAGACACTAGTTTATCTCATGAGACCTACTGATGCATCGAGGAGCTATAGCGGGCTCCACCCGTCACTTATTAAGTCAAATGCATTCCTCATATGAACAGGTTTAAACATATCATAAACCATAACATAATCGTATCACATAAAACATGCATAAAATAAACATAACATTTCCACATTTCAATCACAAGATATCAATACAACACATTGATATAATAAAAACATTTTCAAAACCATTTTCAATACCAAAATAAAAGAAAATTGAAACTGTGTAATTATTTTTCATTTAAAAAAAGTTATGGCTTATAGAGGAAGCTAAAACTCAAATAATGGTCACGGCGGTGGAGAAGTCATTGTCACCGCATACGTACAACAAAAAAAACATTCCCTTTTTTCATTTAGTAAAATGCTTCGTATAAAAAATATTCCTTTTGAATAAACGTAAAAGTCAAAGGGGTTTATACATCGTATAAAAGAAATTTGTGTATAAAACAAAATATGCCTCAATGAATGGATATTGAGATGAAGTCCCTTACAAAGATAATTTTTTAAATAAAATAGATCTATTATGTGTATTCACTATAAGTACACATAAATAAAGTACAAATATAGGACAGGACATAATAATATCATGACATAATTTGAAAGTAGGAGATTAACCCAAAGAACAGAAATTGGGTTAAGAAGTTCCCTTACCTTGTGTCCAAATTCACTCGACCATTCTTTAATCCCCTGAAAAATAAACTATAATTAATCTCTACTTGATTAAGAAAATTTTTCAAGTTCATTATCCCTTTTATATCACTTATTACAATGTTACGAAAATTATGTAGTCATTTAAGTTAATAACGGTCATTTTGTCGATCTTTGGTACTTGAGTCAACAATAAACTTCTTATAATTACAAGTTGTTTATGTGGTAGAATATCCATCATCTCCAGAATTATATCCATGATGTAGATATCATATATATCATATATATCCATTATATGCATTCATTCATAATATTATGTAACATTTAGAGGTAAGAAATGAAATGCACCGTTCATGGAGACGGTAAGTCGTACGTACGCATGAACGCTACTTTCATTTCTATTTCATATTTAATGGAATGAAATCATAATGATATAAAGGTATATTATAATTACAATATAATATCATATATAATATCATTTAATCCATCCTTTATACATCCTACATATGGAATTAACGATTCAAATCACTTTGAGGGGGCGGTAGTCCGCACTTCCTAAAATGAAATTATCACGTTTACCCATAATGGAAATCATAAAGGTATGCCATAAATGAAAAATACAGAATCATAAGGAAAAAAAACATAATATATATCATATATAAAAATAGTGTCATCATAATGGCCACTATTAGAGGTGTTAAAAGAATATTGGACAATCATCATTTCGTGAGGCAGTATTTCGCCACCCATAGAAACAGTATGTTCTTTAACCATTAGACAGAGGTGTGTGTAAGTGTAAATAAAATTCTTCTCATAAAAAAAACCTAGTATATTTAAGATACTGTTTTTGTTTCAAAATAAAGGAATAAAAATATTTTAAGGGGTTGGAGAAGAAAAATAAAACAAAATAACATAAGAGAAGACATTACCTTAAAATCGGGTAACTCTTTTTTGATTTGAGCCAAAAGCTTCCTTGGAAAGAATTATGCCCAAAGTGAGGCTTCTAGGAGTAATATATGGAATTTTAGAGAGTATTTTGGCAGATTTTGGCCAATCCAAATGGATTTGATGGTGTGAATAAGGTGGTAGTGGTGGGGGCCTTTTATAAGAGGAGAGGAGGGGCACTCTTGGAAACTCATGAAATGTTACATTATTATGAAATGATTTTCGGATTTCAAAGGTCCCACAATTATATATTTCAAATATAAGGTGATGAGGGTTATAAATATACTCATCCAATAGGTTTTTGACATGTGTAAGTATTATATTTTACATTATTGTTTCATTTTATTTAAATCTTTAATTAATGAGGTAATCGTTGCATCATCATAGTGTCATAAAAAAATTAATTTCTTTAATGTCTAAAAATTATAAAACAAATATCATGATGTAGGAAATCTTTTTATCTTTACAATGAATATTTATAGTCTAAAAGTTAACTTATATAACTCCATGTAATAATTGTTTTTGTAAAACAACACATGTCTGTGACAATTTTACTTTTACTTTAAATAAAAAGTTATTAAAGTCATTTTCTTACCCAAGTGGCTCCATGGGGTCCCCAAGTTGACCCATGGATTATATTGGCCGGACATGACTCATCCAATAATTTTAGGACAAGTGTAAGGGTATTTTCATATTTTTATAATTTCATTTTTACCATAAATTTCACTAATTACCTTTAATCGCGATTAATTAAACTTAAAAGTTACTATTCACCAAAAAAATATTTTAATCACATTAAGCCACATTTTACTTCCTAATTACAGCCATTTTTGTTGGATTTTTGAAAATAAAATCGTAGAAGTGGTAATGTTTCATTTAAACTAAAAATCAGTTTTTTGAACTACCACTTAGTGGTTTCACTATTCATCAAAAATTGATGTTTTTCAGAACAATGCCAAAATTTCACCCTTAGATATAATTGATATTCTGAATTCAAAAATGATGTCTATTTTACAAAATTCCAACATATAAGTTTCATTAATAAATTTTATAGTTAATTCTCACTGTCACAACAAATAGCGTGTTTTTAAGAAACAATATATATCAAAAGATTGACAATTGTTTATGTCCAATTTCAAAGTGAAATTAATTCTAATGACCACCATTTGATAAAATGGTAAAATTATATTCTAATTATACTTTAAAACCACTAAATATAATAATTTATCACTATTAATTATTTTGATTAAAAAATTTGTTTTTAATTAAAATTTAGTAATTTTCACTATTCATCAAAATATAAAAGTTATCCGAAAAGTTCCAAAATTTTACCCTAGGATAAATTCAATATTCTGAATCCAAAAATGATGTCCATTTTGAAAGATAAAATTTATAAAATTTCAAAAAGTATGTATTACTATTCATAATGGCTACTTTGAATGGTTGTGGTGTGTTAGAATCTCGAACTTGCGTACAATGCAAGCTATTGCATTATTGAAAGAGAAGCGTATCATGAAATCTCGGGGTGTTACATTCTCCCCTCCTTCAATAAATTTCATCCTCGCAATTAGAAAATTTTCTTTGAAAATAAAATGTTGAAAATAGAAAATACTTTTGTGGAAAACCCACATCAGAAATAGGGTTAATAAAAATATAACTTTAAAAGAAATAAAGACAAGTACAAAGGTCACCGAGATATCCCATACTAGGATTATATGAAAATATGGATATAGAGGAAAAATAGACCATCAAGGTCTGATGGAGAGTTATAGAAAATTGGATTAGGAGAAAGCTAACTACAAGAAAATCACAAACTCTTGATTGGTTAAACGATCATTGATTCCGCAGTAGGAAAAGTTAACCGACAACATTTTTTTATTTTAAGTTACCTTTCATAAAGTTGAGGAATTTAGTTAGGAGATTTACTAAGAACGTAAGGAAATATGCATACTTGTCTTGTAGAATTTCATTCTTTAATAAATTTTTACCACAAACCCATCTTTCACTCAAAAGATAATAGAACTCAAAAATGTTATATTTATCCTAATCGTACAAGGTTCCAAATATTAACACATACCATTTAGATTAGGAAAACTATTTTTTAATAACCAGGGACTTCCTATATGCTAGTGGTAAGTAATAAAGGCCTATCGCACTATGGTTGTGGGTTCGATTCTAGCAGCTTTGTCCAACGCGACGGGTTATCCCCCGACCTGCAGGTTTTCCTTTTCCTAAATGTATAGTATCATAATATTCCAAAAATAATATTCAGAAATGTTTTAACCTTAAACAATACTACCCAAAGCTCAACTTAATCCATTCCAACCTTTATAGTTATCCAAAATACCTTTGTCCAGACTTTTTCTAAAAGGTCTCTAAATTCCAAAATTAATTGTATCATCAGATTCCTCAAACAAAGTAAAGTTTCTCTTATTGTCACATATAAAAATATTATTACCTTCATCATATTAAAACCTTAATGAAAACAACAAGTACTACAGTACAATCCTTATATATATCACATTATTCTTATAACCAGAATATAATCCTTGAGTCCAAAAGCACCAATACATTAATTATTCCACTTCAACTATAGTAACAGCATAAGATTGTCCTTGATCCCTTGGCCTTTTCTGAGGTAATTTTCCCTGATGCTTAGAACATTCATTTGCATAAAGCCCCATTTCTCTACAATTATAGCATTCAACATTGATATCCTCTTTCTTTCCCTTACAATCACGTGCCTGGTGACCTTTTTCTCCACATTTATAACAAACTCCCATTCCTTTTAGGCAAGTACCAGGGTGATTCTGTTTGGAAAAAATCCCTCAATGTATCATTGAAGCTTTTTTGAGGTGATTGTGATTGTTGACAAAGTGGACATCTAAGTAGTGATTGTTGACAAAGCAAAACAATGACATACAAATTTGTTGACAAAGAGGATGTCATGATGGAATGTCGAGTTCAAGAGATGAGGTCAACGATCCATGTTTGATTCAAGAACGTCGATAAAAGTAATGGATGATCTGGAGGTGGTTCAAAAGAACAGATACAAGGTGGCGTCATTTTCCAGTGTTTGCCAAATTTTAGGGCCTGAAAATCGGAAAAAGAAGAGAAGTGTTTTTGGAAAAAGGACTTGCACGCCGAGGACTTGGAGAATAGGAAACTTGCACGCCATATGTTTTTCAAGATCAGAAGATCAAAATATGGCAAAGGAAGTAGGTTCGCGCAAGTTTGGGAGTTGGTCACGCAAGTGTCCAAAAGGACAGAAGACTTGCGCGCCGAAACTGGGTCACGCAGGTGACTTGCGCGTCGTCGCGCAGGGTGGTCAGATTGCCTATAAATACTGGACCACCCCTCTTCATTTTTAACGGAGTTCAACACTTTGAGAAATCATAGCTCTCGTCGCGCAGGTGTGGTGGTCGCGCAAGTGGTGAGTGTGGGTCGCGCAGGTGAATTTGCGCGCCAGTAGTTGAAGTTGTGCGCCGGTGTTAGAAGTTGCGCGCCGGTTGGCAGTTGCGCGCCAATATTGGTTTGGGCGTAAAAGGAAGAGAGTCGCGCAAGTTTGGAGTTGAGGAATCTTGAGTCGCGCAAGTGTCTGAGGAGGACTTGCGCACCCATTGTGACTTGTGCGCCGATACTTGCGCACCAAGTAAGGTTTTGTTCCAGCGGTGCTTCTCGGACTACGTGGAAGCTGGTACGTTTCCCGATACCTTCGGTGTAAAGATATATTCATCTACAGGTGAAAGTTGTACTTCAACAGAGCATCTACACACAGAGGAAGATGCATTCATTCATGCAAATGAAGAGACCTACAGGTCTATAAACTGTGAGTGGATTCCTTCCAAGAGCAGTGAGCTTAGGAAGAGGAAAAAGGTGATCCTCTCCACCGGCAGTGA
Source organism: Viscum album (assembly GCA_963277665.1). NCBI lineage: Eukaryota > Viridiplantae > Streptophyta > Magnoliopsida > Santalales > Viscaceae > Viscum > Viscum album. The sequence goes on from OY728131.1 coordinate 515,190,824, forward strand.
GCCAGAGAGAGAGAAACAGGGAGTGACCCTTGGGAAAGCAGTGAGCTGGCCCTAAACCTTGTATAGGCAGTGAGCCTGGGCATAGAAGTGATCCAACCCAAACTTTGCAATCCACAGCTAGTGAAGTTTAGCGGAATTGGTACGACCGGCAACTTGTCGGCGTATGCTCCTTGGACGTAGCCCTTTGCGGTGAACCAAGTAAAATTGATGTGTCTTGCGCATGCTTTACTTTCTGTTTAATTTGTGCAACAGGAAAGAGAGAGAAGAGTGTTTTTCTTAATAGAAAAACAAGATCAGAACAGGCGTTAATTTTAAATTAGTCATACCCTGATTCACCCCCCCCCCTCTAAGGGTATTCAACCTTGTGGACCTAACAATTGGTATCAGAGCGAAAGGTTTAGAGTTGTTCTTCTCTCAAATGGAGGTCACCAATCATAGAGGGATTCCGATCTTTGACGGATGTAATTTTCAGATATGGAATAATCGAATGCAACACTATTTCCGATCTTTGGGAATGGATGTGTTTTCAGCAGCTATGCATGGTATCACAACTGATATTACTAGTGGTGCATTATCATAAGCTGAGCATAAAGAGTTGGATGCTGATTCCAAAGAAATCAATGCCTTAGGGGGATCCCTTTCCAATCCCATATATACAAAGGTGATGTCATGCAAAATATCTCATGCCATGTGGAAAAAGTTTTTGAATATTTATGAAGGGGATACAAAAGTCAGAGAGGCAAAGCTGTAAGTGTTGTGGAACAAGTATGAAGATCTAAGAATGAAACCGAATGAGTCTGTTGATGCATTCTTTGACAGGGTCAATGCGGTGGTAGAATACATGCGGGGTCTTGGTGAGATTATCGAAGACATTAAAATTGTAAAGCACATCTTGAGAAAGATTCCACCTCAGTTCAATCCGAAAGATTCTATTTTGGAAGATAAAGATCCCAAAGAGCTGACATTGGATAACCTACACAGCACTCTTGTTGCTTATGAAATGAGAAATGATGACAACGATGCTGTGGAAAAGGGTAAATACAAATAAGTGGCATTTAAGTCCATTAAGAGGCTCACTATTTAATATTATCAGGAGGAAGAAGAGTCGGATGAGGTGATGTCGTTCCTTTCTTCAAATCTGCAAAGAGGAAAAGGAAAGTTTAAAGGGAAACTTCTACTAGCATGCTTACGATGCGGAAAGGTTGGTTATCTTGCTGCAAGATGCCCCAAAAAGTTTCAAAAAGAAAGTGATGAAGATGAAGTTGAGATTCCCATGAAAAAATATTCAGCCTATGTGAAAGGGAAGAAGCAGTTCAAGAGGAATTTCTTTAAGAAGAATAATCTTCTTTCACAAGAAATAGACTGTTCAGCTGAGTCTGAGGGTGAAGAAGTTGAAGAGATAGAAAACTGCAAAGATCGTGGACAAAATGCGATGGTGGTTGTTGCCAGTAGTGCTCTAGAAAAAAAAAGAAACCGAAACTGATGAAGAAGAAGAATAAATTGAAGGGAGAGTTGACATGGAAGCCGAATTAGAAGCAGATCTTGAAGAGATAGATGTTTGGCGAGCAAAAACAAAGAAAGCCAACAAGATAGTACGTGATGCCAAACTCTACATGTAACAACAAGAAGAAGAGAAGTCTGAGCTTGAGAAAGAAATTGAAAATATTAAGTCTTCCAGGCCAGAGCGCACAGAAAAGGTTGATGAGAATAAGCTCAAGATTGAAGATCAAAAAAGGGAGATCGATTGCTTGAGTCAAAAAGTGAAAGATCACGTCAAGCACATTGAAGAGCTTGAAGAGGAAGTTGTCGGTCTACGGAGAAAAGTTAAAGACCAGGAAAAACCTTTGAATCCCAACACATTCTTGGGAAATCAGGTCGTTACGAAGACTGAAAAGAAGAAAGAAGATCCTAGTAGTTCAGCAGTAAAGAAGCAGCAATTGAACTCAGAAGTTAAGTTTGATTCATGGCTTAATCAGAAACAAAAATATGTGGCAGTTGAAGTTAGACCGCAAGCACCTGTCCCGAGATTGAAAGTGGATTTGATCACAAAGAAGAATCAGAATGCTCAGAGATCCCAAGGGGAAACTCATATTACCAAAGTAACATGAAGGAATTCACCTTATATCAGGTGTTATTGTTGTGGAAAGATAGGACATTCACAGTATGTGTGTTCCATAGCCAAAAGATATCGAAGGGAACAGGAACAGAGATGGCAGCCAAACAGAGAATGGTTTTCTAGAACATATTTTGAAGGACACTATTTTTGGTGTAGAGGATTTGGACACATGGCTAGGTAATGCACTCCGACCATTCAGAAAAATGTGCCAAAGCAGAATCAAAATGTTTGCAAGCAACAGATCAGTAAACTGACAAGTGAGTTAAAAGTTTAGAACAGATTTGCAATTTTTCAAGATGAAGCTGATTCATCATACTCTGAGAAAGAACAGAAGCCTCAATCCATGCCGAGTATGAAAGAAAAAGTATGGACCAGGAAGTAGAAAATTGAAAAGGCCGTAGTTGCTGAAATTGCCCTTAAATCATCAGATCGTTCTGGTGTGTGGATTCTTGATAGTGGTTGCACATCCCACATGACAGGCAACAAGGATCTGGTTACATGCATAAAATATGACAAAGAAGGAGTTGTCAAATTTGGAAACGATGAAGGCTTGAAGATTGTTGTCTCAGGAAAAGCCAAGTTTGGGGGCAAAGAAATGAGACATGCTGATTTCTGGTGGTAGAGGTTCTCAGTCATAATTTGCTTAGTGTCAGTCAACTATGCGACTCTGGGCACTCTATCCTATTTACCAAGAAGATGGGTTTTGTTAAAGGAAACGATGGAATAGTCATTCTACAGGGAAAACGAACAAAGGGGAATCTTTACCTGGTAGGTGGGGAAGAAGATTCATGCCTTTTATCCAAAGAAGAAGAAAATCAGCTGTGGCATAAGCGACTTGGTCATCTATGTCAACCATCTATGGAAGATCTGGTAAAGTGTGATGCTGCTAGAGACCTTCCCAAACTATCACGTGATCACACTCATACATGTGATGCTTGTCAACAAGGGAAGATCATCAGGAATACATACAGGCCAAAGGAACAAAAAACAACTGGAGTGCTCGAATTGGTGCATGCTGATGTATGTGGACCTATCTCACCACGAGCTATAGATGGGAAAAGGTACTATGTTCTTTTCATTGATGACTATAGCAGAATGGCCTGGGTATTCATCATTACCCATAAGACAGAGGTGTTCAGTTGCATAAAGCAGTACAGGAGGGAATCAGAAAAGATGCTTGGGCAGAAAATTCTGAAGTTTTGTACTGATAACGGTATGGAATTTACAAACAGTCAGGTTGAAAACTATCTCAAGAAACATGGGATAAGGCATCAAGTTTCATCAGTAAGAACTCCCCAACAGAATGGAGTGGTTGAAAGGAGAAATCGGATCATCAACAACATGGCTAGAACAATGCTTATTGATAAGGACCTACTAGAGAAATTTTGGAAGGAAGCAGTTTTGACATCGATCTATGTGTCAAACAGGTCCCTGTTATGTTCGAAGCAAGGGAAGACTCCATATGAACTGTGGTACGAAAAGAAGCCAACGTTGTAATACTTTCGAATCTTTGGAAGTAAGTGTTTCATTCTCAACAAAGAACATCATAGTAAGTTTGAGGCATGAGGAGATGAAAGGATATTCCTTGGCTATTCAGGGAAAAGAAAATCATATAAATGCTTCAACAAGAGGCTGGAAAAAATTGTTGAGGGAAATGATGTCACTATAGTCGAAAATGAACAGACTACTCAACGACCTAGTGAACATGTTCTAGATGAAAGTGATGATGAGGTAAGAAAAACAGGGGGAGTAGAAATTGCAGAGGCTGACTCAGAAGAAGATACTGATGATGAACAAGAAAGTGTCAAGTCTATATCTACAAGGAAGCCAAAGAGTCGAGCTGAAATTGATAGGCAGAATATCATTGATGATCAGACAACACCAGTTCAGACTCGAAGAATGAAGTCATTACAGCAGACATCATTTTTATCTCAGGTGGAGCCGAAATGTTTTTCCGACGCAGCTGAAGATGAAAACTGGGTTCAAGCTATGAATGATGAGGTTGATCAGATTGAGAAGAACCAAACATGGGAGATTGTTTTGAGACCAGCAGACAAGAATGTCATTGGGACTAAATGGGTCTATCGCAACAAGATGAATGAATATGGAACTGTGATTCGAAACAAAGCATGACTAGTGTTCAAGGGGTACTCCCAGATCGAAGGAATAGATGTTGATGAGACATTTGCACCAGTTGCAAGGCTGGAGACAATCAGATTATTCTTGGCCATAGTAGTGCAAAGAAAGTTTAAAGTGTTCCAGATGGATGTCAAATCCGCGTTCTTGAATGGGGTTCTGGAAGAAGAGGTGTACATTGAGAAGCCAGATGGTTTTCTTATTCATGAGGATGAGAACAAAGTTTGTAGGCTGAAGAAGTCATTGTATGGGCTGAAACAAGCACCACGAGCATGGTACTCAAGGCTTGATCAGTATTTGAAGAAGCTTGGTTTTCAGCGTGGAGGAGTTGATTACAATCTCTATTTTTTTAATGAAAGTAATCAACAGATGATGGTGCTGGTTTATGTTGATGACATAATATTCGGCGGATTAGATGAAGCTCAATGCAGAAAGTTCTCCGAATTCATGAAAAATGAGTTTGAAATGTCAATGATTGGAGAGCTAACATTTTTCCTTGGTTTACAGGTGACACAAGGAAGTAATAACACTTTTATTTCTCAATCCAAATATTCCAAGGAGGTTCTAAGAAGGTTTGTAATGGATAATTCCAAGGAGATGAAGACTCTGGTTGCTACACGGATGAGATTATCAAAAGATGAGGATGGAAAGGCAGTTAATATCACAGAATATAGGAAAATTATTGGAAGTCTATTGTACTTGACCGCGACAAGGCATGATATTGTTTTCACCACATGCCAAGCAGCAAGATATCAAAGTAATCCCAAGGAAAGTCACATGCTTGCAGTGAAAAGAATATTTCGGTATATCAAGGGCACAGTGGACTTCGGGCTGACATATAACGACAAGTCTCAAACAGAATTATTGGGATATACTGCTACAGACTGGGCCGGTTCAGCAGATGACAGGAAATCAACATCTGGAGGTGCATTTTATCTTGGCGGACTATGTATTGCTTGGTTGAGCAAGAAGCAGGATTGCATTTCATTAAGCACCACAGAAGCTGAGTATATTGCAGCCACTCAAGCATGCACACAGTTATTGTGGATGAAGCAGCAGCTTGAAGATATGGGAGTTGAAGTGAAGTCTCCGATCGGAATCCAGTGTGACAACTCAAGTGCTATAAATCTTAGCAAAAATCCTGTCCATCATTCCAAGGCAAAGCACATTGAGATCAAGTATCATTTCATCAAGGAGAAGGTTGAGCAGGGCATCATGAAGTTGGAGTATGTGCCTTCAGAGCTACAGGTTGCAGACATTATGACAAAGGCATTACCCAAGGAAGCTTTTGAGAGGCATCGACTGGCTCTGGGAGTTCAGTCGATTCCCCGCACTTGAAATAGTGTGGATGTGGGACCCCCCCCCCCTCCCCAAGGTATGATCTCTTTTTCCCTAATGTGCTGATTTGTGTTCTCTACTCTGTTACAGCCTACAAAGGAGTGACCTTTGGGTTCGTTGACAAAGGGGGAGATAGGAGTGTTTGTTAAAGGGGGAGAAAATAGTGATTGGGAGACTGTGTGGCTATTTGAGAAATCATGACAGATACGGGGAGAAGCTGACAGGTGGAGCAGCCAGAAAGGGGGAGCAATGAGAAAGGGGGGGTGTATTAAATCTGACGATGCTAGAAGTGATCGATCAAATAATAGATATCACGACAGCTGAGGATCGTGATAAAAGCAGAAGAGTGGTGTTGGAAAGTGGTAAGACTATTTCCAAACCAAACATTGGTCTTCCAACAAATCCATCAACAATTGGTATCAGTTTAGTACAAATTGGTATCAGTTTGTTGTCAATAGTGGATGTCAGAGATAAAGTGATTCATTGATGAACTTTTCATTTACTCTTGTTTCTCACGTCGAGCATTGCTCATGTGGGCTTAGAGTATGTGTTGAGTAAATCCTTGATCGCTATCAGAATCGCAATGAGGCGAATGGAGGCTGAAGAATCAACGACGTATCTTTGTTTTGGAAGAGTTGTCAACGAACCCAAAGGGGGAGATTGTTGGGAAAAAATCCCTCAAGGTATCATTGAATCTTTTTTGAGGTGATTGTGTTTGTTGACAAAGTAGACATCTGAGTAGTGATTGTTGACAAAGCAAAACAATGACATACAAATTTTTTGACAAAGAGGATTTCATGGTGGAATGTCGAGTTCAAGAGATGAGGTCAACGATCCATGTTTGATTCAAGAACTTCAATAAAAGGAATTGATGATCTGGAGGCAGTTCAAAAGAACAGATACAAGGTGGCGCCGTTTTCCAGTGTTTGCCAAATTTTAGGGCCTGAAAATCGGCAAATGAAGAAAAGTGTTTTTGGGAAAGGAATTGTGCGCCGAGGACTTGGAGAATAGGAAACTTGCGCGCCATATGTTTTTCAAGATCAGAAGATCAAAATATGGCAAAGGAAGTAGGTTCGGGCAAGTTTGGGAGTTGGTCGCACAAGTTTCCAAAAGGACAGAAGACTTGCGCGCCGAAACTAGGTCGCGCAGGTGACTTGCGTGCCATCACGCAGGGTGGTCATATTGCCTATAAATACTGGACCACCCCTCCTCATTTTTAACGGAGTTCAACACTTTGAGAAATCAGAGCTCCCGTCGCGCAGGTGTGGTGGTCGTGCAAGTTGTGAGTGTGGGTCACGCAGGTGAATTTGCGCGCCAGTAGTTGAAGTTATGCGCCGGTGTTAGAAGTTGCGCGCCGGTTGGCAGTTGCGCGCCAATATTGGTTTGGGCGTAAAAGGAAGAGAGTCGCGCAAGTTTGGAGTTGAGGAAGCTTGAGTCGCGTAAGTGTTTGAGGAGGACTTGTGCGCCCGTTGTGACTTGCGCGCCGATACTTGCGCGCCGAGATTGACTTGCGCGCCAAGTAAGGTTTTGTTCCAGCGGTGCTTCTCAGACTGCGTGGAAGCTAGTACGTTGCCCGATACCTTTGGTGCAAAGAGATATTCATCTACGGGTAAAAGTTTTACTTCAACAGAGCATCTACACACAGAGAAAGATGCATTCATTCATGCAAATGAAGAGACCTACAGGTCTATAAACTGTGAGTGGATTCCTTCCAAGAGTAGTGAGCTTAGGAAGAGGAAAAAGGTGATCCTCTCCACCGGCAGTGAGCCAGAGAGAGAGAAACAGGGAGTGACCCTTGGGAAAGCAGTGAGCTGACCCTAAACCTTGTATAGGCAGTGAGCCTGGGTATAGAAGTGATCTAGCCCGAACTTTGTAATCCACAGCTAGTGAAGTTTAGCGGAATTGGTACGACCGGAAACTTGTCGGCGTATGCTCCTTGGACGTAGCCCTTTGCGGTGAACCAAGTAAAATTGTTGTGTCCTACGCATGCTTTACTTTCTGTTTACTTTGTGCAACAGGAAAGAGAGAGAAGAGTGTTTTTCTTAACAGAAAAACAAGATCAGAACGGGCGTTAATTTTAAATTAGTCATACCCTGATTCACCCCCCCCCCTCTTAGGGTATTCATCCTTGTGGACCTAACAGATTCTTCCCACAATTATCACATAATGGAAAATCCTTCTTTTCCTTTTTCCCTTTATTTGTCTCTTGTTCCACCATTCTCTTATTCTTTTGCTTTACTTTATTGTCATAAGATTTAGAGAATTCCTTTTCTGTCTTGATAGCACATGAGACAATGTCTTCATATGTTGAGAAAGATTGGATACGAATGCTCGATGGAGAAATGGTTTTAACCCATCAAAGAAACGATCAATCTTACTTCTTGGGTTACGTATATAATCTACATCATTCCTCGCTATCCTTGTAAAGTTGGCCTCATACTTCGCGATATTCTCATCCTCCTTTTGTCTCAGACTCAGAAATTGTCTTTACATATTTGTTCGATGGTCACGAGGATAGTATTTTTCTAGGAAAAGCTCTTTGAACTCCCTCCATTCCATATTAGATACTTCTTCATCTTCCTTTGTATTTTGAATCAATGACCACCATTGATCAGCATCTCTAGTGAGGTGGTAAACTTCCATGACAACCTTCTCCCTTTCACTACTCCCCAAGGTGTGGAATATTTTCTCTAAGGAGCTTATCCATTGCTCAGATACTAATGGATTTGTACCCCCATTAAATGTTGGTGGTTGTTGCCTCAGGAAGCGGTCTAACATTGATCCACCATGTTGCGAATCAGGGTGCTCCATAGGAGTAAGGTTATTATTCATAACCTGAGTGAGTTGTCCCAGTATGGTAATAAGTTGATCAACACCAGTTGTATCTCCAGCTCCACAATAATTATCTTGAGTAGGAGGGCAATCCCTACACGGAGTGCGTGCATTGATACGGTTTACATTCCTCCCACTAGGCGCCATTTCTAAACAATAGCATAAACTAGATTAGTTTATGAATCAAAATACATAATTCCATACTTGTAAAACACTTAACATAAATTGAACTATTTATGGATATAATCCATAATCATAAAAATGTTTTCTTCGAGTAAGTATATACTCATAAGCCCTTTATAATGGTTTCTAAAGAAAATGATAATTATCCTAAGCATATCCTCCGGGAGTGTGGTAACCAAGAGTGCAGCAAGGCCCATTTTCGTGCACCAGTTCCCATTCGAGTCTAGCTCAAAGCAGTGTTTTTGGGTTTTACCCCTAGGTACATCTGTTCCAGAGCCACCTCTACCTGCTCGTATCCAGACAGGGATGTATTTCTCAGAAAACTCACAAAATCTCTATAATACCAAAATTCTAGGAAGTTCCTCTATACTAATCCTCAAATTTTATCTTAGGTCTATGTACTCTAATCAGAGTTTATCTAAATATAGATTCCAAGGTTAGTACTAAACTACCTCTGATACCAACTATAACACCCCAACCCCAGTTACCCAGAGTCGGTGCATTATTGCGTAACATTGGCATGATCACAAAAGATCAAGTCTCGAAAGACCAATTAGTTTAGTAGCCTTGGAAACACTAGATACATTCATAAAAGTTACATTACATCATAAATTAAAAAACTACAATAACATGGTCTCTATAGTCCACACTCATATCCCCTTATGACTATCCCTGCGGGTCATTCATAAAATACTTCTTCACATCCTAGAAAATATTAAAACATTGAAAGGGGTGAGCTCAGATGCTCAGTAAGGATAACAATATAGCGAAATCTTTCTTAAATAAACATAAACATTTAAGGCAATGTATAACTAGAACAAAAACCTTTTAAACTTGAACTTCAGCATAATATGGAAAAAGTAACATGAAATAATTCCATTTACTTATTCACATGGATATTCTACTAGTCGAATAATCACATGCAATACCAATAACCACTTTCATAATGATGGAATGCATAATGCCAGACTATCATAACCACGTAGCCAAGGCCTCGTGCCAAGACTACAAATAAGATTTTTTCAAGGCCTCGTGCCAAGACACTAGTTTGTCTCATGAGACCTACCGATGCATCGAGGAGCTATATCGAGTTCCACCCGTCACTTATTAAGTCCAATGCATTCCTCATATGAAAAGGTTTAAACATATCTTAAACCATAACATAATCGTATCACATAAAACATGCATAAAAGAAACATAACATTTCCACATTTCAAACACAAGATATCAATACAACACATTGATATAATAAAAACATTTTCAATACCATTTTCAATACCAAAATAAAAGAAAATTAAAACTGTGTAATTATTTTTCATTTAAAAAAAAGTTATGGCTTGTAGTGGAAGCCGAAACTCAAATAATGGTCACGGCGGCGGAGAAGTCATTGTCGCCACATACGTACGACAAAATAAACATTCCCTTTTGTCATTTAGTAAAATTCTTCGTATAAAAAACATTCCTTTTAAATAAATGTAAAAGTAAAAGGGTTTTATACACCATATAGAAGAAATTTCTGTATAAAACAAAATATGCCTCAATGAATGGAGATTGAGACGAAGTCCCTTACAAAGATAATTTTTTAAATAAAATAGATATATTATGTGTATTCACTATAAGTACACATAAAGAAAGTACAAATACAATATAGGACATAATAATATCATGACATAATTTGAAAGTAGGAGATTAACCCAAAGAATATAAATTGGGTTAAGAAGTTCCCTTACCTCGTGTCCGAATTCACTCGACCGTTCTTCAATCTCCTGAATAATAAACTAGAGTTATTCTCTACTTGCTTAATAACCTTTTTCAAGTTAATTATCCATTTTATATCACTTATTACAATGTTTCTAAAATTATGTAGTCATTTAAGTTAATAACGGTTGTTTTGTCGATCTTTGGTACATGAGTCAACAATAAACTTCTTATAATTACAAGTTGTTTATGTGGTAGAATATCCATTATGTCCAGAATTATATCCATGATTTAGATATAATATATATCATATATATCCAATATATACATTCATTCATAATATTACGTAACATTTAGAGGTAAGAAATGAAATGCATCGTTCATGGAGACGGTAAGCCGTACGTACGCATGAACGCTACTTTCATTTCTATTTCATATTTAATGGAATTAAATCATAATTATATAAAGGTATATTATAATTACAGTATAATATAATATATAATATCATTTACTCAATCCTTTATACATCCCACATATGGCATTAACGATTCAAATCACTTTGAGGGGGTGGTAGACCGCACTTCCTAAAATGAAATTATCGCGTTTACGCATAATGGAAATCATAAAGGTATGCCATAAATGAAAAATACAGAATCATAAGGAAAAAAAAACATAATATATATCATATATAAAAATATTTTCATCATAATGTCCATCATTAGATGTGTTAAAAGAATATTGAATAATCATCATTTTGTGAGGTAGTATTTCGCCACCCACAGAAACAGTATGTTCTTTAACCATTAGATAGAGGTGTGTGTAAGTGTAAATAAAATCCTTCTCATAACAACATCATAGTATATTGAATATACTGGTGTTTTTACAAAATAAAGTAATAAAAAGAGTTTAAGGGGTTGGAGAAGAAAAATAAAACAAAATAACATAAGAGAAGACATTACCTTAAAATCGGGGAACTCTTTTTTTATTTGAGCCAAAAGCTTCCTTGGAAATAATTATGCCCAAAGTGAGGCTTCTAGGAGTAAGATAGGGAAGTTTAGAGAGTATTTGGGAAGAGGTTGGCCGAGCCAAATGGCTTTGATGGTGTTAATAAGGTGGTAGTGGTGGGGGCCTTTTATAAGAGGAGAGGAGGGGCACTCTTGGAAACTCATTAAATGTTACATTATTATGAAATGATTTTCGGATTTCAAAGGTCCCAAAATTATATATTTTTCAGATAAGGTGATAAGGGTTCGAAATATACTCATCCAATAGGTTTTTGACATGTGTAAGTCTTATATTTTACATTATCTTTTCATTTTATTTAAATCGTTAATTAATGAGGTAATCGCTGCATCATCATGGTGTCATAAAAATTTTAATTTATTTAATGTCTAAAAATTATGAAAAATTATCATGATGTAGGAAATATATTTAGATTTCCAATGAATATTTATAGTCTAAATTTTAACTTATATAACCCCATGTAATAATTGTTTTTGTAAAAAAACACATGTTTGTGACAATTTTACTTTTACTTTAAATAAAAAGTTATTGATGTCATTTTCTTACCCAAGTGGCTCCATGGGGTCCCCAAGTTGACCCATGGATTTTCTTGGTCGGCCATGACTCATACAATAATTGTAAGACAAGTGTAAGGGTATTTTAATATTTTTATAATATCATTTTACCTTAAATTTCACTAATTACCTTTAATCGCGATTAATTAAACTTAAAAGTTACTATTCACCAAAAAATTATTTTAATCTCATTGAACCACATTTTACTTCTTAATGACAACCATGTATTTCATATTATTGAAAATTAAATCACAAAAGTGGTAATGTTTCATTTAAACTAAAAATCAGTTTTTTTACTACCACTTAGTGGTTTCACTATTCATCAAAAATTGAAGTTTTTCAGAATAATACCAAAATTTCACCCTAAGATATAATTGATATTCTGAATTAAAAAATGATGTATATTTTACAAAATTCCAAACATATAAGTTTTATTAATTAATTTTATAATTAATTCCCGATGTCACAACAAATAGCGTGTTTTTAAGAAACAACATATATCAAAAGATTGACAATTTTTTATGTCCAATTTCAAAGTGAAATTAATTATAATGACCACCATTGGATAAAATGGTAAAATTATATTCTAATTATACTTTAAAACCACTCAATATAATAATTTATCACTATTAATTATTTTGATTAAAGAAGTTGTTTTTAATTAAAATTTAGTAATTTTCACTATTCATCAAAATATAAAAGTGATCCGAAAAGTTCCAAAATTTTAACCTAGGCTAAATTTGATATTACGAATCCAAAAATGAAGTCCATTTTGAAAGTTAAAATTTATAAAATTTCAAAAATTAGTTATTACTATTCATAACGGCTACTTTGAATGGTTATGGTGTGTTAGAATCTCGAACTTACGTACAATGCAAGCTATTGCATTATTGAAAGAGAAGCGTATCATGAAAGATTGGGGTGTTACATTATGTATCTATTTTGACCTAAAATAAATTTACAAAAAATAATTTATTATATAAATAAAAATTCAGTTTTAAACTATAACTCAGTGTTTTTCACTATTCATCAAAAATTGAATGTTTTCAGAAAAATACCAAAAATTCACCCTAAGATAATTTCGATATTCAGAATCCAAAAATGAAGTCCATTTTGAAAGATAAAATTTATAAAATTTCAAAAAGTGGGTATTTCTATTCATAATGTCCAGTTTGATTAGTCATGGTGTGTTAGAATCTCGAAGTTGCGTACAATGCAAGCTATTGAATTATGAAAGGAAAACGTACCGTGAAAGCTTGGGGTGTTACATTCTTCCCCACTTTTGGAAATTGCGTCCTTGCAATTTTTACAATTGGGCTTGGTAACAAAATTGAAAGTCCCACAACGGAAAAAGAGTCAATAAAACTATCACTTTAAAAGAAAGAAAGAGAAGTGCAAAGGTCACCCAAGATAACTCATACATGGATTCCATATAAGAAAACATTGATATAGAAGATAAAATAAGTGTCAAGTTCTTATGGAGAGGGATAGAAAACATTATCAAGATAAAGTTAACAACAAGAAAACCACAAACTTGTGATGGGACAAACGGTTATTATTTTCCCTGTAGGAAAAGTAAACAGACAAAAAAAATTTGTTGTTTTAAGTTACATTTCATAAAGATGAAGAATTTATTTATGATATTGACTAAGAACATAAAGAGAGATACTTAATTTTTAAGTGGAGTTTCATTCTTTAATAAATTTCTTCCACTAACACATTTTTTTTCAAATGATGAGTATTTAAGATGACTTGGTCACACCCGAAGAAATAGAATCAACTTCTAGAGAATCACATTATCCACAAAGTATAAACTATATATTTACCTTGTATTTAGAGATTAATCAAATCCAAAATGATATTACAATATCTGATGATCCCCCAAAAGTATATTCCTTTAGTGAAAGAAACCCCAATCTTAATATCTAAAATGAAACCAACAATACACAAAATTAATTAAATACCATTCAATATACAATTGTCCTTAAAATACTTTAATATAATCCAAACTATTATTGAAACCCAAAACTTAGAAGAATTTGGTAATGTAGTCTTCCACGTTAAATTTTATCTCCAAATGACATCGACTACTCTTAAAGTCACATACTTAAAAGTAATTAACCTAATCACATATTCTCTATTATAGGGTAATCATTTCCATAAATAAACCAAGTCAATATAAATCCACAATAAATTTATAGATAAAATCCACCATTACTCCTCAATGAAATCCCATAGTATCCTATTTTCCTTAGGCATGTAGTGTTCCCAACAGAGAAAACGTCTTCTAAAATAACATTTATCACTTAATCACCAAATCATTTTCATATACTAAGGGTATTAATTTGATAAGGAATAAGATCCCAAATAAACTTATTATTGATCAATAAAATCATTTAACTAAAAATAATTAGTCACATTAACTAGGGACTTCATGCAGTCCAGTGGTTGGTGATAAATCCCAATCGCACTCTGGTTGTGGGTTCGATTCCCACAGATTTGTCTGACGCGATGGGTTGTCACATGGTCTACGTATAGACCATTTTCAAAAACTATATTTTATAACATTTCCTAAATGAGATAGATTCCTTAAAATAATCATAACAAAATTTAACCACCAATGTTATCTCATACCTTGAATTTTCATCCCAAAAATTAATAACCTATAATTGCCTCAAATTCAAGAGTCATATAAACCCAAATGGTTATTTATAACTATATCCAAAAAAGAAAAAATAACTATTCCTCGAATAGAATTTTCACATAACAAACTGCAGGGTTACACATACAAGAGAAAAGTCTTCCAAAGTAATCTCATCAACAAAGATCACTAATACCTTTAAACATTTTTCCATCCATTTATTTCCACATAGGGTCTTCCTTGAACAGAAGGTTATCCTATAGAATATGGAATTGACTTGGGTGAAGCCAAGGTCCCTTATATTTATGAAAAATGACCATAATTGGATTCTTAGGATCGTTTTTATTTTCTTCCATAGTACTTTTCATTTTTCTTGGTTAGTTATTTACTTTATACCCTTCTTTCCCACACATAAATCATTTCTTTGTTCCATTATGACACCTTCTTAGGTGTCTCCTTCCACATTTCCTGCATGATGGAAAATGAGATTTCTTTTCTCCATAGTATTCACTGCTGGAGATCTTATCATTCACCAGTTTTCTATTCCTTGTTGAGTCTGGAAGTTTGTTAATATATATGTTATTGATCATATTTTTTGAAAACTGATTCGGCATAAACATGATATCTTTTACGCCTATCAAAATTCCATTTTGTTTCTCATTTCCACCACTATTCTCACCTTATACATCATGCTCAAAGATACTATGAATTCCTTGGAATCCATCCATTGACTAAAACCATAAATCATTGTGTGAGTAATAATAGTCATAGAATCATTTAGAGAAGATCATGGCACCTTATTTCCAATTTAAAACAGTTTAGGATTAACAAAGGTCATTTATTATCCTCTTATATTAATGTCCTTAAAATCAGTTTGTAAAGAGAATTTAAATTATCCTAAGCATATCCCCTGGGAGTGTCATAACCAAGAGTGCAGCAAGGCCTGTTTTTGTGCACCAGTTCCCATTAGAGTCTATATCAAAGAGGTGTTTTCGGGTTTTACCCCTAGGTACTTCTGTGCCAGAGCCGCCTCTACCTGCTCATATCTAGACATGTATGTATTTCTTGGAAAACTCACAAAATATCTAAAATACCAAAATTTTAGGAAGTTCTTCTATACTAATTCTCAAAGTCTATCTTAGGGCTATGTGCTCTAATCATAGTTTATCTAAATATAGTTTTCATGGTTTGTACTAAACTTCCTCTGATACCAACTGTAACGCCCCAAACCTAGAAGCCCAGAGTCAGTGCATTATTACATAACATTGGCATGATCATAAAAGATCAAGTCTCTAAAGACCGATTTGTTTAGTAGCCTTGCAAGTAATAGATACATTCATAAGGTTTATATTACATCATAAAATGGAAAACTAATACAAAATTGTTTCCATGGATAACACTGAGATCCCATAGACTATCCCTATAGGTCAGTCATAATATAATTCTTCACATCCTGGGAAAAATAAAACATATAAATGGGTGATCTTAGATGCTCAGTAAAGATAAAAATATAGTGGAAACTTTCATAAATTAGCATTAACATTTAAGGAAATAAATAGAACTAAAACAAAAGCCTTTTCAACATAAAATTCATCGTAATATAGAAAATATAAATCAAAATAATTCCATTTACATACTCAAATGGATATTCCACTAGTAAAATAATCACATTCAATATCAATAGCTACTTTTATAATGATGGAATTCACAATGCCAAACTTTCATAACCATAGTCAAGGCCTTGTGCCAAGACTACAAATAAGATTTTGTCATGGCCTTGTGCCAAGACACTAGTTTTCCTCATGAGTCCTACCGATGCATCGAGGAGTTATAGCAGGCTCCACCTATCACTTACTAATTCCATTTCATTCTTCATATGAAACCATTGAAACATAACAAAAACATTCGTATTAAAACTTTCTTTCAAAATGTCAATACTTTATCAACAAACCATGAATGGTATAAAAATAGAACATACAAATTCTAACATAACTCATTCAATACAATATGGAAGATTTTATTGTAACATATTAACCTAAATCCATAATAATGAAGGATGTTGACATAGATGAAAATAATCATCAAAACTATTTGAGAGAAATATCCCCCTTTTTCATGAAAACATTTAAAAGTCACACTATTTGTCAAGAAGCTATTTAAAAATAGATTTTTGAATAAAAGTTTCCTATACCACTTTGAAACATTTAAAATTAATTTTAATTATAAAACATTAATTTCCATATAAATAAATCCTGAAAACCATTTTTAAAACATGGAAATTAATGAGAAAGATTTAGAATAATAAATCTTTAAAACATTTAAAATGATATTTTAGCTAGAGTTCCTAACCAAAAGAGAGACACTTGAATAAAAATAATTGAGGTAATAAAAACTTTATAATATCATGAGAATAAAGGGATTCATGATTTAATATGTCAAAGTACAGTATATACACCATATAAAAGTGAATTAGTGCATAACAAAAAAAAGTCTCAAAAGAATGTAAATTGAGATGCAATCCATTATAAAGACAATATCCTTAGGTAAAGGATAAATCAATGACATAAATTATGTGTGAAAAATATAAATGCACTCAATATGACTGGATATTCAGTGTAAACCAATCAGAGGACATTCACACATATTCTTGTAAAAACAATACCAATGACTTGGATGTTTAACTCAATGAATGAAAATTGAGTTAAGATCAAGTTTATATCAATGACTTGGGAAATTATCAATGGAGTGATTATGTGTATCAAAATTATATCCACAAAAAGGGGAGTGTAAATTATTATATAAATAAAAAATAGTGATTCCACACATAATCATAGAGTAAAACAATCAATGAAGTATGCATAAAATCCCACTGAGTGGAAATTGAAATTTGAAATTTCCTTATAGATTTGGTAACTTATGAAACATACAAACCATAAAAGAAAGATCATACAATGAAGATTTAAATACCAATAAACTAAAGTATATTACACCAAGAATACAATCATGGATAGTACATACGCCACACAAAAGGAAATAGTGGCCAATATAGCATAAATCTCACGGGAATAAAAAGTGAGATGAAAAAACCTTACTTCATTGTAATCAATCGAGTCGTATAACCAAAAGTTAATAACCACATAATGAATTCCCAGAATACCATTAATATAAAAATAATCATGATAATATATATCAAATTTCAGTACACAATACACCACATGCAATAAATAAGTGGCGAACAATGGAAATCTCATGAAATTAAAAGGGAGATAAGACGCCCCTTACTTTGTACTTTTCCTTGGTTGAGGGTAGATTAAACTCCTTTATAATGGTGAAATAATTTTTATTAAATTATAAAATAATCATATACATTAATATGATATCATATATGATCTTTTAACATTGCATTGTTAATAATATCTTAGTATTATCGTCGTTTCGGGTGTTAACAGACTCGTTTTCATTTATATTATTTGTTATGTGAGTCATATTTGTTATGTATGAGATGTACCTTTTCCATATAAATAATTATATCAAGTTTCTAAACATTATTTTTAATCATAAAATGAAAATTATTCTTTAATGGATACGATAGGGAATAAATCTCATTGCGTTCGTGGAGACAGTAATTCGTACGTACGCATGAGCAACAATATAATTATTTTGATATTAAAATAATATATAATTGGTCGCTATATCATATATACAGAATCATTATCATGTTATATTTATTATTTACATCAATTAAACATCATTATTATACCCATCCAAATAATAATGTATTGAATAACAATTACACCATGACGTGGAGACGGTAAGTCGTACGTACGCATGTATGGTGACATGTCATTCAAAGGATAGATAGAATAATGAATATGGTTGTACCATATTTATAATAACATCATAGTATATAGAAGATATGGGATTTATTATTTTATAATGGAAACAACAAAGAAAGAGGAAGTGGAAGATGAAAGGAACTTGAAAGAGGTGAATAAATATTTACCTCTTCTTTGGGTTCTTCCTTTTGATTTGTTCAAAAGGTCTCCTTAGGTTTGATTTCTGACTAAAATAATGCCTCTAGGATGAAGGGATGAAATATGGGAGGGTATTTGGGTAGAGTTTGTCCAAGAAATATGGCTTTGAAAGTGTGAATTAAAGAAAAGGGGGAGTACCCTTTTATAAGAGGGGTGAGGGGCACTGTAGGAAAATCTAGAAATATTATTTTATAATAAAATCATTATCGATTTATAATCAATCAAAAGTGGATTCATTAAAGGATAAGTCAGGGATGATTTTAAAACCACTCAACCAATACGTTTTAGACAGGTTTGTGTCACTATATTAACCTTATATTTTATATTTAACTCTTAGTTAAATTGTTTGACATTTACCATGTCTCTTTTTATTGTTATATTATATGGTTAATAAACTTACTATATAATTACAATACAAACCCATGTGGTTCATTAATGATACAACTATCATTATATATGTCTTTTGGATGAACCTTATATTTTTAGGAATATAATATCAATTAATAATATAATATTTGTTTTAAAAACTCTTTTATTTCAATTTTAACACTATTTGTTATTTTGTTATTACTAAATTCATAACAGAATTATTACTTCGAAAAAAATTCATCTAACCAACCCTAATATGTCATATTAACCTAGAAAATTAGTGTAATTCATAAGAAGTCTCAAATTATATTTATTTGTATATTTATAATATCAATTATTTTAATATTTCATTAATTAGGTAATTACTACATCATCATTGTGTCATAAATAAATTAAATTATTTAAAGACTAAAAAATATAAATAAACTACCATTATATAGGAAATCGTTTTATCTTTCTAATTAATATTTATAGTTGAATTTATCTTCTGTGTAACCCTATATTAAAAATGTTTTAGATATTAAACTTTGATTTTAACTCTTTTAACTCGTCTTTGAATTAAATAATAATAAATTTTCTAATCTAATCCATGTGGACCAAAAAGTTTCATATATTATTCCTATGATTTTTTTGGTAGAATTATACTTATCCAATAGAATTAGGACATGTTTTAGGGTAATAATAATATCATTTTTACATTTAATTACCCTATTTACTTTTAACCGTGGTAAATAAAAGTTAAAAGTTACTATTCACCAAAAAAATATTTTTATCTTATTGAACCACATTTTACTCTTTGATATTAACCGTGTCTCTCATATTTTTGAAATTCAACTCATGAAAGCGGTAAAATTATGTTTTAGGTAAATTTTCAAATTGTCCTAGGAGGTGGGTAAATGACGATGAAAAATGTTCAATAAAATTTTATATATCTAATATTATTAAAAAATAACTCCAATGAATTACATTGACAATATATAGGTAGTATATATATATTTTGACCTAAAATAAATTTAAAAAAATAATTAATTATTTAATTAAAAATTTGGTTTTAAACTATAACTTAGAGTTTTTCACTATTCATCAAAAATTGTAAGTTTTTAGAAAAATACAAAAAATTCACCCTAAGATAATTTTGATATTACAAATCCAAAAATGAATTCTATTTTGAAAGATAAAATTTATAAAATTTCAAAAAGTGGGTATTACTATTCGTAATGGCTTGTTTGATTGGTCGTGGTGTGTTAGAATCTCAATGTTGCATACAATGCAAGCTATTACATTATTCAAAAGGAAATGTACCATGGAAGCTTGGGGTGTTACATGCATGGAGTACCAAATTCTATTATATTTGATCGGGATCTGAGGTTTACCGCAATGTTCTAGTGAAGCCTTCAAGAGGATCTACATACATAGTTTAATATCAGTATGTAATATCATCCTCACAAAGATGATCAGTCATAAATAATAACAAAACCCATAGAGGATGTACTAAGATCTTGTTATATGGATTTTAAAGGTGTTTAGGATCAACACCTTCCTCTAGTTGAGTTCTGTAACAACAACAGATTTCACTCAAGCATTCATATGGATATTTGTGAAACTCTCAATGGAAATAAGTCTAAAACTCTAAAATTATAGGATAAATTTGGATAAATAAATTTATTATTATCTTAAATATATGAGTAGAATATAGATAAATTCATATCCATTCAACTTCACATCAAGACTACTCAAAGTAAACAGAAAATTTATGTCGAAAATCATCATCATGACTTGAACATTGAAGTTAGTAATATGTTTTTTCTTAGAATTTCACCATTTAATAAGTTTATGAGATTTATAAAGAATGTAAATCTTATCCCTATGTGTATTTTCCCTTTTAAGATTCTTGATCAGGTAGGGGTGGTATCTTATCACTTGGCGCTTCCACCGAACCTCTTCCAAGTTCATGATTTGTTCCATATATCTATCCTAAGGAAGTACATACATGATCCATCAAATTTACTCATCATAGAGGTCATACCACTGGAACATAATATTTCTTATGAGGAATAACAAGTACAAATCTTGGATTATAGAGATATCTTACTATATAAAAAGACTACTCACCTAGTGAAAGTTATTTGGAGAAATCACATATTCAAAAAAGAAACATTGGAATGAAACGATGTAAATAAGAAAAGGTACTATCATTTTTTGTATTATATCGATCCATTTTTATGGAAAATTTAATTTAAGGGGTATTAGAATGTAACACCCTAATATTTTATGAAATATATTTTAAAATAAATTTAATTTATTTGATAAATTTCTTATACACAACACCAAGTTTAAACAAACCATGTAATACTATTAAATCATAGTTATCTCAAAGTAGTTGGATTATTGGGTAAGAATAGGACTATCTGAATTATAAAAATATTTATGGTTACATAATTATAAATTAATTATTTTGGTATCAATTAGTTAGAAATAAAAAAAATTAAAGTGAAAGAAATATTTTTCGGAAAAAAAATTTGTAATTTTTTTTATCTTAATAAATTAATTTAATCACTATTATTGAATAATTTTAATATAATATATATATTATATATTAAATAAAAATTTTAACATTTATTTAATATTTTATCTTAACACGTGATAAGAATAAACATACATTTATGTTTAAAAATGTATTTTTCTAAAAAGTTGTTTTCATTTCATATAGCACGCTTATATTAATATTATTTTTTTCTCTTATTTAAATTTAATTTGATAAAATATATTCTATATTTTGAATCTGGAGGTTCATATTTTTTAAATACTTACCTTTTTATTTTTAGTCAATTATAATAGTAAACATGGTAAATTTTATCACCTTGATAAAGTGTAAATCATGTTAATCTAGGTTAAAACTAAGTTATAATGACATAATTGTTTATCCTAATTCTTATTGGATGATGTAAATTTGAACCGTATCACATTATTATCAATATTTTTTTGTTTAATGGAGAATTTTCCATGATAATTACCTATATAATATTTAAAGCAATGAAAGTTACAAAATGGAACTCTCTATGTTTTAAATATCTCTTATGTTTCCACATATAAAAAAAGAAATTTATAAATAAATATAAGTTTTTATTTTTATATTAATGAATTTTTTTTCATGAAAAAAATTTATTTATAATTTTTAATAATTATATAATGACCATAAATTCTTATGCAACACTGACATAGTATTTATCTAATTTAAAAGATGAATATAATAATTGATTTTAAAAATGTAAAAAAAAATTCAATGAGTTAAGGGTTTACATGAATTTTTTAGAAGAATATGACATATTAGTGTTATATTGAGGAATTATATTAAAATTATAGATTTGTATTTATTACTTTTAAGTCAACTTAGATGAATAATTTAAAAATTGGAAATAGTTCTATTTTATGAAATTAATATATTATTAAATTAGTTAATCATCATAAAAATATTAAAATAGTACAAGGGGATAATATATAGTTTAAAATTTCAAAAAATTACTATTTATAATCAATTTTTTACCATTTTAATTGAGAATGAATTTAATATATTGTAATCTTTTATGAAATTCTAAGTGTTCTCCTCCCATCAATTGTAAAAGTGAACCAATCCTTTGTCTTCTTCATACAACTTTGATCCTCCTATATCAACCGAAATATACCATGTTATATTATTCAATACACTATTAGCATTGTATAGGTTCATTTTCACAAAATAATAAGCCTAGATCCCTTAAGATGAAATCTAAATGATTTATTTCAAAGAAGAGGTAATCACCTTAATCGATCACTTTCTTATTAATTATACTTTTACCTCCAATGAATCTGTTATATTCATTAAAAAATAATAAATTAAATACACTAAATATACATAAATGTTATTAATATTATTAAACTGCCTTTATTCCCTATCTTTTCTTGAAATGTAAAGTGAAAATATCACTCATGCATAGGTACGACTTACAGTCTCTATATTGTTATACAATTAAATTTTCATCACCATAATTTATGGATTGGTATTATGATGTGTTTAATGTTTATATATGATAATTATTAATTAATTATACTTTTTTAATGATAATATTATATATACCATCTTACCTTCTTAATCATTTGAAAATGATTACATCGATCATGCGTACAAGTGGGATACCACCTCTATATAGTGATGTGATTTTTTTTCAATTATGTTATATTTTTATGGTAATACTGATATATTTAATTAATATCTATGATATATTTTATATAAATTTTTTTTTTAATTTTTTTTTATTATTTACCTTTTTCATTCCATTCATGGAAAATGGAAACAATATTCATGCGTATATATGACCTACCGTCTCCATGAATGATGTAATTAATTTTCTATCTCAATATTTTATGAATGACAATAAACATGTATATAATTCATATATATTATATTTATATTATTATTAACATTATTTATATATGTATCCATGATAAATATATAAGGACCAAAACTACCAAACAAAAACATACATGAAAAAATAAAGTAGATATCGCCAAGAACAATGGTTTTAATAAAAAAGTATTAACAAATGAGTGTTAAAAGGTTATAAGTAAATAATATTTGGGAAGATATATAAGATTATAATTCATTAATATATTTATAATAAATAAGTTTTTATTATATAATAGATTCTAATGTGCGTGATGAAATTTGGACCTAACGTTAGGGATTTTCATATAACTTTTTTTCTATGGGACACATGTCATATTCACCAATTGTTTCTTTTATGTCATGTATGTATTGAATGTGAATGTATTTTATGATTAATATTAATTAATTTAATGGTATTTAAATATCCAAATAGTTTTATTTCTTACATGGGACTTATGATTAAAATTTTACCAAAGTGGTAAGGGTTTTGTGTTACAATCTCACTATTTAACGAGATTGTTTATGATTAAGACTCAATGATAAAATATGATGATATATATCTCCATAAAATAATTAATTGTTTTATATTATGTTTATTTCATAAGAATACATGTTTTAAATTTATTTTCTTCACCTTAAGTACTTAGAATACTGAAATTGTTTACAAATGAAAATCGATATTATTTTTCTATTTGGTTAAAAATAATATTTCTTCCATATCCATATTTTCAAAAAAAGATTTAAATAAGGTTTTCTCTTTTATACTATTACTTTTAAAAGTCATTTTTACTCATGTTTTACTTTTTAAAAATCTTTTTAAAATTAATCTTCATATCATTTTTTGAATGAGTTACTTTTTTACTTTTTTTTCAAAAGTATGAAAGAAATGTTTTTAATCTTATATGGAATAAATATAATTTACCACCATAATGAATTATTACTGATTTCAAATTTAATTTGAAATTTTCCAT
The DNA here is from genome assembly GCA_963277665.1 of Viscum album. Classification (NCBI taxonomy): domain Eukaryota; kingdom Viridiplantae; phylum Streptophyta; class Magnoliopsida; order Santalales; family Viscaceae; genus Viscum; species Viscum album. The sequence continues at coordinate 515,215,142 of OY728131.1, forward strand.
GCTTATTTTAAAATAAAATGTTTTCCATATTTTTTTTTGAATTTTTTGGATTTTAAAGGAGTGATTTCAAAATGGAATAGATATTTTCCTCAAGAATATTTTAATTTCTATTTATTGGTATTAAAATTTCTCAAAGTTAACAATACTTTATTTAAATTATGATTTACTATGGATATGATCCAAGGATACCATCCTTATTATTTCTCTATATGGATTATTTTTATAGTGAAAATATTTTTATGAAACACATTCATTTTCCATGAGTTATGCTATAATGAAATATTTATGAAACCCATTTCTTTTTAGGAATTATTATATAAAGAATGTTTTATAATCTTATGGTACACATATTTATGGTTTTCATAATGTTATGGTCATTAGATTATTACCAAGTATGGTGGTCACATTATAACTAAGGATGGTGGTAATGTTATAACCAAGGATGGTGGTTACATTATAACCAAGGATTGGTAGGACCTATATCTTCATCCAATGAATTGGGTAATGATTGATATCTTATGAGATAAATAATACTATAATGAGTACTTAACCAATTCTATTATGTAAAGTTTTTATATTGATATTCATGGGAGTTAACTATGATTACTATGATTGTTAGGGGAGTGAACTCAATCCACCATGATCATTTGGGAGTGAACCTTGACTACTAAGATGGTTTAAGGAGTGAAACCAGTCCACTATTATAGTCTTGTAAATGATCCATTATTTCTAAGGAAATTTTTTTTACACTTGTGTGTATGTCTAAATTCCTTGTATTATTCTAATTTTATGATTATGTAGATCATGTTATTTGATTCATTTATTATTCATTTCTTATGAACTATAAAAATTTTATTTCATGAATAATTATTTATATTTATGATATGAAGGGTATGATTTTCTTATGTTATTCTAATGTTTTCATACCCTTATGTTCATATTATGCTGAAGTGATCATTTTATATCACTTTTTTACCTTTACTAAGAATCTGAGCTCACCATTTCTTATGTTTCTTTTCTAAAAGTTATAAATAAATGTACTATATAAGATTTGACTAAGAATGGTTCTAGTTATGACGAAATTATTAGGAGATAATCGAGATCTTTTAGGAACTGGTTTTTTATATTTCCATATTTCTAAATTCTATATACCTATATTATTATGGAATGGATCATTATGTTATGTAATTAATACTCAAATACTAAGATGTGATATATATAAATATATATATAATGTATGGGTAGCTATATTTGGTATCTGAGAAACATTTAGTTATCCTTTAAAAACTACGATGAGAAATATTTAGTGATAACCCTAGGGAAATTTATTGGATAATGTCATAGTATTTATCAAAAAATATAATTAAGAGATGTTTCTTACCATGGTGGAGCCAACATAGTGTTTGAGTCATTATTTATTGACATTGAATGAATCTTATTATCCATTTTACATTTTTATAGTGTCAAGATGAGTATCCAAACCATGTTAAATACTCCTGACCATGTGGATTCTTATTTATGAATGAAAAAATTTAAATGATAATTTAATAAAAATAATCTATCATAGATTTGAATGTAATTTCAAGAAATCATCTTATACTTCCATTTTTGATTATTCTCTTTGTGTAAACTTTATCTCTAAAATTCCTCATACAAGATTTCATTGATCCTTTCTATTTTTCAGACATAGCATGAAAATTTAGTTACAAAACCACCAAATATATTTTTATATCTATATCAAGAATAAAATGATAGACCTTTCTATCAAAGGATATGTAATTTGAAATTCCTAATCGGGGTTTTTAGGTGTTATATTAAATACATAATGCATCATACAACTCAATGGATTGATATTTTTAGGATAAATCAATTGTATTCTATATAATTTGTTTTATCTAAAGTTCATGGATTTAATTTAATAATATTTTTCCAATACACCCCTTAAAAATGATTTTCATCATGGATACCCAGATCTAAGATAAAATCATCTGAGGAAACCTACCAATAAAATATATTCTTATTAAAGAACAAGAAAAATACATTGATTTTATTTTAAGAATTTTCTATGTATTTTATTATTTTTAAATTAAAATATATAAAAAAGGGTATATATATTTTATTATAAATTATAAAAAAGGGTAAAATATTTTGATTCCTTGTATATTAAATATTTCCACCTCAAGGATACGATGTTGTGGGATTTCATTATGTCAATTATTATTGTTATTCCATTACAATCTATAAAAACATAGGTGGAATGAATGATGATATCTATGTAAGGATTTCAAATTATTCTCTAATTTCTATTTAAGATCACTATAAGTAGAAAACTCAAAAATTAGACTCGACCTGGTGAAGATAGTGGTATTTTGTATACTCTAAAAGAGGCAGATGTCCAGAATTTACACATCCAAATGGTGTACTAGTTAGTGGCCTTAAAAATGTCTATGGATGTTTTAGGTATATCTTTGGAATTTTTATTAGGGTTGGGTATGAGTCATTCAGAATAAAGTAAGATTAACCTCTACTTTCTAGTAGAACTTAGAGGTTGTAGCTGGACTTGAAATAGGAAATTAGAAGTCACCATGCATAATTGAGAGACTTCTATAAATATAATAAGTGGTTGATACCTAATGGTTGAATATGACCCACTATAAATGTTGGTTGATACTACTTATACATGTGTACTATGATTAATTGAGATTATTAATCATATTAGTGATAATTTTAATGTGATTTTAATCTTGTTATATTTCAATAGTTATGAAAATGTAGCATTATTCTCTCATGGACACATTAATTAATGTTCCAACTATCTAAAAATAAAAATTCTTTTTAAATTATATTTTTTTTGAAAAAATGTTTGTCATTAATTATTAGAGATTCTGTTTAAGTTTTGACTATGTGTGGTGAGATACATTGAGGTGCTTCTTCCTATATTCTACTACACTGAACATCAAGGGGATAACTTTTTATCAAGGATGTTCTGGATATTTTTTCACTATGCTTGGAGTTATAGATATTGTATCTTGTATTATATTGGTGGTTCATTCGCCCAAAAATTGGTATTAGAGTATGGTTTAAGACTCATCAATGTATACTCAATAACCGACTAAGTTAGTATTCTCATCTCTTATATTAAAAATTTTTAGATTCAATGGGAGTATTTTTTTAATAATTCATAGCATTATAAGAAGGAAAGTTCCAAATAAATAAATTAAATGGGATGTAATTTAGATTCAAGGGAATGTGGATTGAGTAAAGTTAAGAAAATGTTGACCTACATCACACTAATATGGGGAGGGTGAATGACAGTGTGCAATGATTTAAAATTTTTTCCACTTCTCTCAGTCCACTAAGCCTTTAAGATATTTTTTTATATTAGAATGAAAACATTAAATATCTCTTCATTCTATCAAATTAATAACATTGAATAAATATGAATATAAAAAATAAATCATATAAAAGATACAATGGATTTACTTGGTTAAACTCAAAGGTACAATCCAAGGATCACACACTAATGGTTTTTCTAATATTATAGAGAATAACACTATGCATTTTAGTGTTACAAAAGTTTTAGGAATGGCACAATGTTGATCCAATGGGTTCACCCTCTTCTTTTATTTTTTACACAACTCAGAGAAAGTGATTTTGATTATGGGTATTCTTCAATAGTTTTAAGACGTGATGGTTTGTCTATGTTTAGTTTGATGCTTCAATTTCATAATAACTATTTATTTGATTCCCATATGAACTTTACTTCTTTAAGTTCTTACCTATTTACTCCTAGATTTGATAAATTCCTAGATGTGATTTTTTTATCTATAGAAACCCTCTCTTTTCATACATTAACATTACATAACCTTAATGGAATTCCTAAAACATTATGAAAATGGATGACCAAATACCATATTACTTTATTACCATTGGATACATGGAAACATAATAACTGGTATATGGGAAAGATACATTATCTACAAATAGGTTCTCCAAGACTATCACCCCTCTTAGACATATAATAAATGAAATATATATTCATAACATAGGGAAAGAAATAAAACAATGAGTGATCCTAGATGATTATTAAGGGTACACAATGGATACATATAAGCATAAACATGAGTATAGGGTTACATTAACATTAACATAACATTATATTATTACACCCTACATATCAAATATCATAAACATGAATCATGAAATAAATCATGGAAGTTAAAAAGACATGAATCAGGTGGAAATAAAGAACATATTCCATGAAATAATAACATAGTAATAAGAAATGGAATTTTGGAAAACACATGATCATATAAAATTATTTTTATAATAGTCAAGGTTTTACTTCCAAGGCCATCTTAGCAGCATGGGTTCAATCCCCATACCATCTTGGTAGTCATGGTTCACTACCATGGCCATCTTAGTAGCATGATTTTACTCATCATACCATCCTGGTATTCATGCTTCACTCTCATTAACATCTTAGTAGTCAAGGTTCACTTCTAAGACCATATTAGTATATCTTAAGAGATATAAATAATTGCCCAATTCATTAGAGGGAGATATATGTCCCACACATCTCATAATTAAATCATACATAAATGTTAAAAAAATCATAAAATATCATAACCTAAGAAATGAAATTAAATGGGTATCATAAACATGTGAGCAGATTGTAACTTATGGAAAAAGAATCAGTTTTCATTATAATTTCATTAAAAAGCACAACCCATGAAAATAAATGGGTTTCAAAAGCCTATAACCTATGAAGGATAGATATGTTTTGAAAAATATTACTTTTTAAAAAGAAACTAGTTTTATAAACATCATGCCATTAAAAAATAAACCTTTTAGAGAAGGAATGTTAATGGAAATATTAAATCATTTCCCCAAAAGTTATTAGAAACACCAACATATGTAATCTTAGATGGAAAATTATTTTGAAATATTTCTCCAAAAAAATTCTTAAGGAAAATATCCTTTCAAATTTAAAAAATTCATTTTAAAATATGAAACATTTTGAAAAACATTTTCATTTAAAATACTTTGATAATATAAAAAAGTCTTGGAGTTTTTTTAAAACCTTTTTTCATTTAAAACTTATAAAATAGTTCAAAAAAATTTCTATTGAAAACTTATAAAAGAATATAGAAAACATTTTGAAAATAGTTTTCATTGAAAACATATAAATGAATATTGAAAAAAAAAATTCTAAAACTATTTTCCCTAAAAAACAATTATATTGAAAAAGGGTTTTAAACCTTTTCCTTTTAAAATAATTTGAAAACATATAAAAGAATCATTTAAATCATTGAAATCAATTTATTTAAAAACAACCTCTTGAAATCCCTCTTATTTAAAAATAAACTTTAAAACATATAAGTAAGGATTTAAAAAATATCAAAAAACATTTATTTGATAACACCTTGAATACTTATAAATAAAATTTGACAATGTTTTGATAAACATTTCTTTGAAAACACTTTGAAAACCTATAAATAAATCATAAAAAAGTTTTGAAACCCATTTATTTGAAAACAAATTAAAAATGATAATGAATTATTGGAAATCAATTGAATAACATTTCTTTTAAAATAAAATTAAAACCTATATATAAATATTTAAAATATTTTTATAACCTTTTTTTAGAAAACATGGTTTTAAATGAACACATTTTTTCGACCGAAGATAGAGGTAAAGTCGTACTTTCTTAAAAACACTTTATTAAACATTTTATGTACCAATGAGTGGAAAAATTGTACCAATACATAAATATATCATGAATATACATATTAAAATAAAATTCATTAGTTCTATTGAGATATCAATATTAATATTTCATCAATGGAAGCATAATCATAAACTATCTTGATAAAGGATGAGATTCTTTCCATAAAATCCTTCCACTTAGTAACTTTGAATTATACTACCCATGTAACAACCCAGGTATTTATAGAATAATACTTTTTTATTTATATTAATACTTAATAATAAGATATTAATTTTACTTTAAATGAGACTTTTTTTTATAACGCATTTGACATGAAACAAGGGGTTTCTCTGAAATCTTACGTCGCACACAATGTTGAGTTATACCGAAAAATAATATAATAATATTCTTATTTTAAATGGTAGTAACGACTAACCATTGGAATGGATAGAATTAATAGTATCAAATTAATTATTAAATATGGTTTACACATGTTTAAATAATTATTCATTGATTACCAAATTTATTAGAAATGAAAATAAAAACCAATTGAATATAAAGGATGTGTTTTTATGAAAACATATTTAAAAGTGAATAATTGTGTTTATAAGATCATATTAATATTTAAGTATTTTTATTTAATTAAAAATATATGTATAATGTAATATTTTAATTTCATTCTATATGTTTTCTAGATATGATATGCGAACAAATTCTATTTTTCAGATAAAAGAAGTATTTTTCTATAAATGCAGTTTTACCACCTTTTGATGGTTGACCCTTTTTAAATATAGTTTTACCTTTTTTATATGTTATATTTGACCAAAAAATTATTCTTTATAATTGGGGCATAAAAATTTTCTTTGTATGAAATTTTTGTATTTTTATGATAAAGTTCAATTTTTAATGAATAGTAAAACAATACTGCATTTTAATTCAGAACTGTCTTTTAATCTGATTTATTTATATATTTATATTGTAATTTTAATTGGTTTTAATGTATAAATGGAAAATATTTTTATAATTTAATATAATTTTTGTCATTGGAAGTAATTTAACTTTAAAATTGTACATAAACACATGTCAATATTTTGACAGTTATGACTTCTTAAAAACCCACTTTTTGGATTTGAAAACAAGAATTAATTTTGAATTAATTACTACAAATAATTTGTTTTGAATTTATAAAAATGGATTCCATATTTTTATTTAGGAGTTAAAGATTATGTAAATAGGTACTTTTTATTTTTAGACATTATGAATAGTAACTTCAGTAATTATTTTATTTACCATGGTTAAAGGGTAAATCTGGTAAATAAGGGTAAACAAATAATATTATATTAATATTAAACAACCCTAACACATGTCTTAATACTATTTTATAAGATATTTCCGACCATGGGCATCCTTGGGTTTATTTTGGGACCCCATAGAACCACTTTGATGTGAAAATGACATTTTATTAAAATTAATTTAAAGTAAAGAAAACTGTAACATAAACATATATCTTTTTGTAAAAAAAATTTCATATGGGGTTATACAAGTGATATTTTTTACTATAAATATTAATTATAAAGCTAATAAGATTTCCTGAATCATGGTATTTTATCTATAATTTTTAGACATCAAATAAATAAATTTATATATGACATAATGATGTTATAGTGATTACCTTATTAATGAATGATTTAAATAAATAATATTATAAATATTAAAATAAATTTATTTTTAACCTTTTAATACAATCCAAGAATTATATGGATGATTATTACTTTTTATATTTGAATTAATGATGTTTTTTTATAGAGAATCAAGTTTTTATATATTTTTTTAAAAAGACATGACATGAATAGTATAAAAAATGACATAAATGAGTTTTTAAAACAAATATTTTTTTATTTAATGATATAATATTAATAAAACTATAATATTAATCCAAATGAATTATATTATATTTAAAATTTCATTAATTAACCACATGTGGTTATATTGGCATTTTATAGTTACTATGTTAACCATATAGTATGAATATACAAGAAGACATGGTAAGTGCTAAATTAGTTGACTAAGGGTTAAAGATAAAATATAAGGTTAAACATGAGACCAAAACATTTATAAAACCAATTATTTGAGAGGATTTTGAAGAATACCCATGTTATATTTGAATTAAATGAGTTGGGGGCCTTTGGAAATCTAAATTCTGAATATAATATAATAATTTTTCAAAACATTCCTAAAGTGCCCCTTGTTGAGCAAAGTATTGTTTTCAACAATATATAATAATGTTATTTAAAGGGGGATATTTTTGGAAATAATACTGTGTCGCTTTATGATAATTTTGATTCTCACAAATACCCTTAATTATTTTCTAATGATTTTATTTATTATTTTGCAGGACTTTATTAATTTATTTTTCTCTTGAAATAACGAGAATTTATTACTTGTTCGGAATCTACTTTAAGCACGTCCTGGAATCACTGTTCATACCTTACTTGTTCGGAATCTGCTTTAAGCGCATCCCGGAATCACTATTCATACCCTACGTGGATAAATGTAGCGTAAGGATGAAAATCACATATACTTTTTGAGATAAGAAAAAAGTATGGTTAAACAACCATACATTTTCAGCAAAGTATGGAAGAAGAACCTTAAGTTAGGAAAGAACCTTATGTTTTGGTTATTAGAAAAGTATGGAAGGAGAACCGTACGTAGGTACTAAACGTTATGTTTGTTTCTCAAAAGTTTGGTTCATCAACCTTACTTTTGTGAACAACCATACGTTCTTGGAAAAGTATGGATTAATTAAAAGTATGGATCTTTTACCATACGTTTGAGATTTGAAGAAAAAGTATGGATGATCAACCCTAAGTTTATGATCAACATTACATTGTGAACCTTACGTTTGAAGACTATGTTATCAACCATACGTTTGGAGGTCACATTATCAACCTTACGTTTGGCGTCAGAAAGTTTTGAAAGACAATATTTTTATGCAACGGTCAGCAAGCTAATTATTGGGAAGATTTCAAGCTGGATTTAAAGTCGTTTTTAAAGTATGACTTTGACCGATTCAAAGCCGTTTTATCATTGGATTAAAGATTGAATTAAAAGGATCTTTTTATGCTGAGTTTTCAGGGAAGTTATGACTACTCTGTAAGTTCAAATTTTTGAATATTGCGAATCAGAAGGCGACTTTTATGGATCTAAATGTGCAGGAGATCTGCTCAGCTTTATTATATATATGTTCTCTCTGAAAAAAAAACACCATATATATACGGAAGAGTGGTGATCAATCTTTTAATTTAAAAAAGCTGAAAAACAGAGACTGCAGAAAATCACGTTGACCTGCTGATTCAAAAAGGAGTGTCAAATATCTATTCATTTAAAGAAGAAGGAACTTGATAGAAGATTCACTTGTTCTGCATCGAATATCAACTGTGGATCTTCTACTGCTGAATTTGTGAACTATATCTTTATTTCTATTGCAATCGGATCGACTCAGAACTGCTTCGACTTGAAAATAAATATTTCTAGAGATGACGATTTATCTGTTGTCAATTGCATTCTGTTGCATTGTGAAGATCATCTGGAAAAGATTATTTCTGAAATTATTTTTATCTTGAGTAACCAGCTTCTCGTACTAAGCTGTGCAGGTTCGTGTTTGAACCAGAAGTCTTTGTTTTTTCTTGGATTGTAAAGGTGTCAACTGCCAGTATTTAGTTGTGGACTGGTCTTTTGAAATGAGAACTAGATAGTGAAAATCATCAAGCTCGTGGAGTCGAGCATTGGTGGAGTGGACTAGGGGCCTTCTATTCCCTGAACCACTATACATCTTTGTGTCCCTGCTTTTATTTATTTCCGATGTATGACCAAATCTGACAAATCAAAGAGGACAGAACTTGTTCAATCAAAGAATTAATGAAAAATCTTAAAGACACAATTCACCCTCCTCTTGCGTATAATCTGTATATTCAGGATCCAACAATTGGTATCAAAGGAGGAGCTTCTGATAGAGCCTTAGCATGCTAGAAGCATTTAAAGATTATAATAGAGCATCATAACTGATACAAGAGAAGGTATGTCAATGGTCAGAGCACCATATTTAAATGGAGAAAACTATGGATGATGGAAATCATGCATGATAATATATCTGAAAAACCTCAGATATAAAGTATATTCAAAGATTCTGACTCCTTATGAAATTATTGAAAATCCTGAGACATGGAGTGCTGCTACAGAGCTAGAGTATGATATGAATTCAAAGGCTATGAATGCAATCATCTGTGGTTTAGGACCAGATAAATTTAACAGAGTATCTCAGTGCCCGACAGCATATGAGATGTGGCAGACAATAGTTGTGGCATATGAAGGAATAGACAATGTGAGACAAATGAGATATGCAACTGCAAAACTGAAATTTGATACTTTCAAAATGTTTAAAGGAGAAACCATTACCCAAATTAATGGGAGATTGATAGAAATTGTCAATAATATAACGGCTTTAGGAGAACCTATCAAGCAAGATGATCAAGAATTAAAAGTACTATGGGTACTTCCTACTCGGTGGAATGGTATCTCTACTGCAATCAGACAATCAACACCTATCAAAAATCTAACCATGAGAGAGTTGATTGGTATACTGATGATGTATGAAGTTGAAATGCAAGATGAGGCAAATGAGAATAATTTCTACATCAAAAAGAATGATATTTCCTTGAAATTAACTTGACAACAAAAAAATAGAAAGATGAAGAATAGAGAAGTCAAAGCTAAATCAGAGAGCTCTGACTCATCAAACTCAGATGAAGAACTGGCTCATCTAGCCAGGAAATTTAGAAAGTTCTACAGTAAGAAAAGAGGCTTCAAAAAATCCTTTAAGAAATATGATAAGGAATTAAGATGCTATGAATGCAAAAAGATGGGGCATATCAGACCAGATTGCCCACAATTGAAGGAATCAAAGAAGAAGAAATTTTTCAAAAGAAATGACTATGAGCAGAAAGACAAGAAATCTATGAAATCCACTTGGAGTGTATCTGAAGACTCCAGTATCCCTCCTGAATCAAGCTCAGAGAAATAAGAAGGCAATCTAAAATCAAACATGTGTTTCATGGCAGAAACTGATGCGGTACACTCATATTACTCCTCTGACTCAAATAGTGAATCAAATTATGAATCAAGCTACACAAATGAAAAACTTGCAGCCTACTGCAACATGCTTGAAGAAAAATATGACTCACTACTTAAGAAACATAAGTCACTAAAGAACAAACATAAAGATGTTTCAGATGAAAGAGATATAATGCTGAAACAATATAAGGAATTAAATAATAAATACAATTCTATTAACACTAACTATATTAATTTTGAATCAAGAATAAAAACACTACAGACTGAAGTAGAATCTTACAAACAGGCTGCATTGGTTTTTACAAAAGGGGAGAATTCATTAAATGAAATTCTTTGAAAAACTGTCATTAAAAAAGAGAGATTTGGAATTGGCAGTAAAGGAGAAAACCCTAAGATATATAAAAATTATTTTGGTCCTAGCTCTAAAAAGGTTAATTGTAACTTTTGTGGGATAAAGGGACATATAGCTAATAATTGTTTCTTAAGACAACCTCAAATTTTTGGTATTAAGAAAACCTATGTTTCAAAAGACATATATGATTCATTTGATTTTAAAAGAACAAAGCAAATCTGGATACCCAGATCATTGCTTGCTAACACCCCTAGACCCAACAAAATATGGGTACCAAAGCAATTTGTTTGAATGTCTTTGCAGGTAGCAGGCCACCAGAGAAGAAAAGATATATGGTACATGGACAGTGGCTGCTCAAAACATATGAGTGGAAACTCATTGAATTTTTCTTCACTCACTCAAAAGGAAGGAGGACTTGTCACATTTGGTGACAATTCCAAAGGAAAAATTGTTGGCATTGGAACTATTGGAGATCAAAAAACAGTCTCAATCAACAAAGTACTTTATGTACAAGGATTAAAACAGGATCTGATAAGTATCTATCAAATTTGTGATGATGGATATACGGTTGACTTTACTAACAATTGTTGTACTATTTCTAAAGATAAACTGTTTAAATTTAAAGCACTAAGAACTGATAATGTATATACTTTGGATTTAAATTCCTTGTGTAAACAACAAGTAAACTGCTTGACTGCTAAAGTGAGTGAATCTTGGATCTGGAATAAGAGACTTGGACATTGTAATATGTATTTTTTAAATAAGTTATCTAAGAAACTTTTAGTTTCTGATTTACCTAGTCTCAAATTTGAAAGTGACCGATTTTGTGATGCATGTCAACTTGGCAAGCAACACAAATCATCCTTCAAATATGTTAATAAATCTTGCTACATCTAAACCTCTAGAACTTATTCATATGGATTTGTTTGGACCCTCAAGAGTAGCAAGCTTAGCTGGTAAATTATATATATATGTTTTAGTTGATGACTATTCAAGATTTACATGGATTTTATTTTTGAAATTTAAAAATTAAGCTTTTACTTTATTTGAAAGTTTCTGTAAATCTATTCAAAATGATAAAGGTTTTAATATAATCTCATTGAGAAGTGATCATGGTGAAAAATTTGAGAATCAGGAATTTAATTCCTTTTTCTCAAACATGGGCATTAAACATACCTTTTCTGCACCAAGAACACCTCAACAGAATGGGATTTTAGAAAGGATAAATAGAACAATTCAAGAAATGGCTAGAACTATGTTAAATGAATATAGCCTACATATATATTTTTGGGCAGAAGCTATGAATACAACTTGATATATAATTAATAAAGCTTTAATTAGACCTATTTTGAAAAAGACACCCTATGAACTATATAATAACAGAAAACTTAAAGTAATTACTTTAAAGTTTTTGGATGCAAGGTTTACATCTTGAACACCAAAGATAATCTTGGTAAGTTCGATCAAAAATATGATGAAGGTATTTTCTTAGGATATTCTACTACTTCCAAAGATTATAGAGTCTATAATAAGAAGTCAATGATTGTTGAAGAATCAGTTCATCTAAGATTTGATGAATATGATCCCTTTGAGAAAAGTACAGATCAAATGGATGAACTTGACTCTAATGATAACATGAGACTTGAGAACTTAAAGAACGATTTTGAAAATGATATAAAATAAATTCATTATAGTTCAGAGGAACATAATACTGAAGAACCTTTAAATGTTTTTCCTAGATAGTATAGAACCCTAAAGAATCACCCTTTAGAAACTGTGATAGGTGACTTAGATACAGAAATTCAAACTAGAAGAAACTTAGGAAACCTAGTGGAATTATCTGCCTTTCTATCTCAACAAGAACCCAAGACTATAGAAGATTCTTTAGATGATTAAAGCTGGGTAATATCAATGAAAGATGAATTAAACTAGTTTAAAAGAAATGAAGTTTGGGAATTAGTGGAAATACCTAAGAATTATCCAGTAATAGGAACCAAATGGGTCTTTAGAAATAAATAGGATGACCAAGGCACAATAACTATAAATAAAGCAAGATTAGTATCTAAAGGATACAATCAAGAAGAAGGAATAGATTATGATGAGACTTTTGAACCTGTAGCTAGGTTAGAAGCCATTATAATCCTTTTAGCCTATGCATATTATATGAATTTTAAATTATTTCAAATGGATGTTAAATCTTCCTTTTTAAATGGTTATTTAATGGAGGAAGTTTATGTTGAGCAACCTCCTGGTTTTGAAAATTCTCAAAAACCAGATTCTGTTTTTAAATGTACTAAAGATCTTTATGGACTTAAACAAGCACCTAAAGCTTGGTATGAAATATTAATTTCTTTTCTTTTGAAAAATTATTTTACTGTTGGAATGGTTTACCCAACACTCTTTAAGAAAACTGTAAAAAATAATGTTTTATTGGTTCAAATTTATGTTGATGATGTAATTTTTGGATCAACTAATAAAACCCTTTGTCATGAGTTTTCAAAGTTAATGCAAAAAAAATTGAAATGAGTATGATGGGAGAACTAAAATTCTTCTTAGGACTTCAAATTTATTAAAATTATTTTGGAAATGTTTTGAATCAAAGCAAATACATTACGGATTTACTTAAGAAATTTGGACTTGAAAACAACAAGACATTTACAACTCCTATGTGTACTAATATAAAACTTGATTTGGATGAAACTGGAAAATCAGTTGACAACAAGTTAAATAGAGGTATGATTGGTAGTTTATTATATCTTACTACTAGAAGGCCAGATATAATGTATTCAGTATGTCTTTGTGCTAGATTTCAATCAAATCCTAAAGAATCTCATCTAACTGCTGTTAAAAGAATTTTTAGATATTTAAAATGAACTGTTTTTCAATCTCTTCTTTATCCTAAAACTTCGGATTTTAATTTCTTTTTATATTCAGATGCTGACTTTGGAAGTTTTAGATTATATAGAAAAAGAACATCAGGAACATGTCACTTTTTAGGAAAGTCTTTAGTGTCATGGTCTAGTAAGAAACAACATTCAGTTGTCTTGTCAACAGCCGAGTCAGAATATTTTTTTGCTGGCAGTTAATGTGCACAAGTGTTGTGGATGAAAAATACTCTTATGGACTTTGGATTAAATTTTAATAATACACCTATTTTATGTGATAATATAAGTGCAATTAATATTTCAAAAAATCCTATTATTCATTCTAGAACTAAGCACATTGATATAAGGCATCACTTTTTAAGAGATCATGTTATTAAAAAGGATATATTTTTAGAATTTATAAATACTGAAATTCAATTATCTGATATTTTTACTAAACCACTTTCCACTGCAAGGTTTGATTTTATTAAGGGGGAGCTAGATTTATTTGATTTTAAATAAAATTTTACTTCACAATTTTTTTATTCTGCTTAAAAATAATTTTGCTATTTTTTTTAAAACAGAATAAGTTTCTTTTATCTGCGTAATCTATTTTATTTTTAAATATGTGTAATGATTATTAAAAACACAAGAATCAAGGTTGTTAGAAAACCCTTTTGACTTCTGAACCGTTTTACTTCTATCGAAACACTTTCAAACGCCTAACACCGACCTCTACTCGTGAACCCTAATCTTTAAACCTCTGAAACCCTATCCTTCAAACCTTCAGAGATTCTAGTAGAAATGGTAAGGACTAAAAGAGCCAGTGAAGCTGAGACAAGCAATGTCAAGAGACAACGCTCAGAAGGAAGAAAAATCTTACAGGGCAAGGTAATCGATCTCGACTGGTTATTTCAGACAAATATACTATTGAAACAAGAAATGTCGTTTCAGAACCTTGGACATACATTCAATTGTGAAAATATATAATTTCTTTATGAGGTAGAACTTAGATACTTTTTCAAATCTATACAGTTTAGTCTAGGGAATACTGAGGATAGTATGATGGCTAAGATAGAGGATAGGGATTTCTCAATCTCATCAGTAGAAATTGGTCAGATTCTCAACTGCCCTCATGAGGGAGTTTTTAATTTTGATTTGAATAATATAGGAGATTTTGTGCATAAATCCGAGGACATTATGTCTTTTTTGTTTGGAACATATACTATTAAGAAAATGATGGTGAAAGATTTAGAAACAGATCAGAACATCCTGGTTAAATTTGTTTAGACAAGAATAGCTCCCAGAATGGCAGAAATGGAAAATATTTTGTACCCTGATATGTACATAATGTATCTTCTGTTGAGTGATATCAAGTTAAACTTCCCAAGGTACATGGTCAGGTACCTCAATTACTGATGTCAAAGTGATGCCCGGGTGAACTTTTACCCTTTCGGTTGATTTATTTCTAAACTTTTGCTTAGAAAGACATGGTGAGATTAGTGGATGCTCGAGTACACTATCATCACAGTAATATGTTTAATGCTGGAACTTTGAGGAATATTGGACAATTTTGGAGCACCATTAAAGGAAAACTCTTACCATTAGGAGATGAGGAAGGCTTAGAGAGTGCTCAAACTCAACCTACTAAGTCCAAGGAGGGACATGCTGAATCAAGAGTCGGCAATGTAGCAAGAAAGATCCAATTTGAAGTGGAAGATGCTGAAGAAGAAAGAAGTCAGGAGGGACTTCAATCTCGAAGAACTTGAGCTGTTAATGAGGAAATTACTTCCCTTGCATTGGCAACAATTGAAGATTTAATTGCTTATTCTTTTGTAAGAGAATATGTTATTGATAAGACCATGGAAGTTGTTAGTGAAAGGACATCACCAGTAGAGGGATCAGAATCTCAAGAAGAACCTCAAAGGGAGAATCAAGAACAGATTGTAGCTGATGTTGAAGTTACACTTCAACAGGACCAAGATAAGGAGGCAGTGCCTAGTGAGGAAGTGGTCAGACCTCAGGAAACTCCTAAAAATGTTGTTCTCGAAAATCCAGTGGAAAACCAAGATGCTGATGTTTGTGGTGAGTATTCTTATGAAGCTCACACAGAAGTAATTCAAGAGGATTTTTCTGTGGAGGAGTCTGCGGAGTCTAAGGAAAAATTTTTGGACCAACCTACTCAGGACAAAGAAAAAGAGAAATCTGATGCTGAATCATTACCTTTGGTACTTCTGCATCATCCAGAGCCTGAGAATGTGAATCAAGCATAGGGTGCCTCTGATTCAAGGAATAAAGAAGTTAAAGAACTGTACAAAAAGGTGTCTCAGTTAGAATCTGAGAATGTCACTCTCAGAAATTCCTTAACCTTCGAACAATTGAGATTTCAAAAGCTGAAAGAGAGTACAGTTTCAAGGAAAGAAGTTAAAATTTTTAAAGAGGATATGCTGAATTCAGTTGCAAATTTGAAATATGAAATGATTTTGAAGATAGATTTATCAGATCTAAAGTTGTTTATGGAGAACCAATTTGCATCAGTTGCAAATAGTACTGTTAGTGGATCGGGTACTTCACCTAATTTAATCCGAAGATTTCAAGCCATCATAGCCGTGATGAGCAACATGAATGACCAGTTACAAGACCTTCAATGTAACAGTGCTCCATTATCAGTGTTGCTAGACAATCAGAAATTTTTAGTGGATCAACTGATATCTAGTGATCCACCAATCAGAAATCTATTAAATCAGATGTCAGAGAAGCTGTCAATGTTTATCGAAAAATAAGAAAGGATGCATGAGTTTTTCAGAGTCAATTTAATCTAGGATATTCATATGAATCAAGAGAACAGAGAGCTCATTATCAAACTTGGAGATGGGATGATGAAGAGACTCAGGGAACAGTTCATAGAAATCAATTCTGCAATTCAGAGGAGATAGAACCTATTGCCTATCTTGCATAAACCTTGATTCCTGTGTTTATCATACTTGTATCTATTTTTCATTTTTAATGAAAATTTATTTCTTCCATTCTATTTGTTTTAATGTCTTTATTTTTGATATTCCAGTACTCCATATTTAATTATTGATAAACAGTTAATAATAGCATTTACCTACAGTTCAGTGAAACATTAAATGTGTTCAAATCCATAATTTATCATTCTTTTTTATATCACAAAATGGGGAGAAATTTGGATAAATGAAACATTTTATTTTAAAAACCCTTGTTTATTCAGAGGGAGAAATTTGGAAAGAAAAATTATTTTATTTATCAAGGGGATAAATTTTTATTTATTGAAATTTTTATTTATTTTGTTAAAATGAAAATATTATTTTATTCTCTCAAAATTATAAAACTTTATTTAACTAATTTTGAGAGTTAATTTCATTTAATTTGTTTTATTATCTTATGGGTTTTGGGATCATCAAAAAGGGGGAGATTTTTGAGAAAATTATTGTTTTAAACAATATATAATAATGTTATTTAAAGGGGAAGATTATTGAAAATAATAATTTGTCTCTTTATGATAATTTTGATTCTCACAAATACCCTTAATTATTTTCTAATGATTTTATTTAGTATTTTCCAGGACTTTATTAATTTATTTTACTCTTGAAATAACAAGAATTTATTACTTGTTCGGAATCTGCTTTAAGCGCGTCCTGGAATCACTATTCATACCCTACGTGGATAAATGTATCGTAAGGATGAAAAGCGCGTATAATTTTTTAGATGAGAAAAAAGTATAGTTAAACAACAATACGTTTTCAGAAAAGTATGGAAGAATAACCTTACGTTAGGAAGGAGCCTTATGTTTTGGTTATCAGCAAATTATGGAAGGAGAACCGTATGTAGGTACTAAACGTTATGTTTTTTTCTCAAAAGTATGGTTCATCAATCTTACTTTTGTGAACAACCATACATTCTTGGAAAAGTATAGATTAAGTAAAAGTATGGATCTTTTACCGTACATTTGAGATTTGAAGAAAAAGTATGGATAATCAACCCTATGTTTATGATCAAACATACGTTGTGAACCTTACATTTGAATACTATGTTATCAACCATATGTTTGGAGGTCACGTTATCAACCTTACGTTTGGCATCGGAAAGTTTTGAAAGATGATATTTTTATGCAACGGTCAGCAAGCTAATTATTGGGCAGATTTCTAGCTGGATTTAAAGTAATTTTTAAAGTATGACTTTGATCGATTCAAAGCTTTTTTATCATTGGATTAAAGATCGAATTAAAAGGATCTTTTTATGCCGAGTTTTCCGGGAAGTTATGACTACTCTCTAAGTTCAAATTTTTGAATATTGCGAATCAGAAGGAGACTTTTATAGATCTAAATGTGCAGGATATATGATTAGCTTTATTATATATATGTTCTCTCTAAAAAAACACCATATATATACGGGAGAGTGGTGATCAATATTTTAAATTAAAAAAGGTGAAAAACAGAGACTGTAGAAAATCACATTTATCTACTGATTCAAAAAGGAGTGTCAAAGCTCTGTTCATTTAAAGAAGAAGGAACTTGATAGAAGATTCACTTGTTCTGCATCGAATATCAACTGTGGATCTTCTACTGCTGAATTTGTGAACTATATATTTATATCTATTGTAACTGGATTGACTCAGAACTGCTTTGACTTGAAAATAAATATTTCTAGAGACGATGATCCATCTGTTGTCAATTGCATTCTGTTGCATTGTGAAGATCATCTGGAAAAGATTCTTTCTAAAATTCTTTTTATCTTGAGTAACCAGCTTCTCATACTAAGCTGTGTAGGTTCATGTTTGAACCCGAAGGCTTTGTTTTGACTTGGATTGTAAAGGTGTCAACTACCTATATTCAGCTGTGGACCGGTCTGTTGAAACGAGGACTAGATAGTGAAAATCATCAAGCTCGTGGAGTTGAGCATTGGTGGAGTTGACTAGGGGCTTCTGTTCCCCGAACCACTATACATCTTTGTGTCCCTGCTTTTATTTATTTTCGTTGTATGACCAAATCTGACCAAGCAAAGAGGACAGAACTTGTTAAATCAAAGAATTAACGAAAAATCTTAAAGACACAATTCACCCGCCTCTTGTGTATAATCTGTATATTCAGGATCCCACACCCATCCTTCCTCTTATAAAAGGGAATCACCTCTAACCCTTACTTACACCTCTCAAGCCCCCTTGGCTCATTGAAACCCTGCTCAAATAATCTACCAACATCCTTATATTCCTCTTATAATCCATTCTTTGGGAAGAAGGAAATTCCATAAAGCCTTTTGGCTTAAATCAAAGGGTGTTACACGTTTTAGAGGTAGCATCTCTTCTAAAGTTACTTTCCATTATTTTACCTCTTCTCTCTCTATTATATTATTATTCTATATGATTAAATAAAAACACCAGTATACTAAATATAATAGTATGTTGTAATGATAAGTGTTCTAACTACACTTTCACACACCTCCGTCTAATGATTACGAACATATTGTTTCTATGTAAGGAGAACTTATGCCTCACGAAACGATGATTGTTCAATTTTCTCCTACCACCTCTCATGGTAGCCATTATGATGGAATTTTATTTATATATGATATATATTATATTTATCTTGTCTCTATTATACTGTAATTATTATTTACAAACATACACATATGCTTTTCATGATGTGTAAATACGATAATTTCATTTGAGGAAGTGTGTACTACCACCCCCTCAAAGTGATATGACTTGTTCATGCCATACATGGAACATATAAAGTATGGAATTAATGAACTAATGTAACATATATATCATATTATAGTATACTATAATCTTAATATACCTATGTATCATTATGTTTTCATTCCTTTAAATATTAAATGGAAATGAAAGTAATGTTCATGCGTATGTACGACTTACCGTCTCCATGAACGGTGAATTTAATATCATATCTCCAAATGTTATGGACTATTAAAAATAAATATATATTGGATATATATGATATATATGATATCTATATAATAAATACGATTCTAGAGATAATGGAATTTTGACCAAATAGACAATTAATAATTATAACAAGGTCATTTTTGACTCAAGTACCGAACATCGACAAAATGACCAATATGAACACGAATAATTACATAATAGCAATGAAATAAGTGATATAAAAGGAATAATAAATATGAAAAAGGTTCATAATCAATTATAAATTAACTTAATTTTATTATTTAAAAAGAACAAGGAACATACGTGATGAATCAGACTCAAGGTAATGGAACCTTTCACAATCCTCTTTTAGTCAAACACTTCTTATATGTTATGTCTTTTAATTTTGTTTTCTTATGTAGGTATATGTCCTTTTATCCTTATTGTTTTAAATTTTATTTTCATGTGATGAGGGACCCTTTTCCCTCCCGTCAACTCATTTTATGAATTTTAAAGTGACGTCATTATGCTACCAAAATTTCATTAGGGACTTCATCTATATATCCTTTCATTGAAGCATATTTTGATAATATAAATCTTCTTCTTTTATACGGTTCATAATAAAACACATTGAATTTTAATTTCATTTAAAGGAAATATTTTATCTATGAAACTTTTTACTAAACGGAAAAAGGAATACTTTTTACCGTATGTGGAAACAATGACCTCTCCACCGTCGTAATCGTTATTTGGATTCTTCTATAAGACTTAATGTTTTTAAAAAGAAAATAAATAACTTACTGCCTTTTTGGGTTTTTATATTGAAAATTGTTTTTTGAAATGGATTGAGTATTTCAATATCTTGAAATTATTTCTTGTGATTAAAAATACAATGTTATCAGTGAAATGTTGATATTTGAAATATTCTATATGTTATGATTATATAATTGTACTTGGACATTTTATGGGTGGCTAAATTATAAAAAAATGATGGGTGGTTTCATGAAAAACAAAATAATGGGTGGTTCCATGATAAACTAAGGACGGGTGGTTACGTTATATCCTCAAATTCATCGTGTATGAAAGTCAACTGTATGACTATTACATTTAGTGATATGTGTGGAATTCAACCATATGGTTATCATATTTAAGTATGTTTATGTCCCAAGTAACATTTATATGTTATATGTTTCTTTCTACGGTCTTGTGGTAATATTTTTGTTACAAAAATAGTATCTAATGAGCTTGTATTCAGTGAAGTTTTTTCACTACTTCTTAAAGGTGAAAAGTATTACTTTATGATAAAACATTCATGGTTTACATGTTGTTTCGAAAAAATAATAGTTTTCCCTATTTTTGTATCCCTTAATGAGATTTTTATGCTCATCCTAGGTATTGAAATATTTTTGATAGGAATTAAATATGAATAAGGTTAAGGATGGTATCAAGGAAAATTCATGCTATTAAACATGTTTCTTTTTAAAGAGTTTTTGTTTTTGTGAAAAAAATGGATATTGAGTAGAGGTTTCTACTAGTAATATTCAAGTTTTTATGAATAACTTATAACATAATTCTCTAAATCAATAAACCTTAAATATCCTCAATTTGAATTATTAACTTAATTCAAGATTATTTAATGTTTCTGGTTGGGGGCCTTATAGTTGGTATTAGAGGTCGGTTTAGATAACTTTCGCAATTAGGGAGTTATTTAAGCATAAGTGGCATGTTTTATATAACCATAGTGGTTAGAATATTATAAATATTCATATTTACTTTTGATAAATTGAATTAGTTTAAGATAACATGAATAATTATATCTTTGGGTTTACCCTCCTCATAATATATTATACGATGATTTTACTGATATACTGACACAGACCTTTTGGGTTTTATTAAATGGATGGATCTAGAAGGCACCAAAGTAACAATGGATGTGAAGAAAACTATGATGGTTTTATGAATAAGAAATAAAATTAAATGGAAGATACAATGAGAACTCTTTTGGTTATTCTTAAATAACTATCTGGAGTCATGATTGACCACTTGAACCTTGGTGATTTTTCTAATGCATCATATATGTGAGAAACTAATCCCTAGGGATGTTCAGTTAATAATCATAAAGGTAAGTATATTCAAAAACCTATGTGTCATGTATGTGGAAAGAAACACCTAGGAAAATTCTTTAAAGGTACATGAAGAAGTTTCGGATGTGGTAATGAAAGTCCTAAAGCAACAACCTACCATAGAAAAAGAAAGCATCCAGTTGACTCCAGGAAAAGGAAAGAAGTTATTTCTGAAGGATCAATTGAATGTTTTAAATGTGGTGTTCATGTTCATTACAAAAATATGTTTCCTATGAAGAAGGTTCAGGAATGGTATCTGCAAGACTGTAGAAATATATGTTTACCAATACCAAATTTCAATCCAATTGAGGATGATGAAACTGACAATGACCTATGAAAGGTATGTATTATTTCTTAACTGGTGTATTGAAATTATTGAATCTTAGGATATCATGCATGATTTTGTTTTTTTGAAATAAGTATTTCAAAATAAATTGGAACAAAATGGTTACAATATCATTAAGAGTGTTGGACGATTAAGATTTCTAAATTTTAGAAATTCTAGAGTTATGATGGATATCTAGGTGATAAAATATTTATAAGTATTAATGCTCTTTTTTGATGGGATTACAATGGAAAACATTTATATGGTATGTGTAACCTTGAATTTTGTTATGTGAAAATGCTATTTGAGGAAGAATTATATTTTATTTTGTGGATATAGTTATAAAAATACATTTTCATTTATATGATCCTTGAATTTGAGGCAATTACAGGTTATTGCTTTTGGGGATGAAAAAATAGATGTATGATATATCCTTTTAGGTTAAAATATGTTATGGTTATTTTTAAAGATTTTATCTCATTTTCGGAATGTTTTAATAATTATATTGTTTTTGAAAAATGGCAACATGCAGACTGTGTGACAACCCATCATGTCAGACAAAGTTGTGGGAATTGAACCCATAACCAATGTCCGATAGATATTTATCACCTACCACTAGACTATGTGATGTACCTAGTTAGTATGACCTATTATTTTTAGTTAAATGATTTTATGGATCAAGAATAATTTTATTTTGGGAACTTATGTTTTATCAAATGGATATCCTTATTATAAAAAAAATGATTTGGTGGTTAAGTTATAAATCTTACTTTGGAAGACGTTCACTCTTTTTGGAACACTATATTCCAAAGGAAAATATAATACTATGGGATTTCATTTTAGTAATGGTTGAATTTAATTTTGGAAGAATATATGTTTTTATTGTGTACTTACAGTGATTCAGGTTATTTATGGAAATGATTATCATTTTCTTGGAGAATATGTTATTAGGTTAATTACTTTTCAGAATGAGACTTTAAGAGTAGTTGATGTTATTTGGAGATAAATTTTAACAATTATCGTGTAAGACTATGTGATAATATTCTTCTGAGTTCTTGGTTTCAATTTTAGTTTGGATTATATTAGTGAATTATAATGAAAATTTTATATTGAATGGTATTTGTTGAACTTTGGGTATTGTTTGTTGAATTTTGTAGATTAAGAGTAGTATTTCTTTTTATAAAGGATTATTCTTTTTGGGGACTATATGATCTTATACTAACCATTTTGGTTTTGGTTAATGTATAAAGATAGGTGAAATATATGTTTCATCTTTTGTGGATTATGTGATTTTCTAGAAGTTGATTCTAGGACATCAGATGTGAACAAATAATCATGAATAATCATGATTTTGAGAAAAGATGAGTTTTCTGTAGAAATTTATTAAGGTATGAAAAACCTGTTTACAAGTAAGTATATTTTCTTATGTTCTTAGTCAGTCTCATAAATAAACTATAAAAATTTATGAAAAGGTACTCAAAATAAAAAACGTTTTCCATTTACTTTTCCTATTGGGGAATCCAAGATTTTTTAACCTATCACAAGCTTGTAATTTTCTGGTGGTTAACTTTCTCCTGATTAGGTTTTCTATCACTCTCCATCAGAACATGATTGTTAGTTTCACTTACATATCTAAGTTTTATTACATGGAATCCTAGTATGGGTTATCTCTAGTGACCTTTTTACTTCTCTTTATTTCTTTTAATGTGACAGTTTTATTGACTCTTTTCCCGGTGTGGGAATTTCAATGATGTTTCATAGCCCAATTTTAAAATTGCGAGGAAGAAATTTCCAAAAGGGGGAAGGATCTAACGACATAGGTATAAGACCCCAGCCTTAAACCTTACTTAATATTGAATTAAATGAATAATTAACATTTAGGATCTTTTCAGGTTTAGAGTTTTAGAGAATTAAGACATAGCTATTACATCTCACAAGATTACAAAGTAGAAACTTATACTAAGTTTCCAAAAAATAAAAACTCTTAAAAAGAAACATGTCTAGTTCCATGTTTTAGATAGCATGAATTTCCCTCAATCCCATCCTTGACCCTATTCCACATTAAGTCCTCTGAAAAACATTTCAAAAAAAACTTGGGGTGAGCATAAAAAGCTCAGTAAGGGATACACAATGAATGAAAATTGTTAGTTTTTCAAAACAACAAGTAAACCATGTATACTTTATCAAAGTAATACTTTTCACCTTTATGAAGTAGTAAAAACTCTTCACTAAAATAAAAGATCATTACTTACCATTTTGTAACCAAAATATTACCATAAAACCCATATAAAGATTACATAACATATATAGGTAACTTGGGACATAAACATACTTAAATGGAATAATCATACGGTCGACTTCCACACATATCACTTAATGGAATAGCCATATGGTCGACTTCCATACCCAATGCATTGGAGGTTATAACGTAACCACTCGTCCTAGTATTCACGGCACCACCCGTCATATGGTTTATCACATAACCACCCGTCAAATGTCTAAGTACCATTATAAAATCATAAGACATAAAACAAATATAATGGAAAGAAAACATTTCCACACTTTGATCACAATATATCACTTAAATATATTGACATAACAAATCCATTATAAAAAACCCTTTTCAATACCAAAATACATAAAACAGTATATGGTATTTATTTAATTTTAAAAAAACATTACGGCTTGTTGAGGAAGCCAAAGACCAAATAATACTCACGGCGGCGGAAAAAGGTCGTTGTCACCGCGTACGTTAAAAGAAACATTCCTTTTTATCGTTTAGTAAAACGCTTAGTAGAAAAAGATTACTTTTGTATGAAAGTCAAAGTAAAAGGGGTTTATACACCGTATAAAAGAAAGTTGTGTATAAAACGAAATATGCCTCAATGAAAGGAGATTGAGACGAAGTCCCTTACCTCGGGTCCGACTTGACTCGATCATTCTTTAACGTCCTGAATAATAAACTTAAGTTAATTTATACTTGATTAAGAACATTTTTCAAGTTCATTATTCCTTTTATATCACTTATTTCCATGTTATAAACATTATGTAATCATTTATGTTAATAATGTTTGTTTTTCGATATTTGGTTCTTAAGTCGAAAGTGGACTTCTTACAATTACATGTTGTTCGTGTGGTCAAAGGTTCATTATATCCAGAAGGATATTCATGATTTGGATATCATATATATCATATATATCCAGAATATACATGTATTTATAATATTACATAATCATTTAGAGGTAAGAAATGAAATGCACCGTTCATGGAGACGGTAAGTCGTACGTATGCATGAACGCTACTTTCATTTCTATGTTATATTAATGGAATCAAAAATAAATGAGAGTTATGTGTATTTTAATTCCAGAATTATATTCATCACATAGATGTAACATACATCATATATATCCATTATATATATGTACTTATAATAGTACATTACATTTGGGGATAAGAAATGAAATGCACCGTTCATGGAGACGGTAAGTCGTACGTACGCATGAACGCTACTTTTATTTCTATCTCATACTTTAATGGAGTGAAAAAATAATTATATAAAGGTGTATTATAATTCCAGTATAATATCATATATAATATCATTAAATCCATCCTTTATACATCCCACATATGCCATTAACGAATCAAATCACTTTGAGGGGGCGGTAGTCCGCACTTCCTAAAATGAAATTATCGTGTTTACCCACAATGGAAACCATAAAGGTATGCCAAAAATGAAAAATACAGAAGCTTAAGTAAAACATAAACATATTATATATCATATATAAATATAGTTACATCTTAATGGCCACCTTTGAGGGTGTTGGAAGAATATTGAACAATCATCATTTCGTGAGGCAGAAATTTTCCATCCACAGAAACAGTATGTTCTTTAACCATTAGATGTAGGTGTGTGTAAGTGTAGCTCGAATTATTCTAATAAAAACATCCTATTATATTGAATATACTGGATTTTTTACAAAATAAATTAATAAAAAGAGTTTAGGGGGGTTGAGAAGAAAAATAAAACAAAAGAACACAAGAGAAAACACTACCTTTAAAACGGGTAACTCTTTTTTATTTGAGCTCAAAGGCTTCTTTGGGAATACTTCTGCCCAAAGTGAGGCTTCTAGGAGTAATAGAGGGATGTGTATAGACAAAATGGGTAGATCTTGGACGAACCAAAGGCTTGAGAGGTGTGGGTAAATAGGTAGAGGTGGGGGCCTTTTATAAGAGGAGAGGAGGGGCACTCATGGAAAGTTAAGAAAAGATACTTTATTATAAAATGATTTTCGGATAAAAAGGGTCCCAAAATTATATATTTAGAGTATAAGGTGATAATAGTTCTAAACCCATCCATCCAATAGTTTTTTGACATGTGTAGGTCTTAGATTTTACATTATCATTTCATTTTATTTAAATCGTTAAATAATGAGGTAATCGCTGCATCATCATGGTGTCATAAATAATTTAATTTATTTAATGTCTAAAAATTATAAAAAAAATATCATGATTTAGGAAATCTTTTTATCTTTCTAATTAATATTTATATTCAAAATTATGACTTGTATAACCCCATTTAAAAATTGTTTTAGTAAAACATCTCATGTTTGGGACATTTCTATTTTAACATTAAATAAAAAGTTATTAATTTAATTTTCCTACCAAAGTGGATCCATGGGGTCCCCAAGTTGACCTATGGATTTTCTTGGTCGTCCATGACACATCCAATAAGGGTAGGACATGTGTCTAGGTCATTTCATATTATTAAAACATTATTTTTACCTTAAACTACACTAATTACCTCTAATCCCGATTAATAATCTTAAAAGTTACTATTCACCAAAAAAATTATTTTAATCTCATTGAACCACATTTTACTTCCTAATGACAACCATGTATGTCCGATTTTTGAAATTAAAAATACAAAGGTGGTAAAATTTCATTTAAATGAAAAATCAGTTTTTTAAGTACCACTTAGTGGTTTCACTATTCATCAAAATTTGAAGTTTTTTTGAAAAATACCAAAACTTCACCCTAAGCTATATTTGATATTCCGAATTCAAAAATGATTTCTATTTTAAAAAATTCAAAACATATAAGTTTCATTAATTAATTCAATAATTAATTCCCACTGTCAGAGCAAATAGCGTGTTTTTATGAAACAATTAGTATCAAAAGATTGACACTAGTTTAAGTCCAATTTCAAAGTGAAATTAATTCCAATGACCACTATTGGATTAAATGGTAAAAATGTATTCTAATTTAACTCTAAAACCAATTCAAAATATAATCTAATCATATAAATAAATCTGATTAAAAGGAGGTTTTGAATTAAAATACAACATTTTTCACTATTCATTAAAAAAATGAACTTTATCGGAAAAATTCCAAAAATTTACACAAAGTAAATTTTGTTGTCCCGATTATAAAGAAGAGTTTTATTTGGTCCAATATAATGTATAAGAGTGACCAAAACTATATTTAAAGAAGGTTCGCCATGAAAAGGTGATAAGTCGGCCTTTAGTGAATATTAGAGTATCTATGCCTAAAATTGAATTCTTTTCTTATTTTAAGCCTTTATCTTTTATTGGAAAAATGTAAAACCATTTAAAAAACATATATAATCATATTTTAGTTGTTTCTATTCATTCCCACCAATAAAAAGACTACGTGTTAACTACCATTTAAAATAATATTATTATATTATTAGTGTGCAACGTAAGTTTTCAAAGAAACTCATTATTGCGTATCGAGTACGCTATCGAACATAGAACCCCCTTTAAAGTAAAATTAATATTTTATTCAAAAATATTTATAAATATAAAAATGCTTTATTCTTTATTTACCTGGGATGTTACATCCTTCCCCCCTTTTTGGAATTGCGTCCTCGTAATTTTATTCACTTATCAAAATAAGTGGGGGTATTTATCCCTCATAGAATTTTCAGATTCCCATGTTGCCTCTTCAACCATATTGTTTTTCCACAAAACCTTTACTTGGTGAATTACCTTATTTCACAACACTTTCTCTCTTCAGTCAAGAATCTAGACTGGTTGTTCTTCATAAGAGAGATTCTCTTCCAGCTGAACTACCTCTGGGCTCAAAACAGGAGATGGATCTGGCATATACTTTATGAACATAAAAACATGAAAAAAATTGTGTACCTGAGATAAACTCGGAGGTAATACCACTCTGTATGCAACTAATCCAACTTTCTCCAGAATTTCATATGGTCCAATGAACCTTGGACTCAACTTTCCTTTCTTACCAAATCACATCACACTTTTGAAACTTTGATAAAAACATGATCACCTACCTCGAAAGATAGATCCTTCCTCCTGTTGTCTGCATAACTTTTTTGTCTGCTCTGAGCTATTCTCATGTGTTTCTGAATCAACTGAACTTTTTCTGCCATCTCTTCTAACAATTCTGGTCTCATCAGCTTCCTTTCACCCACTTCATCCCAAAAATATGGAGTTTGACACTGCTACACATATAATGCCTCAAATGGTGCCATCTGTATACTGGAATGAAAACTATTATTATAAGAAAAATCAACCAAAGAAATATATTGGTCCCAACTTCCCTGATAATCCATCAAACAAGCACGTAGAACATCCTCCAATGTCTGAATTGTTCATTCTGACTACCCATATGATTGCGGATGAAAAGCTATACTAAAATTTAATTCAGTACCCAACGACTTCTAAAGGCCCTTACAAAATTTAGAAGTAAACCTGGGATCACGATCGGGCACAATGGAGAGGGAACTACATGTAACCTAACTATCACTTTAAGATACAATCGAGAAAGTTGATCTAGGGAAAAAGTATCTCATATAGTAAGGAAATGAGAAGATTTAGTCAAGCGATCAACAATAACCCAGATTCCATTATTACCTCAAGATGTCCTCGGTAATCTCACAACAAAGTCCATGGATATATTTTCTCATTTCCACTCTGGCACTGGTAGAGGTTGAAGCATCCCTTTCGGTAACTGCCGCTCTGCTTTAACCTGCTGACAAGTCAAACACTTCACAGTAAAATCAGTAATATCTCTTTTCATTCCATCCCACCAGTAATACTCCCGCAGATCTTTGAACATCTTAGTACTGCCAGGATGAACTGAAAATAGGGAACTATGAGCCTGACATAACAACTCACCCTTCAACTGTGAATCACAAGGCACACATAATATCTTCCCAAACCTCAAAACACAATCATTATCAATGTTGAATTCAGGCAACTTACCCTTCTGAACCAACTCTACCTTTTTCTGCAACTCACTATCTTCCCTCTGTGATTGCTTAATTATATCTGATAGGGATGATCTCACTGATACCTGAAACAAAATAGAATAACTTCCTACACCAACAACTTCTATGCCAAATTTCATCAAGTTAAAAACCAAAGGATCTCGTTCCAAATGTAGCATGGTTAATGAAGCATTACTTTTTCAACTCAAAGAATCAGCCACTTTATTTGCTTTTCCCGGATGGTAATGAATTGTACAATCAAAATCCTTGATTAATTCCATCCATATCCTCTGTCTCATGTTCAATTCTTTCTGAGTGAATATATACTTTAAAATTTTGTGATCAGTATATATTTCACTCTTTACTCCATACAAATGATACCTCCAAATTTTTAGAGCAAAAACAACAGCAGCTAATTCCATGTCATGTGTAGGGTAATTTACCTCATGAGTTTTCAACTGACGTGAAGCATATGCAATTACCTGATCATTCTGCATAAGGACACAACCAAGTCCTTTCAATGAAGCATCACTGTAGATAACAAACTCACTATTCTTGGAAGGAAGTGCCAAAACTAGAGCATTCACCAATCTTCTTTTCAACTCCTGAAAACAATCATCACATTGTTTTGTCCAGATAAAATTAACACCCTTCCGATTTAGCTTAGTCATTGGGCTAGATAATTGTGAAAAAATTTCAACAAACCTTCGGTAGTAACCTGCCAAACCAAGAAAACTACGGATCTCGGTTACATTTGTGGGTCTTGGCCATTCTTAAAAAACTTTTGTTTTAGCAGGATCAACAGTTATGCCATCTTTTGAAACAATGTGACCAAGGAAAGAAATTTGTTGTAACCAAAACTCACACTTGCTAAATTTTCCATACAGTTTCTTTTCTTTTAAGGTTTGCAAGATAACCCTTAAATGACTTTCATGCTCCTCTTTACTTTTAGAAAACACCAAAATATCATCGATGAAAACAACCACAAACTTATCCAAGAACTCATGGAAAATTCTATTCATAAGGTCCATGAATACAGAAGGTGCATTGGTTAACCCAAAAGGCATAACTAAAAATTCATAATGGTCATATCTAGTACGGAACGCAGTCTTCGGAATGTCTGCTTCTTTTACTTTCAACTGATGGTACCCCAACCTCAAGTCAATCTTCGAAAAATACTGAGCTCCCTGGAGCTGATCAAACAAATCATTGATATGAGGCAAAGGATACTTGTTCTTAACAGTAATGTTATTTAAGGCTCTATAATCAATGCAAAGTATCATTGATCCATCTTTCTTTTTAACAAACAAGACAAGAGAACCCCATGGTGATGTTCTAGGTCAAATAAAACCTTTATCTAATAACTCCTGTAATTGCTTCTTTAACTCTAAAAGTTCAACTTGAGCCATTCGATAAGGGGGTTTTGAAATTGGCTTAGAATCAGGAACTAAGTCAACAGTAAATTCAACTTCCCGATCATGAATAATACCAGGAAACTCATCAGGAAAAACATAAAGATACTCATATACCAATGGCAGATCATTAATCTGTACAGTCCCTTCATTTTCAACAAAATGTGAAAGGTAACATTCATTTCCATCTTTTACTAGTTTCTTAACTTCCTGATATGTTATCAAAATCATGGGTTCATTATTGTACACAAACTGAAAATCTTTCTGAAAAGAAACCATTTTATCTCTGCATTCAATCTTAGCATGATAAACAGAAAGCCAATCCATGCCCAAAATAACATCAAACATTAATAGAGGCAAAACAATAAGGTTTGCAGGTAGATTCTTTCCGCACACAAGGATAGGAAGGTTCTTATAATTCCTTTTTGTCTCAACGTTTACTCCGGGTGTTTTTACCATAATTTCAGGATTCATATCTTGAGATGGAATTTCCAATTTACTAGAAAAATTCTCAGAAATGAAAGAATTTGTAGACCCTGAATCAAAAAACACATTGGCATAATCTGAACAAACAAACAGTGTACCTGATACTACTTCATTCGATGGCCCAACATCTGCTGAAGTAGTTTCAAAGGATTTCACCACCCCTTTCTGCTTGTATTCTGGCTGCTTTTCCCTAGTTGAGTTCTTAGTTAGACACTCATTTGCATAATTACCCATTTCATTACACTTAAAACATCTTACCACTGGCTTTTCATTGCCTGCTTGATCATCTTCCTTAGAGTTATGAGCAATATGACCAAACTTACCACACCGAAAGCACTTTCCAAACTTGGATAAACATTCTCCAGGATGCATTTTACCATACTTCTCATAGGATGGATATTTTGTTTTCTTACCTCCTTGCTTCTTTGATGAATTCTTCCCCTTTGCCTGCCAACTGGACCTCTTATTCTGTAGTTTTTCAAAGAACACCTGATCATCAGCAAACTCCATTTCCACCTTTTATGCACATCAAACAAGTTTTTCATAACTTTTGAACTCACGAGAAGATAAAGCCATTCGATACTTTGGATTTAACCCTGAGTAAAAATGGTTGATTTTACTATCAAGATCTCGTATGAATATTGGAGCATACCTATCCAGTCGAGTGAACTTTGCTTCATAAGCATCCACTGAGTCATCCTCCTACCTCAATTCTAGAAATTGTTTTCCCATCCTAAGACGAACCACATTAGGAAAATATTTCTCAATTAACATACCTTTGAATTTGTCCCAGTGAAGATCATCAATCTCATCACTATCCATGATATTTTTCATCATCGACCACCACTGATCTGCTTCACCTTCAAAACGGTAAACAGCAAGACTAACCTTTTGATGTTCTGAACACCCCATGACATAAAAAATCTTATCCAGTTCTTTAATCCACCCTTCAGCTAGCACAGGGTCAGTTGATCCTCTGAATGATGGGGGATGTTTCCTCATGAAATGTTCCACCACTGACATGTTCCTCTGTGGTTGATCTGGCTGATCTGGTTCATGGATACCACCACCATTTATAGCCTAAGTCAATTGTGCCATCACTGCAACAAACTGTTCAGTTCCAATTCTGACCATCTCGGGTTGCTGATTTGGAAGGTTGTCTTCCTCCTGATGCTATCCCAACATAGCTGCTTTGTTTCCTCTGTGGAAAACCATTCTAAACACAGAAATATCTTAGGCGAAGCAACATGGTAATCTTTAAATGCTATATCATTTCAATCATACCATAAAAAAATATTTTTGGATAATCATTTAATAGAATTATAACTCCTAAAGTTATCTAAACTGACCTCTGATACCAACTATATAAGGACCCAGCCTTAAACCTTACTTAATATTGAATTAAATGAATAATTCACATTGAGGATCTTTTCAGGTTTAGAGTTTTAGAGAATTAGTACATAACTATTACATCTCACAAGATTACAAAGTAGAAACTTCTACTAAGTTTCCATAAAATAAAAACTCTTAAAAAGAAACATGTCTAGTTCTATGTTTTAGATAGCATGACTTTCCCTTGATCCCATCCTTGACCCTATTACACTTTAATTCCTGTGAAAAACATTTCAAAAAAAACTTGGGGTGAGCATAAATAGCTCAGTAAGGGATACACAATGAATGGAAACTGTTAGTTTTTCAAAACAACAAGTAAACCATGTATACTTTATCAAAGTAATACTTTTCACCTTTATGAAGTAGTAAAAACTCTTCACTGAAATAAAAGATCATCACTTAACCTTTTGTAACCAAAATATTACCATAAAACTCATATAAAGATCACATAACATATATAGGTAACTTGGGACATAAACATACTTAAATGGAATAACCATACGGTCGACTTCCACACATATCACTTAATGGAATAGTCATACGGTCGACTTCCATACCCAATGCATTGGAGGTTATAACGTAACCACCCGTCCTAGTATTCATGGCACCACCCGTCATATGGTTTATCACGTAACCACACGTCAAATGTCCAAGTACCATTATAAAATCATAAGACATAAAACAAATATAATGGAAAGAAAACATTCCCACACTTTGATCACAATATATCACTTAAATATATTGACATAACAAATCCATTATAAAAAAACATTTTCATTACCAAAATACATAAAAGAGTATATGGTATTTATTTAATTTTAAAAAAACATTACGGCTTGTTGAGGAAGCTAAAGACCAAATAATACTCGCGGCGGCGAAAAAGGGTCGTTGTCACCGCGTACGTTAAAAGAAACATTCCTTTTTGTCTTTTAGTAAAACACTTCATAGAAAAAGATTCATTTTGTATAAAAGTAAAATTCAAAGGGGTTTATACACCGTATAAAAGAAAGTTGTGTATAAAACGAAATATTCCTCAATGAAAGGAGATTGAGACGAAGTCCCTTACCTCGGGTCCGACTTGACTCGATCATTCTTTAACGTCCTGAATAATAAACTTGAGTTAATTTATACTTTCTTAAGAACATTTTTAATGTTCATTATTCCTTTTATATCACTTATTTTCATGTTATAAACATTATGTAATCATTTATGTTAATAATGTTTGTTTTGTCGATATTTGGTTCTTATGTCGAAAGTGGACTTCTTACAATTACATGTTATTCGTGTGGTCAAAGTTTCATTATATCCAGAATGATATTCATGATTTTGATATCATATATATCATATATATCCAGCATATACATTTATTTATAATATTACATAATCATTTAGAGTTAAGAAATGAAATGCACCGTTCATGGAGACGGTAAGCCGTACGTACGCATGAGCGAAACTTTCATTTCCATATCATATTAATTGAATCAAAACTAAATGAGAGGTATGTATATTTTAATTACAGAATTATATTCATCACTTATATGTAACATACATCATATATATCCATTATATATATGTACTTATAATAGTACATTATATTTGGGGATAAGAAATGAAATGCACCATTCATGGAGACGGTAAGCCGTACGTACGCATGAACGCTACTTTCATTTCTATCTCATACTTTAATGGAGTGAAAACATAATGATATAAAAGTATATTATAATTCCAGTATAATATCATATATAATATCATTAAATCCATCATTTATATTTCCCACATATGGCATTA
This sequence comes from Viscum album, assembly GCA_963277665.1. Taxonomy (NCBI): domain Eukaryota; kingdom Viridiplantae; phylum Streptophyta; class Magnoliopsida; order Santalales; family Viscaceae; genus Viscum; species Viscum album. The sequence goes on from OY728131.1 coordinate 515,249,884, forward strand.
ACAAATCAAATCACTTTGAGGGGGCGGTAGTCCGCACTTCCTAAAATGAAATTATCATGTTTATCCACAATGGAACCCATAAATTTATGACACAAATGAAAAATACAGAAGCTTAAGTAAAACATAAACATATTATATATCATATATATAAATAGTGACATCTTAATGGCCACCTTTGAAGGTGTTGGAATAATATTGAACAATCGTCGTTTGGTGAGGCAGAAATTCACCATCCACAGAAACAGTATGTTCTTTAACCATTAGATGTAGGTGTGTGTAAGTGTAGCTATAATTCTTCTTATAACAACATCCTAATATATTTATGATACTGTAGTTGTTACAAAATAAATGAATAAAATAGTTTAGGGGGTTGGAGAAGCAAAATAAAATAAAAGAACACAAGAGAAAACGCTACCTTTAAAACATATAACTCTTTTTTATTTGTGCTCAAAGGCTTCCTTGGGAAGACTTCTGCCAAAAGTGAGGCTTCTATGAGTAATAGAGGGATGTTTAGAGACAAAATGTGCATATCTTGGCCAAACCAAAGGCTTGAGAGGTGTGGGTAAGGAGGTAGAGGTGGGGGCCTTTTATAAGAGGAGAGAAAGGGCACTCTTGGAAAGTTAAGAAAAGATACTTTATTATAAAATGATTTTCGGATAAAAAGGGTCCCAAAATTATATATTTAGAGTATAAGGTGATAAGAGTTCTAAATACATCCATCCAATAGTTTTTTGACATGTGTAGGTCTTAGATTTTACATTATCTTTTCATTTTATTTAAATCGTTAAATAATGAGGTAATCGCTCCATCATCATGGTGTCATAAATAATTTAATTTATTTAATGTCTAAAAATTATAAAAAAAATTCAGGATGTAGGAAATATTTTTATATTTCTAATGAATATTTATAGTCAAAATTATGACTTGTATAACCCCATTTAATAATTGTTTTAGTAAAACATCACATGTTTGTGACATTTCTATTTTAACATTAAATAAAAAGTTATTCATGTAATTCTCCTACCAAAGTGGCTCCATGGGGTCCCCAAGTTGACCCATGGATTGTATTGGTCGGACATGAAACATCCAATAAGTTTAGGACATGTTTCTGGGTCATTTCATATTATTAAAACATTATTTTTACCTTAAACTACACTAATTACCTCTAATCGCGATTAATAAACTTAAAAGTTATTATTCACCAAAAAATTATTTTGATCCCATTGAACCAAATTTTACTTCCTAATGACAACCATGTATGTTGGATTTTTGAAATTCAAAACACAAATGTGTTAAAATTTCATTTAAACGAAAAATCAGTTTTTTAAGTACCACTTAGTGGTTTCACTATTCATCAAAAATTGAAGTTTTTTAGAAAAATACCAAAACTTCACCCTAAGATATATTTGATATTAAGAATTCAAAAATGATTTCTATTTTAAAAAATTCAAAACATATAATTTTCATTAATTAATTCAATAATTAATTCTTGTTGTCAGAGCAAGTAGCGTGTTTTTATGAAACAATTATTATCAAAAGATTGACACTAGTTTAAGTCCAATTTCAAAGTGAAATTAATTCAAACGACCACTATTGGATTAAATGGTAAAAATATATTCTAATTTAACTCTAAAACCAATTAAAAAGATAATCTAATCATATAAATAAATCATATTAAAACGAGGTTGTGAATTAAAATACAACATTTTTCACTATTCATTAAAAAAATGAACTTTATCGGAAAAATACCAAAAATTTACACAAAGTAAATTTTGATGTCCCGATTCTAAAGAAGAGTTTTATTTGGTCCAATCGAATGCATAAGAGTGACCAAATATGTATTTAAATAAGGTTCTCCATAAAAAGGCGATAAGTCGACCTTTAGTGAATATTAGAGTATCTATGCCTAAAATTGAATTCTTTTCTTATTTTAAGCCTTTATATTTTATTGGAAAAATGTAAAACCATTTAACAAACATATATAATCATATTTTAGTTGTTTCTATTCATTACCGCCAATAAAACGGCTACGTGTTAACTACCATTTAAAATAATATTATTATATTACTAGTGTGCAATGTAAGTTTTCAAAGAAACTCATTATTGCGTATCGAGTATGCTATCGAACATAGCAACCCCTTTAAAGTAAAATTAATATTTAATTCAAAAATATTAATAAATATGAAAATGATTTATTCTTTATTTACCTGGGAAGTTACAATAGTTATTTATAGAATAATACTTTTTGATTCCTATTAATACTTATGAATAAGATATTAATTTTACATTAAAGGGGACATTTTTTTGATAGTGTACTCAACACGCAACAAGGGGTTTCTTTGAAATCTTACATCGTACACAATGTTGAGTTATACAGAAAAATAATATATTATTATTATTATTTTAAATTCAACTTATATTTTTTCTAGATATTATATGGGAATAAATTCATTTTTTTGGGTAAAATAAGTATTTTTCTAAAAATGCAGTTTTACCGCCTTTTGATGGTGAACCCATTGTAAATATTCTTTTTTCCACTTTTATATGTTCTATTTGAAAAAATATAATTATTTTTTAGAAATGGGACATCAAAATTTTCTTGGATGAAATTTTGGCATTTTTCTGATAAATTTCAATTTTTATTGAATATTAAAAAATAATGCATTTTAATTCAAAAATGTCTTTTAATATAATTTATTTATATAGATATATTATAATTTTAATTAGTTTTCAAGTATAAATGGAATATAGTTTTATAATTTAATCCAGTTTTGGTCATTGTAAGTAATTTCACTTTGAAATTAGATATAAACACATGTCAATCTTTTGATAGTTATTACTTCTTAAAACTCCGCTTTTTTATTTTGATAGTGGGAATTAATTTTAAATTAATTTATAAAACTTTTTTGGGTTTAAATTGTAAAAATTTATTCCATATTTGGATTTATGAGGTCCAAATTTTATAAATAGGCACCTTATATTTTTAGACATTATGAATAATAACTTCAGTAATTATTTTATATACTATGGTTAAATGGAAAATCTAGTAAATAAGGGTAAAAAATAATATTATAATAATATTAAACTACCCCAACACGTGTCCTAATCCCATTGGATAATATATTTCTGACCATTTTCATCCTTGGGTCTATTTGGGGACCCCATCGAGCCACTTTTATGTGAAATGATATTTTATAAAAATTCATTTAATGTAAAGAAAAATGCAACATAAACATATATCGTTTAGTAAAACAATTGTTATATGGGGTTATATAAGAGATATTTTAGACTATAAATAGTAATTAAAAATACTAAAATATTTCCTACATCATGGTATTTTATTTATTATTTTTAGACATCAAATAAATAAATTTATTTATGACACACTGATGATGTAGTGATTACCTTATTAATAAATAATTTAAATAAAAGAGATTACAAATATTAAAATAAATTTATTTTTAAACTATTTATGCTATACAGGAATTTTATGGATGATTATTACTTGTTATGTTTTATTTAATGATTTTTTTGAAAGAGTAAAGTTATGTATTTTTTATAAAGTCATGACATGAATAGTATAAAAAATGACATAAATGAGTTTTTAAAACAAAAACTGTTTTATTAAATGATATAATTGTCTCAAAATATAATATTAGGAAAAAAGTATTTTATAATGTTGAAAATTTTCATTAATGAACTACTTTTGGTTATTTTATTATTTTAAGGAAACTATATTAACCTTATAGTATGAATATACAAGAAGACATGGTAAGAGTTAAATTAGTTAACTAAGGGTTAAAGCTAAAAGTTAAGGTTAAACTTGAGACCAAAACTTGTATAAAACCTATTATTTCAAAGGATTTAGAAACCTAATCATATTATATTCAAATTAAATTAGTCGGAGACCTTTTTAAATCTAAATTCAGTTTATAATATAATAAGCTTTCAACATATTCCAATAATTCCACTCCTTCTTCTTATAAAAGTGCATAATCTCTAACCCTTTCTCACACATCTCAATATCCCTTGTCTCATCAAAAAACTCCCAAATAATCTCTCAAAATCCCTCCCTTACACTTAGAATCATCACCTTGGGCATAAAGAAATTCATGAAAGTATTTTGGCTCAAATCAAAGGGTGTTACGCGTTTTAGAGGTAGCGTATTCTCTAATATTCCTTTCCATTATTTTACTTATTCACTCTCTATTATATTTTTATTATTTTATTACATAAAAACACTATTATATTAAATATAATAGGATTTTTTATTGAGAATTATTTAAAACTACACTTACACACACCTCCATCTAATGGATACAAACATACTGTTTCTTTGTACGGCAAACTACTGCCTCACGAAATGATGATTGTTCGATTTTTCCCTACCACCTATCATGGTGGTCATTATGATTAAAATGTATTTCTATATGATATATATTTTATTTATATTGTATCTATGATAATAAATTTTTTATTTATAATAATAACTTTATGCTTTTCATGATTTATAAAAATGATAATATTATTTGAGGATTCGTCAAAGTGATATGAATCATTCATGTCGTACATGGAACATATGAAGGATAGATTTAATTATCTTATGTAAAATATATATCACATGATATTATATTTTAATTATAATATAATTATGTATCATTATGTTTTTATTCCTTTAAATATGAAATAGAAATGAAAGTTTCATTCATGCGTACGTACGGCTTACTGTCTCCATCAATGGTGCATTTAATTTCTTATATCCAAATGTTATGGACTATTATAAATACATATATACTGGATATATATGATATCTTGGATATCTAAATGATTAATATGATTCTGGAGATATGGGACTTTTGAACACATGGACAATTTATAATTATTACAAGTTCATTTTTGACTCAAGTACCAAACATCGACAAAATGACTGATATAAACCAAAATAATTATATAATAGAAAGGTAATAAGTGATATAAAATTAATAATAAATATGAAAAATTTTCTTAATAAAGTATAAATTAAATTATGTTTATTATTCAGGAAGAACATAGAACATACGTGACAAATTAGAATCAAGGTAAGGAAACCTTTCATCGTCCTCTTTTAGTCAAAAACTTCTTTTATGTTATGTAATTTAATTCCATTTTATTAGGTTGGGATATGTTCTTATATATCCTTATTTATATACATTTTATTTCAAATTGATGAGGGACCCTTTTCACTCCCATTAACTCATTTTTTGAATTTTAAAGTGACGTTGTTAGGCTGTTGAATTTTCATAAGGTACTTCATCTCAAGATCCTTTCATTGTGGAATATTTTGTTAATATACACTAACTTATTTTATAAAGTTTATAATAAAACTCTTTGAATTTTAATTTCATTGAAAGGGAATCTTTTATTGAGAAAATGTTTTACTAAACAAAAAAAGGAATGTATTTTTAACATATATGGAAACAATGACCTCTCCACCACTAGAATCGTTATTTGGATTCCTCTATAAGACATATTGTTTTAAAAAGGAAAAGAAATCCCTTATTACCTTTTTGAGTGTTTTGATATTGAAAATGGTTTTTGAAATGGATTGAGTATTTAAATATCTTGAAATGATTTCTTGTTATTTCAAATGAAATGTTATTAGTGAAATGTTGATATTTTCATTATTTTATATGTTATGATTATATAGTGGTACTTGGAAATTATATGGGTGGTTACGTGATAAACCAATGATGGGTGGTCCCATGATTAACCAAATAACAGGTGGTTCTGTGATAAACCAAGTATGGGTGGTTACGTTATAACCTCGAATGCATTGGGTATAAAAGTAAGTCAAATGGCTATTCCATTTAGTGATATGTGTGGAAGTTTACCATATGGTTATTCAATTTATGTATGTTTATGCCCCAAGTTACCTTTATATGTTATATACTACTTTCTATGGGTTTGTGTTAATCTTTTGGTTAAAAAATGGTAAGCAATGCGCTTATATTTAGTGAAGTGTTTCCACTACTTCTTAAAGTTAAAAAGTATTACTTTATGATAAAGTATTCAGGGATTACATGTGGTTTCAAAAAACTAACAGTTTTCCCCCTTATGTATCCCTTACTAAGTTTTTTATTCTCATCCCATGTTTTGAAATGTTTTTTTCAAGACTTAAAGATAATTAGGGTCTAGGATGAGATCAATTAAAATTCATGTTGTTAAACATGTTTCTTTTTAATAAGTTTTTGTCTTATGAAAAAATGGACTGTGAGTAGAAGTGTATAATTTTAATATTCATTTTGTTATGTATAAGTTTTGATCTAATTCTCTAAAGCTCTAAACCTGAAAAGATCCTCAATGTGAATTATTAACTTAATTCAAGATTGTGTAATGTTTATGGATGGGGACTTACAACCCATGTAAGAAAATGAAGTTACATGAAGCTCAATATATCATGAATATATGGATATTCATGATTTAACAAGTAAAAGGTATGATATACACCTCATAGAAAAATATTTGGGCATAATATGGAATATATCTCAAAGAAGGAAAGTTGAAACCAAATTACATTACCAATTTGGTAAATTTTAAACCCAAAACCCCATGAAATAAATATCATAGAATGGATATTTAAGTACCCATAAATTTAATTATAATAATAATACAATACATTTATGGACATTATACACACGACATATAATAAATATTATGTGAGCAAGAGATGTATCTCATGAGAATAAAAACTGATATGAAATTCCATTACCTTGTATCTTGACTCTAATTTTACTCGTTAAAACCCCCTTTATAATTAATATAAGTTTATTTTAAATATACCACATAACCATATTGTTATACTTAAAAACATATATAGTTTTATTATGACTTTATATTACCCACTTGTTAACAATTTTATGTTAAGGTTGCACTTTGGGTAATATTCGTTTAGTTTTTCACATGCATCTTAATTTGTTATATATTTGGTCATTATAAATATATCATGATTTATAGAATTTAAACCATGATATAAATATCATGTATATTAATTATATTGGTATTATTATAATATATATAATATATAAGTATGAAATGGAATACACTGTTCCTGAAGATAGTAGGATGTACTTAATCCTGAACACTGTTTCCATTTTTTATTTGTAATATTGAAACTAAAATAAGTAAATGAAATATATGTATATATAATATCATTAAAGTAGAATTATTATTTCATATATATCATATATTTTCACTAAAATAGTCTTTAATATATTCCATATAGTGTGTTAACAAATAACATCACATTAGGGGGTTGTAGTCCACACTTCCTCAAACGAAATTATAGTATTTAAGCAAAATGAAATGTATAAAGATATGTGTTGAAAAATAATTAAATAATATTAATGGAATAATAAATATCATATATATAATATATAAACATAATTTTCATCACAATTCCCAACAATGAAAGGTATTAAATTAAAAATCGAACAATCATCTTTTCATGAGACAGTAGTTCATCATACACATATATTGTATGTTTATACCCATTATATGGAAGTGTGTGTAAGTGTAGGTATAAAAAATTGCATAAAAAATAAATGTATATTGAGGATACTTTTTTTGTTTTGTAAGCATGGAATATGGATAATTGAGGGGGTGGATAATGAAAGTATGACAAAGGAGCTTGAGTGGGATGTTACTTCTTCTTTGGGTAACTCCTTTTGGTTTTCACCAAAGGGATAACTTGAATTGATTTATTAAAAAAGAGAGGATTTAAGAAAAAGTTAAGTTTTTTTGGAGTGTATTGGGTAGATATTGGCCAAACCTAACTGGTTTTAAAGGTGTGATGAAGTTGGAGGACACGAGACCATTTTATAGTGGAGGAGGAGTGGCACTATTGTAAATTTTTGGAAAACAAAATACACCCATTTTTCTTCCATTGAAAGTGGATAAAATAATGTTCCAAAGTAAACCCATGTGATGATACTGTTGAAATATGGCCAGCCAATGGATTCACTTAGTTAAGCGTAATTTTATCTTAATCGATGTAATTAATTTTAATTACTTTCACAAATATTTTTTTTCAAAAACTCTGTTGACCTTACTAAAAATTATAAATTATAGTGATTACAAATATGGAATCAATTTTTCAAATTTCCAATCACATAAGTGGAATAAATGAATATAAATTTGATCTCTCATATGAGATGACAATGAGAGATTTTAAAGTATAAATGTTGAAAATTTTTCTATGTTTTTATAGTCAATTTCAAATTGAAATTGATTCTAATAACCTATATTTAATTAATTGAAAAAATTTATCTAATTAAAATTTAAAAATAATTTAAAAAATAATTTATCCTTTTTAATATATTCGATGAAAAATCAGATTTGAACTAAAATTCAGTATTTTTTACTATTCATCAAAAAATGTAACTTCATAGAAAAATACAAAAAACTTACCCTATCCTAATTTTTATGTTTCTATTTGAATTATGAATTTTATTTTGATATATTATATTTATAAAAACACCACATTTAAATTAAAAATGGGTTCTCCATTAAAAGGTGATAAAACTACTTTTATAAAAATATAGGTTTTTATGTGTAATATTGGGTATATTCTTATATTGTGCATATAAAATCAATTCATTGAATATAAAAAATATATAACATATAAATTTAATTAGTATAATTCACTAGTAGTAATTATATAAACTTGAAAAATCATCTTTTTCACATAAAATAGTCTTTTATAAAGTCATTCCCTTCATTCTCATTTTGTTTCTATACTCATTTATAATTAATAGATAACCAATTAATTCAACTATATATATTCATAATGAAGTTAATCCTATAATTTTCAATTTAATAGCTATATTATATCTTATTAAATAATAATAATTTAATAATATATTTCTGTTCGGTAACATTTGGTCTTGCGTGTTACGAAATCAATCGAGGAAAGTCAATATTTCATGTAACATAAGATAAAAATGGTACTCCATGTAGAGAAAGATAAAATTTATCTTATGTGTAGTTAACGATAAAATTTTTGTTACATATAATTCAATCCATACATAGTGATTTAGTATAAAAGAAACTTTTTTTAATGTTGCATGAAATGAATAATATTAAATTAATTAAAAAAATTTACAAAGTCTTTGGGTGTTACATTCTAACCCCCTTAAAATTTATTTCTCCCACAAAATTTTATTTGTTATTAAAGGTTTAATACATGAATGTTTCTTTCATAGAAGCTCACATCATAATGATAAACACTAAAACTTCCATTAAAAAATGGAATGTTGAAACAATAAAGGTTACCCAAAGTAACTCATAACTAGATTCTAACATTTAAGAACATAGGTTTTTTTTAGAAAAGTGAGCGTTGAGGCCCTTGTATTAGAAAAATAATAATGATTACAAGAGAAAAAACAAAGGAATTATACATTTGTCCTAGAGGAGAATAGGAACCATGTCGTCAGGCAGAGTGGTCAAGTGATGACATCCTTCCACATTTACTCCTTTATTTTACAACCCATCTGCAATATAGTTGGCCTCCTAGAAAGTATGAGTAATAAAATAGTGTATTGTGGAAAGATTATCAATAAAATTCACCCATTTAGTGGCCAACCTCGATGATAGGTGCCTCTGTCCCATTCTTACATATTTCATGAGAGTGGTGGAGTCACATTCAAACCATACATTATTCCAATTCCTTTAGATAATGGAATCAACCGCCATTATAATCCCTATCATTTCCACTTCAAATTCCATGACACTTCCACAGGGGCCATACATGCATTCAATAGAATCCCTGTTCCCATCCCTAAAGATGGCTCCATAACCCATGGGGCTTGGATTACACCTCGAAGCTCTGTTTGTATTGCATTTGACCCATCCTGGAAGTGGGGTCATCAAGAAGACTTCCAGAGTATATTGATGAACCTAGTAATTTATAGCGATGTTCAACCCATAAAGACCACCTAGTCATTAATTAGGTTTCTACAATTTTTTGAATGGAGGCCGTTAGTAGCTTGAACTGCAGAAAAAATGGAACCTAGCTCACGATCTGCATTGAAGTATGACTTGCTGTGCACCGTTGCGTTGCTGCTGCTCCATATACATTGTACAATTTCAGCACAAGCCACATGAAATAGCACAAGAAACTACACAGATATAGTGAACTTGAATAATATATCAAGGAGAGATTGTACCGAATTAGTACAGGGAACCTAAATAGTGAAAATTTGCTTCACTACCATCCAAAGAGAGGAGGAATCCATACAACTCATGAATAGATGATCAATGTCTTCTCTATGTTCTGTACATAGCTGACATCAAGAGCATAAGGAGACACCAACCCTTTAAATATTTACCTCCACAGGTATCTTTTTGAGAGCTAGCCTCCATAATAGAGTGAACCAGGAGGGTTTCATCCATTTTTTATCCAATTTTCCAATCCATTGTTGCTCAATATCAATCAGATGCATATAAAAGCTCTTTGATTCCATCCAACCATTTTTATATCCCTCCCAGATAAAATTATCCTTTTGATTAATAATGTCATATCTTGTAACAGTATGGATAACATCATCCGGTACCATTTCCTTGTTTTCCAGTTTCTTCTTAATCATGATGTTATGATTGATGTTAGTATCTTCTAGATTAATTTGATTAATGAGGTTTCCACTAGTCCAATTATCATACCAAAAACGCAGGGAAGAATTTGTTTTCACCATCCATTTGGAATGACTGATCACTTTATAAAATATTGACTTTATCCTAGTCCAAATAGAGGAGTCAAGATAGCTAGTTTTTTCTACAATAAGTCTTTCCATAAATCGGTTCCTTATGAAGTCCAAGGCAGCAGATTTGTTGTTGATGAGTTTCCAAATAAACATAGCTTGTAGTGACTAATTTAAGGCCTCCATGTTCTTGATACCAAGACCTCCCATATCACATGGCAAGAAGCATTACTTTATTGGGCAGTGATGATCTTCCTTTCCAATATTTTTTCACTCCAGACAAAGATATTAATCATGGTGTTGAGATTTCTAATGATATAAACTAGCCAAATATACACCATAAAATAATATACCAACTTCGATATAATAACATGCTTCACAAGGAAAATGCGTCTGACCATTAATAGGGACTTCCCTTTCCAAGAGGCCAGGAATTTCCACATTTGTTCCAATTCATTTAAAAAATGTGACTGGTGAGTTTTTCCCCAAAACATAGGAATACCTAGGTAGAAAAAAGGCATAACACCCTCTTTTATTCCCAAATTAGAGGTGACATGGATCTTTCTCATTGCTAAAATTCTCTTGCCAAAGTAAATGAAAGATTTTCTCCAACTCATAACTTGACTAGAAATATTCTCATAGTGTCGAAGTTCCCTTTTGATATTGCTGATGTTTCTTCTACCCCCCTGTGTAAAAATGACAATGTCATCAACAAAGAATAAGTGGGAGGGAGAATATTTACCCTAGACTACACTAATTATGGGAAATTCACCCCTATTTACCATTTCAATCAATATTATTCTAATATAATCTTCTAGTATCACAAAAATAATGGCTGAGAGGGGATCCCAATGCCCCACTCATCGAGAGGAAGTGAAGTTACCCTTCGTGGAACCATTAATAAGAATAGAGATATGGGTGGACCTAAAAAGTATCCTGATCCAGTGAATGAATCTCCAAATAAATCCAAAACTGTTCAACAAGCTTCCAATAAAACCCCAGTTCATTGTGTCAAAAAATTTGGTGATTTCCAGTTTGAGTGCTATATTTCCATTTCAGGTTGCTTTCTTAAGTATATTGAAACATTATGAGGAAGTGAGCAAGCAATCCTGAATGTTCCTATGTTTCACGAATCCAAATTTATTCCAAGATATAATTTTCTCTGAAACACAATCAAGCTTGCTTGAAAAAAATTTAGTAATCACCTTGTAAATATTATTTACTAGAGCGACCTGTCGGAACTGGCTTATCTCATTAGAATTATCAACCTTCGATATAAGAGTGATAAACTATGCATTAAATCCTTGGAGAAAATTTCCATCCTTAAAAAATGTTTAACAAGTAGTAAAACATCATTTTGAATGATTCACTAGTATGTCGGAAAAACTGATTAGTAAACCCATCCGGCCTGAGAGAGCTTTCCTTCTTTAGACTATAAATAACATATTTAATTTCAAATTCCATTGTTATAGAGGTGAGACAAACATTCTCCTCCACCGTAATTAGACTTTGAATGATATTCTCTCTTATCATTTCATTATTTGAGGGACCATTGAAAATGATCCTATAATAAGCGACAATGTGTGCTGAAAGCTCCTGTTGTTCTTCTAGAATGATTCCTCCAACCTTGAGTAAAGACAGAGGTCTAATTACCATTAGAACACTATGAAGGGAATAGAATAATTTTTTTAATATTCCCATCTGAAATCCACCCAATATTAAAAATTTCCTTTGGAATGTTCGCACGAAGAATGATATGACTCCCAAGAATGGAAGATATTTTAGCTTCCTATCTCAGATCCCCACTAAAGTGTCCTTTGGGAATGGACTATTGCATGTCATGTAAATGACATTCCAGCCCATCAATTTTAGCATCCATTGAGATTAACTTGTATTTTCTCCATTGCTTTAGCTTCATTTTAACAAGCTTGAATTTAGGGAGACATACCATAGGGTTAGAACCACCAACCCTAATTACCCAGATATCTAGTACAATTCCTTAGCACTCTTGGAGGGAGGCCCAAGCACTATTAAATCTGAATGGAAGTGGATGAATTCTTTCAATATTCAGAAGACTTACCAAAATAGGATGATGATCTGAGTTATGCTTGGACAAGGTGACATAGGAGATAGACTTTCAAAGTGAAAGTGAGGCATCATTGACAAATTCTCTGTCAAGTATACTGGCTCTCATTATATTTAGATACCTCCAATACCAGGTAAAATTGGAACCCAAAAGATTGATTTCATTTTGGTTTTCCCCCTCAAAACATTATCAAAATTCAGTCATGGTTGTAGAACCCACCAAAGATTCAATCTTCTCATCTGCATGTAGAATGGACTTAAAGTCCCCTAAGATAAGCCATGGGTCCAAAATTGAAGGTGTCAGGTCCTAGATTGGGCTCCATAGTAACCTCATTTCAATGTAGTTATTATGAGTATTCACAACTGAGCAACACATCCTTTGATCATGCCCCATGAAGCAGTAGGTGAGTATCTGATTATTCTCATTAACAATAGATGGAGTAACAACACCTTTATGTACAAAAATATAGAATTTATCTAGAGAGATATCAGATCTGATACAACTTAGAAGTGATTATCCTATTCTGGTAAGGAAATTTCCCATCTTTATAGAGGAATTATTTGGCTTAGATATACCAAATATTTTAGGTTTATATTTACGTGTAATCAGCCGAATAGAACCCATTGTGGTAGGCTTGACCAGCCCCTGACATTTCAAAAAAAGTAACCTAATTATTGTTTTGACTTAGGGGTAATTCCCCCCTTGTCTTTTGTATCCAATTTTTGAAACTTCTGAGCAGACCTTGTAAAAGAGTCAGATCCCCTGATTTAATTCTATTAGAGCATATCTAATGAATGCTTCTATAAATTTACCATTTCAGTAATTTCTCCAGAACCCAGGGTAGATGGGTCAAAAAAAATGTATCTTTGATAAGTCTTGTGCTCGCCCTCTACTTTCTTAACAAGAGTAGTGACCTCAGCCCCTGAATTAGGCTGCAGATGGGAATCATTCATGTGGTCTTGAATTTCTGAATTATGACCACTGAGTTTGGAATGTCCCAGTTCGAATCCCATCTCCCCTATATCATTAAAAATCACAGGCCTCAAATAAGGATGATCCAACTCTAGCATATCTTGTTTTTCATTAGACATGAGGTTAATAATATAGTCTTCAACTTGAAAAGAAATAGAAACTGAGAAAAATCTGTTGAGTAGCCTAAGTCCCGCTCCTCCTAAACATCTTCACTTTGACCACCCGTTCACCCAAATTGCCTAAGATCTTCCTCCTCAGCTAAATCATCCCATTAAGAGGTGGGGGACCCCCTTCATTCCTAATGAACCTCCCTTGATCATGTCAGGTCCATGTTCCTTCACCTTGTCAATCATGTCACCCCCTTTTCCTCAAGAGACCTCCCTCCAAGTGAAGGAAATATGTGATGGTTTTACCAGTTTTTGTAAAACCCAACAACTGTTTACCAAATGACCAACCATTTTGCGGTTGTCAAAGAATTTGGGAAGATTCTAAAACTCCTACGAAACCTCCAGTTGATGATCACCCATTGAAAGAAAGATATGACTAGGAGGTGAGACTACCATGTTAATCTCAATAAGGACTCGTGCATACAAACCAAGATCACCATTGATGGAGTGATGATCAACTTTCAAGGGCATGCCCAGCTCGTAGGAAATATCACTAAGAATATTAGGATTCCAGTATACCCATGAAAGCTCATGTAATCTTGTCCAAATGTGTCCCACGAAAATCATTTTATTGAAAGGATTGAAGTTGGTATCCCATTCCAATATTAAAAAAACATGGTTTGATATTGATGCTTCCAATTCTCCAGACCATGTCAATACCAACCCTCCTTTCGAGAGTAATCTGAAACACCATTTTCTAATTAGAAAAAGACTCGATCTTGAGAATCCCCATCATTGTGAGATCCTATTTTTCATATCGGTGTAGGACCATGATTTCATACTTTTCTCATAATAGGTTCAACCTAACACAAAAAATTTGTAGAGATCCATTCTTTACTTAAGAGAATCCGGATTATTCATCACCGCAATGGATCCATCCACTAAATGCGTAAGATCATACGTCTTGCGAGAGTCAGGTGCCGAAGGTGTAGTAAGAACTTCAACAAATGATATTGATTTCTAGGGAAGGGAAGGACTAGAGTCGCTTCTTCCTTGGAAGAGTAAATTCTATCTCCCATTTTGGATTGAAAGAATCCATGGTTGTTGAAGCACTTAGAGAAGAGGAAGATCATCATTCTCCTACTCACCATCTTCCCGTTCAGCTATCTTCTTGAAGAACATAGACGGGAAGTGAAAAAATGGACATGGAAGAGAAATATAACTATCATTTTCTAAAGGAGAGTGATCGAGAACATAGTAAGGAGAAATTTAACAATAAAAAAACCATAAATTTGCAATGATATAAGGGGACATTAAATTCATCATAAAAAAGGTACTAGGATAACATTTTTTTGTTTCAAGATTTTTTTCCCTAATGTGGAATAATTTTAATGAAAATATATACTTACTTGATTTCAGGAGAACCTTACCCTTCATTTTTCCTTTATCAACTTCCAATTCAACTATAATTCCAAGAAATGAATTTGAATTTTTCATTCTTGAATATTTCATAGATCATGATATCCATGATAAGTTTTCCCATATGATTTCATCCACCATCAACACAAAGTAGTTAGAATAGGTCATCCAATATATATCAATCCTCATGTGGTGTGACAATACATTAATCTCACAATCTTCATCCAATGCTTAACTTAGACTTTTCATAAATGGTTAGCATTATTAACCTTATAAAAGATGAAAATCCAATACTTTAAAAGGAATATCATGAAATTATCTTGACCTTGATCCCTCATATATAACAAAGTATCTCTTGGTTTTCATATTCTAAACATGTGAATACCCATATAGTATATTCTCTTGAAACATAGTAATAACTTGAATTACCGTAATTATTTTAGGAAAACATGAATTCTTACTTATTACCAAGATTACATTATATATTCCTTAAATCTAAGTATTTTTAAACTTCATATAAGATGACATATACCACTTTTTTTAAAAATCTTTAATTGATTATATGTTCATTGATACTATCCAATTTACTTTATCCAAAACAATAATCTCTTTATCCAAACTAAACACAGTTTTCTCAATATATGGAACACATTAAGGTCTACCTTACCTTAGTTAAAATATCACCTTATCATTAAATCATTTTTCCATTCCATAATAAATATTCAACATAACCTTGTAAATCCTTACAAAAAATCATAAACCGGGAAATCTTTATATATTTCATCATTCATATAACATAATTCTTGAATTCAAATACATAAAAACATTTATATTCCTCTTCATCCATAATGCATAAGAATTATACATCATCTTATTAATTAATACCTTTGTCCTTTCACATTTCATTTATAGTCTCATCATAATTAGAAACATAACCGTTACTCATACCAACTTGCTGATTTTATTCAGGGGATTTGCACTTGGGAAATTTATTTTCATAATGATCATTCATTCCACACATAAATCATTTATCCTTCAATAATGTCTTAGGGAGGCCAATATTCACACCCAATTCTTTAATCTAAATCTTAATTTTTCCTTTGCATCCACTTTCTTTGTGTCCTTATTTTCCACATTCCAAACGCCTTCTTATTCCTATAAGACAATGGATTAGGTGATTCTTTCCAAATTCATAATACAAAAAAATAAATCTTCTTTCATCCATGATATTTATTGTTGAAATAGTGGGTTCCCTAAACCCAACTATACAGTACTTTTGATTAACATATCATGTGTACAGTTGGTTATACATGCTGTCATCTTACCATTATAATGTAGATATTTCTGTGTCCACTATATAATGGTAATTTCCAAAGATTAATTGTCATGTAAAGAGGTTATAGCAGATCCCAGACTATAATGAGGACCTAGAGATACTTTGACATTAATCTTAAATATATGTTCTATAGTCTAGATAAATATTACTGACGAGACATAGTAGATGTTTGAATATCAGGTGATGGGGCTCATAAGAAATTAAACTTCTTCACATGAAGTCTTCACTTGGTGATCTCTTATAGTAAGATCATGAGAATAGACCTGCCAATAAGAACACCACATGTTCTGTGTGTCATTGGTCATTCCTATCTACAAACATGTGTCTTGGTCTCTTGACTTGAGATCATTACCAGTGTGTACCATTTGATTGCATAATTTGAAGGAAGATGAAAACCATGGCATTGAAATTGTAGAGAGATATCTTGTGTTGGGTGCGTCGTTGGTGGTATGATATTGGTTGACTGGTCAAGAAACAATTTGTCGCTTCCATGTTTAGGAAGTTGTATATCTTAGGCCTGGTTGATCGGGTGGTGCTACCTTGACAAGTCTTTGGCCAAAGAAGTACAAAGGTAAATCCATCCAGTAAGATCAAAAAATAATAAAGGCGATGACACAAGTGTGTGTCCTTCTTCATGTGATATTTAAGGACAAAGAGATTATAGTACATAGTCATTGTTCTTAGGTTGGTTGTTGTTGCTATGACAATCCTTATCTTTTTAGGGGCCATGATGGGTTGCTAGATTCCGCTCTTGGTCTATGGATTTATTCACTTCTATCAAGATAAGGGCCTAGAGGGTCACACACAATAGTGTATTCAAGAATCCACGCTATTTAGTTGAATAGGTATATGAACATAGTGGGAACCGCCACGAAGTTCGAGTGTTGTCCAAGTTTTCGATCACCAAAATAATTAAATAAATTTATCAATATACAAGTTATGAATATTTGGGATTGAATTTATTTAATGTATTTACAAGTTTAGTAAATACAAGAAAATATTAATCAAACAAATATTATTATTCAAGGTTCGTTTAATATTAAGAGGGACAAAGAGTTGAATTAAATGGATCAGGATTTATCATGTAATATATTTTATATATATTACAAGTATGAGATAAAATAATAAATAAAATTGATGCAGTTTAGTTCGTCGAAATTATTTATTTTGTGGATATTGAAATAAACGGGGGTTGGGGAACCCAAATGGGTATTTCTAAACGTCACTAAAAATACAAGGGAGAGCTCTCTCTCATGTGTGGCTATTCCACTATTAATTCATTCATGGAATGAAAATTGAGAGCATTTCTCTCCTCCTACTACCTAGAGAGGGAGAAGCTATTGATCTAAGAGTTCGAATCAAGATCATTCACAGTCATCTCTATGTGGTGATCATCAGGACGTTGAAAGCATCATCAGATTTCTTCTCTAGCACCCAGAGTTTGACAATCGAAGATGCATCGGTTTTTGAAGCGCTTGTGAATGATCTAGAGGGATCCTTATATGGATTATTCAAGAAGCAATCTCCAGTGAAAAGTTGCAGTCTAGCGCGCCTTCAGATTTGTAAAGGTATGTAAATTGTTTATGTTTTGTGCTCTTAATAATTTACGCGAGATCCTTGGACATCTCTGGGGCTCAGATCGTCGGCGTCGACAAGTATCGTCGATCTGCCAATATTTTTTTTAAAATCTCTGGCCCACCGGCTTCTGCTGCGGTCCTGGAACCTATCAGTGGTATCAGAGTGATCACATAACGTTTCTGAGCCTAGAAAATTATATTTTCATTACAATTAATTAGAGGGTTTAAAAACTGTCTCATCAGTTCAAACCGCACGTCGATCCGATCTCGAACGACCAAGTTAAATCCATTTTAAATTTTTAGATTGGATTAAATTCGAGGTTTCATCTCAGGTTTTTTTTATTTCATAACCGATCAAGATTAGATCGGTTCAATGGATATAATTAAAATTGTTCAAATTATAATTTTCACAATTATTCTATTATTTTAATAATTATTATTTTATTATTAAAATAAAGAAATAACAATAAATTATTATTTTATTATAATAATTATATTATTATTTAATTTTAAAGGCTAAAATTAAGCCTTTGGAATATACGGGGAGACCTTGACTCAATTAGAAAAAAAAGAGGAATAAGACTTCAAAGGGGATGGAGAAAGACTTAAAAAATAATAATAATTAAATAGGGCGGCTTGACCTTTAAATGAATAAGAGGAAGACTTAAAAAAGGGGAACAAATGGGGTGGGCCGCAACACACCTGGGACCGCCGGCTCTCCACAGCCTTTCCCCAGGCCGCGACTTAGCACCCACCCCCTCCCGAGCTTCCCGGCGTAGTAGCCGACCACCACGCACCTGCCTGCCGGTCTCTGCCTGCTCCCACGCGATGCCTCACTTCCAAATGGTGACTCACGGCCAAGCACTTCCTGCCTCTTGTGAACTCGAATCCCATTCGACGCCAGCCTCCCACAATGGTAGGTCATGACTGTATCCCTCCTTCTGTCATCACAATAACATCCCTCCTCACGGTGCTGGCCTGTTTGCAGAAAACCCCAATCGGCCACTGAGCACCACCCTACCCAGACTCCCTATATCCAGCGAACCCTTAAGGTTGCCAATGAGGCTACCTCCCTTATCCTCACGGTCTTCCCCTTCGCAGCTGCATGACCGCTTAGTTCCTCTCACCGGACCAGGCCGTACCGAACAGACCCGGTCAGAACCACGACCCCATTTGATTTCATCTAAATCAGAAGGTATTCTTTAGTCTGCAAGATTTTTTAAGTAGGAAAAAATTGGCCTGAAATGGTCTTGGCCGATCTTCCAAACCTAGAACATGTTTGGATGGATAGTTTCGGCCCAGTTTTTCCCTACATGGCCTGGTAGGGCCCTGCACGGGTTTGGCCCAATCCACACAGGCCCTACAGTGACGTTTTGGGGACCGACCATTTAAAATTAATCAAAATTAATTTAATTAATTAATTTAATTTTAGATTTTTAAAATAAATTAATTTAAATTAATTTTGGTTCATAATTTCAATACTCGAATGAAAATTAATTCAATTTTATTATTAAATTGAATTAAGTTATATTAATTTAATTTTGATATTAAAATTAAATTAATATCTAGACTGATGATTAATTAAATTATTTTAATTTATTTATTCATTTAATTTAATTAGATAGAACCATGTACTTGTTTAATGCATTTTAATTTTATCACACATTATTTACCCATTTCTGGTCTTGAGCACCGACCCTTGTATGTCTGCATTTGATAATTCATTTAATTAATTATTTAACTATGTACGATGATTGTAATTAATTAAATAGATATTCTGCACATCATCTTTATTTATTGGTAAAAATGTTTAAGGGAATGCACACCCAATTTTACATGATGTACATTTATACCCTAGTCCCCCTCACCTACACGTGAGTATTTTTGTACTTCGGATGAAGATAACGAACGATGTTGACCCCGCCAAGATGAGGCGGTGCAGGTTGATCAAGATAGTACAAGATGACACTTGGATTCCGCAAAGACAAGGCAGTACTTCAAGACATGACGTGCACCCTGCCAAGACGTGGCGAAACTTCAGATGAAAAACAAACATATAAGATGAGGGAAAACTGCAATAAGAGTCAAGTTTCGACTAAGGTATGATGCCCTTAGGTCATTTAGATTCTCAAGACCAGTCGAGTAGTATTTTGCCTTTATGCATTTATTTATTATTTTATGCATTTTAGAATAGTGGGAAAAATATTTAAAATAATAGATAATAAAATGCATAAAGAAGCGGCTTATGTTTTTCTATTAAAGTTCAGTTGTGAGAATGACAACATAGATGAACAAGTTTAATAGAAATGAGTCATATTCATCAAAAGAAACTAATAAAACCCTCAAAGAAAATATTAAGTCACAACAGCCTTCCATAATTCAAGTTTGAACAAAACCAGGTGTTCAAGGTGTCAGTCATGTCATAGCTAAGAGTTCCTCTTACTACCAGGGAGTTCTTATTAGGATGGTGGGTTGACTTAACTAAAATTTTAACAAAGAAATATCCATATCTAGCTTGTTTTAATTTTATAGGAAATCATCGAGTAAATTAAGTAATGATTTCAGAAGCTGGGACTTCACTCAAAAGATCAAGGAACCGTGAGTTAATGCAGTTGACTAGCCAAAATCCCACCTTGGACCCTTCGAGTAGTGGCGTAGCCATAACTTGTAGACTATGAGGGAGGTTCATGAATCCTTTCCACTAGAATACTCAAGAGTATTCTGATTCTAGTACAGAGGGTTTATAGAATTTGAAAAATTAGTGGGATACATTTAATAATTTAATTAATTAGTAATTTCACTTATGGTAATCAACATTAAAAGTACAATATACTAAAGTTTAAATTGTAAAAATGGAAAAAAATACAACAATAAAACTTCAATAAATGTTGGAAAAAGTTATGGTCCAAACTGGCACACATTTCCAAAATGTATTATAGGTGCTAACACACATTAATACTATATTGGAAATTCAAGGTGCTTGTGTCCCAACCTGTTAAGCCACCTGAACAACCGGGAGTGTAAAACTGCTTATAGGAGACTCATGAATTAAGCATATGATGGTTATTTCATAATGATATCATCAATGTATGATGTTAGTTGTGGTCACTACATCATGTTGTGGATGATGAATACACGTAGTCTCATCTCAATGAGAAAGCTAAGCAAGATATGAATGTGATGATTGTACTCTCTTTGTAAAAAGTGAAAGAAAGTTCATAACATTTCATGGAATCCCATTATTATTCCTTTTACACCCAATTACTCTAGTTTTATTTAAGGAGACAAATTAACATATAGAGAAATCCCTTCATTACCATTAAGGTAACATTCACCAAGTAATAAGAATATTAAAGATAACACCATCTTTTGTTCTTATGGAGAATATAAACTGAAATACACGGTAAAAAGGCCTTTGAAAATTTACGCCAAAGGAACCTACATCATGTACTTAAAATAAAAGAGATTTTTTATTTAACAACAGGTTATTTTCCTCACATATTAGAAATAAAATTTTGTATGTTTAACAACATAGAACTAAAATACAAGAAGCAAGTACCTGCTTCTCATTCAGTTTATTTTCATCAAATAAAAGAATTGTTTTATCACATACTTCTTAGGTATTAAATAAATATGATTTTCAAATATATGTATTGAAATATAGTAACCAAGTAGAGAAAAATTACTAGGATTTAGGTGTCCTATCCAAGCAGGTGAGAAAGGGTGATTCCTATGTTAGCGGTGAGAAACACATAATTTTTAATTGCTACGTGATTGATTCAAATTGAACAAGTTGTTGAGAATAACCAAAACATTTATCTCATGTGTCCTTTGGTCCTAATGAGACATTATTCTATGTTTTGTAATGAATGTTGTTTGTGGTGTCTTATACTCAACAAATAGTTCAAACATACTTGAATCAAAGGAAATACATGATGAATATAAAATGTAAGACTTACCTAGTTGTGGAAATATAATTATTTATCAAGTAAAACTAAAATTGGACAGCAAGAATATACCTAGTATGGTATTTAGGCTCGGCACAACTAAACACCTTTCATATTATTAACATCCTTAATTTAGACAAAAAAACCTCTAGAAATAAAGGTATTCCACCAAGCTTCTGAGGTTAGTGCAACAAGAGTGTTTGAACTATTCCAAAGAAATATTGAGGTAAAGATACTTGATAAGATTCATTTAAGTTATTATTGAATGTAATAGTGAAGTATATGCATGGTTAGAAGATATGAGTTTCTTCGGATTGGAATGCCGAAGAATATCTTGATTATGCAATCATCGGTCATGATAATGTTGTGTAGAGTAATTCCTAAATGAACATTACCTTATCAACATCATGACATTGATGTTCATAAGGAGGATATATGATGAGTATTACATATTAACATTGATAAAAAATGTAGCGTGGAGAAATTCCTAAATTCACATTGTATACATCAGTGTTATGATGTATGGGGTATCAATGTTACAACCTGTAGAAACTTCCATTATATTTCAAGATGTACTTTGCAAATAATGGTGAAATCCCATAACATATATACCAACTAAAATGATAAATGGATATCATTAAATTCAAAGTATGATGAATCCATTATGTCACGTGATGTGTTAAATATGCACAATGTTTGTTAAAGATTAAATAAACATGCATCAAGTTAAACATGTTAGGAATCTATGGTAATTATCTTAATGGTTGCGTAGGATAGTACATAAATCCCTAAGATAAGAAAGATATAGTTAAGTATTAGAATGCATTTCTATATAAGGGTGCACATCTCTATTAGAGATAGTGGGAGCAGAATTGACTTGGATTTAGTCAATGCTCGAGATGCACAAACCGTTGATATATGAACAAGTTCCACAAGAAAATGTGAAATAGGCATGTTCCATTGACACATACTCCATAGTAAGAATGAGACCATGGTGATAGTTTTATATTCACCGTGACCGGTGATATATTATTCATTAAGAATAATAATTCCTATAAGTAGGCATTACATGGAAATAATCTAAGATTGACAAGATCAATTAAAATTCAATAATGGATTCCATGTATCAAATTGCAAAGGGGTTTATAAATTAAATATTGGGGTGGGTATTCAAATGAAATGATACATGGATGGTACAAGCCTGGTACCAATAAGTCTTGATTGGTTATACCAAGTTGTTATGTCTAAATCCATTAGAATTTTACATGTCATCTTATCTCTAAGATCATAAAATTGGTCATTGAATGTCATAATCAACTTTCATGGAAGGTGTCTATTCAACGCAACCAGAAAGGAATGATGACACAATAAAATTCCAAAAAAGGTTACAAGTAACTGAAATCCAGTTCTGGATTAAATTTAGCAACAAGATCTTAGAGTATTCATTTAAAATGAATATTTTCCTTCTATCTTCCAAATATTAGTGGGAGAGCCAAAGTTTTCCAAGAAAAATTTGTTCGGAAACATAAAGAAAATAGATCTAAAACTTACAGTTAGATAAGATCATAATAAAAGCAATTCCCTAGTGATTGACTTAATGTATAAACTTGTGTTCTAGGGAACTGGATCGATCAAAATAGATCTAATGGTTTCTTGGACCTAGTAAATCGTACATAAAGTGACATTATATTGAAAAATACAAGTTGGAACAATTCATGTTCATAATTGTTACCAATGTCTCATGTCTTAATCTCTCTAGGTTGACATGTTCAGAACATGGGAATAGATTAAGGTTGTGAGTTGAGTTCTATACGCTTCAGCGATGGATCAATCACATATGCCATGTAATGTACAATAATTGATATTTCCCTGATATACATTATAGTATAAAAATGTCAATTATATCTAGGATCACAGCAACTGATGCAGTCTGAACTATCATCTTGTACTTTGACAAGTAAAAATGATATGTACCTCGTATATAGAGAAGAAGGAATACTAGTTATTGTGTGACCCAAATTATTAATCCTTAGATCAATTTAATATAGTATCGTAGTTAGGATAACGCGATGAGAGAGTCAATATCATAAAAGCCACTGGTATCCATACCTACTGTTAGGTCCAATAGGCTAGATACCCTGAGAGGGGGGGGGGTGAATTAGGGTATGACAGATTAAAATAAATTCCCCTTTTGATCTTGTTTTGTTGTTAGACAAAACCCTCTTCTCTCTTCTTCCTGATATAGAGTATGAACAAACCTTAAAGCATGCACATGACACATCGATTTTTACTAGGTTCACCCTCACTGGGCTACGTCCAAGGAGCATACACCGACAATGTGCCTATGTACCAATTCCACTATAAGTGCACTATTGTTTACAAGTTCGAAGCGGACTCACTGTCCCTCCTGGTTTACAACCACTCACAATTTGAGAACTCACTACTCTCTCAACTAAAGTGAGCTCACTGCTTCTTCATATGATCCACTCACAGTTTATAGACATGTAGGTCTCTTCATTACCCCTAATGAATTCATCCTCCACCATACGTAGATGCTCTATTGAACTTCAAAGTTCATCCACTGATGAATATCCCTTTTCCCCTGAACACTAGGCAAATCACTTTGGAAACACCTTCGCAAAGCACCCTACTTCATGAGGCTCCCAATTTTGCAAAGCTCAAACAAGCCTTTGCGAAGATCCTACCTTTTCGCAAAGAACTCTCACGAAGAACTCCCATGAAGCTCAAGTCATCGTAGAACGAATTCCCTCGCGAAGCTCACTGAGCCAACACGGAGCTCGCAACTTTCGCGGAGCTAGATTAGCTGCCGCGAAGCTCTTCTTTCATGAAGCACACTGCCTTCGTGAACAACCTTCGCAAGACGAGAGAAAATAAATTTCTTCAAAAATTATCTCTTCTTCTCCCGAGATGCTTGAGGCCTATTTATAGGTGATTCCACCAACCCTCTAACTTTCCGTGCGTAGTCAACACCACATCCTCTCAAATCGCAAAGCTCTGAAGTTCCCGCCAAAATTATCTCAAAATCGAAAAGCACCATGACAATTTTCTGATCGTGGAGTTGGTCATAATTACGGAGCATTCCGTTATTCACTTCGCGCCTTCACCGCGAAGCACTAGTCGTGAAGCCCTTTACTACCGCAATGCTCTTCAACTCTGTCATTCGTGAAGCTTGTCTTAATCACGAAGCATCACTGTCAAAATTCTTTTGGTCTTTGAGAAATCTAAACAATGGAGTCTATCTTTTCATAATTCATGCCTTTTCTGTATTAAAATTAGATCTTTAATGAAATCATATTTTCACGATTCTCACCAAACTCCAATTTTTGGACCCCAAAAATTTGGAAAAAACTGGAAAACGACGCCACCTTTTATCTATTCTTTTGTACCACCTCCATATCGTCCATTCCTTTGTCACCGTTCTTTATCAACATGGATTGTCAACAACATCGCTGGAACATGACAAGTCACCATGGAAACCTGCTTTTTCAACAAACACCATCAACCCAAAAATGATGCAATGTTACGTTGAGGGGTTTTTTCCCAACACCTACAAATACCAAGTATGTTGAAGCTTCTAATGTAGCTATGAAGTTGTTAAATGCAATGATTTTTCCAGTTCCTGGATTCGCACCTATGAGAGATGTATTACCAGAATGTAAATTATGATATTCTTACTATCCAAGTTATCAAGTTATGACAATGGAGAAAAGTGATATACATGGGGATACCTTATCTTGAGAAGGTTTACTCTATGAAATGAGGTCACATACAACAGATATTCCACACGACAAAAATGTGGCAGTCCTAGTAGTTAAAGCTATTACTTAGCAGAAGCATGATATTTATCATTTGAGTAGCTAACAAGTTTGGTTAGCGAGTTGACCCTAGTGCAAGTGGGAGTGTTGAAATAGTGGGTTCCCTAGACCCAACTATGCAGTACTTTTTATTACCATATCTTGTGTATAGTTGGTTATACATGATTTTATATTACCATTATAATGTAGATATTTCTGCATCCACTATATAATGGAAATTTCCAGTGATTAATTTTCATGTCGAGAGGTTATAGAAGATCTCAGGCTATAATGAGAACCTCGAGATACTATGACATTAATCTTAAATATATGTTCTATAGTTTAGATACATCTTATTGACTGGACATAGTAGATGTTTGACTATAAAGTGATGGGGGCTCATAAGCTTCGAGAATTCTTCTCATGAAGTTTTCACTTGGTCATATTTAGTAGTGAGATCATGAGAACAGACCCGCTAATAGGAACACCACATGTTTTGGGTGTCATTGGTTGTTTCTATCTATGAACATTTGTATTGGTCTCCTGACTTGAGATTATTACCAGTGTGTACCATTTTATTGCGTACTTTGATGCAAGATGAAAACCATGGTATTGAAATTTTGGCGAGGTAGCTTGTGTTGGGTGCATCGTTAGTGGTATGACATTGGTTTAATGGTCAAGAAAGGATTTGTCACTTCTATGTTAGGAAATTTGTATATCTCAGGACAGGTTTACTAGGATGGTGCTACCTTTATAAGTCTTTGGCCAAAGTAGTAAAAAGGTAAATCCATCCAATAAGATTAACAAATAAAAAATCATGAAAAGGGTGGTGACACAAGTGTGCATCATGGTTTGTGAGATATTTAATGACATAGAGATTATAGTACATAGTCAGGGTTCGTAGGTTGGTTAACGTTTCTATAACAATCCTTATGTCTTTAGAGGACATGATGGGTTGCTAGACTATGCTCTTGGTCTGTGGACTTATTCACTGTTATCAAGATAAGGGCCTAGAGGGCCATATACAATAGCATATTCAAGAATCCACCCTACTCAGTTGAATAAGTATATGGACATAGTGGGACCCACCATGGGATTGGGTTTTATAATGTAATATATTTTATATGTATTACAAGTATGTGATAAAATAATAAATAATATTGATATAGTTTAGTTCGTTGAAATTATTTATTTAGTGGATGTTGAAATAAACAAGGGCCGGAGAACCCAACCGGGTATTTCTCAACGTCTCTATAAATACAAGGGAAGACTCTCTCTCATATTTGGCCATTCCACTATTCATTAATTCATGGAATAAAAATTGATATAATCTCTCTCCTCTCGCATTATAGAGAGAGAAGCTATTGATCCAGGAGTTCAGATCAAGATCTTCTTCAAGAATCCTGATGTGGTGATTATCGAGTCGTCAAAAGAATCTTTGAATCGCCATTCTAGGACCCAGAGTTTGACGATCGATGTTTCAATAGGTTTTGAAGCGCGTTTGGATGATCTAGAGAGATCTTACTATGGATTCTTAATGCAGCGATCACCATCGACATGCTATAGTCGAGAACGCCTTCAGGTTTGGAATGGTATGTATATTGTTTATGTTTTGTGCTGTTAACAATTTACACAAGATCGTCATACCTCTCTAGGGCTCGGATCATCAGCATTGACAAGTACCGTCGATCTTCTGACGAAAATTTTTAAAACCCCAACCCAACGGCTTCTACTGTGGGACCCAAAACCTATCATTTATTACATAAAACATTAGGGGACTCCTTTTTTGTTTTCCCTAGTGACTCTGAGAGCTAGTTATGGTACACATTATTAATCATGTTCTATAAAAACTTACTAGGCATGATCACAACATCCATCACTCTAGTGATCATCCCATTTAACTACTCATCAGAAATGTTTCCATCACATTCAACATTAAATCAGTTATTTATGGTTCCCTCCCCTAATGAAAACCAAAATGTATAGAGTGAGAAACACTTATCATTGTGTAAAACCACATAATCATGATAAATAATTACTTATAGGATGTCTAAATTTGTAACACCTTCCTTAAACTATGACCCCTCAGGATTATCCTAGTTTATTCATATCCAATTTCTATTTAAATCCTTCATGATAGTTTATGAATAGTTTGTGAATTCCCAAAGAATGTACCCTAGGAGTGTCAAACAAGGTGTTTAACAAGGTAAGTTTTCATGTACTAGGTTATGTTGAGTCATTCCTGACAAACCTTTTTTGAATTGTTACTCTTAGGGACATATGTGCTAGAGCCACATCCACTTGTAGTATTCAGATAGAGATGTATTTCTAAGAGACCACTCACTCTATCCTTTACCAAAATTCTAAGAAATTTTCCTAAATATTAAATCATCCTTATACTTATCCTTAGATACATCCATAGAAACATACTTAGAAATATACTTAGGGATCTCACTAAAGTTTTCTCATCCTATTTTCAAAAGTTCAACTAAACATTTTCTCTAATATGAAAAATAGAGACCCTCGTTGTTCATAAATTAAAATTAAATAAAATTTTCAGATTACTAAAAACATTATAAAAATGGATTCCCAAATTCCATTTTATTTTACTGCCTTTGGAAACATGGAAACGTAAACATTGGTACATGAGTGAGCTACATTATCTCCTACTTGGTTCTCTAAGACTATAACCCTCTTAGACATATCATATATGAAATATATCTTCATATCCCAGGGAAAGAAAAATAAAAATGAGTGAGATCATATGCTCAGTAAGGGTAAACAAGGTATTCATGTAAGCATAAACATGAGAATACAATTATGAGAACATGATCATAACATTAGAATATCACACCATGCATATCAATGATCATAAAAATTCCTAGAAAAAATCATGGAAGTTCCTAATAAATAAATAATTAGAAAACAAAAAACATTATCCATTAAATAATAACATAGGAATAAGGCATGTAATTGTGGAAGAAACATAAGAATATAAAATGATTTCCATAGTAGTCAATGAATTTCTAGCAAGGCCATCTTAGTAGAATAGTTTCACTCCCCTTACCATCTTGGTAGTCATGGTTCTCTCCCATGACCATCTTTTTAGAATGAGTTCACTCCTCGTAGTATCTTGGTATTTATGGTTCACTCCCATGATCATCTTAGTAGTCAAGGTTCACACCCAAGACCATCATAGTATATCTCATGATATATAAATCCTTAACCAATTTATTGGAGGGAGATATAGGTCCCACCAATCTCATAATGAAATCATGAATAAATGTTCCACAAAATCATAAACAATCATAACTTAACCCATTAAATTAAATGGGTATCATAAACAAGTAATCATATAATAACATTTTGAATAATATATAGGTTTCATAATCATTTCATCAGGATAATTACCCATGAAATGAATCTGGTTTCAAAATCATATAACCCATGAAAGAGAAACAAGTTTAAAAAATATATAACCTATGAAAGAGAAATGGATTTCATAAACATAATTCCATCAAAACATAAACCATTCATAGAATCAATATGAATGGAAACATTGAATCATTTTCCCATAATTCCATGAGAAATTACAACATATGTCATCTTAGATGGAAAATAATTTTAAAATATATTTTAAAGAAATTGAAGAAAATATCCTTTCTTGGTTGAAAAAGTCATTTTAAAACATAAAATTTTTTGAAAAAAATTTTCTTTGAAAATAATTTGACAACATATAAGGAAGGATTGAAATCTTTTTTAAAATATTTATCCCTTTAAAACTTATAAAATAAGCTTGAAATTTTTTTGAAAACCTTTTCCCTTGAAAACTTACTAAATATGCATGAAACCATTTTGAAAATATTTTTCCTTGAAAACATATAAAAGAATCTTGAAAAAAATTATTAAAACAATTTTCATTGAGAATAAATAAAATAATCTTGAAAATGTTTTTAAAATATTATCCTTTGATAATTTTTTAAAATATATAATATAATCTTTGAAATCATTGAAATCCTTTTCTTTGAAAACAACCTTTTAAAAACCCTTTTCTTTGAAAATAAACTTGAAGATCTATAAAGAAGGAAAGAAAAAATATTGTAAACCATTTATTTGAAAACACATTTCAAACTTATTAATAAATCTTAGAAAAGTTTAGAAAACAATTTTGTTGAAAACACTTTAAAAACATATAAATAAAGCTTAAAAATGTTTTAAAAACCATTTATTTGAAAGCACATAGAAAACACGTAAAGAATTAATGAAAATTTATTAAAAATAATTTATCTGAAAATAATTTGAAAAAATTTAAATAAATCATAAAATCAATTTGAAAACAATTTTAGAAAACATCGTTTTGAATTAACACAGATTTCCGACTGAAGAGAGAGGCAATGTTAGGATTTTTTAAAAACACTTTATTAAAAATATTATGTACCTATAATTTTAAAAATAGTACCAATAAATTAAGATAGAATGAATATATAGATAGTAAGAAAATTCACAATTTCTCATGAGAGATGAATCATAATATTTCATCAATGGAAGAATAATCATAAACAATCTTGATAAATGATGAGCTTGTTGCAATAAATTCATTCCAATTTGTAACTTGGTATAATACTCATAATATAATAAAATAAATTTAAATAAATATAAAAATATCATTAATATATTTATATTCATTATTTAACATGTAAAAGGTAGTATAAACTTCTAATTGATAAATATAGGTGCATAACATTGAATGTGTCCAAAGAAGGAAAAGTAAGGAAAAATTACTTTTCCAATTTGGTAACTTTTGAAACCTAAAACCCTTGAAATAAATATCCCCAAATTTATATTTATGTACCCATAAATTTAAGTATAATAATCATATAATACATCTATGGTAAGTATACACACCACATATAATAAATATGTGGTGAACATGGAAAGTATCTCATGGAAATACAAAGTGAGATGAAATCCCCTTATCTTGTGTCTTGACTCTCAACGTACTCATTAAAAAATCATGTATAATAAATATAATTTTATTATAAATAAATAAAAGAACCATATTATAATATATAATACCATATAATGTTTTTTTATTACTTTATATTACCCTTTTATTAACTATACTATTTTAAGTTTACGCTTCGGGTAATGTTCTCTCTTTTTTGCATGTGTCTTAATTTGTTTTATCTCTAGTCCTTATATAGATACCATGATTTACAGAATGTAAAACATGATATGAATATAATTTATATTAATTATATCTGCATTATATTAATATATTTAATATATAAGTATGAAATGATTTACACCGTTCTTGGAGATGGTAGGTCGTACGTACGCATGAACGATGATTCCAATTTTTATTTGTAATATTGAAAGTAAAAAAAGGAAATGAAATACATGTATATATAATATCATTAAATTAGAATAATTATTTCATAAATATCATATAATTTCACTAAAATCATCCTTAATACATTTTATGTAGTGTGTGAATTAATAACATTGCATTAAGGGGGTTGTAGTCTACACTTCCTCAAACAAAATTACCATATTTACAAAAAATGGGATGTATAAAGATATATGTTGTAAAATAATTAAAGAAGATTAAATACATAATATGTATCATATATAACATATATAAGTAGTTTTTACATCATAATTCCCAACAATTAATGGTGGTAAAGGAAAAAAACAATCATTGTTTTGTGAGCCAGTAGTTCATCGTACACATAAACAATATGTTCATACCCATTAAAAAAGTGTGTGTAAGTGTACCTCCAAAAATTAGCATAAAAATCTCATCATTTCTAGGATATTTTTTTTATAATCATGTAATAAGTATAGTTCAGGGGATATAGAATAAAAATAAGATAAAGGAGCTTGAGGAAGGATGTTACCTCTTCTTTGGGTTACTACACTGGTTTTCCCCAAATGAATTTCTTGGATTGATTTCATCCTAATGAAAGGATTAAATGAGGAATTTAAGGGTTTTGGGAGTGAATTGGTAAGATATTTTTCGAACCCAAGTGGTTTTATAGGTGTGAATAAATACAAGGAGATGATACCTTTTTATAGTGAAGGGGAGTGGTAGTCTTGTAAGTTTTTTGAGAAGAAATTCCACCCATATTTTTCCCATTGAAATTAGACCCAATAATGGTCCAAAGTATAAATAATTGATGATGTTTTCTAAATATTTCCATAAAATGGATTTGGGAAAAGGTTTTAGGTCATTTAGGATCTTATGTTTAAGTTTCAATCGTTAGTTAATCTTATTTTTACCTAAACCGATGAAATTAATTTTAATTACTATCACAAATATTTTTAGTAAAAACAAATATGATCTTATTATAAATCATAAATTATTCTAATTTGAAATATGAAATCCATTTTTCCAAATTGAAATAAAAAGTAGTAGAAATAAGTTTAAATTTAATCTCACAGACAGGATGGCAATGTGGGTTTTCAAAGTAAAAACATTTAAAAGCTTGCTATGTTTTTATAGTCAATTACAAAGTGAACTGGATTCCAATGACATAAATTGGATTAATTGATAAAAAAATATATAATTAAACTTTATACCTAATTAAAAATATAATTTAACATTATAAATAAATTATATGAGAAAGGAGTTTTGCATTAAAATTCAGCACTTTTCACTATTCATTAAGAAAAATGAAATTTCACAGAAAAATATCAAATATTTACCCTAAATTAATTTTTTCCTATTTAATATATGGTGTTTATTTTTAAATATTAAATTTATAAAAGTTCCAGAATTTAAATTTTAATTATGTTTTCATTAAAAATGCGGTAAAATTTCTTTTATAATACTATAGGGTTTAAGTATAATATTCAGTTTATTCTCATCTTATGAATATAAAATAAATTCAATGAGTATAAAAAATATATAACATATAAATATAAATAATATCATTCTCTAGTTGTAATTAGTTTCACTTATTAAGATAAATCATTCTTTTTACAGTAAAATTTGTCTTTTATAAAATCATTCCCTTTATATTCATATGGTTTCTATATTCATTTATAATCAATAGGTAACCATTTAATTAAACTATATATATGAATAAATTATTTAATAATATAATATTCAATTTAATGGTTATGTTATATCTTATTAAATAATAATATTTTAATAATCTCTTATTGTATGGTAACGCTCGATCTTCCATGTTATACAAGCCATCAAAGAAAGGTAGACTTGTGTGTAATGTGACCCAACCTCAGTGTTCCATATAGAGAAAGCTAAAATTTTTGTTGCATGTAGTGTATAGTTAACTTTCTGTAGCTTATAACACAAAGCCAAAAATGTGGATTTAATATAAAATAAACTATTTCTACTATTGAGTGAAATGAAAAATATAAAAAATATTTAATTAATTAGAAAAAAATAATTCACAATATCTCAGGATGTTATAGAATCCATTTTACATGATATAAAATCAATAAAAATACTATTAAATTAAGATTATTCTAGAATTGTAATTTTCTTATTTTTTCTTTCTTTACAAACAAAATATAGTAGTGTAGTTCATTCATATTCTTCTTATATCCTTTCCTCTATACTATACCAAATATTGTGATGGAATTCTATATGTCACTCTTCTCTCTTTTCAAAATGTATAAATACTACTTAGGATCTATCTTATTCATCTATATTGTGAAAAAAATTATTCCTCTCAATTATTTTTTCTCAAGAACTACAAAAGCGGTTTTATAGGTTTCTTACAACCAACACCTTCAATCTAAGGGTTGGTATCAATCCTCATTTATCAACTCCAATGATATCATTCCATGTGTACCACATATTTTAATATAGTCATAAATATTCCTATTAAAATAAATTAATCTTTGAAATCTCATGTGAATCCCCACTCTTTTAAATTATAATAGAATGTGATGGATATTATGGAAATCCCTTTCATTATGAAACTTATTCCTTCACAATGTGGTCTTATAAACACCAGTCACTTCAAAATATATCCATAAGTTTCAAAATATAAAAATACACAAAATTATATAATCACCAATTTCATATAAGTTCCATCATGACATAGTTTATTCCATATTATTAGGAAATTTAGGAGACTTGGTTAACATAATGGGAGGTTAATGGATTATTTTGAAGACCCGTTAAGTAGGATACATGGGGAAAATTAAGTAAAATATTTTTTAGGATAAATGGTTCTCTAATTTAAAGTAGAATTGATATAAGAGAAAATATATCAAAAAGAATAAAAATATATAGAAATAAATATCATATAAGAACATTGCAAATTTGGAAAATTAGTGAAAGGTAGGACTATCATTGAAAGAATTCTATTGAATATATGGAGTTTAAAAATGAAATTAAAGAACATCAATAATACTTTATAATAGTTTAGTGATAGTTTTTATTCAGAAAAATTGAAAGTTGTCATTATATTACAATTTTTTTATTTATTATCTAAAAAAAGTGTGAAATGAGATAAGATGAGGTAGTTACCCTAAATCAATAATTCAAGTTCCCAAAGAATTTATATCACTCAAAATGTATAGTGTTACACCCTAGTACAATGACACCCCATCAATGTATTATATTAGGACTAGGCCTTTATGGTGAAACAAGTAAAACATGTATATACCAAGATTTATTTTCTATATATGAATTTTATATGTGTGTTTAAAAACTAAAAGGTTTAAATTGTTCTTACTAACATGGGAAAATGATCTGGTCATTTTAATAATAATTAAATGCCATAATTCACCACCCCACCCTCTTTGTGTGTATGAAGCCTATGGGTGGAATAATAACTATCTCAATCAAGTCGACCTGTAAGTTATGTTGAGTGAAATAAATTAGAAAAAAAGATAGAGAAAGTTGAATTAGATAAAATGGATAGAAAATTACTCAATTTGTTTAGGATCATTAGATCAAAATATAACCTTTAATATTGGAGAATTATATAACACATTTGACCTAATTAAATCTCTAGTAACCATGTATGATAAGATAACAACATTGGATAATGTTTTCATGATACAGAAGTTATTTGAAATCAAAACAATTAATATTATACCAATGGTGAGCATGTTAATTAATTTTACATGATTCTAGGGTAGCTCAAATTATTTAATATCATGTTTGTGGATGAAGTTTGGGTGAGAATATTATTTTCACCACTTCTAGGGTCATGGGAAGAAATGTTAATTAACGTTAATAAACACTTGTATGAAAAATGACTAGGTGTTTGAGGATATCAAAAACATTAATATGAATGTTTATCCCAAAAGGCGGTAAGACCAAAAACTTATTTAAAAAATGTTTAATGTGAAAGGTAGAGGACAATCACATCATAGAAATAAAATTCAACGGAAAATAAAAGATAATATGAATATATGAGTCTAGGTAAATCGACCAATCATGGCCTCATATGCTTGAAATTTAGGAAGATAGGGCATATCAATAAGAATTGTATGTATTAAAAGGTAAAAATTTTAGCATATTATTTGATAATTTTAATTTTTTTAAAATTTAGATAATGGTAGTAACAAATTTTAATTGAATTTCAGCATTATCGTGGAGTCACAGGTCATTGATTTTATACCATCATTCCACTATATTGAAGATGAATTATACATGAATAATTATATATCATAAAGGATCTGTGAGGTTCACATAGAAGATTATTAGGATCTTGATGTTGTGGAGAATGAATATGTGAACATTTAGATATCAAATAGGAGATTCTTGAAGTTGAAAGAAGCCTGACACACACTAAAACTATAAAAGAACTTAATATATTTTGGCTAGGTATATGAATGAGGTTACAAAATGAAATTAAAAAATATAGTATTGAAAGTTACATGGGGGTTCTAAGATTTTGATGATAGGTGTATAAGATAGAATATTATATCTGGTTAGAAGTTTGTATGGAGAAATATTTTTTTGTGAAATAACTTCCAAATGTATGGAGTTGTGAAAATATCATTTCTAATACCTCAGTGGGAAGAAAATAAAATTTACAGCTGTAATGTATATACTAAAACACGATCACATAGAAATAGATAGTTCTAAGTATTATATACTCAAGAAATGGATAAATTTATCATTCAACTTGAATAAATGTAATCCTAAATCAGGGAAGTTGGGACTTGTTCAAACGGATGTTTGGGGGCCTACACTAACTCATTCTCATAGTGGATCCCTATATTTTTTCACCTTCATTGGTAGAAAATTGAGGAATGTATAAGTATACTTTATAAAATATTTGTGGTTGTCAATGTTTTTATTTAATATAAATCCATTGTGGAAAAGGATAAAGGTAAAAAACTATAATGATTCATGTTTGATAATGGTGTTGAGTACAATAGAAGGGATTCCAGAACTACTCCCCAAAGAAATGAATATGGATTGAAGGAATTTACATATGAGACCATATCATAATAGTGTTTCTCAATGAATGAATATGACATTAACTAAAAATTCATAGAGAATGAGGTTAAATTACATAATGTTAAAGGACATTTGGGTGGAATCATTAAACTATATACCATAATTTTTTACTAAATTCTGTCAGAATCAATGGGGTAGGAGACTCTAAGGCAATTATGGTCCAAAACACTAATGGAATGTAACCACCTAATGTTTTTAAGAAGTATAACCTATGTCCATGTAGATTATAAATAAATATAAAAACTTGAAAATAAGTCTAATGAATTATTCATTATGGGATACAATAAAAAACCCCCTATATTATGAATTTTAGATGATGATAAGTTATAATTCATTAGAATGGGGAAAATTCTATTTAATAATATGGTATGTGGACGGTCTAGTACTTGTTAGAAAATGATATTGAGAATAAGGAATCAAAAGTTTGGGCTTAATTTGATCATAAGAGAATATTTGAAAAGACAAAAAATATGGAAATTTTAGGAAGCACTTATATCCTAGAAGGTAAACCAATGGAAGATGTATCAGAATTTTATAATACCACTGAAGATCATGTTAGATTACTAAAATTTGAAAACCCAAAAGTTACAACACCAAAAAGAGTAGAATCACAATATGAATTGAAAAAATATACCATAATTATACTGTTGGTTTATAGGTTCATCAATAATGTGATTTTATTACTTTTAATGGATATAGGGGAGACCATGATCTCTAATAGAATTTTCAAGTCCTTATGATTTTTTTAAGTGAGAGTTATCTATGAAGGATGTGTTTATATTCATTTTATATGAAAAAAATTAATATCCAATGGAACTACCATAAGGAAATAAATAATTTAAAAATAAATGGATATTCTTGTAAAAATAATAGGCCAATTGTAGGAAGTTATACAAGGAATGACTTTTTTTTCAAAGGATTTCAGCTAAAAGAAGTGATTAAATTCATTGAAATATTTTCACTAGTAGTTAATAATACTACCATAAAAATAATACTGATAATGGTTTGAATTTATAGTATATACTTCAAGAATATGTATGTAAAGATAGATCTTCTGCATAATGGTTTAATGGATGTTATTTACATGAATCATATAACAAGATCCATGGATCATTGGAATAAGGACATGATGTTTAAGATGAAATGGATCCTATAAGGATTGAAGCAGGTTCCTAGAAAATGGAACCATAAGTTTTAAACATTTATGGTGGAGAAATATTTTATATAGAGAAACATGGATCATTTTTTATATCAAATATAATTTTTGGATGAACCATTCATCCTATTTCACTTTTATATGGATGGAATCCTTCTGTATGGTCTAGAAACTAAATGAATTCAAGATCTAAAGAATAATTTTTATAAAATATTTGAGATGAAATATATTTGGTGGGATGATAAAATATTAAGGATGGGAATTGAATGGGATAATAAATCCATAATATTGGCATTGTATTTAAGTTATAACGACTAAAAGATAATTGAGATTTTTGAAATGCAAAAATTTAAACCAGTATCAACTCCAAAATATAGACACTTCAAACATTCAATAAATCAATTACCAAAAATAGAAGATGTGGTGAAGTATATGTATAAGATTCAATTTTCATTAGTGATACATAATTTTATATACACCATGGTGTTAACTCAGTCAGAAATTTATTTTTCTATTTGAGTCATTAGTCTGTTCATGGGAAATAAAGGAAAAGAACACTCAGAGGCCATGAAATATATTATATGGCATCTCAAAATACTATAACATACAACCATATGTTTTGAGATAAATTATCCATTTTAGGGGTATATAAATGTATATTTTAAGGGATAATCATATCCCAAAAATATTATAATAGGTTAGTTGTTCACATTCTATGGAATGATTGTTAGCTAGATGTCAAGTTTATAACCTATGGTAGCTCTATCCACAACGGATGTAGCATATATAGAATAAATAAGAAGGAAAATACCTAATATACTTCAGGAGTCTTTTGGAAGATCTAAAAAGGATCTTTGAAGCTATTTTTCTCTACTTTGATGGATAGTGTATAATACCATTCACCTAGAATCCAATGATTTATACTTGGATGAAAAGCCTCAAATTAAAATATTACTATGTGCGAAAGTTATCGGTGGATGGATTTATTGAGTTATAGAAGAAGGTTAGAAAAAAATTGGCTTAAATTCTCACCAAATTGTTATTATATAAAATTATTAGACAACATTGTGCCTCATTGGGACTAAGGTAATGATAAAGTGGTAGATATATTTCTTGTTATGGAATAGGGAGGACTATTATGTGCCTAAGTGTCGGAGGTTTCCATGGTTTCCTTGAATAATACTTCAAGTGGTATATTATTAGTATTTTGAAGGCTAATCCAATTTCTATTTCATATTATTGGAAGTAAAAATATTAGATGTTAGGATCAGTCTAGTGAATATAGTTAAACCATGTAGACTCTAGTATAAGATGATGTCTTAAAGTTACACTTCCAAATAGTCTACAAGTCAGTATTCTATTATATATAGATTAAATATAGGAATCAATATTGAGTCATCAGAATCATGATACATAAGATTCATTCACTGAATTAAAAAATTATCTTGTATAATTTACTAGAAGTTGGATGGTGTAACAACACTTTCAACAGGTGACTGGAAATCACCAAGCTTAATGAATGGATTTTTGTGAATATTGAAAGTTTATTCAACATGATGACTTAATGATACCAAATATAAAATTTTTGTGGGACCAATTTTATATGTTTACTATGATTACTTGAGACTAGTGTTCTTATGGATGATAATTTCTAAGTGGTTTTAATTTTTTATCTTCTGATATTAATAAAAATGTGGTTGTCTTCTCTTGTGAATATAGGACTTAATGTCAAAACAATGTAAAAATTAAAGTGTTTTTTAATTTCTATTATTTCACTTTAATTATTGTTTATAAGTCATGTTTAGAGAGATTTTTCAATGCTTGGCTCAGTGTGATGATTTAGAGTGAGGTTATTTTTCTAATCTTTTAGCACATTCAATGTTAAAAGGGAAATGTTTGGTTATGTAATTTCTAGAATTTGTTCCATTATACTTGGAGTTTTGTAAGATGTATCTTCTGGTCGATCGATGGTTTGATCACCCAATAATATATGAATAATGGGTTAAAGTAGTCTATTTTTTTTAAAATCCATAATATAGTCATCATTGTGGTTTCTTATACTAGGAGATGCATAAAAAATTCCAACACACTCTTTACCTTATAATTTGGAATAAATAAAAAAATAACTCAATATTTTTACATTTAATAAAAAATTAATATGTCTCAACTATAAATACTAATAATTATACCCCACTGACCATGAAAATATTTAGTTAATAAATGACATTGTAATGTGATCCTTGTGAGTAACATCATTATGCTTTCTATAAAAAATACAATATCTCAAACTAGTTTTCTAATTGATAAATTAAATTAATTCGTTTAGTTTATAATATTATTTAGTAATAAAATTTTTTCACAACCTAATAGTGACTCATCTATACACTTTTATAAATTAGGTTAATGATACCTATAACGATAAACTAAATAGCACCCTTTTTTCTTCTATTTAATTAGTGGTATCAAGCGATATTAAATATGTATTAAATATTTTCAACCATGATATATTAATAAATCAATGGTACAAAAGGGGGATATTATTCAAAAAAAATATTTAATAATTTATATAATATCTGAATTATGACTTTTAAGAACCATTATAAGTGTAATTTAATGATCCATTTATAATTTGTAATTGATAATTACTATATGTGTTTTGACTCACATGAGTAGGAGTTAAAATGTGATAGAGGTGGGATATAAAAATCTAATTCAAATAGAGTGAGAATGGAAGCCACAAGTAATATAAAAAAAATCCTCTTTAAGATATCTAATTATCCAACCATGTGGATCCTTATTCATTAAAAAATTTAAAAAAATTTGAAGAGTTATCATGATATCAGTCATTGATAAAATCAAAAAAAAACATAGAAATTACTCATCATGTGAGAGTTATGAGAATCCCATATATGAATTATTTATGTTAACATAGAATAAAATATTAAAAAAATGATCTAGTAATGTTTCATAAACAGAAAAATTTTATAGATTATCATTTCATTATTACATAAAGAAATGAGGAATATTTCATGAACATTAACAACTACATTATTTTTAGAAGGAATTGGTATCCACTATACGATTGGTATTTCGATATACCTTTAAAAATATAAAATGATAAAAATTTCAAGGAATAATTTACCAAATTTTTATCATACATCATCCAAAATACCATATAGTCACTTAATAAAGAAATTCACCAATTGCAAGGTCACCTGAGTTTTTATTCATCCATGATAAGTTTCTTTAACCCTTTATAATTAATATGGTTTACATAATATCTTAATATCACATAGTTCATTAAAAAAATGTTACTAACTAATTTTTTATAGTTTAGAGAAAGTTCATGAATCATGATATTTTATTGGATTTTTTTATTGAAACACCAACTAACTCACTTAACTCAAGGCCATAATGCGTTTATTTTAATTATTAGATTTTTCAATCATTAATTTATTATAAATTTTCAAAAATATTTTGGAGTAAATTATTTATAAAAATAATTTTAATATATATTTTTGAATATATCAAAATATTTAACAAATTAATTATATGTTATAAATTCATTAAATCATTTTGGAATGTTCAAGGGGGAATATGAGGTTTTCGTTCAACTAAAAATTTAACCTCAAAATAATTTTCACCTTTAATTAATTATTTTTATTAGTATCCCTTTTTTCATCATCTTAAACCATAGATTCAACGTTTAATATTTTTTCATACCAGCTTTTCTTAGTTATCTTATTAATTAATTAATTTTTCTTTATAATGTCATGGTTTTTGTCTTTTATCTTGTATTAATATTGGTGGAATCAAGCAGAAAAATAGTTTTGTAATTTATATTTTTGTAGAAATTTTATTTAATTTTAACTTCATGTTATATATGAATACCTTATAATTCCATGAAATTTTAATAGATATTATGATAAACTTGGAAATCACGTCTTCTAGTAATTGTATTGGTTTTTTCTAGGGGTTGATGTGTCAGTGTTAATAAATGAAAAAGTAATTGTTCTTGTTAAAACCCACCTTGGAATTATTTAGTTCAATATCATTATTATTAGTATCTTATTGGTTTTTGATGTATCTAGGGACCTTTTCTATGTTTTTTCCTTAAAATTAAAAATAATAGATTATTTCACTAGTGTTGGAATTACCCACTTGGTTTTTGATTACTCATATATTTGGAATTATCTTATAAAATTGTTTATTTAAACTATGGTTATTTATTCTCCATATATTTTCAATCCCATTAACAACAACATTTCGATAAAATTTAATTAATTTTCATTTTATGGTGTTTTATTGAAATTTTTTTAGAAGTAAAAGTGTTTTATAAATATAGAATCATTGTGACAAAAAATTGGTGTATAACTATGTAATGAGTATCTATTTTTGAGTTAAACTATTATAGTGTTGTTATATTTCATCGGAAAATTCATATACATACTCTAATTATTGACTCATGAAACATCCTCTGGATACTGGTACTATAAAATAATAATTTTAAATGTTAAGTCATTATTAAATATTTATAATTAAATTAGAAAAAGAATACCATAGAATAGAAATATAAAATACTTTTTAATTGATACCATACATTATATATACTCTCCCAATTATCCCATTATAATTAAGTAATCACCATTTTATGTTCATTCATCTTTAATGTAGGGAAATACTTCGACATGATTTTTGGGTCCATATGTCCCATGTAGAAATGAGTGTAAGATGTTAAATTTTCATTTAATTTTTTCTTATTCCCATAGAGACATTGAGATAAGGATTATATATACTACATATTCTGATTATTTATTTTCATGAAATATTTCATGAATCTATAGAAAATTTTAATTTTGTTCCCTATGATCCTAACTTGGATACCCTCAAAATTTCATGTTGTTATATATTAGTTCTATTTTCACTAGTTTATTTTTGAAATTATTAGCTTTCATAGGAGGATTAATAATACTTAGAGTAAACCCTTTTACTAATGGTGCTCTATATTCCACAAGGGAATATAGTTATAAAGGATGCATTTGATCTTAGAGCATTGTATGCAATCATTCTTCAACTATATATAAATTATGTTTCACATAATATATAGATTAAATGGATATTATTGAATAAAAAATATATTATTACAATCGATAAAATCTTATTTGAGTGAGGGAATCATTAATAAACTAATATGACTAAAAATTACAAAATAAGAAGCCCAATTATAAAAGCAAAAAACATTGGGAGAGAAAACTCAAATTATTTGGTAGAAGATCAAACTAATCTAGAATGATTATATATTTACCAGTAGTGATTCCAAAATTTATCACATTATTTTAAAGGTATATTAAAATAATTTCCTAACTCTTTTATGTAGTTTTATGATATTATGGTTGATCCATTTGGAATTTAAATTTTATTTATTATCCTTAGATGTTCTAAAAAATAATGTAGTTATTTTAATAATAATGATCAAATCATGAAAATTCAAAAAAAGATTTATAAAATTATATATTTAATTAGAGTATAAATTAATTATAATATTTTGTTGTAATTATGGAATTGATGTGAGTATTTAAAAATAATATTTTATACATTGTGAATTATTTTTAATTAGTGTGATTTTTATATGGATTTAGTTGAATGTATGATTGATATGATAAAAATTTCACATTCTAATTACTTAAAATATATACATTGGTGTGGAGAAAAATGCCTTGAAAATCCTCTCATTCTCAAACAAATAATTTTTAATAAAATATATTAATATTTCTCATATAATGCATACTGTTAACATGATTTTTTTATTCTATAAAAATGATTAAGATAGTAAATTAACCAAAAAAGTATTTTTTATTTTAAATTACAACCATTTTTGAAAACAACTCAATTATAAAATAAATACTGCTTTTATAAATCATTCTATCACTTTATACACAACTTTTTTAATCTTAAAAATATATATAATTAGTCATTAAAGTTTGTTTTGAAAGAGATATTATATATTAGAATAGAAATAAATATAAAATTCACCAGAACATAAAAAATTAACTATTTAAAAATGTTATATAATTTGAAACATCAAAGGGTAACATTTAGAATTTTTAAAAACCTATCTAAAAATGTAGATATGTTAATTATAGAATATCCAATTAGTTTTAAAACCCATAATGAAATAATAATATTCTCTCTTATTAAACTCAAGATCTAAATATAAAATATAAAAGTGCTCCTAGAACATACAAAATCACTTTACATTACCCACCAAGGATTATTATTTTATATAAATTTTTTATAATCATAATAAATTTATTTATATTTCCTTCTAATTCTAAATTTTGTAAAAAATATTTT
Organism: Viscum album; assembly: GCA_963277665.1. Classification (NCBI taxonomy): domain Eukaryota; kingdom Viridiplantae; phylum Streptophyta; class Magnoliopsida; order Santalales; family Viscaceae; genus Viscum; species Viscum album. Next base: position 515,293,842 of record OY728131.1, read on the forward strand.
CTATATAACTTTTTATTTGTATAAATTTAGATGGGTAAATATAAATAATATAAGTAACAAACCTTAAATGTTGCATAAATATTGAGTTTTTAGTCAATAATTAATTTTCATACATTCTTGAGGATCTTTACTGTTTACTATTTTAGAGAATTAGGTCATAACTCATAAATAATAAACCCATATATCATGGGTCGGAACTCTTACTCAGTATCCATTTTTATCATAATAAATAAAATGAAAATAGTTTCTTTTCAGGAAAAATATTTATGTCTTTCAACTTGAATACTTATTTTTTATTACTCATCCTTAAACCTTATGAAAAACCATTAAAAACATTAGATGAGCACAAAATATCAATCAGGTCAATAAAAAAGAACAAATATGATAGTTTATGGAAAAACATGAAAACCATAAAATAATTACATTTATCACATTATTCATTGAACATATGATGTAAATCATTTAAACATGAAAAAAAAATTTCTCGAAGAAAACAATAAAACTCATAGTAAGAAAATAAAAACACACATTAAGTGAATTTGAGAACCATATTCATAACCTATTTTAAAACTGTTAAAGAAATAACTCCATCCTAATTAAATCCACAGGAGAAGCCACATCATCTTACTACCTCATTATTTTTGACAACATGATATTTTAAAAGAATAATATTGTGTTTGATATCGTATACGACATGAAACACCAAGCTTAAACGTACCATGATATACTATTAAGATATTATTATTTATAAATTACCATTAAAATTAGTGGTATGAATAGGAACAACTATATAATGAAAAATATATCTAATGGTTTTATATATTAAAAATGTATTGGTTAATTTATAATAAATAAGTACTCAATTTTCATTAAATTTATTTCATGCTTTAGAAATACGTTTTCTTCAAAAAAGATTTCTTTTTATTTTTTTCACTAATAATATAACTAATTTATTTCACTATTAGCAATGGTATTTTATAAAATGGATATACTTTTAAAAAAAATAATATCAACATTATCTTAGAATGAAATGTCCAAAAAAAATTAAAATGATTGATTTTTTAGTGAATAGTGAAAATACTGATTTTTCAAATATAATCATTTCTTTTCATTAAATAATATAATATTAAAGTAATATTATATTTTTTATTTAATATTAAAGTTATATATGATCCATTTGATTTATAATAATCAAATTAATTTCATTTCAATATTCAATTTTCATGAATTTGGTATAAATTTTTTTATTCTTAAAACATATTGTTTTAAAAATTGTTTTTAAGTTTATAAAGTTTATAAATTTTTTAACTAAAATAAACCATAATAATAAATGTTTTAAATTAAATTTATATATTATATATCTATTTATATGAATTTAAATTCATATAATGTAATTACCCCAACTCCAGTAACCTGAAGTTGGTACCTACTGTATCACAATGGTATAGATACCAAGGGTCAAATAACAATGGACCGATCAATTTAGTAGTTTTGGAGAACCATATACATACATTTTACCCATTTTATAATAGTAGAATAATATAAAACATAAAAAAAATAAATTATTTGAATCCTTAAAAGCTTTTTGAAGGACCCATCTTCATAACATGGAGAAAAGATACAAAAAAAGGTGAGATAATATACTTAGTGAGGGTTAAATACAGTGGAAGATATCATGAATAAATATATAATATTAAATATATAAATCTAAATAACTAAAAAACTTTCATTTAATCAATTACTTGTGTGTGAAATAAGGCCTAATCAATATGGAAATGTAATAATTTATCACACATTCCCTTTAATCAATTAACTAAGAATAAAATGCATCCAGTGACAATATTAATGAAAACATCCCATGGATAAAAATAATAATAGAATTATTCATAAATTAAATTCATAATCATTGAATTTCATGACCTTAAGAATCATGATACCTCTACGTTCAAGACCCTTCACATGACAATTTAAAACTGTAGTTAAAATCCATCAGATTTGGCCAACTGATTGGTCTCATGAGACATGTCAATGCATCAAAGGGATATATATAACTAGGACTGACCTGTAAATGTATCTACAAATAATTATTCATATATCTAATAATTTATTTAATTCATGAATTAATATTCCTTATCCCCAAATATCTGTATTGACTAAAGAATATGAATTTATAAATGTTTTCCCAATTAATAAAATAACGTTCAAAGTAAACACAAAATGTAAAAAACTTATATGGTTTAGGGAATAATCACATAAATCATATAATAATATATATTTCTAAGACAAATTTAATTTTAAATGAAAAATAATTACATGAAATTTCTTTTTTCAATGAAATGTAAACAATCACAAAAGAAAATGAGATTGTACACTAAATTCTTTACCTATTTAGTAACGTTACAATTTTTACCCCTTAAAGAATAAACATGAAAAAAACATTAATAGTCATGAAAAAATATTTACTCAATTTAAATAAATAAAAGGGGTAGTATATACACCACAAAAAGTGAATACATTCATATTAACAAATATGTCCCAATGAAATTGAAATTGAGATAAAATCTATTACCTCACACATTACTTTAGTCGAAGATGCTTTAACCTCGCAAATAATGGTTTTAAGAATGTTATAAATTTATAATATAACCATAATAATATTAATAATAAAATATATGGTCCTATTATAAAATTTTATCACCCATTTTTATATAATATTTCATTAATTTCATTGTTTCAGGTGTTAATTGCCTTATTTACTTGTCTGAGTTTTGTCATCAGAGTTTTGATTTTATACATAATTTTTAAATAAATCATCTATATAATTATAATAAATGTATAAATATCATATTTACATAGTATATAAATTATTAGAATCGTTCTTAAAATTGTTCATAAAAAAATGAATCATGTCACTTCATTGATATGATAGGCCTTACATATGCCTGAGAGATGATATCATTCCCTTAATGGGTGAAAGGTTTAGGAAAGGTATGATATATTAATTTTGAATAATTGATATCACATCATATATATCACAGATATTCATTCAGTTTATTCATATTTCCTTCCATGTAAAGAGTAAGTGAAAAAACAATTGCATCACTTTGCGATATAGTTATTTTTCATACACACGAGTAATGTTGTCATATTTTAAACAAATGGGAAGTAAGAATGGATATGTGATATTATAATTATATAATTGTAATTTTATAATAAATATTATAAATATATACCTTAAATACATCATTATATTCAACTTTGATAGGTGATAAGGTCAAAATATGTCCATCCAATGGGTGTTGCACAAGTTGGAAGGTCATATTAACCCTTATATTTTTACTTTAACCCCCATAGTAAGTCAAATTTTACCTTAATCACATTAATTAATTTGTACTGCTTTTACTATTCATAATGTTCAAAAGTTAATTTAAACTTACTACATAATATATATTATTATTATTTCAAATATGAAATTTATTGTTCCAAATTTAATTCAAAAAGTAGAAGTATTTAGTTTAATATTATACTTGCGGACTCGATGAAAAAGCAGGGCCCCAAAGAACAAATTATCAAAAGTATAAAATATTTTAATATCAAAATCCAATGTGAAATTAGTTCCACTAAACTAATTTCAATTGAATATAATAATATTTAACTAATTTTACTTTTAGGAAATAAAATTTTATTTATCTTTTTAAATGTTTTAAATAAAAATTGTGTTTTCAGAAAATATCATCATTTTTTACTATTTATTGAAAAATGAATCTTTTCAGAAAAATAAAAAAACTAACCTTATGATAATTTTTATATGACGGTTTCAAAAATAATGATCATTTTATCAAATAAAATTTATAAATTTTCTAAAAATTTATTTTATCATAAGTTCATAAGAAGCGATGAAACCATTTTCTTATAAAGAAATATAGTTTTCAAGAAAACATTTCTTTTACTGTCAATTTTTTTTTATTTTCCAACAATTGATAAAAAATTATCATGTGTCAATTATTTATTTTTATTTACTTATTTACTCTTATTAATACCTTCTAATTTTACGGTTGGGCTAAAATGGTCATGATTAAATAATATTTTAATGGAGTATCATGTTTCATTTAAAGATGTTATTGCATGCATCATAATCTATTGAAGATATTGAATTTATTTAAACTGAAATAAATTGTGAAGTTATGAAGTGTTTCATTCTTCCATATTACAAAAATTTTATCCTAAAAATTTCAATGATATTACCTTATGAATATATGAGAGTATTTCTTCTTCATAATATCCCATAGTTCCCATATTTCTTCCTCAATTTTGGAATTTATTCAAAGTACCTCTAGCAGTCGAGTGTAAATATTCCAAAATACTTACTCTCAGGTATCAAGAATCTGGGTGGTTTCTTTACATTAAGGTAGAACAGGTCATGTAAGATCCCATGTTTATGGACTGGGTGGTTTTTTGAGTGTTTTTAAACTTTTTCGTTTACTGGGCACGTCAAATTTAAAACCAATATTTAGAACTCAATATTTTGAGTTATATCACTTTGAGGTAATGTTTTTGGACTTGGGTAAAGGCCTGAGAAGTTTCTCGAGTGTCTCTATGAGTTTCGGGGGTGACAGACCCGAAAATACATAGTTTTGAAAGGCTATGGTGGGCACATGATTTGTATGAAACCGTGTGGCCCACTGCACAAAACCCTACGACCTTATATAGGAGATTTAGAGTCATTTCACATGGGTTTCACATAGTTTTCCTAATGGTTCACCTATCCCACATATTGTGCTTTGGATTTATTAGCCTCACATTGTACACTTATCAGTTTGGAAAACCATGTTGGTCAAACCGTCCGATTTCCCTATTTTAGGAATTTTAGTTTAATTAAAACTGAAAACTAACCATCATCCTCTCTCCCTCAGATTGTGACGCACCCCTAAAGTGGATATCCCCATCGATGCGGGACCCCTTCATCATCACCTCCTCTTATATTGATTTCAATCATATTTCCACTGGTTTGTGGTCTGAATCCTCAAGGTATGGTTCTCTCTTCTAACTCATCTTTATTTCTGGAGATTTTTCAGACTCCCCATCACCCTGTATGGTTTGTCTGAAACCCTATCTTAGGTTTTTATTTGATTTGTGTTGTTCTTCATGTATTAGGGTGCGAAAATTCCTCCTCGGGACTCATGGGTCTGTGTTCTTGAAACTTCCACCAAAGTAAAGGCAGATCAGCTTGTTTCAGTTTGCCTTCATCATCTAAGCTAAGGATTTATAAACTTTTTTGTTTTTCTCACCTTCTATTTTAGGACCTTGAGTTGTTTATGGGTCACATGGTTCTTTTTTAGTGAGTTTTAGTTCCCTTGGAAGGCTTGTGATCATATAAAAAGGTACGTATATATATATATAAATATGTATATCCTCAATGTATGTTTTACCTTATAGAGCAGGGAATACATAAACTGGGTTAAGGATATATATATATATGGAATTGTGTGTGTGTGATCGGACGAAAGCTTGAGTTAGAAAGTTTCATGTTCCAAAGGGTTGTCTAGTTCATCTTTGAGGTGGGGTCCCTACCTTTCCCTTTGGTTTAAGAATTTCTTATTTCCTTATTTAAAGCTTCCAAATAAGTTGAATTGTAATTTTGTAATGAAAATATAAATTATGACAAATTATTTTTTTGAGAAATAAAGTCATGTTTTTATAATAAAACCCCTCCAATGGGGGTGCACTACTTTCAAGGAAATAAATTTGGGATTAGTTATTTAATTCTCTCCGAGATTAATGATTTGTGGGTTTTCTATGCTTTCCTAGTTAGAGGAAGGTTAGTTAAAACTAAAGGGAAATGGATTGTTGAATTAGGATATGTTTTGCCTCCCCTGGGTGGGTATACCCATGTGAAATGAATAAAAGTTAATAGTAATAAATGGGTTGGTATACCCATGTAATATGAATAAATGTAAATGGTGATAAATGGGATGGTATACCCATGCGACATGTTTCAGGGTAATTGGATAAATGAGTGGTAATAATAATTTGATTGGTTTGAATTATTTAAAGGGTTAATTGGTTTCTGGGGGTTGTGTATAGGGATTTATGAGTGGGTATACTCATTATAATAATTTAATTTATTTTGGTAAAAATGATGGATAATGAGTGGGTATACACTTTGTATGCCTTAAAAGTGAAATTGAAAATGAGTGGTTAAACTTTTAAGATTTATTTAAATATGAAATTTCTATATGAGAGGGTAAGATCATTAGTTGACTTATGATGTATTTATTTAAAAATCCTAATACATGAGTGTGTTCAGTCAAGAGATGTGTTTGGTTATGAAATGTGATTAATGAGTGGGAATACACACTGTATGTTTTAAATATAAATGTTCATATATAAGTGGGTGGAATCATATGTTGATGAGTGTTAACTGATATGAAATGAATGAATGTCTATATAGATACCATATATGACTCTCCATGGATCTTGAACACAATATTGGATGCCTTGGGTTGAGTATTCCCCTTGAATTTGGTTTCCATGGGATGCCTCAGGACTTGCTACCCCTTGGATCTGACATTCATGGACTTGCATAGGGAATGATCAGTGTTACATTATCCTAGGACTCCAACCAATGCCTAACCATGTTTCCATCGAGATGCTCCTGGACCATGATGAGGATGATTGGTATTCAATACCTTGGATAAGATCTTTCTGGTATGAGTCTTTGATAAATGATATGACCTTCAGGTATATGTTACACTCAAATATATGTCTTGGTCATGGTAAATTGTGAAATTTGATTATACGACTTGGTAATGAATACTCTGACTCATCTAGTTGTATGGAAAGGCCCGGATTGAAATGGCATGTGGGGTATATGGAATGGTCATGATGGTATGACATGTTTGGATGAAAGGAAAGGCAATGTTGTTTATTTTTAAATTATCTGTAGCTTTTTTATGAGATTTTGACTATTTTGTGTAGGTATCCTCAAGGGGATGATTTTATATTACTAGCATATAAAATTACATTCCATGGGAATTAAATTTTTTTTATTGATTAAAAAATTACATTCACACTTCCTTATTGATATATTTCACAATTGGATTGGGATTAAAATCATGGGTACCAGACTATTGATATTTTATCTCACACCCTAATTAGGTACCCTTGGTGCTCGAGTAGACCTTGTATTCATCATATCTCTGTTGATTTATATGTTTCTTATATCTGGAAGTTTGGATCAAAGGACAGAGTTGGAGATCGGGATGCTCGTAGAGATTTCATCTAGGTCTTTACTGTCTTTCGTTTATTCTATACTGAAATGTAAAAAATGTTGTATGTTACTCTCGTAGCTTCTGTATCATCATTTTTAATGCATACATTGTATAACTTTATTTGACTATATTCTTTATTTAGTTATTATTACAATTGTCTTTCATTGTTTAATTATTTCTTTATATTGATTCCAATGATATCTGAGTTTTTAATATCTATTTACTGATTTTCACACTGAGTATGAGGGTATAGTCACTCCACTGAACTACCATTAAAACCTCGCAGCAAGTTAGAATCCTCTGGCATGTAGGAACACAGGCTTGAGGTCAAGTGAAAACCATTCCAGCTACATGTTTAATGGTAAATCAGGCCGGGATATTACAAAGTGGCATCAGAGGTTGTTTTTATTTTGTCTTACTATTTTGGACTGGTGGACATGAGACTAGGAATGTGTAGGTTCTTGGTAGATAGTTGTTCTAGGGACTGATCACCCAACATATGGGAAATGACCAAGTTTCTAGGGTTGGTAATTTCTATTTCTACTATTTGATGTTATAGTTGATATGTTTCACCTCGTGTGACTGGTGTACTTTCCTCTTCTTATTGTTTATTATTATTTTTTGAAAATTTATCATGCCTTGGTATAGAAAAGATGTACTATTAAATTGATCATATTAGGAACATATAAATTTACATTCCATCCATACGACACTCCATGTAGTTTAATTTGTAGGATTCCTACTAATTTTGGTTGTGTGCCTTAAGTGTAATGTCATGCCTTTGATTTTCTGAATCATGCCTACTTGTATAGCAAGTTTAGACAATTGTATAGCATGATCCCCTTGCTTTTATTGTATTTTTATGTTATTCCATTCTAATATGTTATACCATGCTTATGTGATCACTGTTTATGATAACATACTAGAGATATTTTGATGTTTAAAAGGATTCATGGGAAGAATTTGTTGGTTGTGTTTATAATAGGATACGGTTTCAGTTGTAAGGTGTGTGGGCACCTTATAAATAGTAAAAGTGTAACCCAAGTATTCTAACCATTGAAAAGGGATACTAAAGATAACATGTTAAAGTGAATTGATTATATTAAATCGATGCCAACTTCCACCTATAAACTGTATGGGCGCTTTATAGATCAGTAGATGGCCACTCATATCACCGGACCGTTATGTATATGATCATGTTAAACTATGAAATGTCCATGAGTGTAAATTGACATTAAAATTTGATTTAAAATAGTTCAGTTAAATTCAAAATGCTCAACTGGACCCAAGTTGATCTGTTAGGGCATGTTTTTATGAAATGATTTTTATGGGGTTTCTTTTTAAAGAACTCAAGTTGTATTAATGGGACCCTTAGAGACCACCTAATCAGTAAAAAAATAATTTATTTTATAAATTTCTTTTTATGATATAATTTTAATGAATTTTTAATGTTTAAATAGGAAGATTGATATAACTTCCATGTTTTTCCCACGGGGTGTTGGTTAAACCAAGTTCCTTATTTATAAATGGTACTTGAAGAATATCTTAAAATAATTTCAAATGTTTTAAAGGTTTATGTGAATTAATAAAATGGATCTAAATTAGAACATAAAGTGGTATCCTTTGATTGAACTCTTGTGGAAGGGTAGTTTTATGTTTTTCTTGTGGTATGCCTTGGAACAGAGACATGAGAATTTATCCGTAGGCTACTTCTTTTAGCAATGGATTAAAAGAAAAGGGGGATATTGATCCTAGTGAATCTGTTTTGCGTGACCTACTGACGGGTTCAATGTTTATGCTTTATAAGGGGCTAGCACATGGTAGGTATCACCCTTAGAGATTAAGATGCCTTTCTTTGTACTGTGATTTTTCTAACATATGGTGTCATTTGGGTGTCGTAACCCCTGCTAGGACGTTTGGTTTTTAAAAGGACATCCTTTTGGGATGGGTTTTCATTGCATATTGACCCTTGATATGGTATTTATAATCAAATAATGATTGGTTAAGTAGGTTAGACATGTTCTGATCATGATAAGATGCTTAGGAGGTCATGTGAACCTCTCTTTTGTGATGGATGACTCAGTACACCACCATCTGAGTTAGGGTTGTATGAGATGATGTTATTTTGAGATAGTTTTTAAACAAGTCATCTGATACTTGATTGCATAAGGAAAATGACCTATGGATATTTCTTAGGATGTGTAATTTCTTTTGTGAACTCAGGGTATTATGCATTGACATACGTGGTTCCCATCTAGTGTTAAAAGTTAAAGTGAGCCATTTGAGTTCAAATTTCATGCCAATGTTTTGATGTGGTGATCAAGGTTTATGGAACATCACAGGTGCATTTAATGTGTACCTAAGCTAGTGCGCTTGTGAGTAGATGGACTTTCCTTTATATGACATGGATATTCCTAAGGTGGGGAGCATCACATCGGTTATGCTATACGTGTTAGTTTATGCTTGGCAACACAACTTCGATGAGGTTGGTAGTATGCACAAACCTTTAGAAACTCCATTATTCTTGGAATAGTTTTAGTGGATGGGTTTTAAAGAAAAATAATTCCTCACATGGTATAGGCATCGGGGTTTGATTGTTGATGTGTCAGCAAGTGAAGATTAGATTTTTGTAAAGAGTTGACCAGTAATGGTTCGACTGGTCTTTTTGGTAACCTTTGGTTTACTCTTAGTGTGATCTTCTTCACGAGAAAATCATGTTACCTACCTCGACATCATCCCGAATACAATAAGAGAGTGTCTTTCCTATACCATACTATGGTTTGGAAATCAATTTTTCTTGATAAGTGGTTTTTATCTGGGTTGTACTCTAGATGAGTGGTTCTTTTAATGTTTCTAAGACTTGTAATCAGGTTTAAAGGTGTGTTAAAAGAGGGTAATGAATTTTGGTGGTCTATCACTAGGTTATTCCATTATTCATGTTGAGTAATGACAGTTGTAAGATGTTATAGTGATGAATTGATCTAGGAATGTCACTGAAAGTCAGGTAAAGACTTCAGTGTATGTGCTTGTGTTAAATGATGAATGCCTTAGGGAGAAGGGAATTGCAGTTTAGTTTGAGATGCATTGGTCATCTAATATGGGAATTTTTGAGAATGATTAGCTGGTAATGGCTTTACTTTTTTCCGTTATTTATTGTAATATACAGTTAGTGATGAAACCATTCTAAAATCACATCTTTAGTTTAAGGGATAGTGTGATTTATGGGAAGATGTTGTCTTTTGAGGAAATCATATGTTATTAGTATTTATTGGTCAATTGATCTTTGACCATTTCCTTTGATGATGTCTCTGTTGTGGACTTATATGTATTTGGTTTCACCTAGATAAATAAATCACATGAGAAGCATCACTAGAATGCTAAGAACATATCCTTTTTGGAAATTCCAATGGTAGAATATCTGTGGTTTGGAATTGTCCATTAAAGGCTAAGACCCTTAGTGGAAAGAACCAATGGGTGAATGTTTAATGATACAATGAAGAGATCTTGTCTCTAGTTCTATTTGATTGGTTATGTTTCGCTTCAATTTTTTGGTTGGAATTTGAGATTTGGATGGGGGTTTTAAGGCTTAAGCACCTTGGGCTTGTGAAATTCATAAAGGTGTGTTTGGGGTTTGGAAAGGAAATGTAGATGTTTGAAAGTAGCTTCGTAACCAAGATATGTTGGATGACCTTTTCTTAGTTTCAAAATGATTTTTGGGGATGAAATGTTATAATGTATGGATATTATAATATCTGGTGTTTTTAGACTGGTGGGTTTTCAAGGGTTTTTGATCTTTTTGTTTTACTGGATGGTTAAAATTTAAAACCAATCTCAGGAAATCAATTATGCATGATTTTTCACTTAAAATTAATTTTTTTTGGATTGGGTTGAAGGCTCAAGAATTTTCCTATGTGTCTCAGTGAGTTTCTGGGGCGCCAGACTTGTAAAGGAATGGTTTTCAAAGGCTGTAGAGGGCGTACAGTTTTTCAGAACCCATGCAGCCCACTACAGGAAACTATTTGGCCTTGTATAGGTGAGGTATAGGTGGTATGTATAGGATATGCATAGATTTATAAACTAATCTCTTAGCCCGCATGGTGATCTTTAGATGTAGTAGTCTTGCACTATAAACCACACGGTTTGCACATAGTTTGAGAAAAGGTGTAGTTTACCCTATTTTAATAATTTTAATTAAATTAAAAAAAATTAAAATTAGAACTTTTAACTAACACTCACCCACTCTCCTTCGGATCATGATGCACCCCTAAAGGTTTTCTTCCCTTCGACATGCGACCCCTTCTTCATCACCTCCACTAATCTCAATTTCAGTCGGATTTCCACCTATTCTTGGTCCGAATCACGGATGTATGGTTCTATCTTCTATATCCTTTCCATTTCCATCAATTGTTTGGACTCCCCATCAGCTTAAATGGTCTATCTGAGTCCCTATATTAGGTATGGATCAATTTTTTGTTGTTCTTCCACTATTAAGCTACGTAGAGGCCTCAATGGGACTCGTGGGTCCTTGTTCCAACAACCTCCGCCAACGGCGAGGCGCTTCGAGTTGTTTCGGATTGCCGCTTCCATTCGAGGTAAGCATTTATATCCATATTTCGGTTTTTTCACTAACTATTATAGGTCCTTGAGATGTTTATAGGTCCATGGTATCTTATGTAGTGTGTTTCAGTGCCCTTGGAAGACTTAGGATCATATACCAAGGTATGTACATATATAATTATGTATATCCTCCATGCGTGCATTCCCTCTTGGCGTGAGGAATATGTTCATTGTGTTAAGGGTTAATATATATATATATATATAGAAGTGTGTGTGTGTGTGACTGGACAAAATCTTGAGTAAGAAAGCGTTAAGTGTCAAAGCATTGGCTTGGTCTTTGTTGAGGTAGGGTCCCTAACCTAGCCCTTTGGTTTAATAATTCATTAGTTTCCTATTTATTTCTTCTTGATAGGTTGAATTAATATTATAGAATGAAATGATAAATTAGGATAAATGATTTGTTTGAGAAATAAATTCATGTTTTTATAATAAAACCCCTCCAATGGAGGTGTGGTTCCTTCAAAACAAAAATTAATGATTAGTTATTTAATGTTATCTTGTCTTAATGATTTGTGGTTTTCCTATGTTTTCGTAGTTAGAGGAAGCATAGTTAAAACAAAATGGAAATGGATTGTTTAATTAGGAAATGTTTTTCCACCCCTTCATGTTGACGCTTTTGGGATAAATGGGTTTATTGAACTAGAATGCAATTAATTAGTTAGTATACCCATGTGAAATGAATACAAGTGAATAGTAATAAATGGGAGGGTATACCCATGTAATATTAATAAATTTAATGGTAATAAATGGGTGGGTATACCCATGTGACATGTTTTAGGAAAATTGGTAAAATGAGTAGGAATAATCAGTTGACTGGTTTAGATTTCTTAAGGGGTTAATTAAATAACAATGGGAATGTGAGTGGGTAAACCTTTGTTATATGTTTATCTTATATATAAGTCATAAAAAAGTGGGTATACTCCTTGGTTTCTTGGGATTGTGAATAAGGAATTATGAGTGGGTACACTCATTATAATAATTGAATGTATTTTTATACAAATGATGAATAATGAGTGGGTGAACTTGTTGTATGCCTTAAATGGGAAATTAAAAAACAAGTGGGTAAACTCAGGGGATTTATTTAAAAGTGAAATTTCAACATGAGGGGGTATGCTCATTAGTTGACATAGGATGTATTTATTTATGAGTTAGAATACATGAGTGGGTATACTCATAAGATGTGTTTGGTTATGAAATGCGATTAATGAGTGGGTATACTCATTGTATGTTTTAAATGTAAATGTTTATATATGGGTGGGTAGACTCATACAGTTATGAGAGTCAGCTAATATTAAATGAATTAATTTTTGTATATATTTCATAGATGGTTCTCCATGGATATTGAATGCAGTAGTAGATTCATTTGGTTGAGTATGATCCTTGGGTCTTGATTCTGTTGGATGCCTTAGGACTTGATACCCCTTAGATCCGGCTTTCTTGGACTCATGTAGGACATGTATGGTATGTCATGATCGTAGAAATACAACTATTGCCTAATAGAGTTTCCATCAAGATGTCCCTATAACTCAATAAGAATGCCTTGGTCTTTGAAAACTTGGATCTGGCCCTTTGTGATATGAATCCTTAACAAATGGAATGACCGTGAGGTATATGATACACTTGAATATACAACCCGTCCATGGTAAATTGTGACATTTGATTATATGGCTCAGTCGTGAATACTCTGACTCTTCTAGTTGTACGACAAGGTCATGATTGATATAACACGTGAAGTATATGGAATGTCCATGATGGTATTCCATGTATGGATGAACAGTAAGGTTGTGTTATTTAATTTTGAATTATCCATAGCTATCTTATTATAGGAGTTTGACTATTTAGTACATGAATCATTGAGGAGATAATTTTGTATTAGTAGCTCAGAATATTTCATGTAGTGGTCATTACTTTCTTTTAAAGCTTAACTATTTACCAACACACAACCTTATTTATATATTTCACAATTTGATTGGGATTAACATTATGGGTTCCAAAATACTAAGATTTTATCTCACATCCTGTTCAAGTTCCCTTGGTGCATGAGGATACCTAATATTCATAGGATATAGTTCGATTGTTGTGTTTATTGTATCTAGATGTATATACAAATTTACCAAACTAGATCTCAGGATGATCGTGGAGATTTCCCGTTGAGATTTTCTATCTTTAATTTATTCTGTATTGAAATGTAAAGCATCATTTATGTTACTATTTTAGCGTATGCATAATCATTTGACATGAATGCATTGTGTTACTGAAATTTTCCATATTATTTATTTAGTTATTACTGCAATTATCTTCTACTGTGGAATTATTACTTTATACTGCTTCTTCTGATATCTAAATTTTTAATGTATGTTTACCGTTTTTCACTCTGATTATGAGGTTATAGTGTCTCTACTGAACTACCCTTACACCCACACTGCTATTTGGCATCCTATAGAATATGGGGAGATGTGCTTGAGGTCATGTGGTGACCGGCCCTGCTACCAGTTTACTGGCATGTTGGTCTAGGACAATACATGTTCCAATTATATTTCATTATAGGTGATCACATGTGTTGGTTCTAGTATGTACTTCCTTATCAATGATATATGGAACACATCATGTAATTTTGAGATACTTTGTGTCATTTATATGAGGTAAGTCGTATTTATAATTCTTTCAAGGATATCAAAGGGTTCAATGTACCTGGGAGTCAGTTTACCATTCTTACCAAACCTTATGACACCCTTCCATGGAGATACTCTCAAGAAAACATGATCTCCCACTTGTAATTCCAAATCCTTCCTCTGATTTTTGGTATAACGATTTTTCCTACATTGATCTACATTAATAAAATCCTAAATATCCTTTACCTTTTTTTCCTCTTAAAAAAGTTATGGCCCTATAATTTATCTTTTAGTAACTTCATCCCAAAAAGTTAGAGTATGACATCTCTTTCTATATAATGCTTCATACAACTCCATTTGAATACTTTAATAAAAACTATTGCTATATGTAAACTCTAAATAATGTATATACTGATCCCATATGAATTGAAAGTCAAGTGATCAAGAACTCAACATGAATTACACTATTTGGATAGTCCTTTCAGACATTCCATTAGTTTGAGGCTGATAGAAAGTGCTCAAATGAAGCTCAGCATCATGAGGCTTCTGAACACACTTCCACAATTTTGATGTAAAAATGGGATCAAATTAGACACGATCGATATGGTAGTTCCATGAAGTCTTAAAATATCATTAATATAGATCTTTATGAGGTTCTCGGGAGGTAATTATTCTTGTTTGTAGAAGAAATGTGTAGATTTCATTAGGTGATCAATGATAACTCATATTGCATCATTTTTATTAAGAGTCATTGGTAGTCTTGTGACAATGTACATAGTAATGTCATCCCATTTACACATAGAAATATGAAAAGTTTTTGTGAGTCCTCTAGTATGTTGTATCTCAGCCATGAAATACTGAAAACCCAAACATCTTGATACATAGTCACAACTTCTTGCTTCTTGTTATCCCACAAAAAATGATCCCACAAATACATATACATATTGGTACTACTTAGGTGTATAGAGAAATTCAAACTATGATCATCATCCAAAAATTACCTTTTTGAATAACCTAGGGTTCAAACACAGAATCACTTTCCAAAATTTATAATACCACCTTCACAAATAAAGTCTGGTAATTTCATATTATTCAAAGATTTAATTTTATTCTGAAAGTTATCATCCTTATATTTATAGTTTTTTTATCTTTCTCTAATAAATATGGTGTCCCAATAATTTTAAAAAGGGTTGATGCCTATCCATTATTAATAATTATCATATAATTTTTACTAGATCCATGAAAGTAAGATACCTGTAAATCTTAATTTTGGTCAGACCTCCATGATCTTTTGTAATCAATGCATCTGTTACCATATTTTCTTTACCAAGGTGGTAGTTTTTACAACCCATGTTTTTCTGGAATAGAAATTCAAGCATTAATTTATTTATTTTTCATTCAAATGCAAATAAGTGGTAAAATGGTCATTTTATCTAAGAATATGATCATAGATAATTTTTATAAACACTCTGTTGGTCCCAAGATAATGTTTTTACCCTATGATAGTAGTTTTCTATAATTCTAATCCATTTAAATTTTTATATATTAATTAATATTTAATATAATTAACTAAATATTAATTTATTCTCATGATACATTCGACAATAACATTTTAAAATGGAATTATATTGAGATTACATGTTAACCATTGATCCTGGAAAGGATAGACTTTCCAAGTTGAGGTATAAAATCTTGTTGGGCACTAAACTAAGGCACCATACCCCTTTTAATTTGATTTTATTTTTAATCATTCTTGTTTTACTTTTTTCATTTCTTTTCCTCCCTTTGGGTTCTCTCATATTCCCCTATGGATTCCCCTTCACCAGAATAAGAGAGAAAAAATGAGAGAGAGATAGATGGGGGAGATAATTATAAGAAGAAGAAGAAGAAGAAGAATGGGAAAAAGAAAAAGAGAGGTGTCACTATATAACTCAGGAGGAGTCGGATCATCGTGCAGTAGTTGTGAGGCATGGAAACAAATAAACCTTTAGTAGGTTCCAGACAAATGTATTTTGCTTCTAATTGTAAGTCATATATACTCATATTTATAACATATTATAGTTTTAGATCACTATTATCACTTCTTTTTACCCCTTAATAGTTAATATATATCTTTTGGGGATAAATGGGTTTGGGGACAATTTGAGGAGTTTCGCATTAAGAAATACCGATCACACATCATGTAGTTCAGAAAAAAACATCATGTTTTATTTTCATTTAGGGATGATGATACATTTAAAAGTACATGATATATATATGGTATATATCATATATACTTTTTCTTGGTCATGTTGTCGAGTACATGGCCAGATAGCCCGTGTAGGGAACTTGGCCGTGTAGGGTACTCAACCAGACCCTGTGCTAGTTGCACACAATTTAGAAGTACACATATTGGAACAATACATGGATAGGCCATATGAGGTACATGTAAAGGTACCTCATGTAGGGTAAACTTCATATACATTACTTACATGCCGTATACATGACCTTTAGATGCAATGTCTAGTTATGCACATGGCCAGGTGGGGATTCGAGGGTGAACAACATGTACCAGGGTATACATGCCGTGTACTATTCCCTTGCTACCATTTTGAAGGTTTTTCATGGAATCAGATGTATGAGTAATCCATTTTGATCAATTTTCTTGTTTATATAATGATGGTGAAACCCATGGGGTAATTTAATGACCCTATATGATATTTTAGGGGGAGTGACCTTGAATGGAGAGGTAATTCATAAAATAAGTGTTTTCTATAATATACTAAGAGTGAGACACGACTACAAATAACCCTTTTATCAGTGCTAAAAATGGCCTTTAATAGCACTAGAAAAGCACTGTTAAAGCCGGCGAAGATAGGGGGTCCCCTTTAGCAGCGCTCTAAAGAGCACTAATAAAAAGGCCTTTATCAGCGCTTTTTTAAAAGCGCTGATAAAACAAAAAAAAATTAAAAAAATTTAAAAAAATCCTTCCAATCTCAGGGGGTTTTTACAGCGCTTGAGCCCCCCCTTTATCAGTACTTTCCCACACCTCCAGTGCCCGCACAAACCGCCTCCACCCTTTATTAGCGCTATAACCCACCTTTATCAGTGCTAGCCCCTTAAATTCACCTTTGCGTGCGCACCCCTACCTCCACCTGGATTTGATATCGAGACCTCCCCCCTACGCGCCTGAAGCCTTTGTCACTCCCCTATATTGATTTGTTCCCTTATTTAGGATATATCTATTTATTTATATATATATATATATTTAGTTATATTTTTTCTTATAGTAGTATATATTTATATTAATATATATATAGTTATATTAATATATATATATAGTTAAATTAATATATATATATGTAGTTATATTAATATATATTTATAGTTATATTAATATATATATTTATAGTCATATTAATATATATATATATAGTTATATTAATATATATATATTTATATTAATATATAGTTATATAAATATTCATATATTGGTATTTTAAATAAAATGGATATTAGTTATTATTTAGATAAATCTAATATATTTTATATGTAAATATGTTCAATTACTTATTTAAAAAAATAAATTTTTAGGTGTAAATATATAAAAAATATGAACATATTGTTATATATTTGATTATAAATATAAGTGCATTATAAAAAATTATAAATTTTAAAAGTCATAATACCAATATGATTGTAATACATTGGAATAAATTCAGTCCCCACCAAAAAAGGCAATAATACCCCCTTAAACGAGGCTAAAAATCCACAAAATGTTAAAAAATCGGGGTACCCCGACTAAAAAATCAGTTTTGTAGGCATTATGGGCCTTTTATGGCCTCAAATAAAACTTTATCGAGGTCTCCCTTTTCATAAGGGTGTAGAGCTCTTCGCAGGATTCAATTTGATATATGGTATAGCTCAAACAGACACCCGGATCAAAATTTATGACCGTTTGAAGTTCGAGTTGCGTTTTCAACATATTTTTGGTCTTTTTTTTATTTTTTTATTTTTTGGGTCTTCAAATTGTTATGAAATGACTATTCCTCCATAATAATTAGAAAATTATTAATTAAAAATATTTTATTAAGTTTTTATAAGCCATTTTCACTAAATATATTATATATTAAGTATATTAAGTGTAAATGTATATTTATACTTATCTAAAATATATTTAAAAATTATATATTATATTTATATCAATATAAATATATTTATATATTTTTAATTAATTTTTTTTAAGTCGACCCTTTATCAGCTCTTTTAAAAAAAGCACTGATAAAGGCCCCCCTTTATCAGGGCTACCAAAAAAGCACTGATAAAGGGGGTCCCTTTATCAGCGCTAAAAAAAGCGCTGATAAAGGTACCCCCCTTTATCATCACTTTTCGTTAGCGCTAATAAAGTTTGGCACTAGGAAAAACTTTTTTGTGGCAGTGAGATGCTCGATCTAAGATAGACCATGAGGCATCTATCTATATTATTGATTATGTAGTCCTTCCCTTGAGGTGAAGTGCCTAGTTCATTGTTACCCAGTGAGGTTAGTCATGGAAAAGGATCCCATGAGGGATGCCTTTACTTTATACACTAACCTAGAGCCCCCGAGTATTATGAATCTACCTTTGTACTTCTATTTAGAGAATTACCTAAGGGATTCCTTGTTCCATGTAATGTTTCTATGGATACCCAATAAGATACCTTCTCTTAAGTTTCAACTCAGAGGATCCTGAATAAGATTAATTCTCTTGTTTACCCTATCTAAGGGTCTCTGGTAGGATTCCTCCATTTACTTACTATTTGAGGATCCCATGTACGATTCCTCATTTTATCTTATCTTCTAATGATCATGATTATGATTCCTTCACTTATGTTTTACTTATAAGGATCCCATGATGGATTCCTTCATTTATTTATGGACATAGAGGATCTTGAGAAGGATTTCACTACTGTGTGTTGACTTAAGGGACCCAACGGGTTCCCCGGTGTTTCAAAAAACCTATGCTAGTGTGTTAGGGGTTTTGGTAGAGATGGTAGTAGGTGTCACCTTAAAATCCATGATAAACTTTTAATATCATGGGGTTGTGGTGGTAATGGCGGGTTTAAGAGTTTAGGCACCTTTACTCTTTTATTTATGCATTCACATAGTTACTTTTGATGTAGCTATGATTCCCAAGGGTTAATCAATGTATTTTAGTAGATGAGCCTAATGTGATGTTCTGTTTAATAGGCATTTCTAGACATACTACTCGAGATCTGACATCCATACCTTGATATATTGGAACTAAAAGAGGTACATCCTGAAATTTGGCTTTTGAGCCCTTTAATTATTACTTATTAGTATGTCCAGATTTGATTCTTTTGGTATGAATTATGTTCCATTTTATTGTTTATTATGATATTAGGATACATATTCATGCTTCCTGGGACACTTATTATTCGATATAACTAGGGATGATTATGCTCTTTGGAGTGATAGGGATGATTACGCTCTCCCCAATCAATTACTTGACCGTGGAGTTTTATATGGCACCCCACGTTGTTGATGAACTCGAGGATGATTATGATATTGTAATTGATAGGGACGATTATGATATACCTTATTGATTACATGATCGTGGTGTAGGGAATGGTACACCTCACCTTTGATTTGACATACACTTTATGGTGATTATGTTCTCGTTACTGACATCTTGGATTCCCTCTAAGGTCGGGTGGACACACCCTTATTGAACTCCCCAAACACAACTAGGAGTGGTATATTGATTCATTTATTTGGATTGATGTTGAGAATGTAAATATATCTAGAGAGAATTCCTTTTATAGATTTTTTAAGGGTCAGGCCCTTTATGTATTATCTGAGTTGCAATGTTGTGATCGCCTGTGGAGTGGGACCTAAGGATCATGCATTGGACTAGATTCACATGGATTTAGTGGTATGCCATCCATATTAGTGTCCATTTATAGTATACCCATATATTATTTGGAATCCTTCACTATAGTGATTGAAGGACAATATGAATGATCCCATGTCTTAGAGCTATATCCCCATGTGGGGGCATAGGTTTCCCAAAGACATTTTAAGCATTGGATGAAGCTGGTATTGTTGATCTGGATTACAGACCCAGGGATTGACTTAATTGTACATGGCTTGAGTGGTATAACAAACATCTTATTACCCTTTTCACAAGTGGTATAGACTATGGAGATTATAGACCCAAGGATCAACTACTAATTATTTATGTTATTTTTTCCCTTACTCATGTACATACTTATTTTTGTATACATATAAATATATGTGAATATATATATATATATATATATATGTGTGTGTGTGTGTGTGTGTGTGTGTGTGTATACACATATAAATATGTATGTACATGATGAAACAATTCCCAGTTGATCAGGATTTTGGACCCAAGGATCAACTATGGTTCCACTTTATTTGTTTAATTTATTATTCCAGTTGTGTCTTAGCTAGGCTGTTCATATTTCATGATCATGAACTTAAGGAAGTATATTTATAATTCCATTGTTGGGGTGGCCTGCTGAGATTATTTATCACCCATGTAGATGAACCTCAGTGTGAGTTCATGCATTATATATTCCTTTTAGGTTGAGTATTGATTGCATGATGGGAAGGGCTGAGGCCCATGGCTGCATGATCAGGTGAAGTTTCTCTTATGGATTCTTTTTATTGGGATGAATTAGATTGAAAATGTCTTGGATACTAGGCACGTGATCTAGATCAAAGTTAGAAATAGATCCTTGTGCATTAATTTTATTTTCTTTTATTTTCTCTTTCATGTATGGTCATCCTTGTGGGTGACCAGTGTTTTATGTATGCCATGTATGTTGAGGTGGTATTTGGAGTATGATATACTCTATAACACCAAATGTAGGATAAAAATAATACAGATACTAAATGAAGTATCTTATAATAATCAAAATACAAGAGGGGGGGGGGAATGTATAATTTAAAAATTCTTTGGGAACTTTTAAAGTTGGTAAGAAACCTTTCTATTGTTTAACAAGGTTAAACAAAGAAATTCACAAAACCTCTAGTTCTACACACTTGTAGATTTCCGAAATATGATTCTGAGAAAGTGATTTTGGAAAATATGGTTATGGAAAATGAAACTTAATGAAAGTTTACAAGGATAAAGATTCAACCTTAAAGCATACTGAATCTCACTAAATCATAGTATACATGTATAAGGAAGTATAAGATAGTTATACTTTCCTCAGTAATCAAAATATAGAGAAAAACTTAAAACAAACAAGTAACAAGTAGTAAGTCTTTTAACCCAAAGAGAAGGGTATCCAACAACCTTGGATAAAGGTCCCTTGATTTATACTTTCAAGAATGTCTGTCTTACCCACACTAGGGTAAGCCCTCAATACGAAGATCAGAGTCTGTCTTGCTATCCCCGCAAGCCCTCAACTTCAAGGTAGTCAGCACCTCTGTCTTCCTCATCAAGGAAGCCATCAACATCAAGGTAGTAGGCACCTATGTCTTCCTATCCCTGGAAGAACTCGACTGTATACAACAACAACCAGAGTCACACAAATCAAATCTAAACAATAAGTTCAGTATGCACTAAGAATGAGAGTATCCCTCTCTAGAAATCATTTCAGATCAAAATTTGTCCAAAATTTCTGAGCTCTTCCAAATGTGATCTTATTTATAGGAACAGCTCTAATGGTCAGCTCCCTCCTCCAACGGTCATATTTTTCCTTGAATTTTGGAGGGACCTGTACATGTGTCACTCAAAAAATGGTTAGTTAGTAACTGAAAGCATGACATCGTCTTATAAAAAAAAAGTGTAAGAAAAAATACGGTAGCATAACCAAAATCAAATATTCGGAATGTAAGAAAATAAAAGTTTAGAGTCTAACCAAAAACTCATTCTGTGTCTATAATACAAGGATATTCAGATTCTATTTTCTAATGATTTCAGAACCTGAACTCTATAGAATTACAAAGTCTGAATTTCAAGGAAATTCAGAATCTGGATTTACAGAGTTCGGAGTCAAATTTCATGAGAATTCAGAGTCAGAACTTAGAAAGTTCGGAGTCAGAGTTCATGATAATTCAGAGTCAGAACTTACAAAGTTCGGAGTTTGAATTCAGAGAACTCAGAGTCAGAACTCATAATAGTTCCGAGTCTGAATTTAGAGAACTCGGAGTCAGAACTTAGAAGAGTTCGGAGTCTGAATTTAGAGAACTTGGAGTCAGAATTCAGAAGAGTTCGGAGTCTGAATTCAGAGAACTCGAAGTTATAATTCAGAAGAGTTTGGAGTCTGAATTCAGAGAACTCAGAGTTAGAATTCAGATCCTGAAAACAGATTTCTCTTTATCTAAGTATTATATGATTCTGAGGTTTTTGTTATGAAACCGAATTTTACACTTAGACAAGATAATGAACAATGAAAAACAAGGTAAGGATGAATTTCCTTGGGGAAGGAAATTTTCTTTATGAAAGCAAAGCATAGGTTAAAAAGAAATTTTCCTTAAGATAAGGTGTTTGTGATTTTCAAAACATGAAGGAATGGTAATGTTATAAGAAATCCTTATTGACTCAACAATCTCCCCCAAGTATGAAGGAATGGTCATAAGGGAAACCTTATTGACTCAAGAATAACCCCCATTTTGGAAAGCACAAACATCCTTATAGAAAAGCATATAAGGACTTAGAAAATATTTTTATAGAATTTGAAAATAAAACTCATCTCCATAATCATATGGACAATGATGAATACGAATAACTCCCCCTTAGGATTTGGAACACTAAGGATCATATTCTAGATTTACATAATGAGATTTTCCATTATCTTGAGTACAAAAATCTTTTTAATGAAAACTCCCCCTTAGATAAACTCCCCCTTACTTAGGGATAATTATTATTTTATTAGTATTCTTTTTCATTTCTCCCCCTTTGTGATTTTCAAAAATAATTTGAGGGAATGGAAATGAAATTATAGTACCTGAAATATTAGTACAAAGCATCCAAACAAAAACGAGCAACCAAAAATTTCATTAAGATAGGAAGAATTTGTACAAGGAAAGAATACAAAAAAAGATCATATTGGATCTATTTTATTTACTTCACCTTGGGTATCAATTTATTCACTATGGTTTTTAGTTTTTTGAGTTCCTTGTGGTCTTCCTATGCTTGCTTTAGGAGTTGATTTCGATCCTCTGCTTTCTTCTCTAATGCTTTTATCTTTTCTTCCTGAGCCTTCAGAGCCTCTACCTAAGCCTTCAACAACTCAGCTTTCTTAACTATCTTATCTTAGATGTTGATCCGAAGATCACTTTCCCTCTTCCAACATTGGGCAATAAAATTCAACTTTCCATTCAAATCCTTTACCACTTGAATCCGGGTACTATGCTCAAGAGTTAGCTTTTCCTCAAAGCTAGTTGTGAGATCCTTGATTTTACTATCTTCATTATCAAAAGATTCATTAACTTCTTGTTAAAACTCATCAAGCTCTCTCAAGTCTTCAACTACTTTCTTTGACCAGCTAATCACTTTCCTACAAGATTTTTTGTGGGCATTGTAGTTAATGAAGAATCTCTTTAAATTAGCCTCAAGTTTTATACACTTATCTATCACCAATGATACTGAATCCGATTTTTGATTCATGATTTTTTGGAGAATCTGACATCTCAAGTCAATGCTTGGAATGATCGAAATGGTTTTAAAAAGCTTCTTCCGTGATTGAATGACAAAATCATGTCCTAGGGATGATGATTCTGAATCTGAGACTTTTCTTGGTGAAGGCTCTTTCTCTAGCTCGACAAGATTCCTCTTCAAAGATCCACCATATTCTTATTTCTTTAAAAAAAATTTAATATGTGCATCCACAATCACCTGTTTCCATTTATCAGTTCTCTAAAAAACCTCCTCATCCGGAGACTTTTGTTCACCGTCAGACAGCTGAACAATTCTATCTTTATCTATTTTCTCGTTCTCAGCTCCTACCTCAGCATCTTCAGGGTCAATGAAATGATGATTATAACTTTCTTACTCAGAGGGCTTATTCAATTCATCTTCATCTTTTTCTTCTAACCCAGGAGTAGAAAGCTTTGAAGGTCCTTCTTGAGAGGTCCGGATTGACAATTTATCGGATGAACTTTCCTTCTCAAAAAAGTCTTCAACTTTCTTTATGAGGTCTTCTATGTCACTGCTGCTTTCTTCTTCTTGTACTTCTTACATAGCTTCCTTTTCTTCAACAATATTTTCTTTTACTTTTTTCAGAGTGAGAAATTTCTTCCCCGGTGTCTCAAGTAAGGCCTCTACCAAAAAGGATTTTGGTACAATGATATTCTCATATGCTTTCTCATTAACTCTTAGAAGGGATTGAACAATTTCAGCCTCCGACATCTTCTTCTTTTGCTTATTTTCCTTAGCTTGCTTCTCAAGCTCATCAACTGTATTTTCTTTTAAAGTCTTAGCTTCTGCAAGATCCATGAAAACTGTGTCTCTCCTTCCTTCCAATTATTATTGTCTTCCCTCCACTTGGCTACAACCTCATCTAGATAGGAATTTTGTTTCTTGGGCTTTGGAGGTGCGGATTGGGCTCCTTTAGTCTCTGGGGTTCTACCTTCAACTACTAATTCTTTCAACTTCCTCTTCTTTCCTCCTTTTTTTGATGGTTTAGGAACTTCTTGTTCCTTCGGAACAGCTTCAACCTCTTCCTCCGGTAAGTCATAGAATTCTTCGGAATATTTAAAGAAACCAATATTCATTCTCTTCAATGTATCATCACTTACTAACATGGCTTTGAAATTCCTCGGCTTGGAACTGCAAGAAATCTTGAATAAATCTAAGTACCAAACAATTAGCTTGGAATGAATAGTCGGGTACATGATAATCCGAGCTTTCAAGTTCCCAATTTTAATATTCTCAATCATAAACAGAATATTCTTGACCAAATTTTTCATCCTCAGATTCACAATAAAATCTAGGATGTTCATGTCGCTCTTCTTCAAGGTGTCCTTATCACCTTCTCTCAGAATGATAAAACCTTGAACCCACAATTCAAGGATCCAATTATTTGTAGAGAGGTGAGAAATTTTCAGAGTTTTGACATTAGTAAGTCCGACACACTCCATAGCTTTCACCTCGACAAAACTTCCTTGAACATCCAGCAACTTATGGGAATAGAACTCAGCTTACCCTTCATATGGAACTCCAATAAAACTAGCTGACTTTTTATACGAAAGAGCATAGGTCTTTCCATAGCTTTTAAATGAAAACTTCTCTCTTCCTTCTTTTTTGAAGAAACTAATTGATTCAAAAAACTCAAAAAGCATATCCAGATACACCAAAACTTGAGCACCTGGATTTGATATATAGACACTCTCCCATCCATTCAGCTTGATGTTCTTCAAAATGATTAAATTATATTTGTTGAAGAAGTTCATATGCACTAGCCTTTCTCTATATAACTGCCACTCTGGAATTAGCTTGACAGTAGACATCTCTTGATAAGGAACTTCAACAAACATTAGGATTTGAGAAAGACTATAAAGGTTTGGAATAGGATTTTGAAAGGGTGTATAGCTTTGGCATGAAAAAGCTTTAAATAAATGTGGGAAAACCCTTCTAGGGTCCTTTATATAGGTGTTGGAAGCGACAGTTCAACTTCCAAACTCAATCCAATGGCTGAAAATTCTTCTGATCAGATCTGACGGTTGATATGGTAGCCGCTAGAAAAACTTGATAGAATTCTATCTTTTAAGGTTTTTTAGAAAAACATTCAGATTAAAGGAAAAGAAAATTTGATAAATTTAAAACCAAATGAAAATACCAGCAAAAAAATGATTATTAAAAAAAAATAAGAAAAGAAACAGACCTTTCAGATTACTAAGAAGATTATTCGTATTGAGGAATAATTATTCTTGAAGAACTTTAGATTCCAAAAAACTTTTTTACGAAAAAAAAATTTGAAAATGAAAAAACTTCATTAAGAAAAATTTTGAGTATGAAAATAATCATTATGAAAATTTTGAGTATGAAAATGTTCATTGCAAAAAACTTGTGTATGAAAATCTTCATTATGAAAATTTTGAGTATGAAAATCTTCATTACAAAAATTTTTAAGTACAAAATTCTTCCTTCCGAAAATTTTGAAAAATTGACTATGAAAATTTTTAATTACGAAACATTTTCATTACAAAAACTTCTAAAAAACTGACGACAAAATATTTTCATTATAAAAAAATTGAAAATCAAAAACTGACTACAAAAATTTTCATTACGATTTTTTTTGAAAAACCTAACAAGAAAATGTACTCCCCCTTTGGAAAGAAGTTTATTACTATACAGAGATTGATTTAAACAGAAAGTTAATGAGGAAGATTACATTATGGTTATCATTTTTAACTTCTGTTTAATGTATTCAAATATATCAGAGGGTAAAGATTTTTTGAAAATATCAGCAAGTTGATCTTGTGTTCCGATAAATTGAAGAATGATATCTGCCTTTTTTGTTTGATCCATAATAAACTGATGCCTAATATCTATGTGTTTTTCATGAGAGTGATGTTATGGGTATTTAATAAGGTAAATGTCACTTGTATTATCACAAAAAGTTGTGTTTTGGTAAAACTAATATTATATTCTGTGAGTGTGTGTTGCATCCACATCACTTGAGCACAACAACTTCCAGCTGCTACATATTCAGCTTCAGCCATGGAAAGTGCTACTGAGTGTTGCTTCTTGCATGAGAAAGAATCTAATGAATCTCCTAATAAATGAAAAGTTCCATATGTACACTATCTATCCATTCCACATCCACCAAATTCATCATCTGAAAACTTTTCAAAATAAAATCATTTCCAAAAGTATAAAAGAGTCCTAAATCCATGGTTCCCTTTAAGCAGCGAAAAATTATTTTCACTGCCTTTAAATGATATTCCTTAGGATTGGATTGATATCTTGCACATAAGCATAATGAAAACATTATGTCTGGACGACTAGCTGTCAAGTAGTGTAAACTTCATATCATACCTCTAAAAGATGTTTGATCTACTGGTTTCCCAGCTTCATCAAGATCAAGTGAATTTGAGGTACCAATGGGAGTACTTATACTCTTAGTGTTGTCAAATCCAAACTTTTTAATAATATCTTTAATATACTTATGTTTGGATATATAGATTCCTTCTGGTTTTTGAGAAATTTGAAAACGAAGGAAAAATGTTTACTCATCCATCATACTCATTTCAAACTCAGATTTCAATAGATCCGCAGAGGAATCAGTTAAAGCTTGCTGAGTTGAACCAAATATAATGTCATAAACATAAATTTGAACAATAAAAACATTTCTTATCTTTATTTATAAAAATGGTTGGATTTTCATTTCCCTTTACATAATTATTTTGAAGAAAAAATCATGTAAGCCTATCATAACAAGCTCGAGGGGATTGCTTAAGTCCATACAAAGCTTTGGTAAGTCTAAAAACATGTTCAGGATTTTTTGTATCTTCAAAACCAGAAGGTTGTTCAACAAAAACTTCCTCTTGTACAAAACCATTAAAGAAAACACATTTCACATCCATTTGAAAAAGTTTGAAATTGAAGAATGTTGCAAAGGAAAGTAAAATATGAATAGATTCAAGTCTAGCTACTGGAGAATAGGTTTCTTTATAGTCTATTCCTTATTGTTGATTATAGAATTTAGCAACCAGTCTGGCATTATTTCTTACTATGATTCCATTTTCATCACACTTATTTCTGAAAACCCATTTTACTTCAAAAATAGAAGTTTCCTTTGGTCTTTCAACCAAGGTCCATACTTTATTCTTTTAGAATTGATTTAGTTCATCTTGCATGGCTTTAATCCAATCATCAACACCTAAAGCTTCATCAATGATTTTTTGTTATAATTGGGAAAGAAATGCCAGATGTTCTACTTCATTCCTTAAGGAACTCTTAGTCCTTACAGGTTGATTCACATCACCAATGAGTCTATCAATGGGATTCTTCTTAAGAAACACTTGATTTGGGTTTTGTAAAACCTGTTAATCAATATAGGGTAGGAAATATTTTGGGGTAAATGTTTCAAAAATTATCTTCTTGGAAATTTTCCTTTTCAGAAGGATCTTCTATCATGGGTTGATAATCAGTTTTGGAAAACACATCCGAATATGTAGGTTGGGATTGTTTTAAAACAAAAAGATCAGTTTCATCAAATTTAACATGCATTGTTTCTTCAATAATACAAGTGTTTTTATTAAAAACCTTATAAGCCTTAGAAGTTGTGAAGTAGCCTAAGAAAATTCCTTCATCATATTTTGGTGCAAATTTGTGAATATTATCTTTAGTATTCAAAATGAATACCTTGCAACCAAAAACCTTTAAGTAGGAAATTTTAGGTTTTCTACCATTCCATAACTCATAAGGATTTTTATTAAGAAAAGTTCTAATCAATACAAGATTTATAGTATAACAAGCAGTACCTACAGCTTCAGCCCAGAAATATTTGGCTACAGAATACTCACTCAACATGGTTCTTGTTATCACTTGAATAATTATATTTCTTCATTCAACAACACCATTTGGTTGCGGTGTTCTAGGTGCTGAAAAGTTATGAGTAATTCCTTTTCTACTACAAAAAGTTTCAAAATATGATTTTTGAAATTCTCCTCCATTATCACTATGAATAGTTTTCAAAGGAAGGTTTTTCTCATTTTTAACTTCGTCTCTAAAACATTTGAAATAAGAAAAATCTTCATATTTCTTTGCTAGAAAATAAACCCACATATATCTAGTGTAGTCATCAACTAAGACAAATACATAATATTTTCCACTAATTCTTCCAGTTTGTTTTGGTCAAAAAAGATCCATATGTACTAACTATAATGCATCAGTAGTTGAGACTTCACCGGTTGATTTAAAACTAGATTTATGTTGCTTTCAATATTGACAATGATAACAAACTTTTGAAGAATCAAACAAAGATCCGGTATATCCTTAACTAATCTATTATTAGAAATTTACATAGGTTCTTAAGGTTACAGTGTCCTAACCTTCTATGCCACAACCAAGAATGATCTTTCATTGCACTAAGGCAAGGTAAGTCTTGGATCCTAAGGTATTATAAGTGTAGTGTGTATACATTCTCTTGCCTATGGGAAGAAAGAATAAATTATTACTTGGAATTGTGTATTAAGAAATTTTCATTCCTAAAATTCACAAGGTAACCCTCATCACATAATTGGATTATGCTAATGAGGTTGTGCTTAAGACCCTTAACAAATGAAACATTTGAAATCAAAGTTTTCCATAGAATAATGATGTTACCTATACCAATAATTTCTCCCTTAGAATTATCTCCAAAAGTTACTTTCCCTCCTTTGGTTTTGATAATATTTTCAAAGAAGTTCTTGTTACCAGTCATATGCTGGGAACATCCACTATCCATGTGCTATATATTACTGTTTGTACATTCTTTACTTTCCTGAAAACAAAAAAGTTAGACTTTTAGAACCCAAAATATCTTGGATCTAGAAATTTCAGAAAGAAAAATTTTAGGCACCCACATTTTCTTAGAAAAATAGGCTTTATGAAATCCTAAAGACTGAGTTTTGTTTAAGAAACAAATTTTTTCCCAGTGTCCACCACACTGAAACTTAGTGCGAAATGGAGCACTTTGAGGAACAAAATAATTGTTACTAAAAAACGGTTTAGAACTTTTATAACCAAATCCAGAATTATTCTTCAGAGGTCAGATTCGAGAATACATCTTATCAAAATTTTCTTTACCTAAGGTAAAGTTTGAAAAACACTTCCTCAAGGAAACAAATTCAGACTTCAGTCTAATAACTAAGTTATTATCTTACAAAACATTAGCTTTAGAACTTGAGTTAGGCTCGAAAACATTTTTCTTAGAAATTATTGTTTCTAAATCTTTAGAAAGGTTATCTTTCTCATAATTTACTTCCTCATGATTTTTTGAAATATTTTCAAAATCAAGAATTTTCTTATCAATATCTTTAGAAAGATCTAATATTTGTTTTGTAAGTATAAGAATCCTAGAATTATCCTTATCAATCTTTTCTTTTACTTTATAATTTTCATTCTCAAGAAGCTTAGAAAACCTATAAACTTCTTCATAGGTATGTAAAGTATTATCCTCATCAGAAGAATATTATTCATCTGAAGATTCATAGTATTTATCATTACTATAATTTTCATTTAAAGAAATAGTTGTCATTGATTCAGAATTATGTACCTTAGCCATTAAGAAATGATTTTCAATAGGTAGTCTGGCTATTAGAACAAGATTCTTCTATCTAGAAGATTCTTAATATGATGATTCCTATGAAGAATCTCTGCCACTAGAACTCCAGGTGTCATTAGCTTTCAAGATTTTCTTAGATTTAGATTTGTAGTACTTATTTCTATTTATCTTAGAATTCGTTTCCTTTATTTCTTTTATTTTAAGCATAGGAAAATCAGGCCTTATATGTCCAGCTCTCTTGCATTCATAACATGTAACTTCTGAATCGTTCTTATCTTTTTTTTCTTTCTTCTTATATCTAGATTGAATTTTCTTCTGTCTGGATATCTTGTTCATCCTTCGAGCAAGGTTGGCTAGTTCATTTTTTGAAGATTCACTTCCACTAGATTCGGATTGTATAACAATATTCTTTGATTTGGATCTTGCCACTCTCTCAAGAGTCTTGGCTTTCATATGATTTGAAGTTGTAGTAAATGGAACTCTTCCATTCCCATTATTCTTCTTAATGTTATCAACATATCTCTTTATTATAGTCTTGTGTTGTAGAAGAGTTCTAAAAAGTTCATCAAGAGTAATCTGAGTAACCTTTCTGTTCTCATCTATAGCAGTCCTCTTGGATTCCTACTCGGTAGGCATGATATATATGATCCTATCCACAAGAGCATCATCATCTAATCCTTTATCACCCATAAATTGTAAACCATTAACAATAGTCATGAATATTTGTTGCACCTTACATATGGGTTATCCATAAGGAAATAAAAAACCATGATATTCATCTCTGAGCATGGCTCTTCTAGTTTCAATAACTTTGGAAGTTCCAAAGTGTGTAACATTAAGAATCTTCCAAATAAAATTTGATGCTTCACAAGATAAAATTTGGATATATATATTTCTAGTCATGGAACAAAGCAAAGTATTTCATACCTTATAATTCAGTTGATATTCATGTTTTTCTTGATTTGTAAAAGTACTAACTTTCTTGTTAGGGATTTTATAACCTCTAGTAAGCATACAAAAATTATCCACTCCGGTATTGATAATGAATGTCTGCATGTGATCTCTCCAATATTCGTAATCATTCCCATAAAAAACAGGGGGTCTGTTTGGATTTATATTGTCTATGGAACAAACATTTATTCCTTCCATTTAAAAAAAACTTTCCACACAAACTAGTTAGTAATAAAAGTTTTTAAACAAGGAAAATATTCCTCATCAAGAAAAATATAGAATAAGATTATCTCTGATAAAAAATGAATCTGAACTTTATGAGTCCAAAAATATGATTCTAAAAATAATAATAAGATGAATTATCTTCTGAATCTAATCATGAGATTAATTTAGATTGAACCAATGCTCTGATACCAATTCTTAAGATGGTATGTAGAGTATGATATACTCTATAATACCAAATATAAGATCGAAATAATATAGATACTTAATAAAGTATCTAATAATACTCAAAATACAAGAGGGGGGGGGGTGAATTGAATAATTTAAAAATTCCATGGGAACTTTTAAAGTTGGTAAGAAAAATTTCTATTTTTTAACAATGTTAAACAAAGAAATTCAGAAAACCTCTAGTTCTACACACTTTCTAGATTCCAGAAATATGATTCTGAGAATGTGATTCCGGGAAATATGGTTTCAGAAAATGAAACTTAATAAAATTTTACAAGGATAAATATTCTACCTTAAAGCATATAGAATCTCGCCAAATCAGAGTATACAATTATAAACAAGTGTAAGATAGTTATACTTACCTCAGCAATCAAAATACAGCGGGAAACTTGAAACAAACAAGCAATAAGTTGTAAGTATTTTAACCCAAAGAGAAGGGTATCCAACAACTTTGGATAAAGGTCCATTGATTTATACTTTCAAAACAGGCTGTCTTACCCACCCCAGGGTAAGCCCTCGATATGAAGATCGAAGCCTGTCTTGTTATCCCTGCCAGCCCTCAACTTCAAGGTAGTCAGAACCTCTGTCTTTCTATCCCTGGAATCCCTCAATTGTACATAGAAACAATTGGAGTCGCACAAAGAAAATTTGAACAAGAAGTTCAGTACACACTAATAATGATAATATATCTCTCTATAAATCACTTCATATCAAAAGTTCTCCAAATGTTCTGAGCTCTTTCAAATGTGATCTTATTTATAGGCACAAATCCAATGGTTGACTCCCTCCTCCAACAGTCATATTTTTCCTTGAATTTCAGAGGGACCTGTACACGTGTCACTCAAACAAAGGTTAGTTAGTAACTGAAAGCATGACATCGTTTTATAAAAAACAAGTGTAAGAAAAAATATGTATGCATAACCAACATCAAATATTCAGAATGTAAGCATATAAAAGTTCGGAGTCTAACCAAAAACTCATTCTGTGTCTATGATAAAATGATATTCGGATTCTATTTTCTAAGGAATTCAGAACCTGAACTCTATAGAGTTCCTCAGTCTGGATTTCAAGGAAATTCAGAATATGGATTTACAATGTTCAGAGTCAGAGTTCATGAGAATTTGGAGTCAGAACTTGCAAAGTTTAGAGTCTTAATTCAGAGAACTCGGAGTCAAAACTCAGAAGAGTTCGGAGCCTGAATTCAGATAACTCGGAGTCAGGACTCAGAAGTGTTCAGGGTCTGAAGTTAAAGAACTCAGAGTCAGAATTTAGAAGATTTCAGAGTCTGAATTCTGAGAACTTGGATTCAGAATTCAGAAGAGTTCAGATTCTGAATTTGAAGAACACAGAGTCAGAATTCAGATCCTAAAAACAGAATGCTCTTTATCTAAGTATTATATGATTTTAGGTTTTAGGTACGGAAGTGAATTTTACACTTAGACAAGATAATTAACAATGAAAAACAAGGTAAGCATGAATTTCATTGGGGAAGGAAATTTTCCTTATGAAAGAAAAGCATAGGGTAAAATGAAATTTTCCTTAAGATAAGTTGTTTGTGATTTTCAAAACAAGAAGGAATGGTAAAGTCATAAGGAAACCTTATTGACTCAACAATCTCCCCCAAGTATGAAGGAATGGAAAATTCAAAAGGTAAAATTTATTGAATCAACAATTTATATTCATGATTATATTTTATTTCATTTTTTATAATAGAATCCTTCTATTTACATTTGTTTACTACTTTCCCATTCTATTTTTTACTTCTTTGGATAAATCTAGTTATTTCCTTTTTTTAACCCGATATGAGGTCATGGTCTCTCCATGGACACAACTTAGAACATCACTACTAGTCAATGGTTTATGGAATATGGAGAGGCACACTTAAGGCCTTGAGAAATGGATCGGAGCACTTGTATAGTGGAATCTAGTTTGGGACGTTATAAATTGGTATTAAATTCATTCCACACAAGTTGATTTACTATTTGGGATATAGTATATAGTATTATTAGGAATTTTTCTGAACCTATGATGGATATCAAACTGGTTCATCGATAACACATGCCCCAAGGATATGGTATTTATTTTTAATCTATGATTTTATAGTTTTATAAGAATCTTTCATTGAGAGATGAACATGTTGTATGAAGTTTATGATTTATTATAAATTTTAGGATCTTGATCCATTGGAAAGAGTCCAATAACTAATTTTTACTCTTGTTCAGTAAAGGAAAGAGACATCTCATTCATCATATTTGGAACATAGTTTCCACATGTTATAGGCATGGTAGTTTGTTATTTTACTAATGATAGTGTCCAATTATTTATAGTGACAAAAAAACCTAAATAAAAATTTTCTATATAGTATCTTGGTGATATTATAAAAAATTGAGCTAGCTTTTATATATATTTCCTTTTGATGGAAGGTAATCTCGATCTGTGATGATATGTTTGGTGGTGAGGATGATGAATCAATCCTCATATACAGGAGGTGAAGTGACCCAAGAATATTTATAGGGCACATTATTCCCATGTTTTGGACCCTTTGTAGGATTTTTTACTTAGTTTTGTTTATTTAATGTGTCAAT
Source organism: Viscum album (assembly GCA_963277665.1). Classification (NCBI taxonomy): domain Eukaryota; kingdom Viridiplantae; phylum Streptophyta; class Magnoliopsida; order Santalales; family Viscaceae; genus Viscum; species Viscum album. Next base: position 515,328,559 of record OY728131.1, read on the forward strand.
AAAAACCTATATAGTGTTTTCTTGTAGGTTATTTTTACTTATTTTTTATTATTTAAATTTTTTATAAAAACCTATATAGTGTTATCTTGCATAGATTGGAATGAAATTATACTTAACTGAACTGTGATAGTGATATAAAAAATGGTCATTGAGATGATATTGTGCTCATATAGTTGGCCTTATAGGTCAACCTTGGTGGTTTATGCCTTCATTAATGTTGATCTAATTAGTTCATTGTGTCTGATGTTGATGGATACCTAAACATTTATAGTGAACTATACCTCAAGGGGTATTATAGTATAAAGATTCCCTATGGGTTATATTTCATCATTTATTCTTTACTCATCTCATTAATCTTCATGTATAAATCTATTCTACGGATTCATGGTGAGGATCAGGGCATAGTTAGGATGATGTTGATAGTTTTTCACCCTCGTAGGTCAATTTGATTCTTAACTCCATTGGTGGGGGGTGACAGGAGCACTAAATATATTGCGTTGTGATAGGTGTGTGAATTACGCCATGTGAAATGTGACCTTGTTGAGAGGTTTGAACTTTGGGATAGGTGGTTAGACCTAGTGACCCTTATTTGATTCTTGATCAATAGGGATATATGGGAGACCTAGAGATCCTTAGTTCTGACTTGGACCCCTGTAGGCTGACATTCAGTTTGATTGAGGAAAACCAATGAGAGAGGTTGTCTTGGATTTATGGATACCTTTTCTAGCAGTGATCATGGTTTTTCATTCGTTATGAGACTTATTCATGATTGGTGGTTGGGTTTTATGATAAAGGAATGATTAAACCTTTGGTTTCTAGGGAATCACCTAGGGTTCTCATGTTTGGAGACTAGATTATATGGGAATGACAATTCTGGTTCCTGAACCATTTGATTAATATTTAAAAATTTAATACTTAAATTTCACAAAAACAACTTTGTGTGAAAGGGGGCCTCAGAATAAATTTTGGTACAAGATAGATTCTTTGTTTTGAAGAGGAGTTCCAGGGGAGCTTCTAACATAATGAGAATTTCATTCTTTAAAGAATGGTTACCTTTGATTCAGTATCAAACAACTCATGAGAGTATTAGTCAGGAGATTATTAGGTGGTATGGGTCTATACAATTTTTGTGATATGAAAAATTGAAAAAGTAAATGTTGGTTATGCATGGAGCCATTTAAATCATAAATCAATGAGTGGATGTGAGCAAGATGAGGAATTATGGTTTCAAATAAATTTTATGGGCATGGTTTCTTATGTTATTTTTAAAATGATAAATTCCCCCCATTGTAGAGGACAAATCGAGGATGAATCGGGTGTCATGAGGTGGATGGACCATGGTTGGACCTAGACACACATTGTTAGTAGATTTGGTATAATGAGTTTGTTAAAGGAAATTATAGACTATTTGATGATATTTTCAAGAGGGTGAAATACATTCCTATAAATGGAATCATAGTTCACTCCTAGTTTAATGATGATCATTCCCTTTTATCTTAACATAATCTTGAGTACATTAATAGAGTATCAACTATAAATCTATCTTTTTAAATATCTATCCTGGTTTGATGAAGGAACCTGTTAAGGTTATGGTCAAGAAGAGGTATAAGTTAATACATATGGTGGGGAATTCACCATCGGTAATTTGAGGGTGGTGACTCTCATTTTCAGTTGAAATCCAATGTTATCATGGAAACCATTCTTAAGAAGTTGGAACAAGTGATGTTTCAATGGTTATGTATTAGTGCTTTGGTATGAGCGGTTTGGAAACTCTAGTCATCGTTTTCAGTGATGGATGGAGTGTGGGACTTTGAGATTTGAATTTATATGTGAGGTGATGATTAGTTTATTTCTATGGCGGGGAGTTCTAGACCAGTCAAGGTTAAATGTATTCCTTGATGAAATAGTTGTTTATGATAAAAGACCAGTCATTAGATGGTCAAGATAGTATAGTTTTTTAGATTATTTGGACAAGATCATGAATCCTATTTGACTACCATGGATTTTTGAGTATAAGAAGGTTTTTAGAGGATAAGTTGTAATAACCCGTGTTTTTAGAGACTATAAATTTGAGCAAAAATTAATTTTTTTTTCTTTTAGATGTTATTAAGGGGTAAAATGGAAGTTTTACCATAAAATATGATCTCACATAATTTTTCATACCACTTTGTTGGTCCCATAATAGGGGTTTTACCCTAAAAATAGTTTGGTAGAATTATGATCCATTCAAATTTTCATAGAATAATTAATATTTAAAATAATTAATTAATTATTAATTTACTCATATGAATAAGTTCAGATATATATTTTTAATAGAGCATCCAATTGAGATTCATTATACTCCTTTAAGTCTTGACTTGGGAGGTTTTCCTAGGGGATACATAAACATATATTGGGTGTTAGGTCTGTGTCCTATCCCCTTTTTCTTTTTCTTATTTTTTATCTGTTTATTTTCCCCTTTTCATTTCATTTCCTCCCATTGGATTATTTCATATTGCCATGTGGCTTCCCCATCACATGAACAAGAGAGAAATGGTGTGAGTGATAGATAGAGATATCGAGAGGGAGAATAATAAATGTGTTTTTGCAAACCTCAGTAGGAGTCGGATCATCATAAGGCAATTGCAGAGTGTATAACCGGGTAAATATTCAGATAATTTCATAAAAAGGTAGGGTATTTTTATCTGTATACCATATATCCCAATATATTAACCATTTTTTAGTTTTATATCCCTTTTATAACTTATTAGTACCCCTTGAGAGTCAATCTATAGCTTTGGGAAAGAAAATATGGTTTTGGGCCGATTTGAGGTGTTTCCTATTCAGAAATCCTGATTAGAAAATGTGTAGTTTAGGAACACATATTGTGCATTATTCCCATTTGAAAAAATGATCTTTTTAGAAGTACATACAATGTATAGGGAATACACATAATTTACTGGTGCTTGGCCATGTATCCAAGTATATTGTCAGAAATCCCGTTTAGGGCACTTGGCCATGTAGAGTACATGGTCAGACCCATGTGGTTCACACACTATGTAGAAGTACAAATCCAGAAAAAATACATGGCTAGCCCATGTGAGGTACACAGGTTGGTATTATGTGTAGGTTGAACTATATGTAGATGACTTACATGGTGTGTACATGGGTTGTATATTCCATATTTGGGTAAGTACATGACTAGGTAGGCTATAAGGGCTCACACTATGTACTAGGGTATACACGCCATGTACTCCTCCCATGCTACCCTTTTGAGGGGTTTACTTATATTCACACCCTATAGATGGAATTAGACATATGGGTAGTCCATTTTACATTTTTTCATCATATTTCATGATGGTTAAACTCTTGAGGTAATTTTAGGACTCCTATATGATGTTTTTAGGAATTTGATCTATAATAGAGAGGTTAGTCCTCCAATAGTTTTGTTCTATAATCTCTTAAGATTGAGACCCTTGATTTGAGATGGGGCATGATTCATCTTCTGGGACCTCTGATTACGTTTCCTCTCCCTTGAGGTAAAGTAGGATTTTGGGTGGTACCTCATGTGGTTAGTCATGACAAAAGATCCCCTAAGTGATACCTTTACTTTATAATCTATCCTAAAGGCTCTGAACTAGAATGCCTATACCTTTTTATCTTCTTCTTAGATGATTCCCGAAGGGATGTATATTTTCAGGAAATGTTTCTAAATATCCATCATAGGATTCCTCAACATATGTTTCAACTTAGAGTATCCCAAATAGAATTCTTCTACTTGATTAAAACTTTTAAGGATCCCATGTAGGATTCCATGGTTTAGTTACCATTCAAGGATCCCATGTAGGATTCTTTATTTGACCTTCTCTGATGAGGATTTTGAGTAGGATACCTTCTCCTATGTTCAAAATTTGATGATCCCATGAGGGATTCCTTCATTTATCTATAGAATTAAAGGATCCTAAGTAGGATGCTTCTCTTGTGTATTGACTTAAGGGACCCAATGGGTTCCTCGATGTTTGATCAACCTTGTGCAAGTGCATTGGGGGTTTGGGTAGATATGGAAGTTGGTGTAACCTTTAAACCCATTCTAAACTTATAATCCCATGGGGTTATGGATGTATCATAAGGTTTAAACATTAGACTACCCACAGTCTATTATTTATGCATTCACATGGTTACTGTTGACTGAACTATGATTTCAAGAGATGCTACTTGGTATTTCAGAAGATGATCCAAACACAATGCATTTTTTGATAGGTATGCACATATGTACTACTTGAGATATGGATTATAATCCTTATTATATTGGGATTTTTATATGTACTTCCTATAATATATATTTTTATACTTAAAATTATTATATATCGGGATACCGAGATGTTCTTCCCAGGGTCTGTCTTTACAAACTTTTTGTTTTTATTATGGTATTAGGATACCCAAATGTACGTACAATGTTCCAGATTTTGAGATATACTTGGGGATTATTATTCTATCCCAAGCGATGGGGATGACTACAATCTCCCCGATATATTATTTGATCATAGTGTTGGATATTGAACTCCACATCACTAAGGAAATCAATAATGATTATGATTTTTCATGTAATGGGGATGATTATGATCTCCCGCATCGATTAATTAATCATGGTTTAGAAATTTTTCTTCGCACTATTGATTTGAAAAACACTTGGGGATGATTAAACATTATCGTGTGATGACAAGGATTATCCCTAGGGTATGGTAGATGAACCATTACTAAACTCTCTAGAATTGACTGAGAGTGGGATGTAGAGCCATTTATTTGATTGGATATAAATAATGTCTTTGGATCCAAAGATAATTCCTTTTACATACCACCCAAGGGTCAACCTATTTGGGATTATCCTAGTTGCAATGTCATGACTGCCAGTAGACTGGGACCAAGAGATTATACATTAGACTATATTTAAATGGACTGAGTGATATGGAATATAACTTAATATTTATTTATAGGATGTCCAGATATTACTAGGAATGATTCATTAATATGATTGGAGCAGACTATGGGTGATTCTAGTGAAAGTAAATGTATCCCCTATAGTGATGTAGCTTACTCATATACATTTATGATATTGGTAAAAGTAGATATTATTGATCATGATTATATATCTAGAGGATAAATTAATTATACTTGGATTTAGTGGTATGGAATCTAGATGATCAGGATTACATACACAATGATCGAATGCAATTGATTTATGTTATTTTTCACCTTAATAACGTATATATATATTGGAACATATATATATATATATACTTATAAATATGTATATACATGATGTTAAAATACCCATTTGATTGGGATCACAGACCCATGGATCAACTATGTCTCCACTTTATTTATTTTATTTATTATTAATATTGTGTCTCAAATAGGATGAGAATATTGAATGAGAAATAAATTATGATAGTAGATTTATAGCTTCATTAATGGGGTGTCTTAATAAGATTATTTCTCACCCCTTTACAAGAACCATGGTGTGTGTGAAGTCCTTATGTGTATATTTCAGGTTGATCACAGATTGCCTAATGGATAGGTCAGAGGCCCAAGGTTTCATGACTGAGTGGAGTCTATCAGGTGGATTCTTTTTATTGGGGTAGATAATCTCCACATTTTCTTGAATATTGAGTATGTGTTCTATCTCGGAGTTTGTAGTAGGGACTTGCACTTTTATTTCAATTTCCCTCCATCATGTATGGTCTTCTTAGTGGGTGAAACATGCTGAATTTATGACATAGATGTTCATAATTTTATAGAATTTCACTTACAATTACAACATGCTTCTATTTATGTTTATTTACTTTTTCTATACTCTTTTTTTCTACTTCCATGGATTATATATAGTTTTTTTCTATTTTTTACATCTATGTGAGGTAATAGTCTATCAACAAACACAAATTAGGCCCTCACTTCTTGTCGGAAACCATTGGAGTAAGGAGATGTGTTCTTCATTCCTTATGGTGCAACAGCTCAGAGGAAAATTCTAGTGGCACCTGGGTCAGGGTTTTACAGTGGTGTATCAAGCAATCATAATCCCTAAGTATCTTGATCCATCACTTTTTCTTATATTGATCTCTTACTTTGAAAATATTTATTTTATTATTTTATGATCCTTGTATATATCACATATTTTACCATAGAGATAATGTCACTGTATCTTCAAAGAAATGATTATAGCTTTCAAATAAAGAACATGGTTTGGATAGTATTTTTCATGAGTATTTAGTTTCCTTCATGTATATTCCATAACATTATTATTTTTCAATAGAACACAACCAATACCTTTTTCAATGTATCACTATATATCACAAAGTCATCATCTATAGATGGTAGAGTCAAAGTCATATAATTGACCAATATTCTCTTTAGTTCATCAAAATATAATTTAAATTCCTTTTTCCAAATGAACATAACCCCTTTATGTGTAAGCTTGGTTAAAGGGTCATCCTATTTGAAAAAATTCGGAATGAATCACCGATGGTAACCTTCAGAAGCAATGAAACTATGTACCATAGTTATGTTCATTGGCAAATCCCATTATATGATGACCTTTTTCTTCAAAATATCAATTGATATTATATCCTTAAAGAAAATATGGTTAAGAAAATAAACTTCTTGAAACCCTAAATCCCACTTACTAAATTTCTCATATAACTATTTTTTTCTAAGAGTCTCAATTGTGATATGAAAGTGTATCTCATGATCCTCATATATTTTAGAATACAATATGATATCATCAATGAATACCACTTAAAATTATCAAGATATTAATTGAATACGTTGTGTGTTATATACATAAAAAAATACAGTGCATTTTTCAATATAAATGGAATTATTATAAACTCATAATTTCCATATATCATTCAATAAGATTTATTCTGAATTTCTTCCTTCTTTATTCATAATTGATGATACCCAGAACGAAGGTTAATATTTTAAAAATATTTTTCTTAGTGAAATTGATCGAATACTTTGTCTATATGAGGTAGAGGATACTTGTTGTTTATTATAATAGAAATCATTTCACTATAATCAATTAATTGCCTCATGTATCCATATTTCTTCTTAAGGAAGAGAACATGGGATCCCAATAGTGAAACACTAGGGTGAATAAATCACTTATCCCACAAACCCTCTAGTTATTTATACAACTCCACTAATTCAATAGTGTCTATTATATAGGGATTAATTTATATTGGTCTTTCATTATGGATTAAATCAATGGAAAACTCAATTTCTTGCTCTGATAGATTTCCAAGTAATTCTCTGGGAAATACATCAATGAATTCTTGTACGATAGGTACATCCTCAATTTGAATATTACCTTCTCCATACCTATATTTTTTCTCTTCTCTTATTACCTGAGAATATCATTTAATAAAGCTACTGTGGGTGGATTTAGACATATCATAGAGAATGATGTATCTTCTCAAAAGATAATAAATTCTATATATTCATCACAAATTATAATTTTATTATTCTTATGATAAATTTTCGAATCATATTTTAAAATTCAGTCCATAGCAAGAATTATATGAAATTAAAACATAGGTATGATAATAAGGTTAAAAAATAAATAATTTTTATGCATCATAATAGGGATAACCTAACACATACTTGTTACATAGAGACTTACACTGTGATTTTTTACTAAAAAATCCCCTCTTAAAGTGCTAGGGAAATATCTAATTTTCTTGGAAAACATGGAAGATATAAAAGAGTGAGAGGATATAGAATAAAATAAATCATTACCTAAATTTGAATAAGGGATTAAAGTGCCTAACACCACATCTTTGGGAATATAAACCTCAGTTTTAGTGATCACTTGATTTTTTCCTTCTTAAATTAACCACTTCTGTGGTAGATTCCCTTAATGATTGGGGAATTAATTTTTATAGTTCCCCATATCCATATAGTTGAAACACTAAATATTAGTGTTTTATTTCTTCCCATTTCATTTTTATCCTAATGACCCTTATCTCTACTCTTATAAAAAACATCCAATCCCTTCAATCATTTCCCAAAAAAAATCTTTCTAAAATTCTCCCATGAAATAAATTGCTTCTTTGTCTTCTTATTCTTTGACGCATTCACCTTTTATTAGTGCTCATTTGTTCACTTATATTCATGATATCCTTTGAAAATGTTGGATCTAGATAATTCATTCTCTATTTTTATAGAACATAAAACTATTTCATCATATGATGGAAAAGATTAAGAGACTATAACCCTTCAAAAACATAGATTAAAACCATTATAAAAATAGTTAATATTGTACTCTATGTTGCATATGTAATCCATATCATAATTGGATAAACTTGTAAATATAGCCTCAAACTCATAAAAACATTCTTATTCCATTTACTTTAAATAGGGAAAACTTATCTACATTTTTGTTTGTTTCTCATGATAGAAATATCTGTAAATAATGTCTCCTTAAAATCTTTCCATTACATGAGTTATATTTATTCTTCCTTCATAGTAATCTAGATCAAAAACCATATTTGACTAGTATTTACCTTAGACAATAAACTACAAGTTTAAGATTTTTCTTTTCATATCATCCCTATGCCATAAATATCTTTCCAAGAGACATAATCCATTTCTAAACTAACATAGGATTAGTAGTCCCAAAAAATTATAGCGATTCTATTACATGAAGTGATCTGACATAAGAGAGTCACACTGTGGAATAGGTTACTCCATTTGAAAAATGTTGTTTTTCATAACCCAATTAATCATCTTGAATATGATCATGATATGCTTAGTTATTGATTATCATGTAAATATCTACATTTTCCATGAGTATAGACACCCTTTTCCTTCTAGATTGTATTTCTAAACAATGTAATATAGTAGATTATATCATAAAATTATGAAATTTAAATTATAATTTATAATTATAAATATGATGTATCACTTAACATAAATTTTAAAAAAATATGTATTGTTAATCTCAGAATCATAAAATTGGTTCCTTTGGGGATATATTTATTTTAAAATCCTTTAAATGGTGTGTATAGAAAATATAAATTATTATAATAATATACCCTAAGAGTGTTAAAAAAGGTGTATAGTAAGGTCCATTATTATGCACTAGGTGATGCCCCATTTTTATAGTTATTAATCATGGGTATAATTATTCCAAACCAAGTCCAATTATAGTATCTATACCGTGATACATTTCTAGAAGAACCATATAGTATCTTCACTGTCAAAACATTTATATATTGTTATAAAATCATCCAAAAATTCTATTAGAGGGTTATGTTCTTTAATATAGTTTTTCTTTAATCTATTTTAATATATTTCTACTAGACATCCTATGATACCAACTATAACAATCCCAACTTCTATGACCCAGATTATGTGCCCACTTTATTAAATTAGCATAGAGAAAAAGGGTCAAGTCACCAAGGAACAACCAGTTTAATTGTTTTGGGGAATCATATACATACATTAAATCCATTTACACTGGTAAAAAAATTAAAACATGAAAAAATAAAATGATATGCATCTTTTTAAACTCATTTAAAGGATTTAACTTCATAACATAGGGGATGGAGACAAAATAAGTGTAAGCTCAATGCTCAGTAATAGTTATGTACCATATATAGTATCATTAGTAAAAAAATTATATTCAATATGGAATGGTAATTTAATTAACACACATTCAATTTAATCAATAAATTTAGTATTAAATAGCGAATAATTAATATGGAAAGATAAATAACTAAACCCACATTCTATTTAATCAATAAAAAAAGATTGAAATGAAACCAGACAAAATATAAATGAGAAAATATCATTGATAATAATAATAACTGGATTATCAAATAAGTAAATGATTAATTATTGTATTTCATGATCTTAGGCATCATGATACCTTTACTATCAAGACCCTTCACAAGACAGTTTAAAACTATGGGTAAAAACCATCTGATTTGGCCAACTGAATTGTATTAGGAGACCTATTGATGCATCAATGGGATATCTATAACTGGACCCACCCATAACTTCATGTCCAAATCATTCCTCATATATTTAATATTCAGTTTAATTTAGAAATCATTATCCCATATCATCAAATATTTGTATTGAGTAGTGAGTACAAATTTATCAATATTTCACTAGTTAATCAAATAACTTTAAAAGTAAACACTGTATATGAAAATGGTATAAGATTAGGAAATAATAATATACATAATAAAATAATATTAATATTTATTATAAATTTAATTTTCAATTAAAAATGATCATAAGAAAGTTAATATTTCAAGAGGAATTAAACAATCATAAAAGAATGTGAGATTATACAATAAGTTATATGTTGTAACCTTTAAATTGTATCCATTGCAGAATAAACATGAAAATAAACATTAATAATAATTACTAACTATTTATTCATGTTAAATAAATAAAAGGGGTTTTGTAAACACTATATAAAATTTAGTAGGTTCATATTAAATAATATGTTTCAATGAAATGAAAATTGAGATGAATTCCCTTATCTCACAATTTCCTTTGGTGGAAATTTCATTAACCACCTGTATAATGGTTTTATAAATTTTATTAATTTATAATATAACTATAATAATATTTAATATGTCATATATGATACTATTAAACCATTTTATCACCTATTTGTTAATAATATTCCATTATTTCTAGTATTTCAGGTGTTAATTTCCTTGTTATCTCATCCGTTTTTTTTCATGAAAGTTAGAGTTATTGTACATATGATATAAATAAATCATCTCCATAATTTTAAAAATGTTATAAGTATCTTATTTACTTATTATAAACATTATTATAACCATTTTTAATATTTGGGCATGTAAAATGAATCGTATCGTTTTGTGGAGATGGTAAGTCGTATGTATGCATGAGAAATTATATCATTCCATTAATGGGAGAAAGTGGAAGGAAGTTTATCATATAAAAATTTTATATAATTTATATAATTTCATATATATCTCATATATTCATTAAATTTATCCACATTACCATCCATGTAAAGAGTAAGTGAAAAATGAATCACATCGCTTCACGAGGGTCGTAGTCTGCATTACACATAAGTGACTTTATCATATTTTAAACAAAAATGAATGTAATAAGGTTTATGAGATATTATAATTCCATAAGTATTATTTTTTTATAACTATTATATATATATAGATTAAATTCATCATTATATCCAATCGTGAGATGTGTTGATGGAAAAATATTTCATATCGGTTTGCGAGGTAGTAGTATGCCATACACATGATCAGCAATTTCATTTTCCATTCGATAAAGAGGATATATATATTGGTTATTTCATTAACATAATAAAATATAAATATATTTTAGATAATTTTATTATTATACTATCATTATTGAATAAAATTTTAAGGATTTGGTGTAATAAATAAAATAAAACAATCATTTAAGAATGATACCCCTTCTTCAGACGACCTCTTTAGGTTTTCACTTAAATCATTCCAATGATGGATTTACGATAAAACCAATGGAGATAGGATCTTTTTATGGGATTATGTAATTTATTTGGGAAGGTATTAGCCTTAAAAAATTACTTTGGAAGTATAAAGAGGGGAGGAGAGGGGGTGACCTTTTAGAAGTTGGGGAGAGGAAACACATGGTTTTTTTTTTGAAAATAACCAATTGCACACCCATTTTTATCATAACCAAAGAATCCATAATGGGTCATTATCAAACCTTATAGGTGATAATGTTAAAATATGGCTAGAAAATTGGGGTTTGGTAAGTTTGTAGGTCATTTTAACCCTTGTCTTTTTATCTTAACTACGATAATTAATTTTTACTGCTTTTTATATTAATAATGGTCAAAAAATAGTCTGAACTTATTTAATAATATAAATTATTGTAATTCATAATGTGGAATGATTTTCCAAAATTCAAGTCATAGAATTGTTAAAATACAATTTAAAATTTTACTCACATACGCAATGAAAAAGAGAGATTGCAAAGATAAAATTATCATTAGTCTAGAAGGTTTTAATATGAATATTCATTATGAAACTGATTAAACTAAAATAAATTTTATTTATTATAATATAATTTAACTGATTTTACTTCATAAAATTTAAAATTTAATTTAACATTGTTAACAATTTAAACAGAATGATAGTTTTTAAAAAGAATCTGAATGGCCTGAAGGCCTTCTTTTTATTTTATTATGGATAATCCCCCTTTTAAGGGTTGAAGGGGAACCCGTACATGACCTATAGGCACAAGGCACAAGGCCGTACTGACACGAAATACATGACCCAAAGTCCTAGAGGCCAACCATGCCTATTACATGTCCTGTAGGCCCAACCCACTAGAACTGCCCTCCCTAGCTTCTACTTCATTGATCACCTAGTTCCCCACCTTGCATTGCTGATCAGTTAACATTGCCTCGTACAAAGCCGCACGGTTCCTGGTCCCGATTGAGGCTGCCATACCCTCTCATTCTTCCAATCTGGTTATCTCTTCTTCTAGTGGATGCTATTATTATTGCTCTGATCCCCTTTTGGGGCATGTTCTGTGTGAACTAGGATACTCCATGTTCTCTATGGCCTCAAGGCCCTGTGGCCCAAAGGCCTTTGATGACTCGAAGGCCCTTGAGACCCGTAGGCCCAAACCGGTGGGCTGAAGGCCCAAATCGGGTGAATAGTTCCTTCTGATACAATACCAAACATTGAATTCTATAGTACCCGGAAATTCATCTCCACTCGGTTTTGAACCTGGGTCTCTTGGATGCCAAGCAGGAGCCCTTACCACTCGGATAGAGGCTCATTGGCACAGTTTTCAAAAACAAAATTTTATAATTCATCAAAAAATGATACTTTTATGAAAAATCTCCAAAATTCACCCAAAGATAATCTTGAAAAGTTTATTTCAAAAATAAGTTTAATTTTTCCAAATAAATTTTCTGAAAGCATAAATAATGATTTTTTAATAAGTGTGATATAAGGGACAAACCATTTCATTTGAAAAAAATACAATTTTTCAGAAAAAAATTCATTTTGCTTTCAAATTATTATAATTTTTATTTATAATAAATTTATAACCAATTAAAATGTGTCATAATTTAATTATTCCTTTTCATATGCTCCAAATTAATGACAATATTATAATGGAATATTTAAATAGTATTTTGATAGAGTATCATGTTTTGTTTAAACATAGTGTTGTGTGTATCACAAGTTATTGAAGAGATTGAATTTATTTAAAATTTAATAAATTTTAAATTATTAAGTTGTTTCATATAATGATTATTTCTACTCACATATTTAATTTAAAAACATATATTTCTCAAAAATAAAGTTTTATGAAAAACTGTTATTCATTGTTTCTTTTTGATTTAATCTTAAATTAAATTCGACCACTAATATATTTTGAGTCATTGAAAAATATATTAAATATTTGGAAATATGAGGTCTATATTTTTTTTAATATGTCCCTTTTTATTTTTCATAATTATGAATATTAACCCTGGTAAATATTTTTTACCATGGTAAAGGGAAAAGGGCTAATTAAGGGTAAAAAATTTACAAAATAACTAAAACATAATCCGAACACATGAATTATTTTTATTTTTTAAATATATTTTATATATTCATAAAAAATTAGAATATATGATCTTTTTTATCCATATGTTCATGATTTTGACCGTTATAAGACTTTATGTAAATAAAATATAAACACATCACTTTCGTTATCTTAATAACTATAATATTTTTTGAAAGGGATAAAAATATCCAATGTTCTGTTTTAAATAAGAATTTAAAAGCTAAAGTATATATTATAATGGTAATTTATTACAAATTTTTATTAATAAAATATTTACCTTAAATACTTACTCAACTTCGATGTAGTAGTCATTTAATTAAATAAAAAATCAAAATAAATGTTTTTAAAATAATTAAAAGTAATATAATTGGAATAAATTTTTATGTTCCACAGATTTTAAATAAAAATATAATATTTTATGGATTTTTGGAATTTATATATTCTAATTTTATCATTTTATTGGTATTTTTAAAATTTAATTAAATGAATAGTGTCAAAATTGAAGTTAATGATATTTTATATCAAATAATGATTTATTAAATAATTAAAAATTCATAAAAATTATATATTTAGAAAATTTATTAGTATATTTTAAAATATATTACCTATAATAAAATATTTAAACAATTATTCTTTTATATTAACTATATTAACACCTAAAGAGTGGAAACTTTGTTAGTATAATTAAGGTTAAAATAGGGTTTTTTGTGTTGCATGTGCTTGTGTTAAATTTAATTTTCCACAAAATAGTATTTTTATTTGATAATTTAATTTCATATTTAGAATAAATGGTTACAAATTATCTAATTATTCCCATTTTATTTTTATCCTAAAGGATAAATTACCTTTAAAAAACTAATTACCGTGGTGAAAGCTAAAATAGTAAAGGTGAGTAACCATAAAGGTAAAGTTAATAATATGTTTCAAAATGTTTATTGTTTAATTTTGGATGAATTTATAGACCTTATAACTCCTACAATATTTCATTAATAAATATTTTAGGAACATTTATAGATAGTGACTTCCCATTATTGAATAGTTTTGGGTATTTACAAAAATTCCACTCATACTCACTTATAAAAGGGGTCCTCATATAGTATATTATTCATACATAAAAATTATTTTCGTTCATAAAGTACCTTAAAATATCCCTTACTTACACCTCTTACCACATCCAAGAGGAATTGGTTTGATTATAAACCCCTCCTAGAAATATTTTGGTACAAACCTAAAGAGGCTGTCTAAAGAATAGATATTATTCTTAACAGATAATTTTGCTTTATTTATTCCTCCACATCCTTAAAATATTATTCATCTATAGTGATATGATAAATCAATTATATTCCATATAATGTGGCTTTATTATGTTTATTTAATAACCTCTATCTATATCCTCTTCCATCAAATGGTAAATAAAGTCATCATTTGTGTGTATTCCGGACTACCGCCTCGTGAATTGATGTAATTTGTTTTCAATAATCTCATCTCATGGATTTTTATTATGATGGATTTAATGGATTTAAAATATATTAATGAGATATTGATAATTATATAAATTTAATATTTCATATATTTTCTTACCTTTCTATTCATTAAATGATGATAACATCATTCCCATACATGTGTGGATTACCACCTCCACAGAACGATGCGATTCATTTTTCATTAACACATCACATTGATGGTATATATATATGTTTATTAAAAGAAATAAAATTATATTTATGATATAATTAATATTTTGTAAAGATATAATAACACTTACATTCTTTTCATCACGATCCTTGAAAAATTAAAATATTACTCATGTGTACGTACGACCTACCATCTCCATGATTATATCATAGTTCATTTTTCATAAACACATTTTATGGTTTATTTTAAAAGTATTATTTATGTATAAAGATATTAATTGTGTATTGATTATTATTTTTAGTATTATTAATTAACAATCCCTTTGACCTTATTCAACTTTCCAATGTTATTTTGGATAAATGAGTCGAGTATCGTCAAAACGTCTGATGTAAACTTAATTGATTAAGTAATTTATTATAACATGGACATAAAAGGAATAATAAAATTGATAATGTTACTTAATAAAGTATATAATTTACATAATTATAGTATTCAGGAAAATAAATAACATACATGATGAGTCAGACTCAAGGTAAGGTACTTTCTTTTAAATATTCTCTTTTAAAAGTTCCCCTCAAAATCCTTTTCTTCTATACCCAGGTTCTTCTAAATATTTTATAAAATTTTTAATTTTTGATTAAATGGATGATAAAGGTTATTTTTTAAAATATTTTAATTTATTTCTACTTTTTTTAAATGTAATCATTTTATGGTTTGTTAGCAGCCACTACTTTAAAAAATCATTTTGAATATTTTAAATATTTATTTCCCAGGCCTCTCTCTTCAATGTACATATTATTAAAACTAATTTATTAATGTATTTTTATGTAAATATATCAATATTAAATGAAATTTTATGTTTCTTTTGACTTAATTTCAAATGTTTTGAAAAGAATTATTTTTACAAATTTAATTCATAAAAATTTTACTCTCTTTACAGAAGACAAAGGAAATGTTTTATTTTTATATACACAACGTCAATGATTTTAACACCACCACAACCATTGTTTTATATTTTTATTTCTTTGTCATTTTCCTTATATTCATAAAAAACACTATTAACCTTTTTTCTATGAATTTTAAAATAAGGTTTTAAATTCATGGTATATTTTGATATCTAGAAATGTTTTTCCTATTGGTGCAAGGGATGCCTCTAAACCACCCTTTTCATTGGTTTATAACCATTCATTCTCTTAATGACTTACTCTATCTCATTAATGTTATATAATGATTATAAATTCTCTATATATGCCTCTAAAAGATATAAAGTGCTTATGATATCTTCCATTGATAGATTAATACATTCCTTATAATCATTTCTTAAGTTTTTTATTTAAGAAAGCTCCTTTGATCATGATATGAGGAAAAATTATGTAAACCGTTTGATTTCTTTGGGAAATTTTTAGGTTTGTAACTAATGATTTATTTCCTTTTTATGGCACACATAATTATGAACATGTTATTATTGATTCTCCAAGATAGCACTTCACTGTAGTGGGTAAATATTTTCTCTCATGAGATGTTATGCATGGGATTAAATAATAAACATAATCCATTATGGGACTTTTTCCATCATGTGATATTATCTAGAACATTATACTTGACCCATTTTTATGTCATGTTATATGTTTCAGCCATCTTTCATATTTTTTCATGATCTTATGGTACCATGTTATTTATTTTATTCTCTTATGTGATTACTCATGAGCTTATGTATAAAGGAAAATATATAGAACTTTGTATGAGTGGAATGTATAAATTTTCTTTAAAAATGTTTTCATAAGTTTTTCATGATTTCAAAGAATCTTTTATGAGTTTTATTTTTCCATTAATATTTCTTATGAAATGTTATATTAAATTATTTAGGAAAAAAATTTGATTTCTTGGGTGCTGAAATGTTTATTTTGTGTTAAAAGTTTAATTTTGAAAAGTGGAATCTTGTATAATTACTCATGAACATATATGTTCCCCTATTTATTTATATACGTTACTTATAAATTTTTTTTATCATCCCATGTTTTTAAATATTTTTATAGTTTTTAATGATGGTTAAGAATAAAAAAGTCAAGTTGAAATATATAAATATTATTCATGATAAGAAAACATGTTTCATTTTAAAAAGTTTGAAATATGGAAAAAATGGATACAAATTATAAGTTTCCACTTTGTAATTTATGAGTTTATTATTTAATATTGTGTCCTAATTATCTAAAAATATAAACCTAAAATATATTTACATATTTAGGAAATATAATTCTAGTATAAAGATACAAGATTATTTAATGTTTAAGTCCAGTTCTTTCTATTGGTATCAATTTTGGGTTTAGATAACTTTGGAGATGGGGATGTTTTCATGAGAGGTTATCTTAAGAGTTATAGATGCCTTCATGGTTTTATAAGTTTAAGGATGATCATAAGTTAAAATTTATTATACATCCCTTTTTATGATTTAATTAATGATATTTTAATTTTTTTAGTGATATTTTGGGAGACATTTTATTTGGTTTAGGTTTATATTTCCCTTATTTTTTATATGAATCATTATTTTAGGAGAATGTTTTTACATTTTCCAGGTTGTAAGATAAATGACATGAGATAACCTCTAAGGTTAAAACATAATTTAATATTAAATATATTAAGGTAATTTTTTAGGATATTTAACATATTTTGGTAATTTTATAGGAATTATATTAATATAGTTTTAGTAAAAAGGAAAAACATAAAACTGGGTGAAAACTCGTCACATCTGGTAAGGTTGTGAGGATTGAACACACAACTGAAGGTCAATAAATGCACAACACCTACAACTGGCCCATGTGATGTCCTTGTTGGTATGTAAATATTTTGCATTTACTTAAAATATTTTATTACATCGATTTTTGAAGTGTATTTTTGTCACATAGATTACCATGTGATTGAAAATTGATTTAGTTATAAAGAGATTAATGTTATTTCAGAAGAGGATTTCTATTTTTGGAACCATATATGATTAATTTAAATTGAAATGTTTTTAGATAAGATGAGATTTTATTTAAGGAATAAAGGATGAATTATATTTTTTAATAAAAAATGATTTTAAAGAGGCTTTATGGGGATTTATGTTATTTATGTAAATGCTTTTAAAATCTTGGAGATTAAATGATTAAGTAAAATACATATTTAGGTATAAGATAGTATAAGTGAATTATATTTATTAGAGATAAATTTTTAATTTTTCGTAAAAAGAATTTATAATCAAATAATTCTTATTTTTTGGGATTAAACACTAGTCTATAACATTTTTAATAATTTTTATGTTAGTTATTTATCAAATTATCAATGTTTAACTTTGGGAGTTATTATTGAAGATTTATAGACTAATTTTATGAAGTTTTATTAATTCTGGGAATTATTTAACTCTAGTATAAATATTTTGGGAATTATTAATGTGTAAATATCAGAAGAATATATATTTATCTTTTGGGGAATTATGTGATACATTCGAATTTTATTTTAGTGCTTCAGGAATTAAAAAAATATTGAATAATCATCCTTTAGAGATAATGATTAGATTGTGGTGTAAACTGATTACATGATGAAGTTCTACTTATCAAGTAAGTATATTTTATTATGTTATTCAATTATAAGGGAACGTAATTCCTAAAACTTCAGGAAAGGATCTTAAAATAAATATTTTGTACATTTACATTCATTTATATTGAGAAATTGGTCTTTTCTCCCATAGTAGATTTAAGGATTTGTGGTTGTTATCTTTCTCTTGACCATGTTATCGATCACTCTTAGTTATTCCTTATGTGTTAATTTTATCATCTATCTATATAATTTCAAATCTATTTAGTGCTATCGAATTTTGGAGACATATTTATGTGTCATTATAGATTACCTTCATAGTTCCTTTTTCTCTATTTTCAAAAGGATGTTTTGTTAACCCTTTTTATGTTGTGGGATTTTAATTAAAGTATTTTCAAATGTGAAAAATATGATTGGAGAGCTTAGATTTTAAATTTATAATAAAAAATCATTAATTTGGAGGGGGAATAATGTGAAACCAAATTATTTTAAAATAAGAACCCTATGTTTTATAGTATATAAGACACACAACACATAGCTTAAACGAACAACAATATACTATTACAATATTATTATATAAACATTATAATGAAATTTGGAAGTATGAATAATAGTACCCATATTATAAAAAATATTAATAACTGTTTTATATAATCTAAATATTTTTATTAAATGAAAATAAATAAGTACTCAATTTTTTGTAAAGTCATTTTATGATTTAAAAATACATTTTCCTCCAAAATGATTTTATAACTTTTGTGCACAAATAATATAATTAATTTTTACTAATTTTAGTAATGGTATTTTTAAAAAAGTATATTATTTTTTAAATAATCTTATAAAATTATCTTAGGGTGAAATATTTTATTTTTATGATAAGATTGATTTTTTTTGCTTTGATTAGTGAAAAATATAAATTTTTTAAATACTGCCATTTATCTTCATTAAATAAAGTAATTTTATACTCTTGTTATAATGTTTATTTAATATTAATGAGACATATGAACCATTTTATTTATAATAATATAATTAATTTCATTTTAATATACAATTTTCGTGATTTTGGTATAAGATTATTTTTATTCCTAAAAATAAAATTTTATGAAATCTATTTTCAATTGAATATTTTTTTATCAATATTAATTAACTAAAATGACCCAAAATACAAAATTATTTAAAAATAAATTTATATATATTTTATCTATTTATATGAATTTAAATTCGTGCAATTATGATTAAAATTAAAAGATTTAATATAATATCATCTATTACTTAAAAAGTGCATAAAAAAAACCATTTTTCATTTAGTTTCATCCACAAGACATGTATTATTTTTAATGTATGATTATATATAGTCTTTAACCATAAAAAATTAAAATATATGATCTTTTCTTGTGATATGTCCATTATTGTGACCTTTATAATACTTTATGTATAGAAAAGAAAAAATGTCACTTTATTTCTTTTAATTGCTATAATATTTTGTGACAAGGATTAAAAAACCTATTTTTGATTATAAATATTAATTTAAAATATAAATATTTTTTTATCATTTTGATTTATTTATTATTTTTATTAATTAAATAATAACCTTAAATGATTATGCATTCTTAATGTAGTAATTATTTAATTAAATGGAAAATAAAATTAACGATTTTAGAAATATTAGAAGAAATTTATAATGAAAAAATTATTTTATAACAAATATTTTTTGGACATATATAACATTTTAGCTATGTTTAAAATTTATAGATTCTAATTCCATATTTTTCTTAATGTTTTTAAAGTCAAATTAAATGAATAGTATCAAAATTGACATTAATGATATTTTAAAATAAACAATGTTTTATTAAATGATTAAAAATACTAAAAATAATATATTCATACATGTGTTTTTTATTTTAATAAAAATATATTATGTGGTCAATTTATAGTCCAATTTTAATTTTATTATAAATATATTGACCCCTAAAGAGTAAAACCTTTGTTATCGTGATTGAGGTTAAAATAGGGTTTTAAGTGTTATGTGTGTCTAGAGAAAATTAATTTTCCACACACATAGGTTTTTTATTTGGTAAATTTGATTTCATATTTAAATTATTTATTCCATATTATTTAATTAGTATCATTTTATTTTTAGTTTTAAATTTAAAATCACATAGTTAAAAACCTGTTATCGTGGAGAAAACTAAAATGGGAAAAGTGATTAATCATAATAGTAATGGGAATAACATGTTTATTTTTTAATTTTAAAGGCTTTTATTAAACTTATATACCCTAAAAGATTTCATTTATCAATTTTTTGGCACTTTTTATGAGATTTACTTCCCATAGTTCAATAGTTTTGGGTATTTACAAAAATGTCACTCTTTATCACTTATAACAAGTCAGCTCCGCTTATTTTTTCATTACACATAAAAATCCTTTTTTCAAACAAGAAAATCCAAAGAAACTTACATACAAACATTATTACATCATCTCTTCCTTATTATTATTATAAAACCCTCATAAGATGGTTTTTGGTTAAATCTTAAAGAGGTTTTTTGAAGAAGTATCGTTCTTAACTAAGCGTTTTGTATTATTTCTTCTTCAACCTCCGTAAAATCATATTCAAATATGTTGATATAGTAAAATAAGTATATACGATATACATAGATATTATTATGTTAATTTCATAACCTAAATCCATATCCTCTTTCATAAAATTGTATAAAAAACCTTTATTCATGTGTATAGTGGACTACTACCTCACAAACTAATGTAATTAGTTTTCCATCATATCCTCTGATGGTTATTTATTGATGATAAATTTAATGTATATATATTATATTGGAGATGTATTTATAAATTTTTAGAATTAATATGTCATAATTTTTTTTAACATTCCATTCATTAAAATATGGTAACGCTGTTCATGTGTAGGTGTGGATCACTATCTCTACAATGTGATACAATACATTTTTCATTACAAAACTAACTAGATGATATATATATATATATATATATCTCTGTGTGTGTGTGTCTATTTGTATTCAAAAAAATAATATTATATATAGGATATAATGAGAGTTCTGTCAAGATAAAATAACACATTTCGTTTTTTCTATCATGATCATTGAAAAATAGAAATGTCACTCATGTGTATGTATGACCTACCATCTCCATGATTGTAATATATGTCATTTTTCATAACCATATTTCAATGATGGTTTTAAAAATATATTTTTTATATAAAAGTATTAATTATTTAGTTATTATTTTTCTATATATTATTAATTAATAATCTCATTGGCCTTAGTCAACTTACCAATGTGATTTTGGACTTATAAGTCAAATATCATCAAAACATCTGGTGTGAAGGTAAATGATTAAGTTATTTATTATAACATGAAAATAAAAGTAATAATAGACTTGAAAAAGTTTTTTAAGAAATTATATAATTAACATATGTTTAGTATTTAGGAAGATAAAGAATATATGTGATAATTTTGACTCAAGGTAAGGGACTTTCATTTAAAAATCATCTTTAAAGTTTTCCCTCCAACTCGTTATCTTCTATGTCCCTGTTTTTTTAAATGTCTCAATAAAATATTTATTTATGATTAAATATATGATAATGGTCATTTTTGAACATATTTTACTTTAATTATTTTTTTAAAAATGATCTTTTTATGGTTTTTGTGAGGGGCACTTTACTATGAAAACATCAATTTGATGGTTTTAAATATTTATTTTCTAAATAATTCACTTCAATTTCCATATTCTTATAATTATTTTATTAATGTACTTATAGGTAAATAAATTAATTAAAAGATAAATGTTAGGTCTTTTTTTCTTTTTATAAAAAAATGAAAAAGAAATATTTTAACATATTTTATATGGAGGACTTCTCTTTCTTTACAAAAGGAAAAAAATAATGTTTTATTTTAATGTATAAGGTGTCAATAGATTAAAACACCATTTCAAATATAATTTTATACTAATATTCATTTATAATATTCTATTTTTATTCAAAGAAAATCACATTTCTTTTTTTTCTAATTATTTTAAAAAATTATTTTGAATGGAATGGATATTTAGATATCTGGAAATGTTTTGCTTATGGTTGTATGGGGTCTCTATAAACCACAATTTTCTTCTGGTTATAACCATTCTCTCATTAAATCACTTAATATACCTCATTAATTTTATGGAATTCTTATAAATTTCATATACATGTCTCTCCAAAATATAACTAGATTTTTCTCCCTTCTTTGATGGGGTAATAATATATTTATGATCATTTATGAAATACCTTATTTAAGAAATCTCTTTTGATTTTGATGTGAGGAATGATTATGAAATTCATTTTATTTCTATGCGTAATTGTTATATTTATGACTAATTACTGATTTTGTTTTTGTGGAAAACATAATCAAGAACATGTTATGATGGGTTCTCCATAATAGCTCTACAATTAATTAGGCAAACATTTTTTGTATGAGATGTTATGTATGGGATTAGGGAGTAACCCTAATCAATTATTGAACTTTTTTCACTATGTGGTATTTTTTAGGAAGTTGTCCTTAACATATGTTCATGTCATGTTATATATTTATTCCACATTTCCTATATTTTCATTACCTAATGATATCATGTTCTTTATGTTATTCTCCCACGTTTTTACTCATGAGATTATGTATACAGTAAAGTATATACACTTCATAAGAGTAAATTGTATAACTTTTTTTTGAATTTTTTTTTATATTTTTCATGACTTCAAATAAACCTTTATGAGTCTTATCATACCTATAATATTTCTTATAGAATTTTTTATGAAATTATTTTAGTATAAAAATTTATTTCTTGGGTGATAAAATGTTTATTTTGAGCCCAATGGTTATTTTTTATAAGATAAATATTGAATAATTATTCATGAACATACAAGTTTATTTTTTTTTTATTTTTATACGTTCCTTACTGATATTTTTTACTCATCCCACATTTTAAAATGTTTTTCATGGGGATTAAAGATGGGTAAGAACAAATAAGTAATTGAGTTGAAATTAATGATGATTAGTCATGATAATATAACATGTTTCATTTTAAAGGTTTTATACTATAGGATAAATGAATATCAAGTATAATTTTCTACTTTTTAATTTATGGATATGTTATATATGATTTTGTCTTAATTATCAAAAACTATAAATCTAAAAGATATTTAGGGATATAAGAATAATATTTATAGATTAAGTACACTAGATTATGTAATGATTTAGGCCAGTTTGTCACATTATTTCCATTGAATATAAGAAACATTACCCAATACATTTGAGATCTATCATTGGGATCACCTGTCGTATAAGTTGTATCATGATCACCTATTTCATAAGATATAATGGGGATCGAACCATCAAAAAAATTATACCTATTTCACTCATTTACCATATATAATTCTCTAGTACCATACCCTGAATAAAATATTTTATGATTTCACCTTTTCATTATAAAGAATTTGAAAAACACATTTAACCCCATATGTGAAACACTTTTGAATACTAAAATACTATTTATATTTAAAACCCATTTTCAGAACTAAATTACCATAAGGAATGGAAATAAGATTTTTATTTAAATAAAACATAAAATATTTTAAAGGAATCTAAATATCAAATAATGGTTATGACGATGTGAAAAATAATTGTTATCATATTTTTCAAAATATAACATTTCTTTTATATTTTGTATGAAAAGAAAAAGCATTATATAAAAATATTAATTTTGAAAAACACTGAGATAAAGTTAAAATAGTCTTAAAATTTATTTATAATTAGGTTATTTTAATATAAATAAATTAATAATAGTTTTTCAAAATATCTATGAATAATAAAAAAGAGTAGCGAGGGAAACTATAAAAGTGGATTTTTAAAATAAAGTTTCTTACCTCTAGTTGAGATCATCTTATACATTCTTTAAAATTATGAACAAAATACATATACTATTCATTTAATTTATTAATAATTTTTTTTCAATTTTAGTTTTCCTTTTTAATTTATTTATTGCCACGTTATGTTCAATTACTTAATTATTTAAGCTTATGTCATATGTTTTGACGGCATTCAACTCATACAGCCAAAATGAATTTGGTAAATTCACTATGGTCAAAGTGGACATTATTGTATTATATCCAGAATAATAATCATGAAATAATTATTATTTTTATACATAAATTATACTTTTAAAATTAATCATTAAATATGGTTATGAAAAATGAACAATGTCACAATCATAGAGATGGTATGCAATACCTACACATGAATAAAATTTCCATTTTTCAAAGATCATTATGAAAATGTCATGAATTATTTTAAATTTACATAATTATAAAAATTTCATAAATTATATATTATTTAATTTAAATATACATATACATATCTTCCATGTGATGTGGTGATGCAAAACGAAAAACATCTCTTTCTAGAGATTGTAGTCCACACGTACACATGAATAATGTAATCAATTTTCAGGGAATTGAAAGGTAATAAATTAAATGATATATTATATTTAAATAGTAATAAATATTAAAAAAATATCATGTATATACATTAAATAAATCATTACATCCATCTATAATAGGAGGTGATGGAAAAAAAATTATATAGATTCATGAGGTGGTAGTTTATCGTACACACATACAATGGTTTTGTTTCCCATTTGAGGGAAGCGGAGATGGATATAGGTTGTTAATGTATAATAATAATATCTAATAATATGTAATTTATTTTTTAGTTCATTATTGTTGAAGAATATTTTAAGGTATTATAAGAAGAAACAAAATTAAAATGCTTGGTTAAGAATTATACCTCTTCCTCAAACAACCTCTTATGATTCACAAGAAAAGATTTACTAGGTTGGTTTTATGATAAAACCATAACTTTAGGGAATGGTTATAAATTTATGTAATGAATTTTTTAGGTATTTTCTGATTTTTTTTGAAGTGTGACAAAAAATTGAGAGGTGGTTCCCTTTTATAAGAGATGGGAGGGGCACTCTTGGAATTTATTAAAGTATTAATTTAACATAAATTATTTTTCATATTAAAATTGATCTGAATTTATAATATTTTAATATAACATGGGGATGAGTTTAATTGTACATGTTTATGTATATTTTTTACTCTTATGTTTTTTTAACCAGTGTTAACCCTTTCTGACAATTACCTTGATATTAATGTTTTTACTTTTTAGGTGTTAATAAAGTTACTATAAAAAAACGACCCAAAATGAACCATGGATGATTTGTTAAACCATATACCATTCATGGGGATGAAGAAAATATTTTTAATAATTTTAAATCATTTAAGAAAACATTATTTACTAAAAAATATCATAATTTTTAATTTTGAAACTATTCATTTAATTTGAATTAAAAAATATTAAGAAAATGATGGAATGATAATATAAACCTTCTAAAGACCCAAAAAATGTAATAGTTTTATATAAAATTATTGGGACACTATATATCACTAATATTTTCTTACCTTTATTATTTTTATAAGCATTTACTAAAATTTTCTATTAATTGAATAAATACGGTGTCGGTGTTCCATAAGCATTGAAGATATTTAATTCTTCACTAAAATTTAGAAATAAATTATAATATGAATAAAAATTATTTATAATTAAAATAAATATATATAACTGAGCATTCCATCTTTTTATCTCTGTCTAATTTTTTTAAAGATTATAGAATAAAGAAATTTTCATTTTTGACGTTTCTTTACATAAAGTATTATAATGCTAAAAATCATGTCCATATAAAATTAAATTTAATTTATTAAAAAATTGGATGATTATGGTCGAAATATACTCATCAAATAAAATTATTTCACATTTTAGGGTTACTTTTTAGTCCTTATGATAATATTTTTACCCTTATTAACTCATTTTACCTTTATTGTGGCAACAAATATTTACTTTGGTTATTATACATAATGACTAAAATAAAAGGAAATACATTTATTAAAATTTAATTTAATGATTTAAAACATTTAATAACTTTTTTAAGATTCAATTCATATAAGTGGAAGAATTTAATTTAAAATTAAACACGCAAAATGCAATGAAAAACATTTTTTCAGAAAAATGAATTTCCATGAATAAAAATGTTTTATACCAAATTCAAGTAAATTTTTTTTCTAAATAATATATTTTTTTATTATTACATAAAATGGATAATTAAATTTTAAAAAATTAAAAATAAATATGAATATATAAATACTTTAAAATAAAATGCAGTTTTCATTAAGAATTTGTATTTTTTACTATACATTGGAAATCTATCTTTTTAGAAAAATCCCAAAAATTTACTCTAAGATAATTTTGACATGATGATTTTGATAATGAAAATAATTTTATCAAATTAAAATTCTATAATTTTTTTATTAAATTTTTAAATAAAAACTTATAAGAAAAGTGTTTAATAAAAATATTTTTTTTTTAAAAATTTAGTTTTATAATGAAGATGACTATCTAATTTATGAATAGTAATAAACATGTAAATTATTTATTCTATAATTACCTATGTTGTCACATTATTACACACTTTTTGAAATTTCTACCTTTCAATTTTATTCACTTATTAAACTCCTCGGGATATCTTTCCCTCATAGCATTTTTAGATTCCCATGTTGTTTCTTCAACCATATAGTTTTTACACAAAACTGTAACCTGGTGAATTATCTCCTTCCACAAAATATTATCTCTACAGTCTAAAATCTATAATAGTTATTCCTCACAAAAAATTTATCTTTTAACTGAACCACTTCAAGGCTCAAAACATTAGATGATTCTAGAATATATTTTCTTAACATCAATACATGAAAAACATTGTGTACCTTGGATAATAATGAAGGTATGGTGACTCAATAAGAAATTGATCCAGGTTTATCCATGGTTTTATACATCTGAATGAATTGCATACAAATATTTCAATTTTTAACAAAACTCATAACACTTTTCTATGGAGATACTATAACAAAAACATGATCACCTAACTTAATATAAATATAATTCCTCTAGTTATCTGAAAAGCTTATATACCTCGTATGAGATATCTTCGTAATTTGTTGTATTATCTTTACCTTTTGAACTATTTT
Organism: Viscum album; assembly: GCA_963277665.1. Lineage (NCBI taxonomy): Eukaryota > Viridiplantae > Streptophyta > Magnoliopsida > Santalales > Viscaceae > Viscum > Viscum album. The sequence continues at coordinate 515,356,502 of OY728131.1, forward strand.
CGCTACTAACTCTAGTCAATCATCTTCCTTCATCCTAAATCATCCTAGAAAACATGTTTTTAAAACCACTTTCCATATAATGCCTCAAAATGTGTCATCTATATGTCGGAATGATAATTACTGTTATATGAAAACTCATCCAAAGTAATGTGATGATACCAACATCCCTAGTAATCCATTTAACAAGAATGAAGCATGTATCAAAAGGTACAAATCATTTTATTATATTTTCCCTCAGATTGAGGATGAAATTATGTATTGAATTTTAAATGAATACCCAATTAAGTATGAAGTAATTTTCAAAAAATTAGAACTGAATCTTGGATCATTATTATATAAAATTGAGATGGGAGCACCCTGTAACCTAACTATCTTCTTAAGGTATAGTTGATAAGGTTGATATAATGACATAATATCTCAAATGCGAAGGAAATTAATGGAATTATTTAATCAATCTATAATTTTTTTTTCATATTATTAAATCAATATGTATTTGGTTATCCCACAAAAAAATAGATATATTTTCCCATTTCCACTCTAGAACTGACAAAGGTTAAATCATCCCCTTCAGTAATTTTTGTTATACATTAAACCGTTACAAGTCAAACATTTATTGGTAAATTTAACAATAAATATTTCAATTCCATCACACAAGTAAAAATATCGGAGGTCTTTGTATATTTTTGTGCTGCCAGGATGAATAGAAAATGGGAAACTATGAGTTTCACTCAAAAATTATTTTGTCAACTAAGAATTACAAGGCAATCAAAATATCATTAGAAATGTGATAAAACCTCATTCATAAATATTAAACCCTATCATGTTACTATTAATAATAGATTCTATCTTTTTCCTGTAAAATGTGATCCTCCACTGGAGATTTCTTAATTTTTTCTGACATAGATGATTTTACTAATAATAAAAACAAAACAGAGGGTGTTCCTGCATCCACAACTTCTAGGAAAAAAATTGTCAAATCATAAACAAAATGGTAATTTTTCATGAATTACAAGGTTAATGTATCATTTTTTTTACACTTGAAGTATCATCTAGTTTTTGTTTTCTTTTCCCTGATGGTAATTAATCATGTAGTCATAATCCTTAATTAGTTCCAATTAACTTCTCTTCCTCATGTTAAACTCTTTATAAGTGAATTTATACTTCAAAATATTATGATCAATATATATTTCACAATTTACTCCATAAAAATGATTCCTACAATTCACTACCACAAAACAGGGCACGAGGAACACTAGATTTTATCAGCACTAAGTAGAAAGCACTGATAAAGGGGTGGACCTTTATCAGATCTAACTAAAAGCGCTGATAAATATGACATTTATTAGTGCTAAAAAAATCACTGATAAAGGTGTACCCTGTATCAGTGCTTTTCTTAGCGGTGATAAAGGGCACATTTACCAATTCTAATAATAGTGCTGATAAATGTTTTTAATAAAAAATATTATGAATTTTCATAAAATTATTATATTTATATTCAAAAATAATGTTTATTTGTATATATTAAATAAAAAAATGTTTATATTTAAAATATTTTTATTTAATTCAAAAAAAAAAATAATGTTTTAATTCAAAAAGTATTTCTATGATTATAATTATAAATATATAATTAAATAATTATAATATTATAATAAATCACATTAAATAATAAATATATTTATTAGATTTATTATATTTATTAGAGATTTATTAGATTTATATTTATTATATTTATTAGATTAATTTATTAAATTTATTATATTTATTGGATTAATTCATTATATTCATTATATTTGTTATATTTAATATATATATTTTATTTTGTTTATTTATAAATATATAATTCTTTTTAATATATATATTTATAATTAAAATTATTTAATATATGTGTGTTTTCTAATTAATTTGGACAATGAATATGTTGATCATGCATATATATATGTTACGTATCATGCATTAATGTTCATTTATACATTAAATCATATTGTCTATTGATGTGGTATACTGATTAATTCATAATGTTACCCATATGAACTATATATGTTCTAAAAAATATACTTATAAAATTACATCAAATATATTTAAATAATAAATATATTTTATCATATTTTTAATGATATATATAAATACATTTCAAATACATTTGTAATTATAAGTATAACTATATATATTTAAAATTATAAAATTATACATATAATTTTATAATCTTATTAATATATATATATTAAAAATTATATAAAAATATTAATAAATATATACTATTTATAGTTATAATTATAACTATATATATAAATAATTATAAAATTATAATAAATATATTTATTATACTACTTATAAAGTATAAATATATAATTAAAGAGATATATTTATAAATATATAAAAATATTTATAAATAAATAAAAATAAATTTATATTTATTTAAATAATTATTTACTTGGTTGTGAAATTTTTATTGTAACAATGTCCTTTATCAGTGCTAAAAAAGCGCTGATAAAATAAATATTTACCAGTACTATAATTTTAGCACTGATAAATAGGTATTTTATCAGCACTGATAAAGATGACCTTTATCAGCGCTAAAAAAGTGATGATAAAATATGTCTTTATCAGTGCTATAATTTTAGTGCTGATAAATAAGTCTTTTATCATTGATTTTTTACCACTAATAAAGACATATCTTTATCAGCTCTAACAAAGTGCTGATAAAGGTATGTTTTATTAGTGCTTTTTATTCTAGCTCTGATAAAACATGCATTTATCAGCGCTTTTAACTAGCGCTGGGACTGATTCCATTAGGTTTTATACAAGAACCCTAACAGGATCCTCCTCTCTCGCACCCTTTCAATCCTTCACAGAAGAACCCTGCGGCGTCAAGCCCTCCTCTACCACGACCCTCCCTCGTCGCAGCCCCTCCTCCTCCGTCGCCACCACTGCTACCTCGTCCTCCTCCTTCGTTGTGACCCCTCCTCCACCATGTCCCCTCCTCCTCGTCCTCCTCCATCGCTACCTCTTCCTCCTACTACGTCACTCCCTCCTCCTCCTCCTCCTCCTCTACCTTCTTCTCCTGCTTCTCCGTGCATGGCCCCCTTGTCTGCCTGACCTACTCTGGCATGCCCTCCTCATCTGATGATTGTCCCGACATCCTCCTATAAAATGCACGAATTCCCCACTGGTGAGTCTCTAATGTAGTTTCCTTGGTTTCCATAGGTTGTGTAGGGTTTTAGAGAGTTTTTCATCTAATTGTTGGTATATCATTGAGTTTTGGGGGAGTTTTTCATCTAACGTTTTGTATATCATTGAGTTTTGGGGGAGTTTTTCATCTAATTATTGGTATATCTATTGAGTTTTCAATGTACTGATCTTAATTTTCTTATCATTTTTATCATAAAAAAGGGTGACATATAGTCAAATTTTGGGATAGTTTATTGGATTTGGTAATTATCAAATGGTTTGAATGGTTCCTTACCACTCTGTCTATGTTTTGATAAATTCATATCCCCTTTCAATTTGATTATTTTTATTCTGAAAATTACTTATTCATCTCTCAATTTATATTTTATTATTCTTTATTATGGTGGATATGCTTATTAGATAAATTAATATCCTCTCTAAATTAAAACGATTGTTCTATCACTTATGCTTCCACATTCTCTTTCTACCTACATAGACCTATTTCAACTATTTATACCCTCATACATGCTAGTTATGGATATATCATACCTTTATGCTCGGTTGGTAGCCTCTATGATTGTTAGCTTCTCTAGTAGTGTGTAACTTTTAGAGTTGGACAATATTTTAACTTTATCTTATTTTCTTGAATTCTAGGGCCTGGAGTAATAAAATAGAAACAACCTTTAAATAAAAACATGTTGGACTCATATATCTACTTATTAGAATTTCCTTAGTAATATCAAAATATATTATATACTTCTCAAGGAATTTATTTTTCTATTCTATATAAATTGAATTGGAAGTAATCGACATTGCTTTAATGGAAAAAGTTATATCTTCAATCCTCCTTTAATATTCAAAATTCATCACAAATAATAATGAATTTGTTTGTAACTCATATAATTGTGTTGACAATATTGGGCTCTCCAACCTACATACAAATTGTCCTTCTCTATTATATATTGACATCAAGTTCATTAAAAATTCATGTTCACTGAAAAAAATGACAAAAAAGGAATTTGGTCTCAACAACCACCCATTGGTATTATCACATATAAATAATAAATAAAAGAATAAAATACATAAAGGATCTATTCCTTCTCCAAACCTCACTAAGGTTATTCCAACCCTAATCAATCTGCCCAGACTGATTCACACACTAGTCAAAAATTAGAAAGTAGTAATGGGTTATGATAGTTGTTATAAACTAACTGAAAATTGATATAGTCTATATCCACTATCAGGACACCCATCGGTGTTATCCCGATTTTCATATCCCACCATAAATATCCATAGTCAGATGGTCTAGTACCATGGACAATGCTTGTGGATGTAGTCCCTATTATGGGGAACTTATAGCCATGGTTTGTAACCTTTTATATAGGGAATCAACTTCCATGGGTGGACCATAGACATAGTTATCTACAGCTATGGTTTTTGAATGTGGAAATATAATTATAAATACTAAACAAAATTATGATATTTGATCTCAGGACCACTTCTATAATTTATCTAACACTTTAATAATAAGATACAATGAACTACCTTTTCAAATATATACATATATATATATCAACATATATAAATATTTTTTTTGTGTGTGTATAATTTTTTATAACTACAATAATTATACTTTTAGAAAGTAAAAATGGTCATGGATTCCAGAACATTTGGCCATAGTCCATATCAACTATGGTCATAAGTGTTATAGGAAAGTACTTCCACCACTATATATATGGATCTTAGTATGAGGACTTTCCCATTACCTTCCCATTAAAAAAATTCCTTTGGCCATAGTCCTTATCAACTCACACACCGATTATACCTCCATTAAATGGTATGTAACTTGGTTATTCTAACCTAACCAAAAATAAAATCATAGGTTGTACCTTGTCATTAAAAAAGGAATATGTTTGTGCAATGCCTATAGGTGTGTAAATGGTGAGGGGTTTTGATTCATGCATTGATATGGTGAAATATAGATATTAAAGAGTTACACTATCCTTTAAATGTGAGGTCTATATAGTGCATATCCATGGGATAAACTTGTATATTAAGAATAACCTAGGGTTGGTTTCGAAGGTGAAAGAGGGAAGTTGAACTGATTTTTCAAATGGAACCAGATTCCATGACATGGTGAATATTCTATATCATGGAGGTAGTTCTTGTGGAATAGTTGGGGAAATACAGTTTGGAAGATAGTTTTTATGTTTCTAGTTGTCTTGAAATAATTATTTGAGGGAGTGTTAGTTGGGGTGTGAAGTATTATAAAGTGGAGTTCGTAGAGTTCTTCAATTTTTTTTATCATTTCACTGTGGAGGGTGTGAGTGATTATATTTTATGGTTTAGTGATGAACAATGCACCTTAGTACCTTTCCCCTAGATTATATGATCTCATTGTTGACCATGAACGTGAATTATAGATGTTTTTTTACCAAGAACCATTGGGGAACTACGGTGTGGAAGACTGTACACAAATAGGATGAAGGTGAATTCCTACTACTTATGTTATCCTTATATGATCATTAATATCTCACTTTTTTACACTTATTATGCATCTATGATCACCATTTCTTATGTTTCATATCCTTAGGTTATAAAGAATGGTTTTAGAAATGATTTTTCTTTCTAGTAAAGAATAACTTAATGAGAACTTAATGAGATACTCTTATGAACTAGTTATTTATATTTCCAAGTGTCCAAAAGAACTAGGTAAATGGGTTAAAGAAAAGAAGGAAAAGTGAACACTAAATGATTATATCATAAAGATGATGTCAGATTAGATTATCATGGGGATTCTAGATCGGAAGTTCAAATCTGATGCTATGCTAAGCAGTAGTTAACGAACAATAGTGAAGTGCACAAAGAATCATTAGTTTTAATATTAGCTTATATCTGGACCAAAAAACCCTTTATAAATATTTAAAGGTAATTTTGTGATATAATATCTATATTTTAATGAAAAATTATTTAATTAAACATTGATTTTATTTTCATTATTCCATGTAGGGTTCGTTTATTTTAAAAGATTTTTGTCCACGTGACATGCCTTTGCAGGAAGAGAAACAACGTTGTGTATGCTCAATCACAAAGGCAATTTTTATGTTTTCACTATAAAATAATATTCCTTATAATTAATGAATTGTTTAATATTTATGTTTAATTTATTTCTTTTATGTAAGGAATATTAATCTACTCATACGTGATATCAATGTATTAAATGTTTAGGTCATTGTAGTTGGTATCGAAGTAAATGACCTATTAAAAATTGAGAAAATGCATTCAGTTGTTTTAATACTTTAGGGAGATGATCCAAAAGTCATATAAATGTATAGGAATCAACCCTACATCAATACGACACACGATGCGTCCGGTATGAATCGAAGTGTCTATTATTATTTAAAATTGACAATATTTTTAGTAAAAAGAATAAGTGACATACTGAAAACAGATAAAACACATTCAGATTATTTAGATACACTAGGAAAATGATCCATAAGTCATTTTTGACATGTAATAGTCGAACACACCTTAATTCAATGCACAATGTGACTGGTATGATTCAAAGTGTCTCTTTTTATTTAAAATCGAAATTAATTTTAGAAAATAACACAAGTGAAAATCTCAAAATTGAGAAAATAGATTCAGATTATTTTGATACTTTAGGGAAAAATCCATGTGTCATTTATGACATGTAAGAATCAACCGAACCTAATCTGACACACATTGTGGCCGGTATGGATAAAAGTGTCTTTTATCAGTTTAAAATTTATATTTTAGCTCAAAATATGTCACCCACTGAAAACCACGCAAACCCACTCATATTATCTTAATAATTTAAGATAATTATTCATAATTTATTTGTGACATGTATAAAGGAGTCTCATATCAAAACAATGTATGATGCGACCGGTATGACTCAAAATGCATGTTTCCAGTTTGAAATGACATTTTAGTAAAAAAACACAACTTACATACTATAAACTAATAAAACACATTAGGATTGTTTTGATACATTATAAAAACGATCCATATGTAATTTGTGACATGTAGGAACCAACCTAACCTCAATTCAACGCACAATGTGATAGGTATGACTCAAAGTGCCTCTTTTTATTTAAAATTGACATTATTTTTAGAAGAAAACATATGTGACATACTGAAAACCGAGAAAAAGAAATCGGATTGTTTTAATAATTTAGGAAAACTATCCATGAGTCATTTTTGATGTGTAAAAATCAACTTCACCTCAATCTGATTCATGATGTGACCGTTATGGCTAACAGTGTTTGTTATCTATTTAAAATTGACATTTTAGCTCAAAATGTGTCACTCGCTGAAAACCAAGAAAACACCCTCCAATTTTATTCATAATTTAGGATAAATATTAATAATTTTTTTGGTATGTTTATAAAGTATTATCATATCAAACCAACACACAATGTGACCAATATGAATCAAAATGCGTGTTTCCAGTTTGAAATGACATTTTAGTTAAAAAATTCAACTAGCATACTACAAACTGGGAAAATACATTCCTATTGTTTTTATAATTTAGGAAAATGATCCATAAGTCATTTGTGACTTGTAAAACTAAACCTACCCTCAATTTAATTAACAACGCGTCTGTTATGACTCACAATGACTTTTTTTATTTAAAAGTCACATTAATTTTATAAAAAAACACAAGTGACATACTGAAAAACATGAATATGAATTTTGATTATTTTGATACTTTAGGAAAATGTTCCTTGAGTAATTTGTGACATTTAAGAATCAACTACACATTAATCCGATGCACGGTGTTACCTATATAAATCCAAATGTTTTATTTAAATTTGATATTAATTTCAGTAAAAAAGAACAAGTGACATAATCAAAACTGAGAAAACCTATTCAGATTGTTTTTATATTTTAAAACAATGATCTATAACTCATTTGTGACATATAGGAATTAACCCCATCTCAGTAAGATGCATGATGTGACTGGTATAAATCCAAATGTGTCGTTTTTATTAAAAATTGAAATTTTATGAATTTTTTAATTGTAATGAGGCATGAGACCCCTTAAATTAGGAAATATGGAAAAGTAAAAAAGTGGAAAAGTAAAAAAAATGAGGAGGATACAAAATAACTAAAAACAAAACAAATTCAAATGCCTCTCAGCAAACTCTAGAGTGATTTCTCATATCGTGACAAGAGGATCTTCTGCCCCGACCAAGAGGGTGGCGACCCCATCGCTATGTTTTTAGAAGCACCCATGGCCCATAAAAGACATCAGAGTGTACAATATAGCCATATTACTTCATTTAATTCACAATTAGTGCCCCATAATCTTCCTAACTGTCTTCTAAATCCAGTAAATCAAAGGGATTATGAGTGAAAACCTTCTCTTTAACCTTTTATTTAAAATGATGAGCATGAGGAGATGTTCCATTCCCTTTACTATCCAAGCCATGAATTAGTTCCAAGGGTATATTAGAGTTTCAATACAACCCCCTTCATATTTATTAGATTGGGAGGATGAAAAAAGGACTAAAGACAATCCATTTCCATAAGGGATAGAGACTTTAGAGACACTGTAATAAATAGGTGTAGTAGGAGTATCGGTAATCACTTTCCCGGTAGAAAATTTTGAGTCAACATCAAGTGTAATCGAATCCCTCCCCTATGTTGGGGTTACTTTGGATGGGAGTTCTCCTCCAGATCTAGTCTTTGGAAAATAGACTAGATCTATCTTAGACTTCCCCTTGCTGTTCTTATCACATATCATATTTTTTTCTTGCCATATGTTGAGGTCCACTACCTCCTAGGAAAAACATTTCATGGCTGTTTGACTATCCTATGAGTATTCAGTAACTTTTTCATCATACAGACCTCTTAATAGAATGTAGTTGAATAAAACAATGTCTTTATATTCACTTGATCCCAAATTGGTCCAAGAGATTGTGAGTTTGTATTGACTAGACAAGACAGTAGTACACAATGTACTATCACGATTTGGAGCAACATTCCTGGACTGGGTACCTTCTATGTTTTCTTTTTCTAGCCTAGTGAAATCTAAAATGGGGCCACTGTTATCATTTAATGAGATGAAATTTTTTTTAACAGAACTCAATGATGAAGTTATGATAGGAGGTGGAAGTACTCCAACATCTACATTCTCATCTTCCACAAAAAGAAGTGTACCACTCTTGTCTCTTCTTCTATAGTTATCTAAGTCATGTCCCTTCAGATGACATTCAAGAAAAATCATATTTATTCTATAGTCTGAGGTAGTGTGACTAATAATAGTACATTCTTCATAAAAGACATGTTTTTTTATATTCCACTCAAAGATTAATATCATCCTGCAAAGTAGAAATCACAATATTATCAGTCCTTTGAATACTCAAATCAACCACTAATAGAATACGAGAAAAATGGAAAAAATAAACCATTTATGTGTCATTTTACATTCTTATGGGGACTCTAAATGTAGATTCAATATTAAATAGAATTTTTAGATTCCATAAGATTCAGTTTAAGCCACGTATTTTTATCCAAACCTGGGTATAAGTCCGCTTAAAATCAGAAAGCTTGAAATTTAGATGCCAATCATGTAATCTCAAAGTTCCTTTCCTTAAATTGATCAACCTAGTGCTCCAATATTTTTCTTTCAAGTTCAATGAAGGAAACAAAATGTGAAAAAACCCATAGCCTAAAGAAACACATTTAAATTCAGAAAACCCCCAAATGGTTGTAAGCCGGTCAACAAGATCTATAAGTTTTCACAGTTTAATTCCTTTTGATAGGTTGATTCAAGCCATGATAGAGAACTTAAAAAGATCTAAACTCCCTAAAATAGTGTCTTTGGATGCTGAGACATGGTCCGTTGTGCCTTTTTGGATAATATGAAGTGTTTTCCGGTTGCTAAAAGCCACAAAATAACTGACAGCGGAACCCGTGAAGGCCATCAGGTTCCCTTTTCCTTTCACCTTAGTGCACCAAAAATGGTTTCCTTGATGCGAGGCCACTTGAAGGGAATAATTGGTATACATATTCAGACACCTAGGGTTTTTTTGTTACAGCGTGTCTGCCAGCAAAAACCAGAGAGAGGGAGTCCCAATCCTCAATCATTCAATATTTGATATCATTTTTAATGTATTATTTCATATTAATGATTAATTTATTTCATTATTGTATTACTATCATAATATTTATTTTCTTATATAGGTGGGATTTTTTTCTTGAGTTTGGATTCTTTGTTTGGAAATTAATACAATGGATAACAATTTTTGAGAGGGGATCACAGATGCCAAAGGATGAAACGTTAATGTTTTTAAGTATTTGTTGGATAATTGTAATTGTAACCATAAAAAACATCTATATACATACTAAAAAAGGATTTTTTTGCTAATGTGTCACTCATATACTGGTCCACATCTTCCATGCCATCCATTTTAGCGTTCCCTCCATTCATACCCCTTCCCAACATGGGTATGACCACTACTGCGATTAGGGTTATAGTCGGGTTCCTCATCTCCCTCATCGAAACCCCTCTACACTCACGCCTCCGTCTTTTTCTCCACCACCACATCTAGCTCCTCTTCCTCCGAATCCACTGCCTTCGGCTCCTCTTCCAATGACTCCTCTTTATCTAGCTTCTCCCCCTCCATCTGTTATGCCTCCGGTTCCTCTTCCTATAGCTGCTCAATGCCAGACACCCTTCTATTTCGTCTGTCTGCTTTGCCTCTGACTACTATGGCTATGAGTGCTCTACCTCTAGCTCCTCCCACCATGGCTCCTCTGCCTCCAGCTCATCCCACCACGTCACCTCTACCTCCTACTCCTCTATGCCTGAAAACCACCTCATGCCTCTTCTCCAAAACCCTACTATATTCCCTAGGTTTTGGTCAATGTCGTTCTACTTCTTTAAATTTAATTCTTCATGTATGATTTCTTCAGTCATGATTTTTAAACTGAACATTTGATTTCCATCATATACAATATGTTAGTATCAATTGATACTCTCATTGTTTCTTAAATCTTCATTTGTTTTCAATTTCTCTTTGCATGTGGTTTATTTCAATGCAAGTGGATGTTTATAAATACAAAAAATTTTATTGAATGCATCTGCATCACATTTATTGACATATGATATGTACGAGATGTTTTCTGGAGATGTTTACATATGTTCTATTAACATCTGTTCACATATGTTTTGTTCAATTTAGATCAGTTTCCAATATATAGATCACAATTTACTTTGACCATCATAGGTATAGTTTTGATTTCTTTGCATCTTTCTAATTCATTTCATGATATAAAGGAATCCTATTATTTTATTTCTTATTGATATATATATAAGAAGGGGTTGAGCATGGATTTTTTCCTAGGGATGATGGTGCCTAATACATATTGTGTTAAATGGATGGATTTTGCTCATATGCTTCCATATTAAACCATAGTGGTTACAGGCTATGATACTTTTTTAGAAATCCATATTCTTGATATAACGATCTTCTATGTCATCTTCAATATGGATTGACAGATATCTTTTTCACCTCAAATGATTCCTAAAAGCGGTGACTATATCCTTTTTTAGAACTTGAGCATGAAAATGCTGATTTTTTCTTATGATATCATTTTGTATCATCCTATTTCCTATCATTTAGATCCCATAAGGAATAAGAGTATTTTCTTATGGGAGATATAGATGTGAAGGTAGGTAGATCAGGGTACAACATAATGTTTTCATTTCTATTTTAATTTGCATAATGTTTAATTTATTGTTTTGTTGATTGAAATCAATATTTTTTTGATACATTATTCTGCATCATCTTTTAGGAAATCAGTGTTTCATGTAATTTTTGAAATGTATATTTTTTTAACTATTGTCTATTTTCTTTTCATGTAGTACTATCTCGAAGGGAGATATGATTTGGTCAGATTGGACAAGCTACTAAAGCAAGACTGCCTAGACGTTCATCTCAAAATCGAGCCTTATGTCTGCACCGAGTAGAATTTCAGGTAATATTGAGATTTTTTAGTATGTAAAAGATATTAATGTGTTTGAATTCAGAAACTTTTATTGTTTTTAATTAATTAAAATGTACAGGGATCTCCCTCTTTGGGTGAAATATTACTATGTTCGAAGTAAGCACGCATGTACGTTTATCTCAGAATCAGTCCTTATTTACGTTCCATGTGGAATTTCGTGTAATTTTGAAGGTTTTTAGTATGTTGTGTTTCAAATCAATAACATCGATTGTTTTTTTAATAAAATTTATATGCTAAAGATGGGTGAACTAATCATGAATTTCACCCAGATGTGCTTCCACATCACCAAAAAATTGAATTCCTCACTCCAAATTATGCAAACAACGACTCTCTATATCCCTCTAATATGCTGCTTACTCAGGTTTGACATGAGATACCTTAGGTCTGACATGAAATCCCTCAAATATCATGAATTATTTCGAACATATTTTTATTTTGACATTTTTAATACGTCTCCCCTGCACACATTACAATTTAACTAGTTAATTTCATTTATTTATTTATAGTAAACCTAGAAGTCTTCTGGTCTTTCTGAGATTATATAGATGTTTCACATTTTTTAACATCTATACACCCATTCAGTACGTGAAAACTAGCCACCCACATTAATTATATTTACAAATTATAGAAAAAAACACATAATATGGTATCATATATAATTGTTTATCACTGAAGAATGAATAAGATGATTCTTTCTTATGATAATTGTTTATCACTATTATTTCTATTTCCATTTTCATAATGTTTCATTTATTGTTTTGTTGTTTGACATCAATATTTGTTTTAATACATTATTCGAATTCATCTTTTAGAAAATAAGTTTTTCATGTACTTTTTGAAATGTATATTTGTTTTAACTATTGTTTATTTTCTTTACATGAAGTACTATATCGAAGAGAGATATGATTTGGCCAGATTCGACAATCTTCTAAAGAAAGACGGCCTAGACGTTCAACTTAGAATCATGCATTATGTCTGCGCCGAGTGAAATTATGGGTAATATTGAACTTTTTTAGTTTGTAAAAGATATTAATGTGTATGAATTCAGGAACATTGATTGTTTTTAATTAATTAAAAAATACTAGGATCGCCCTATTTGGCTGAAATATTACTGTGTTCAAAGTAAGAAGGCATGTAGGTTCATCTCAGAATGAGTCCTTATGTCAATGCCATATTTAATTTCAGGTAATTATGAAAGGTTTTTGTATGTTGTGTTTCAATTAAATAAAATTTATTATTTTTTTTAATATACATTATTTATTAAAGATGGGTGACTTGATTCATTTCACCCAGCTATGCTTCCACATCACCCAAAAATTAAATTGCTCGCTCCAAATATGCACAAACCATGACTCTCTGTATCCCTCTAATATGCTGCTTACTCCGGTTTGACACGAGATCCCTCAAGTGTGACATGAAATCCCTCAACTATCATGAATTGTTTCAAACAAATTTTTCGTTTTTCATATGTAATATGTCTCCACTGCACACATTACAATTTATCCAATTATTTTCATTTATTTATGTACAGTAAACATAGAAGTCTTATGGCATTTCTAAGTTTATATAGATGTTTCACATTTTTTAACATCTATATACCCATTCAATACTTGAAAACTATCCACCCATATTAATTATATTTACAAATTACAGAAAAAGTACACATAATGTGGTATCATATATCATTGTTTTATCACTTTAGAATGAATAAGATTATTTTTTCTTATGATAATTGTTTGTCACTATTATTTCTATTTCGATTTTCATAATGTTTCATTTATTGTTTTGTTATTTGACATCAATATTTGTTTTAATACATTATTCGGCTTCATCTTTTAGGAAAGAAGTTTTTCATATACCTTTTTAAATGTATATTTGTTTTAACTATTGTCTATTTTCTTTGAATGCAGTACTAACTCGAAGGGAGATATGATTTGGCCAGATTGGACAAGCTTCTAAAGTAAGACGACCAAGATGTTCATCTTAGAATCAGGAATTATGTCTGCGCCGAGTGAAATTTTGGGTAATATTGAAATTTTTTAGTATGTAAAAGATATTAATGTGTCTAAATTCGGGAACATTGACTGTTTTTAATTAATTACAAAATGCTATGATCTCCCTATTTGGATAAAATATTACTGTGTTCAAAGGAAGAAGGCATGTACGTTCATATCAAAATTGGTCCTTATGTCCAATCCATGTTGAATTTCGGGTAATTCTGAAGGTTTTTAGTATGTTGTGTTTCTATTAAATAACATTGATTGTTTTTTAATCATCATCTATATACATACTAAGGTCAGTTCTTCGTGTCGGCACTCCATCATCACTTATTCGGATATCTATAATCTAGGGTTTGGTAGGCTACTCCCTTTGATCTATGAAATCTAGGGTTTTATGTTCTTCGTACTTAGCTACCAGGGCTCCATCATCATGGACCACCTTCAATTATTTCCTATACCTCTGATACGGTAACTCTGCAATAATCCACCAATAACTTGTCGTCTATTTTTCTCTAAAATATGTACTATTCTACTCTACCGGTTATGTCGGGTTCTCCTTGGTTCGGCTCCCATAATCCCTTCTGTAACAAGTATATTATCCTACTAGATTGCAATACTTATCCCTTCTATTCTTCTTTATATTATTTGCATGTTCACAAAAGGTAATGAAACTTTTATAATACTTTATTCTATTTCAGTAGTCCAATTATTATTTGTCTTCAGAATTTACCTTATTCTGATTACAGTAAATAAACAACTTGACATTGAACCATAGTAGTAGCTGATCTTATATTTTCATTGATTAGTGGAGCATGTATTATATTTCAGCAATGAACTATTTTTTAAGGTAGTGGAACAAGTTTTTTCCTTGATCATGTGGGTCATGCATTTTTTTTGGGTAGTGTATCATATAATTCATTAGAGCAGTGGACCATATGATTCATTAGATTAGTGGATCAAGTGTTTAATTTGATCAATTTTGCATTTTTAAATTATTTTCATGTTCACACAAGGTAATGAAACATTCATCAATCATTATCCTATTTCATTAGTCCGATTATTATTCGTCTTTATCATTTAACTTCTTCTGATTACAAAAAATAAACAACTTGACAGTGAACCATATCAGTAACTGATCTTATACTTTCATTGATTAGTGGATCATGTATTATATTTTGGTAATGAACTATTTTTATGGGTAGTGGAACAAGTTTTTTCTTTGAACATGTGGGTCATGAATTTTGTTTGGGTAGTGGATCATGTAATTCATTTGAGCAGTGGACCATGTGTTTCATTATATTAATGGACCATGTGTTTCGTTATATCAATTGTACATTTTTAAAAGGAGCAAATCAAGTATTTTAGAGATACATATCATGTATTTAAGAGCAGCAGATCATGAATTAGAGCAAGGGATAATTATATTAGTTGAACTAAATATCACTAGGAATTTTGTTGGATTAGTGGATCATTTCTTTTCATTTATTTTAGTTATTAGTTTATTTTGGATAATTGGATCATGTTTTACTTTATTTGTTACTTCTACCAACCAGATTTTGTATATCATCATACTTAGTTAATTCTACTATATAGAAAATGTGTCCTTGTTTTAGAGAACTGGGTCATTTTTTGCATGACAATTTTTTTTATGTGTCTTGATTCAGTGACATACATGACCCACCATGGTAATGATGAATGACTTGGTACCACAAAATGGTATGACATTAAAATCACTAAAACACTTCCTATCTTAAAAAATATTAGTAGTATAGGAATATATCATATTTTATTTTCTATTGGAAACATTCTAAATAATTAAAACTCAATTATAATAATCATGTTATTAATAAGTACAGAACATACGGTCATTGGAAGATTCTGTGTTTTCCCTTGATTCTTTATCATTCATTAAGCAAGATAATGTTTCCTCTCATTGAAGAACCATGATAGACTAAATATTTCATTTCATACTTCACACACTTGGTATCAGCATTTAAGATCACCCATTAGACACAAGCATTGATGATGGTGACGATATAGTAAATAATTTTTTGGTTTTCAGAAAATCCATGATTTTATATGTGTTTTCATATTGTATATGCACTTATTAATGGAAATTGTTTTTTATCATTTAAGCCACAAATGGACTGACTTTTCAGGAATTTTGAACTGTTGTGATAGATAATTTGAGCTTGAAAATGAACTGAATCATGATGCTCATGATGGAAAACTGATATTTACAGGCAAAAAAGTATTATAGATATTGATTTTTATACACCCTGGATTTCTTTGTTCCTTTTTGTGTTATTTGTCTATTTAAATCTATCTTCATTGAAATTTTTTAAGATCATGTATGATTGATGTTTTGATTGTGTTTAGTGTCATGACTAAACAATGTTATTTCCAATTGGGTTACAAGTATGGGATTCCTGTGATCTTTTCCTTCCTAAAGGTATGCTTCAGTAATTTGAATCTCTTGGGACCCAATTGACTATGAAAAATGTTTTTTGGTTTATATTTTCATGTGTTATGTTTTAATGAACCTTGAATTTTCATAATTCTTCGTTTATTTATTTGTTTAGGATCATGCATCC
The DNA here is from genome assembly GCA_963277665.1 of Viscum album. Taxonomy (NCBI): domain Eukaryota; kingdom Viridiplantae; phylum Streptophyta; class Magnoliopsida; order Santalales; family Viscaceae; genus Viscum; species Viscum album. The sequence goes on from OY728131.1 coordinate 515,373,306, forward strand.
ACAATTTGGATCATCCATGGTATTTTACAGAAGGTATGTTTCACTAATTTGAAAAGAGGCATATGATAACTCTTATGGGGAAGGGTGATATTGATTATTCAGTACCATATTTATTTCCCATATTGTTAAATATATATATATATATTCATCTGTGTGTGTGTATTTGTTGTCATTTTTAGTATTCACTCAGCAGTATATATATGTGTTTATCTTCATGTGTGTGTATTTGTTTTTATTTTTATTATTTTTTATACCGAAATATTTTTTGTCTGTAAATGTAGGATGTGACCCTGATAAAATTTCTCACAGATGAGGTATTACTGAGAGATATGATGGATGATCCACTTTTGAGAAACTACAAGTGTTATATTATCCTTTTTATGCATTATAATTTATTATCCAAGATTCCATTGACAGCCATATTATATGTGTCATTACATTAATTTTTTTGGACATGATCCTGTTAGTGTAATTATGGTGGATGAGGCCCAGGTTAGATCCATTACAATAGATATCTTATTGGGAGTCTCGATAAAGATATTTTTTTTATAAGATCAATCTCTTTGAAATTTTTATAGAAATCAAACAGTTCATATGTATCCTTTTTTAACTTATCATCATAAATCCATATCCAACATTGTCAACCTAAACTGTGCCGCATTATCACATCATCTACAATTAAAGAAAAATAAATGTCTTATTTTTTTGAGGAGGTTTTTATTCAAGGACGGATATGAAATGAAGATTATATTTTATTTATAGGATGTGTGTTTCAATTCAATCATGTTTACAACACACCTATTTTAATTATTTCAAATTAGTAGAAAGAATCATAGAGTAGATGCTGGAGACCTTGGATCGAGGGTAGAATCTACTATCTTATCCATCGAGGTATGATGTTTTTATTTTTTATCATTTTTTCCTCAACTAATACAAATGTGCACTGTTTGACCTTTTATCTTTCTTTGGAATTTCTTTTAAAAACCCCAAAAAATCAACCTTAAGCAACCAATTTGTCTTGTAGTTGTGCTATTTTTTGTGACACAACAACAAAGAAGCCTTAAAACACAGTGTCTATTTTATTTTTTGGGTGATGTTATGACAATTTAATTGGAACTTTCATGGAAGGGGGTTTGTTGTGAAAATATAATATGTTGAAGAGCCTATCTCAGATTATCTTCAAGTCTCGGTTTGAACTATTATGTCAATCCATGAGCAGGTACCATTGTCTTTAGATTAACATGTTTATGTGATGATAAGTTCATGTACACATTTTTTAAATGTTCAATCCACTTTTGAGTGGAGTGACTGGATTCTACTAGAGTGGCTGGTTTCTACTATGTCCTGGAATGACTGGTTTCTATTGTGTCCTAGAGTGGTTGGTTTGTACTATGTTTAATATTCCACAGACATTGGTTACAACCCTTACCTCTAAACTATGTCCTATAGTGGCTTGTATGTTCATAATCTTGCATGTTGGAGAGTTGAGAAATATTTCACAAGCTATGTCTGGGAGTGTATGGTTTCTACTATGTCTCAGAGTGGCTGGTTTCTACTATGTTTAATATTCCACACACAAAGGTTACAACCCTTGCTGCTAAAAAAAGTCCTGGAGTGGCTAGTATTTTTATAATATTTCATGTTCATTAGTTGAGAAAATTTTCATAAAATTTGTTATCTTCAATTTATTGCTTCATATCTCATCTTATGATCAAATACCTCTTCCATTTGTTGACAGGTACACAAAATTTGTAGGTTCTATGCCTTATATGCATGCTAATGACTTGGTATCCCAGAATTGATCAAATAAACTTCTAAGGGAGATGAGGGATAATATCAATAGAGCTCATGCAGATACTCAAGGGATGTATATGGGCACTGTTCAGGTGATCCATTCATTGAATTCTTGCTTTCTAATGCTTTTAAATATTCATGTTATCTATTTCAGATGTTGTAATTTGTATCTCAATGATTTTTTTAAACTGAGGAATCATTTTATTGGATTAGAATCAATTGGGGTTTTTTTTATTATGCACATAAACATACCTTTTAGTTTACTTGTATTTTATTTCAACATTTTTTAATAGTTTTTTAGTTTTCCATATGTATTTCAAATCCAGAGAAAAAAATTTGTTTACCCAAATTTTATTTCCAAAGTTTTTTTGCAAATGGATCATAAAAATATTATACCGTGTAAGGTTTTATCCTTGAAATTTGTTTTTGCTATTACAGTTGCATATTCTAAAATAGGTTTATTTTGAAAATTATCATTTATAGTTGTTGGATTACAATTATTCATTATAAGAATCTATTTTATATTTTCTATATTTTGATTCATATACATATATAATATTGCATTTGAATAATGAGTTGATTTTTTAGTAATATCTACTAGAATTATAGAAGTTATAATACATAGCCTGGTGAAAAATAATTTGAATTAATATATATAGACATCTGTATTCTTGGTTAGCTTTACATTAAAATGTAGTATTTTTAATTTTCTATTGTATTACATTTCCAGATCAAAACCAATATGATAGAAGTTTAATTTTAATGTATATAGCATAGAAACACAATGCATATATTTGAATAGTGAGATGTTATATCTTTTCTGTATTAGATATATTTCATCAGCGTAATGATTATAAATGTATATAGATGAAGGATAATCATAAATGAAATCAATAATGCAGACATCTTCCATATTAAAGAGTATATTGCATAATGTTTATATACTGTATAACCCTTTATAAAATAGATAATACTGTATATATTTTGGAAAATGAACATATATATTTTACTTATTATTTTATCAATAAGATATGTCCATTACATATATGTATATTATATATATGAAATATGGAAATTGTTTACTGAGTATATTCTTATTCAAACACTACTAATTGTTTTCACCATATGTCATAAATCTTAATGCTCTAATGTTAATACTTATATTTAATATTTTCCATTCACATTATTACTTTTTAATTTTGTTATCCTTATTTCTAATTTTAACCCCCATCGATAAATATTACAATGAGCTTTCTATTCCACCTGGTGTTGAATTAGAGCTTACATATAGGGATTTTAAACCCTTCAAGTAATTCAATGGAAGCATTACTTTAAAGGAAGTCAACATGGATGAATATATCGTTTATGATGTTCGAACTATATCATTTTCCAATAACATTTTTATTTTCATTGAATATTAATTTAATACATTTATTACAAAATTATTTTGTTTCTATGTATCATATATTTTTTCATATAGTCACAGAATCATTATTCAATATTTTTTTTCTATAGATTTGTATTTTACTTTTTGTATGTATTAGTTTGTATTCCTAGAGAATAACTCATGAGTTATCTAAAATATTTATGCATTTTAATGACATGGTTTTTCATGGATGATATCATGATTCTAGTACCAACTAATAATCCTATAATTCGACTATTTTTGTATTCTTATGGACATAACGAGATATATATGTATATATATATATAATGTTAAAAATTCTTATGAAATTAAATCAGGGTGTGTTATAATATTTACATCATAAAGTGAAATTTATTTATGAAATTTATTTATGATGATGATAGGTCAAAAATATGAACTCCAAACAATATTACCTTTCAAAGACACCAAACTGAATGAAATCATGATTCCTACTAATCCTCACCCCAAAATCATCTCAATCCCATCAACTCTATTCAAAATCCAGAAACCTTGAAACTCTCTCTAGGATGCCTTCCACCATTTAACCCAATTTCACCTCTTTCCTCCAACTTTGTCTTCACCTCCTCCTTTTGTTTTATCTATGTCTCTTATCTCTAACTCTTCTATTCCATCGTTTTCAGTATCCATCACAATTAGTCTTCACCTCATTTCCTCATGTCACATGCACCCCATTCACTTAATTATCATCATTTTATTCTAAACATTATATTTTGTACAATGACATAACAATTTTTTTGAATGATGTGGAACCAGATGATTTGAAAGAAAATTGTATAGTCTCGTGCATTTTCACGAGCGGAGTACTAGTTGTTTTAAATTTATATAGTAGTGTGTTTTTTGTATTCATTATGTCAAATAAATGTATATATCATTGTTTTATAAACTCTTGTGTGCACTGTTTCATTATTCTCTGCTTTTTTCGTGTGCAGGTGTTATTTTGTGCAGGTGTGCAGGTGTACAAGTGCTGGGTGTGCTGTTAATTAAACAAAAAATTGCAGAAAAATAGGCCGTTATCTGATCTATTTTGAGCGTTGATAATGGTGGACTTTTATCATCTCTTTTTTAATGTTATTAGAGTTGACCCCTTTTATCTTTTCTACGATCAACAACACTTTTTAGCACTGTTAAAAGTAGTTTATAGCACTTGTAAAAGCCTTGTTTTCATTAGTGAACATTATTAAACCAAAATCAAAATCAACTAATTCTAGATCAAGTGTTGTACAATTTAAATTAGGAGGTTTCATTTTATTTTAGGCATAATCAATTACCTAATCATTGTGCATCAGGACACAACCAAGTCCCTTTAATGAAGAATCATTGTACATGAAAAATTTACCATTTCTAGAGGGTAGGGTAAAAACATGAGTATTAACCAATATTATATTTACTTCTAGAAAATAATCATCACATTCATTCACCAATATAAATTAACTCCTTTTTAATATAACATAGTCAGAGGGAAAGATAATCGAGAAATGTTTTCAATAAATCATCAGTAGTAACCCACTAATCCAAGAACACTAAAAATCTCAATGAAATTTATTGGACTTTTCTATTACTCAAAAAAAATTATTTTATTGGGTTCAATAATTATTCCATATTTCGAAACAATATATCTTAGGAAATAAATGTATTACAACCAAAGTTCAAACTTACTAAATTTTTCATATAAATTATTTTATTTTAAGTGTTGAAAAAAAATCCTTAGGTTTCTTTCATGATACTTATGAATTTCAAAATAAACTAATATATCACCAATAATCACAGCTAAAAACTTATGCAAGAACTCATGGAAATATCTATTCATATGTTCTATAAATATTTATAATTAATTAGATAAACCAAAGGGCATAATTTCTGACACATAATTCCAAAATATTTTCTGAAATGATATCTTTGGAATACCTTCCTTATTCACCTTCAACTGATGGTACCCCAGCTAGAGATCAATATTTTTAAAATAATATACTCTCTAAATATGATCAAACAAATCATCTATATAAGGAAAAAGATTCTTATTATTAATAATGATGTTATTATTGGTTCTATAATCAATGAAAAAGACCATTGAAGCGTCTTTCTATTTTAAAAATAAAATTGGGGAAACCCTTGGTGAAGTGCTTGGATGAATAAAACTATTATCTTGAAACTATTTCAACTTCTTTTTCAATTGAATAATTTCTAATTGAGATATTCAATAAGGGGGTTTGAAATAGTATTATAATCAAGCACTAAATCAATAGTAAAATAAACCACTTTATGAAAAATAACACCAATAAAATAGTTAGTAAATATATCAACATATTTATTTACTACTAGCACATCACAAATTTAAACAGTTTATTTCATTTCAACAATATTAGTTAGGAAACTTTCAATGTAATCTCTAATAAATTTCTCATCTTCTTTATAGGTTATAAATTCTATGAAATCAATCAATTTAACATAATTATCCTTTCACTCTATCTTATCACGATAAACTATAAGACAATCCATATCCAAAATTATATCAAACTCTACCCTCAGAATCTAAATAAAGTTTTCAAGAAATTCTATCCTAATAATAATAATAATATTCCAATAGATATTTATTACTTTAATATTTCCTCCCAAAGTCATCACCTAATGTTTAGTCAACTTTTCATGAGGTTATATTCCAATTTTACATTCATATTTATTAGAAATAAAGGAATGTATAGATCCAAAGTCAAATAAGTTATTGGAATAATTGGAATAAAAAAGTAACATACCTATCACCACTTCATTATATGGCTTGGAATCAACCATAGTAGTAGAAAATTATTTTTTCACACCCTTTTGATTATGAATATTATGATTTACATCCTCAGTAACTAACATCATACACATATTATCATATTTTTCAAACTCATCGCAATTAAAACATATCACTAGTAACTCTTTATCGGTTACCACATTATTGGATTGTTTAAGAATCTTTTCTTTATATCCACAAACACTATGGTTGATCATACTATACTAGTAACACTTTTTATATCCTATAAAAAATTCCATGAAATGTATTTTACCTAACATGAAACATGTTAGGGGATTACCACTAAACATCTTATTTAGTTTCATATTTATTTCATTCCACATTGGCCATTTACTATTTTTTTCATCTCAGGGAACATATGTGTCAGAAAATTCATCTCAAATATCTCATCATAGTGGAATTTTTTTTCATAATTTCTTAATCCTCACGAATAAAAAGATCTTTGTAAACATGTTTTTAATCCTTAGTAAAATATATTAATTTAAAAATCAAGGCCTTAAAAAATAAATTATATACCTAACCAAACTTGTAAAAATTTTATCATATGTGGCTACTAAATCATTATCTTTTTATGTCAATTGGATGATTTATTTCTCCATCCTTAGGTGAATAATCTTAGGGAAATATTTATCGTGGAAAATAGTCTTAAATGTGTCTAATTCCATGGCATAAAGATCATAATTCTCTACGTTATACTTAACAAAAGACCACATACTATTAGCTTCATCTTTAAAATGATAAATGAGAAGGGTTAAATTTTGATTATTAGATCACCCCATGACTTTAAATATCTATTATTTTCAAATCATTGATCAATCCTTAAGATAACATTAGAACTGATGTTGTAGTATAATCTATATGGTGTTGCATCGTGAAATGATTATATATCAAAACGTTACTATAAATTTTTTTTTGTTGTTCTCTAACATGGATTCCACAACCATTTATATTCTCTTTAAACTAATACATCACTTCAAAAAATTCATCTGTTCAAATTCCAATGATTCCGGCATGCAGATTTGGAAGGAAATTTTTATCTTGATATATTCCTACAATAACTTCATAATTTCCTTTACAGAAAACCATTCTGAATAAAAATATATTATGTGCATAAATTTTTAATCTTTTAATGATATATTATTTCAAATTAACTATAATGTAGAATAAATCAAGGGTATAATGTTAAAATTATCCTAAACTCAAAAGTTATCTAAACCATTTCTCAGATACCATATACAAGTTTTTTTAAGAAGGTGGTGCTTGGCCAGAAGACCAAGGCATAATTATTATAAATAAAAAGACTACATGAGTCTAAAATATGGAAACATATTACAATATTTGTGATGAAATGGGATTAGATCAGCGAAAATATCATCAAGCCAGGTAATATCTCGATTAATCCCCTTATTTGCAATGCCATCGGAAACCATGTTAGCTTCTCAATAAATATGAGTGATTATGTAGTTTATGTCAAGAAGAGTACGGATACAGCTCATCCAACGAGTGGTGATCGGCCACGCAAGATGAATCACACCATTCCAAATAGCTTTCACAATGGTGGTTGAGTCACTCTCAATCCAAAGGTTGGTCCAACCATGTTGTTTGGCAAAGGAAACAACATGAATCATGATCATCATTTCATCTTCCAGAGAAGAGACAATACCACAAATACCATAGAAGCATCCATGGACCAGACCGACATGATTACTAAAGATTCCCCACAACCTGCAGGGCCCATATTTCTTGTAGAAGCACCATCTATGTTAACTTTAATCCATCCAGGAATATGGGCATGCTAAAAGACTTTGAAAGTGCAATGAGTTTGGCAGTAGTTTCCATCAATACAGAGTCATCTTAGTATGCCAAAGTCCGGAACCGTGTTGTTGCAGTGTCCCTTTTGGATCAAAGCATCTTTACGTATGACAATAAGTATCCACATACACCGTCCATCATGACTTAATGAGAATTTGTTATGAATAAGAGCATTTATATCATACCAGATCACATGGTGGAGCTCTGCGGTAGCAACATGGAAAATATTCTTAATCTTCTGAGAATTATCCATCTCTGCACATCTATTTAATTGAGAATTGATATAGTCATGTATCAATCACTTATAGTTAAAAATGTCAAAAATATAATTCCAGAGAGCAGAAGGAGTTGCACAAGAAAGAAATAGATGATTGGCATATTATCTGTGTTGGTTTCAGAGACATAAATTAGAATGGAGATGAATACCATGAAATTGAAGGCGATCATCAGTTGGGATCCTATTGTGAGCAAGCCTCCAGATAAGCGTAAATCATGAAGGTTTTATCCACCATTTTTCAATGTTCTTAATCCACCCAAAATCACTTTTAGAGTTGCAAAAAAAGTGCATGTAATTGTTTTTTGAGTTAAGAATGCCATCATAAGCAGGTTCCCAAACTAAGAAATCCTCAATGAAGGAGAAAGTATAAGTATCAATGACATTCTTAATGTTTTCAGGAAGATGATCATTTTGGGAGCAGAGGACATCTCTGATGGGGAGGTTGGTGTTCTCAGGACTTTTTCCAAGAGAAGTTATAGAAATTAAAGGATTTCCACACCAATTATCCAACCAACATTTCAGGTCGGAGTCTCTAGGGACCATCCACCAGGAGTTATTCACAATGGAGGAAAAAGACTGTTTTATAGAAGGCTAGATAGAGGGGGAAAGAAAAGTTGAGTTACCTTTTTTAATCTTTTGAATAAATCTATGTTTTATAAATCTAGATGAATTATAATTATTTTCTAGGAGATCCCAAGTGAGCCTGGCTTGAAGTGCCTCATTAATGTGTTTGATATTTTTAATTCTAATTCTTCCTTTATCAATGGGTTTACAACTTGTTAACCAATGTATGGTGACAAGTTTCCTTTCCACCATGTTATGTATCCAAAAAAGAGTTTTAATAGAGGTGTTTATTTTTTTATAAGTCCAATATTCCACTTATATACCATCATAGAGTAAAATATTTTTGAGACAATATTAGATTTCACAAGACATATTCTTCTTGACATAGAAAAATATTTTCCATTAAAAGATGAAAGTTGTTTTATGACCTGGTTGGCATTTTCAGAGAAATGTGAAGATTTAGGTCTTCCTTAGAATATGAGGACACATAAATATTTTAAAGGATGAGATCCTTAATTTATACCTAAGTCACTTAAAATGATACATTTTCAATTAAGAGGAAAGTTTTTTCCAAAGAAGATAGAATATTTGTTCCAAATAATCACTTGTCCAGAGATCTCCTCATATTTGTAAAGCGATTTTTTGAGGGTTTGATTGTTTCTTTTATCAACTTAAAGAAAAATAATTATATCATCATAATATAATAAGTGAGTGAGAGAATTCAAATTGCGTGACACATGAACATGCTTGAGTTTATTATGATCAACAAGACAAGTGAGTAAACGACTAAGATAATTTTTCGCAATGGAGAAAAGGATATCAGAGAGGGGGTCCCCTGTATTACAAATTTAGTGTATTTGGAGTATCCATTGGGGGATTCATTGATTATATTGGAAATAGAATCTTAATTGAATAAGGTTTGAAGAGTAGTGAGAAAAGCATTACTAAAACCAAAATATTTAAGCACCTTAAAGATAAAAATCCAGTTCATTATATCAAAATATTTTTAATGTCAAAATTAATGGCAATATTACCTCCTATGTTGAATTTTTATAATGTGTTAAAACATTTGGAAGTAAGAAAAATGAAATTTTGGATGGATGTAACTTTGAAAAATCCAAATTGATTCCAAGATACTATTTTATCTATGATGAACAAGAGCCTATTGGCAATTATTTTTGTAATAATTTTATAAATATTGTTGATGAGAGAGATGGGCCTAAACATATGGATCTCAGAGGCATTGTTAACTTTGGGGATTAGAGAGAGGAATTGTGTATTTAGACCATAAGGAATAAAACCATTGGTGAAAAAATATTTGACATGTTTTCAAACATGAGATTAAACAATATCCCAGTAGTGTTAGAAGAAACCATTATTAAAGCCATCAAGTCTAGGGGAACTATCAGGATTTAAACTAAAGAAATCATATTTAATTTCATGATCTAGAGGAGTGTTATTAAGAAAGGTTTTATCTTCATCATTGACCACCATCAGAATGATACCCAGTAAGTGATCCTTGTTGTTATCAGGGCCATTGAAAATAGTTTTAAAGTATGTGACAATGTGGTTATAAATGTCATATTCATTTTCTAAAATTTTGTCTCTATGATGAAGAGTGGCAAGAGGCCTATAGGCTCTGTGGTCTCTCTGAATAGAGTTATAAAACTTAGTATTTTTATCCCCATCAGAAATCCATCTAACTTTGAAGGCTTTCTTCCTCATGTTCTCCTTAAATGTGAGCAGGTAATTGAGCTTTATTGGGGTGTTAATTTATATATTTGGATCAATGTTAAAATCAGAGTTATTTCTACGGGTTTGGAGTTGGTTGAGCTCATTCTCAAGTAAAATTATTTCTTTGTTAATTTGTTTAGCATGAAGGCTGCACCAAACTTTAAGCATCTTTTTAAGAGATTTTAGTTTGTAAGAGAGAAAAAAAAATCATTGTAATGTGCTATAGAGTGCCAAAAGTTTTGATGATGTCAGTGCATTCAGTGTTGTTGAACCAAGAATTATTGAGTCTAAAAGGGAGAGGTCATATAACTGTGTTAGTTGAGAGAATGACCAGAATAGGATGGTTGTCATAGTGGAGCTTATGAAGTGTGGTGATAGTGATGGAGTTCCAAAAATCTAAAGTAGGAATATTCGTGAAGGATCTATCCAATTTAAGGGAAACCATCATGTTGTAATTATTCCTATACCAAGTGTATTTGGAACCAGTAATATTTATTTCAATGAGATTGTTTTCTTCAATAGTGGATTTGAATTCTCTGGTGTAGATCCTAGCATGTAAAGGACCAATTTTCTCATTTGAGTCAAGGATAGCATTAAAATCTTCAATAACTGACCAAAGAGTGTTGAAGTTAGTACCTAGAGAAGTAAGACTATCCCAGATGGGCCTTCTTTCTTGGTATCTGTTCTTGGCATAAAAAAAGGATAAAAAATAGAAGTTCCTTTGAAGACAAAATCATAAGTGAAGGCTTGATCCGAGATGTTAAAAATATTAATATTCTGAATAGAGCAGTGTGGAAAGATCCATAGAGTATCAACTAAGGTGGAGTTTTTTGTTGCACTAATAAAGGAATTACCATGATGAAATAAGTGCTAAAACATAGTGTAGAAATTGACTTTTGGTTCACCAATAGAAAATAACATAGGGCAGTGAGTACTAACCATACTTTTTAAGACAAAAAGGGGGTCAGAGTTAGAAATTCCCTGACAATTTCAGAAAATAATCTTCGTATGAACACAAAAATATCAGTAAGGGACATGAAAATAAGAAATTTTTTAGTTTAGTGAAAAACATGATAACCCATAAGATACATACCTTTATCACACTGTTCTTAAATTGTATTAAATAATTCATTTCCATATAAAAAAATGTTTTTCTCAATGAAAAATTTAAAACTCATAGCAAGAAAACATATATCTATTTTAGGTAACTTAGATCATCATATTTATAAATTATTTTAATCCTATATTAGAAATAATAGGTTCTTAGTTAAATCATAGGAAAAACCATAATAGCTAACCCCCTACTTCATTCCTTTTTAAGATAAGGAACATTACCAATGCATTGAATAATTATAATGGGGATCACCCATTATATAAGTTTTATCTGGCTCACCCATTTTCATGAGGTATAACGGGTCTAAAACAATTTTATTAGCTATATAGGCTCAACATTTTATCATATATAATACTCAAGTACCTTATCATTAATAAAAAAATTATTATTTCACCTTTTTATCATAAAATCTTTGAAATTTTTTTGAACCCATATATGAAACACTTTTGGATATTAAATTACCATTTCTTTTCAAAACCAATTTTCAGAAAAAAAACCCAGAATAAAGGGATGGACATATTTTCTTTGAATAAAACAATAAATCTCTCAATATAATCACAACATCAAATAATAGTTTTGGCGGTGGGAAAATTCATTGTCATTATATACATTAAAATTGAACATTACTTTTACCTTTTTTAATGAAACTAAAAACATTCTGTAAAAATATTCCTTGTAAAACCAATTGAGAGAAAGTAAAAAGAGAAATAAAATGTCAATTATAAATCCTATATGTCCATATAAATACATTAATAATAAAATTTTAAAAATATTGGTGTGGAAGAAAAATATTTGTAATAGAAACTTTAAAAAAAGTATTTTAAAAGAAATTTCCTTAGATCAAGTCTAACTCCTCAGGTAAATTCTTTATCTATATAAATAATAAACTTATATTAACTATTTAATTTCATAAGAACATTTTCAATTTTATTATTCTTTTTTTTTATTTTAAACCATTCTATAATCAATTACTTAATCATTTAAGTTTTTTCACACATTTAGATGATACTCGACTCATATGTCCAAAATGAATTTGGCAGGATGAATATTATCATAGAGGTCATTATTCCATAATATATAGAATGATAATCATGAAATAATAATCATTTATAAAAATAAATTAAAATTTAAAACACGTAATGATAGATATTTATTAAAAATGAACTATGTAAAAATCAAGAAGATGGTAGCCCGTATATATGCATGAGTAATGTTTCCATTTTTTCAACAATTGTTATTAAAAGTCGGTAAGTATTATTTATTTATTTCAAAAATTATCAACATAACATAAATTACATATTATTTCTTTTAAATACACTGATATATATTTTCCATGTTATTTGGTGATAAAAAATGAATTTCATCACTTCAATGAGGTGGTAGTCCACACATACACATAAACAATGTTATCATTTTTTAGTGAATGAATCTATAAGAAAATAAATGACATATTATATTTTGATAATAATGAATATGTAATTAATATAATATATATACAATAAATACATCATTATAACCTAGAGTAATAGGAGGTGATGAAAAAATATACATTGATTCATGAGGCGGAGGTCTACAGTATGCATCAACGATGGTTTCATTTCTCATTTTATGAGAGAGGATATGTATGTAGGCTATGAAATTTAAATTTTAACATAAAATTATCTAGAATAAATTTTTGATACAATTTCACCATAATTTATGAATATTTTAAGAAGGTATAATGAAAAAACGAAAACACTTGGCTGAGAATTATACCTCTCCTTCAGACAACATCTTAATGTTTACACAAAAAGAATTCCTAGTTTAATTTTATGATCAAAACAATGAATATAGGACATGGAGAGGTATGTAATGAAGGTATTTTGGTAGGTATTCTCTGAACCAATTGTTTTTATGTCTGAATAAATTATGATAGGAGGTTCCCATTTATAAGAGAGTGGAGGTACACACTTGTAACCTCTTAAATTATTAAAATAATATAAATTAATTTTCATGTCCAAATGAATCCAAATGGATAATATTTTAATCAAAGATGAGTATTAACCAAAATGTTCTCATATAGTAAAATTTATACAATGTTAAGTTATTTTTTCACCATTATCCTTTTTTAACCTCTGTTAACCCTTTTTGACAATTACCCTGGTATTAATGTTCTCAATATTTACAAGTCAATAAAGACACAACAAAATGAAAAATTACACATAAATATTCTATAGTTGATATTATAAACCGTATCTCATTAACTTTACATAAGAAATTAATTTTAGAAATCCTAAATAATTTAATAAAACAATATTTATTATAAAATATCATTAATGCCAATTTTTACACTGTTTATTTAATTTTACTTTAAAATTATCAAGGATGGAATTAAAATATAAACCATTCACACACCAAAAAAATGTATAATTATCTGAAAAAAAATTGGACACTACAAATCACTCAAATTTTACTAATTTTAATATTTACAAAATTCTTTATCTAATTTGTATTTTAATTGAATAAATATAGTGTTAACATTGCATCGGTATTTATGGTAACAATTTCATTACTAAAAATTATAAATTATTTGGCATGTTAAAAATTATTTATCTTTAGATAACCATCTTTAATTGAACATAAATATTTTATCCTCATTTTAAAATTTTAAATTTAATAAAACAAAGAAAATGGAATTTTTTACATTTCTTTACCTAAAGTATTATAAAGGTCAAAATCTGGGTTATACGAAACAAAATATCATATATTTGAATTTTATATGATTATGGAAGAAATATAATCATCCAATAAAATTAGTTTAAGTATTAGGTTTACTATTTTGTCATTTTATAATTATTTTTACACCTAATTAACACCTTTTACTTTTATCGTGGAAATAAATATTTACTAGGATTATTATTCATGTTGACCAAAACTAAAAGGGAAATATTTACCAACATTGGATCTCATTATTCCAAATATAGAATTAATTTTTAATATTTAATTGATATAAATGGTATAATTTAATTTAATATTAATCCCATAAAACGTGTTGAAGAACAGTTTTCTAGAAAAATGCCTTTTATGATTAAAAATGTATTTATAATAATTTAAAATTTAAAATGAATTTTAATGACTATATTTGGATTATTTATAATAAAAATTAAATAATGAAATTTAAAAAACTAACCCTAAATAAAATACTACCTTGTTAGTAACTTAAAAAAATAACGTTTTAGTAAAAAACAATATTTACACTATTCATTGGAAAATTAATATTTTCTGAAAAATATAAAAATTTCACACTAATGAAATTTTGACATAATGAATTTAGAAATTAAATTGATTTTTTAAATTTAAAATTATTTAATTTAAAAATTAAGAATTTAAATAAAAACTTACAATAAAATAGTTTAATAAAACTATTTTTTTTATTTTAAATATTATTTAATATATTTACAATGAATATAACTATCCAATTTTTTAATATGAATAAATATGGATATGATTTATTATATTATTAATTGGTATTTAAATATTTTTTTTTATTTAAAAATTTTTAATATAAAAATATATATATTATTGAAAATCATTCCATGCAATTTATGTTAAATATTCACCCTTTAAAAAAAGTATTCAATTACAAAATTTGGAATTCTGTGTTGAAATATTGAATCTATTTATTATGGTATTGGTTTTGGTAGATCTCGGAATGGATTAATTTAGTTTATTTTTGAATAAAAACAAAAAAAAGAGTGTCATGGTTTTAATATATAAATAAATTAAACCATTTTATAGAAGTTTTGTTCAGATTATAAAATTTCTAGTCCATTAAATTATAGATCGATTTGGTTTAGTTTTTATATTAAACTATTTTTTATGATAACACTATAAATAAATATATCCGCAAAATTATATAATTATTATATGATAATTAATGGAATTTATATATATTCATCAACACAATTTTAAGATGTCATCATTTTCCTATAATTAAAATTAAACTTTATTGTGTTAATGAAGATTAAAAATAAACTCTGAAAGTGGGTTAGGGTTAGGGAATGGGTACATGAGTACATGGGTTGGGTAAATAAAAAACTATAAAATTATATTTAAAAAATTGGTATTGTTTGTTTTAACAGGTACATTTTGTTTAGAAATTTTAACTAGAAAGTAAAATGCTAGGATCAGTTCAATACACATTATAAATAATATGATAATAAAACCCACTATTTTGATTTCATTTTGTTTAGTTTGTGTTTTTATTTTAATAATGTGGTTTTTTTCTCACACCTAGGTTTTGGTTAGTGATATCTTACCATCATGTTGAGAAAAAAACTTTTTCTTCTTATTGACCATCCAAATAATTTATTTCCACTTATATTTTTAATTATTCTTAGTTAGTGTATATGATTTTTGATAAAGGTATATTTACATCAATATAATATGTATATTCCATTTCATACCCCGAATATTGCTCCTTGATAAAATATTATTTGTATATTGGGTGGGGATCCGTTCTTTATACCAATAGTACTCAACATTATAGAATCAGTCTATGTAGTGACTGGATAAAATGTATTTCCATGTCATATAAGCTTATAAAAATCTGTTTAAATAGAGTTATGTAATTATTTTTATCAATAACATATGAAAATGATATCAATTGATATATAGTTAATAATTCATCCTAATAAAAACTATGATGAGAAATGTGTCATGGGACCCTCATCAAACAATATTTTAGGCCCAAATTAATATAGTGATAGTCTAATTGTATTATATGGGGAGAGTGATTCACACCTATCATGTGGAGTAGAGAAAATATTATATTTTTCATAATACAACACAGTGGTTAACCAGGGTCGTCTCACTTGAAGAGAATTTTTATATGTTCATTTGCTTCTTATAAATCACATAAGATATCTTTTTTTTTGGTTTTAAGTATTTAATAAAAACAATGACATTATTTATGGATTTTTGATTTATGACATGAAAAATGGAAATTATAGTTTATATTACAATGAAAATCTCAATAGAATGAGGTAAGAAAATAAATAATTAGGTCTTGGGTTTGGTTTTGGATTCAATCATTATTTTCCATTATATGTGAACATTCATTTTGATAATCCAAACATGAAATATGATGTTTGAACGACTATTCTTTATTTATAAACCGTGTAAAAACATTGAATTCCTAAACACTCCCAATTCTACACCCTCCTTTAATTAAAGTTTATCACACTCCTTGGTCTTTGAGGTACCATCTTCCAAAACCAAGCGCTATCGATTTTATTTAAGTCATTGATTACCTCAACTCCAATGTGTGAAGAACTTACCAATGGATAGAGAGAAAAGTGATTAAATTAAATAATAGATATAGATTTAGTTTTATGTCATTGGGGGTAGTTACCACATGAGGGACATTCTCCAAACCCATGCATGCTACTCAATTCTATCTACAAACGTAAAATTAATCGTTAATGAAATTTTACGAACACCTTGACCCCCCTTGGTCCAATAATCGGGTTCAGACTCTCATTTCTGAGAGTAAGAGATCACTTAGTGGTGTGGATATAAGATAATAAGAAGAAATATAATCAAATAAAATAATAAAAAATTAAAAATAATGGTGTTGAGAAGATAAAATATTAATGTAAAATATATTTTGGATGAGAGAGAGAGAGAGAATAATATAAAATAAAAGAAATTAAATATAATTAATAAATTTAAATAATTAATAAATAATGTTAAAATAATAATACTTGTATTAATAATATTTATTCTAATAATTCTAATAAAAAACAAATAGGAGAATAATTAGGGAAGAATAAAAAAATATAGATGAAACTTCATAATAAATCATGTAATTTATTAAACTAAATTGAATTAAAATTAAAATTAAAAATCAAAATTCAAAAGTAAGAAATAAAATTATAAAGAGTATAATAGAGGGAGAAGTTTCAGTAGCCTATTTCTCGGTCAAGGATCCTCAAACGAGGGTCAAGTTGATTATTTTGGATGGGGGATTGGCCCTCCTTTTATAAGATATAGTCAATGTTTGTTTGTAGAATTGTCTTTATAAATTTTCCACATCTTAGCCCAAATAAATGGATAAATTGGGAAAATGTTTATTCATAAAAGTAGTTCATAAATGTCTTTTTCATTTCCCATATAAATTTTAGACTCATCTTCCATGTTCAAAGATAGTTACTTCTATTTTACTTAGATAATTTATTCTACCCAAGGAGACTCTTCATATTTCACATCTTCAGTTTCCCATGCATTAATGACCTTGAAAATAGAGGATTCATGTGTATAATCCTTTATAAAACTTGTTTATAAATGATTTTCTTATTTTCCATCTATATTGTTTCTTATTTGGTCATTGTATTTAGGATCTATGGTCCAAATATAAAAAAATATCCACATTTGGGTATAGTTTTCAAGGCCTGACATTTTAGGTGGTTTTGGGATACTAAATGGTGAATTTTGATTTGGGTACAAAAGAATTAAATGAGTATCATATAACCAAAAAACCTATAAAATATTAATATTTAGATTTATATTAGTAATGAAAATTTTATGTTCAAAATAAAAAATATAATTTAAAATACTTAAAATCTAAAATAGTCCATATTTTTTAATCCAGCTCAAAAGACCACTAATGCTATAAAATGTGACAATTTCTCTTAAAATAATAGATCTTTGATATTATAAATAATTATGTCTAAAGTTAAATTATTGAAATAATTTTATCTATCAATTACCCACACATAAACCATGCTTTTCCTCAAGCATAAAATCTCAACATTGAAAATCAAAGGCCATTAATATTATCAATATAAAAATCCGAAATAAATAAAATAAAATAATTTCAAATGTAAAATATAATTTTAAAAAATACACATAAAACATCAATTTAATTTCCTAATATTTAAATAAAAACCCAATTCTTGAAATTTACTTTTCCCCTTAAAAAATTGATGGATCTTATACTTTCATTCATTTAAGTTCCTCAATTAATTATTTTTAAACTTGTCAAATCATGATCAACCTCACAAAGGATTATTTTCTCTCATCACTCATGATACAATTCAAGTAGATTTATGATCATATCATAAGAAGATTCTCCTTTTTCCATAGTCTTTTAAAGGAACTACATTCTATACTTTGTAATGAAAAAAGGCACATAAAATCATGAGGACATGCAATAATGGTTCAAATGACTCTAAGGATTATGGATTGTAGGATTTGATGATTTTAAAAAAATTAAGGTCTAGGGATAAGGTATAACTATTAAATCATTAAGAAATATATTCAAAGTAAAAAAGTTTAGAGTCATTCTCCCCTTTAAATTATAATAACTCTCAACTTTCTCAAAACTCAAAGAAAATATGATGACCAGTTTCAAAATAATGAATGATTTCCTCCTCTTGAATATTTTTTTCTATTTTGTTACCAACTTTTTTTATTAAATAACATTTCAAATTTTTCTTATTAAAAATTTATGTTTTCGAATAAACCTAACTTTAACCACATTACTATATATGATATAAATCATAGGTCTTGTAATGGTGGTTTTTGGTTTTCCTAAATCACAACTCATTTTTATCATTCTTTGGTTTTTTTGTCATTTTCATTTTTTTATAATCAAGAGGGGAAAAATAATTGATTACAATGAATGATTCCATATCCTTTTATGATTCACACAATAAGATCCCCCAAAATTATTCCATTCAATTTAAATCATCCCATTTCTCATGTTTCCCTTCACTCCCACACCGGAACATTAAAATATCAAGAATATACTAAGAGGAGGGAAGGAATGGATAAAAATATCTTGAAATAGGGATCATTCCTCTAAAGATCATTCATGGAATCTATGGGCTTAAGAAGGACTGATGTAGGGGAGGTCTTATTAGGATAAGTGGTTATCAAAATATAGATCAACCATTTTAAATGTGTTTTTGCACAGTCATAGATTTTAAATGTTCAAATTCATGTTTTGGTAGGTGGGATGTCCAAAGATCACTCAAGAAATATGATCAAGATAAAATAGGAAGTACCTGGTGTAGAAATACTCTCATTAATGGACATATAATTTGGAAAAATCACCCACGACAAGTTTAATAATAATAAATAAATTCACATAAATTTCATACATTCAAATTATGAAAAATGGTTCTGAAATTTCATTTACCTTAATCAATTAATTTCATTAAATCATGATTCCTTTGTTTAATATACATGCCTCACTTTAATCATCCAATTATCTATTTTACTCATTTAATATCATTAATATTGAAATATAAAACATGAAATTATAGGAGTCCTAAAAATCCCACATATCCTATATTAGTCAACTAAAGAATACATAAAGTATGGGCATGAAATTTTCACTTTAAATATCAAAACATTATTTGTAAAAAAATGCAGAGTTTATAAGATAAAAAACTAAAAGTTAAATCCCTTCCCTATGAAACTTAGTATGTCTCCTTAACTATTCATTTCTTCCTTCATTCATTATGATCCAATAAGGTATAATTATGCAATTTATCAAAATTATAATGTCATTAATGCTTATAAAGATAAGAGGGAGTGGGATTCATGTTGGGATACTTCTTAAGAATTGAAATTTAAAATATAAATTTCTAGAAAGAAAATGAAAGAGATAAGTCTTGGTATAATCCCCGAAGTGGGCCTTGAATTTTTACTATCTACAGAGGACAGTGGAAGTTGTTATCCAATATTAGTTTGTGGAAGAAAATTATTGATTTAATAAACCACATGTGGATTTCATGAGCTTGTGCCTTATCCTTTTGATTTTGGAATTATCCAAGAATAGAGTACACCATATCCACCCCTTTACAATTAGGTATAGCTTGAATTGTTGGGGTAGGATGAAGTATGAATCATCCTACTTAGATTGCTACTTTTGTAGCCTCATTCACTTCCAGTGTTGGATTTATAGGGGAAACATTCAATTAATAATCAATGGGGAAGAAAATAGTTATATCTATATGAATAAAATTTGAATTTTCAATATTAAATTTCTCTCCTTTACTATGAGTATCCTTTATTACTAATTTACTTAGGATCATATACTTGTATGTACATATGTGGCTCCTCTAATGCATTTTCATTGTAATCAAGGAGATCCATGTGTTCCTCAGTAAGTGCAGATCCAGTTTCTTCATCCTCATCTAAAGAATAACAATGAATTTCCAAATATGAAATTTTAAAACAATTGGGAGTGAAGAAAAATTCAGTTTGAATAAAATAAAATGAAGAGAATGAGTGTGAGAAATGTTTAAATATCTGGGCTGGTTTAGATTCAATAAATCCATATGTGGTAAGTTCCTATTAGATTAGGTTCTCATATGATAGAGTCACGTAGTTATGATCTTCCATTTTCACATAAAATTTCACCATTTGGGTGGTATATTTCTTTACAGGCATTGGATCATCTTCTTTGTATGGTTTGGGGAGATCAACCAGTTCCTCACATACATTTGATGAATCACCTAATTCTTATTGGTCCCCTACTTGTAGCTTAGTAGGTCACACTTACTCCTTCTCTTCCTAAGGAAATACAAGTATCTTATATTTTGGTTCATGTTTACATTAATGTTTTGGTTCTTATGATAATGCCTAGAAATATGTCATTATTTAATATATTTGTCCTTATAGAACCTTCACCTTCTCATCAATCTCTTTAATATCATACTTGAGTTTGTGTTTTGATACTCGCTCCTATACATTTTATGGTGGAATTTTTTCAAAAATGTTTTAAGGGAGTGATTAGCATTTTTAATGCATCATTTCCACTTCTTGATAAAATTCTGGGAAGAATTCCCATAATTCACTTAGCTCTATAGCCAATTATTTAAACACTAGTTTGGTTCCTTAATGGTATCCACGAGATCCTTGATGAGGTCAATGAATTTATCTGATTTGAAATTTTTTCTCTAGGATTTCCCGATCTTTCTAGCCCATAATGGAACACCATCTTCAACAAACCATGGTTCTACAACTACTGGTTCTTACACCATAGGCTAATTGTTCCATGAATTGATGAAATTATCATTATAAAACATATTGGATATATTTTTTTAATTTCTTTATAAAAGATATTAATTCTATCTAAAATGTGAAATTAAAAAAAGATACAAAAAAATATGATTGGATCTTCAGAAATGGTTCCAGTTTTGATGTACACCTATCACGGGGCTTGGAAAAAGAAATAATATATTTTTTCTAAAACAACACAGTGGATGATCAGGGTCATCTCAATTGATAATCCTTTTAGTTTTTCAACTTTCTTTTTTTAATCGCTGAAGGTATCTATTTTTTTTGTTTTAAATATTTAATGAAAATAATGAAAATATTTTGGTGTTTTTGATTTATTAAATGAATAATGGAAATTCTAATTTATAACACCATGAAAATATATACAATGAGTTAAGAAAATAAGTCACTTGGTATTGATTTTGGTTTTGGATTCAATCATTATTATCCTTTATATGTTCTCTTTCAGTTTGGTAATCCAAAGAAGAAATATCATATTTGAATTGACATTATTTATTTTGAAATTGTTGAATATCATTTAATTCCTAAACACTCACAATTCTACTTCCTTATTTAATCATATTTTATGGCACTCTTTAGTAATGGAGGTTCCATATTCCATGATCCAACTCTATAGATGTTGTTTAATCCATTTATTATTTCAAATACAGTATGTGAATAACTAACCAATAGAGAGGAATAATGATTAAATAAATAATAGAGATAGATTTATTTGAATTTAATTTTGCGAAGTCACTACATAAGGGAAATTTTCCTCACCCATTCATTCTACTCAATTATATCTGAAAAATTAAAATTAATCTTTAACGAAAATTAATCAAAACCTTAACCTCCCCACCAACCAAGCCTCAATGTCATCCAATCATTTCTGAAAGTATAAAATAACATGGTGGAGTGGGTGGAAGATAAGAAAATAAAATAGAATAAAATAAAATAAAATAAATAAAATTTAAAAATAATGGTGACGAGAAAATAAAATATTAAAATAAAATAAAATTATGATTAGTGATAGTGAGAGAGAGAAAAAATAGAAAAAATGAAAATAAATGAAAATGAATTAATAAATTTTTATAATTTATAAAGAATTATAAAATAAATATAATAATAAAATAATAATAATAATATTATTACTAATTATATTAATTTTTATAATACTTAAAAAAACTTAAAGGAGAAGAATTAATGAAGAAGAAAATAAAGATGAATGACACTTTATAAAATTTGGTGTAATTTATTAAAATAAATGGAATTTAAATTACAAGTAAAAATGGAAATTAAATAATAATAATAATAATAATAATAATAATATAGAGAGAAGTTTTAGTTGCCCCCTCATTGTCCAAGGATCCACATATGAGGGTTGAGATGATGATCTTTGAAGGGGGTATGTCCCTCTTTTTATAGGTAAGGGTGGAAGTTTGGTACTATAATTTTCCTTCTAACTTTTCCATGTTTTAGCCACATTAAATTTCTGAATTGTGAAAATTTATATTCATATAAGTTTTTCATAAATGTATTTATCATTTCCCCTCCATGATTTAGCTTCATCATCAATGTGTAAAAAGAGTTATGTCCGTTTGTCTTGGAGAACTTATTCATCCCAGGAAAACTCTTCATATCCCACATATCAAGATTCCTATACATTAGTGACCATGAAAATGGAATATTAACACATATAAACATTCATGAAATTATTTCTTAAATTTCATTCTAATTTCTCTGCCAAATTTTAGCTTATTTACTCAGTCCATTTGAGATATAGGGTCTAAACATAAAAATTCTTCAGATCTATGCACAGTGTTAAAGACCCAACATGTGAGCTAGTTTTGGGATTCTAAATGGTGGATTTAGATTTTGTTCCATAATAATAAAATTAATCCCATAGAAAACCAAAACTTAGAAAATAATAGTTTTAAAATTTGGATCTATAAAAAAAATCGGTTGAAACACAAAAATAATTTAAAACATTTAAAATACAAAAGAAACCTTTTTTCCATTAAGATCAAAATACCACTAAAACCATATGATATGATAATTTCCCATAAAATAAAAAAATTTTAGGATTAAAAAATTTAAATTAACATTAAATTACTGAAATTATTTTATTTATCAGAGAGTGATATGAATGTGTTCTTTTTTGGTTTAATAGATTTTGTGTGGGAAAATAATTATATGAGTGGATTTTAGATGCAATTGAGTTGATTTTAAAATAATATTTAAAGGAAGTGGCATAATATTAGAAATCACCTTACTTAACCATTAAATAACTATTTAAATTAATATCTTATTCTCCCTATAATCAAGTGAAACCTCACAAATTACCCTTCCTTTGTCATTTTGTCTTGAACAAAAGGAAGTAATAGTCATTACACCCACTACCTTTACCTAGAATAAAGATTCAATATCTCTAAAAAACCTCATATTAAATAATTAATCATGATAAAATAAATTTAGAGAACATAATGGAATATGTTTTCATTCATGTTAATAAGGGAAGAATAATTAAAGAGAAATAAAAATAAGGTAATCTCTAAATATCTAAGTAGATCAACTATTTATAGAGATATAAAGAAAAGATATTAGAAATTAAAACAATGAATTAATTGACACAGGAGTAAGGGTAATCAACTCAATATAATCATTAATTTCTTAGTGTTACATCACTATAGAATTATAATAATAGAAAATGTAATAAACTATGAACATCAGATGATTATTATAGAAATTTTAGAATCACCCCATATAATTTATTAGTTCTCAATTTATAGAGATTCTCATGACCTTTATTACAGTATATCCCCATTATATGTTCATAGAATGATAATGACTTCCTTCTTTACAATTTTAGTTCCTACAAAATATTTCTCAACTTTCATACCCATACACTTCTTTGATGTTGTTATATCTGAAGCTCAAGGGCCCAAATCTTTTTAGGTAGTTTACTATCAAATATTCTTAGCTTGAATCGGTCTCATGTGATTTTCTCCTATGAAATTTAAGAGGAATATTTGGAAGATCACATACTAATACACTGTATCACCATAAGATTTTTAAAATAACATTGTGTTATATAGTACATATTGCATGCAAGACTGAGCTTAAACAACCGTGAAATATTATTATAGTTATAACCAATCCATTAAACTGTTAGGTATGAATAGGATTTACAAAATTATAATATATATATACATATAAATTTCCTTCTCAATAAAAATTTATTGATTAATTCTTAGGAAATAAACAGTCAATTTTTAGTAATATCATTTCAATCTTGAAATAATATGTTTGTTCAAAAATGATATTTAAGTATTTTTATGATCAAATTTTATAATTAATTTATGGAACTTTTAAAAAAAATTATAAAATTTAATTAATTTTCTAAATCAAAATATTAAACTTAACTTTGGGTGAATGTTTTTCATTTTTTAAAAAATAATTATTTTTCAATGAATAGTGAAAAATACTTATTTTTATTGGAAACTGTATTTTATTTTCATGTATTTAGTTAGTAAAATTACATTTTAGTTTTGTTTTAAAATTTAAATGGTTAATTTTGATTAAAAATAATTCATTTGTGGTCTTTGGAAAGAATTTCATTATTTAATTTGGTATAAAAACATTTTTTATACTTAAAAGTCATTTTTCTAAAAAAAACTATTTTCATTCTATTTGGTGTTTTTATCATAAATTGATTTTTTCCACTTTTGAAAATTAAATCATGAAAAATGTATTCCATATTTTGAATTACTAGTTCCATATTTGGTCAAAGGTTCTATTTTTTTCATTATTAATAGTAACTGTAGTAAATAATAATCACCATGGTAAGTGTAAATCAAGTAATTTTGGTTAAAAATATTATGATAATGAATAAAAAATTGACCATAACACTTTCCTTTATTCTATTGGATTAGTTTATATCACATGTTTCTATCCATGTTTATAAAATAATGAAATTTGGTGTCATATGTCTTTGATTTTGACATTTATAATATTTAAGTAAAAGA
Organism: Viscum album; assembly: GCA_963277665.1. Taxonomy (NCBI): domain Eukaryota; kingdom Viridiplantae; phylum Streptophyta; class Magnoliopsida; order Santalales; family Viscaceae; genus Viscum; species Viscum album. Next base: position 515,398,917 of record OY728131.1, read on the forward strand.
TAGTAAAAAATTGTCACTTTCTTGCTTTATATTTCTATAATATTTTTTGACAAGGATAAATGAAAACTATATTCGATTATAAATATATATTTAAAAAGTAAATTATATTTTAATCATGGTAATTTATTTTTAATTTTTAGGTATGAAATAATTACCTTAAATGTTTATGCGACGCCAACACAGTATTTATTCAATTAATAGAAATATAACATAAAATATTTTAAAAATGTTAAAAGTAATATAATTTGAATTAATTATTTTTTTCAAAAAATAGATAAAAATAACATATTATAGAGTTATTAATGGATTATATTGAAATTTCATTGATTTAATGTTGTATTGAAAGTCAAATTAAAAGAATAATTCAAAAAATGACCTTAAAGTTATATTATTATAAATAATATTCTATTAAATGATTTAAAATTACAAAAAATAATATCTTATATACAGTGATTTTTATATGTTCTAAAATATCAACTTTGGATAATTTTTGGGGAAATTTTCCTTTTATAGTAACTATATTGACCCCTAACTATTAAAAAATTGTTATCGTGATAATTATCAAAAAGAGTAAATGCGGGTTAAAAATAGATAAGTGTAAAAGCCTAATATAAATTTGTGAAAATTTTATTAGATGATATTATTTAGAACCATCCTTATTTTATATTATAATTATATCAATTTGGATCATTTCTTCAAAGAAAATTAATTTATATTAATTTAATCGTTTATGTAATTCCAAGAGTGTAACTCCCCTCACTTATAAAAGGGAACCTCTTCTCCTCATTTATCCACACATAAAAAGACTTTTATTTTATAAAATACCTACCCAAATACCTTCATATCACCCCTACCCATATTTTATAGGTATTATTTTTGGAATAATACAAACCTTAGAAGGGTCAAGTTGTAATGAAAATGAGATTTTATGAATATGAGGTATAGTTTTTAACCTTTTTTGTTTTATTTATTTTTATACACCCTTAAAATATTCTTCAAACATTCATAAATAATAATAACTATGTATTAAATATACTGACATTTTATTATGTTAATTGAATTATCTATATCCATATAATCTTCCATCAAATAAAAAACAAAATCATCGTTCAAGTTCATGGAGGACTACCATATTACAAACCGATGTAATTCATTTTCTATAACCACCTATCATTATTAGTTATAATGATTGGTTTAAAAATAATATATTATTTTTGATATTATTATGATTTTTTAGTGGTGATTTATGATTTATCATTCTTATATTCATCCATCAAAACTGGAAATAGTGTTCATGTGTATGTAGGTTCTCCCGTCTCCATGAACTGTGTAATTCATTTTTTTCTATAACATTTAAAGTAGAATATGAATAAATAAATACACACACACACACACATATATATATAATGAATATATAGTATATTAATATCTTGGTTAAAATTATGGATATGTTGAACCATGATCAATTTATAAAGATTGAGACTACTGAACCAAAACAAGCACGAAAAATTAAGTAGTTGTCACTCATAACTGTGATTTTAATAAATAATTGTTTATAAATAGGTGGAAAGATGTTATAAGAAAATAATATATGCTATTATATATATTATTATGTTTCTAAAATACATGTAAAATAAATTTATATTTATTATACATAATTTTCTAACACCTATGAATAAAGATGAGTCTTAAGGTATGTGATCTCCTTGAACCACAATCTTCTTTCAGTTATCACCATTATTTATCTTACTCAAATTATATACCCATTTGACCTTATTAATTTTTTCTAATTGTATATATATAAATATACCTTTTTATTTATGTGTTCCTTATATATATACCTATATTATTCTCACTTCATTTTATGGGGTAACACATTCTATAAGTTTATTTCTCAAATCCCTTCTTAGAAAAACCTAATTAATGGGAAAGTTTTTATCCATTAATCCTTTTATGTAAACCTAATTTCATATTTTTATTCCAAAATAAACACCTTATTTTTAGATTTTGTTTTATATAATCAGATATGAGTATCCAAAATATTTAATTTTTTTCTCTTTGTAATTATTATGAAATTTCCATTGATTATGATATGAGGCAAGATTATACAACCCATTTTTTTCCTTGGATAAGTCTTATGACTATTATTTATGATTGATTTAATTTTATGAAACACATAATAAGAAAAATGTTATTTTTTTGTTCCTAGATAGAACTCTAATCCATTAGGTAAATGTTTTGTCTCATGATATGTTATATAAGGGATTAGATAGTAAACCTAATCCACAATGGGACTCTATCCACCATGTTATATTGACTTGGTAGTTAGCCTCTACTTATGATTATGTAATGTTTTATATTACTGACACATTTCCTATGATTCCGTGATTTTATGAAATCATGTTTTTTTATTTTATTCTCAAATTTTATTACTCACGATCCTTCCCTTTCATTGTATAATGTTATACCTTTGACTCACACATTAATTTCATTATCATGTTTATTCCATTACTTGGATTTTTAACTCACCCCTTTTTTCCATATATTCCATAGGTTATCACTTGTAGTATTAGGAACTAAAAGGTATCTATGAGACTATTATTGAGATTAAAATAAAGTAATTTTATTTTCATTTTTGTGTTTTATGTTCATAATATTCTAATGACATGAGGCCTTTTGATCCTTGTTTTGTATTTAATGGATAATTATGTTAAATACATGTAATAATATATAGAAAAAGGACTAGGGTGATATATTTGGTATTAGAAGAAGTTATAGATATTTTTATGGATCATGACTGGAATAAATTTTTAATAAACCTAGGAAAATTTCTAATTATTGGAAAATATCTTCAAATTTAAGGGAAGTATAGAGTGAGTTGTTTCCAAAAAAATTGCTTCACTTACTAGATACTACAAGTTAATGTGGGTATAGAATAGTTTTAACTATGGGTAAAAAATCTGAAAATAATGAATTGGGAATTAAATTGATTGACACCTAGTGTATAATAAATATTATTTGTTGAAAACATTATTTGACACTCCAGATAGATAAGCTTTGAAAAATTCAAGAACTCTTTATGAACCATTATAAAAGACATAAGTATATTGTTATGATAAAATACATAACAGAAAAATCACTATGGATATAAATTATTGAAATACATAAACTCATAATTTAGGATATACTTATCATTTATAAGTTTTTTCTTCTATGTTCTTGAATTCCCCTTTTCTATATTAATTAGTGAAAGTATACCGATCTTGTTTTTAGTTTTTAGGTAATTGTAGGAAACAAGAGAAACTATACCAACAACCAATTTGATAGGAAATGTGATGGTTTCAGAAATTATATACTTAAACTAATGGTATAAGTATATGGGAACTTTATTATAGTACTAGATCAATTGGATCCTCCTATAAAAAGTAACTTTAATCATATAGAATTCCATCATCCTACTAAGAATGAGAAATTTTTGGTTGAGTATTTTATGTGAAAAATTCCTCCTAACTTTAGTTGAAATTATTATCCACTCATCATGGATCAATGGATCAACTCTATTAAGAATATATTCTCTATCCTCCAATTATCTAAATAAGAAAACGTTGTTCTGGACTTTTATCATATGGAGGGGAAAACTAATCATTGGTGAATATTTATCAAGAATACAAAGTCCAAAAGGGTTATATATTCCATGGAATCTTAATAATTCAAGAAAATTTATTTAAATAAATATTTTCCCCAAACTCACTATTTTAATATGGAGGCGGAGTTCCTCATACTAAATCAAAATGAAGATGAGTCTATTGGGGTCTTTGAATCAAACATCACATGGACTGCACAATATATCTATGACTTTATCATCAATGCTGGAAGTAAGGTGGACTAATTATTTATTGGATGAAAGAGAATTATATGGAACTATTTGGTGATCCTAGAATTTAATAGGAATAAGGATATTTTTTTGTTTCTTTAATCCTGAGATGCAGATTGGATACTCTCAGTGGTCTCATGGGCCTAGAAATAAAAAGCATAAAATTGTTTTATATTTGGTAGGTTCAATAGATAAATATAAAGGAGGAAATAAGATACAAAATCCCATGTGTCAAAAGTGTGGGATAAATCAACCTAGAAACAATCTTTATAGAAGTTGTAGTTTTTTTTTGTGGAAAAAAGGGCATCAGGATAATCAATTCCAAAGATAGATAAAGAAACACAGTAATGAAATAGGGGAAAAGAAGGTTTAGATTAGTAATAATCTTATGATGTAATATTTAAACAATAAGTAACACGTTATTTTTGTAATATAGTTCCATATATAATAGTTTTCATATAAAATAAATTATAAAAACCTCCAAGGCCTAGAGAGAAAGGATGGGCATATACTATCATTATTACTAAGGTGGATCCTGACAGCTATGTTGTGTAAATTTCATTAGATATTCATTAAATAATAGAGAATATACATTTTTATTATTTTCCTACACATTATTTCAAATATTATAACTTTAGTATAATTATTCAAATACCCCTCAATAAACGGAGGTTGGGATGTTTGTGGGAACAAAAAATGGAGAAATTGTGTCATCTCAAATATATGACTCATCCCCAGCCAATTTGTTTGGAATTCATCTTCCATAAAATATCATCTTACTTTCTTTAGCGTAATCTAATTTTATATTGGTCATGTATTTTTTGTCGTTATATAAATCTGAAATCAAATTTTGGGAGAGGGAGATCACTCTTCACATCCTAAGACATCCTCCAATTATATACAAGTGTCATAAGAAGGATTAGTATCCTTTTTAATATTCTAGTGAAGCATTGTTATTATTTCCTTATATTCAATAATATCAAGCTAAAATGAAATATACATATGATAGAACTATTCATGAAGAAATTTTCACTATAAAGAATTATACTGTTGTATTCCCCATAGTGTTGTATGGTCTTCCTCTTGACCAATAGGTTGAGTTATCAATTGAAATTATACCTGGATCTCTACCCATATCAAAGACTCATTATAGAATTACCATCTTTGAGTTGGAAGAACTAAAAAATTAGTTACAAGAGAATATAATTTTTTTTATACATTCGATCACATTATAGTGGAATGTTCTGGTTCTCTTCATCAAGAAGAGGAATGTGTAAATATGCCTATGTATTGATTATTAAAAACTCAAAAAAATCATGATAAAGAAAATGTATCCCCTACAACAAATAAAAAACTTGTTCGATCGACTATTTGGGTCATTATATTTTTCTATGGTGGAAATTGGTTTAGGATATAACAAATTATAGGTTAAAAAGGAAAAAAATTCTCAAAACCATATTTTAAAAAAGGGATGGACACTATGAGTTCATAGTGATTCTCATCAAACTCACTAATTCTCTAGAAATATTTATGAACTTAATAAATGGAGACTTTAGTGATTACCATGAAAAATATGTGGTAGTATATATAGATGAGATTTTGATATACTCCAAAAGCAAGAACGTGTATAAGAAGAATTTGATTACCATTCTAAAGTAATTGAGAAAGAAGAAGCTATATGAAAAGTATAATATTTTTTTGGATGAAGGAAATATCATTATTGTGTCATGTTCTCACAATAAATGGGATATCTATGGAACCATCTAAGAAAAACTAAATCGATTACTATCCTAGAACAACATCAGAAATAGCCATCCATAGTTTCCTTAGACTAGTTGGGTATTACCAATTATTCTGGAGAAAATATCCATGATTCTAAAACAAGTTAAAAAATGTAACTCATAAGGGAGTAAATTTTTTCTAGGCCAGTGAATGTGAAGAGATCATTAAGTAATTAAAAAAAGAGGCTTATCACTGCACTATTCCCAACTATTCCATCAAGTGGGGAAATTTTCATAGTATATAGTGATACTTAAAATAAGGGGTTGGGTTGTATAACAATGAAAAATGATAAATAGAGAGCATAAATATCAAGGATATTAAAATCTCATGAGTAGAACTATCAAACAAATGATATAAAGATGGAAGCAGTGATCTTTGCATTGAAAATATGGTTAAATTATCTCTATGGGGATATGTTTGAAATTTATATGGATCATAAGAGTCTCAAATATATATTAACATAGAAGGATCTTAATATGTATTAGTTAATATATTTTGAGAGGATCACTGTCTATGACTACTCAAACCATTACTATCCTTAGTGATAAAACAAATTAGAATATTCTCTAAGTATAAAGGATCTAATGACATTACAATGATGAGAATTGAAAAGGATCCAATATTCTTGGCTTTTATGTGGATGGAAAAGGTAAATATAAAATGAAGGAACAAAGTCATTTATTTCTCAAATAATTTATCATTAATTCCTTATGGGAAAGATAAAGGATGTTCAACGAGATGATGTAGAAATTTAGAATAAGGTGGAAGTAAAAATAAGTGGGAAATTCTCATAGTGCAAAATTAATGAATAAAGGGTTTTAATATAAGGGTCATGAAAATGTGTACCATAAAATTCTAATATAAAGAAGAAAAATTTGAATGATACATATATCTCTACCTTCTCCATCAACCCATGGAGCATGAAAATGTATCAAGATCTCTAAGAGCACTATTTTTTGGGCAATATGAAGAAAGATATAAACCAATATACATTAATTTTTCCATTATGTCAGTAAGTGAAAGATAAAATGAGAAATTATAAGGGTATGATGAAAAAATTACCCATACCTGCATGGAAATGGTAAAACCTCACCATGAACTTTGTCACTAGTCTTCTAAAGACATAAAGAGAAAAAAATTACATGGGTTATATTGAATATTCTTACAAAGACTTCTCACAATATTACAATTCAAAAAGACTTCTCACTAAATCAACATTCAATTATATACATAATAGAAGTGGTGATCCTATATAGAACACCAATATTGAATATATATTATAGAGATCCAATATTTACCTTCAAGTTCTGGAAGAGTCTCCAACATGATTTAAATACATAGTTGATCTTTAGTACATCTTATTAACCCCAAGATGATAGAAAATATGAGTAGACTATATATAAACTGGAAGACATGTTGAGAGAAATTTTTTCTGTGCTTCAAATAATTATGGGATCAACCTATTCCTTGGTTTGAGTACACATAAAATAATAGCTTTCACTCAAGCATCCAAATGGATCCTTATGAAGCCCTATATAGGAAGATATGTAGAAAACATGCGTGTTGGGTTGAGGTTATTAAACAAAATCAGTTGGGACCTATATTTATTGAGTAAATGGTAGAGAAGATGAAGACTATTCAAAAACACATCAGGCCTACTCAGATTTGAAAAATGAGTTATGTTGACAATCATCAATGAGACCTAGAGTTTATAGTCAGAGATGAAGTGTTTCTCTAAATATCTCTGTGGAAAATATTCATAATACTTGGGAATAAGGATAATCATTTTCCTAGGTACATTTTATCCTTTTATATTGTCAATCCCAATGGATTTGTGGCCTATGTACCAACACTCCCACCGACCTTATCTAAAGTACGTGACATATTCCATATATCCCTTTTAATGAAGTACATACCACATCCATCACATGTTCTAAATTCAATGGTGGTATAGATTTTAAAGGATATATATTATGAGGAGTATTCAATGAATATCTTGTACCGTAATAATAATTTTATAATCAACAAGACAAATCACATAGTAAAAGCACTATGGTGAAACCTTAAATATGAGGAGGCAACATGGGAACTGAATAAAGCCATAAAGAAGTTACCTCCCATTTTTTCACATTAGTATGTAATAAAAAAAATGAATGCCATAATTTATTATGGGGGAAGAATGTAACACACAAATATTTTTAAAATAACACTATGTTTGATAATTTATACAACTTGAAACACCAAATATAAACAAACCAATAAATATTATTATTGTTATAACTTTGTCTTTAAATTCATAGGTATGAATATAATTAACCACAATATGATATATATATATATATATAAAATTTCTACTTAATATATATTTATTGATAAATTGTTTGGAAATAAGAACTGAATTTTTAAAGTCAATTTATTCTTCAAAAAATATATTTTATTTAAAAATGATTTTGATTGAATTTTATGAGAAAATTTTACAATTAATTTCATAAAATTTTATAAAATTTATTTAATAAAATAAAATTAGGATATTAAATATTCATATTAAAATTTTTTTAGGATGTTTTTTATTTTTATGAAAATACAATTTTTAAAATGAATAGTGAAAAATTACAAAAATGGAAACAATATTTGTTTTCAAGTATTTATATGGTAAAATTATATTTTAGATTAGTTAAAAAAATTATTTAGTTACTTTTGATTAAAAATAATCAAATTATGGTATTTTTAATGAATTTTATACTAGAAGTTGGTATAAAAAGATTTTTTTTGCTTAAAAGACGTTTTTTGTAAAACTATTTTTTGTTGTATTATTTTCTTTTATCCCAAATTAATTTCTACTAATTATATATATTAAAGAATAATAAATTTAATATATATTTGGAATAATGATGTATAAATTTGGTAAATAGATCTATTTCAATGTTGTTTATTCTGAATAGTATTTGTAGTAAAGAATTTTCACCATAGTAAGGGTAAATTAGGTAACTAATGTTAAAAATAATATGATAAGGAATAAAAAATGGCCATAAAACTTGATTTTATTCCATTGAAAGATTTAAATTTAACGACCTCCATTTAATTTTAGAAAATATGGAAACTTGGTGACATATTTCTTTGATTTTGACCATTATAATATTTAAGTCAAAAAAGTAAAAAATGTCACTTTCTTTATTTTTATTTCAATAACATTTTATTATAAAAATATGAAGTTATTATGTTATATTATCAATAATTATAGGAAATATTAATTATTATTTTTATCATAGTTATTTATTTTTAATTTTTAGGGATGAAATAATTTCCTTAAATGATTTCTCAATATTGACATCGTATTTATTCAATTAATATAAAAATATAATTAATGATTTTAAAAATGTTATAATTAATTTAATTTGAATGAATATTCGTGTTCCATTAATTTTTTAGATAAATAAAAAATATTATATATGTTTTAATGAATTATATTAAAACTCCATTATTGCCATGTTGTTTTCAAATCCAAATTAAATGAATAGATCCAAAATTGATATTAATGTCTTTTTATAATAAAAAAATATTTTATTTAGTGATTTAAAATTCTTAAAAATACTATATTAAGACAATTGATTAGTTTATATTTAAAAATTTCAACTATGGTCTGTTTATGGGACAATTGTCCTTTTATAGTAACCATATTGACCCCTAAAGAGTAAAAACTACATTATCATGGTAATTGTCAAAAAGAATTAATATAGGTTAAATCAAAGAGGTATGGGTAAATACCTAAAATAAACTTTTAAAGTATTACTATATTATATTATATTTACCCATAATAAATATATATTTTAAATATATTATATTTTTACCCTTTCCATGATAATAAATTTATATTAATTTAATTTTAAAGTAATTCTAAGAGCGCCCCTCCACTCACTTATAAAAGGGAACTTCATCTCATATTTTCTTCAAACTACAAAATAATTTTATATCATGCATTTCTTACCCAAATAGCTTACTAAAACCCCTACATAAATTCTAGAGCTATTATTTTGGTAAAAATACCAACCATAAAGGGTTTAAGGTGTGATGTAAAAGAACTTGTCTAAAGAAGAATTATATTCTCTAACTGAATATTTTAGTTTTACTTATTCTTCTACATATTTAAAAAAAATTCAAAAATTAAAAAATTCTAAAATAATTATATTATATATACTATTATCCTACCATTTTAATTTAATCATCTACACATGTATACTCTTTTTTCTGTGAAATGGGAAACAAAATTAACATTCGTGTATAGGGTAGACAACCTCCTTACGAACTAATGTAATTTGTTTTCCATCACCACCTCTCATAGATTGTCATAATGATGTTTTTAATAAATATATAGTTTATTTATGATATTATTATGATTATTAAAATCTAAATTTTTATTTAATTTATTTCATTATATCCATTGAAAATGGAAACAATGTTCACGCATACGTACGACCTACCGTCTCTATGAACGATGTAATTCAATTGTTATCTCTAAATCTTATAGATGACTCTCTATATATATATATGTGTGTGTGGGTAATAAATATATATGATATTAATATCATGGTTAAAATTTTTAATATGATGGAACCATGATCAATATATAAAGACTGAGACTGCATGACCAAAACATGCATGAAAAACGAAGTAGTTATCACCCAGAATAGTAATTTTAATAATATATTATTAATAAAAGGTGGTAATTTGTTACAATAAAATAATATATTCTATGATATATATGATAATGGTTATATAATATATTTATAATAGATATATATTTATTATATAGGAATTTCTAACTCATTCGATGTAAGATGAGGCTTAGGTAAGGGATCTCTCTTAACCACCCTTCTCATCAAGTCATGGTCATTATCTCTCTAACTAAATTTATATATCAATTTCTTTTATTTATTGATTATAAATAATATATATGTTTCTATTATACGTATAAATATATCATTATCCCTTCCATTTATGGGTAAATACATTTCATATGATAATTTCCCAAATTCCTTATTTAAAATTATGTCAAATTAAGGGGAAATTTTCTATCCCTTAATCCTTTTATATAACTCTCATTTAAAATTTTTATTCCAAAATGAGAACCTTGTTTTGAGACATATGATTATATACTCATATATGAACATACAAAATATTTAATTCTTTCTTATACTTGGATTTTCAAGAAAATTTCCCTTGATTCTTATATGATGAAGGATTATAACAAACATTTATTACCATTGATAATTCTTATGATTTTGAATTATGATTTATTTAATTTTATAGAACATTAAATCAAGAAAAAGTTATGGAAGTTGTGTCTAGATATTTCTCTAATTCATTGGGAAATGTTTTTTTCTCATGAGATGTTATGAATGGAATTGAGGAGTAAACCTAATCCACGATGGGACTCAATCGACAATTTGATGTCATCCAAGAATTTTTCTTTACATATTATTATGTCATGTTTTTGGTTGATTCAACATTTATTATGTTTCCATTATTTTATGATACCATTTTATTTATGTTATTCACTTATGTGATTACATATAAGCCTTCTCTTTTATGATATCAGGTTTTTCCTTTGGCTCAAATGTAATGCTTCCTTATCATGTTTATTCCCTTACATAGATTTTTAGCTCATACCTCTTATTTATGTATTCTCTAGGTTATACTATGAAATTTTAGGATATCAAATGGATTTAGGATCTCATTATAGAGATTAAAATAAATATGTTTTATTTTAATTTTGTTGTTTTATTTACCGAGTCTTCAAAATATAATAGGCCATTTAATCTTTATTCTATATATAATTGATTTTTATGTTAAAAATCATGTAATATTATGTGTAAAAAGTATTTGGTTCTTATATATGAAACTAATGGGATGCTAAATTATACCCTTGTGAGAGAATCAATATACCCTTATATAACTTCAAAAACCTTAGTGAATTTTACACAACTTGATGATGATCTAAAGGGAACTTATGTGGCGCTTGTATTAAGATTAAAACCTTTACAAAAGATTCAAGGTCATTGCATGACCTTTATACAATGTATAGAATGTTTGGTTCAGTTTTAAAATGATCTTATTAAACCATAATATTTTCATTCTAGTTGATCAATCATGTGTCTGTGTGATAGCGAGATTGAATGTACGTTGGGAGACAAATCAATCTACCACGTGGATTGTGGATGTGTTCCTTTTTGTGTTAGGTTGTTTGTGGTATATTAAATGTGATGTGATCAATTTAACCTAGAGTATCATGGTCACCTCACATGTGGTATGTTTCTTTTTTGTTTCCAATTGGGAGTCTACCTTTGTGGTAGATTTAGAGTACCTTGATGTAGCATTTTTGACTATAGGGGTTCCCCTCACATACCAATCACTCCTTTCATATAGGTAACTCAAACATGAGAAAAATAAAAATTCAATGCATGGATTACCAGTTTAAGTAAAAAATGAATTAAATAATAAAAAATAAATATTTAAATTTTTAAACAATTAAATTCTAAAATTATGAATAAATTTAAAATTTATAATTAATTCTAGAAATTAATAAAACAATTAAAGGACAAGATTAATTACAATATACTCTATATTAAATTCTAAATTATTTTTCATCACGAATGTAATTAATTTAATTTCAATTTGAATATTTCACCTAAAAAAAACCAATGTATGAAACATTTATTAATATATTTATTTTTGAAAGGTTTAAGTGGATTTCAATAGTGAATTATAGATAATAATTTGTAAAATTTCATTTTTGATTTGTCCAATGTCACAAAATACATTTATAATATTAATTTATTCCAAAAAATTATATTTAATAATAAATGGAAGGTAAATAAATTGAATAATATATAATAAATTGGTATATATGATTTTAAGATTTTTAAAAAAGATAAGTTAAAAGTGATGATGAAAAGATATCTATTAAATCTCATGTGAAGACAAAAAATTATTTTTACATATATAAAAATCTAAAATTTTTCTAGAAGAAGATAAAATCTATATAATAAAAAAATATTATATTAATTTAGTAAAAACGAAGATGAAAAACTTAGATAAAAGTTATAATTATGATTTTTATGACTTGAGTGTATATGAAAATGCTTTCACAAAACATACTAAAAAAATGAACATTCAAGTGATGAGTAATAATGTTAATGAAATGTCCCTAGTGTCATCAAAATGAATATTAAATATGAAATATGTCCAAGGGGTACCCTTTCATACCCACATAAAATATTTATTTGGTTAGATATTGGATAAGAGGGTGGTAGACATTATCCTAAATAACAAACTATACAACATGCATGAACCATGTAAAAACCGAAGACCATAATGAATAAATATAATTTTCATGATAAAAGAACAAAAAAAATGAAAATATGCTACCAATATGAATGATACTAACATAAATAAAATTTAAATATAACTAAACAAAATCATATTAAGTAAAAAAGAAAAAAACTCAATGGAAATGACCAAAAAATAAAACCCACACATGTCCTCCTTTAAAAACAATGAACATAAAACATACAAGTAAACTATTGGTCAACTTAACCACTAAGATAATGATCTATGAAACCATTACCTATAAAAAATATGTATTGTCACAATCATATTATAGTAAAAATTCCAATATGATAGAAAATATTACTACCTAGTACAACTTTCCCAACTGTTGAAACAAACTTATTAAACAAAATAGTGTGTACAACTCTAGTAATGGATTAAACCTAAAATATGATTTATAATTACACAACCCAATGGGTCTTAAAACTACCAAAAAACCCAAAATTAGTTATAAAAAAATTCTCACTATATAATAACAATTTTATTAGTTAAAGGAATAAACACTAAAACATGGGCCGCATAGAAACTTGAATTAACCAAAATAGTGGTAAAAATCAACATTTCTAGAAATTTTATCTATATATATCATTTAACTATGATCCCTGATATCATTATTCAAAAATTTGGTCTTATTTAATTATACCTAACATTCCATCCATTGGAAAATACTTTTCAATAATATAGAGAATTAATACTCTCATGTTTGTCTTACTTTCACCTATGGTTATGTCAATATGTTACGTGACATTAATTGATCACATTATAAGGACTAGGTAAATCCATCATGTTCAAAATATAAAAAATAACATAAATAAAAACTCAATTATCCCAAAAATTCCAAAATTTTGACATTCTCTATAAATTAGTTTTCCCAAGTAAATAAAATAATTCTATAACTTGAGAGTTAAAACTACTCATATATATTTCCATGAACTTATGGTAAATTGTGATCATTTACCATAAATCGAGTTGAAAATTCAATTTAAATATGATTTAATTATTTTATTAATATGTTTTTGGCATTTATAATAACAATTAAACAGTTTCATTTTGTAATTTTTATTGCAAGCTTGATGAATATTTCATTTCATGACCACTCTAGACATGGATTTGATTAAAAAACTCTAATTAAATCTTGCTGATGAATTCTATAATACTAAATAATTATAACCTTTATTCCCTATATCACTCTAAGATTTCATCAATTAAGTAGTATTATACATTTTAGGCTCCTTTCTAGAGTTATAAATGGCCTTGAGGCTTTCCAGATATGATAATACAAACCTAAAAATGTAATATTCGACCAAAAGTTTTTGGTTAAAATATTAAATGGGTCATTTCTGAAATACTAATCAATTTTTAGGTTAGGATTGAACAGTAATTATTAACCCTACTCATGACCCAACCATCCTAAGAATATTATATTCTACTAATAATTTCAATTAATAAAAAAATTAAAAAATATACTTTTAAATAATAATCATTATATATTTTAGTTAATATAATATTAATTTAAGGATTTATTAATAAAACGGTCATCATGGATAATTTATACAAGCTTAGTTTTAGGTTTTTTATAGTCTAATTAGTAAATAGTTTAGTGTAAGAAATGTTTTATTACTGAGGTAAAAAATAAACACAAATTAGATAGGCTTGACCTGTGCACACATTTATTCTCAATATCACACAAAATAAATATGTATTAATATAATATTCAATTTAAAACATCATATATATATATATATATCCTATAAAATGTTGATTCATTTTTAAATAATAATGATCCTCTTAAACCTCTTACCATGTGTTTGGAAAATAATTTCGGTACCGAAAACATTTTGGAGTATAAAATGGTATTTATATAAAATATATAGTTTTTAAAAAACATTCCCTTGAAATTTAATAGATAAAAAAATCTTGAAATTAATTATTTAAATTCCTAAATGGATATCAGGCTTCGAAAAATAAATTAAAATAATCAAGGTTAAAAAATGGATAAGTAGTGACACCATGATACACTATATGGAATCATTAGAAAAAATATGAAATCTATTTATTTAATACTCAATTGACCCAATTATAGAGGGGGTGTACCCAAGAATGAGTTTTCATATCCACCCTAATATGAATATATATATATATATATATATATATATATTTAATTGATCTTGGTTTGTACTTTTTCACTATTTATTGGGGTGAGTTCTCATTTCCCTTTGTTATTCAATAGAGTATTTCACCATAAGGTTCATTTTAGAAAACCATAAAATTTTTATTCTATAAAATTTTTAGATTCTTCACATTTTTTCAATTGAAAAAATGATTCGGTTAGAAAAAAAATTAACGATCCTAGTTAAATTTGTTAAATTTGGTGTCCTAAGACCAACATATTATAATTTCATTACATGTATATCCTATGTATTGAATATATATTTAATGTCTTATTACATATTTTCAATTTTTTCTATGTGGATTTAATGTAATAATGTTCTATATTATTTTTCAAATTGATAAGGTCATAGAAGTTCTCTACTATAATTAGAACCTTGATGTGATATAAAAATACTCTTAATATAGTTCTACGATTGGATAATGTACTATGATGGGACATGTAGTATTTATACCATCACGTGTGATTTCTCGTAAATTAATGGGACTTAATTTCATGAAGTTTGCAGTTGGTAATGTCTATGATGGTAAATTATGATAAAATACCCACCTGTAGAAATTCCAAATGTTTTGGTGTCATCATATATTCTTATATGAGAGCACGTGTAATGGTCTTTAAAATTTAAGATTATCATTAATATTTTTCATGTCTGGCACACATAGATTTACTAACCAAAATTGTCATGCCATATGTTGGAAAGAATTAGGGTATATTGGGTGCATCGCGATTTACATGTGATTAATTGATAATTCGAGGAAGGATTTCTCCCTTCTATATTTATAGGAGATGATATCTCATCCTTTTGGTTGGAATAAATCTTTCTCAATAAATTCTATGGCCATGGTGTAACAACATGTTTATTTCAAATAGTTAAAGAAGTATGTATCAGGTAAATAGGTTGATGAAATATTCGTACAACTTGATTGATGATATATTATGAAAAATATATTATATTTCTCAATGAGAATTCGTATGTGATTATTAAAATTTCTAAATTAAGTTCTTTCTCTTAGGTTACTTGACCCATTTCTAGATAGTAATCTTAGACTTTTGGTAAGCCTGTTTAATACCAATGAGAAGGAATCCAATAGGGTCAGACACTATGTGTTTCCATTGATCTTGATTAAATTCAATTTGAGTTTAATTAATGAAATAAAAATTATTATCAACTCCAAGTAATAATTTTATTCAATTTATATTGATCACATAAACTAAATAAATATTTATTTTTAGATATTTGAATAGAAAAAATATATTTTTATTTTATTTAATATTTTATAAATATTTATTCACTGGTAAATGAATGGAATATTTATTTGAGAATAAAATATTTATTGGGGTGTTAAAAAAATTTAGGAGGAGTTCGAATGGATCAAGACTGTATCTGGTGAAAAATATTAGTTAAGAATCCAATTAAATAATATTTGTTATTGTGCAAGTTGGAATGCACCAAAAAATAATATTAATAAAAATAAAAATATTATTATTATTATTATATTGGATGGTGTTTATTAATGGTTAAAATTGTTTTTTAATGGTGAAAATGAAATTAAATAATATTTTAACCTAATTAATAAATCTATAAATAGACGGCTAATTCAATTGTGTAGAGTATCCAAAAATTAGAATATAAAATTTTTTCAGACAAAATAATTCTCTATAGACTTCCCTTCTCTCTCCCTCTCAAAAAAACCACAAGATATATTTATTCAAGACCAATGAACGAGAAATAAAGAATGAACATTGCAAGAAATTAAACTCACTGTGCTAGAAACCAGAGATTGAGTGGTATTGCTCGAAGATCATAGGAGCACTTCTTTATCACTGAAAGAGATATTATATCCTTGGATACTCATAACACAATGAAGGTAATCTGAAATGAAAATTTTAGATGATCATAATTCACTAATGAATAAAGCTACTGAGATCGGGTAATTATTTCGTCAAATAATAAATAAATAAATTATAAATTTGATGTGAAGGTTCATCACTATTTTTTGTAAAATGATTATTAAAATAAATTTTAATATATCTTCCACCACTGCACACTACTACTATGCCCATA
The DNA here is from genome assembly GCA_963277665.1 of Viscum album. Taxonomy (NCBI): domain Eukaryota; kingdom Viridiplantae; phylum Streptophyta; class Magnoliopsida; order Santalales; family Viscaceae; genus Viscum; species Viscum album. Next base: position 515,416,194 of record OY728131.1, read on the forward strand.
ACATACAAGTTGTATTAAAGGGGTGGAGTTTAAATTTATAATTATTTATTTGACTATTGATCGATGCATAATTGTGGATAGATTTTCATTTCATGTTATTTATTCTTTAATAAAATTTAAATTAGCATGTTATTGACATATAAATCATGTTTTTTCAATGTTTTGTTTTCTTAAATTTCTAAGAACAATTGAAGAATGACCAGAGATTCCATTGGGAAGTTCCAAATATTTGGCCGATAAAACTGGGTTACACAGTGTATAGCAATAGTGAATGTTGTGTACCTATACAAATTTTACATAGATTATCCAAGCAATTAATTAAATGATACACATTTATTGCACGATGTTTGTTGAATAGGTCGACCTGACACATAAGAAAAAGATATATGTCATGCATTTTTCTTTTACATGCCATGTAGTCTGGTCAAGTTAACAAACCAAAGCCCCAGGCATTTGACTTGTATACATTACCACTGAGGTACAAGGAATGTAGCTAGACTGTATATGCCGTGCAATCTCCCATTAAATGGAAGAATTGAAAATCACATTATATTGAAAATTGTAGCACACAAATATTATTTTATTGATTGGAACACGAATGTGTGTTTGAAAATTTAATAATGTTTTCAAATATTATTAAATTCTTAATTAATTTATAATAATTAATATGAAATTATTGGTTCATCTATTTATATTACATGAATGAAATAAGTGATGGCTATCTCTCAATTGTGTTTGAATTACAATTAAGATGAAATGTAATTAATTAATTAATTAATTAATGTAAGCATGTTCATCTTAAATAATAATGAACAAATAAAGAACTGAATGTTATCCAGTTAATATTGTATAACAATTTCGTGTATAACCATTAATGGAATTGAAAAATTCCTATGTATGTGATTGATGTTTTAATTTTATTTATTGTATGAGTTTTCAATTATTTATTATTAAATTAAATTTTATGGTTTGTGTGTCATCTATCAATCCATTATTATGTAGGAAATGCATGTTAAAGGATATTTATGTAATCCCCATTCTAACCAATCACTTAGTTCCCCTCACCTGCATGTGAGTCATAAATACATGTAATTAATATAATATCCCAATGTGTGTTGAGGAAGTTCAATATAGAACCATTATGATGCCAACTCAGGTGATACATTGGTAGACATGTGGAATGTTGTAACTCATTCCAAGCTAGAAAAAATGAGTAATTTCCCTTATGTCATAGGTTGATTTAATGTCCATTCAATGAATCAGTCATTTGATAAATCTCATGAATAGTTCATTGAATTTTTTTTATTTCTATCTATCAAATTATTTATTTTATGAATTCAAGGCCGTGGTCAGATAAAAAAATGAATTGTTGCAAAAATAAATAATTTAATTTAATATATTATGCATAATTTTTTTTATCTAGAACTGTTAATTAATTAAGTAACAACCATTTAATATTAAAAATACATGTAAAGGATAAGATAAGATAAAATTTATAAATAATAAATTAAAGAAAGGAATTATTCATGAATTTTTTTTCCATCATGAATAATTAATTAATTAACATCCAGTTAATATTAAAAAGTCATGTAATGGATGAAACAAGATAAAATTTATCCATAATTAATTAAAATCCCCCAACCAAGTATTACTTCTTACCAAGACTTCTGTAACTTGATAATAAGCAAAAATAAATAAAAATAAGTGTTTAATCAACCATTTTTGGGACAATTACTTTTATAAGGGGAGTTATTATGATGTTTTTGGGTTCACATAACCATTTTAAATCAATAGGAGTAGATGTTTCTTGAATTGGTGTAATTTAGAGGTAAGTTTTGTGTAAATACATGTCAAGATTTTAGGATTAGGGAATCCACTCAATGGATCAAAGAGTTATAAACACATAGTTGGAAAAGACTTGCCTTCCTAAATACCTTCAAGTAGCCTGACCAACTATTTTTAAAGTTATGTGAAGGCGTATATAGATCATTTACACTAGAATATTGAAGAAACTAGACATTCCATGTTCAATGGTGAGGGAAATTGGGACTTGATAAAATAGTGGGAGATATAATATTGTCAATTAATTTATTATTTATCACATAATATAAAATATATAAATTACAAATAATCTGATATTTTTAGTTATATAGTAAAATTTAAATATCATCATCCACATTATTCATATGATCAATATTTGATAAAGTCAACCAATTGACTAGAAGTAACCTCTAGAAATGTTATATACTCCTTAGAGTTGTTCTACACCATGAATAGAAAGATTATGTAATATAATCCTCAATACCTAATCTGCCTGCTAAAGAGGAGAGTGATGGAGTGTTCCTTGTATATGAAAATTATTTAAGAAATATGGTTGATGTTCAATTTTGATGATCTCATAATTATTTAGTGAACTTACAAAGTCTCATGAAAACATTGATGAGTATAGCATGCTTGAGAACCTTCGTAGTCTTTACGGGGAGAGATCTAGATAAGAATGGTTTTATATTTCCAATACAGTCATATATAGAAATATTAGAGAGGCTTCCTTAACTACGCTTAATTTATTCAAGCTCATTGGCTACATTGAGTGTCTGGATGTTACAGGGATTAATATCCCTGAAGAAATAGGAACTAATCTCATTTTGTTATCACTTAATGATATATTTTCCAACATTGTTGTAAGTTTTTATAAGGAAAACACGGAGAAGTATATGGCATATCTTATCACACTTATTCTTCATGTAGATAAATATATGAAGCGTGAAAATAATTCCATCCTTATGGTGATCAAATAGAAAGGGAAAGAGAATAGATTTAATACCAAATATTCTTCACACCCTTCCATGAAGAGAAATATTAAGGGGAATAAAAGAGAAAAAGATACTTCCTATTTCAAATGTGGCAAGAAGGTCCACTAGAAGAAAATTTATACCCAACCAAAGAGGAAAGGTGAAGCTTAATGTGTGTTTTTTATTGGGAGAAATTTATTTGTTTCTAAAAATTGGGTATTAGATATAGATTTTGGTGATCACATATGTATTAAAATATAATAACCAAGTTGATCTAGGAATATTGACCAAGGGCAGGTTGATCTATGAACAACCAATGGAGCTAAACATAATGTTATAGCTATCAGGGAATACCACCTCACGTTGTTGACCAAAATGATCTTGGTTTTGAAAGGTTGTTATTGTGTTCCATATGTTACCAATAAAATTATTTATATATCCACACTTGATACATATGGATTTATTTTTTAAATTTGTGAAAAATTATTTCTTTGTTATAAATATACCATTTATTATGGTAAGGAATATTTATGTAACGGTCATTATGCGTTGTATTACATGAACGAAGAAATTGAAATCAAAAATGAAGATAATTCTCAATGATCAAACCAAAAACAACTTTTGCATCACTATCTAGTTTATGTAAAATAAAATAATTTCACTAAATTACATCCAAACAAATATTTATATTTTTTTGAACTAAACCACTTGGTGTATGTCATGTTTTTTTACATAGTAAAATGGGTAAATCCCTATTCAGTGGTAAATATGAAAGGGACAAATTGATTCTTGAATTAGTTCATACCGATGTGTATGGTCTAGTTCCTGTTGAAGAAAGGGGTGGGTGATCATAAATTATAACTTTTTTCAAATGATTTTAGTAGATGTGGATATGTATACCTGATGATTTATAAGTTGGACTCTTTTTATAAATTAAAGGAAAAAATGAGAATTATGTTTAGAACCACCTCTGTAATAAGATTAAGAAACTCCACTTAGACTATGGTGGGGGTATCTTAATCAAGACCCCATTGATTACTTACATTAGTTTGGGATCTTATCCCAAATCACTCCTCCTTATATGCCTCAATGGAATGGTTTAAGATAAAGGTGTAAATGCACCTTGTTGGACTTGGTGAGATTAATGATGAGTCATACGAGTCTTTCATTATCATTTTAGGGATACACGTTACAAACAAAATCGCATATAATAAACAATGTACCCAAAATATTGATACTTAGTATTCCATATGAATTTTGGAGTGTAATAAAAACCATGGTATAAAATTCACATGTGTGGGGAAGCAATGAATTTGTTAAGGCCTCTTTAGGTAACAAATGTGCACCCAGAGGCACAAACAATACATTTATAAGATACCCCAAGGAAACAATGATATATTACCTATATGAACCCTTATAAAGACAGGTTATAGTGACAAGAAACACCATATTTTTTAGGGGAGACATATCTAAAATAGATATTCGAAGTTAGATAATATTTGATGATGTTAAGGCTCAATGTACATAAGAGTTGGTACAGGAACATATTCCCAAAATCCCAATGGATGATTAAACTATTTATGAGACACAAGTACTATGTAGGAGTACAATATAGATTATAAGACCAGAAAATTATGGTTTTATAGTAATAGAGGATGGTGACTCATTATTTGTTGATAATAACGATCCTCTAACCTACAAGGAAGAAGAAAGTGACATAGATGTTTCCATGTGGTAAAAATTCATGAATTATAAAATGATGTCATGTACCAAAACCAAGTCTATATTTTGGTATATAATCTAGTTTATATAATGATAATTAGTTTTAAATGGTTATTCAAGAAGAAATTGAACATGGAAGGACAATTATTTACCTATAAGGCACAATTGGTAGCAAAAGTGTTTCAATAGTTTCAAGGAATTGACTATAATAAAAACTCTTCACTAGTTCCAATGATAAAATACATCATAAGTATACTTTTCATTATGAATTACCATGATTATGATATTATTAAAATGGTTATCAAAAGAGCCTTTCTTAAAGGGAAAATTTTGGAATACATCTTTATGAAACAACTCCGAGGGTCTGTGACTCCAAATGATTCTAATAAGATATGAAATTTACAAAAATACATTGAGGGATTAAAGAAAGTATCTCAGTAATAGAACATTTGTTTTGATGAAGTGATAATAGAATTTGGTTTCAAAAATAATGAGTGTGATTCTTGTTTCTATAAATAGTTTAGTGGGAGTGAATAAATTTTCATAATAGTATATGTTGATGACATATTACTCATAAAAAATAAAATACAAGTCTTACAGTCTATTGAGATGTGGATGAATAAATTCTTGTACATGAAGGACTTGGGTGAAGAAACAAATATTATTGGTATCAAGATTCACTGTGAAGGATCCAAGAGATTGATTGGCCTAAGTCAAAGTACATACATTGATAAGATACTAGAGAGACTCATTATGAAACAATACAAGAGGGGATAGTTTCTAGTGTCACCTAAAATTTGTAATTCTAGGAAAACATATACTTAGAAACCTGAGTAAAGGTTTAGAATAGAAAGGATTCCATACACATCAAAAATTAGGTAATCAAGTATTATATTCCAAGTTATAGGATAGATGTTGCTTATGAATTTTGTGCAATAGGAAGATATCAAGATGATGTAAGTGACAACTATTGGTGGTTAGTAAAGACTATACCTAAGTATCTAAGGAAAATTAAGGATATGTCACCGGTCTATTAAAGATATGAGGAAATAAACATCATAGAATATAAATATTTTAGCTTTGAAATTGATCAAAATGACATGAAGTCACAAATGATATACATTCTCACTTGGAATGGAGGTGTCATGAGATGGAGGAGCTCAAGGAAGGGTATATTCATAGATTCTACAGTAGAGACTAACTATATTTTTGCTTTTGAGTTAGCTAAAGAAGTAGTATTAATGTGAATATTTATCCAATATCTTGATGTGGTACCTAGTAGTAATGATCTTATGACAGTCTATTGTAATAATACTCCATCGCTGGCTTTGGAAAAAGAGCCACATCCACATTAATAGATGAAGCACATAATTTGTAAGTAACATATCCTTAATGATTTTTTTAATAGAGGTGTGGTTGAATTGATTGTTATTTGTATTAGAGAAAATATGGTGGACCCCTTTACTAAATCTTTGACTTGGAGAAAAACATGATTATCATGTGAGATCTATCATATTGAAAATCGCAGGTAGTTGGATCGAGTTCAAATGGGATTTTGTTAGAGTTGGTTTCCTAGGAAAATATGATTATATTTTGATTACAAGTATATTCGATGTATTGAATAATAATTTAATGGCTTATTATATATTTTTAATTTTTTCTACATGGATTTAATGTAATAATGTATTAGTGTATTTGTTGCATTGATAAAGTCATATCAGTTCCCTATTATTATGAAAATTATGAAGTGATATAAATATGTTCCTAATATAGTTCTATGGTTGGATAACGTACTGTGATGGGAAACATAGTATTTAGACCGTCTAGTGTGAGTGCTTGTAAGTAAATGAGGCTTCCTCTCATGATGTTCACTCTTGGTAATCTCCATGATAAAAGACTATGAGAAAAAACCCACTAGTAAGAATTCTGTATGTTTTGGTGTCATTTGATATTCTTATCTATGAGCTTGTGTAATACTCCTTAGACTTGAAGATTATCATTAATATATTTCCTGACTCACACACTTATATTTACTAACCAAAATCATCACACCATATGTTTGAAGGAAGTGGGGTATGTTGGGTGTGTCACAATTGACATTTCATTAATTGATAAGTTGGGGAAGGATCTTTTTTCTTCTAAATCTATAAAATCTGATATTCCAAACTCTTTATTGTAATAGAACCATCACATTAAATTCAAAGGCCATGGTTTTATGACATGTTTATTTTAGATAGTCAAAGAAAGACATATCAAGTAAATAAATTGATGGCACCGTTGTGCAACCAGCTTGATGAGATATTTTGATAAGATATTAAATTACATAGGTATTATTAATATGTGATTTTCATCATTGTAAAATTATGTTTTTTCTTGGGTTCCTTGACCCATTTCAAGATAGTAATCATAGACTTTAGGCAAACCCAACTAATGCCAAAAAAAATATTCATAAAAGTCTACACACTAAGTTTTTATGTTGATCTTGATTGAATTATATTTGATTTTAATTAATGGAATAAATATCATTCTCAATTCTGAGGAATAATTTTATCCAAGTTGTATTGACTGCATAAATTAAATAAATATTTTTTCACCGAAATGTGAATATATATATATATTATTTAATATTTAATAAGTATTTATTCATTTTTAGGTGAATAAAATAACTATTTATGAATAAAATATTTATTCGAGAGTTAAATAAATTAAATAAAAGTTCTAATGGATTAAGACTATGTCTGTGGAGACTTTTTAATTAACAAGATGGTTAAATAAATAGTTGTTATTGCGCATGTTTTCTCTTACCACAAAATAATAATAATAATAATAATAATAATAATATTATAATAATAATAATAATAATAATTATTTTGTGGAATAGCATATATTAAAGGTAATGAATATCATTTAATGGATGGAAAGTAATTAAATTATATTTTAATCTAAATCCTAACTCTATAAATATACAACTATTTATATTGAGAAGAGTATCCAAAAATTGAGAATAGAGAATTATTGTTCACAATGAATTCTCTCTCAACTCATCCCCTCTCCCTATAAATAATGATAAGCACAATAGATATTTATTCAATACTAAATAATGATGTATCAAGAACAAACAATGAAAGACATTTTTCTCACCATGGTAGCACCCAAAGATCAAGTTGTATTACTCAGAGATCACTGGAGCACACATGGAACTGCTATAGGGATTCTATACTTTGATCCTCATTGTGTAACAAATGTAATATAAAAGGGTCTTTTCAGATGATCAACATTCAAAAATAAAGAAAGTTCCTAACCAAAGGTATTTATTTCTTCAATTATTAAATAAATTAATTATAAATTTGACATGAAAGATCCTCACTCCTGGTTTTAGGTGATGGTTATTAAAATGAATTTTAATATAGCTGCCACCACTGCATGCTTCTACAGTAATCGTTACCAATAAAATTTTAGTAAAATAAAATAAATGATTTAATAATTTGTAAAAGTGAAGAAATGAATATAAATGATTACGATTTCTACCATTATTTTTAGATCAATAATAGAGTAAAAAATTTATTTTAATTTATATTTTTTAAATAATCAAAATAAATTTTTTTGTGATACATGATGAAAATAAGGGTGATATTGGAATTTTAATAAATGAAATAATATCCATCAATATTTCCTTCTAAACCACCATAATTTTGGGGTGATTTGCAGCATAAAATGGGAAATAAAACTATTTCTCCCTATCTCTATCCCTATAATTTATCACCACTAAATTTCAAATCACTAAATAGAAGAAATAAATTCCCTCCATACTTATCATTTTTATAAAATCTACCCTACCAACCAAACCATTACGATTAGATCCAAACACTCTTGAATTATTATTATAAAAAAATTGGTTCAAATGTGACCATATCATTGGGGACTTTAAAATACCAAACAATTTTATTCTAAATTCACTGAATGTAAATTGTTTATAAAGTTTTCTAAAATGAAAAATTAATTAAATGAAAATAATTTATTTATTTTTACTTTTTATAAAGTAATTCATTAATCTATTTAAAAAGAAAACATTACTAATGTTACAACATAATTATGTCTGATGAAAAAATTCCATAACTATTATCTGAACTTAATGTTGTTACTCATTTATAAATATTTTTTTGCAGCGTTTAATTTTGTGATCTGGTGGTTATGATGTAGTTTTTTGAAACTCTACAATTTATTAAAATGATTCCTTCAAATGAAATATATTTCAAATAATAACTAATATTTATTTTTATGATTTGATCACAACAATAATGATGAAATTTCAATCTTTCATCAAATAAAAGGTTGGATGGTAAATACAACCTCCTAAGAAAAAATCATGAAAATGAAAGTATTACATCAAAACCATTAAAAATAAAATTCAGCTATAAATTAATTAAAAAAATCAATAAAAATGAGTTTTTAATTAAGTTACACTACTTAAGTATAATTATTTATATTCTATCCAATTTTTAGACTCTTTAACCTTAAAAAACTGAATAGCACAATAACAAAAAGTGTTAAATTTAAAAACTACCAAATAAACCCATAAAATGAATAAACAAGAATCTATATCTTTTTATTCATATCTAAAAATAACTAAACCATCATTGGTGAGAATATTATAACACATTAAGGACAAAAATGAAATTTACATGGGCTGTAATGAATACTTTTAAAAAACATGATACTCCACTATATCCCTACCATTAAGTTCATCATATTCAATATTTAATTTCTTTAAAATGATAAAATATGACTATTTTCAACACATATTCTAGTGTTGTGTGTCGTCCTTCCATTTGGTGAAAAAAAATATATTTGTTTCCGTACATATTTTCTTTCCAAAGGATGGATTATTCCATCACATTAATCAGAAATTTCATCTCCTTGATAAAAATAGGATGATGGGATGCTAGTTCTTCCTTCCATGGATTCCTCCTTAGGGACCATCACCTAGTCCTGGTCTCCATCATGGATTTAATTCATGTTTATAAAACTTGTTATCAGTTCCATCCCTAGGTGGATTCCTTTTAATTACATTACTTCAATCTCAATATTGAATTAACCATCAATTAGAGAAGATAGTAGTTTTGTGAATGTCTCTAAATCTTTTGACGATGGGTAGGTTGGGAATCTGTAAAATATTCCTCTTTTGAAGTCGATGTCATCTTATATAAGGAATCATAAGCATGGAAACTAAGGCATATTGTTTCGATCTTGAGGTAGTTGATGCGATGGGAGTAAGTATTCTATATATTATTATCATGGAAATACCATGTTTATTGTATGGTGTAGGGGTCCTGGATCATTCCATAAGTTTAATGTCTTGTGGTTAAATATTGGTCATATATTTAACTTATTCTGGGGAAAGGTGGGTCATAGTTTTGACATATTTTGGGTAAATTTGGGTGGCTATGTGTCTTCCTAGGGTGGAATATGATCATGCTTAAGGGTTTGGTTAAATGCATCCCCAAGAGGGAGAATTTCACACTTGGAATTTGGTGAAGTGTGTCCCCAAGGGGGGATATTTCACACTACGAATTTGGTGGAGTGTGTCCCTCAATTGGGAAGATTTCACACTTGGGATTCAGTTGAGTGTATCCTTAGTGGGGATTATTTCCAAACAAGGATTTAGTGGACTGTGTCCCCAAGGGAGAGTTTTACAGTTGGGATTTGGTAGATTGTGTCCCTATGGGGGGGTTTCTCACTTATGAGTTTGGTTAAGTATGTCCCCAGGGATAAGATTTCACACTTGGGATTTGGTGGAGTGATTCCACAGGGGGGGATATTTCATACATGGGAGTTTTATTAATTGTTTACCCATGGGGGGGGGGAGATTTAACAATTGGGATTTAGTGGAGTGTGTTCCTAAGGTGTATGATTTCAAAATTGGGAGTTTGGTTAAGTGTGTCCCTAGGAGGAATATTTCACACTTGGGGGTTTTGTGGTGTATGTCCCCAAGGGGAAAGATTTCACACTTGGGATTTGGTGGTGATATTAGGTAGTCAATATTGAAGATTATGGGGTAGAATACATATGCTGTTTAAGATTCAGTGATCAAAACCCATGTAGTTCAATGTTATAGTTTAAGGCTGTGTGATAGGACTGTTCCTGCAGTTTAATGTCATGTGGTATAGACTCTAATGTCATGGAAAGAGTGTTAATGAGGGATGGTGTGGGGATTGAACATATGGGATGACCAAATTAGGTTTATTTTTTTGTTCCTTCCTTTTAAATTAATTTTTAGATTTTTGTGGTTGAAGGTGATCAGGGGAATTTTGAGGAGTTTTCAATGGAGGTTGGAGGTGCACTAAAACTACTGCAAGAAATACACTTCATGTATTGTATACACAATGTAAAATAGTGTTTCACAGCTTGTAAAGTTAGTGAGTTTAGGGCTTTTAAATTTTCATATGGGGGAATTTGAGATAAATTACATTTTGTGTAAATGGAATTCATGAAGTGTATTAATTAAAGGTTGAGGCGAGGTGTTTTTCAGAGAAATATAGAATTTTTAGAAACATGAGGATTTCACATTGTGTAATGGTTATACGACATGATACAAGTTGGATTATAGGGTTTCTGGTCTTTTCATAGATGAATAAGATTCATTTGGTTGTACCCCTTCACCCCCCTCATTCTAGATGAGCCTTAGGCGCACCGAGGAGACCAACAATACCTCTTCTCCCTTGTTCCATTTGTTAGTTCCAATTGGTCTTCAATGAAGATATGTGGTAATTTCTTGTCCTTTCAGGGTGGTTTTCTACAGTTCTTCTTTTTTGAACCTGTTTTGGTAGTGTGGTTCTATTGTAAGTCATTATTAGGGAAGTTTTTATGTATATTTGTGGTTGTGTATTTTGTTCCATGGTTTCCCATGTGTGTTTTTGGTTTTTGGAAATTTTATCATCATTCTAAAATGTGCAGCGAGTTAGTAAATCTTTTTTGGAGTAGGGAATACCTCAATTATCTTTATTTTATATCATATTAGAGGGGATAATTTTTTATCTATAGTTGATGGTTATTATATCTTAATTAATGATAAATAATTGGTTAAATTAAAATTGTAGTGGTAAAGGTGTTGGATTCTCATGATTTTATAGCTTTGATATTTTATTGATATTAAGAATTGTAAAAAATTGATGCCCCACTGCAAATTGTAGCCATTGGGGGATATTTTATGTTGGATGATAGGTTTTGTGACTGTTGTGTCTGATGTGATTGTTGTGATATGAAACTAAAATGTAAATTGGACAACCATTTATATTTGGATAATGGAATGGGTTTCCTAGGACTATAGTGTGTGTGATAACTCTGCTAAAATATAGTGTAATGTGATACAATTCCATTTTTTAAATCTATAAAATGATCATTATGCATTGTAAAGTGCGAGTGTTTTTTGGGTTGGTGATTTTTCTTTGTAATGCGATGTGGAGGTGATGGTTGAGTTTTTTTTCCATGATTTTGTGGAAGTGAGGTGGTTGTTGTTATTTGGTCATGTTTTTGGGGCGGTGAGGTGGTGGTTTGTTTGGACATGCTTTTGGTTAGGCGAGGTGATGGTGTGATATATATGATGGTGTACTTCTGATTTGTGGTTATGATATTCTAGATTCTTAGGTAGTGATGGAATAACTATTTAATAATTATTTAAATGGATGGGGTTAGGTTTGGTTAATGGGAAGGAATTTATTAATAAAAAACTAAATAATTGTTTGTGTGGTTAAATGTGGTTTATACTTAATAATGAAATAAATGGGATGAATAATGAATTTGGTTAGTTATAGGATATGTGGCTTCGGGTATGTGTGGTGTTACTCATTTATAGGTGGCATCGAAAGTGGGGATGTTTTGAGATTGTTAAATATTTTTGTGAAACCATGCACTAGTATTGTGTGTGGCTATATGTATATACTTTTATATTGCTTGTGATTTCTATATGCACCCCACCCATGCCGGACACTATGTTCTAATACCCACATAGTCATGAGGGGAGTGTTTTTTCTGACATCTGATGAGGAATGATGGATGCTTACGCACTCTTTCCAGCATTCTCTTCAAGGTGACACAGGTATTTCATAGGTTTTGATGGTTGGAGGTTATATAGTGCACTAGATAGTGGTAGTGATATCACATGTATCATTAGAAGAGATTTGTTTTATTCATTCTTATAGGAAGTTAAGCCTAGGTGTCTTCAAGAAATATGTGACAAAGGTCAGGTGTCTTTGGGAATGATGTGATGTAGCCCTGGTGTCTGCGGGCATGATGAGATGTGATGAGGTGGATTATTGTGGGGGTCATGCATTGTAGGAGGAGGTATGTGGTTTATGTCCTTCAAGCTCATGATACCCTTTTACTCTGGTTTTGGTTTTGATGATATGGACCAGGTGTTTTGGGGAGAGATGTGATGTGGCCGTGGAGAGATCAGGTTTTTTTGAGTGAGATGTGATTTAGTCGTTCTTGTGGAGAGGTGAGCCCAAGTTTCTGTAGGCATGATGTGATGTGATCATTCTTGTGGGGAAGTGTGGCATATAGAATATATGGGATCATAAAGATGTATAACTTTGGGGTATGAGAGTGTCATTCCAATAAGAAAGTGGCACAGGATAAATGTTATCAATATTGTTCTTATAATGTTGTTGTGATTAGATTCCATTATTTTATGAGCATGATTTGTTGAGGTAGGGATACATATAGGGCCTTTTAAGTTGTTGTTGTATTTTTTTTCTCATGGGTTCATGAGTATGATTCTTTTATATGTGTATAAGAGTCTTTGGTTTTCCAACTGAGTATACTTGTATGATCACCCTATGCCTATAAAACTATTTTTAGGGTTTTAGTAGGATTATAGAGACCATACTATACATTATTATCTTAGAATATGGGTAGATTTTGTGTAACTACCATAGATTTTATTTTTGAGTATTTAATTCAGAGGCATTTATCTTTGTCTGATTTATTTATACATCCAAGTGCCATTTTTTTATTCTTTTTATATTATGACATGTTGTTTTTTGTGGTTGAGTTATATTAACTCCTGATACTATTTTAGTATAAAGGGTAATGCCTCCAATTTCATGAATATTTTATACACTCAGTGCTACTCTACAACCCAGGGCCAGCTGGAGGTGGGACTTAGGGGTCATTATATCTCTCCCCTCCTTACGGTATATTTGGATGAAGGGGTTGTGATGGAGTGTTAATAGTGGGATATTTGAGGGAGATGAAGGTGTTTGGAGTTAGACATTGTGATTATTGAATGTGTTGATTTGGAAGTATTTCCATTTAACCTTGGTGTATTATATAATCTAGGGTGACAAGCTAGGACATAGTATTTTTTGTTTCATCATGATCCAGTGTAAAGACTCTGAGCTTATTGATCGACCAAGTGAGGTGGAAAATTTTTTAGGGTAGAGACCTAGGAGAGGTACATAAAACATGATGAATTTTGTTATTGTTTTAATTGTGATATTTTTTTATGGTTAAAATGACTAAAGTGGATGAAAATGAATCTAAATAAAATTCTATACTACCTAAATAAGAAAATTATTGTTTTCTTTTCAGCTATGGATCCAGTTCGTCGCCCGTATGAGGCTCATAAAGTTGAGGTTCATAAGGATAATTTATTTTATCACCATAGGATTGATCCAATAGAGGAGGATGAGTCTTGGTAGAGGTAATTTCATGATTTTCAGCATCATACTTTGGTTAAGTATGAGGGAATTATTTCTAATGTGGAGATAAGGAGATGGATATAGGATCTTGAGATCGCTTTTAGTGTTATCTAAGACCATATGGAATACTGGGTCACTTTGGTAGTTAGTAATATGTGTGGATTTGTGCCTAAGTGGTGGAAAAATTATCTTATCGAGTGGAAAGTGGAATATCATTCACTGGTATACTTTTAGAAAGAGTTTTGGGAAAAGTTCCTTTCATTAAAAGTGAAGTCAGTAAAGAGGTAGAATATTATTTCTCTTTAGTAGGGGAGAATGTTAGTACCAGATTTAGGAATCAAGTTCAAGGACCTAAATTTTTTCATAGATCATTTTATCGATGAGGAGTCTCATTGTAAACATCTTTAGGAGCTACTCTATCCTTTTATCAAGTATGAAATCACTCCTGTTACTTTTCCAACATATCTGGAGGGCCTAAATAAGATGTAGGTAATCTAGAAGATGCACTCACAATGATGTTTTTTGTGGGAGGGGAAGATTCAGGGTTTATCATGGATCATAGTTTTTAGTGGATTTTATGAATATCTTGGACCATTTAGGTTTAAACTACATGATATACAACATCAGTAAATTCTTTTCCATCCTTCTGGGGCCAGTGGTTTTCATGATATTCATGGGGGATTTATGCTAGTGTGATTTTTTTGTGGTGTATGGGGCCATCATCAAAACTAGTCTGAAATGGTCCTCTAATCTCAGTGTAGTGGAGGTGGATAGGTTCAATTTTAGCCTCAGTATCAGCTTCACGTGATTTCATTTTAGCAATAGGGGAAGAAGGATTATTCTTTTCTAAGGGGATATGGTGTAATTATAGTCCAAAATCACGATTTTACTCACTTCCAGGGACCTCTACTTGAGTGTGGATATAAAGGTGGTCCTCGGTAGGGAGGTATAGAAATTGGGTGTGGTATGTTTCACACAACATAGGTAGTAGTTCCATAGGGTTGAGAGAACACCAGAGGTATGATCAGTCTATTTAGTACTCTTATTTGTGCCTAGTTTGATTCAATAGATTCACAATCCTTTGTTGCATCCACTCTAGTCTATTTTCTCGGATTAGACTTATATAGGATTCACATGCCACTAGTGTTTACTATGCCAGTCGGAGGACAAAATTTCTTGTCAGATGTGTGCTGGGGTTGTAGGACGATGATGGGGTCAGATCATTCCTATTGGGATCTTTTCTTTCAACATATGTAGTTATAAAATTTCATCTTCAACATATACTAGTTTTATTCCATGAATTCTGTTATCTACTATTTTCATTGGAGAGTTTTGTTCTCAGATGTGGATGGTCAATTTGTGATTTTCATTAGAAAGATGATTTATCCAGTGGGAAGTCAGTATATGGGTCCCCTTATTTCATTGTTGGATGATCTATTGGTGCAGTCAGTAGAAAATGGTATGGTATAGATTTCCAGGGTCATTGGGTTGTTTCTGGATGTTTTTTATGAGGTTGTGATGTTATCCCCTCAACATGATGTTGAGTTCAGGATATAATTTCATTCTGGTTATTCTCTGATTTTGATGGTTCCTTGATGATATTAGTATAAGGGTTTATATAGCCTAGTTTTTTACCCTGGGGTTCTCCACTCTTGTTCCCCAAGAATGAAGATGGTAGTATGAAGTTGATCATAAACTACCATTGGTTGAATCAAGTGACAATAAAGTACTCTTACCATATTCTGAATATAAGAGATATTTTCAACTAGATAAGATGGAATATTTTATTTTATAATCTCAATCTATGGGTTTGAGGGTGAAGGAGGGAGATATCTCAAAAACTGCCTTCAAATTTAGGTATGGGAATATTGAGTTCATAGTCACATTCTTCAGTGTAACAAATGTGTCATCCATGTTCATGGGGATTATGAATTAATGTTCCAAACGTTCCTAGAGTGGTTCTTCATTATATTCATCAATGATATCCAGATTTACTCGATGTTAGAGGAGGAGCATATTGATCATCATATAACTATCTTGCAGGTTCATTAATAACACCAGCTTTATGAAAAGTTGTCCAAGTTTATGTTTTTGAAATTAGAGGTGCATTTCCTTGAGAATGTGGTGTCTTAGAAGGGTGTGAAAGTTTACCCATTGAAGGGTGTGGCAGTTATTTATTGGGAAGAACCTAAGAACACGACACAGTCATAGCTTTCTTGTTCATTAGGACTGTTATCAGAGTTTTGTGCCCAATTTACCTCAACATTCATCTCCATTGATAGCTTTGAATAAGAAAGACCAGAATTTTTTATATACTAATTGTAAAGACCAAAAAATTTGAATAATATTTTGTTTCCTGAAAATGTATGTCTCACTATGTCATAATCAATAAAAACATTTATAAGTATACATGAAATGTGACCTTTGGGTTTTGAATGTTATATAACCATTGGTCTATATGACTGTTGGAAACAATAATAATTTTTAATGTTATAATTGTTGTCTAAAACATAAATAATAATTGATAATTAATTCGGAAAGAAGAGTCAATGGCCTCATTCATAAGAATCGGGTCATACGATTCCCATATATCAAGGCTTGGGAATGAGGTATCATCACTTGGCTTTGCTCGAGACCAAACCCAGACTGACCTTCAACATGTTATGTATGAACTTAATTGCCTTTGGGAGAAGTTCAAGCTCATAGAAATCACCACTCGGCCAATGTTGTCTGAGCCACACCAAGAATATATCACCATTGCACACCTTACTGTTAGGTCCTATTCAGGTGTTATAAGGGGCTATATAATGAGGCCTTAGTTACTTTGTGTAATTCTTTTGTATAAATAAAATTTATATTTCTTATTATTGTAATTTTTATTTTGTATTTCAAATGTCAAAATAAATATAGGCTGAATTTTTAAAAGTTTCATATTATTGATGAATATTGAAAAAAGAGAGTATCTTAAAATATTTTTTTTTATTTTAAATAACTAATAATGTGAAATGATTTTCAAAAAATGGACATATACAGTTATTATCAGTAAGAAATTTATAGTCTAATAAGATCAATATATTTTTTTGGTGAATAGTAAATTATGAATAGTAATATTACCATTGTAAATAGTAATGTGACCAATGGAATATTAACCTCACTTAAGAAAGTATAAATATAATTTATTCATCTTTAATGGTAATGTGATATAATAGCATAAGAAAATAACTATTTCTGAAATTATTAGTCAAGTATTAATATTTTTTCGGGTAAAAAATGATTTTACATAAAAATTATATTTATCATATTAATAATTTTTTTCCTAAAATGGAGTTCATTTTTGAATTCAGAACATCTATATATGGTTAGGGTGAATTTATGAGATTTTTATAAAATATTTTGTTCTTTGATTAATAGTAAAAATACAATTTTTGAGTTTACGGTGTGTTTTATGAAATCATAATGATGTAATATGTAATTTAGGATTTTGGTAGACTTATTTGGATTTAAATATTATATTAGGAGTCCCAAGTGGCCAAAACCATGGGAAAATACCATGGAAAATCCCATGGTTTTGCAAATACCACTAATATGGCATCCCTTTGGAAATTAATAAAATATTCCTTCACTTTTGCCATAAATACCTACACATTCCTCCATTAATTTAATTCCAAATTCCTCCTCAATGAAGATAATGTCTTTTTACCTACCAAGTATTCCTATCAAGGCTCCCTCAATCCCCCAAGGACCCAACCTTCATGTTTTTGAAGTTACTCTTCAAGGTAAGGGAACTTTTCACTCCCTTATTTTAGTCAAGACTTATTTTATGTTATGTAATTTTAATTTCAATTGTCTTAGGTTGGGGAATGTTATTATGTGTCCTTATTACTTTCCATTTTATGTCCAAATTATGATATACCCTTTCCACCCATCAATTGATTTTCTTATATTTTAAGCGACGTTGTTATGCTGGCGAATTTTCATAAAGAAAATTCTCAACTTCACTTTTTTCCATTCAAGTTCTCTTATATGTGGTATGTCTTTCAATTTTCTATACAATGTTTTTATTTACATTTTATTATGTCCCTATACTATATTATTAGACTTTTATGAATGGTGGACCAATATCCCTTCTTTTTTAATGTTTTCTAAAACCATGTTGCATAGCTGTTATACTGAAGAATATTCGTCTCAAAAACTCTCTATTTTTCTGAAGAACTTATTTTATATTTTTTATGTGATTAAAAAATATATTTTATTTATAGTTATATTCACAATGACATAAAAATGAGTTATTTAATTCTTTAATTGACATACATAATGCTCTTATTCCATTTTTGTGTGTTATAAATGGCATACAGATTGTGTTTTTAAGTACTTTTTAAAACGTCACGATTTTGATATGGAATCCATTTATTTTATTCTATTTGGGTTATTTATGATATGTTTGATTATGACCTATTTGGATCACAATAAAAATAATATTAAGGTTTATCCCTAATATATCTCCAATGTATTGGGTAAAGAAGTTAATCTCTAGATATGACATGTTTTAAGATACCTTGGTGAATAACCTTGGTAATTTTTATGACACCATGGGGATGAACCTTGGTCATCTGATTATGAATGTCTAAATTAAATGTTGTAGCCATATTTTTAATTTCTTATTAAATTTATTATTTCTATTATATGCCTCTTTATCATTCCTTTACGATATTCCCCATGTTCTTATTGATATTTCTCAAGTTCACATGTAAACTATTTCACTTGTTTTTCTTACTGGGCCTTCTGGTCACCCTTTCCTTTGATGTATGTCCCCAGGTTATGAGATGAAATAAATGTACATAAGATGAACCTTGAATAAGCCTTTCTAGTGGAATATAATATTTTTTTATTCTTTCTTTTATTATGTAACTTTTTTCCAAGAAACTATACTTTAAATATCCTCTATTTGTAAAATGAAATGAAAAGTTATGTAATAAAAAGGCGGGTTGTTGTAGTTGGTATCAAAGGATAGTTTTCTTATTTTTTGAAATTTGGATAAGAAAACCTCAAGAATAAATTTATAAAAATGTATAAATATGGGAATAATTCCTTGTATTTTGGTGAAATATTAAGTAAGTGGTTTGTGAAAAAATAAATCTATGTCTGGATACAAAAATGTGGATGTGGCTCTAGAACAAATGTATCTAGGGGAAAACCCCAAAAACAATGATTTTATATAGACTCAAATAGGAACTAGTTCACAACTATAGGCCTTGCTTAAATCTTGGTTTGACACACTTGGGGTATATGTTTTGTTAATCATAAAATTTTTATGAATCATTATGAAGAATTTATAGAGAAATATAATTGTTGTTAATGAATAATATGTTAAAGCATGAGTTTTTGAGAAA
The DNA here is from genome assembly GCA_963277665.1 of Viscum album. Classification (NCBI taxonomy): domain Eukaryota; kingdom Viridiplantae; phylum Streptophyta; class Magnoliopsida; order Santalales; family Viscaceae; genus Viscum; species Viscum album. The sequence continues at coordinate 515,435,796 of OY728131.1, forward strand.
TAAAAATCCTTTATAGTTAAAAGATTTGTAAATTAAATAAGCTTCTCACTAAGGATGTATTCTTTTATAAAATGGTGTTAAATAAAAGGAACCGTGAAAATGGTGACCGTAATGACCCATGCACTGATAACCCTCCGATGGAAGATAGAATGAAAACCTTCATGAGAATAATGAACCAACTAACTCAAGTTATGCGAAATTAATTCAATCAAGCCGAGAGAACAATTTCACCATGAAGGAAAAAACATTCTGTTGAGTTCTATATGCATCATCAACCATAAAATTTTAGTGGATCTATCGACCCATTGATTTCTTAATAGTGGATTAGCTATATCGAAAATATATTTTATTTTCTTCGATATTCAGAACAAGAGAATGTCACCCTAGCAGTTTAGCTCTTAGAGGGAGAAGCTGATCAGTGGTAGGAACTTATTAAAAAATGAGGCCAATATTGTAGGTTGAATATATGAATTTTGAAGAGTTTAGATGGATCTTATTCAATAATTATTTCCCATAATCAATGAGAACAAAAATAAAGACAAGGTTTCTCAAACTGAAGTAGAAGGAGAATGAATCTGTTGGAAGCTAAAATATGAACTTCAAAAGACATTCCCATTACACCTCAAGATTTGTCATGGATCCTAATGGGAAGGTTTATAAATTATTTGGTGGACTAAGAACTCATCTATAGATGAATCTATCCAACCAAGACTATGATAGCTATGAGGATATCATCTGGAGTGCTATGAAAGTCAACCTAGAGTTTGGTGAGACACAGTGGTCTCACAAATCCAATGACAATAAGATACTAATGGAGCCAAGCATAGGGAGGACCTTTGATCAGGGAAGATAAATCAAGAAAGTTCAATGTCCCACATGTAATAAATGTGTGAAGAAGCATTTCAGGAACTACCTACTCAGGAGCGGGAAGTGCTACAAGTGAAGAAGAGATAGCCATATTGTGCGGAATTGTCATAGTGAGGTGAAGCCTCAACTTCCCAAAACTAACGACAAAGGGAAGATGGTGAAAACCCTACCTGAATTAAAATTCTATAAGTATGTATATATTAGGAACTTTTCAAATAATTGTCGAAATCCAAGGGCAATGGAGGGGAATCACCATCAGCCTCAACAAAGGCCAAGAGAGAAAGGTTATGCTTTTGTTATCATGAAAGATGATGTTGAAGCTCCAAATGATGTGGTGGTTGGGAATCTTTTTTTTCTCACAAATATATAAAGTACATTGTTTGATTATGGTCTACATATCCCTTTATTTCCTCCATGTTTTCAGGGAATTTAGAATCAACCTCTAAATTTCATAAAGTAGAGTTATTAGTCAAGACTCCTGGTGGGATTATCCAAGCATCATCGGTGTTTATAAACTCTATTATTTACTTTAGTGAGAAAAATATTATCACAAATCAAGTAGTCACTCACATGCTAGAATTTGACATTATACTAGGTATAGACAGGATCTCAAAGTATAATGCTAAGATCAACTAAAAAAGCAAGGAAATCTTAGTAGTCTTGAATGGAAAACCTATAGTTCTCTTCTAAGGAGTGAAAATAAACCTGGTCTTTGTCTAGAAGAACCCCCTATATCCTTATTTATGGTGTTGATCAGTGAATAAAAATAAGGAAATGATAGTATAATGATAGAAAATGTCCCCATCATCCAGGAATACATTGATGTGTTTTCTAAGGAGTTACTTGAACCTCCCCCAGAAAGAGAGGTAAGGTTTTCTATTGAAATCGTACCTAGATATCATCTGATATCAAAGACTCCATACAGGATGGAAAATGTGAAGTTGGATGAATTAAAGAAACAACTTCAAGATATTTTGGAGAAGGGTTTTATCCAACAGAGTATGTCTCCTTGGTGATCACATGTTCTCTTTGTGAAGAATAAGGATGGATCAATGTGGCAATGCATTGATTATAGAGAACTGAACGAGAACATAGTGAAGAAAAAATACCCTCTTCTAAGAATTCCAAAAACCGCCCTCTGGTCAACATATGAGAATTGTGCATTTGTTGTTATGCCCTTTGGCTTAACTAATGCTCCTGCTATTTTAATGGATTTGATGAATATAGTCTTTAAGGACTACCATGATAACATTGTGATAGATTTTATTGATGATATTTTTATATATTCCAAAAGTTGCAAGGAGGATGAGGATCATTTAAGAGTTATTTTGAAAACTCTATGGAAGTAGAGGATTTTTGGAATGTTCATAAAATGTGAATTTTGGTTACAAATTTTTTTTATTGGCGAACATTGTAACCAATGATAGAATGACATTTGACCCTTCAATGTTAAAGATTATAGAGGAGTGGACACATCCTACAACAATAATTGAGACTCGTAGTTTCCTTAGATTAGTGAGATATTATAGGAGGTTTGTGAAAAAAATTCTAACTTTCTAGTCCATTAACCATGTTAACTCGAAAAGTGTTCAAGTTCATCTGGACAAAGGAGTGTGAGGAAAGTTTCCATGAGCTGAAGAAAATATTGGTAACTGCACATGAGTTAACTCTACCCTCAAGAGGAGAAGGATTCGTTATTTTTAGCGATGCATCTGTGAAAGGAATAGGTTATGTCCTCATAAAAAATGACTAAGACATTGCTTATGCATCATTACAGTTGAAGACTCATGATCAGAAATATCCTACGCATGATCTTGAGCTTGATGTGGTTGTTTTTTCTCTTAAGATATGGAGACACTCTCTTTATGGGGGAAATGTGATATATACCTATACCATCATTGTTTGAATTATATTTTCACACAAAAGGAATTGAAAATGATACATAGGAGATGTTTGGAACTTCTTAAAGGCTATGATTGTACAACTAATTGTCTTCCTAGAAGAGAAAACAAAGTTTCAAATGCATTAAGTAAGAATGAACCAGTTGTTCTATCTGTGATGAGGATTCAAATAGATCCCTTTATCGAAGACCTAGTAGAGTTTGGACATGGGAATTAAAAGGTATGGGACATCATCAACCATATCCTAATTTTTTTTCAATCATCATTACTATATAATATAAAGAAGTCTTAGAAAGAGGATCCTTTGTTATAAAATAAGTTTGAGGCCGTGAAGGATGGAAATTTTCCTGAGTTCAATACTGATCAAGATGGTGTACTAAAGTTTAATACAAGACTGTGAGATTTATCTATTCTTGAAATAATGGGGAAGATGATGGATGAAGCTCAAACATATACTTTCTCTATATATCCTGGAATCATGAAATTGTATAAGGACCATCGTGATCATTTTTGGTGGGATAATATGAAAAGGGAGATAAGTGACTACACTAAAAGTTTCCTGGTATGTCAATAAGTGAAGGAAGAGAGACAACTTCCTAAAGGGGTATTACAACCACTACCCATACCAGTATGGAATTGGGAAAATATCACTATGGACTTTGTCACTGGTCTCCCGATAAAATCTAAATGAAATAGTGATATATGGGTTATAGTGGACCATCTCACCAATACTTACCATTTTATCTCTATTCGGGAAGATTTAACTCTTGATCAACTTGCTAGGATTTATGTGAAGGAAGTGGTACAAATACACAGAGATTCATTTTCTATCATATATTATCATGATCCAAGGTTCACCTCAAAATTATAGTGAAGACTTCAACATGATCTGTGTACCGAATTGAATTTCATTAGGGCCTATCACCCCCAAACTAATGGATAATATGAAAGGACTATTCAACCACTCGAAGACATGATAAGAACATGCTCAATGGAATTTAATGGCAGATGGGATCAACATCTCCCATTAGTTGAGTTATCATACAACAATAGTTTCCACTCGATCATTAAAATGGAACCCTATGAAGCTCTATATGGGAAGCGATGTAGAACTCTTACTTGTTCTGATGAAACTTTTGAGGGAAAGATTCTTGGGCTTGATCTTGTGAAATAGATTATAGAAAAGGTTCATGGAATCTACCAACACATTCTGGATGCTTAGAGTCGGAAAAATATCTATGCTAAAAACTGTCGAATGGACTTGCAATTTGATGTTAGTGAAAAATTATTTCTTTGAATTTCACCTTGGAAGAGAGTCATGTTGTTTGGGAAGAAAGGGAAGTTCATACCTAGGTATATGGGTCCTATGAAATTTTTGATCACATAGGTGAAGTGGCCTATCAGCTTTCACTTCCTCCAAATCTAGCACATGTTAATGATGTTTTCCATGTATCCTTCTTAAAGAAGTAAATACCCGAACCTTTACATGTAAAAAATTTTGAGGTGGAACAACTGGAACATGGCCTCTCTTATGAGGACCATCTGATGGATATCTCAGATTGTAGAGACAAGGTTCTATGAAACAAGACTGTCCACCTTATTAAAGTGTTTTAGAGGAACCGAAAATACAAAGAATCCATGTGGGAAATAGAGGATTTTATGAGACAGAAGTACCCACACCTTTTCTCTTCTGAGGGTATGTGTTGAATTTTTGGGAATGAAATTTCATAAGGGGGAATAATGTAATGACATGAACTTTTGAATGATATTTTGATTCTAGAAATTGTATGTCTTACTTTTTCATAATCAATAAAAAAATAAGTATAAATGAAATGTGACCATTGGGTTTTGTCCATTATATGACCATTAGTCAATATGACTATTGGAAATAATAATAACCTTTAACATTATAATTGTTGTTTAAAATATAAATAATAATGGTTAATTAATGTATACAGAAGATTCGATGGCCTTATCCAATAAACTTTGGTCATACATATCCCATCTTTCGAACCTTTGGAAGAAGATAGCATCACTGGGCGTTGCTCTAGACCATGCCCAAGCTAAGCTCCAACATGTTAAAGTTGAATGTAATCACCTTCCAGAGAAGTTCAAGCAAATAGAAATCACTACTCAGGAAATGTTCTCTAATCAACCGCAAGATTCCATCACCATTTCACTATTTTCTCTTAGGTCTTGTGCATGTTTTATAAGGGGCTATGTAATGAGGCCTTAGTTTCTTTTTATAATTCTTTCTTATAAATAGAATTGTTATTTTTTATTATGGTAAAAAACATTAAATTTAAAATTTTAAAATAAATATAGGATGAATTTTTAGAAGTTTCATATTAATGATGAATATTGAAAAAAAGAGTATTTAAAAAAATTTATACTTAAGTAATTAATAATGTGAAATTATTTTCAAAAAATGGACATATACAATTATAATCAATAAGAAATTTAGAGTCTAATAATATCAAATTAATTTTTTGGGAATAGTAAATTATGAATAGTAATATTATCTTTATGAATAGTAATGTTTCCAATGGAAAAATAACGTCACTTGAGAAATTTTAAATATAATTTAGGCATCTTGAATGGTAATGTGATATAATAGCATATGGAAATAACTATTTCAAAAATTATCAGTTAAGTATTAGTATTATTTCATATAAATAGTGATTTTTTTAAAAATTAAATATCTCATATTTAAAAAATTATTTTCATAAAATGGGGTTCATTTTTGAATTCATAACATCGATATTAGGTTAGGGTGAATTTATGATATTTTAATAAAATATTTTTTTAGTGAATAGTAAAAATTATTGTTTTTGAGTTTTTGGTGTGTTTTATGACGTTGTAATGATGTAATATGTAATTTAAAATGTTGGTCAACTCATTTGAATTTATATATTATATGAGGTATCCCAAGTGTCCAAATCTATTGGGAAATACCATGGGCAAGCCCATGGTTTTTCAAATACCATTAAAGAGGTGTCCTTTGAAAATTAATAAAATATTCTTTCACTTTTGTTATAAATACCAACTTATTCCTTCATTCCATTCATTAAAAATTCATCCATAATTAATATATATTATTTTTACCTCCCAAGGAGTCCTTCAAAGGTTCCCTGAAACCCCCCAAGGTACCAAACTTCTAGTTTATTAAGTTACTCTTCAAGGTAAGTGAACCTTTTACCCTCCTCTTTTAATCAAGACTTATTTTATGTTATGTCTTTTAATTTCCATTTTATTATGTTGGGTCATGTTACTTTGTATTGATATTACTAAAAATTGTATTTAAAAATTATGAGATACCCTTTCCACTCTCATCAATTGATTTTTTTAATTTTTAAGACACACTGTTAGGCTGCCGAATTTTGGTAAGGAAATTTTCATCTTCTCTTTTTTCCATTCAAGTTATCTTCTATATGGTATGCCTTTAAATTTTCCATACTATGTTCTTATATACATTTTATCCTTTATTTAAACTATATTATTAGTCTTTTATTAATGGGTGACCCATGTACCCTCTATTTTTAATGTTTTCTAAAACCATGTTTCATAACGATTATACTGTATAATTATCGTCTCAAAATATCTCTCTTTTTCTCAAAAATATCTTTTATTTTGTTTATGTGATTACCCAAACCTTTTTCATTTATAGAGGTATTAAAAATGAAAAAATGACATATTTTATTCTGTAATTGACATACATAAAACCCTCATTCAATATATGTGGGTTATAAATAGCATAATGATTGTGTTTTTAAGAACTTTTTAAAACAGCATGATTTTGATATAAAACCTATTTCTTTTCTTCTATTTGGGTTATTTAGGAAATGATTGATTATGATCTATATGTATCAAATTAAACTAAATACATATTAATGGTGTGACCTGATATCACTCCAATTCATTTGGTAAATAAATTAATCTCTATAGATGAAAAGTTTTATGACACCTTGTTGAATAAACTTGACTGTTTTTATGAATCCTTGGGGATTGACTATGGTGATATTCTTACGAATGTCTAAATTAAATTTTGTATCCAAATTTTCAAGTTATTATTAATGTTTTTATAGTTATTATGTTCCTCTTTATCATTCCTTTATAATATTCTCCATGTTCTTATTAATTTCGCTCAAGTTAACATGAAAATTGTTTCACTTATTTTCTTTACTGGGAATCCTCCTCACCCATTCTTTTAATGTACGTCCCCTGGTTATGAGATGAAATAAATTTACATATTATGAACCTTGAAAAATACTTTCAAGTGGAATATAATATTTTTATATGTTTTCAGGTATTATGTACCTTTTTTCCAAGACACTAGACTTTAAAAATCCTCTTTTTGTAAAATGAAAAGAAAAGTTATATTATAAAAATGCTCAATGTCATAATAATCATTGTCAGGAAGTGTTGAATTATGAAAAGGTAATGCTTTTCAGTGCCCTAGTGGATTAGTTACCTGATGAAGTTTTGATGTTTCTGGTGTTTTATGACACTTCTTGTATGGTATTGGTATGCATGTTGATTCATCAAATGGAATTGATCTCTTATGGGTCTAGGAAGTTATTTTCCCACAACCGAAAGTATTTAACCCATGATATGGACATGGAAGTGATTGTGTCTGTGCTAATGTTTTGGTGTAATTACCTCATTAAAGAGCACTTTTTGTTCATCATAGATCATAACATCTTGATGTATATATTTTCTCAATGTCATACGAATTTGAAGAAGTGTATTTGGGTGGATTTTATTTAGAATTATGATTTTGAGATCTCATACACCTCTGAAAAATGGAATTTTGTGGTTGATTCTTTGAGTAGGAATTTAGGGAAGGATATTGCTCAGATGTCTATGGATTATTGGATAGAGATAGAGGATTTGGTAGTCTTTCACATACTTGAAAGGGTAGATGGTGGTAGAGGCTATTTGTTTTAGATGAAAATGCCAAATTATATGATGCGGTAAGTGGAGAAGCATCAGTGAGGATACTTGAATGTAGAGGTAAATCATGGTCGTTTTGGTCATGGCCATGCTTTGGTGGTATGTTTAGAGGATTTTTTTTACTTGGATCTTATTTCAGGAGAGTTTTTTTTCCAATAATGATGCACAAGAGAGTCTTGATTGAGTTTCATATATCACCTTTGGCGGTACAAACATGAGTATTCAAGATGTACTGTGCTTTGAGGATCTAGTTTTGGTGGCCCAGGATGAAATGGGTAGTGTCAGAGTTTATGGAAAAGTGTTTGGTTTTTCAGTAGGTAAAGGCAAAGAATCATGTTCATGAAAGTTTTTTGAATCCTTTGGATTTTCCTAGGTGTAAATTATAAGATATATATATGGATTTCATCATAGGTTTACTCTGAGTTCAACATGGTTGTGATGCTATCTAGGTGATCATGGACTAGTTGATAAAATCAGCCCACTTCTTAGTGATCAAGGAGTTGGGTGTAGTGTATGATTTGTATAAAAGTTATGTGTTTGAGGATACATGGTCTTATATAGTTACTATTTCCATTATCTAGGATTAGCATTCACATTTTACATCGTGATCCTGGAAGGGATTATAGCATGATTTTAAATCTTAGTTACACCTCATCACTACTTTACACCCTCAGACAGATGGGAAAATAGAGTGGACTGTCTAGACACCAGAGGATATGTTGTGGGTGTGTGACTTATAACTTGGTGGTTATTGGGTATGAAACATGCCTTTGGTCAAGTTTTCATACAACAATAGATTTCAATATTCCATTAGTATAATAACAATTGAGGATTTTTATTGGAAACTGTGTTGTTCACCATTGTACTATATGGAGGAAGGGGAAGATGCAGTTCTTGATATTAATATGGTTTAGAGAAAAATAGATAAGCTTCAGCTTGTTTGTGAGATGATGAATGCAGCACCAGTCTAGTATAAGTATAATTCCGATAACCGGAGGAGGCCATTGGAGTTCTAGGTTGGGGACCATGTGTTCTTGAATGTTTCCCCTCGATGTGGGTAGAAGAGGTTTGGTAGGGGTGTAATATTTCTCCCATGTTTTTTGGGACCATTTATTTGTTGGGGATAGTTGGGGATATAGCATATTATTAGGCATTTTCTTTGCGACAGGAGATGGTCCACAATATCTTCTGCGTCTCTCATCATTCTTAGTATCTTCACTATGAATCATATGTCATTGACATGGGAGAGTTGGATATAGAAGAAGGTGTGGAATTGACGGAATAGTTGATATAGATCCAATATCTCCAAGATATTATGTTTCATAGATGAACCATTCCCCTAGTTTACGTGTTGTGGATGCATGGTGGACTGGACGAGAGTACTTGGGAGCAATAGATTTGGATTCAGTCCTAGTACCCTGTGTAGATTTTAGTTTTCTTTACTATGTTTTTACATTTTATGTCATGTTTGGATATTTTTGTTCTATTATATTATATGTTTTATTTTTTTTATGTATGGTGTGTGATAAAGTAAAAACATATGATAAGGGAAGGACCTGATTCCTAATCGAGACACATTAACTATGATGCGATTAAACCCATATAGGTGAGACAGTGACACCTAGAGTGAATAGTATCTTGACATGAATGATTGAATTCTTTTATTCGTGTGTCCAAGGTGGTGTGTTTAATTAGTTGAATTTGTTATTTTTTTGGGATGTATGGACGTTTATATGGTTATGTTTCAGTTTGGTTGTGTGAGAGGAGGTGGTTTGTGGCTATGTGGTGATGACTTTGTGTGATATTTTTTGTAGATATTTTGTTTGGAGAGTTTGGATGGTGGTAGAGTTTGAGGTATAATTATATCCTTGGGTGGTATCTCATAGGGTGTTCACTCAAACCTTTTTACTTTATGATTTATTTTGGATCCTCGAGGATGAGAATTATTTAAGAGGTATATAATGTAATATTTTGTGACTTACTGGTCTATTACTTTTCTAGTTTTAGTGTTTGGAGGTGTCTTAGGGATGTTCCTGGAGTTTTTGTGGAGGTTAAAGCTACAACAATTTTTCTACAAGAAAAACACATCATTTATTTTTTACATGATGTGAACTGGTGTTTCACAGTTTGTACAGTCGAGGAGTTAGCATCTTGTTAATTGATAGAGGGGGAACTCATGGGATAAATTACACATCTTGTAAAGGGAATTCACAGTGTCTATTATATAAAGGTTGAGGCAACATGTTTTTAGTGAATCTAGAATCCCTTGAGAAACTAATAATTACAAGTCGTGTAATGGTTACATGATGTGAAACCAAAGGGATTCTAGGTTTTATGTTATTTTCTCAACCGAATCTCATTCATTTAGTTTTACCCCATATACATATCACTTTGGATAATCCCTTTGATCTCCAAAGATACCTTCATTAACTCTTCTATTGTGTTCAATATATTAATTTAGATTGATCCTTATTGAGAATCTGTGGCTAGTTTCTCTCTCTTGTTAGTGGTTTTATCCTGTTTTTATTTTAGGAACCTACTATGGCAGTGAGGTTTTTTGTTAGGGTGTGATTTGGACTTTATTTTTATGGATATTTATTGTTCTTTACATTGATAAATGGTTTCTTATGTGTATTTGTGGTTTCTGGGAATTCCTTCTTCACCCTATAGTGCACATCGAGTCAGAAAAGATTCATTGAGGTAGGGAATCTCTCATTTATCTTTATTTATCATCATGTAAGAGGGGTCTACTTTTGTTTATCTATGGGGATGGTTATTCTGGATTAATTAAAGATAAGGAACATGTTAAATTTAAATCTAAATGTGAAATGGGATTGATTATCATGCATTTATAGGATTGATATTATTATTATACGATGGATTGTATGGGATTAATGCTCTATTAAAAATTATGGTCATTAGGGGATTTTTTTGTCTTGGATGATATGTGTTGTGACTTTTGTGGCTGACGTGACTGTTGTGATATCACTCTAAAATGGGAATTGGCTAACTAATTATATTTCTCAAATGAAATGGTTTACCTAAGATTAAGTATTGTGTGATAACACCCCTAAAATAATGTAGAATGTGATAAAATCACCTTTGTTAAAACATTAAAATGATATTGATTAGTTGTGATGTGTGGCCATGCTTGTTGGGTAGTGATGCATATTTACAATGCGATGAGGGGATGATGGGTGATTTTTTTACAATGTTTTTGGGACGGTGAGGTTTTTTTTGTTTAGTCATGCTTTTGGGGTGGTAATGTGGTTGTTTGTTTGGCCATGCTTGTGGGGCGGTGATGTGATGGTGTGATGGATATGAGGGGTTTCTTTTGATGTGTGGTTGTGTTGTTCTAAATTATCAGGTAGTGATGGAATAAATATTTAATAATGGTTTAAATGGTTGGGAATTGGTTTGGTTAATGAAATGGGATTGATTAATGAAAAAATAAAATATTATATGTGTTGTTTAATTTGGTTCATTCTTAATAATGAATTGAATGGGATGGCTAATGACTTTGGTTAGTGGTATGAGATATGGATTGTTGTTTGTGTGGCGTTATGCATTTAGAGATATTGGGGATGTTGTGATTTGGTTGGTTTTTTTGTTATGAACCCATAGGATGAAATTTTGTGTGGATATATGTATATACATATATATTACATTTAATTTCTATAAAAAATCTCATCCACATTGGGCATTATGTGAAAAAACCCACATAGTCATGCAAGGGGGTATTTTTTCTAACATCCGGTGAGAAGTAAGGATGGTTGGGTACTCTCAATTTCCCACTCTCTTTTCTAGGAAATGTAGGTATTTCATAGTAATTGATGGTCATATATCTGATAGTGCACTATATGGCGGTTGTGATAGCCTATGATTCTTCAGGTGAGATGTGTTTTGGTATTCCCTATGGGGTGGAAAGCCTATGTGTCTTCGGGTGAGATGTAATGTAGACCAGGTGTCTTCAGGTGAGATGTGACATATCCTGGGTTTTTTCAGGTGGGATAAGATGGTATGATATGGCTTATGGTGGGGGTAATTCATGGTAATATGAGGGCATGGGGTCGATTCTATTCATGTTCATGATACCCTAATACTCTAGTTAAGGTTTTAATGTGATAGACCAAGTGTTTTCAGATGAGATGTGATGTGGTTGTTCTTATGGGGTGGTGAGCCCAACTGTTTTCATGTGAAATTTTATGTGGTCATTCATGTGGGGTAGATATCCCAAGTGTTTATAGGTATGATGTGATATGACTATTATTGTGGTGTGGTGTGGTTTATGTAAGATATGGGAGCTCTATGATATATGTTGTGGGTTTTAGAGAACGGTATACCAGTGGGAAAGTAGTGAAGGGTACCCTTTAATGATATACTTACTATTATGTTACAACATTTGTCTTTCATTATTTAGTGAGTGTTCCTTGGTGAATTTAGGATAGATATTTGACCTGATTTGGTTTCATTGGTTCTGTTGTTTTCTCACATGTGTATTAGTATGATTATTTCAAATATGCATTAGAAACTTTGGTTTTCCAACTGAGTACACTTATATAGTCACCCTATTTATATGAAACTATTTTTCAGGTTTCCATGAAAATTAAGGGAACTTTGTTGTTCATTACTATCTTGGACCTTGGATAAGTTTCATGTCAATACGTTATATTTTCTTTTTGATTATTACATTGGAGTCTTTTATCTATATAATTTGTATTTATACAAGCATTCAGGGTGGTTTTGGTTTCATTTTATAATATTACATGGAGTTTTTTTGTATGATTCATCTTATCTCTCGATCTTGTATTATTATAGAGGTTAATGCCTCCCATTTCATGAGATTTTTATTGCTTCAGTTCTAGTCGCTAACCCAGGACCTACTAGAATTGGGACTTATGGGTTATTATCTATCTCCCATCATTATAGTATTTTGGTGTGATGGAGTTATGATAGTAGGATTCTATGTGGGTGGGGGTCTTAGGCCTATAGTTTAGGTCTATGGCGGTTTCATCGCATGATTATTAAACATGGGTAATTCCATGCTCATCACACATGGTAAGTTAACATTTTAACATCATGTGTTATAGTTTTTTTCATCGAGTTTAACATCATATGATTAAGTCATAGATATGGGTAGTTTAATTTTATGAATTTTGGATGTTTTATGGGGATACAAATCTAGGGGGACCATGTCAAGAAAAGAGGATGACACGAAAAAAGGACTTTACACTGAGATAGGTAAGTCTTATCCCTTGATTATGCCACCTTCACAACTTACATGTCAACTCCTCACATTCCACTGAATGGGGAATGCTGTAGACAATACCATACAAGAGGGTAAATCTTGAGGCTCGAAATTTGGGTTCCTATTCATAGGATAAAAATTAATAAGGGTGTATATTCTTAGGAGAAAAGTTCAAGGTAATGGTCCAGGCCACACTTGAATAAAAGTGGGATGACATAAGGGTTTGGTTGTATGGGTCTCACAGAGATTAAGGGTGCAGTTGACTCGGTTTTGGATTGGTATAGGGGCTCTAGTAACTCTACTTTCATGAAAGGGTATTGGATTAACTGAGGTTCCATAGATAGGCATGGAGGATGGGTATTTAAAAATTTTGGGCTTCACATATATTAGGGGATTCACAAAGGATAGGGGTCTCGTGATGGACCATGTTTCAAGAAACAAGGTGATCCTACCTCGGAGTGAAGTCTTGGTTCCCATGAGGTTGGTTTCATGAAGAATAATTATTTTATGATGCCACAAGATGAACAAAGGTATTTATTCTTAGATGAAGATCATGGACCATCACAAAAGGAATCCCAATGACGGGTTGAGGCTCCTAAAAAACCATGGTATTTGGTTTTGAAAAAGACATATAACTTTGGGAATACATATCCTCTCTATCACATGAATCTTCTGAGTTTTGTGAATTAAATTCTTTTTTAGAAGAAAAAAGCTCGTGACCCCTTGAAATTCAGGCATGGGTGCTATTTATATTCCTAGATGAGGAAATAGTATCAGTTTCACAAAATTTGGATACTTCTATAGAAGATAATGTACTTTTTGAAGTGATAGGTTTCCATAAATCAGAGTTCTGATGCACATAGGTTACCACACCAAGATCCATGTATATGGGGGTTTCTATGAATTGGATTTAGGCTGTTCAGAGGTAACCACCTCATGATTTTCACATTCCTAGAATTCTGTGAACTATAGTTACACTGTGTGGAGGTTACCACCTCAAGCTTTACACAACTGAGGACTTCTTCGAATTGGGTCCATTAATGAGCTTTAGACCTTTGTAAACCATTCCATTAAGTGTATTTTGGGTTTTTTGGACCAATTTGTTTTTTCAAATTTCATGTTATGTCCTATAAACCTCCCGTGACATACGTATTTTGGATTTATAAAATCCCCAATCACCGTCAAAATTGGATCTGATGAGAAAGATTAGGTTCATATTATAAGGAAAACCCACTGAAAATTGTTTATTGGTAAGCCCAATTCATGAAACTCAGTCTGAACCTATGCATGTAAATAGAGGTGAGAGTAACTTAAAGGACCACAATATTTTCATGAATGATAGGCCAATTATCTATTGTTTAAAAACTCATGAACTTCATGGTTATTTTGTGATATCAATCCTCATCACTTGTAAAACTAATCTCTTTTGAGAATTATAGCTCCATGAATATACTTATGTGAGTCTATAAACATCTAGAAACTCAACCTTTAATAAGATACCTGCATGAACTAGTTCTAAAAAAATTCTATGCCACTAATAAAATTGATTTGAAATGTTTTGATTATTTCAATGATTAGTGAATGGATATGGATGGAAATATCATGATTTTATGGATAATTTAGAGCACATCAGATCCTGATACAATCATCACATTACTGACTGAGGCTCGATAGGACTACCCCTTGTGAAAAGGCTACCATTGTATGTTTTAGGGATGAGGAATGATGTGTTCATCCCTAGTTCCAATCAGAACGAGATATCCAAGTGGTTTAGGAGTACGCTTATATAGTACCAGTGGAACAAGGATGTGGGAGGCCACATTATGATGGACCCGAAATTTATTTCCACTCATACCTCTTGAATCACATGAACAATGTTAATGGGGAGGAGTTAGATGTTGAAGATTCTACCACTCGATATGAAAACAACCTTACAACAAGATTTATAGACCACCTCAAGGGGTGGAGATTAGACTAGGACCTACACTAGGGTGGTAACTTCAGGGATGAATATGCCTAGGTATAGTGGGTATGCAAAACCAATCATGAATTTCAGGTGGAGCTAAAGTGGGTCGGGCTTACAAGGTAGCATGGGCCTCATAGTTCTACATTTACTGCCACCAAGAATTATGCCAGAGTTGCTGAGAAGGTGGTCAATGGGGACCAACACATTCTATATACATTATGGGAAAGTCATAATTGGATTAAAATACCTCTACCACATCATTGGGATCCTTATCAATGGGGAGATGTGTGAAAATTTTCTCTTAGTAAAGGATTTTTGGGATGACTAGGATCATATGCTTGCGATCATAAGGGTTTTTAAATTCTAGGTAAATGGGGAGAGTGACCACAAACTAGGGATTAAGGATATATCTTTAAAGTAATAGTTTTGGTGATTTCTGAATGAACAAGTGGACCCACTTTCAGGGATGTCGCGTTAGTGTCCAAAGTCAAGTCAACAAGGAAAGGATAACCTGTATTAGATAATATTAGAGTAAGGAGAGTGAATGTTATGGGCCTATAATGTGAATCCCCAAGCTCCCATGGTTTGGATGGAAGGCTTTATTGGTGAATTGACCTACAAGTTGATGCTCCTGGTCTGAGATGCGCACATGGGGTGAAGATGACCAACCTCATCATGGAGGAAATGTTGGAAATGGGGACGCTCATCAACCTAGTGATCCTAGTTTTGGAGAAGATATAAAAAGTATTTTTGAACATCATCCAAAGGAATACCCACTCTATATGTGTGGTCCCTTCCATTTTTGATATGGTTAGATTCCCTCACACATGGGGGGATATGATTATCTAAACCCTATCTCTCCTCCAATCAGAGTCATTTGGTCATCGATCCTTAACATCATAGAGAGTTGAACTCTTATCATGGACTGAGTGGATGTCTTAGCAAGGATCAAGCTGTTGGATTACTTCATTTTCCATCCATTTCCCCATCTCATAGGAGTGGTGACCAAAGAAAGTATGAGGTATATTGAAAAGAGTTCATAACTCCTAGAATTTCAAGTTAGGTTATTCATGGAATGGGTAGACTATATGAAATTTTTAGAGCCATAAACCACAAACCTTATTGCACAACAATTCCAGTTCCTCTAATGGCTGACCCTGAAGGTGTGTACATTAATCCTCCATGATCACCACCCCTTAGTGCTCCAATAGATGTGGTGTAATCTTATGCATGAGAATGGAATTGGGCAAAATGAGTTGACACCATTCACCAATGCTAATGAGATCGTCCATTAATATGAACTAATATGGGAGAGCATGTATACCAAGGAAATGATGAGGTTTAGAATCACCCTAGTCAATGAGGAAGATGATTTTCCATGACCATAGAGTTTATGGTGAGTTGTGGTTTGGGAATTCCATGGTCGCAGAGTCAATCTGATAGATGGATCAGGGGCTGTCGAGCCAACAATTCATAGTCTTACATAGAATTAAACCCTAGGGAGGGGAGAAAATGTCCATGAAACTCCTAGGTAAGTGGCCTCAAGAGGAAGGAGGACCCTCTAGAGTTGTTCTAAGGGATCATGTCCAGGATCTAGTGAAGAAAATACACCACCTGAGTGTTCCTAGTGATGCTGTTTTTTCCAAAGATTAGGAGGGTGGGGGAATCCACAAATAGATCACCTCTCTTTAAGGGATATGACAATGCCTTCACTCCAAGGGAATATTACTCATCGGTTTGGGTCATGCATGTGAAAGTTTTCATTATTATTTCATTGAGGTGATGTAATACATAAAATATATAGAAGATTATATCTACTCTTGTGGAATCACATATACCTTGATAAACCGAGTAAAGTTTTTGTTTATCATGCCATATCTTACAAGTCTTCTTTTGAGCACATGGTTATTGGTGTATCTAAGGGAGATGGATCAGATAATTTCATTGAAAGAGATTCCTATCAATACATCCCTATGGATGAGTGTATAATTTTTTATCAGGTAAATATTCTAATCTTATATACCTTGGATCCTAACCATCCACTGTGATTACTTCTTGAATCCAATTTTATATGTGTAATAATCAATAATCATGGAGTAGGGGAAGGTTTATGCTAAACCTATGATAGAGACATGGGATCCCCAACCCTTAAGGGGAAATTCACAGGGACTCTCCCTAATGTTGTGGTCATAGGTGGACAACTTTTGATTGAAGTTGTTCCTATAACCAGGGAAATGTATATTGGGGGAACATTGTCTCAAGAGGTATTTCCTATGTATCTTTTCTAGTTTTTCATCTAGTTGTACCATTGATATCATCCCTTTCCCATTACCACATTTTACTTCATTTTTTCCCTCTTATAAATAAAATTCAACTAAGAATATGATTTGAATGGAAGTCCTAACTATTATTAGATCTCAGATATTCATGGAAATTATTGGGCCTAGGGAAGTGATGGAGAATAAGGATATTCATTTAAAGAAGGTTTTCACGGAGGCTTTGGTGGATGGGCCTACCAGAGAAGGGCCACAGGAGGTGGTTTTTAGAGATGAGGATTCAAAAATGGGTTTGGAGATCATTCCACCGACAAAGGTGTTTGAGGAGGATGTAGTGGTTGAGCCTTCCCCAGAGACACCACATGAGGTGGTTGGGACTCTAGTTATATGTGAGGTTCCTGAAGAGGATGTGTTTCTCCTAGAACTAGAGCTCAACCCACTATAGAATTTTTTTTCTAGTGACCTAGCCACTGCTGTGTTAGCGATCGTCCATCAGTATGAGCTTGCACACTGTGAGGACTTTGAGTATTATATCTTGTACATTTCCAGAGAGAACCAAGTCACCCAATTCAAGTTATAGAGGAGTGTGTGGAATTTAATCTCTCACACTCCACTAACTAGTCTACAAAACGTGGTGAGATCTCTTAGACATTACTTAGTCAGCCTGGGGACTAGCATGGTGGATTCTTTCAGCCTCTATACACTTGATTGATACATACTCATTGAATGATAATTTGTTGAGTGGAAATTTTTTGACATATCCAATCATAAGAAACTGTCTAAGTGAACTCAACATATTCAGGTGGCTAAAGGGGACATCACTCACCTATAAGGGAATTCATAATAGGATGCTTCCATTATCACTGCTCAAGAAAGGAACATTATCAAATTTAGTGATCAATTGAAAAGGAAAATTATAAGGAAACAAAGGTAGTTTTTGGTGGTATAGTTCTAGGATGAGTGGGATCATATTTAAATCGTGTCCAAAAAAGTTCTATCTATTACCAAGGATGAGGTGTTCGATCTGGAAGAGTAAAAGTGGACTATGGTGGTAGCTCAATAGATGCTGGCTGAGCTCAAATACTAAATTACTATGGTAGAGCCTTATGTGTTTTACATTATACTAAAATAAAATATATGTTAAAACATACGAATAACTATAATGATATTTTGAAATGTTTTTTTAACTTCCGATATGATTCAATACATTATTTTTTTCTGCATATTGAACATATTTCTAGGGAAATTAACAATGAATCCACAAGCCCATGTGAGTCATGCTCGGTTTGGGAAATAAGGTACAAACATAAGATTGATCATTTATATGATAATTAAAAATATTGTATGAACACTTTGGGTATGATTATTATCATCCATTGAAAGCGACCTCACCATAGGAGCTATGGATATAGGATAGGTCTCTCAACATAGTTGACTTTCTTTCCTAACATGTGCTAGTGAAAAAAAGGGAAACACCATGGGGGTTGATTTCTACTAAAACAAAGGGGAGATAAAGAGAATAAATTTAGATGGATAAGTTTTAGATCAAAAAAGTGAGAAGACATGATTATGGAGGATGACTAATGACCATGTTAGAGATATATCATCCATTTTCATTTTTTAGGATGAATAAAAATATATAATCATTGACCACTAACCATGTTTGACACATGTGACCTACTCAATGTTTCATCTAATTCCTTCAGAGTGTGCACCCATGATCGTAGGTGATCCATTGTGGCTAGACACCATTGTAGTTAGGGGTCCCATTTAGACATGGAATATAATGGGGATCCAAATGAAGGGAGATGAAAATCTTAATGATGAATTTAAGTAATATTTGAATAGAGTTCAACACTCTGTGAATTATGTCACTTTAGATTTAATAACATTGGGTAAGTGTATCAATCTATGAAAATATAATACTTAACTTCTAAGGATAATATCATATTGAATACTGAGTGAAGTTCAAGGAACATGAATGATGCAGTAGGTGACTGGAACTAATGGGGGGAAATAGTCTTATTAGGTGAGTGCCTAATACGCTTTGTAATATTATATCCTGAAATGAGTTGAATGGAAATGTAGTTTAACATCATATAATGAGGATGATATACACATAGTTTAATATTATATGGTGAGGATAATATAAATGTAGTTTGATGTCATATGGTGAAGATTTTGTACACACATTTTAGCATCATAAGGTAAGGATGATTCATCAAACAATTTATCATTGTGTGATTAATATGTTCATAGCATAGTTTATCATATTTTGGCCAGAATATGTGGAATAATGTGAATAAAACCTACCCAGAAAATGTGAAAAGTTTCATAAGAGGGTAACACAATGATGGTATCCCTAGAGGATCTCATGAGGAAAATGGATATTGATATTTGGATCTGACTTTTTATTGAACTGATGTGTCCATCGAGCACAACCATGTTTTTTCAAGGTACATATTGGGTCCCTACTTGTTTTTTATTTCTTTATTTTCATCAACTTATTTTTTCTTTAGTCACATGAGTTACCTAGTGGGGGGGGGGGGGAGTTTGAATGTTTCTCAGGTTTTTCCTATGATTTTTCAACCTGACATACAATTTTTCCTCTTTCCATTGGTAGTTTTATGTCATACTAGTCAGACCAAGAAGTTTAAAATAGTTTAAGGTCATGATTCTTGGACTATGGGGTTGAAAATAGTTTAAGTTCATAATGTTTAGAAAAATACTTATATTTTATGATCATATAGCTCAAATCATAGAGCTAAAAATAGTTCAAGGTCATAATTCTTAAGCCAATACTCATAGTTTAGATTCATAAATCTTGGACCATCGTGATGAAAATAGTTTAAAGTCATAGTACATGGAATAATACTCTTAGGTTAAGGTCACATATCTTATTACATTGCACCTAAAATAGTTTAAGCTCATAATACTTGGACATGATGGGGCTTACATTGGAAATTTTTTTATGAATCTGGAGAGTTCAAACCTAATGGGAATGACATGCCTAGAAGGCCCTACACAAGGAAAATAATATAAATAAAGTCACACATTTTTTAAGGTCTTGATTCTTGGACCATGGATTGTGTGACTCAAAGGAATGTGTGTGGAATAGTGGAGATGTAACTTGACATGAATGAAGACCCTTAGAGGCCCTACTAGATGGAATATCTCTAAGACAACTTTCACACAATTTAAGGTTGTGATTTTTGGACATAGGATCCTAGTTCTTGGTTATAGAGTCCATATTTAAGGATGAATTCCTGAAAATAAAATATGTATCATGATAGAGTGTAAATACAACATGAATTGAGTTATAAGGATGCTTGAAAATAGAGATAAATTACATGTAACCCATGACTATAGATGATTTTATTATGTTTAGTCCCACTCTGTATGGTAAAATGCATTTCATGATTGTATATTTTATCACACTCAGTTTGGTCCATCGAAAGAATAAAATTATAGAGGTACTAGACAAAGGGATTCATCCAATTAGGTGTTTACTTGGTTGTGGGGGGTTTGAGGGGACTAGAATTGAAGTATTAATAGCCCGTAGATATAACTATTATAATCTATCATGTAAGGTGACATGGGATATGAATATCTGTTGTTCCACCAAAATGAAGATATCATCCTGGATAGGTTTTTCAAGGGATGCAGCTAAACCTACCAAGGTATAGACCATACCATTTTGTGACTAATGAACATGGGTCACCTTTAGATGGGGAGGGAACGAATCCATTATCTAATGGGTATGTTCTAGCATGGGTAAAATATCTTTCCTTCTAATAATGTATGTAACACCCCAAACATCCATGGTACGTTTACTTTGGTAGCCTCGGTGCGGGACGCAAGCAGGCGCTTGCACGGACACTGAACATTCTTCCTGGGACCAGTCTGTAGCTACTATAGATGTCGTGGATTTTTGCACCTTAATGGTTCAACATTTCATTGGTTCCCTCTGCAATTGCATCATGATCCATCGCACATGACCCCAATTTGTTTGGGTTCGATAGATTACATGATTCTTTGGATTGTACAGGTGGTCATGGTTATGATTGAACTTTTCGAGTGCTCTTTTGTTGGTTCTACGTGTTGATGTGTTATGGGAGGTTTTGGTTATTGTCTGGTTTCTCTTTTGGGTGGGTCTGGATTTGAAAGTGGTTTCAAATTCCACCCGCATATGGTTCTCTTTGATTGATCGGTTCTCACTAACCCAAAAAGTGATTTTCTTGAAAAATAAAAAACAGAAGTTTCAGTCAGCTTGCACTGTATGCAACTTCAAGTTCTAGCACACCACGACCAATCAAAATAGCCGTTATTAATAGTAATACCCATTTTTTGGAATTCTATAAATTTTAGTTTTCAAAATTCACTTCATTTTTGGATTCGGAATATCAAAATTAGCTTGTGGTGAATTTTTTCTAAAAACATTCAATTTTTTATGAATAGTGAAAAACATTGCATTATTTTTTAAAACTAAATTTTTATTTAAATAATTAGTTATTTTATTAAAATTTATTTTATGTAAATATAGATACATAATACCTACATATTTTCAATGTAATTCATTGGAGTCATTTTATAATAATATTAGATATATAAAATTTTATTGTACTTTTAACGTCTTTTACCCACCTTTTAGGAACAATTGCCAATTTGTATAAAACATAATTTTACCAATTTTGTGAATTTAATTTCAAAAATCCAAGAGACATGGTTGACATCAGTATGTGAAATGTGCTTTAGTAGGATGAAAATAATTTTTGCTGAATAATAACTTTTGAATTTTATTTACCATGGTTAAAAGTAAATAGGGTAATTAAAGGTAAAAATGATATTATAATTACCCCAACACATTCCCTAATTCTATTTGATAGGTGTATTTAGGCTAAAATAAACATTAGTAATAAAATATGATCCTTTTGGTCCACTTATTTTAGATTAGGACATTTATTATTATTTTATTTAAAGAAGAGTAAAAAGTGGTAAATTCAATGTTTAATAACTAAACCATTTTAAATATATGGTTATACATAACCAAAATTCGACTATAAATATTCATTAGAAATATAAAAATATTTCCTACATAATATTATTTTATTTATAATTTTTATACATTAAATAATTAAATTTATTTATGACACAACGATGATGCAGTAATTACCTTATTATTGAAAGATTAAAATAATTGATATCATAAATGTTAATATAATTGTAAATTGAGGATTCTGATGTATTATACAAATTTTCTAGGTTAATATGACATTTTAGTGTTGATTAAATGTTTTTTTGAAGTGATAAAGTTGTTCTGACCTTTTCAAAAACCAAATACTAAATAGTGTCAAAATTGACATAAATGAGTTTAAAAAAAAATACTATAATATTAATTGATATAATATTATTAAAGATCTATGGTTTGGGAAAAGGACATAGATAAGGTTATATATATCAATAATGAACCACTTGAGGTTCTATTGTGGGATGGGTACATATTTTAAAGAGTATTTTAAACCCATTACGAATCACTGGGAGGCTAGGGTGATGAATGGATACCATAGGTTCTAGCCTTGGCATCATGTTATAGCTCTAGGAGAATATGTTACAGTGTTGTTTTAAGAAGTCCACATACTTTTGATGATTTTCTGGGGACACGGATGCACTAATTATTATCAACTTCATATATCCATCATTAACAAGGTTCACTTGGGTTAACTCATCAATAGTAGTGGATAAACCATCTTAAAATGTAGGAGGGTCATCTTCTAAATCCTGTTCATCATCTAGGATAGGGTGATCCAAGGGATAAGGTATGTTTTTTTGGATATCTAGCATATAGAGAGAACTATTTTCTACTCTAGTGGATACATAATCCTTGATGTGGGGTTCTCGTTCTAATAATACTGTGGTGATAGAGTATGTTGAGCTAATTCGGTTTGGCTTATAGCTTTGATGACCAATATTAATATCAACGAAATGGTGACAAGTCAACATTCATTGATTCATCCCTACATGTGGAACATGTAAAAATTCCATGGATTGGTGTCCAGGGGTAAAACCTCTCTATACTTTATAGGAGTAGGGTCTTTTGTAATCATCCAGGTATATTTTACATAGTAGCACAAGGTAATCTATGAGCACAGCTTTTTTCTTGGAGATAACAAAACAACCCCATATCTAGAATCAAAAGATCTAACCAATGAATTGGGAGAACAAATATATCTTTAAACACTTCACATGGACTGGTTACAATGTTTGTTAGATTGTTATGGGAATTTATGTACTCATCTATATCGGTATAGACCTACTTTCCTTCCCTTTTTATAGTAAAAAACATCTAGATAGTGGGCCTCGCATGAATCAAAGGGGAGAAACAACACCCTAAATTACCTCTACTTGACTATTATGGGTGTATTTGTGGCATTGGTGGTATAATGAGGGGACTGATGCATGAAAATTAAGCTAGGGACCTCCCAATAGTCTATTTTAGGACGTATCCTATGAGACTACAATAAATTTGGTTCTTGATATCATACCACTAGATTTAGTATTCAGAAAAATATTTCCATGTGGTTTCTTCTCACACTTATCATGCATCTTAATTGTTTGGATAGAGGAAGCTAGATCTAATTATTTAGGCCCCAGCTTATGGAGCATCTACATCAGGATGAGGTTGACCTTGGAGACAGTATTCACTAGGCTGTAGCGGGTTTCCATGCCATTAAACCATCCTATGATATACATGGGGTCTATCCTCCCCTAAATAGTGAAACCCTCATCATCTTAATAAAATAAAATTATTTTCCAACATTCCTCTTTCTAATACTCTTCTACAAAGTAGGTTTCAAACAAAACTAACTCATCCTTGAACTAAAGGACCCCCTTTAAGGATTTAGAATGGGCCTCGTAAATTTACTTTGATAGGTGGGGTCCCTTGAGAGTTGAAACCCTAATGTGTATATCATTAAGGTGCTTTATCACATCATAAATATATTCTAGGGTTATATTTTTTCCTTTAGAGGATTTTTCTTTAGCAGAGAGAAAAAATATATTTTATTGGATTAATCTCTAGTCTTGGATAGATTAGGATGATCAAAACAAGATTTTGGATGATCCACATGATCAAATAATATATTCGGATGTGGGGGAATGCCAACATGAGCATGCTAGGAGGGGTGGGTTTGATAATCTCTAAACTAATCATTCTTCCTAGTTTCAGTAGCATGAAAAGTCTAGTTCAAATCATTATCCGGAATATTCTGATGGATTTCATGCCATCTTCCTCTCCTTCAGGGACGTAAGCTAAATGCAGTTGAAGGGTTCTCAAGTCATTCCTCATTGTTGGGTGATGTGTAGGGGTCCCCTATTCAATATCATTCATAGATGTGTATTCTTACTGTATATTATTGGAATGATATAGGGATAGGTGGAACCTAGGTGCATCTCCCAACTCGATAGAAATAAAATCACCAAGGGTACATATTTGTTATTTCTGCAGTAGGGGGATTTGATTTCCATTATTTCATTGATGTTTGTTCTTTCGAGACATGGGTGTTTGTGGTACAGTTGTAGAGGTATTGGTATGAAATCAAAAAGTAACTACAAAAATATTTGGGTTACTCATATAGACACATATGATACCATGGGTATGAGTGATTATCTTATAATACAGAAGTCATTTTACTTCTATGTACTATGGTTGGGAACCTATTTCCACTCACCAAAGTCTTCACTACCACTGTTGATGTGAGAGGAGACATGGAAAAACTTTTCTGGAACATCACACAATCTGAATAAACCATGATCTACATGGTCCTTGATCTAATATTTAATGGAAATAATTAATTCCTGGTGTTTCCAAGGATTCTAGGATATGGGCAGTGATTGGAATGGTTTGCGAGTTTAGCCTCCTGGGGTATCTTACAATATAATAATTTCAAGATTCCATTTTCTAGGGTGTAGATTAAATATCGTATGACCTATTTATAATTTATGTACTACAATTTACTTTACATTATACAAAATTCATACATTGATGCTAGACCTAATGGGGGGGGGGGGGGTTGAGACCACATTCTCTCAATGAGTAAGATATTATTAGAAAGGATGATCCTAATTAGGATTCACTGGGTGAGGCTACCCTTGGAGAGGCTCTTCCAATAAAGGGTCCAATAGGTGTACTAGATCAAGAACCTCTACTTGTATAAGAGTGGTTTTATATGATTTTATGTGGAATATCACATGAGTTGGAAGGGGAAATGGGTGTAACTATTGTTTTTTATATGGAAATTCTTCTTCCAATCAATGAAATTTTTCAAAGAACTCTCAAAATAGGTTTGAGTATTTCAGGGATATAAGGGTAGGTATTATCTCATTTTTTTATGTTCTCTATGCACACCATAAGTAGTTGTTCTTGGGAAATAATTATGTCAATGAAATGTGTGACAACCTTACATTGAGAAATTAATTTGGTGAATTGATCATTAAGAATCTATTTTCATTTTAAGAGGTTGAACATGATTTTCTTTAATGAGGTGGAGTTGAACTGGTAGAAGAATTGTCTATGTAGGTCCTCCCAATCAGAAACCGACCATGTTTTTAGCTGACTGTAGAAAATGAACACAGATCTCTCTATAGTTTGGAAAAAGCATTGGATCTTGGTGGATTCATGATCTTCTAGAGTCCCAAACATTAGAATTAAACTAGAGGAAAATTGGGAAAATGCAATAGAGTATCACCCATCTCATTCAACGGGGTGAATATATGATTAATAAATTCTAGTGGTGTTCAAACATGGCCCACCCATGCTGGGTACATCTTTCTTTTAGGTGGAATTTCTACGTATTATATTCCCATACCCTCGATATAGGAAATGAGAGTTTCTACCATGTCATCTTGGTGAGGGTTTGTTCCCACAAATGTTTTTATAGTCTCATTAACTATAGGAGAATAACATCCTTGAATTGACGGTGGATAATCACATAGATCAGGTGGGATGGGTGACAAATATATTAAATGTTTTCCATAGGCCCCATCTTCTACCCTGACTGGTTGCACAGGGACTCTATGTTCAAATCTAGGTGCCTAACTAAGGATTAATAGGTTCCCCATTGTAGGTGGGATGGGGTCCCTTCAAAAATTTTCAAGGACTAAGTGTTTATCTAAAATAAGCTCAATGATGATCTTTTGATATTCCTTAAGCTCTTGGAGAAAGGAGATTATTCTATGATCTAGGTCAACTTCACACGCAACCTTGGATGGATCGAACAACACATAATGTATCATGAATTTAATGATTTGTCGAAGAGAATATTGAGATAACTCATTAGAGGGAATCCTAAGGCCTAATGTTTTTCTCTACTGTTAAGTACAATCACCTTCTAGGGGTTCAGATTGGTACTGTATCACCCCTTAAGGTGGGTTTTCCTTATCATGCCCCACATCAATGGTCATTTTTATGTTATCCTCTAGTAGTCCAATAGTTATGTCATTAACTATGGAAGTAGTCAAATATGAACCTTAACTATTGGTGGATAGGAAATATTGACCTTCCTATCATTATTGTAGGATAGATATGAATTGTATGACAGTATAAAACCACTAAACTCTGATATGTGGATGTTTATACACCTCTTTCATGAATCAGTGGAGTGATTTGAGACTCCTAATAGAAGTTTTTAGATGATTATTTTGGTATCCATGTGATTTAGAATGTTGTGCTATTATGAGTGTTCTGATCTCAAAACTCCTACACTATTGGTGAATAGTATCAAGGTGCTCATGTCTCCCTGGGTAAATCATATAATGGACCCAAATGTGGTGAAGCATTTCCCAAATATTCTAGAAAAAAATGATCTGGTCCTCATTGAGGGACTCTCAGATGAAAAAATATATGGATATTCAAGTGAAAAAAACATGACCGACAGCTTATTGGAAACCATGAGTTCTCAGAAGTCATCATTTTCACTAAGAGGGGTGGTCATTCTCTTGGTCAGCCTAAGACATAATTATAACAATCCATGATAATGGTGGTGAAAACAATTCAAACCTCTTTTCTATTGATTTACCGAGAGGGGGGGAACTGCATGATTCAAATATTCACTACATGCTAGAATGTCGCTTGGAGGTTGAGACAGCTTCAACATCATACCTATGTAGGATGGGTTGTTTACCATTTTTTAATGTGTGTGGTTGACAGTATATCCATTACGATCAGTGGATTTCTCACCATCACCTGATGGCATCAGCCCAAATCCTGACATCTCTCCAACATTTAGTGTGGAGATGGAGTGGAGGGAAACTGATGGTGATAGATATGGTTGCACTATGAGTCCTTGGAAGAATGACATAATTTCCACCACCTATAGGTATTCTTGTAAGGATTTAAATACACTGTTTATGTAATCTTCTAGGATTTTAAGCCTCAATAAATGGTATCCCCCCATAACTGGAATTAGAGGTGAATGTTCACTTCACAAGTCATCCATAACCTCAAAGTCTAAGAGCTCAATGGTGAAATAGAACCTCCCAGGGTCCCGCCTATTATGGTGTAGTAATTCTACAAACATGGGTTACTAATAGTATCTGGGGTTCCCCCATACAGTTTATGTCCTGTACCACATGAACATCCCCCACAGAAAGTGGTCTCCATCCTTCGCTAGGATGGTTCTTTATAGTTGGTCCTATTTTTAGAAGGGGTCCTCTATGCAGGCTGGTGGTAGTGTAGGGATTACCTTCATGTTGGTTGGTGGTGGTGTGTTTAGTACCTCCATGCTCATTGGTGGTAGTGTAGGGAGGACCTTTGCACTAATATTCCTCATCATGGGATATCCCATAATAGTTTTCAATGGAACATTTGACTGAGAGAGTTATCCTGGATTTTTTGAGAGAAGGTTGGGGTCTTAATACCAAGAAAGAAAAGATATATCTCCTTTCACCTACTATAAAAATGTAATGAGATACAGTAGTAGTAAATAAGGACATTGGATAAATATTAGATGACTCTTTCTGGGTGATTCTTTGGTTTTACCTTTTGAAATGGTGTCAAATGTTCTGGACTGAGGCTAGGGAAGTAGGGATAGAGTGAACCCACTCATCGACCTATGAGACTAGTTGGAGATGGTGTTGATGCGGCTTGGTGAGAGACCTCATAGTAATCCTCGATCGGTGGCCACAATTGGTATGAATCAAACATTTTATACCTTTATATAATAAGAGAGTGAGATATCAAAGCTCTCTGGGGAGAGGCTCCCAATGTGTTTCTTCATTGAAATTGTGGGGGAGTTCCCCATGTGCATCCCTTGAGGACTAGGGTGTTTGTGAGGTGCAGATGCCTTAGGATATTTGTGGTCCATAAAACTGGTGGGAATAATCCCATTCCTGCTTATATCGGTGAACAGGGACATTGATCACCATCTTATGGATAAGCTCAGAGGGTGAGATGGGCCAAGGGTGTTTTGCAGCTGAAGTCACTATGGTCATCATGGTAGGAATATAGTTGTCTGATATTAACACAATAACTTTTTCCCTACCCCTATTCATTTTTAAATTACATCACTAATATCTTATAGATCTAGTCCTATAAATTATGTGGAATCAACCCACAATATCGATACAGTGAAAGAAATACTCAATTCCCTAAAATTTTCAATTTTTTTGAAGCATATAAAGATTCCACATTGACAATATCACAACATAAGGATGCCCATTATTATCTTCCCCAAGTCATAGGAGAGTTTCATATTCGGTCGACCACTTTCATGATGGGGCCTTGCAATAAATATCTTCATCTGGTGATATAAAAATATGTTGGGGACCCAATGCAACTAGTCCCAATAGTTGAAGGATAATAGTTTCACATTGGTTTCACCATTTTTTTCGAACTCTTTCATCGGGGCTATGGGATGTCCTTCCACCTAGCAGAGATGCACTTCAAATATTTCCCTACATTACCTCCTTCCAAAGGTAGGTGGATTCCATCAATTTAATAGGTGATGGAAGCTTCTTGATTGAAATGGGTTGATGGGATGTTGATTCCTATTTCCATGGATTCTTCCTTGGATCTTGTCACCTAGCCTGGGTCTCCCTCAAATATTTATGTCATGTTTATGAAACTCATTCCTGGTGTCATATCAAGTTGGATACTATTCAATTACATTGCTTCTATCTTAGTATGAAAACAAATATTTAGTCAGATCAGATAGTAATGTTGTGCATGTTTGGGAATCTGTTGATAATGGGAAAGTTGGGAATATATAAAAGATTCCCCTTTTTGAATTTGGAGTAATATCATATGAGTAATCTTATGTGAGTAACCTATGGCATCATGTGTCAGTCACGAGGTGGCTGATATGAGGGGTGTAAGTTTTATAAAGTTTTTTTCCTCAAGTATCCCATATTTATTATATGGAGTAGGGGTTATGGTTTATGTTAAATGTTTAATGTATTTTAGAGATGTATTGGTCACAGTTTTGACATATTATGGGGATATAAAGGTCATTGATTTATCATATTTGGGGGATAGTTGGGTTTTAAGTGTGCCTATAGGGCGGAAGACTATCATAATTGATGTTTTTTCCTTGGGGTGGATTTAACACATGTAATTTTGTGATGTGTGTTCCAAAAGGGGAATATTCCACACAAGGGATTTGGTGGATTGTGTTCCCATGGGGGAGATTTCACACATAGGAATTGTTAGAGTGTGTCCCTAGGGGAGAATATTTCACACTTTGGATTTGATGAAGTGTTTTCTCAGGTGGTAAGATTTCATGATTTGGATTTTGAAGATTGTGTACCTAGGGGTTTCAAACTTCGGATTTTTTTAAGAGTATCCCTAGGGAGATTATTTCACACTTTGGATCTGGTGGAGTGTGTATTTGGGGGGATATTAAAAACATTGGAGTTTAGTTAAGTGTGTCCCCAAGGGGGGAGATTTATCAGTTAGTTGTTTAGTAGAGTGTGTCCATAGGGGGGGAATTCCACACTTGGGTGTTTGGTTATGTGTGTCCCCAGTTTGGGAGATATTTCACATTTTAGGTTTTGGTGGAGTGTGTCCCTAATGGGGAAGATATCACACTTGGGATTTGGAGGTGATGTTGGGGTGTTAGTATTGAACCTCAGAATAGTATCATATATACCATGATTATGAGACATGGATCAAAACCCATGTTGTTCAATGGTACTATTTAAGCTCATGTGATAGGGATGGTCTATGTCATTTAGTGAATTGAGGTAAAGATGCTCATATTGTGTAATGATCATTAATAATGGATGGTGTGGGGGTTATGCATATGGGCCTCCTAGATTAAGAGTCCTTAGGGGTGAGGGTCTCATTCATATATTAAATTATCATGGGTGTGTCATCCCATAATGAATATACATGGGGTATCCTATGATCATCACATAGGGTAAGGATATAGTTTAACACCACGAGATTATGATTTCATCAGGAATTTTAACATCATACAACTAGGACATTGAGCTAGTCAGTGTTATGTCATGCAACAAAGATGTTGGATGGGGTTACAACCTATGGGGGGTGATTCTATGGTGACATGAAGATATTGTAAAAGTACTTCAACTGGGATTGTTAATGTAGTTCCATCGGTGATTCCACCTTTAGGGATTACATGTCTATAACTCATTCACCTCTAGATGGGGAATGGCATAGACACTATCATGGTGGAGTGAAAATTAGGATGCCTGATGATATGGTGCCTATTCTTAGGATAAAATGGAATTAATGTTCCTATGGTTAGAAGAAAAAAGATGAGATAATGGTCTAGGACACACTTGAAGTAATGTGGGTGGACACTGGGGTCGATAATGTCGGTTGCATGAATATTTGGTGTGAAGTTGAATGAGTTATGAATTGGTAGAGGGTCCTTAGGAACTTGACTTTTGATAAAAGGTATTGAATGATAAAAGGAACTAAAAAGAGGACTGGATGATGATTTTTTTGAATGTTAGGGATTCATTAAAGTTTTAATTTTAATGAAGTTCATGGGTCTCGTGAAGGATTATGTTTTTCAAAATAGAGTGATCCTACCTTAGAGTGAGTCTTTGTTCTCATGATGTTGGTCTCGCAAAGGATAATTATCACACAAAACCCCCATTATCCATTAAAGAATTTTTTTATTACACAATGTACATGTACCTTCATGAAAGTCATCTCCACCATGTGTTGAGGTTCTCAAAAACCTATGGGAGTTGGTTTTATGAAACATTTCTATATTTGGAAATCTATATCCTCTATTACTCATGAAGCTTCGACGTTTCTTGAAATTAGAGCCTTTCTCAAAATATGAAAGGTCATTTCCCCATGAATGTTGGATATGAGGATGTATTTATAGGTCTATCAAAGGTAAGGGGATTGGTTTCACATAATATGGAGTCTTTCATATTAGATTATGATCTTTATGAAGTGATAGGGTTTCATGAACTAGAGTTATTATACAAAAATGTTACTTCCTCAAGATCTGTATGGAAAATGACTTACAGGTTTAGGGGTTGTTCTATACTAAGGTTATACCCTCATGATTCAAATGGCCATGGGCTTCTATGAATCAGAGTTATGCTGCGTAGAGGTTACTGCCTCAATATTTTCATGGATGGGGACTTCTATTAACTTGATCCCTTTTAAAGCTTTTGACCTATATAAAACATTCCCCTAAGTGGATTTTTGGGTCATTTTTTCCTGAATGTTTTTCAAACTGGCTGTTAATTCCCCAAACCCTCCCATGAAAATCATATTTTAACGTCAATAGTGACATATCAAGAACATAATTCTAACAAAAAAAAGTATGAAATTTTGGTTTTAAATGCATGAATAAGTATGGATATTTCTCATGAATATTGGGGATAATTTAAATAATGACTTAATATATCATGATCTTAATAAGATAAATATCTTATAAATAAATTTATTTTCCTCAAAAGTCTAGGAAACAATCTCAAATGACAAATGTTAATTTTGATGAAAATTTTCAATGGTTTATTAAACTCCCTTTCACATGAATACAATGACCTTGTCACATGATATCAAGTGTAAAAGAATATCATGAAGATTATTATAACATGTCCCCTAAGGGGTTTTTTTACCAATGGTATATTAATAACTATTTATTTTTGAAACTCTAATAAAAGAATGTGTCATATCTAAGTAGAATAAAAAAGTGCATTTATTAAAACACATTCTTTAACACATAAATTATCTCACTACATTGGTCCTCTGATTTGAAGAAAAAATAAATACATGGAGGAGATTTAATCTTACCATTTTCTACTAAACACTTTAATTATTTGAGAAAGAGGTGTGATAATATCATCAATCGATCAACTATAACCCAAATAAATTCATGAATTTTTTTGGATTACAAAACATGATCATGAAATTCATAGATATATCACATTATTTTTATCATGAAGTACTCATTGGATTGATTGATTTTTCTAGAACATGATGTATGACCTATAATTAAATATAGGTGAGACATCTTGGAATAAAATATAAAATACTTTTTTTCTTTTCATCTAAAACTATTTCAATTTTTTAAAAAAAATTCAATTTTTTTTGTAAAAAATGGTAGATAATTTTTTTATAAAACCTCATTCTAATAATCTACCCAAATAAACATATGATCATGAAAGGGAATCCCATGATCCCTACATTTAGAATAATATAATAAGGTATTTAAAATAAGTTGATATATACTTAACTCATAAAATATTCCATTGACCCGACAATCCTTTAACCAGTAAATAAAGGTGTAAAAATAACCACTTGTTTTAAAT
The DNA here is from genome assembly GCA_963277665.1 of Viscum album. NCBI lineage: Eukaryota > Viridiplantae > Streptophyta > Magnoliopsida > Santalales > Viscaceae > Viscum > Viscum album. The sequence continues at coordinate 515,468,805 of OY728131.1, forward strand.
AATCACTAACCTAATCCTTCATTATTTACAAATGAATTTTTTTTTTCTAATTTATTACATATTAGCCATTGTAAACCTATCAACCTAGTTACCGGATGGGTCTTCCTTCCCAATGTAATAGCTATTAAATTATCCTTTATATATGCATATATAACCTTAGAAATTAAAATATTTTAACAAGGTATTGTTGATACTAACCATTTATTTTTCATAATAATTGTGTAATAAAAAATATTTAATAAAAAAATTATAAATTTTTATTGTAGCCTTTATTTCTATAATTTAGTTAAAAATTTATTAATCCCCATCCAATGTTTATGGAAACAATTCTCACTTGGATAGAAAAAATAACATTTTATATAAACAAATCTCAAAATCAGATTTCAATAATAGTCAATATAATATTAGACCATTAGAAATCTATTCATCATTATAATAACATTAAATAGTCTTATTTAAATGATTTATATATCTATAATATCAAAAAAATTTATCAATCATGATCCCCAAACCCATTTCAAAGTTGTAAGTCATTAAATTATTTTCCTTAAAATAATCTATAAGGGATATATCAAAATAATAACTCCTTCGAGAAAAAAAACCCTCAAGCTATAAATCTCATGACAATGAGATAGAAAATTTTGATATCAAAATAGATTAGAGATATGAGATGAAACATCATACACATATAGTAATATTGTTGATTTTTGGACAAATTAAATCTCCATTACTTCATTATTCTATTGCTTGGAGATTTTTATATTTCACCATATGAAAAACCATTTCCTTAATTTAACCCCAATTATTTCCCATTAGATAATCCTACTATTATTATACTCTTACCCCTTAATAACCTCATGGTCCTTATAAAATATTATATTACTGAACTCATATTTCTCCTCTCACTTCAATAGTTCTGAAGGATAACAATCCAGTATTTATCATTTCCACGTTTTAATTTAATATTAATAAGGCCTCTTATTCTTCTAGAAAGAAACTAACACTATTATAACAGACTTGGGACTCCTTTAATCACCCTATAATAATAAAAATATTTCCCACTTAGGATTCAAACTAAAATATCTAAAATGCTAAAGGCCCTAGAAAAATCTAGATGACCAGAACTAACTATCTCAAAATTCACATAACTGATCATGTGAATCAAATCGTGAAATAAATTTTTTTATGAATGGTTATTATGGATTTTAGGTTTGAAATAAATGTTCCATCTAATAAAAAACAAAAAAAATCTTAGATATAAAACATTAATACCTCATACACTAAAATTATTGCTCTGAATCATTATAAGTCAGTCTTGTACCACAAAACTGACACTCGTATCACCAAAATGTTAGGATAACTTTTATATAACCTCAAAATGAATAGAAAATACCATACTAATTTACTATATAATACATTATTGCAAAACTCATTAAGTATTTACACATGGTAAAAAATCATATTAGTTATAGGTAAAATATATAATATATGAGAACTCTTTCCTTATATTAATATCCCTCATGATTATAATTTTATATAAATAAAAATAAAAAGAGATCATGATATAACTATCACTATATGATTCATGTACCAACCTAGTTTTAAATTGTAATTAATGATTTAAGTGACCAATTCAACATGTAGATTACTGTATCCCTCATACAAGAATGGTTTGACAGATATACCCTTATATATATTTCCTGGTATGATAGATTGAACTTAAATTACTTTATAATTTTTTACTAAAACACATACCCAATCCTTACATAGTCATCTCTAAAATCCAATTTTAAGAAAACTCTTCTCCAATACCACTCTAAAAAAACCTTATACAATTCGAAATTTTTATTTAATGGGCAATGAGACCCAAGGGTGCCTCCTTAAACCCTCCACCAATATATCTAATGTAGGAGACTAATGCTAATGTCGATAATCATAATATGGGTGAAATTAACCTAAATAACATTTCATATAATATAAAACAAACTATAAAAATATATAGAAGGAAAAAATAAACAACCATGATTAATAAATTCATATAATGGGAATACATAACTATTACATCCAATGTTTGTTTTGGTTGGATTTGTTGTCAATGTGAAGAATTATTGAATTTTGGAATTCATGAAGTACCACACTGGTTTTGGAATATCACATGAGAAATTTTCTGAAAATTATAGATGTTACATAGTTTATACCATGAACATAAGGTTCACGACATGATGTACATATAAGTAAGGGTGATACAGATAAAAAATCAAATTCCATGCCATAAAGGTAAATTATGTATAGTTTTTTATTCTAGAAAATTAGTGATTATGTCATAGAACACATTCCATATCGTGACGAGATCCTGATAAGTTAACAACCAATATATCTATTTTTTTGCATCATGATACAAAATATCACATTAGAATAATTTGGGGGAATTTTTAGTGAATTTGAAATTGAAGTTTATGCACTATGAAACATTCGGTCAAGCTATGAAAGAGTCAGGGTAGAATAAATTTCCTCTATAGATGAATTAATTGGGCAGAAAATATTATATCATGACACTCTGGGTGAACAATTGCACACCATGAAGATATATGTTGCATCATAGACTATCAAGAAATTTAGAGATGTTATATAAAAACCAACCTATCATACCACGATGCCTCACATCATGTTGTGATAATGGGTATTTTTTAGGATTAAAATGAATATGTTTATGTGGTAGTGAGAGTATGGTTTGGTAATTATCTTCAAAATAAAGAAACTACATATTCAAAATTCCATGGAGGAGATCACATAACATTCAATATGAGGGCTAGATTTGAAATTTTTATTAAATGAAATTAAAATTACACTATATATAATAGATTATATAAACCCAAGAAGAAGAAAAAATAGAGAGAATAACTCTCATATATAGAAAATATAATTAAGAGTCTTGAATATTTAAAAGAAAAAAGATTCATTTAATTTTATAATTTATGGATTTAATTGGTTGATAAAGAATTGTTTCTGAAGATCATGAATAATGAAAAATTGTGTTTTTCACTTCATTAAATATCTAGAATTTAAAAATTATAGAATCATGGAGAGAAAACTTTTTTTGGTGTTTAAAATTCATTTGAAATCTTGTAATATCAACTTGTTTTTCAATTCTATCTTCATTACTCTAGAAAGTATTGAGTGAAAGAGAGTTAGAGGTCATGGAACTTGGTTGATAAATAAGAAATTATTAAAGTTTTAATCACATAATCAAAAAGTACTATTTAATTGTTATATCAAATCATCATTGATATTTCATCCTTAAAGTAGAATATTATAGGCGAACCAAGAAAAATCAGTGTGTTTTTTCTCCTTATATTTTTGTATATGGTTGTGATTTAAAAAATAAAAAATTTTATTTTCTAACATGGAGATAATATATAATTGATTTGTAATATAAGTTGGAATTATAGTTCACTATAATCTCACTCCATATTAGGTTGTTTAGTGGGACTATAGGTCACAACAAGTGGAATTAGAGTCATTGGTAATTTATTGGATTTGTTAGAGAGAATCTAATGTAATAGAGAATATTTTGAATGAAAAGGTAGTATCCTTATTTTATGGATTAAATTTTCATATATGGAAGAACATTATGAAATCTCCTATATAATATTTCATATTATATTTGTTATCTGCTATAGTTCATGAGATATAAGTAAGTGATACTATTAGAAGATCAATGATGGAAGCTAATAAAATTTTGATGAATGATGGTATTAATGATTAAAAATACTTTTAAGAACATTATAAAATAATATTTATATTAAGGTGATATATTTTGTAATATATAATGGTATTTTTGATAAACATTATAATATTTTTTAATGTAGATCAAATGTAAAGGAATCAAAGTTGAAAGTCCTATAAAAAAATTCAATGAATATAAAATGAGTACCAGTGAAATTATGGATGGTTGCATTAATCATATTATAGGTGTGTGAGTGATATATGTAGACTTGGGAATGATATTAAGTATTATCATGTTGTAAATAAATCATCATAATATAACAATCGATATAAAAACAAACAGTGTTAGCACATGAGGAAATGAATCTTGGTGATTTATCTTTGATGATTTATATAGAAAACTAGCTTCTTATCAAATATGGGTGAATCTAGTTATTCCTTTAGAACACTCATAAAAAGTGACTTCATTTAAATATGTGTAATGGAAATTAACTCATGAATATATAAATGAATAAGACCTATGTGATGATTCAATATCACTTGTTGCAATAATCCTTAATAGTGGTAAAGAAATATTTGAGGGTAAATTACCCTTAGTATGTTAATATTTTGTAAATATCAATAATATTGTTGAAATGTGTCTGAGAAAATATAATAATTATAATGGTGAGATTTAATTATCAAAGAAATAAAATAATTTTATTTCTATAATAAATACTAATTCATGTTATTAAAATGGAAAGAGATTTTATTGAAAAATGTTGGTTGGTAGAGATGAATAAGAAGTTATAGAAGATCCAATGGAATCTATTGATATTAAATTTTTCTTTGATATATAAGATTAAATGATAGATTATATGGACATTTCAAAAACAAAATTGTATTATAATAATCCACCTAATGGAGTGGTAGATCTTATATTTTAATTATAAAGATATTATTATTTAATTGGTTTATTGGTAAATAAAAACAAATAAAATTGAAGGTTTATTGAAAAACACTTCATGTTGTATTGATGTACTTGAAGAAGAAATGGATTATGATGGTAATATAGTTGGATAATTTGAGAATAATCATGTGAAATCTAAATAATAAAGAAAAAATGGTTGAAGTTTGAAGAATTGACTAAAATGATTGATGATCTTAACTATTATATCAAAGATAAAGTCAAGAAGATTGATTATCTTGATGAAGTATTTATTTATTTGAGAAAGGGGACTGAAACAAAATTAAAAATAAATATCTCAAAGAAGAAAATTTCATTTAGAAAATTCTTATATAAATTCTTGAAAGAGAGGGTGCAATGAGGCCGAATAACTTCTGAATAAATTCTTAGTGATCAAAGATCCAATTCAATGGGTAAAACTGGTATGGAAATTAAGATGAATCATTGAAGGAAAAATATATTAAAATGAAGATCATCAGTAATACGTTGAAGGAATAATTATCTCATCCATTTATAACTTATAAATAATCAATGAGTACTAAAAAATTAGTGATATATATAGATACTATAGTAACATGATTTTTTCATTGATGAACTTTCAATCACGTTGATACTTAGGCTACACAATGTCTAATTATCAATAAGCTAAGAGTTATAAAATAAATATATCTATTTGGTGTTAAAAAAGATATTGGAAGTATATTATTTACATTATAACAAAAAATATTACTATGGTTACTATTTTAATTGTTCAAAATTTGGAAATAAATAAATATATTACAAGAAAATAAGAGTAATTCGTCATTATAAAAACTAAATTAAATTGATTGAATTTCAATATAACTCAATACTTTTATATAAAAAGTTTTATTCTATTTAAGAAGAGTAATTTTATCTTATTTCTTATTCTAAAATGATAATAAGAGAAAAAAGCCTCAACTCATTCAAAAATTTATTGTAAGGAATGAATGAAATTTATTAATGAAAAATTTGTTGATATCACCATGATAAAGACAAATAATAAATGAAACTAGATTATAGATATTGGGTGTTCATATAATGTGATTGGAAATATAAATATATTTAAAAATATTAATGCTGGAGTGGATATAATATTTACCATTTTAAATGAAAGAGCATTAAAGATCAAAGTAAGTGGGAAGACTCAATTGGTTAGAGATGTGTTGAAAACACTAATTTCCTTATTTCCATGTTTTATGAAATAATTTATTAGGTGTAGTTTAATTGTATGACTCAAGTTTAGAGGTTACATTTAATAATAAGGGAAATATGATTAAAAGAAAACCTATAAATTCTATTATGATAGGTTGGAGAATGAATGAAAACATTTATTAGGTTAATTGTAAGGAATTCACATTTCATTTTTAGTAGAAGCATAAAATAGTCTTTAGAATCATAGGATCTAACATATTAATCTTAAAAGGATGGAAATTATTTTAAATTTGTAATATTTCATTGATATTCCAATTATGTAATAGGGTTTATAGAAGACATGTGATGCTTGTTTAAAAGGAAATATTATGAGGATATTATATCATAAAAAGAAGAAGAGAGAACCAAACCTTCTTGATCTAATTCATAATAATGTTTTTATACCTACAATATTTCCTAGAAAATATGGTGAGTATTATTACCTTTTTTATTGATGATTATAGTATAATGAGTTGCATCTTGTTTTTTCAGTGAAAACTGGAGTAATTGAGTGAATTGTGTGGTTTCAAATAAGGGAAAATAATGAAACATAAAGAAAAATTAAGGTATATAATTTTGGTAATGGTATAAAATACACTTTTTATGAATTCACAATTAATTTAAAAATGAAATCATTAAATCATAGAGTGTTTAAAAAAGAAAGTATAAAATACACTTTATAGTGTTTGGGAGTAAGTGTTATATTCAAAATAAAGAAATTTAAAAAAGGAAATTATAATGATACTATGGTTGAAGTGATAGTTTTAGGTTAATAATTAAATATTATATATTATATATATATCATAAAGAGTTTGAATTTTTTTTTGAAAGTAACGATGTCAATGTTGATGAATAAAAATTTCAAAAAAGTTCTGGAATCCAAGATTTGAATAAACTCTGTGATGAGGGATAATAATAAGTTACAAATCATAGAGGTTAAAAACATTTTTATGTGGATAATATGATTATGAAGTTGAATGATGAAAATATTAATTAAGAGAAAAAATAAGTGAATCTTTTAAGAAGAAAATAAGATGAGGTGCATGAGACCAATATTATTAGGGATAAAACTGTATCTTTCCAAACCTAGAGAATAATAATTTTAGAGCACATTGCTATACTGTTGTATGGACATGGCCTCAAACATCACATATTCTAGTGAATTTAAACAAAAATTAACTTTCTTAAATTCCAGAAGATATTTTATATTTTTAGTTTTAGAGATTTAGGTCATAAATCTTGCTTAAGAAACCCATATATATACCAATTAGAAACTTATATTCATTATCCATTTTCCCACAATATAAATTTTTTAAAATAAAAAAAATTATTTTCATGATAAATTTTTATGTATTTAAAATTGATTTATTATTTTACCTTAATCCTCCTCAAACCCAGTTAAAAAACGTTGTAAAATGTGGGATGGGTATAAACAGCTTAGTAAGGGACATCAAAATAAAGAAATAAATTGTTAGTCCATGAATACTTATAATACTTTTACTTTTTAAAAATAAATTCTCGCCTCAAACTAAATATTTTCTTACCCAAGAAATCAAATTATATTAATAAATATTTCATAAAAAATTTCATAAGAAGTCTTAAATTCAAAATTAAACTCATTATGTGTATTTGAGATCATGAAAAACTCATAATAACGTTTTTTTAACATAGTTATACTTTTCACCCTTAAAAAGTAGAATATATATTCCATTAAACATAATATCATTATCTCATCTTGAAAAATCATTATATTATAATAAAAATCCACTTTGTGACATAATTTTCATATTAATCTAATAATAACTCTTACAAATGGAATAATCATACGATTGACTTCTATACCTAATTCATTGGAGGGCTATCAGAGACCCACCCATCCATGATTTATCATAGAACCACCCATCATTGGTTAATAATTTAACCACTCATCATTGGTTTACTATAGATCCACCCATTATTATAACAATTATAAATAACCATAACATAATCCAAACACATAAAATATTTTAATTTCCCACATTACACTCATTAAAATAATTTTGTCATCTATAAAAAAATATTTCCAGATATTGAAATATCTGATCAATTTAAAAACCCATTTTTTAAAATAACCAGAATATAGGTAAAGAGGTTTCTTATTAAAAAAACTTAAATAATTTTAAAATAATCCAAAAATAGTATAAAGGATATATTAGTATGAAAATTCTTTGTTATCATATATATCAAAATAGGACATCCCTTTTGTCTTTTTGTAAAGAACATTAAAAAATTCCCTAAAAATATTTCTTTTGAAAAAACATTAAAATAAATTAAAAGGGAAATAAAAATTAATTTCATAATTAATTCATTTATATATAAAAAATCTATAAAATCATTTTAAAAATATGGAGTTAGAATAAAAATATTGTTTCGAGGGAAACATTAAAAGAGTTTTTTTAAAGAAAGTCCCTTACTTTGAGACTGGGTCATCACATGCATTCATTATCTTCCTAAATAATAAACTTATATTCGTTATTTAATTTATTGAGATTATTTTTTTCATATTTATTATTACTTTTATCTCACTTATTACCATGTTATCACAATTAATTATTCATCTAATTTCACATTATATGTTTTGATTATATTCAGTTCACAACTCCAAAATGAATTTTGTAGGATGAATATGGTCAAAGGGGTAATTATTAAAAAAATATATTGAATAATAATAATTTAATAATTACCATTTTTATACATTAATTATACTTTTAAATTCAACCTATAAATATGATTATGAAAAATGAACTATGTTAAAATCATAGAGATAATAGGGCATATGTACGCATGAGTAATGTTTCCATTTTATAACGATCATTATAGACAGAAAGTAAGTATTAATTTATCATTAAATAATTATAATAATATCATAAATATCATATTAATTCTTTAAATATACTTAAATATATCATAAATTTTATTTATTGATAAAAATGAATCATGTCACTTCGTGGAGGTGGTAGTCCAAATGTACGCATGAACATCGTTTTCATTTTTTAGTGAATGGAAAAGTACAAAGGTAAATTATATATTATCTTTTCATATTGATAAATATTTCATTAATATCATATAAAAACCTTAATTCCATCATTATGATCCATTAATTAGAGATATTGATGGAAAATGGATTTCATTAGTTGTGAGGTGGTAGTCTGTCGTACACACAAACAATTGTTTTATTTACCATTTGATGAGATAAGATATAGATATAGGTTATTACATTAACAAAACAAAATATAATTATATTTATTATACCATTTTTATTACTTTATCATGGTTGAATAATATTTTAAAGAAGTGTAATAAGAAATAAAACTAAAACGTGTGGTCAAAAACAATACCCCTTCTTTAAAAAGTCTCATTTTATTTGCATCACAAGACCTCTAATATTGTAATTATTCGAAAAATTAGGACTATATAATGTGTATATATTTTTATAAAGGTATTTTAGATGATAATGGATAAACTAAATGGGTTTTAAAGTTTGAATAAATGATAATAAGTTTTTCCCATTTATAAAAGTGGGGCACCCATGAAATTTCATAAAATATCAAATTAATATAAAATAATTTTGATATCTAAATTGCTCCAAACTATCAATATTTTAATATAAGATGAGGATTACTCTAAATAATTTCATAAATTAATTTTTTATATTTTTAGATCACATTTTTACCTTTATATTTTTTCTATAACCTCCTTAAACCCTTTTCATACTTAGCATGATAATGAAGTTTCTTAATATTTTAGGGTCAATATTGAGACTATAAATAGAAAAATAGAAAATATAGAAAATGGTTGAAATTTTAAACCATATTATAATAAATTTTATAATCATAATTTTTTTATTAATTTAATATCATTTAATAAAATATTATTTCCATAAATTATCAATAATGCTAATTTTATACCTATTCAATTACTTTGATGTTTATAAAATGAAGAATACAAATTAAATTGGAAGGAACTATTTTAATACATCACTAACATGTTATTTTTATCTATAAAATTTGTATGTCACCTTAATTATTTTAAATTATACTACTTTTAAAAAAATTAATATCATTTATTTTATTTTTATATTAAATAAATAAGAACTATGTCAGTGTTGTGTAAGAATTTAAGGGAATTATTTTTTCACTAAAAATAAAAAATAAATTACCACGATTAATAAAAATAAAATATAATTAAAAATTAATTTTATAATCTAACATATACTCTAGTAATCCCTATGCTAAAAATATTATAGTTATTAAAAACAAGAGTGTGGAATTTTTGAATTTTCATTAAAGAAAATATTATAAAGATTATAATAACAACCAAATATAGAAAATGGCCATATAACCTAACTTTATATGATTATGGATAAAATATACTAATAAAATTTAATTTAGTCAAGTGTTAGGGTCATTTAATAGTCATTATATTTTATTTTAAACATTATGTTCATGATTTATCATTTACCGTAGTAACAAAAATTATTAAGATTTCTATTCATAATGACCAAAAGTAAAAGGGGATGATTTAATAAATTGGGATATTAGGATTCCAAATATTGAATCCACTTTTTTAAGATTAATAACACATAATTGGAATGATATAGTTTAAAATTAAACTGAAAAAATGTGACGAAAAACATTTTTTTCCTAAAAATGCATTTTTTAACTATAATTTTTTTATATGAAATTCATGTTTAAGATTAATTCAAGAGAATATAATTATATAATTTTTAAACAGTATATACATACTAAATTTTAAAACTACTAAAAAATATAATTTTTCAATCTAAATATTTGAAAATAAAATATGAGTTTCAATAAAAATATGGATTTTTAACAATTTATAGAAAAATCAATATTTTCAGGCAATTATCAAAAATAAATCCTCGTATATTTTTGAAATTATGAATAAAAAACTGAAATTCATTTTTTAAAAATAAATTCCTATTATTTAGAATCTATGAATTTAAATAAAACTATATAATTCCTAAAATCCAATTTGGTTAGAAATAAATATTTTTCCATATGACTGAGAAATTAGGTAATATTTTTATTATAAATAAAACTCTATAATATCTAAATAATAAATTATTTATAATAAAATTACTTGGGTTGGTAAATTATTACCCCTTTTAGAAATTTTAAACTTGAAATTTTATTCACTTATTAAATAAGTGGAGATATCTTTCCCTTGTAGCATTTTCAGATTTTCATGTTACTTATTCAACCATATTATTTTTCAAAACCTTAACCTAGTGAAATACCTTGTTCTATAAAAAATTAAATCTCAATAGTCAAAAATATTAGGGGTTAATTCCTCATAATAATGGTTTACTTCCAACTAAACTACCTCAGTGCTCAAAATAGGAATAGAATATGGTACATATATTCTTAACATCAAAACATGAAAAAAATTGTGTACGTAGGGAAAATTTGGAGGCAAGGATACTCTATAAGAAACTGATCCAAATTTATATAATATTTAATATATTCTAATAAACCATTTACATAGCTTATCCTCTTAAAAAATTTATAACACTTATCTATGTGGATTTATTAAGAAAAAATGATCACCTACCTTGAAAGAAAGTTCTTTCATCTTGTTATCCACATAACATTACTACATACTCTATGTTGTCCTCATATGTTGATGAAATATATTTACCTTATCAGACATTTCCTCTACCAATTATGGTCTCATCAACACCCTTTACCTAACTTCATCCCAAAAGTCGAGTGTTTAACACTACTTTCAATATAATGTCTCAAAAGGATCAATCTAAATACTAGAATGAAAAATATTATTATATAGAAATTAAAATAAATCAATATATTTATACCAAATTACATTGTAATCCTTTGAATGGGTATGAATCGTGTTTTATAATGTTCTATTTTTTTCTTTCATATTGTCCATCACACTGAGGATAAAAGGATGTACTAAAATTTAATTCAATTCTAAATGAATTTTGAAGTCCCTTCCAAAAATAGGAAGTGATCCTGGGATCATGGAAAAATAAAATGGATAGAGTAATTCATTTTAACTTGACTATCTCCTTGAGATACAGTGAAGAAATATGATCTAAAATCATTATATCTTGAATGGTAAGGAAATTATTAGATTTAGTTAATCGATTAATAGTAACCTAAATAACCTTATAACCTTGAGAATTATTTGCTAATCCTGTCATAAAATCCAAGGATATGTTTTCCCATTTCCACTTTAGCACTAGAAAAGGATAAAGTATCCCATTTGATAAATTTCAATCTTTTTATAGCCTATTGTAAAGTTAAAAATTTCATCATAAATTTATCGATGTATATTTTTATACCATCCCACTAGTAATACAAACAATGGCCTCTATACATCTTTGTGCATCTATGATAAATGTAAAATTAAGAACTATGAGCTTTACACAACAATACTTTCATAAACTGGGAAACGCAAGGCACATATAATATTCTTCCAAATCTAATAAATCCTTTATAAACTATAAATCCAGGCCACTTAACCTTCTTAACCAAACAAAACCTTTCCTATAAAACATGGTCCTCCTTCTAGGCCTACTTAATACTTTCTAACACATGTGATTGTACTGACAGATGGAAAAAATATAAGGGTTTCTTATACCCATAACTTTGAGGACCAATCTATCAAATCATAAACCAAAGTCCATGTTCTAAACATAACATGGATAATGAATAATTATTTTTATAATTCAAATAATTGGTAATTTTTTTTTGTTTTTCAAGATGGTAATAGATCATGAAATTATAATCTTTGATTAGTTATATCCATATTCTTTACCTCATGTTCAACTCTTCATGACTGAATATATACCTTAAAATTTTGTGATCGATATATATTTCAAACCTTAATCTATATAAATGATTCCTCTAAATTTTTTATTTGAATAACTTATAAGATAATTCTAGATCGTGTAGATGATAAGTCAACTCATGGGGATTTAGTTTTTGTGTAGTATAAGTAAGTACCATATCATTCTACATCCGGACACAACAAATTCCATTCAAAGAAGCATCATTGTAGATGAAAAATTTACTATTCCATGGTGGAGAATACAAAACTATATTATTCACCAATATTCTTTTTATTTTTGAGAAAAATAATCACATTCTTTCATCAAGATAAATTTAAATAATTTTTGAGTTAACTTAGTCCATGTTCTAGAAAATCAAGATATATTTTTCACAAACTTATGTTAGTAACCCCCTAATATGTGAAAATATGAATCTATATAAAATTTTATGGTCTTGTATTCTCCTCATCAACATTAATTTTATAATGTTCAACAATTATTCTATATTTAAAAACAATATAACCATGGAAAGAAATATGTTAAAACAAAAATTATCAATAACTTAATTTTCCATATATATTCATTTATTATAATGTTGTAAAAATAATGCTTAGGTGTCTTTCATGATACTCATGAATTTTAGAATATACAAATATATCACCACTAAACATAACCATAAAATATCTATGAACTGATGGAAAATATTATTAATTATATCCATAAATGTAGTTGGTGCATTAGACAACCCAAAAAGCATTACTACAAAATCATAATGATCATATCTAGTTTGAAACATAGTCTTCAGAATATTTTCCTCCTTAACCTTAAATGAATGGTAACCAAACCTAATATAAATATTCAAAAACTACTTTTCTCCCAGGATATGATCTAAAAACCATCAATATGAGGCAAAGGGTAATATTTTTTAACAGTTACATTATTCTAGGCTGTATAATCAATGAAAAGTCTCAATGAAGTATCTTTATTTTTAATAAAAAATACTATTGTACCCCATGGTGAAGTGATAGGATGAATGAAAAATTTATCTAAAAAGTCCTAAAATTTCTTTTACAATTCTAAAATTTCTACTTGATCCACTCAATTATGAGGTTTTAAAATTGGATTGACATCATATAATAATTCAATAATCAACTCTACATATATATATAGAATAAAACCCAATAAATCAAAATGAAATAAATCCATATATTCATTCGATATTAGGACATCAATAATCGAAAAAGATTCTATATTTCCAATAACATGTGTTAAATGAATTTCACTACCATTTCTAATCAATTTCTCATCTTCTTTGCATGTTTTTAGAATTATGAATTCATAAAACAAAACATCTTTGGATCTACAATCTATGATACTAAGATAAACTAAAATCCAATCCATAGCCAAGATAATATCAAAATATAACATGTTCTATTCAAAAATATTATTAGGAAATACCATTATACAGATATTGGTATGATGATTTTTATAATGTTGGTTGCTTTAATATTTATACCAAGAGTTTTCACCATAAGTTATATCATACAATCAGGATGTAGTATTCATAATTTACATAAAAATTTCTTATAAATGAAATAATTAAAAGATCCAAAGTCAAATAGTGTATTGGAGTAATTATAATAAACCAGCAACATAACTTTCACCACTTCATTTGATGGCCCAATATCAGTCATAGTAGCAGAAAAATATTTTTCCATTCCCTTTTTCTTCCAATATTGACGATTTCTTTCCTGATTTACTAAATTTGAGCACATATTAGTATAATTTCCCAAATAATTGAAATTAAAGAATCTTACTATCATATCTTCATTATATTTCATATTATTTTCAATATAGTCATGATCTATATGCCTAAACTTTTGACATCAGAGTAACTTCCCAAATATCATAAGAAATTCCATAGTGTTCTTTATACCACCCTTATCACAAGAAGGAAACTTGATTTTATTACCTCTAGATTTATTTTCTAAAATATTACTCTATTTCTATCCATCCAAAACGATTCTTATTATTAGGGAATAATTGGTCATCAGAAAATTCCATTTCATCCCTCTTATCACATTGAAAATGATTCTTATAACTTTCCAACTCATGGGAAGCCAATTCCCTTTCTATATCTTGGATTCAGTATTGATTGAAACTGATTTATTTTAATATCATGATTATATATAAAATTTGGTAAATACATTTCAAAATAGATTACTTTTTATTCATTGAAGCCACTGAATATTCTTCCTTTTGTCTCAATTCTGATTTTTTCCCATCAGAAGTAAAAGAACCTTAGGAAAATATTTCTCAGAGAAAATATTATTACAGTCATCTTATTCCAAGCTATAAATATCTTCAATTTCTTTTGTATTATTAACAATTTTCTACCATTGACCAGATTCAGCTTGAAAATATTAAATAAAAATACTTTCCTTTTGATGATATGAAAAATCAATGACAATGAATATCTTCTCCAATTATTTAAACTATAATTATATTATCACTAGGTTATAATATCCAATGAATGTTGTAGGGTGATGTCCCATTAAATATTCCACTATTGACATGTTTCTCTATTGTAGATCTGGTTGTTCTTTAGCATGGATACCACCACCATTTATAACCTACATCAATTTATCCATTATAGCAAAAAAACTAATATGTTCAAATACCAACCATTACATGTTTCTTATTCAAATGGATATCATCCCTTTGGAGCCTTTATACTTCATTTTTCTAGTTTCCTTTGTATAAAATCATTCTGAACAAACATAGTTTTTATGAATCAATATGGTAATTTTCAAATTCTATCTCATATCAACTAAACCATAAATTAAAATATTTTAAGGGTATTCAATTAACATTATCCGAACCTATAATATTATTTAAACCATACTCTGATAACAACTGTAAGGAATCAACATTAAACATTACATATTCTAGTGGCTTTAAAATAGAATTAACTTTATTACATTCTAAATGATATTTTAGGTTTAGAGTTTTAGATATTTAAGTCATAACTCTTACATAACAAACTCATATATATATAAATTGGAAAATTTTATTAGCTATCCATTTTTTCAATAATATAAATTTTTTAAAATGAATTTTTTTTTTAATTAAAAATATTAATGACTTTCAACATGACATATTCTTTTCCCTTTCAAATTCTTAAACCTCGTGAATTGTTTTTTGAAATATGGGATGTGAAAAAAAATATTTTTAATATAAAAAAAGAAATAAAAAATTCATTAGTCCATGAATAGTTATAAAGATTTCCCTTTTTCAAAATAAAATTTTTATGATCAAAATAAAAATTATCTTTCCCAAGATATTCATTTCACCTATAAAATATTTTTATAAAAAATTTAATAAGAAATAATAAAGGAAAAATAAAACTCATAAGGTTTCTTTGAAATCATGAAATACTCATAATAACTTTTTCAAAAAGGTATACTTATAACCCTTAAAAAGTATCATATACGTTACTTTAAACATATGATCATTCTAATTCCTTCAGAAATCATAATATTCCAGTAAAAATAAATAGAAAACATAGATAATACATATATGTTACTTGGGAAAACATTTCATAATACTCTTACAATCACTCTTTCAAATGAAATAACCATACAGTCAACTTTTATACCCTATTCATTATAGGGTTATCATAGACCCACTAACCCTTGGTTTATAATGCAACCACCTATCATTGGTAAACAATATAACCACCCATACATGGTTTTATAATATAAACACACATCATTGTAAAAATTAAAAATAACCATAAAATAATCACAACAAATAAAATCTTATTGTTTCGAGAATTACAACCATAAAAATATTCTTTTATCCATAAGAAGACATTTCTTAATATTGAAATATATGGCCTATTTCAAAACCCCATTTTAAAAATAAAAAATATATTGGAAAAGAGGGTTTTTATTTGATAAAGAAAAAATGTATTATAAACTATGCCAAAAATAATATAATAACTACGATAGAGGGAAAATTATTTGCCACTATATATGATAAGATAGGACATTCCTTTTTTTTTATTTTGGTAAAGAATATAAAAAAAATTAGTAAAAGGATTACTTTTGAAAAACAATTGAAATAAAGTCAAAGAGATATATAAAAATTTAATTATAATTAATCTATTCCCATATAAAACACTAATAAAATAAATTTAAAAATATAGAAAAGGATTAAAAATATATTTTTAAGGGAAACATTGAAGATTATTTTTAAAAGAAAATCACTTACATTGGGTTTGAATCACCATGTTTGTTCTTTAACTTCCTGAATAATAAATTTATGTTAATTATTTACCTTTTTGAGAATATTTTTCATCATTATTAATAATTTTATTTCAATTATTACCATGTTATAAAAATTACTTAATCATTTAAGTTCACTTCAGATGTTTTGATGATGTTCGGATTGTAAGTAAAAAATGAATCTGGTAGGATAACTATGGTCAAAGAGGTAATTATTCTATCATATCTAGAAAAATAATCCTAACATAATTATTATTTTTATACATCAATTACACTTTGAAATCAAACTATTAAATGTGGTTATGAGAAACTAACAACATTACAACCATAGAGATGGATGTTTTTACGTTTGAATGAGTAACAATTCAATTTTTTGACAATCATTACAAAAATAAGGTATGTATTACTTTAAATTTAAACAATGATCATCAATCATAAATACAATATATTTCTTTAAACTTAGTTCTATATATCATCCAGGTGATGTTGTGATGAAAATCCAATTGTGTCACATCATGAAGGTGGTAATCTACATATATGCATGAACGAAGTTATCACATTTTAGTGAATGTAAATTATAGAATTTAAATGTTAAATTATATTTTTATAATGATAAATACATAAAAAATATCATATATAAATATCAATTCTATCATTATAATTAAATATTATTTCTGATGTTTTTAAAACAGAGTTATTCTTTCTGAAAAATGTTTTTAAATGTATGTTTTTATAAAACATCAATATATGAGTTACTAGAATTCATGATAAGAAATTCCTACAAGTTTTATTTAGAAAATATAACAATGTTTCTCGAGAAAAGAACTTAGAAAATTAGAAAGTTAGAAAGTTCTAACTTTTTAACTCTTTATGTTAGATGACACTTCGATGATCTCAAAGTTCTCAACATCACGTAAAACCTAATGATAAAGTATTTTTTTTATAAATGAGGATATTAATGTTATTTTGATAGATATATCTAGAAACATATTTTCAGACAGAGATATCTGGTGTAGTTTACCAGACCAAAAAATTAAACAAAGTATAATACAAAGCTAAAGATGTCAGTCTAAGAGTTCCAGGCATAAAAAATCCAAAGAGAGAAACTATATGAAATATGGAAGTTTTATGTTTTTTAATATCAATGAAGTAAAAAATTATATCTAATCCAAATAATTTATAGACAGAAGGTTTTGAAAAAGTTTTTGTTCAAAATTCAGAGTTTGTGAAAATCATTTATTTCATGAAAAAATTGCGTAGAGTAAGATGACATATTTCCATAATGATGATAAGGAAGAGGTTTTTATTAGAATCTAAGTGAAACATTTGTTATCAGACATACCTAGTCGATATGATGTTTAATACTGACATGAGAAGATAATGCAAAGTGTATGTTTTTGAAAAGTGAAAATATTTTAATTGATGATATTTTTAGTGTAGAAAAATGTGAGATAAATACAACAATAAATTTTATTCAAATATAATATCAGTAGAAAAACCATGGTATAGAGTATCAATGTTATTGACATAGGTTTCAAAAAAAAATCTATTGATAAATTTTTAAGCCGTAGGAAGAGACCTAAGAGGGTGAAAAATGTTTCTAAAAAAGATAAGAGTTCATGTTTATTATTAGACACAAGATTCAAGATTGAATATAATGGATGAAAATAGTGGAAAATGTTTTCAAATAGAGAAACTGTGAGATATATTTAATCTTCTACTGGACATATATGTCAAATGAAACTAAATTATTTAGTAATAATGTAATTAACCATCTTTAGTTGACTTGGAGAAACCGATAGAGAAAAGTTTCCTTTAATTCTTTTTTGAGAGTTTTTTTTACTTTAGTGGGTCAAGAAAATCTAAAAAATAAACAATAAAGTACAATATTTTGAATTTTGGAATATATGGTTAAGATATTCTGTCAATAAATATTTTAATAAGAATGTCCATTAAAAGAATATTTCAAAAGTATTTCCATCATACAATTTTTTTTCTAAATTTGGAACTGAGAAACATTGACATACTAAATCAAGATTTGGTATTACATGTGGTTCAACAAAACCAGATATATGAAGAGAGTTCTAGAGAATAAATTTAAATTTATAACTTTTGGTAAAACTTTATTGAGATCTAATTTGACTAAATTTGATAATTACAAAGTTCTAGAGAAATAAAGATTTCGTAAGAATCCATACGAGTTTAGAATGATTGAAACATTCTTAAATTATGTTCAAATATTCGATAAATTCGTATTTATGAATTTGGTTGTGTGGGAAAATATTTCAGGTTTCCTACCTTTTCTATTTCTGGATCACCTATAAATAGTAGTGAAGATGTACTTTGTATTAATCGACCTCTATTTATATGTGAAATAATTATAAATACTACAAAAATTGTGTCAGAATTATATTCCAAGAGAATTTGAGTTTCATGTTAATGTTTTATGGGAATAATTTTTGGTCAGAAGATCCAATAACACAGGTTTAAAAGACCATACAGTGGGGAAACAAACATTGAAGATTAAACAGTGTTTTAAGCAGAAATTTGTGAGGTGCTCGGTTTTTCTAAATTAAATAAAACCAAAATTTGATTCTATAGTATTTAGAGAAAATGTGGAACATATAATGAATTATTAGATATAGTATTTCCAAACACATAATATTGAATAGAGGTAGATTAAACAGTGATTCTTGAGAGATCTTTTTAAAAAAGAAAGATTCAAAGTTACATTTTATATTTTGGAAGAAATTTTGTAAAAAATATTTTTAAACTAATGGTATTTAGTATAAACATTATGATTGGGTGGTAGAAGGTGTATAATAGGAGTTGAACCAACATTTTTATTCACTTATTCATTAGAGTTAAATTCTATATTCCCTTAGTAGTGATTATAGAAAGGATTTAAGTTATCACAAAGATTTAAAACCTTTTAAATCTTGTGTAATTTATTTACTTTCCTATAATCATAAGAATATGAGATTACTAAAAGTTTATAAGAAATAAACTCTAAAAATTTTGTAGGGGTTAAGTTTATTAATGTTGAAATTTTAAAAAATATTATCTAGAAATCAACCCCCCCATTCTCAGTGATTCAATAATCCTTAGAAAATTTAATTGGTATCAGGTGGGGTTCCCCTATTGAATACTTATCATAGATAATCTCAATTCCATCAACTATAGAGGAATTCCTACTTTTTATGCTAAAAATAATCATATATGGAAAAATAAATTATATAATATATTCTATATCTTGGATTTGAGGTTGTATATGTAATAAATATTAGGTTTCCAATGATTTAGAAATATGATCCCATGAATTTTGTTGATAGTAGAAAAATTCAATTTTATTGAAAGGATAAAATTTCTATCAATATGTGTTTATCAAAAAATGTCTACTTGGTGGTGATGGGTCTCAAAACAAAAATTATTATATGGGACAAGATCGAAACTATTTTATAAGAAAATACTAAAGTGAAGGAAGTGAATTTATAAATCTAGAATATCAAATTTCAATACATAAGAATAGGATATTAATAAAATATTAATGAGTAATTTACCAGAGTGAGTGAATTTTTTTGTAGAATCAAAGATTTCAGAGGTTTCTTATAAGATTCTTCAATTGTTAAGAAACTCATGAAAAACATTCCAGATAGGTTTGGTTCTAAAATATCTTCTTTATAAGATAAATAATATTTATCATTTGATGGATTTCATAGATTTCTTTTTTCGAATAAAATGAGAAAATCTTCATAATTCAAAAAAATATCAAATAAGATTTTTTTAAAGATAGGAGAATGATTAAAATTCATGATGATGAAAATATTGATCCTATTAATTATAAAGATTTGGAGAATTATGAGTTAAATGAAAAATTAATGTCTATTATTATCAATAATTATCGAAGAGTAATAGAAAATTATGGAGGAAATATACCTCTCAAATTTTATCAATGTGTTTGAATCATGAATTTCACTAAAAATTTACCTAAAAAATATGTTAAATCTAATGATCATTATAAAGAAAAATCTTATAGGTATAATTTTGAAAAAACATCTAATAAATAAAATAACTACTCTAGTAGAAATAGGTTAACCAGAAATAAAATAAGTATTATGAATAAAAAAATTGAATCTAACTCAACTGAAAACAATTATTAAGAAATTGAAAGTTAGATATTCAAAACATTGATTACAAAAGCTGAGAAAATAAAATATTTATTAAATAAAGAAAAATGAGGAGGTAAAAATATTATAGATAATATCAGTTTAGATTATAACTTATTTCATTTATTGAGAAAAATAGAAATCTAAATAAAGAAATTAGAACAATGAAGAAATATGGTAAGAAGATGTTTTTGTGAAAAAAAAGTTATTTTTAAAAGATAAGATTCGAATATTAAAGAGATTAAGAACCTAAAACTACAAATTATATAATAGGGGGAAATGGTAGAAGATATTTGTAAGAATGTTTCTTCTAAGGAATATGAAATTTTTTAAACTAAATAAATAATTATTAAGGGTGAAAATACCTTTAAAATAGGAATATAAATTTCAAGAATGCTTCAGAATTAAATTATGATACTTTTAAACTTACTGAGAAAGCGCATAGCAAGAATCAGGTGAAATATTCACCCACTAAATGTCATAGTTCATCTGATTTTAGAAAGCATGTAGGTTTTAAGAATTTCATTAAAAATAATGGGTTGATAAAGGATGTGATAAAACCATAAAATTAATAAAATATGAAAATTTCCCTTTTAATAATGTTTCTCCACACTAGGAAGTAAAAAAAAGAATGTTATTATGAACCTCATAGAAATTTCTAGAGGGAAAGATCTTACTTCTACAAAACACAAGATTCATTGGTTTTTGTTGGTTCTATGGAATTCATTGGAACTAAGATTATAATTTTTGGAAAAACATGTATATACCTATAAATAGGCATGAAGTATGGCGGACAAACAATGGATGAAATGAAAGAAACATTCTTAAGCCACAAGATGTAAAAAAATAGTCTCAAGATATTAGAAACATTATTAGGAAAAATCAGTTTGATTTTCAGGAATAAATATATGGGATATGTGACTAACAAGGTCACATTTATAAATAATTAATTATAACCATTTCAGGGAAAAGGTCTTATGGTATAAAATAAAAAGAAGGTGGAAAGAATAAAATTCAGGAAATAACATTTATTATTGTGATATTCTAGAAATCAAACAAAATGAACAAACCATGGATTATTGATAGTGATTTTTCTTCAAACACGGTGATAAATTGTAAAATATTGAAAGATATTGAAAATAAATATGGAGGAGTAGTTACCATTATGAATTATAGTTCCTTAAAAATCAAAGGAATTGGAATAACTGAGATTGAAGAAGAAAAGTTTAAATCTAAGGAAGTTCAATTTTTTTATGGGATAAAACACAAATTACTTAGTGTCTGTCAACTTTGTGATGATGGGAAAGAAGTTATACTAAAAAAATACTCATGTTTCATCAAAATTGTGAATGGTGGAAAAGTTAAAACTAATGGAGAAAGAACAAGAAGAAATGTTTTCCAGAGAAGAGAACATTATGACACATATTATCTATGTGTTGAAGATGAGAATAAATTGTGGCATTATAGGAAAGGGAATATTGGGTAGAAAATCATGAAAAAAATTATAAATTTGGTGTGGTATGAAATGTTATAACTTCAAAAATAAGAGAAGATGATGTTTTCATAATTTGCGAGAAAGGAAAAAATAACTAGTAAAAACCATAGGAAAGTTAATATTTAGTCTACCAGGCCTCTTAATCTTGTTCATCCATATATTTCAAAACTGATTATACATCAATCAATAAAATGAGATATATATTTTACCACTTTTTTGTGATTTCACTAGGATGAAATACATTTTTTATGAAACATAACTCATTGGCTTTAGAAATATTCAGAATTTTCAAAAGATTAGTTGAGAAATCAATGGGTATTTATGTAAAGAAGGTGAGATCTAATAATAGAAAAGGGTTCATATGAAATGATTTTAAATCTTATCTAAATAATAATTGAATAATAAATCAATATGTCACTCTATACACCCCAAATCAAAATAGTGTTGCTGGGAGGAAAAATAGAAGATTGGTGGAAATAGGAATCAGTGTGTTAGTAGAATACAAACTTTCAATGCTCTACTAGAGAGAAAATGTGAGTATTACTGTACATTTAAAATATAGATATTTTCTATGGTCATAATCAAACATGAATTCCAATGAAATGTGGTATAACAAATTTTTTTTATTGAAATACTTCAAGGTCATTGGAAGCCTTTGTTTTCTAAATATCAAAAATCCAGGTCTTGTAAATTTTGAAAATAAAACTACTAGACTTTTCATAGGATACTCATCCAATGAAAGAATTTATAAATATTTGAACAAAAATTTGAAAAATTTTATGGACCCCTGTGATCTGAATGTTTTTGAAAATCCAACTCCCATAAGAAAGTTTTTTGAATGTTTTGATGAAAATAAACTGAAGGCTTCAAACAAAATTTTTTATAAATAAGAGTCAAACTAATATTTTGAGAACTCAGAGGAATCATGTAGTGAAGAAAGTTAATTAGATAATAAAACTTTGAAACTTCATACACTACAAAACTTGGATGAAACTAAAATTATTCATGGAAATAATGAAACTCCAATACAGAAAATAATAAGACTGAGGTTAGAAAATCATACATATATCCTTTCACTAATAAGTCCAAAATCCATTTAAGAATAATTTTAACACATAAAGTGGGCTAATGCGATGAATGAAGAAATATATAAAATTTAGAAAAATTATGTATGGTAACTTGATCCATGTCTAGCCGATAACAATTTTATTGGGATAAATTGGGTGAGCAGAAATAAATTTAATAAACATGGGGATGTTTTCAGAAAAAGTTATACTTTTCAGTAAAGGATATGCATAGGTTAAAAGTGTGGATTTTGAAGAAACCATTTACCTCATTTCAAGAGGAAAAACTATTAGAATATTTTTATTAGTGGTTGAAAATCAATGTTACAAATTATATCATATGGAATCGATCTCATATATACTTAACAATGAGATTGAATAACAAGTTCACATTGAGTAGCCTTGTGGGTATCTAATTTATGAATATGCAAGTAAGGTTTTTAAATTGATGAAATACTTATATGGGATGAAACATTCCCCACATTCATGGTATTTCATAATATATAATTATATTTAAATGTTTAATTTTTATAGGGTAAATATTGATAAAAACTTTTATATAAAATAAGAGGATTCATGGACCATGATTTTAATTATTTATATGGATGAAATAATTTTTTCTAGTGATGAAGAATACATTTTTAATGAATTTTTTGATGAAATGTAAGAGAATTATTAGATATTAATTTTAGGAGAACTATCTTTCATCCTTGTTATACATGTTCAAAAAACAGAAAATTACATTTTTCTATCTCAAGAAAATTATGCACATACCATGTTACAAAGGATTGTTATGGAAGATTATAAATAAGTATTTACTCTGATTTTAGTGAGCATATATTTGAGTGGAGATGAAACTAGAAAAGGTGTGAATTATAAATATGTTTGGATGTTGATAAGAAGTTTTCTTTGACTTGTAGCATCAAGTATATATATTGTATATGCTATGAATTTACGAGAGAGATACCAAAGTGATCCAAATGAATCTCATATGTTGGTAGTAAATATAATTCATAGATATGTTAAGGAATAACTTTACATGAGGTATTATAAAAAGAAGTTCTAATATGAACTTTAATGGTTATATTGATGTTGTTTGGATGGAGATTATAGTGACATAAAATCAAATTCTATTGGAAAATTTCACTTTGTATAATGTTGTGTTAGTTAGAATAGTAAGAAATAGAGTTCTATGACATTGAGCATAAAAGAATCAGAATATGTTACAGATACCCATACCTATACACAAATTTTGTAGATCAATGTTCAGTTAGAATATTTAAAAATTATATTTTCTACACTATTAAAGATACTTTGTGACAATAATAGTTCCATATATCTTTCTAAAAATACGTTCCAATACTAAATATCAAATCACACTGGCATTAAGTTTTATTTAAAAAAATAAGAACTTTTTGGAGGAGATGTTTTACTAGAATATATTTCATCAAAGTAAAAAATTGTTGATATCTTTTACAATTATATTCCAACAGAAATATTTGGGGATTTGAGGCTAAAAATTATTGTTCATCCTCCACCAAAGTCTTTTTAAAAACCTCAAGAAATTCCTCTGCCATGCTTTAGACTATGTTGAAAAATTGTGACAAAAAGTTACAACATTCTATGTGTTGAGTCAATAAGGTTTTCCTTATGACTTTTCCATTCCTTCTTGTTTTGAAAATCACAAACACCTTTCTTTAAGAAAATCGCTTTTATAATAAAAATTTCTTTTATAAGAAAAATTGCTTTTATAAGGAAAATTGATTTTATAAGGAAAATCGCTTTTATAAGGAAAATCGCTTTTGTAAGAAAAATTATCCTTATCATATTTTCATTCATATTTTTTCCTAAGTATAAGATTCGGTTTCATTTCTATATTCTCATAATTGTTTAAAACTTTGATATGAAGAATTATGTTTTAGGATCCGAATTCTGGACAAGAACTGTAATAAAGTTTGACTCCGAAATCCAGATGAGAACTGTAATAAAGTTTCATTCCGAATTCCGGATACGAACTACGATTAAGTTCTTTTCCAGATTCAGGATACGAATCCTTATGAAGTCCGACATTGAATTCTCATTACTAATTCTAATGACGAATTCTCATTACGAATTCTTAAGATGAATTCTCGTTATGAATTATAATGAAGAATTCTCATTACGAATTCTAATAACGAATTATCATTACGAATTCTGATGATGAATTCTCATTACGAATTCTGATGATGAATTCTAATTATGAATTCTATTGACAAATTCTTATTCCGAATTCTCATTCCGAATTCACCTATTAAACAGAATCTGATCATCTTTGTTTATACACTCCGAATTTATTTAGACACCGAAAATTATTATTTTTACACTCCGAAACTTCACTCCGAACTTTTTAGTTAGACTTTAAAACGATGTATTACACTTGTTTTGTTATAAAAAAATGTCATCTATTCTATTATAAACTAACCGTTGGTTAAGTTACACGTGTACAGGTCCCTCCGATTTTTAAGGAAAATATGACCGTTGGGAAGGAGGCCGACCTTACCTATAAATAGGATCTCATTTGAAAGAGCTCAGTGCTGAAATGCTGACTGATCTTCAAGTCATGTGATTACATGCTTGAAGTGATTTCTAGAGAGAGAGGCTCTTATTAAATCTCAAAGCTTTGTGTGACTCCGAATGTTGGTGATTACATTCGAGGACTTCTGGGTATAGGAAGACAGAGGTTTCCAACACCTTGAAGTTGAGGGTTTCCTTGTTGAGGAAGATAGAGGTGGCCAACTACCTTGAAGTTGAGGTCTTGCAGGGATAGCAAGACAGAGACTCCGATCTTCGTATCGAGGGCTTACCATGGTGTGGGTAAGACAGACTTTCTTGAAAGTATAAATCAAGGGACCTTTATCCAAGGTTGTTGGATACCCTTCTCTTTGGGTTAAAAGACTTATATCTTGTTACTTGTAGTTTTACTACTTGTTTATTTCCTCTGAATTTTGTATTTTAAGGAAAGTATAACTTTCTTATACTTCCTTACTTGTAATCTGTTTCATTTAAATTCAATACACTTTAAGGTAGAATCTCATATTGTAATCTTTTGTTAAGTTTCAATTTCCGGAACCATATTTTCGGAACCTACTTTCAGAATCTCTTTCCAAGATTTCATTTAGTATTAGAGGTGTTGTGAATTTTCTTAAGTTTAACTTTGTTAAACTTAGCCCTTTCCTTTTCTTAAGGAAAACATAGTTAATCGTAACTAACTTTAAAGGATCCAAAGGAATTTTTAAAGTATACAATTCACCCCCCCTCTTGTATATTGCGCATCTACATCATTATTTAGATCCTAAAATTGGTATCAGAGCAGGTCTCTGAAATACTTGTACTCACGTATAAGTTTTTCTTGCTCACTTTATCATTCTGAACTTTCTCATTCCGTACGTTCCAATTCCTTACTTTCTCATTACGAACTTTCCCATTCCGAACTTTGTTATTACGAATCTTTTCTACTAACAAGTTTGTGTGCCAAAGGTTTATAAGTATGGCAGGAATTAATGTTGGTTCTATTGATAATCTAAATCCTACAAGACCACCAATCTTCGATGGTAATGACTTTGAGTACTGGAGAGATCGAATGAAGACTTTTGTTAGCAATACTGGAGTAGACAATTTTGTTATGCTTACTGGTGATTATAAAATTCGTGATAAGGAATTTAGAACTTTTACTAACCAGGAAAAGAAAGAGTATCAACTCAACTATAAGGTACGAAATAATCTACTTTGTTCAATGACTAGAAATATATATAGCCAAATTTCTTCTTGTGAAGTAGCTAATTGTATCTGGAAGAAGTTATAGGTTACACACTTTGGAACTTCTAAAGTGATTGAGACTAGAAGAGGTATGCTTAGAGCTGAATATCATGGCTTCAACTTTCTTTATGGAGAACCAATTTGTAAATTTCAACAGAGATTTATGACTATCGTCAACAGTCTACAGTCTATGGGAGAGAAAGGTTTAGATGATGAAGCTCTTATGGATAAGATAATTGATATCATGCCCAATGAGTGGGAATCCAAAAGAAAATATATAGATGAGAATAGGAAAGTGACTCAGATTTCTCTTGATGAGATTTTTGGAACTCTTCTCCATTATGAAACTAGAATGAAGAGAGATGCTGACAACATGAAAAAGAAAAATGGAAATGGTACTGTTTCTTTTACAACAACATCAAATCAGATGAAAGCTAAGACTCCTGAGAGAGTAACCAGATCCAAGTCTAATAAAGTTATCTTCCAATCCGAATCTAGTGAGAGTGAAATATCTGATAATGAGTTAGCAAATCCTACTCGAAGGATGAACAAGATAACTGGCCAGAGAAATTTCCAATCCAAGTATAAGAAAAAGGAAAGGAAACATAAGAAAGATGGGGAAGTTACTTGTTATGAATGCAAGAGAGCTCGACATATAAGACCAGATTGCCCTATGCTCAAAAAGAAATAAAGGAAAGAAAGGCATTCAGACAGGAACATAACAAAGTATTATAAAGCCAAAGCGAAGAATGTTCTGAAAGCTAATGACACCTGGAGTGCCAGTGGTGGTGACTCTTCAGATGAATCTTCTGATTATGAATCTTCAGGACTGAAGAATCTTGGTCATATAGCCAGATTACCTATTGATAATCATTGTTTTATGGATAAGGTACGAAATGCTGAATCATTGACCAATGTTTCTTTAAATTCCAATGATAGTAAGTATTATAACTCTTCTGATGAAGAATCATCTTCTGATGAAGAAAATACTTTACCTACTTATGAATAAGTCTCTAGGTTTGTTGAAATTCTTGAGATTGGGAATTCTAAACTCAATAAGAAAATTGATAAGGCAAACTCTAGGAATTCTATTCTTACAAAAGAGATATCGGATCTTTCTAAAGATCTTGATAAGAAAAATGCTGATTATGAATGTATTTCAAAAAATCTTGAGGAAGTAAGTTCTGAGAAGAACAAACTTTCTATAGAATTAGAAAAATTAATTTCTAATAAAAATGTTTTCGAGCCTAGCTCTAGTTCTAAAACTAATGATTTTGAGGATAAAAACATGGTTATAAAACTCAAGTCCGAAATTTTTTCCTTAAAGAAGTGTTTATCAAAGTTTACCCATGGGAAAGAAAATTTTGATAAAATGTATTCCCAAATACGACCTTTAAGAAATAAATCCAGATTTGGTTATACCCATGCAAACCCAATTTTCAGTAACAATTATTTTATTCCTCAATGTGCCCCATTTTGTACCAAGTGTCAATGTGGTGGTCACTGGGCAAAGGATTGTTCCTTAAACAAAACCCAATCTCTAGGATTTCACAAAGCTTACTTTTCTAAGAAGATGTGGGTACCTAAAATTTTGTTATCTAGAAATCTCGGATCCAAACAAGTTTGGATTCCGAAAGTCTAATTTTCTTCTTGATTTCAGGAAAATAAAGAGGGTACCAGCAACAATACATGGTACATGGATAGTGGATGTTTCCGGCACATGACTGGTAACAAAATCTATTTTGAAAAGATTATCAAAACGAAAGGAGGAAAAGTAACTTTCGGAGATAATGCTAAGGGTGAGATTGTTGGTATTGGTAATATTGTTTTTCTTGGTAAAACATTGATTTCAAATGTTCTTTTTGTTAAGGGTCTTAAGCATAACCTCATTAGCATAAGCCAGTTATGTGATTAAGGTTACCTTGTGAATTTTAGGAATGATAAGTGTTTAGTTCACAATTCCAGGAAGAATATATTCTCTCAGCCAATAGGCAAGATAATGTTTACACCTTAAACTTAGAAGACCTTAGAAGCCAAGATTTACCTTGCCTAAGTGTAATGGAAGATCATTCCTGGTTATGGCATAGAAGACTAGGTCACTGTAACCTTAGGAACCTATGTAAACTCTCTAAGAAGAAACTAGTTAAGGATCTACTGGAGCTTAGATTTGATTCTTCTAAAGTTTTTGATCCTTGTCAATATGGAAAGAAACATAAATCTAGTTTTAAATCGGTGTTCAGAAATAAATGTGATGAAAATGGAGTCATAGTAAGAAATAAAGCTAGACTTGTTGCTAAAGTCTATAATCAACAAGATGGAATAGACTATGAAGAAAACTATGCTCCAGTAGCTAGACTGAATCTATCCGTATTCTACTTGTCTTTGCAGAGTTATTTAATTTCAAACTTTTCCAAATGGATGTGAAATGTGATTTTCTTAACGGTTATGTTCAAGAGGATGTCTTTGTTGAACAACCTCCAAGCTTTGAAGATACAAAATATCCTGATTATGTTTTTAGACTTACCAAAGCTCTGTATGGCCTTAAACAATCCCCACGAGCATGGTATGATAGACTCACTGGATTTTTGCTTCAAAATAACTATGTTAAGGGAAATGCAGATCCAACCCTTTTCATAAAGAAAGATAAGAAAAATGTTTTTTTATTGTTCAAATTTATGTTGATGACATCATATTTGGTTCAACTCAGCAATCTTTGACCGACTCTTTCACAAGTCTAACGAAATCTGAGTTTGAAATGAGCATGATGAGTGAGTTAACATTTTTCCTTGGTTTTCAAATTTCTCAAAAACCAGAAGGAACCTACACATCTCAACATAAGTATATTAAAGATCTTCTTAAAAAGTACGGTTATGACAACACTAAGAGTATAAGTACTCCTATTGGTACCTCAAAATATTTAGATCTTGATGAAGCTGGGAAACCAGTAGATCAAACATCTTTTAGAGGTATGATAGAAAGTCTACTATAATTAACAGCTAGTCGACCAGACTTAATGTTTTCAGTATGCTTATGTGCAAGATATCAATCCAATCCTAAGGAATCTCACTTAAAGGAAGTAAAAAGAATTTTTCGCTACCTTAAGGGAACCATGGATCTAGGATTATTTTATACTTCTGGAAATGAGTTTATCCTAAAAAGTTTTTCTGATGCTGACTTTGCTGGGTGTAGAATGGATAGAAAAAGTACATCCGGAACTTGTCATTTCTTAGGAGATTCATTAGTTTTTTGGTCCTACAAGAAGCAACATTCTGTATCACTCTCCACTTCTAAAGATGAATATGTAGCAGCTGGAAGTTGGTGTGCTCAAGTGTTGTGGATGCAACACACACTCACAGACTATGGCTTGAGTTTTACTAAAACTCAAATTTTGTGTGATAACACTAGTGCCATTGCCCTTAGTAAGAACCCTGCACATAACTCCCGTGCAAAACACATAGATATCAGGCATCACTTTCTTAGGGATCACACACTTAAAGGAGATATTATTCTTCAGTTTATCGGAACACAAGATCAACTTGCTGATATTTTCACAAAATCTTTTCCTTCTGATAGATTTGAATATATTAAACAGAATTTAGGAATGATAACCATAAGGTAATCCTTCTTAATTAAATTTCTGTTGAAAAAAGTCTCCTAACAGCAATAAACTCCTTTTCATAGGGGGAGTATATTTGATTGTTAGATTAAAAAAGTTTTTCAAAATTTGTTTTCAAACTTTTCGAAACTAAAATTCCGGAATGAAATTTCTGGAACTAAAATTTTCTAGAATGGATATTTTCGTATAGAAAACTTCTGAAATGGAAATGTTCGTATTGGAAACATCCGGAATGGAAAATTTTGTACTGGTATTTTCATAACGGGATTTTCTTACCGAATCCTTCATAATAGGTTTTTCGTTTTCAAACTTTTGTAATGAAATTTTCATACTGAGTTTTTATTACTGAGTTTGTTTTTCGCAGTAAGTTTTACGAACTTTGTCTTTTCGTAGTAAAGTTTTTTTTTCTTCCCCATAGTTTTCTTAAGAATATTACCCATTACAAATAATCCTCTTAAGCCAATCTGAAAGGTATGATTTCCTTACCCAAGTTTTCGTAGTCATACTTTACTTGCTGGAATTTTCTTTTATTTTTTTTCGGATTATAGTTTTCTTAATTCTTTGTTTTAATAAAAACCTAAAAAGATCGGATTCAAGAAAATTGGATTTCGACCTTCAGATCTGATCTCATCTTATCACAACCGTTCGATCAACCGTGGTAGTTGAACCGTTTTCCCATTGCCTATATAAAGGGAACCCCAAATGTTTGTCCCACATAGATTTCAAGATCCAGCGTCCCGAAACTCTGCCTCTCAGTTTTAAACCCATTCTGAACTTTAGATTTCTCAGTTCCGAACTTCTCAGAGGTCTTCAGATCCGAATGTCTGTGGATTTAGATTCTCAAGAAATTTCATCCTCCAAGCCAATTTCACAATGGTTAGTTTACAGAGAAAGGCTGGTTCATCCGGATTTCTTCAATAACTATGATTATCTTATTTCAAAGAACATAAAGCTGAATGGGTGGGAAGATATTGCTGTATCCAAACCGGGGAATCAAGATGATGTTTTTTCGGAGTTACTTTTTGAATTCTATGAAACAGTTTCCTTTTTTAAGGAAGATAATAGGGAGAAATTTTCTTCTAAGTCTTATGGCAAGACTTATAAGCTTTCTTATACCAAGGTAGCAATCTTGGTAGGACTGACCTATGAAGGTGAAGCCGAGTTCATATCTCACGTTTTTCCAGATTCTAAAGGAAGCTTCGACAAGGAAAAAGCTTTGAAATCTCTCGGACTGACAGACGACAAGGCTCCGAAGATTGCTATCTTTCCTACAAATTTCTGGATTCTAGAATTGTGGGTACAAGGTCTTATCATACCGAGGAAAGGTGATAAAGACAGTCTAAAGAAGAGTGAAATCTATATCTTAGATTTTCTGATAAATCTAAAGAAGTTTAACTTCATGAGGCACATTCCTATAACTATTGAGATTGTTAAGAAAGGAAATCTCAGAGCCGAAATCGTAATGTACCCATCAATTTTATCAAAGTTAATAGTTCGTTTCCTTGAGTCTTTCAAGGAAGCTTGCAGAACTAAGACAAGGGTTTGCAAAATTTTGTTGGTGAGTGATGATACTATTGAGAGGATGGATGCAGATTTCAACAAGGAGACTGGTGAGTTCTTCGACTTTCCAAATCAAGAAGAAGTCGTTCCGAAGGTTTCTAAACTGGAATCATCTAAGCCAATAATGAAAAGAAAGTTGAAATAAGTTGAAGCTGAAGTATAGGGTCCTAAATATAAGGAAGTTCAAAACGCACCTCCAAAACCAAAGAAGAAGAAAGTCTATCCTGATGAGGTAGTTTCAAAGTGGAGAGCAGATAAAGAGAAAAGAAAATAAGGGGATCCGCAGTTCGGATTGGATCCTGTGGAAGATAAGGCTTTGAAGGATAGAACAGAAGATGAATTAGAAAAACAAGCAAAAGAAAAGAAGCTCAAAAAGAAGATGTTAGAAGCTGAGGCAGTCCAAGATTTGTTAAAATTTAATGAGATGGTTTCCGGAATCATCCCAGTTCCAATATCCCTCTCCTTGGATTCTCTACTTGAGACTCCTGGAAGAAACATTGATTTTCCAGAAGAGATTAGAGCTGAACATGTTGAGAAACTCGAGCAGATTCAGCAAGTGGAAGAGGAAGAAGCAGTTGCTGAAGGAAGTTGTGAAACTGGAGATCTGTTGAAAGAAGTAGATGATTATAAGGGGTCACCTTCGGAACATCTGTCACTCCAAACTTCAGAGGCTGAATCCTCTAAGTTAGTAACTCCAGAGAAGGATAATAATGAAGAATATGTTGTTCAAAATGTTGTTGATGATATTATTCAAGTATCTACTAGCGAGCATAAAACTCCAGATCAAGAATCTATTCCAAAAAAGGACAAGGGAAAGCAACTCCTTGTTGATACTCTGAAATCAGTGGCAAGCAAGAAAAGAGAATTTGGTGATTCATCTAAAAGGAAGTTGGAGCTTATTGAGGAAGAAAAATCTCCAAGAAAAGTTTCGGATTCGGAGTCATCCTCGTTGGGACATGACTTTGTTGTTCAATCTTTGAGGAAGTTAGTGGGTTCCATTCCGACCATCACGACTATTGATTCAAGGTGTCAGATGCTCCAACATGATTTGAATCAGAAATCAGACTCTGTATCCATGGTCATGGATAAGTGTGTTGAGATAGAAGATGAATTCAAATCTTTTCTTGTTGGCAATGAAGCCCACAAAAGATCTTGCAAGAGGATGACGAGCTGGTCGAGGAAAATTGTAGAAGATATGAGACTATTTGATGAATTCCAAGACAATGTTAAAGACGCTTTTGAAACTGAGGACAAGAAAATAAAAGAGCTGATTTCTTCCTTTGAAGAGAATTTGACAGATGAAAAGAACTTTTGGATTCAAGAAGTCAGAGATTTGAATGGGAAGCTGAATTCCGTTTCTCAAAACTGGAAGTTTGAAAGAGATCATCGGATTGAGTTTGAAGAAAAGATGAAGGCTCAGGAAGAAAAGCTTAAAGCCCAGGAAGAAAAGATTGAAGCTCAATATGCAAGAATAGTGGTCTTAGAAAAGTAAGCTGAAGAAGATCATAAAGACCTAAATAAGATCAAGACTATTCTTAAGGGGCTCATTTCGAAGGAAAAATATCCTAAATAGTTAAATCCGATCTTTTTGTTGTATCTTTCATTCCTTAAAATTAATGAAAATATTGGTTGCTTGTCTTTTGTTATTATTATTACTAATTTTTTAGGTACTTTGATATTTGTTTCCATTCCCTCAAATTCTTTTTGAAAATCACAAAGGGGAAGAAGGAAAAGATCCTTAAGGAAAAATAACTCTAATAAGAGTTTATCTAAGGGGGAGTTTCTTATTAAAGAAGACATTATTATTCGTAATGAAATATCATTCCAGAAATCTAGAATACGATCCATAGAGTTTCAAAGCCTAAGGGGGAGTTAGTCGTATTCATCAATATCCTTAAAACAAAGGGAGATAAACCTTCATGTTTTCTTTCTTCTTAGAATTTATTTTTCATAAGGATGTTTGTGCTTTCCAAAAAGGGGGAGATTGTTGAGTCAATAAGGTTTTCTTTATGACTTTTCCATTCCTTCTTGTTTTGAAAATCACAAACAAATTTCTTTAATAAAATCGCTTTTATAAGAAAAATTTCTTTTATAAGAAAAATTTCTTTTATAAGAAAAATTGCTTTTATAAGGAAAATCTCTTTTATAAGGAAAATCGCTTTTGTAAGAAAAATTATCCTTATCATATTTTCATTCATATTTTTTCCTAAGTATAAGATTCAGTTTCATTTCTATATTCTCGGAATTTTTTAAAACTTTGATATGAAGAATTCTGTTTTAGGATCCGAATTCTGGACAAGTACTGTAATAAAGTTTTACTCTAAAATCCAGATGAGAACTTTAATAAAGTTTCATTCCGAATTCCAGATACGAACTCTGATTAAGTTCTTTTCCAGATTTAGGATACGAATCCTTATGAATTCCGACATTGAATTCTCATTACTAATTCTAATGAAGAATTCTCATTACAAATTCTTAAGATGAATTCTCATTACGAATTCTAATGACAAATTCTCATTACGAATTCTAATAACGAATTATCATTACGAATTATGATGATGAATTCTCATTTCGAATTCTGATGATGAATTCTCATTACGAATTATATTGATGAATTCTTATTCCAAATTCTCATTCCGAATTCACCTATTAAACAGAATCTGATCATCTTTTTTTATACACTCCGAATTTATTTAGACACCAAAAATTATTTTTTTTACACTTCGAACCTTCACTCCAAACTTTTTAGTTAGACTTTAAAACGATGTATTACACTTGTTTTGTTATAAAACGATGTCGTCTATTCTGTTATAAACTAACCGTTGGTTAAGTTACACGTGTAGAGGTCC
Organism: Viscum album; assembly: GCA_963277665.1. Lineage (NCBI taxonomy): Eukaryota > Viridiplantae > Streptophyta > Magnoliopsida > Santalales > Viscaceae > Viscum > Viscum album. The sequence continues at coordinate 515,504,379 of OY728131.1, forward strand.
CTCCGATTTTTAAGGAAAATATGACTGTTGGGAAGGAGGTCGACCTTACCTATAAATAAGAGCTCATTTTAAAGAGCTCAGTGCTGAAATGCCGACTGATCTTCAACTCATGTGATTACATGCTTGAAGTGATTTCTAGAGAGAGAGGCTCTTATTAACTCTCAAAGCTTTGTGCGACTCCGAATGTTGGTGATTACATTTGAGGACTTCCGGGGATAGGAAGACAGAGGTTTCCAACACCTTGAAGTTGAGGGCTTCCTTGCTGAGGAAGACAGAGGTGGCCAACTACCTTGAAGTTGATGGCTTATGGGGATAGCAAGATAGAGAATCCGATCTTCATATCGAGGGATTACCCTGGTGTGGGTAAGACAGACTTTCTTGAAAGTATAAATCAAGGGACCTTTATCCAAGGTTGTTGGATACCCTTCTCTTTGGGTTAAAATACTTATATCTTGTTACTTGTAGTTTTACTACTTGTTTATTTCCGCTGCATTTTGTATTATAAGGAAAGTATAAATTTCTTATACTTCCTTACTTGTACTCTGTTTCATTTAGATTCTATACGCTTTAAGGTAGAATCTCATATTGTAATCTTTTGTTAAGTTTCAATTTCCGGAACCTTATTTCCGGAACCTACTTTTGGAATCTCTTTCCAATATTTCATTTGGTATTAGAGGTGTTGTGAATTTTCTGAAGTTTAACTTTGTTAAACTTAGCCCTTTCCTTTGCCTAAGGAAAACATAGTTAATCATAACTAACTTTAAAGGTTCCAAAGGAATTTTTAAAGTATACAATTCACTCCCCCTCTTGTATATTGAGCATCTACATCATTATTCCGATCCTACACTATGATATTTTTTTATTTCTTTCTATAATAGATCTTAGGATTTGGTTATCATAAAATGGGATAGTAAATAAAAAAAGATAATAAAAAAATGTGCGATTAGAATTTGTAAAAAAAAAACGGAGAAGATAAAATTGAGGGAGGGTTTATTATAATATGACCACAAATTTTCTAGTAAATGAGGGTTGGAATTATTTCAAAAATATTACATTTTAAATTACTATAGTACTATTATGGTCTCTTTTTAGAAAGGATGTGTTTTGGTAAAACTAAAAAATTTGAGTTGACAAAAAAATGAGTTCTGAGAAGTCATAAATAGTGAAAAATTATGGGTGATAAAAGTTGTTAATGAATTTGTTTCAACAAATAAAAAGGGGGATATTAAATATCCTTTATAATGTTTTAATAAAATAGTTTTATATTTTTATAACTAATTTTTTTTAAAGTATTTTTTTTAAAACATGAAACGATTATTTTCTAGAAATCATGTTTAGAATGTTAGAAAGTTAGGATAAAGAAATTGTAACAATGTTTCTATATAAAAGAACTAAAAAAATAATTATGTTAGATACTTACTAATTTATTACTCTCCAAGTTATATTATTCTTTTACGATCTCAATGTTATTGGCATCATGTAAAATATCATGTTAGAATCTTTCAAAAAAGGGAGGATATTTATGTTTTTCAGATAGATAGATCTAGAAACAGATTTCCAGATATAGAGTTTCAGATGTAGTTTACTAGACAAAATATCATCAGAAGTATTATATTAAAAAGTTAAATATTTTTGAATAATATTTATGGATGAAAAAAATCAAATTGATAAATTTCAAGATATATATAATTTTGAAGTTTCTGAAGTTTAATGAATTATAACGTTGATGCTGATCGAAAAAACAATCTTCATAGAATATTTGGATAAAGATTTTGTTTGAAAGTATATGTTTTTGAAAACCCCTATTTTCATGAAAAATGTTAGAAGAAGAAGCTACTAGTTTTCAGTCAGGATAATATAAAATAGGTTTTTAGAATAATATATTACATTACAACATTTATTATCATATAGAACTAATAGGAAAAATTTATTAAACTGAACAGATTGGATGATGTAGATTTAATGTTTGTGAAAAGTGAAAATATTTGTTTTGCTAAGATGTTTAGTGTACAAAAATATGAGACAAATCCATGAATCAATTTTATTCAAATCAATTATTAGTCAAAAACCAAGAGAGATAACATCATAGTTTTAAATATAAGTTTCCAAACAAATCTATTGAATAATTTTGATTCCCAATAAAGAGAATTGAGAATACGAAGAAACTTACTAAAAAAGAGAGGCCTTGATGTTTATTATCGAACATGGGATTCTAAACAGACTAGAAAGGATTCATAATAGTGGAAAAAATTCACACAATAAAAGTTCCAAAACTACTGAAGTTTATACCATAAATATATGGCATAGGCAACCAAAGTCTTTAAAAGTCATAAATATGTAGTTTACAATATACAGTTTCCTTAGATAAATGGAAGGAAAAAAGTTTTATTAGTCTTTTTTGGAGATAATTTTCTTAAATAGTTTAAGAACATATAAAAAGGAAGAATTAAGCTCAAAGTTGTGATGTTTTTGAGATCTATTTTAATAATTCTATCGAGTTTTCATTTTATAAGAAATTTCATGGAAAAAATATATCATAAGGATTCCCATTGTTTTTTTAAAGTTTAAACTAAGAAATAATGACTTAGAATAATCAGTGTTTTTTATTTTAAGTGGTTCAAGAGAATCAGAGAGAAGAAGAGATTTATATAAAGAGTTCCAAATAGATAAGTTCTATACAATCAAATTACAGATAGAACATTTTTAAGAATTTCCGAAAAAACTAATTTGAGTCAAGTTAATAATTCAAAAGTTGTCAAGAATTCAAGAATATTTTATATGACTCTTAATGATTTTATATGGTTTAAAAGGATCTCCAATGAAGATAAAATATCCTATAAATTTAGATTTATGAATTTGGGTGAGTAGGAAAGCATTTTAGGTTTCCATCAATTTTTATTTCTAGAGATCCTATAAATTCGAGTGCATAATTAATTTGGACTGATCAATCTCTATTCATGTATTCCTGAATTTGAAGTATTAAAAAACATGTGTTAGAGTGAGTTTACAACCAAAGTTTATTTTCATATTAATGTTTTCTAAATAATATTTTTGGTCAGAATATTGGATATCAAAAAATTCATAAGACCAATTATAGTAGAAATAAATAGTGAATATTTGAGATATTTTCCAATAGATGTTTGTGAGGAACACATTTTTTGATAAATTATATAAAATAGAAGTTTGTTTCAAGTGAAATTTGAGAAATCATCAAATAGTAATGAGATTATTAAATATAGTATTTATAGATGAAATATAATGGAAAGAGGAAGAAAAAATAGTGATTCTGGATGGACTTTTGCAGAGTAGAATGTTTAGAAGTTATATTTTCAATTGTGGCTTAAATTTTGATAGGAAATTTTATAAACTGATATGATTCCATATCAACTTTCCTATCAGGTGATAAAATGTGTATAGTGGAATTTGACACAAATGTTTTATTAACTTATTCATTATAGTATTTTTTCATATACTCGTGGGAGTGGATATGATAAGGATGTTGGTTCTTTCATTAATTCCAAAACTTATAAATCTTGTATTAATTGTTTTATTTTCTACATTGGCAGGCATATGAGTTTACTAAAAGTTGGTAAAAATAATCTTTAAAGAGTTATTGGGTTTAGGTTTATTAAATTTGAAATTTGTAAAAATACTATAACTAATTCACCCCCCATCAATGATTCAATTATCCTTAGAAACTTCTATAATCCATCAATGACAGATGGTGGTGGAAAACGAATTACATCTGTTTGAAAGGATGTAGTCAATCATACACATAAATGATGGTTTGGTTTCTCATTTGATAGAAGATTATATGGATATAGGTTATTATATTAACAAAATATAATCCCATTATGTGGAGAGTATTTGTGTTATTATATTATTTTTGTTGAATAATAACTAAATGAAGTGGAAGAATAAATAAAACTAAAATATGTGGTTTTAAACTATATATCTTTTTTTTTGGAAAATATCTTTTAATTAACACCTTAATACCTCTAATATTGGTTTTATTCCCCAAATAAGGCATCTATAACATGAGAAGAGATGTTAGGAATGTATTTAGGTAGTGATTTTCTACAACAAATGGATTATTAAGTGTGAATAAATGAGAATAATCAGTGACCTTTTATAAGAGAGGGGAGGGGCACTCTTGTAATTTCTTAAAATATTAATTTTATATAAATTAATTATGATGACTAAATAGATATAAATTGATAATTTTATAATATAATAATATTATTTACTATAATGAACTCAAAAAATAATTTTTGGATAAGTTTTGATCACATTTTTACCCTTATATTTTGGTTTTTCACCCCGTTAAACCATTTCACACTTATCATGACAATAATGTTTTTTAATATTTGAGGGTCAAGATAGTTACTAAAATAGAAAAAAATGTCCCTAAAATGGAACAAGGTTTATATTTTTAACCACATACTAATAAATTGGATAAATATAAAATTTTTAAGAATTTTATGCAATTTAATAAAATATTAATTTAATAAAACATAAATAATGTAAATTATAGAATAATTTATTTACTTTGACTTTTATATAATTAATAAAAAAATAAATTCAAATAAAATCTTTTAATAAATAACTAATGTGTAATTTATATATATATAATTAGTGGATCATATTAATTATTCTAAATTATACAAATTTTTACATTTATAATATCACTTATTTTATTTTTCCAGTAATTAAAGAATTACTACATTAACATTGTGTCAGAATTTGAGGTAATTTTTTTCAATATAAATTAAAAATAAATTACCATTATAAATATAAAAAATTTATATTTAAAATTACTATTTATAATTGAATATATTCTTAGTCTATTCTTATGTAAAAAATATTATATTTTTTAAAAACAAAAGTGTGACATTTTTTTATGTTTCTTTAAATAAAATATTCTAAAGGTTATAATAAAATAAAAATGGAAAAAAAAATTCCATATAACTTAAAGTTTTATAAATATGGTTGATATATATATATATATAATAAAATTTAAGCAAGTTTTAGGGTCATTTTATGTCACTTTTCATTGTTTTACTTTAATTACTTGATTTACTATTTACCATGGTAATAATAATTAATAAGATTACAATTCATATTGACTAAAAATAAAAGTTTCATATTTACGAAATGTATACCTATTTATTAAAAATATTGAATCCATTTTTAATGATTCAAAATATAGAAGTGTTAAATTTTAATTTTAATTTAAAATGACAAAACTTGACAAAAAATAGTTTTTTCAAAAAAATGCCTTGTTTAAGTATAGAAAATGATTTTTTACTAAATTAAAGTTTAAAATTCATTGAAAACACTATAATTGTATTTTTTTAATAAAAATAAACTAATTAAATCTTAAAACTAATCACAAATATAATTTGGTTTTGTAAATATTTGAAAATAAAATACAATTTTCAAAAAAAAATATTATTTTAACGAATTATTGAAAAATAAATATTTTTATAAAACTGTTTAGCATTTAATCATAATATAATTTTAAAATTATGAATAAAAAAATGAAATTAATTTTTTAAAATATAATTTCAATTATTTGGAAACCAATCTTTTATATATAACCATATAATTCCTGAAAATCCATTTTAATTTGAAACAAAGCCTATTAATTTTGAATATAAAATTAACTAAAACCTTTATAATGAATATAAATATATAATATAAATCTATTGAATTATTTATTCTAACATTAACTTGGTTTTTACAACTATCACAATTATAATCAACGTTGTTTATAGAAGCGATAAAGAAATAATCATGGGGGAATGTCATAAATAAAGAACTACAACAGATTGATAAAAATAACACCTTATAGCTTGTAGAGAAAACAAAATAGCATAAAATTATTGGTATAAAATGGATCATCAAGAAAAATATGGATGGAAATGGAAAATTTATTTGTAATAAATCATGTTTAGTTATTAAAGTTTATGCTCAGGTTAAAGGTGTTGACATTGAAGGGGAATTTTTCTGGGTTATAAGAATGGAGTATATTTGACTCTTCATAAAAATATAAATTCAAATGAAATTAAACTTATTTTATATGGATGTGAAGAAATAATTATTAAATAGATATTTTAATTTATAGTTTTATATCAAGAAACTGATTATATTTTTCTTTAGGAATGATGACACTAATGTATAGGGGTTGAGAAAATATTTATATATCCTAAAGTAATAAACTCATTCATGGTATTCAAATTTAAACTCTTATCTCATGATGCTAAAGTTTAGGAGAGGATTAGTTGACTACAACCTCAATTTTTTTATTTCAAATAAATAATATTTTATAGTGATGGAGTATGTAGACGATATAATCTTAGGAGTAAAAAATATAAATTTGTTGAAAATTCTGTTCAGTTGATGATTTATAAATATAAAATTTCAATGAATAGTTAATTTTTATGTTTTATTAGACTATTATTACATTAATAATATGGGATAACATTCATTTCTTTTGCAGATTATGCTAGAGATGTTTTAAATGCGTTCAGAATGGAAGTGTTCCAGCCTTTTTCAACTCTAATATTAGTTGGAACTAAGTTTTGAAAGCATGAAAACAATGTGGGAATAGACTATAATTTATATATAAAAATTATTGGCAGAATTATTTGTCTTACTACTACTTGACCTGGTATATTCTATAATTTTTTTGGATATATGTTTCTAGGGTTTTCTAGAAAATGAACATCTTCAATCTAAGATGCGAATAACAATCTATGTATAGGGAAATCTAAATTGTGGTTTGTTGTTCAAAATAAAAGAAAACATGGATTTATTAGAATATTTATATTATAATTGGTCTTGTGAAATTTTTTATTCAATATCAACAAGTTTATAACCATTTTACATTGGAAAAAAATTAAATCATTATTAAGTAAGAAATAAGATTGTGTTTTATTAGGTACAGTAGATGTAGAGAATATCACAGTCACAAAATATGGTACATGGATTATCTAGATGAAACAAAACATGAAATATATTTATTAATTGTTATATAATCTAATTATAATTTAGTGTGACTACAAAAATTCTATTGAATTAACAAAGAATCTTGTAATACACCCTTTTGGAATCACATTAAAATTAATTCAAATTTCATAAATATAGTGAACCTTTCATTTCATATATTTACATTACATAACATTTTTGGAATAATTAAAACAATTTACAAATAGACACCCAAATACCGCACTATTCTAGTGCCTTTGGAAACATTAAAACATGAACCCTGATACATAAGTGAGCTATATTATCTCCCACTAGGTTCTTCTTGACTAGAACCCCTCTTAAAAACATCAAAAACAATACATATCTTCAAATCCTGGGGAAGTATGCATAAAAAGGGGTGTGATATGATGCTTAATAAGGGTAAAAAATAGATATTTATGTATCATCATGAGCATAATGTTATGAAAACATGATCATGAAAATATAAGATCATACATTTCATATCAAATATCATATACATGAATCATGTCATAAATCTTGGAAGTTCATAAGAAATGAATAATAAGGAAATAAATAACATAATTCATGAAAGCAAAAAATTTGAATAAAAAATTAAATTATGGTAGACACATAATCATATAATATTACTTCCATAGTAGCTAAGACATTTCTTGCAAGACCATCTTGGTAGTATGGGTTTACATCACATACCATCTTGGTAGGTATAGTGCACTCCCATGGCCAATTTAGTAGCATAATTTCACTCCTCATACCATATTGGTAGTTATGGTTCATTATAATTTCCATATTTGTAGTAAAGTTTCATTCCCAAGACCATTTTATTATTTCTCATGACATATAAATCATTACCCAATGCATTGGAGGGAGATATAGGTCCCTCCCACCTCATAGTGAAATTGTACACACAAATGCCACAATATAATTAAAAATATTAACACAAACCATTAAATTAAATGGGTATCATAAGAATGTAATCACATCCTAACTTGTGAAAAAATATGAAGGTTTCATAATCATTTCACCAAAATCATAACTTGTGAAAAGAAGTGGGTTTCACAGGAATATATCTCATGAAAGAGGAATGGGTTTCATAAACCTCATGCCATAAAAAAAATAAAAAATTCATTGAAATATTATGAATAGAAACATAGAATAATTTTCCAATAAAGTAATGAGTAATAAAAATGGATTTCCTCTTAGTTGGGAAATAATTTTGAGATACTATTTTAAAACATTTCTTGGGGAAAATTTCATGTCTGCATTAAAAAACTTTTTTTTTGAAATATAAAACATTTTAAAAAACATTTATATTTTAAAATAAATTTTACAACATATAATCAAAGAATAGAAAAAAATAAAAATCATTTCACTTGAAAATTATCTTCAAGTATCTATTTCAAACATTTTTTTAAAACATGGTTTTTGAAATAAAAATTGATTTTTGATCGACGAGGGACATATGATAATATTTTTCTTAAAAACATTTTTTAATAATTTTAAGTACCAAAAAGTTGAAAAATATTAATAATACAAGGACATAAATTGAGTAAACATACGATAAGGAAACTCATGATTTTTTTTAGATATGAATCATAATATTTCATCAAAGAATGCATGGTCATAAACAATCTCGAAAAATGATGAGATTTCTTCAATAAACTCTTACTACTTGGTAACTTCGGATCATAATATCCATGTAAGAAAATTAATTTTCATGAATCCTAAAATATTATAAATTTAAGGATATTCATGATATAAATGTAAAATTGAATTAAATTCCCCTAAAAAAGAATGTTGGTGCATAATAAAACATGTGTCTCAAAGAAGACAAATTGAGACAAAACTATCATACCGATTTGGTAAATTTTGAAAAATTAACACCATAAAATATATATCTTTAAATGGATATAAAAATTCCAATAAATTTAATAATAATAAGCATATAATATATTCACAAAAATTATATATCCCATACAAAAGAAAAGAGTGGAGTCTAAGGCATGTATCTCACAAAAATAAAAAGTGAGGTGAAATTTCCCATACATTGTGTCTTGAATCTCTTCACACTCATAAAAGATTCATGAACAATAAATTTAAGTTTATTATACATATTTTAGATAATAATATTATAATATCTAATTTCACATATCATTTTATTATCACTTTATATTACCCATTTGTTAACAATTCTATGTTGTGGTTCCTCTTTGGGTAATATCTAATTTGTTCTTCGTATGTGTCTTAATTTGTTATATCTTTGGCCCTAATACATATAGCATGATTTAAACAATTTAAAACATGATATAAATATCATGTATATAAATTCTATGTGTATTATAATAATCTATATAATATATAAGTTTGAAATGGAATACTCCATTCTTGGAGAGGGTAAGTCATACATACACATGAATGTTGTTTATATTTTTATTGTCGTATTGAAAGAATAAAATAAAATGACGTATAAGTATCCATATATATATTTATTATATTATCAGGATAATATCATATATATCATATAATTTCACTAAAACCATTTTTAATACATTCCATGTAGTGTGTGAAAGAATCACATCGCTTTGAGGGGGCGGTTGTCCATACTTCCCCAAACGAAATTATCATATTTACACCAAATGGAACGTATGTAGATATGAACTATTAAATGAATAAATAATATTAAAATAAATATAATATATAACATCTATAAACATAATTTTCCTCATAATATCCACCATGAGAGGCGGTAAAGAAAACATGAACAACCATCGTTTCATGAGGCAGTAGTTCATCGTGTATGTAAAAAGTATTTCCATTACCCATTAGTGTAATGTGTGTGTAAGTATAGGTCAAACCCATATTATAAAAACATACTATTATATCATGGATACTAGTTTTTTATACAATAGTGTAATAATAAGAGTTTTTTGGGTGGATAATTGAAATAAAATAAAATAACTTAAGCAATAATGTTACCTCTTATACAGGTAAGTCCTTTTGGTTTTCACCAAAGGGATTACTTGGATTGATTTATGTCCAAGGGAAGGATTATAATTTTATGGAAGATATTTTGAGTATCTATTTTTTATATATTGGACTATTCAATGTTTCTTGAGAGTTGTGAGGATGTGGGAGGTTAGAAGGCGTTTTATAGAGGAGGAGGAGTGGTAATCTTATAAATTTTGGGAAAGGAATTCCACCCATGTTTTTCCCTTATCAATTGGATAAAATAATGTACAATATTAGATCAATGGGATTATAGGGTCACAATATGGCCATCCAATAGATTTTGTAAAATTTTCTAGTTCATTTGGACCCTTATGATTAATGTTTTGTCCCTTACTAATCTTAGTCTTACCCTAATCATTGTAATTATTTTTAATTAATTTCACTAATGTTTTTGGTCAAAAACTAAGTTTAAATTCATATAAATTATAAATTAATATGATTCCAAATATGGAATAATTTTTTACAAATTTTAATCATGGAAGTGGGAGAAATTAATTTATATTTAACCCCATCGACGGGACGACATTGATGGTTTTTAAAGTACAAATGATCAAAAGTTAGCTAAGTTTTTATATCCAATTTCACTGTAAAATTGGTTCCAATAATTTAAATATGATTATTTGATACAAATATGGTATAATTAAACTTTTAAATCAATTTAAAATATAAACTATTCTTATAAATAAATTAGATAAAAAGGTAGTTGTGAATTAAAATTCAATATTTTTCACTATTCATCCAAAAATTAATGTTTCTTAGAAAAACACCAAAAATTAACCCTAAGATAAATTATAAATTATAAATTATAGATTTAATTCTATTTTATAAAATTCAATTTCTAAATGTTTCTAAAAATAAATTTTATTGTTTTTCAGATAAAGACATTAAAATTAATTTATCTTAGAAAATAGTATTTGTAAGCATATAAGGACATTACCAAAAATTATATATTTTATTTTAAATATGCTTTATTTAAATAAAACATTTATAAATAATATTTCAAATTTAGTTATTAATATTTATATTACTATTTTTAATATATAGGTTATAATTGTCTCATTTAAATAATTAGAATAATAAAAGATATGTTTCATAGAAACTCAGTGTTCTGTGTATCGTAGGCCAAATTGGTATTGCATGAAATGTATGCCATGAAGGTTCCATGTGAAAGGAATGTTTTACTTAGTGTAATGAAATATAAAAATTAATATTAATTCATTCAGAAAAAAGATACCTAAAAACATAAGGTGTTACATTCTACCCCCCTTAAAATGAATTTCTCCCTCAAAATTTGTTATTCGGCTCAAAAAATGAGGCTAATTATTCTTAATCATATACTAAAATTACAACATACCTTCCTATAACTGGTGATTTCTAAACAAAACTTTGATCAGGTTAGTGGTCTTGTTTCCTAGAACTTTCTTTGCATGATCCATAATTTCCACAGGTTGTTCCACATAAGAATGATATGGCTCCAGCAATATGACCTCTAAGTTCAGTACAAGTGAAGGGTCAGGTATGTACTTCCTCAGGAGAGATACATGGAACACATCATGGACTTGAGATATATTTGGAAGAAGTTCCAAATGATTGGATACCATCCTGATATTATCAAGAATTTCGAACGAACTAATATACCTAGGGATTAGTTTCCCTTTCTTTATAAATCCCATAACTTTCTTCCAGGGGGAGATTCATAGAAACACCTTCTCACCAAATTCAAATTCTAGATCATGTAGTTGGTTATTAGTATAACATTTCTACTAACTTTGGGCTACATTGATATTTTTTAATGGTTCTAATATTCTCTACAATTTCTTCATTGATCTTAGGTCTTAATTGCGTTCTTTCTCCAAGATCATTCCAACACATTGGAGCTATATATTTCTTCACATAAAATATGAATTATTTACTGAATGTTATTGTTTTAATAAAAATTTACTAATGGAAGGTATTTATTTCAAGAACCTTTAAAATCTAGAAAAGAAGATATCAATATATCTTCTAGGTCTTGAATCATTCTTTTAGGATGAGCATATGTATGGGGATGATAGGAAGTGTTGAAACTCAATTCCATATCAATAGTTATTTGGAGAATTATCTAGAACATTGTGGTGAACCTATAATTATGATATGATACAATGGAATGTGGTACTCCATGCATCCTTAAAACTTCTTTCATATATATCTTAGAAAGCTGATCCAGATAAAAGTATTATCTGATAACTATGAAGTGTGCTGACTTGGTTAGTTGATCGACTACCACACATATAATATTAAAACCTTTATAGGATTAATGTAGTCTAATGAAAACATCCATAGTGAAGTTCTCTAATTTCCACTCTGGAATGGCCAATGGATGTAGAATCCCTTTAAACTTTTATCTTTCAGCCTTAAATTTATGGCATACCAAACATCGAGATACAAACTACCATGATATATCTATTCATTACATCCCACAAAAAGTATTCATTAAAGTATATATACATATTCATACATCTAAGATAAATATAAAATGAATAACTATGAGCTTCCTCTAATATCTCCTTCTTCAAATCTAGTATGCAAGGAACACATACACGGTTCTTGAACCTTATCATTACATCCCAACCAAGGTTAAACTTAGGAAAATTTCTAACATTATTTTGTAGATATACATATTTCTTATACGCCTAATTAATCTTCACTTGGATAGTGGTTTTAAAATTAATTTGAGAAAGATAATATTTTTACCCTTCCTCTAGGATTTCTAGATCCATCCTTTACAAATCAAGAAATATTGGAGCTTTCGTGATCCCCATCATAGATAATCTAGCATGATCCTTCAAACTCAAAGAATCCACCACCTTGTTTTCTTTCCCAGGGTGGTAATGTATTAATCATTCATAATACCTTATAAACACTAACCATATTATCTAGAACATGTTCAACTCCTTCAGTGTGAATATATATTTCAGAATTTTGTGATCGGTATATATATCACAATTTTCAACAAAAACATAATGCCTAAATTTCTTTAATGAAAAAATTATCACTTCTAACTCGAATTCATAATTTGGGTAATGTTTCTCATAAATTTTCAAATTCCATGAGTAATAAGAGATAATTGTGTTATTCTATAGAAGAACACATCCCAATCCCTTATTGGATGCATCGGTAAAGATAAAAAAACACTTCTCTACTAAAGGGAAATGTATGAATAGGTTCACTGACTAACCTTATCTTTAGTTCCCAAAATATTTCCTCACATTAATCTATCTAGAGGAACTTGACATCCTTCTCAGTTAATGTGGTTAGATGATTAGATGTTTTTGAGAAATTAACCACAAACCTTCAATAATATACAGCTAAACCAAGATAACTATGGATATTTGTCACCATGGATGGTCTAGGCAAGCTTTCAATAGCCTCCATCATTGATGGATCTACTACTATACCCTCTCTTGAGATTATATGACCAAAAATTGAAACCTTTTGCAGACAAAATTCACACTTTGTAATTTTTTCATATAGTTTCTCCTTTTTTAGTATCTTTTGTACAATTCTCAACTGATATTCATGATCTTACTTTATCTTTGAATATATAAGAATATCATCTATAAAGACTACCATAGAAAAGTCGAGGTAATCTCTAAAATCTATATTTATTAAATCCATGAAGATAGTAGGGGATTTTTTAAGACCAAAATAAATCACTATATATTCATATTTTCCGTTCCTTTTTGGGAATATCATCTTGGGAATAAACTCTTTATTGACCCTCAACTGATGATATCTAGAATAGAGTTCAATCATTAATAAGTATTGAGATTTGTGTATTTGATCAAACAAGTCATCAATAGGGGGAAGATGATACTTGTTCTTGATTTTAATCTTGTTTAACTTTAGATAATCAATGCAAATTCAGATTTATCAAGCTTTCTTATTTGCAAATATAACAGGTGCTTCCCAATGTGACACACTCGTCTAAATGAATCCCATATCAAGGTTTTCTAGGATTTGGTTATTCAATTCCAACAAATCAATCAGGTCCATTCTATAAGGATTCTTTGAAATTGGTGAGGAACTAGGTATGATTTCTATTCAGAACTCAAAATCATGTTTTGGTGGAAGGCTAGGAAACTATTCTAGAATGACATCCCCAAATTATAAAACAATAGACAGATCATCAATGTTGATCTTCTCCCCAACCATTTGTGATAAAAAAACCCCTTTTGAATGGGAATTATGACCCATAAAATTTATTTAATCCCTATAAGAAGTTCATTCTTATCATCACATTGATGGATGATCATAGGAGGGATTAAAATATGAAACATAACCTCCCTTCATAAAAATTTGATGTGAAATTTATGCAGATAAATCCAATCCATGCCTAAGATGACATCAAATTCAACCAAAGGATGAATTGCATGATTTGTAGGATAGACATTCCCACAATCTTCAACCAGAGAGGAATCAAGGAAATAAGATGAAATCATCATACCATTGGGGGTTTAGACTGGTAATTCCACATCTAATTGTTTTGGTGTAATCATAACACCCTTAGAAAATTTTAAAGATATGAAAAAGTGGGTATATCCATAATCAAATATGACATTGGAAGTTCTATATTAGATGGTAGGTGTACCTTTTATCATGTTTTTATCACATCCCTTGTTCAAAATAGCGATTTCATTAGATTGCCCCTTTTCCCTTGGATTAAAAGGTTACTAATGACATTCATCATTACCAACCCTTGGGTTTGTTCAGTGGTTAGCATAATGATCATTCTCCTTACACTTGTAGCACTTAATCATGGGAGGTTTATTTTGTGTCATTTTTCTTCATTAATACTATTTACTAACTTCTTCCCATCAATTCAATAATCAAATGCCTAATGGACTTCCCTTCCACATATAAAACATTTATTATACCCATTAAGGAATTTTCCTCCATGATTCTTCCCACACATAGATCACAAAGGAAAGATTATCTTTTTATCTTCATAGTTCATATATTTTCCTTTAAACTCCATCTTCAGTTTCTTATAAAAACCCTGAGATTGATACGTGACTCCAATATTCATTTCAACCTTGATTGCACAGTGAAAAATATCTTTATAAATACTAATGTCTATTATGGAAAGAATCCTTCTAAAACTTGGCATTAAGCCACTGATGATCCTATCAAATTTAATTTCATGTTGGATGATAATTCTTGATGTGTACCTCACAAGTATTGTGAAATTATCCTTGTAGGTACCAATAGATTCCACATCCCTTTACTTCAACACAAGGAACTCTTTCTCTATATTGGTATAAATAATCTAAGAAATGTACTTATCAAAAAATAATTTCTTGAAGTAAACCTTATATGTGGATTCAATCTCATCTTGTTGCCTCAAATTATCGATTTGAGTCCACCATTGATTTTCTTTTCCTTTTAACTGATAAATAGTAGGAATGAATTTATCATGCTCCAAAAACTGAAGAATAGAGAATATCATTTTTAGTAGCATTGATCCAATTTTTAGAAACAAGTGGATTAGAAGACCATCTAAAATAGTTGGACTTTGACTCATTAAGTACTCAACATAATTTTGTTCCCTCATTTTCTCATTTAGAATTCAACTATAATTCATATATTGAGAAAGCTATGTGAGCTAGAATTATTTTTCATTCCATATCCCATTGAATTCAGTTTATCATGAGGATAATCATTTCATTTTTCAATACAATCACAATTAGAACAATTCATTTGGGTTTTGGCCATTGAATGAAACCAAAAGTTTGGAGTAAGAAACAACTATCCAAATGAAGAACCACATAATCATGAAATTCCACTTATAGGATGAATAAAGTATGAAACTGTATTTAATCTATGAAACATTAGATTTATCATAGATTATTAATAGTCTCATTCTATTTAAATTTCTCATGATAGTTTGTGAAGAGTTTTGGAATTTCCAAAGCATATTTCTGTAGAGTGTCAAACTAGATGTGAAGTAATGCCTATTGTTGCGTACAATATTACCTCTAGTCATTCTCAATTTTTTTTTGGATTTGTTACCCCTAGGTACATCTATTCTAAAACCACATCTACTTTTAGTATCCAAACATGGATATATTTCTTGGAAACAACTCACTTTATCCTTTTCTAAAATTCTAATAAATTTTCCTATACTTTTTTATCCATAGACTAATCCTTAAACATGTCCTTAGGGTTATCACTAAGGTTTTATCATCCAAATTTGAAATTTTAAATAAACCTTTGATTTTATAGAAAATATAGAGACCCTCACTTTCCAATCCTTAATATTACATAACATTTCTAGAATACTTATAACAATACATAAATAGACGCCCAAATATTGTATTAGTCTACTACCTTTATAAACACAAAAAAAAAACATTAAAAATGATACATAAGTGATATTTATTATATCCCACAAGGTAATTATTGAGTATAACCATTATTATATACATAAAACATAATACTTATCTTCGTAACCTGGGTAAGTAAACCTAAAAAGGGGTGAGCTCAGATGATCAGTAAGGGTAAAAAAGGAAGACATGTAAGTATAATCATGACCATAAGAGTATGATAACATGATAATGAAAATAGAACATCATACCCTGTATATCAAAGATCATATACATGAATCATGGAATAAAGATTGGAAGTTAATATGACATCAATCATAAGAAAATAAAGAACATAATCCATGAATGCATAACATAGGAATAAAACATTGAATTATGGAAGAAATATAATCATATAAAATGATTTCCATAATATGTATGTTATCGCTTCCAAGACCATCTTATTGTTATGGGTTTACTCCTCATACCATCTTGGTAATCATGGTTCACTAAAATATCCATCTTAGTAGCACGACTTAAATCCTCGTGGAATATTTGTAGTCATGTTTCACTCCCATGGACATCTTAGCATATAAGTTTCATTCCAAGACTATATTATTCTATCCCATGAGATATAAATATTTACCCTATGCATTAGAGAGAGATATTTTTCCCACCCATCTCATAGTTAAATAATACATAAATGTTCCTCAAGATCATTAAAAATATTATCATAACCCACGAAATGAAATTCATATCATAAAAATGTAATCATATCATAACATTTTAAAAAATATATAGTTATCATAATCATTTCATCAAAATCATAACTCGTGAAAAGAAGTGGGTTTCAAAGCATATAACTCATGAAAGAGAATCATGTTTCATAAACATCATTCCATCAAAATATAAACAATTATTTAAAAGAATAAAAATGGAATCACTGAATAATTTCTCAATAAAACCATTATTAACACCCATGTATGTCATCATATATGGGATATAATTTTGATATATCCTTGTAAAACATTTCTTGAGGAAAATATACTTTTTTCATTGAAAATTTATTTTTAAAACAAAAATCTTTTTAGAAACATTTTTCTTCAAATATAGATTTGAAAACTTATAATGTAAGATTTGAAAACAAAATAAAAAAAAACCTTTTCCTTGAAAATTATCTTTAGGGATCATTTGAAAACATTTTTTAAAGAATGGTCTATGAAATAAAACAGAATTCTTATCAAATAAATAAATATAGTCAGATTTGTTTAAACACATTTTCTTAATTATTTTAAGTACCAAATAGTTGGAAAATTGTAATAATACATGGATATGACATAAAAATATATTATAAGGAAAATAATTATTTTTTTGATAGATTAATCATAATATTTTATTAATGAAAGCATAATCATAAAAAATCTTGATAAATAATGAGATTACATCAATAAACTATTAACACTTGGTAACATTGGATCATACTCTCCATGTAACAAAATGATTTAAAATGAAGATTAAAATATCATAAAAATAATGATTTTAATGATATAATAGGTCAATTTGAAGTAGATAGGCCTTGAAAATGAATGTGGGTGTATAAAGAAACATGTGTCTCAAAGAATGCAAATTGTGACAAAAGTTTCTTACCAATTTGGTATCTTTTAAAACATTAACCCCATGAAATAATGATCATATAATGGATAGGTAAATAACCATAAATTTAATAATAATAATAATATAATAATAAATTTATGTTATGTACATATACTATACAAAATAATTTAGTGGTTTCTAAGTCATGTATCTCAATGAGATAAAAAAGTGAGATGAAATTTCCCTTACCTTGTGTCTTGACTCTCTTCGCACTTGTACATGATTCATATAAATTAAATTTGAGTTTATTATAAACATTTTATCGAATCATATTATTATATATAATACCATTTATTTATTATGACCTTATATTACCCTCTTTTTAACAATTCTATGTTATTTTTTCACTTTGAGTAATATCTTCTTGGTTATTCGCATGTGTCTTAATTTATTCCATCATTGGTCATTATACTTACCTCATGATTTATAAAATTTAAACCATGATTTAAATATCAGTAATATACGCTATATATTTATGATAATAATCTATATAATATATTATTATGAAATTGAATACACTATTTATGGAGGCATTAGACCGTAAGTACGCATTAATGTTGCTTCCATTTTTTATTATCATATTGAAAGAAAGAAAGAAAGAAAATAAAATATAAGTATAAATATATTTTTATATATATTATTATTTTTTTATCATTATTATATTATATATATCATATAATTTCAATAAACCCATCCTTAATACATCCCATATAATGTGTGAATGAATCACATCCCTTTGAGGGACAATAGTCCACACTTCTTCAAATGAAATTATCCTATTTAAACGAAATGTAAATTATAAATATATTTGTTTTAAAAGTATTAAATAAGATTAAATTCATAATAAATATAATATATAACATATATAAACATATTTTTTATCATAATTTCCACCATGATAGGTGGTAAAAAAATAAGTAATCATCGCTTCGTGAGCTCATAGTTCACCGTACACTTAAACAATATGTTAGATACCCATTAGATAGAAGTGTGTGTGTAAGTGTATATATAACCCTTATCCTAAAAATATCTTAGTATATTAAGTATAATTTTTTTTGTAATACAATCATGGAATTAGAAGATTTGAGTGGGTGGAGAATTGAAATAAAATAAAAGAACACGAGGAAGAATGTCACATCTTATTCAGGTAGCTCCTTTCGGTTTTCACCAAAGGAATTCCTCATATTTCATCATAAAAATTGGTTGAATATATGATAAGGGGAGGTATTATGATGAGATTTTTAGGTAGATATTGTTCTATATAAATTTTCTTGATAGGTTTGAAAAAGTGGGACAATAGGAGGCATTTTTATAGTGGAAGAGTGGCACTCTTGTAAACCTTCAGAAAAGGAATTCCACCCAAATTCATTCAATGTAAAGTGGATCCAATAATGAAACAAATTGTATAAAATTGATTATAGGGTAAAGATATGTCCATACAATGAATCTTGGACAATTTTATAGGTTGTTTGGGCCCTTAACATTAATGTTTAGTCCCTTATTAAGCTTAATCATATCTTAATTATTGTAATAGATTTTAATTATATTCACTAATAATTTTGGTCAAAACATAAGTTGAACTTATTAGACATAATAAATTATTCTTATTATAAATATATAATCCATTTTTATAAATTTTTAATACAAAAGTGGCATAAATTAATTTAAATTTAATCCCGTTGACGTGACAACACTGCAGGTTTTAAAAGTAAAAATGATCAAACTTTTGCTAAGCTTTTATATCCAATTTCACTGTGAAATTAGTTCTAATGAACTAAATTTGATTAACTGAAAAACATATTATCTCATTAAACTTTTAAATAAATTTAAAATATAGCTTAACCTTATAAATAAATTATATGAAAAAACAGTTTTGAATTAAAATTTAGTATTTTTCATTATCCATCAAAAAATAATATTTCTCAAAAAAAACCCAAAAATTATCCTAAAGATAAATTAAAAATTAAAAATTCATAAATTAAGACTTTTTATAAAATTAAAATTTTAAATGATTCTAAAAATTAATTTATTATTTTTTACAGGACATCAAAAGTAGTTCATTTGAGAAAATAATATTTTTATACATATAAGGACTTTAGAAAAAAATTATATCTTTTTTTATCAATATTTTTTATTTATATAAATCCATTATAAAATTTATTTTTAAAAGTTTGTATTAATTTTTATATTACTATTTCTAAAGTATATATTATAATTATCTTCTTCAAATAATTATTATAATAAAAGAAATGTTTTGTAGAAACTCAGTGTTATGTGTATCGTATTCCAATTCGGTGTTGCATGTAACGTATGACAATCTGGTGTCATGTGAAATGATTTTTTGAATTAGTGAAAGAAAATATATCAATGAATTTTAATTCATTCCAAAAAAAGGTTCCTAAAAACTCAGGGTGTTACAATAAAAGAGATGGTTGAGTATAATGTTATGAAGGAATATTTTTATATACCACAACAACAAGTGGATGATATATTCAAAAATCTATTGGTGGATCCTATGTTAAAAATGAATATGTTGAACATTTGAGTTAATCATATTTTCTAAGACTAATGAGGTTTATGTTTGACCTTCAACCCATTAAATATAATGTTAAATTGGTCTTTTTTATTTGTGTTTGAAAATTTATGTCTATTATTGGATTCATAGAGATATAGGGAGATAATATCCTTCAGTTCTATATGAAATAATATTTTTGATCATATTTAATGGGATATAATAGATTTATTTAGCTAATTTTCCCATTTTTAATGTCTATCTTTAACTAATTTAGGAATATATATTAATTGAGTTCACTTTGGTATGTTTTTGGAATAGTATAAACATCAAGGTATTTAAAAATGTTTTGAACCGATGTATAAGAACCCTTTGAATTTTATTATCAATGTCAGAGAAAATTGAGATGAAGGAATGGTAAAATATGATGCAATAAACCATTAATCCTGATGAAGATGAATAAATTGGTAGATTAAATTTAAAGAGGTTATGTAAAGAAATTATAATTACAGGGGAGACTACATATCAAATTCAAGGGTAGTGTTTGATTTTTCATGGTCGAGACTCTAGTGTTTTTATTAGATGATGATAAAGTTGATTGAAAAAATACATAGGGTGTATTATTACAAATAATGGTTGGTTTAGTTTTATTTGTTATAAAGACAAATCATTTTTTGTGTTTAGAAGACATGAAGTGAAATAAAGGTAGTATAAGATTAATAGAGGAATCTTTTAGAAAACTGGATGTGATAGAGGTTATATCATGACCATAATATTGTTGTTATGAAGTTGATATATATAATAATGATATATACCATAAATTAATTATTTCACAATGAAGGTAAATCAAGAAGATTCTTTGTCTCTACAGAAATTATGTTCATACTATGGAAAACATTCTATGTTATAAAGGGATTTTTTATAGATAATTGAAAATATTTCTATTAAAATGGTAATGTCATGATATAATATAACACATCAAAAATAATTCTTTGCATTTTCAAGTGAATTTGGAATGGAATTTTTTATGTCATGACACATCCGGTAACATTGTGAACAAATCTATGTAGATTCGAGTGTATCTATAGTTAAAGTTCTTATAGTTGGAAGACTATATCACATCACACTTGGTGGAATATTATATTCTTTTTTATATTGGTTGTTCTTTGATCTATCTATTAGTTGAAGGAGGATATATAGTAACAAGCATTCCATGCCGAGAAGTATTACATCATGTCATGATCATGGGTATCTATAAGATTATAATAAATATGTTTATGTAGTAGTGATAAGATACTTTGTTAGTGATTTTAAAAAACCATTAACTTTTTATTTTAAATTCAATGTAAGATATAGTATATAATTTAAAATTAGGGTTTTAACAAGAGGTTAATTAATGTTTTTTATTTTTTTTTAAATTAAAATTTTTTTGGAGAGAAAAAATTAGACCGGAACATGGGAAAAAAGAGAGAACTCTTATATAGGGAAAATGGAAGGAATAGTATTGAATATTATAAATAATATATTTTCCTTAAAAATATGTATTTTTGGATTGAAGTGTGTGAGGCTGATTTCTTTTTCAAGATTGAGATTCAAGAAAAAGTTTGTTTTCCATATCATTGATGGTAAAAAATCTCAAAATTGAATCATCATAGAGAAAACTATTATTGTTTGGTTTAATAGTCAATTATTTTATTTTATGTGTTATTCAATTAATTCTATGTTCGATAACATGTACCTTTTGAAACACCTAACATAAACAATCTACAACATTATTATTTGAATATGACTTTTATGACTTAGCCATTGGAATGATGGGTATAAATAGGAGTAACTTGTTAATTGTTTATGAATTATATATATATATATACAATTTTTTTAGAATAATTCAACATAAATATTTTACAAATTTTTATGATATTAATGAAATTATATAAGGTTAATAATGGTTAAGGATTAAAAATGGGCATTTTTTCATAAAAGTGGATTTTATTTATTTTTTTATGTTTCATTTCAAAGATAAATTTATCATATTTAGAGTATTAAATTTATTTAAAATTAATATTTATACATTAAAACTAATTACTTTTCAGTCATATATTTATTATATATATTTTTTAGGATTAAAGATAAAATCATTTGATGGTAAAAAAGAGATATTTTTTATAAAAATATTTTCAGTGAGAAATAAAGTTTTATCATAATAAATAAAAAATAATTATTGATTAATTATTTTTATTAAATATATTAATAATGTATTCAATAAATTAAATTAATAATTATTTAATTATTGTTACAATGAAATGAATGAGAATAAATTTATTTTATACATTGAAAATACATTTTTTTCTAAAAAACGATGTCTGTATGTATTGTACAAAGATATTAGAATTTTTTAAAACCCCTTTTAAAAATTTAATTTGATAAAAATAAGTTCACTTTTTGATTTATAATATTTAATATATATTACATTTATTTTTTGGGTTTTTTTTGAAATAGTTTATTTTTAAGCGAATAGTGAGAAATACTGTTTTTAAAAATAACGTAACATTTATGACACTATCATGATGTAAGATGGATTTAAAAATTAATAAAACATTTTTCAACTAAATAATTATTTAATTATTGAATTAAATAATTTAAAATATTTTTTTAATTATAAAACCCATCCTTTACTTTTTGGAATTTATGATATATTGTATTCTTATTAAAAACTATATTTGGTTATTTAAATTTAATAGCACGGTTGGAAGGTTAAAATATGTTTCTATATAGTTATAATGCAGAATAAACTTAATATTGTCAATAAAAATCTAATAAATTCACCTTAATCACCACAACTCTAGAGCATTTTTCCTAAATAAGTACAAATTCACTTTTACGCAAATAAATAGTTTTTTAAACAGTTTTCTGTATTTTTTGTGATTATATTAGAATTTATTTTTACCAAATATATAAAATGAATCTTATAAAATGGAATCACTATTTGGAATCAAAATATCTATATTTTTTATAATTTCAATTTAATTTTGGTCATAAAAATAAGTTACCATGGTAAAAATTAGTCATTATGCTAAAGGTTAAAGGGAGGTAAAATGTTTGATCAATAGGTAAGTCACTAAATATCAAAAACAATATCACTATTATATTGGTATATAATTTCTTTAATGACCTATCCTAATCATTCAAACATTATTTATCAATTTATGTGCCACTTTCCTTAATAATGACATCCCAATTTATATTAAGTAATTAAATTTAAAAGAGTGACACTCTTATCACAAATAAAAGGATCCCCTAACCCCTTAAATTATACACAATTGATGGGAACTATATCATGGACATGGTACACATAAATTCCTCTCCAAATCTCTTCGAAATATCTTAGTTTTTCTGGCCTCACCAATATACTAATCGTATTATACTTATGGTGTAAACCAAAGAAAGACATCTGAGAAGTAGCTATAAGTTTTAACGGAATTATTTCAAGTTTATTTCTTTTTCATATTCGTTAAAATATATTCTAATAATCCTTAAATAATTATATATTTATATTTAATTTATTTAAATTTTATTATTAAGATATAAAAAATATTTTCTACCTTATTTTTATCTTGTGGGAAATGAAAACAACACTCATGTGTATGCGTGGGCTACCTCCTCTATGAAGCGACGTGTTTCATTTTTCACCATCACCTAGAATGTTATAAAGATAAAATTAATGAATATATATTATAATTTTGAAATTATTATTATTCTTTAAATATATTTTTTATCTACCTTTTTACCCTTATTTCCATTTTGAAATGATAGTGACACTCGTGTGTACGTAAACTACCACTTCCACAAAGAGATGTGATTCATTTTTCATTTCCATAAATATATAGTCATAAGGATATATCTAATGAATAAATATTATATTTATAATGTTATTATTATTCTATAAGGTTAAATCATTATATACTTTATTTTCTTTTCATCCATTAGAAAAATAGAAACGTCGATCATGTGTATCTATAGACTACTGCCTCTATTAAACAATGTGATTAATTTTATGTGGCCTCCTTAAATAGATTATTATAAAAATATATTGAATTTATAAAAATTATAAATATTAATATTTAAATATTTTAGAGATAATGTATACAGGACCCCTTTTACCACGGTTAACACACCGAAGTGAATTTGGATATTATGAACCGAACAGACTAAAAGAAATTAATATAAACATAAAAAACATTCTACTTAAATAAATAATGATATTAAATGAAATAAAAGGAATAATGAAAATGATAATACTAAAATGGTTTCTGAGGAAATTAGATAATTAATAAAATTTTATTATCTTTAAAATCAAAATACACACTCGGAATGCTGGGACTCAAAGTAAGAAAAAAATTTAAAACCCTTATTTTAATGTGTTACTTCAATATATTTTTTTCCAATATATCAACATATTAAAAATATTTAAATTATATTATTATCAATACTCCAATAACTTTTTTAAATATTGTTCAACTATTTATTACCTTTTGAAAAGGTTTTTAAAAATAAATCTTTTTAGAATTTTATGTGTGGGTCACTTTAACACTTTTTACCAAATTGAAAAATAATGGTTTTTTAATGTTTATCACATTTCCTCCTTTTACAAACATAATTAACATTATTAATTATTTAAATTATTCAATAGGTTTTCAATGATTTTAAAATAATATTTTATTCCCACACTTTTCGGAAAATTTTATTATAGTGTTTTTAAACGAATGGGATATTTCTCCTTATTTTTATGTGAAAATGGAAATTGATTTTACTTATGTATTAAAATGAATATTTATGGGAATTATGATAAAAATATACTATAATACATATCTTTTCATGAAATGATACGTGGGAATTATAGATGATGATAGGTGAGACTGATATATCTCTCCAATGCATTGGAGGATGATTTAGTCATCGAAGGTTAAAATGAGGGAGATAATCGGGTATGTTACTCTTATGGAATTAACTAGGAATCAGTTATTTTGATTCTGGTTAAACATGAGTGAACATGAGATATTAATATAATTCTCTATGATACTTATTTTATTCTTTATATGGGATTTTATGTAAATTTTGTTATTTCTTAAGGTGAGGAATGTTTATGAACTTTTAAAGAAAAAATATTTTGTTTTTCATAGAAATATATTCATGAGTTCCCATGTTCATCATGATTCTTTAATGTTTTTCATATGATTTCTATTGGATTTTAAAGTTTTTATTGATTAATGTTTCATTTTCACATGTGTATATGTTTTATTTATATGATATAGTTTCATTGTGAAAAAGATAAAAAAATCATCATTTTTCATGTTGTTTGTTGGATTAATAAGTTTTCTTTTATTTTTATATACCTTACTAAGATGTATTTTTATCATACCATGTTTCATATGTTTTATAGGATCTAAGGATGTGTAATAACTATAAAAAGTTTAATTGTTTCCCTATGTCAACTCTTCTTAATAGATGTAAAAGTGTATTGAATAAAACATGGGTCAAAATTTAAGAACCTATTCTTGTGGAAAAAATGAACACTATGTGAAAGTTTAGACTTTTTTTGTAATGGTTTTCCTAACTATCTAAAACTATGAACCTAAAAGATATTTAATGTGTAATAAATTTCACCCCTTTTATAATTAAGGTAATTTAGGTTTGTTAATGATAAAGTGTGTTATAGTTGATATAGAAGAAAAGGTTTATACAAATGTAGAGGTTATGATGATTTGGATGAGGATATTTTAATAGTTTTAGATACCATTATGGATTTATAAGTTAAATAGGATCATAATTTTTAAGAAAATGATACGACATATGATGTTATTTATGATGGGAGTTTAAGATGATTAAGGTTATTTTTGGAGACAATTATTGGGTTTTGGTAAGAATACATGATTGATATATTTGTAAGGCTTAGGTTCATAACATGGTTTTCTATAAAGGATATTTGGAAATAATTATATTATACTAGGGATAAAATATTTATATAACCTTTGGATTTAATAAAATTTTTAATGTTTAAGTAATTATGGTTAATTGGTATGAATTTTTATTATATTTTTTAATAAAAATATATAATTAAGTTGAATGAAAAATTAAAGATTATATGTGAATTTATTTGAGGAATAAAAATTGAGCAATATTTTGGAATCATATACGGTTTTATTTTTGATATATGGTGTGTAAAGTTATTCATAGAAAATATTAACATATTTTGGAAAATATATTAATAATGAATATACAGTTTTTAATATGTAACTTTATAAGTAATTAATATTGATCGAGATAAATGTAAGGTTTATCTTGGAAGAATATGTGATAAAATGTTTTTTATCATTAGGTTTCAGTTTTAACCTTCCATATTTTGAATATTTTTGGGTTTTTTATTTATAGAATTGTTTAAGTTTAACTTTGGTTGTTATTATTGAATTTTTGGACATTAAATTATTATTTATTCATATAATGGTTCTTTTTACTTATGAAAACCATTTTGGTTTTGTTAAATAAATATAAATAGGAGAAATAACTTCTCATCCTTTTATATATCTTATCATTTGTTAAAATTTAATTTTAGTTCTTTAAGCATGAAAAAATCATCATTTATCACTTCGAGTATGAGATGAATCAGAGGTGGGAAACTACATGAAACACAACTGAATGATAAAATTGTGGAAATAAATCATGCAAATTTTCTCATCTTATCTATATTATTAGTAAAACAAGTCCTTAAGAAAATAGAAGAAAAATATACAATGTCTTATATTAAGCATATCACTCTATTATTATGGTATTATTTTCAAAAAGGTTTCACTAATATAAGTCTCATTATGTTAAATGTGTTCTTTAATAAATATTTAACAAATTATAAGTTTCTTAGTCTAAACCTAGTCATCCTAGTATTTCTCAAATGTAAATATAGTCAATATTACTTAACACACACACACACATATCTCTTTAACTCCTTTTTATTTATTCTAAAAATGTTTTAAACCCTTTGTTCATTGAGCATGATATAAATTGAAAGGATTAAATTTATTCAAGGGGTATAATGTAACACCTAAATATTTTATTTTATATTACTTTAAATGAATATTATCCACAATATTATATACCACATAAAATTTTGATCTTAAATAAACCACGATATAATTATTTAAATATGACCATAGTAACATAGTTGTTAGATTTACGGGCATGAATAGTGGTAAATGAATTATCAATTATATATATGTAAGTTTTAATAATACAAATTTACTGACTAATTACTATAAAATATGTAGTCAATTTTGATTGATAATATTTAAATCATATACAGTTAAGAATAGTTAATTTTTAAAAGAGTATTTTTTCTATAAATGACGATTTTCATTATATTTTATATTTTTAGTTAGAAAATATAATAATCTTACTTAGAGTAATAAATTTCATCAAAAAATATTAGTTATTCATGAAAATGAGTGAATAATCATTTATTCTATTAGTCCTAGTGGAAAGCTCATGATGGGGTGAAATAAGATTCTAATAAATTTCTTCAAAAACACTAATGTAAAATAAATTTAAAAAACCCCCCAATTTGAAACATAGACCATCTCAAAAATATAGTATATGTGTATAATTTAGTGATTTGAAATAATTTTTCAAGGCACGATCAATACCATGCTAAAATAGAGTATCAGGGAATCCTAGAAAAATAGAGTATCATTATTTAGTGAAAGGGGATTCAAAAATAATTCTACTAGATCTCTCTCACAAGTGAGGGTACCTCATATTTTTAGAAATATCATCTCAAACTAGCCATTATGGAATGATAATTCATGGACTAATAGACCTTAACCACTTTGAAAGGTATCATTAAAACCCAAAACTAGCCATTTAATTTCTATTGAAATACATAATAAGTTGACATTTCTTGGTTAGTTGGTCAATAAGTCATGTAATAACTTGATTCTATTATAGGTTCATAAAATCATTATTTATTTTAGTTGATTACTTCATGTGGTAACATCATTCCCTTTTGTTTTTGGTTGAATACTTCAAGTGTTCTCTCAATTACTTCATGTAGTCATTCGATCCCTTCATTCAGTTACTGATTCCTTCTTTTGGTCGATTGAATGCTTCATTCACCCACTTTATCCCTTCATGTGATTACTTGAATACTTTGAATTTTTTTTGTTACAACACCTTCATAGGAATTATCACTTGAAGATCACTACATTTGGTAAGTATATGTCTTCATATGTTAGGTCTAACACTTGGACAGATTTCACTATATTTCAATAGTGGGTTTAAGATTTTCTGAGGATAGTTGATTACTTAGAAAAAGTTTCACTCATCAACAACACAATAACTTGTATTTTTAGGAAGTATATTTAAATTCTCCATTTTGTAGGTTAATTTCTCAGGTAATCAATTGTGTCAAATTATGTGGACACTTCAAAACTTGTAAATTTTTTATTTTTTTCCTGAAAAATATTTTTCTATCATAAAACATATAATTTATTAATAATTAAATATATGGGATTTTTTATCATTAAAACAAGGAATTTATATACTAATGAAAAAATATCACACTTTTTATGATTACAAATCATAGAATACATAAATCATATAGTTCTCAAAGATAAATTACATGTATTTTCAAAATTTCCTCTCCATTTTTGTATTATCAAAAAAATTGGCATGAATGTAGTTTGTAAGATGAAGAAGGTATAAAAATAAAATTAAATTGTGGTTATTAATAGAAAATAAAATAAAACTAAAAAATATAAGCATTTAGATAAACCAAAATTAACAAGTGAAATTGCATTAAGCTCAAAAATTATTAAATAGAATAATATCAAAAACACATATCAACCTTATCATAAATCTCAATTATAATCTATTGAATTAGTCACTCTAAGAGTATGGGGATATATATGACCTTTTTCTTTATCCTATTATGTTTTAGTTATAGGATTATTAGAGGGTCTCGACTAAGATCATGGAGTTCTATGAATATTATTTTCTTTATCCATAGGTCTTAGATACAGAACAACCTTTTTTAGGATAAGTCCCAAAGGACCAAATGCAATATGGGTGGTAGAGGTTGGACTATATGTCACAGATAAAGATTGAGAGTATAAAATAATAGTATTTCCAGTGTAATAATATGTATCCATAATACAATTGAAAACACTAAAATCTCTAAATCCATGGTCTATAATCTAGGATTGGTTTTATTTATAATTTACAAAGTTTTCCAACAGAGGTGTTAGCACCTTCAACTTTTCTAATTAATCTTTAAAATATTGAATCAATGGAGTAATCTTAAGGTCATTTTATATGGTTCAAAACATGATTTTCTAAAAATATTTTTGGAAAATATTTCTCAAATAATAATTAATATCCTTTTTGATAACCTCTTTATCCTATGTTGGTTACTTTAGAACAATAATGACCAAATAAAATGTTTTAAATGAATGGGATTGAAAAGAAACTCACATTATTTCTCTAGTTTTAGAATATTCTTCCAAAAAAAAAGTAATTCAATCTTCATAATATACCTAATCATATTATTATCTAGGGAAATATTAACTAGTGAAACAACAGGTGAAGTAGGAGGAGGTGAACTAAAAATAAGAGGGTTGTACAATGTTATTGAGATATCTATGATATAACATCATTATTATGTCATGAATATCTTATCAAAGTTATCCGACTGAACCTATTAAATTTTCAATTTAATTATTCATGAGAACTATATTGAAGAAAATATTCAGTTGAATGTGAGAAATAACAAGATACATTGTTTTAGATATGTCTTTCTCTATGTTGGGTTCAATACTATATCCAAAATAAAATAATAGTTTTTCCAAAACAATCATCGGATCTATTTTGAATTAATTAAAATTTTACTTAGTGATAAAATAAGTATAAGTATAAGGATATTGTAGTGGTAATTACTAATCAATTGTGTATTTCCTACCACCAAACATGTCTTCAATCAATAAAAGGACTGCTCTAAGTGACTCGACCTTAGACTCTTCAACATATTTTATTCATTATCTTCAATAGGTTATATTGGAGAGAATTCAATGAGAATAATCTCACCACTTTTGAAATATTCTTCAAAAACATTTGTAATATTTAAAACCTATCCCTTATAAAACACGTTTTTAATATATAAAGTGATTTCATCTTCAGGTAATAAAGATATAGAGGTAGTGACCAAAATTCTTTTTTCCTAGACAATTTTTTCAACCAAAGAGAATTTATGATCTCTTGAAATGACTGAAATGGTGGGTCCACCATGTCTAGGTGGACTACCCCCATTGGAATCATCTTTATAACCTTTATACTCAGAATCAATGTAGATAATTATTAAGAGTTTATATCTAGTGGACTGATCCCCCTGAGAATATACTCCTTTTCCTTAGATCCTTATGGTAATTACAACCCATGTGCTCAAATTATATGCTTATTTTTCAATCTATGAAACTGATTTAAACACATAATCTGATTGATAAGAATCATAATATATATCATTAAAATCATATATATAATTCTTAGAATCACCATTATCATTATCAACAAATTATTCTTCATTAGTGGGTAAATAAATGGTATATTTTTGTGGTCTAAAATTTGTATATGTATATCTAAGAATAGGTGATGGACTCCTTTCATCCTTATATTCACTCAAGTATTCCTTATATAGGAAAAAAATTTGTCTTATTTATCATTTATATCAGTATAATTATCTTAAAAATAATGTTTAAAAACTTCTTTAGGTTCATTTATAGGATATATTTTGTCTTTAAGCCTCACTGAAATGTTGACCAGATTGAATTTTTCTTATAAATTTTCATTATCATCCACCCATATTTTCTTTAAATGGTTATATTTTATGATCACTTTCTTAAAAATATTCTAATTAAGGAAAAAACCACTAGATGAAACTATCTTCTCATCCCTCTAAGGAATAATTCATTTGGTTTTTAAAATGGCTGAAATAAATTTAAGATAAGAAACAGAATTAAATTTTGGGGAAGTCTAACATATTTCTTCCATATATATCATCAAATATATGGTAAAACTAATCTAAAATCCATTATTTATATGATATAGGAAAAATAAACCATGATTCCTCAATATGATAAATTATCCATTCCATGGAAAGATTACTTGTTTCATTAATTAAACCAATATTTAGTATTCTTCATCTATTTCTATAGTAGTAGGTCTCCTAGGTATTCTATTCAAGTAAACTTCTCAGTATCTTTTTAAAACTCAAATTATGGGTGTTTTACTAGATAATAACTCTAAAAATCAGAAACTTATCTAGTGTTACACTCCTTTAAAAACTTATCCAATTGATTTGATGGGAATACTGTCTCTTTTTTATTCATTGAAGTGGGAATATCATCCTTCATTTCATTCATTTTAAACTCAATATTTTAAAAAATCCATGAATAACCATAGATTGAATGAATTTACATTTTCACTAAACCATTCATTCCAACCATATTGTTACATCATGTTCTAAAGTAGATATTTTATTTATTTTATCCACTCAGCGCTAACTACCTTTTTCATACATACAGGTTGTTCTTTAAAATTATTATTGTGAGGCTCAAATGAAATTTTTTAGATAGATTTTAATTTATTTGAGTGAGGTAAAGTTATAGTGAATGAAAAACCAAATGAACACTCTAATCTAACCATCTTATATATAGGGATTCAAAATCGTGATGTGGGGGATCACAAAAGAAAAGTTTTTAGAGAAGAAAAAAAAGAAGATTCTTCAAAATCAAAAGAGTAAATGTTTCTCAAGAGAGGGATACGAGTAATTTTATTTAAATATTTATTTTAAAAAAAAGTAAATATAAAGAAAATAAATAAAATTAAAAATTCAAGATAAAATATATGGTAGTTATACTAACTATATGAAAGGTTATCCACTTAAAAAAGTCATGATAGAAATAATTACTGTATAACCAATGATCACATTTATTAGAATGTATTATGGTAGTTATAACTATTGCATGGTCATTTTTATATAGTCATGTAACTTACCATATAAATTAACACTTCATAAATTTACTATTTTCATAACTGAATAACCATTAGATCAAGTTTAAAACCTAAATCTATAAAAAAACTGTAATATAAGATAAACATATACATATAAGTAATCATTTAATCCTAAAATACTAGATCAATAATATTTATGAAAAAAAATACCAATATAAAATTAAACAATTAAACACTTTTGTAAATAATTAGGTATAAGTAATCATTCTAAATTGATATTTGGTATATATTAATATCTCTTCAGTAAATGGATTTGTGGAAGTTTTAGAAAGCTAATGTTCAGATCCAATGAACTCAAGAGTAATATAAATTTATTAAAAGTTATTTCTTAAAAAATGATGTATTGTATATATATGTTTACTCCTGTAATGAGTTACAATATTCATGGAAATTCTAATATATCATTTGTTATCAAAATTTATGTGGAAATGTTAGAATTGATAACCATATTCTAATAATGTATTGTTTATCCATAAAATTATTGTGTAGGATCTTCCTATAGCTATGTACTCAGCTTCTGTAGAAGATAGTGCAATAGAATTTTTTTCTACACCATGAAACAAGTTACTTTTATAAGAGTGACATATTCTATAGAAACTTTTTGAATATAACATGAATTCACAAAAATCAGTACCATAATAACTAACTAGTTTAAATGCATGTCATCTAGAATAGAATGATACAAAATTAATTGTATTCTTGACGTATTTAAAAATTATTTTAACTCAATTTAGATAATATTCATTATGGTTTTCTGGTAAACAAGAACACATACACAAACACTATACAAAATATATTATTTACTAATAGTTAAGTGCAATAAACTCAGAATCATGACTATAAAAAAAGATTTTTCAACTGATTTCCAAGTATCATCCAGATCCTTCTTACAGCTTTTAATCATAGGAATATCACTACCATTAGTGTTATCTAAACCAAAATAATTTAAAATATACTTTTTTTTATTTTTGTCGATTTAAAATAATGGAAATCTTTTAAAAACATCTAAAATCCAAGGATGAATGTTAATTTACCCATTAAACTCATTTAAAATTATTTTTTTCACCATTCTAGGAAACTCAATACCCAATGAGTTTTTGGATGAAACAAAATTAATTTCATCAATAAATATTTGAACCACTAAATCATAATTTTTAAATTATTTTTAAAATAGAGAAGATAAAAAGTTACTATTAAAAATACTTTTTGAAATCAAGAAAGTGATAAGCATGTCATACTGATCTCTATGAGCGTGTTTTAAACTATAAAGAGTTTTGGGAATTTTTAAAACATTTTTTTTGTAAATTTAGGATTTGAAAATATAGGGGGGTTTTAAAAAATATAATAAAAAATATAACCATTCAATAATAAACTCTTAACATCCATTTTATATAGTTTCAAATAAACATATGATACATATGAAGGCTTTATTGTAATGGATTCATGTCTAGCCACTAGTGAAAATATTTTCTAATAATTAATACCTTCTTATTGATTATAATCATGTGCAGCGAATCAAGATTTATTTCAAACTATAGTTCCTAATTAATCAATATTGTTACTATATAACCATATAGTGCCAATATTTAGGTAGTGTTTAAATATTTCAATTATTTGACACACTTTTTCTCTTTTCAAAATGATTCAGTTCTTATTACATAACTATCACACAATTTTCATCACTAATTACTTTAGTAATGTTTTTGAGTTTTATATAAGACAAGTAATCTCGATGTTCAACCCTATTTATAATAGAAGTTCTAGTTTGTGTTCCTTTTTAAAAATAACCTACAAAATCTTCTAAAGGATGATATTTATGGGTCCTAATAGTTCAAAAAATCGATCTATATGTCTTAATTTTCTTTCAAATCCATAATTTATATAGACTTATATGACTTACTCATAGTCCCATTAGTCTTCTCAGTCTATATTGGGTGATTTATCATGTTAATCTGAAGTATGGTCAGTGTATTTTGAGGTATCATTGATCATAAAATTTAGAATATCATACTCATGGTTTTTTAAAGAACAATTGTGTACATGTAGGTCTATCTTATCAAAGGTAACATGGAAAAAATCTTCTAAAACTTTGGTTATTTTATTAAAGATGATATAAGATTTACTAAAGGTTAAATATCAATAGAAAATTAATTCATCACTCCATGATTCACTTTTTTATTAAGAATAAAATCTTTTAATTCAAATTATCTAAATTAATTAATCTTATGATTTATACAATTAAATAATTCAAAAGGATTAATTTTTTAAAATAGTTATAATCTAAACCCTATTAGTAATATAACAAGTTTTATTTATAGATTCATCCCTAATTTAAATATTTAAGTCATACTCCTTAAGTATAGTTCATGCAATATCTTATTGAGTTTTGTTTCTTCTTTAAATCAAACCACTATGTTAAGGTGTTATAAGGGTAGAAATGTTATGTATATAGATATATTGTGAATAGAGTGTCTAAAATTCTAGATTGTAAAATTGATAACCTTGATAACTTCTCAATGTTTCGATGGAAGGACCAATAATGTTCTCTATCGATCTAGAAAACATAGTAAAATAGGAACATTCTTTACTTTTTAGAGATAAGATAAGTATCCATGTGAATCTCAAGTAATCAACAATAAAAACAATGGTATAATGTTTAAAACATATGATATAAACTCTAAAATGTCTAAAAAAATCCATTCAAACCAATTCTAGGGGTTGAAAGGTAGACACCACATTCCTTTTTTTGAAATAAATTTTATGATTCTTTCCCTTTTGATAGGGATTTAAAAATTTGTCTTTTAAGAACTCAAGTTTGGGAAAATTGTTAAATAAAAATTTCCAAGTAATCTTCCCAATTGAGTGTGTACTAAAATGACCTAGTCTCTTATTCCACAACCAAGATTCTTTATAAAAATTACTTATACAAGAAACATTTATAGAGAAAAAATAATCTAAATCAACAACATAAACATTATCATTTCTCAAAGAAGTAAAAACTAAATCATGATTATAATAATAAATATTACAATTATTATTATAAAATTTAATATGATAACCATAAATGAATATTTATTATATAATAATAATATTATAATTTAAACCATTAAAAAATAAAAGCATAGAAATTAAAATTGATTAAGAGTTACCTATTTTTTCAAGACCAATTATATTACCTTTTACATTATCACTGAATGTGACATATCCACCATCTACCTTCACAAAAATCTAAAATATTTAGTAGTATACAATAATATGTTTTTAACATCCACTATCAATATACCACAAGTTTTTACATGGACTCTTAAATTACATTACCTACATAATAAAATAAGAAATGATTTTGGTGCCCAGAATTTCTTGGGGACATATCAGCTAGCACATAAATATTTAGGAATCCAAAATTTTAAAATATATTAATTTCTAGTAGAATAAATTTTCATTGAAATAAAATCCTTATTGGTTATAAATAAAGTATCATTATTTCCTTATTTATACATTTTTTAGATTAAAATCCTATTTACAATTTTAGAGTCAGGAACAAAGTAATTTTCTATGGATTCATATATTATCTAAATAGAAAACCAATTATTGATTTAAATCTAGCTAATATTATATTTCCCAAAAATTTAGTTAAATTATCGATTCCATTAATAAATCATTTTTATCCTTATCAAGCTAATGAGTAGAAAATTTTATCTCATTATTTTACTTTAGAAGAAAGGAATACTTTTCTTTTTCAATTGTAAGAGCACATTTTTCACAAGAAGATAAAATATATAACCTTTTTAAATTTTTATATTAATCATTATGTTCATTTATAGTTTATTACATTGTAGAACAATATTCATCTAGTAATTCACTGGTCATTTTATAATCATCAAAAATATTTTTTATATGATAATTATTTATTTCCATGTATGGTTTTTTCTTAAAACTCATATTAGACTTTAAATTTATATCTTTCAAAATTGAATTAGAATCACTCGAGTTATCTTACGAAGCACTCCATGATGTATTCATATATTTTTTGGGTTTCTTGACATTATCATCCTATTTATTCTTGTACTTCGTTCTGGGATATTATTATTTGGTGTGACCTTTCCTTTTACACTTATAGCATATCATTAGGGGATTCATCCCTTTTATATTATTTCTTCATGTTTTCCATTTTTTCATGCTTTCCTTTGTAATTTTTTTTTGAAAAACCTATTCTTATTGAACAATTTTTTAAATATTCTTACTGGATGAGAAATATATTAATTTATTTTATAGCCTTATTCATTTCCACTTGAATCTTCTTTAATTATTTATTTTTATTTTGACTCAAATTATCTGTAATTTCATGGAATTTCGGTTTTTTTAATTAGGTAGAATTATTTTGAGACCACAAAATCTTACGATGCATGATTCTAAGGCCCAGACTTCCTAGAAGGATCTATCAAAAAATGGTATGTTTAAAATAGTGTGTGTGAGTGGTTTTCTTGAAAAAGTGGAATAACTCAGAAATGGGTTCCCAGATCCGAAATCTAAGGGAACTATAACATTCGAGATAACGGGTTTAACCAAGGTGAAACTTAGGTTTAGTCGGCATATACCTCTGGTGACAAAACCCAAAAATGGAATAACCGTAAGTAAAATTATTAAATAAAGTTATTTTAATTTTCAGATGATTATTACTAACGAACAGTGAATCGAATTAAAAATATGAGACCACTACTGAACTTGTGAGGGTATTCTTTACTTAGGAAGACCCTAACATTGGCCGACATAGACCAATATTGGAATTTATATTTTGGTTGTAAATAAAATAATTAAGTAACAATTATTTTATTGTTAAAATCCATATCATCTAAATGGTAACTCGGATTGAAAATCAGAGAGTATCGTTGAGTTTTTGAAACATTTTTCCCTTAATAAGAGGCTAACCTCGATCGGTGCGGGTCAAGGGTGACAGTTAATAATTTTATAGAATTTTTTTCAAGTACGTTCAGTAACGTG
Source organism: Viscum album (assembly GCA_963277665.1). Taxonomy (NCBI): domain Eukaryota; kingdom Viridiplantae; phylum Streptophyta; class Magnoliopsida; order Santalales; family Viscaceae; genus Viscum; species Viscum album. The sequence continues at coordinate 515,542,014 of OY728131.1, forward strand.
TGGGTATTTTTTTCAATCATTTGACTCTTTTCTCAGATTGAAAATCAGAAATTACCGTTGAATCCACAGTCCCAGAATTTTCTTAATGGAGGTATCACTTTTACTGTAGTAGGTCGGGTGATAAAGTTAATTTTGCGGACTTTTTAAATATTAATAAAATAACATGTTATTTTATTTTATTTCATTTATTTTTCTCCAACGGATGAGCGGTGGTGGGACCAACAACATTTCAAGCCATTATATGGATATACTCCTTTAATACTTGTAACCGCACCATTGGAATTATGAAGGTTCTTTAATTAAATGAACTCTATTAATTCCATGTGCGTTACTCACCCTCCCCCCCCCCCTCTTATTTATATGGAGATTGGGGAGAGGTATTGGCCCGACTTCCCTAAGTGATGAAGCTCTAGAAAAGTACCACAACACCAACCACATGGAGGACAAGATTGGTTTCAGTGAGCATTGATGAGCACCACCGAATCACAAACCGATGACAATGACGAAGGAGGTTTTGTCAATCGTCGTCAGCGTACATTTAATCTAGGTAGGGTTTTTTTTATGTTTCCATTGATGAATTAAATTTCTATCCCAGTTTTTATCATGTAACGCGGAGGGCACAGGAAAAAAAACCAGGCCTGGACCCTTCGTCACTTCATTCTTGATGAGAACTTTAGGGAACAATTTCCAACTCGAAGACACCAAGAACAGACATCAGAGCATGCTCGATGACCCACAGAAGAAACTGTCGGTGCGCCATGTCATCAGCGGCTAGCTGTGGCCAGAGGAGACCTGCAGAAACATGCCACGGGCGGTGGAAGGTGGTGGCAGGATGGTGCGACATGGCCCGTGCCAGCCCGCATTGGCGAAAACCTGGTAGGCCAAACGACCGAACATGAATTGCAGTGGGGCAGTGCCCCACCGCCTGGAGAATAGCCCCACATGAGTGGGGATAGTGGGATGCAACAGTCCACCTCTAGGTGGACTGAGACGGTGCGGGCCGACCAAGTTCACCAGACCCTTGGCCTTGCAGGCCGGACCCGCGGCCCGGTGGGCCAGCACGGGTGGGCTGAGCCCCACGCGGCTGGCCGATCCAACTACGGCTTGGGCCTGAGAACTGAACCAGGATGACCCCAATGGGAAATACCTAGTGAACCTGGCCAACCCTTAATGAGATGGCCCCTGGCAGGGTTAGGTAGACCCTGGGACCTGTTGTGTTTGGCCGGTCGGACCGAGTCAGACCAGACCCAAACCCAACCGGTCCACGAATAAAAAAATGCATGTAACTAACGAACCAAGTGTCTAATAGACATGAAATCAGTGGCATTAGGATCCCTTTGGGGAAGTGGTAACATTGGCATATTTTAGTGAGCCCGACCATGTCTGGCTGGAATGTGGTGTGTTCACCCCCGTTTCACAAAAAGGGATGTAACTAATAGACTAGGCGTCTGATTGACGTGTTGTCTGTGGAATAACGACCCTTGTGACATGGCGGTCCTTTGGGGATTATCTAAGTGAGTTTTTATGGATTCTGACGTGTGACCTAGGTTGTATCAACTCTGAAACAAACCGAGCCCCTACACTAAAATGCGAATAAATTAAAGACCGGGCATTCGGTTGACGCGCCGTCTTTTTCATTGGGACCCTTATGACGTGAAGGATCGTAGGGTTACTTCTTTGTGAGACTTCGTGCTGGTTGAAATATGACTTATATCTTGAGGAGTGTTTCTCCTAGAATCAAGCATGCTATGAGCAGGAATCTAGTGGCTGGTAGTGAGGTGGAGGTTGGAGACAAATCATTTGAAGGTTAGTACCGAGAAATCCTGTGTGGGTCAGCACCTATCAATCCTGTGTTAGTCAGATCATGTGTGGGTCAGCGCTCAGCCATCCTATGTGGGTCAGTGCATATTGATATTGTGTGGGTAAGATCTTGTGTGGGTCAGCACTGAGTGATCCTGTGTGGGTCAGCGCATACCGAACCTGTGTTGGTCTGATCGTGGGTGGGTCTTGCGAGGGTTAGTACCAATCGACTCCAGGCGGGTCAGATCGTGTGTGAGACATTGCAGGGGTTAGTATCTATCGATCATGTATGGGTCAGACCCATTCTAGTCAGCATTAGTTCATCTTGACAGAATAAGATGATCTAGCTTTGAAACGGATCATCGGTACTTCTATACTTCACTAATACCTGGTTTGAGTTGAGAATCTATTTGAGTTTTGTCTATTTCTTTGTGCTTTGTGATTGAGATCATTATATGTTGTTTCCATTAATAGAATTTTGTGAGACCGTTGGGTGTCTCAGGGTCCCTACTGAGTGTTGTTATACTCACCCTTCTATGGGCTTCACCCGCACCATGCTCTGTCTTGTACAGACGAGGAGCAGCTGGGCTGAGGCTTAAGGGATCCAGGACCAGGCGGCACACAGAGGAGACATGCTGATGTGGAGTGCTGTGGAGATGATCTGTACCTACCCTTCTGTTATAATTCTCAGTGGATGATCCTTGAGCTGTTTTCTCTTTTCAGTTGTACTTGTACATTTCAGTTGGGCTTATAATACGTCTTCTTTACTTTCTGTACACTTTTTACTATAGTAGATTACTTTGTGGTTTATTCTTGTTGGGTTCTTGGATTGTGTGTTTTTACACGTTTAATGGAAATTCCTTCCAATTATATGGATACACCATTTTGGTGCTAGTCACCATCCCATGGCTTATGGAAGGCGGGCTTGCGGTAGTCACGGCACGGGCCCTGGGGGACTGGTTCTGACAAAGTGGTATCAGAGGAGTCGGTTCTACCAAAGAAAAAGGACTCTAATCATTCCAATAGTTCATTAGTGTTATGTGTTTTGAGTGTGGTTTTCAGTTTTGGGAGTCCATTGTTAGTGTGGCAAATGATGTATTCATACACCAAGACCCTAAATTCCGATTTTCAACTCGGTGCACAAAAACACTAATTGCGTGTGTTTTTAAATGTTTTACTTTGATCTCTTTTGACTCATCTCACCAGGTATAACCATTAGATCTTGTTTCATCTTGATTATCTTTTAATATGCCACCATGTAGACATCCAGCCTGGATTCTCTATAAAGTACATGATGATGGCCAACCAAGCGATGCGGCTTCGGTGCAGGGCCCTCCTACTTTATTGGCACCTTTGAGTGGTGTACCAACGGCACCAACACCCATTGGAAAGTAGTTAGCACCAACCGCATTGGAGGAGGGTGCATTCCCATTGGGCATGTTTCGCGATTTCTAGCAGTAGAGGTCTCCGAGGTTTCAAGGCGAGACAAATTCCCAGGCAGGTGAGGATTGGCTGGAGGCTTTGGATACAGTTTTCCACCTAGTTGAGACACTAGTAGAGAAGATTATGATCCTGTCTTCCCATCTTTTATAGTGCATCACCATGAGGATGGTTCGTAGGGCGAAGAAGCTTCGATACATGGACTGTTTCCTGAGATGGTACCTTTAGGTAGTGTGACAGCTATATCACTGCTCGTTGGTCAGCATTTACAACTAGTGGTTCTGGTAGAGGAAAAATGTAGGATTAGTTCCTCACACATGTTTTAGCATAAGATACCCCTCAGGTTCTGATGAGAGCCTGAATCACAGGAAAATAAGGACTAGCTTGAGTAGGTGGTCGAGTTTCAATCTAGCCATGGCACCATTCGATCATATGGTGGTCCTAGTATTGATCCTTCTACGTGGCTGAGCAAGACGATGATAGGGTGTAGATTACCCTGATCTTTCGAAGCGGTGACTTTTTTGTGGACAAGCTTGAGAACCTTCCTCAATGAATGGAGTCTATTGCCATAAAAAACTAGGGTTGATTTTTTCCTATAGCTTCTATAGCTTCGGCCAGACGACATGTCGGTAGCTGAGTATTCATCGAGGCATACCGACCATCCCAGGTACTCGATGAATACAATATGGTCAATGCTTCAGGGATCGGACCTCCAAGAGAGGTTTGTTTAGGGACATCTTAGAAACCACTTTTCCTTTATGCATTCCTACTTATGTTAGGTTTCTAGAGAAAAAATTTGTGGTTGAATGTTCTTTAGCTGAGCGTATATAGCCAACGAATGTTAGTAGTGGGAAAGTAGGAAACTGATGGCAGTCTCAAAGACTGGGGAATGTAAAATGTTTCAAGAAAATGAAGTGATAAGAATATATGAACCTGAAGGGTAGTAGATGTGGAAGTGGATCTAGGAGAGAAGCATGAGTTGGTATACATTTCGACATGTTACAACCCCCCCCCCCAATGTGGTGCCCACCAGGCTCTGGGAGCTAGAGGATAGGGGAAGGTATTAGCTAAAAGCGGTCAAGGAGTGTGACTCAAGGGCTCTAGGAATGATTTGAGGTATTTTCTATGTCTAATACTAGATTCTGTATAAATAGACATAGGTACTAATCATTCCTTCTTGCCACAAATCTTGTTCAAGACCTAGAGTTTTTGGTTAAACTATTGAATTGACCCTTATGTATGGAGACACCCATGGGAGGAGACTCAATAATCACACTTATCCTGATGGTGTGATCTTACCCTTGAGGAAAGAGTTTCAATTGGAACCTCTTGGTGGTAGCATCGAGGCCTTATGTTGTTATTTGGGGTATGTACTGGACATCCACAGTTCATACTCAGATTGACCGTTTTAGGAAAAAAGGAAGTAGTATATCTACAACATTGGAATGGGGTTTTCCTTTCTCGGTGAAAAAGTTAACACATGCAGCACAGGATAAACTCATACATAGGAGGGTGCAGCTGATCACTCTTGAGTCATCCAACCTTACCCTCAGTGTAGCAGGAGTTTTGAGTTTTCAATTCCCAACCGTAGTGGTAGAGTGTGGGGACATCATTTCAAAATACTTTTCTTGAATTACCTCCCATAAGGGAGAGAGAATTCTACTTCGGTTGGGTACTATTGGAGATTTGTACTAGATTTATCCAGGGTAGTGGCACCCATGTCTGCTTTGAAGAAGAAGGGGTAGCCTTTCCTGTAGATGGGGAAGTGTCAACAAATCTTTCAGAAGCTGAGATAGAGACTGAAAAGTGCACCCATATTAAGGCCACTAGAAGAGGGTGTTGGGTATGTAGTCTACTGAGATGCATCAAGGAACATACTAGGTTGTTTACTGATATAGGAGAAGGAAGTAATAACCTAAAACTCATGACAGTTGAGAAAAAACAAGCATAACTACGTTATCCATGACCTGGAGTTAGCAGCAGTGGTCTTTGCACTAAAGATGTGGTGGCACTACTTGATGGGTGAATGGTTTACCGTTTACTATGATCACAAAAGTCTCAGGTATATCTTCCCATGAATGGACCTGAACCTGAGACAATGACTATGGATAGAGTTCCTCCATGACTATGACTTTGAAAAAGTATATACTCTTGGAAAGGGGAACGTGGTAGTAGATGCACTCAGCAGGAGGTCTGGTCTATAGCTGTTGAGTGAGGCACCTGATCAGCTAGTCACGCTATAGATATCCTTTATGGATAAAGATGGATCATCTTACATCTAGTATATGACTGTCACTCTCTAAATTCTTCCACAATTTTGGGAGGCACAACTTAAGGATATTGAATGCGAGGCCCGACGTGCTATGTTATCCTCGGTACATGCTTTCAAAAAAATTTCTGAAGGTAGGGAGCATGTCGTTCCCTTTAGAGGACACACCATGGTACTGATGATGATTTGGGAGGATTTCTTGAGAGAGTTACATGAATAACCTTTAATGGTGCATCCTGGAGTGGAGAAGATGTAAAAGGACCTCCGGTGTTAGTACTGGTGTCTAGGGATGGAGGAAGTAGTGACAGAGTTTGTATGACGATGCCTTACTTGGTAGCAAGTAAAGGCTTCACAGAGCTGGAAAGGTCTTATGCTGACAGGGGATAGAGACTCTTTGAGTCAGAGGAGGGAGACCATGTCTTTCTATGGGTCTCACCCCGATGTGCATTGTGGAGGTTTGGATGGGGTGTAAAGCTATCTCCATGGTTCAATGAACCATTCTAGATTCTCAACAGAGTGGGTGAGGCGGTGTACTGTCTATCTCTTCCCCAAGAGATGCACCGGGTGCATTATGTTTTCCATGTGTCATAGCTGAGAAGATTCATATATGACCCATCACACATTATCGACTAGGGTGAGTTGGACATTGATGATGGGGTGACTTTTATGGAGTTTCCAGTGGATATAGAGGATCGATAGGAGTGAGTCCTTCATGGATAGTCGATCCCTCTAGTGCGAGTTAGGTGGCAGCATGGGATCTTCAAGGCGAGCACATGGGAGTAGGAGGCTCATATTTGTGCTCAGTACCCTAATTTGTTTGATTTTTCTTTTTTTTTGGATTTTGGGGATGTAAATCCCTATGGTGGGTAGAATGTATGTCCCGTAATTTTCACATAATGTTTTTAATAATATGGAATTATTTCGAGGTTGTGAAATCAGATGGCGCCTGATTCCAAGGCCCGGAGTGACCAGAATGATCCATCAAAAAATGTTATGTTTAAAATAGCGTATGTGAGTGGTTTTCCTAAAAAAGTGGAATAAATTTTAACAGGTTCCCAAATTAGAAATCTGAGGGCACCATTGCATTTAGGATAACGGGTTTACTATAGGCACCACTTAAGTTTAGTCATCGTAGGCCTCTGATGAGAAAACCCAAAAATGGAATAACTATAAATAAAATAATAAAATAAAGTTATTATATTATTCAAAGGCTTATAACTCATGAATGTTGACTTGGATTTAAAATATTAGACCACCACTAAACTTGTGAGTGTATTCTTTACTTAGGTTGACCCTAACATTGGTCGGTGTGGGCTAATAATGGAAATTAGGTTTTGGCCGTAAATAAAATAATAAAGTAACAATTATTTTATTGTTAAAATAAATAACTTCTAAACGGTAAGTCAGATTGAATATCGAAGAGTAACTTTGAGTTTTATGGGACCTTTTTCCCTTAGGAAGAGCCTAACCTCGACTGGCGTAGGTCGAGGGTGACTGATAATACTTTTCTAAAAAAAATTCAAGTATGTTTAGAAAACGCACGGGTGGAATTTTCTATCTTTTGACTCATTTCTCAGATTGAAAATCCAAGACCACCACTAAATTTGAAACTCCATGAATCTTTTAAGGAAGGCTTCACTTCAACCACAGTAGGTCGGGTGAAAAAGTTAATTTTGTGGACTTTTGAAAGATTAATAAAATAACATGTTATGTTATTTTATTTCATTTCTTTTTCTCCAGCGGATGAGCAGCAGTGGCAGGACCAACGATATGTCAAGCCATTAAATGGATTGATTCCCCTTTATTATTGTAACAACACCATTGGAATTATGAAGGTTCTTTAATTTAATAAAGCCCATTAATTCCACATGCATTACTCACCCTCCCTCTCTCCTACTTATAAGGAGCTTGGGGAGGGGTATTGGCCGGACTTCATCAACTGATAAAGCTCTGGAAAAGTACCATGACACCAAACACTTGAAGGATGAGACTAGTTTTAGAGAGTGGCAACGAGTGCCACTGAATCATGAATTAATGAACAAAACGAAGGAGATTCCGTCAATCGTCATCAGCGGAAGTCTAATCCAGGTAGGGGGTTTATTTTGAAGTTGTCTTTGATAAATTAAATTTCTCTCCATCTTGTTATTATGTAACACAGAGGGAGTGGGCCAAAGGAACAAGGCTCGGACCCTCCACCGCTTCGTTCTTGATGTGAACTATGGGGAACAATTTTTAACTCGATGACACCAAGAATAGACATCAGAGCATGCCCGATGACCCACGGAAGAAACTGCCAGCACGCCATGTCGGTAGAGGCTGGCGGTGGCTGGAGGAGACATGCAGCAACCTTCCATGGGTGGTGGAAGGCGGTGCGTGATGGCGCACCATGGTGCCCGAAGGCGGTCAGCCCCAGCCAGCCATACGGGACAAGGGTGGTTCCCACAGGCACTGCCGGTGGAATTGACTACAGCCAGCAGGCCGCGACAGGAAGGTGTAGCGCGGCCCGCACCATGCCGTGGTGGGGAAACCATGGTCAGTAAAATGGTTGACCAATAATTGCAGTGGGGTAGCGTCCCAACAGTTGGATAATGGCCCTGCAAGCATGGGGCCAGTGGAACGCATCGGTCAGCCTCTGGGAAGACTGAGCCTGCGTGGGCCGACCAACCGGACCTGACCCACGGTCTAGCATGTCAGGTCGGGCCAGCCGCGACCCGAGCCAGCGAACCAAACCGAATTGACCGCAACAGGCCGGACCCAGTGAACCAGGCCGACCCTTAATGGGCCGGACCTAGGCGGGGTTAGGTAGACACTAGGACCCGTTGCGTCATGCTGATCTGACCGAGTCGGACCAAGCCCAGACCCAACCGGTCCTCAAATAAATAAACACTCGTAACTGATGAACCGAGTGTCTGATCTACATGCCATCAGTGGAATTGGGATCCCTTTTGGGAAAATTTCCCTTTGGAATATTATGATGGGCCCGACTGAGCTGGACTAGACCGAGGTGTGATCACCCTCGTTTAATAAAAAGGGATGTAACTAACAGACCGATAGTCCGATTGACGTGTCGTCTGTGGCATAAGGACTCTTGGGACAAGGTGGTCCTTTGGGGATACTCTAAGTGAGTTTTGACATATTTTGATGTGTGAGCAGGGTTGCATCGACTCCGAATCCAACCGGGCCCTTGGCACTAAAATTCCAATAACTTACAGACTGGGCGCCCGGTTGACGCGTCGTCTTTTGCGTTGGGACCTTTATGACATGAAAGAACGTCGGGTTACTTAATCATGGGACTTCGTGCCCGTTGAAATACGACTGATGGATTGAGGAGCAGTTCTCCCAGAATCAAGCATGCTATGATCGGGAATCTAGTGGCTGGCAGTGAAGCAATGGTTGGATACAGATCATACGGAGGTTAGTACCGAGCGATTCTGTTTGGGTCAGTACCTATTGATCATGTGTGGGACAAATCTTATGTGGGTAAGTGCTCAGAAATCCTATGTGGGTAAGCGCATACCGATCCTGTGTGGGTCATATCCTATTTGGGTCAGTGCTCAGTGATCATGTGTGGGTCAGCGCATACTGATCCTATGTGGGTTAGATCCTATATGGGTCTTACGAGGGTTAGACCTATCGACTCTAGGTGGGTCGAATCCTATGTGGGTCATTATGGGGGTTAGTATCTATCGATCCAATGTGGGCCAGACTCTGTATGGTCAGTAGTAGTGCCTCTTGACAGAATAATATGATCTAGATTCGCGACCGATCATTTGTACTTCTATACTTCACTAATACCTGGTTTGAGAGGAGGCTTTATTTGTGCTGTGTCTATTGCTTTCTGATTGATATCATGATTTTTGGTTTTCCTATTTGGAATTATGTGAGGCCTTCAGGGGACTTAGGGTCCCAATTGAGTTTTGTTATACTTACCCCTGCATGAGTTTCACCTGCACCTTGTTGTGCCTTGTGAAAATGAAGAGAAACTGGGTTGAGGCTTGAGGGAGCTAGGACCAGGTGGCACGCGGAGGAGATGGGATGACGTGGAGTGCTGTGGAGACGATCTATACCAACCCTTTAGGTAGGATCCACAGTGGATGATCCAGGAGTTGTTTTCTCTTTTTAGTTGTACTTATACTTTTCAATTAGGCTTGTATTTTGGCCCCTTTACTTTCTATACACTTTTCACTACATCATATTACTTTGTGGTTGCTTCTTTTTGGGTTCTTGGATTCTGTGTTTGTACAATTTTGATGGCAATTCATTCCCGTTATAGGGATACGCTTTTTTAAAGCTAGTCACCAACCCCTAGCCTATGGAGGGCGGGCTTAGGGTAGTAACGACACGGACCCTGGGGGACGGGTTGTGACATTCTATAAATACAACTATTTTTTTAATTCATCATATTAATTGTTAGCTTTTAGTTACTATTCATATATAAATAACTTCCCAATGATTTACTTAATTAAAATCTTTCCTTTGTCACATGATTGTTTGACTAAAACCACAGTGCTTCTCCACCTCTCCGGTAAATATCTCAGAGGTCTTAGAACTTATTTTTTTTCATTCATCATTCTTTAAAGTAAATTCAGGGTATTTAAAATCTCATCAAATCTATATTACATGTTAGAATTAGATTCATCGGGATTCATTTTGAAATCATCATACTTAATGGTATAGTTATTGAAAATTAATTTTTAATATTCAATGTACCTTTATAAGATACATCTAATGTACCCCAAATTTCATAGATAGTAGTACATACAGATATTATATTAAACTCATATTCACATATGGCACAAAATAATTCATTTATAGATTCTTATTTTAATAATAAGTTGTTTTAGTGGGGGTATATTCTTTTCTTGAATTTTTTAGATTTATATATTTAACATCAATAAATCCCCAAATATCAAAACCCATGATAATGAGTTTTTATTTTTATTTTCCACTAAAAAAAGTATTTTAATTAAATAATGGAGGCCTATTTATAGATTGACCTTTATTTTTTGAATCCCTAATAATATATTAAATTATAAATATAAATTAAGAGATATTTTTCAAAAGACTAGATTAATGTCATAGGAAATAATATATACAATACAAGATTTTGTACTAAATATTTGTCCTAGTGGACATGAGGTGGTTGAATTGAGATTCAAATATAAATTTATTTGAAAATCACTAATTTAAAATAATTTTCAAATTCCTTCATTTTATAAAATATATCAGTTCACAAATATAGTCGATATGTATACTTTGTTACATTTTAAATACTTTCTCAATTCGTGATCTATACAAATATAAAATAATTAAAAATATTTTAACATAAAAAATATTCACATAACACTAAACAATATATGTATATATATATTACATTTAAATAAAAACTATAAAAGTATATATTGAATAAAAATATTTGAGAAATTTTGATAAAAAAAATAATAATAAATTAAAACATTTTTTAAACAATTCAAAGGTAGAAGTGAAGTAAAAAAGGAAACACGCAAAGGAGTTCAAAAACTAGTTATCTCCAAGATGGATATTTATCCTATACACTTGATATTCACCCACATAAAAGTATTTTTATTAGATAATAAAAAAAATACACAACTTATATCAGTTTTTATAATCACAACTATACATAATGTAGTCTTGGTTATATCCAACCTCTTTCATTATTCTAAATATGAGAATGGAAATAAAAAAAATTGAATGAGTATTGCAGTAATATTATTTTAAGTACATGGTATGCACTACAAATATAAATAATTAATTGATATGTTAATAAAATAGAGAGAGAAATTAAATTGTTTGATGTTTTATAATGCTTAATCTCTGATTAGGTTTGGTAGATTAGAAAGATATTCTCAATCTATCCATTGGAGAATGATCATTCTCATACCAACACGATTTAACCACTCTAAAAGGATTCATTAAATTTGATAACTACCTATTTATTTTATTAAAATATGTTTTTAAGGTACATTTCATGTTTAGTTGATAAAAAAGTTATTAAATCATTTTATTTTGGGGTATTTTTAAAAATAATTCTTTTAATAAGTTGATTCTTACATGTGGTCACTTGATTCCTTCATGCGGTCAGTTGAATAATTCTTATAGACACTTGATTCCTTTATTTGTTTAATTGATTACTTCATGTGGTTGGTTCATAAATCCATGAAGTCACTTGATTCCTACATGTGATCATTTAAATACTTCATGTAGTCACTTCATTCATTCATACGGTCAGTTGAAAACTTTATGAAAATTTTAATGTGATAACTTCACATGCATGGTCTCTTGAATTTTTGTTCACATGGTATGTAGATATCTTCATCAGGTATATCTAGAACATTGAAAAAATTTAGTCATTAAGCACTTTAGGTTGAATTATTCATGAATTTAGTTTAGTAATTGTATAAATTTCACTCAAATGGAACACAATAAATTTTCTAGTGTTCAGTTTAGTTGATTTTTTCTATATGGTAAGTTGATTGCTCATGTAGTCAGTTGTCTCATAACAAGCGTTCTGTTCATGACTTGGGTAATTTTCATAGTTTTTACAGAAAAATATTTTACCATCATGAAACATAGAATGTACTAATAATATAATAAAAAATTATGAGAATTAAAATAATTAATTTTTGGAATAATACAATATATGCATTGATTATCAGTTTTTTTAAAAATGAAGATAAAATAATTTCATGGTAGAAAAGATATTTTCTTGAAAAAAAATTAAGTGTGAAATTAATTTTTATCTTAATAAATTAAATTAATCAATAAAGATTAATATTTTGATGAAATTTGTTGATAATATATTCAACTAAATAAATTAAGAATCATTCAATAGTTATTATCATGCAAGGAATGAGAATAAAATATTTTCATGGTTTGGACATACATTTTTAAAAAATTGAGGTTTTCAAGTTTTTTGCATAGATATTAGAATTATTTTATTATAAATTTATAAATTGTATTTAGTAAAACTAATTTCATTATTTTATTCATCATATCAAAAAAAATTCGGGTAAATTTATGGTATTTTTCTGAAATGGGTGATTTTTTAGTGAAGAATGAATAATATCATTTTACAAATATTATAACTTTTATGTCATTTTTATTATGTAATATTGATTTAAAACTTAATAAAACATTTTTTATTATCCAAGTATAATTTTAATGAGTAGAATAAATCATTTAAAACATTATTTTTAAATTATAAATTCATGATTGACTTTTTTGGAACGTATGTTATATTTTATTCTAATTTAAAACTATTTTTGGATCTTTGTATTTGATAATGGGATTGTAATGTGTCATTACGAATTTTTAGGGTTATAATATAAAATAACCTTAATTTTATTAATAATAATCAAATAAATTTGTGGGAATAACTAAAAATCATTATTATTTGGTCTAAATAAGTAAAAATACATTTTTACACCTAAAAATATTTTCTTTCTAAAGATGATTTTTAAATGTCTTGTGTTCTTATATTATAATAAATTTATTAAACTTATATATATTAAATAATATAAAATTAATTTCATATTTTAAATATAAATTTTTAATTTTTTTATATGTTCAATTTCATTTTTGGTTATAAAAATAAGTTATTAAGGAAAAAATTAATAACCACAGTAAATGTTAATTTGTGGTAAAAATGTTTAATATGGAGGTAAGTCACTAAATAGCATACAAAATTAGACTTAAATGGATAGATAATGGATTTAAGACATAAAATAATATTTACCAAATTAATGTTCAATTTTTGTGCCACTTTACTTAATAATTATGTCCTGTTCTATATTTAGAAATTATTTTTATAAGAATGTCACTCCTATAACTTATAAAATGATCTAATCATCCACTCTATTCTACACACTCCTTGAGCACTCTATATTGAACAATAACTACCCAAAAAACTCATAAATAATCATACCCATGTCCTAGAGTTACTAATATCAATAAAATACTAATCCTATAAGGCTTAAGGTATAATCCAAAGGAAGAAATCTAAGAACTAGGTTTAAGTCTTAACCAGATTCTTTCAAGTTTATTTTTTCTTCTACCACCATAAATTCTATTATGAACAACCTAAAAATTAAATTATTATATTTATTATACTGATATTTTATTATGATTATGTAACAACTATTTTACCCATCTTTTCCATCATTTGGGAAATGAAAACATCGCTTATGTGTACATGTGGACTATCCCCTCCACAAAGCATTGTGTTTTATTTTTCGTGACCAACTCACATGGTGGGTTATAAATATTTAATTAATAACCATATATTATATTTATGATATTATTATAATTATGTAAATAGAATGTATTATTTATGTTCTTACCCTTCCATCAGTTCAAAAATGATAGTATCACTCATTTGTATGTGTGGAAAACCACCCCCACAGAGTGATGTGATTCCTCTTTTTTACACCTTACATAATGGGTCATAGGGATAGATTTAATAAATAAAAATTATATTTATAATTTTATTGTGATTATATGAAGGTAAAACATCATCTACATTATTCCGTTTTCAACAATTAGAAAAATGAAAATGTCACTCATGTGTATGTGCAAACCACTACTACCATGAAACGATGTGAATCATTTTTCATGACCAAATTTCATAGATGACTATAAAATTATATTAAATATATACAAATTATAATGATAAAATATATAAGATTATATCGAAAATGTAACCATTACCCCTTCAAACATAGTTAATCTACAAAAGTTAATTTTGACGATTATGACCTGAATGGACTCAAAATGTTCGACATAAACATAACCAACTTAGTGATTAAAAAAACAATAAAAATAAATGAAATAAGATGAGTAATATTAAATTAATGAACATGAATAAGTTTATTAATAAATTAGATAAATAATATAGTTTTCTAATTTAAGAAATTAAAATATGTATCTGGTGAGTTGAGACTCCAGTAAGGGATTTTCTTTTTAAAACCTTGTTTTAATGTTTTCCATCCATCTATTTTTATTCGATGAACATATTTTTTTAAAATATTTCAATAATATTATTGTAATTTCCCGGAACACTCTGGTCTATTCCATTGCAAAAATATGGTGTCTGAGGTGTTCCGGGAGGTGAAGGTGACTTATGTCTAACTCTTTTCCAAATTTCCAGTTCTGTGAATAGTGTTTCCAGTTCTGTGAATAGTGCAATGGTAGCCTATGTGAATTGTGTCATAGTTTGACATATGTGAATAGTGAAATGGTAAACTAATGTGAATAGTGTCATTGGTAGCCTTATTTATCTATGCAATAGAAACCTTATGTCAACAGTGTCATTGGTAGCCTTATGTGAATACTACAATGGCAACCTTATCTGAACAGTGTCATTGATAGCCTTATGTGAACACTACAACAGTAACCTTATTGAACAGTGTCATCGGTAGCCTTGTGTTAACAATGAAACAATAAATTTATGTTAATAGTTTCATCGTTAGCCTTATGTGAACAGTGCAACGGTAACCTTATGTGAACAGTGTCATTGGTAGCTTTATATGAACAATACAATGATAAACATATGTAAACAATGTCATCGGTAGGCTTATGTGAACAGTGCCATGGTAACCATATGTGAACTGTGTTTCCAGAATGGTGAGGTTCAATGGTAGCCTCTATTTCCTTTTCCAAATTTTGAGTTCATGAACAATGTTTATAGAACGGTGAGGTTCTAATGGTAGCATCTTTCCTTTTCCAAATTTTGAGTTCATGAAGAGTGCTTCTAGAATGGTGAGGTTCCAATGGTATCCTCTTTCCTTTTCCAAATTTTGAGTTCATGAAACGTGTTTCCAGAATAGTGAGGTTTAACGGTGGCCTTTATTTCCTTTTCCAAATTTTGAGTTCATGAACCGTGTTTCCAGAACGGTGAGGTTCCAATAGTATCCTCTTTCCTTTTCCAAATTTTGAGTTCATGAACAGTGTTTCCAGAACAGTGAGGCTCCAACAATAGCCTCTTTCCTTTTCCAAATTTGGAGTTCATGAACAGTGTTTCCAAAATGGTGCGGTTCCAATGGTAGCCTCTTTTCTTTTCCAAATTTCATGTTTATAAATAGTGTTTCTAGAATGTTTAGTTTACAAAGGTTGCCTTTTTTCCTTTTCAAAATTTTGAGTTCATGAACAGTGTTTCCAGCTTCCTATAGTTGCACCCCTTTGACGTTTCCTTTGATGTTAAATGAATTTAAAGCCTTGTTTTAAAGACTCTAAGGCCAACTCAAATGCCACAACTCCTATATTAGTGTTTTCTAAGGCTTAGGATGCTTTTACTGGGTCAAACCGCGTGGTTTAATGTGATCCACTTTTAATGTATAATTATGTGTATCTTAAACTCTTACTCCGTTAAATCATATAAAGGGATGAGATATCATCCTCCCTAGTTCTTCCTCCATGTTCTCAGGTGTGGGATGCTCGAACCTTCTATTCCTTCCCTTAGGAGTTGTGCGATCAAAATTTCTTCCTTAGATTGGTTCCCTCTGTTTTTGATGGAACCAAGTAGTATCTATTAATATTTGATATAAGGTATGATCTATCCTCATTATTTGGGTTCATCTTCTTCTATTTATCCTTGCCTTTTTATGGAATTCTATCTCCATGTTCCTAATGAGATTTTCTTGGGTGTTGACCGATATGGTGGTGTATCTTCATCCTCGGGTGGATACAGTTGTCACGGGGGAGGAGATTGTAACCCATTATGTGGCTCGTTCTTGTATAAAGAACGTTAAGAACATTTTGATGTAGGGGATTACTTTCTTCCCTTTTCTTTTACGTGAAACTGTAGAGTTAGCATGTTTTATCCCACTGGATAACCATATAATTGACATAATAAATATTTTAACCGGATAAATAAATTGATATCGATCATATATTAATGCCTCTTGATTTTCTATACAGTGTTATATCTACGGTTTCTTTGTTTATCTTTTCGTTCATGATGGAAATTGGTAATGAACATAAATATGGAATTAATTAATAATTCTTTTTCTAAAGATAAAGAGTTATGTGAATGAATATCATTGTTGTTATTGTAATTTTATGTTAATCAAATTGATGTAGTAATAATGTTTAATCAATTTTTGATAGCTTATTGTTTATGTTTTCTATAGTTAGAACCTACGAATAAAAAATCCGTTATTTCAATATGGATTAAAGAACTGGTTGTTTGATAAAAGATAATTCTTTTTAGGGTTCTAAGATACCATCTTACTTGTTTAAGGGATAAGAGACAAATTGTTATGATGTTTGTTTTCCTGCTTCTTGTGTTGTGATGTGAGCCTGGAAGTCTATTGTGATATGTGGGGGAAGGGAGGCCTACTGGTTGCAGCAGTAGTGGACGCATGGAATGGCGAGATGCATCAGTTTATGCATGTGGGTGTCGAGGAGGACACCAGGTATGATGAAACAGGTTGGATGTGAATGTTTAATGCTTGTTGATTCTTATTGGTTTTTTATCTTCTTTACATTCCCCACTACTCAAGGTATCTATTCTTTCATAACCTTTTTCTAAAAGGGTTGAAGACGTGCGGGGTATGCTACATTCTTTCTATGTTTATCTTCTCAAGGGAGGATGGGTATACACTCTTGCTATAGGCGACATAGACTCAATGGGTAGTTAATATACTCATTGTGTTGATCCCCCTTGTGTTTAGTAGCATAGAATGTTTTTCTAGAATGCTTTAGAATATGGGTATGTAATGCTGTAAATAAATAATTGAATAAATGATGTTAACCCATTGGGTTTGAGCTTGATGGGGCGCAATGCAAAGGTTGTAATTTGAAGGAATGATGAAATTTGGGTGTGATTCTAATGAAATATAATGTGGAAATATTTAAAGGATAATTAATGTTTAAAGAATTAATTAACGTAAAGTGAAACTGATAAAAAGGAAATGAAGTAATGTAATTAAACTCTTTAAATGGTTGTGTGCTTATAGGATACCTAGTCTTAGAAGTTGTAGGTGGGAGTCCGAGAGACGTTAGCTGTAGTTGTGTTTAAGATTATGTTATGCCCAATGTGTGGTTGTGAGCTATAGTATATTCTGTACTTTTTGTGTTTCTATACGCTACTCCACCCGTCAGTTAGGGAAACTGACACCCTGGGGATTCTGAGCCCTGGTGGGTGTTTTCCCAAACATTCTGGTTGGAGGATGGATGACTGACTACCCCCTTTGGCCCCGCTCTCTTCTCATGGTAGTTACTTTTTCTGGTAGGCATAGTGGATAGTTTTACCCATATATGTTTGTAGAGGGCTGTAATGGTTGTGGTTATTCACACACATATATTATCGATATAGTTTTATATGGACTACTATAGGTGTAACGTGTATAGGTTGTGATAGATTGAGTATCCTTACTCAGTGTATGGACTGTAATGGCTTGAGGTATAACACCCGACATATGATACATATTATTCGAGCTGTGGTGGATCCCGAAAACTACCTGGTTACTTTGATTACGTGGACGTGGTAGTTTTCATGCATGAGGTACATGTTGTGGTGCTTCACCCAGGTGTCTGCGGGCAAGCCTTTTTGGATAGATATTCTTAGGACATGCAACATTGGAGAAAAGAGGAAACCCAGTGGGGAAGTAGTTGAGGGATACCCTTGATATTCATTATTATATTATATACTCTTATATGCGATACTTGGTGAAACTATCCATGGTGAGGCTGGGAACTTAGTATACTTGTATAGGTGACTAGTTAGTTTCACTTGTTGTTCACTGTGCTTTAGGATTCTTTTCTTACTTTTACACGAGAGGCTCCAGGAAGGATCTTACTGAGTATATAGTTATACTAACCCTATGTATATATAAACTGTTTTTCAGGTCACTTGGAGAAGGTTGGAGATCCGGTTGGTTTCTATTAGCTTGGGGTTGCAGGAGCTATCTTGGCTTGTGGTTGCTGGTCTTTTTTACTTTCCTTTGCTACTTGCAGTTTTCCCCTTTCATTTGTAGTAGTTTTTCATGACATTACATATGTGTACATGGGAATTACTTTATATTTTAATCTGAGTTGCAGTTGGTTGGTGTCTATCTTATCTCTTTTTTCCCATGTGTTCTCATATAGGGTAATGCCTCCCATTTGTGTGTTTTATGTACCCTTGGTGCTAGTCTCCAACTCGGGGCCTACTAGAGGCAGGACAAGGGGGGGTCATTATCTCTCTTCTCACATTATTGTCCCTAGAGGGGTACACCTTATAGAGAGGGGGCTGTGATAGAGTGGTATCAAAGGCCTGGTTGAGGGATAGGATGGAGTTTGGTGTTAGGCACAGGCGAGGTTTCGTGGGTTGGTAGGGCAAGGCTGTCATTCATGTTTAGAAAGTGACGTAAACACACGAAACTATATTAATAATAGGCATTTAGGTCCCCCTATGATCTGATTCACATACCTTTAAGTTTACAATAGATACTAAATAAGGTGATACTAGTTGTAGGGTAGAGACCTAGGAAAGGATCATGCATCATTATTCATTGTTCCTGTGTTTGAATGGGTAGATCTCAGGATAGGTTAATTTAAAATGAATAAAAGAACAAAAATTAATTAATGATGAGTCTTCTATATTCCAATTCTAGGAGATCTAACTATTTTTTATTTTATAGGTATGGAACCTTGTCAACGTCCTCTCCAGGATCGCATAAAAGATGTTTAGCTGGCTATGCCAGCTGATCATCATAGGGTAGAGGATAACGACAATGACACTTTTAAGAGGACACTACAACAGTTCTTGCACCGAAGTCTGTAGAAGTATGAGGTATTTGTTTCAGATGCAGTCCCAGAAGACTGGTTGGAGGTGGTCGAGATAGGCTTTAGTTTGATCTATGCTCAGAAGGAGCACTGGGTTTCCTTGGTTGTGATGATGCTTCATAGAGCAGCAAGGTAGCGGTGGTTCTTGTTCCTCAGGGATCGTGAGGAGTCGGCGATTTCATAGGAGGAGTTCCAATACAAACTTTGAGTTGAGTTTCTTTCTTCAACCACGAAGGCTTCCACTCATTAGGATATTCTTACCATTTGACATGGGATCTCTAGTGTGCGAGAGTTTGGAATCTATTTGAGGAACATTCTATGATATGCTTCAGACCTGTTGCTAGATGAGAATTCCAGGGCAAGGAATTTCGAGGATGCTCTATATCCAAATATCCAGTGCCAGATCACCCAATTTATGATGAAGAAATATATTGAGGTGATAGAGAGGGTAGAGGTCATCGAGATGGAATTGGCCAGAACTCGGTCATCATGAGAGGGGAGTCGTCATGATTCCTTGTTAAGAAGAGCTATGGTTTGGGGTTCCTGGTTTTCAGGGCAGAATAGGTTTCATTCAGTTAGGGGTAGGTCCTATCCCTTAGCATCTTGTTTCAATATAGGAAGAATGTCTCAATACTATACAAAGGGATCATACACTTGTTTTTCTTGTGGTGGTCGAGGTCATCAGTAGTGAGAGTGCATGTCCTTTTAGAGTAGTCATCATGCCCAGATGTTCCGCTCTAGGTTCATCTGTTAAGGCAGTTCCAAATAAGGCAGTAGTAGTAGGTTTCACCAACTTTAGATAAGGAGAGGGTTTATGGGGTAGGTAGAGGACAACCCCATGATGCTCCCCATCCTTAGAGAGTAGAGCGCAACCATGGTGGTTGTCATCATCAGGGTCGGAGAGGTCGTGGAGGTGGTCGTGGTCAGCTTCATGCTTTAGCGTTGCTATCTCCTGGAGATCCACACATCGTTTGAGGTACCCTTTGCTTGTTTTCTACCTTGATGTATTCCTTTATTGATTCAAGAGTGACACACTCCTTCATATCACCTACCCTTTTACATGCTTTGGGACTTAAGGTAGAGAGGCTTCCAGTTCCCTTGGCATTGACTACACCAGTTGGAGGCTGAGCTGACTTGTTTTAAGTACGTAGAGACTGGGAGCTAGTGTTGGGATAACACCGATCTTGGGGATATTTAAAATGTTTACAAATACAACTATATGATGTCATCCTCATCATGGATTTGTTGTATTCGGTGTCGGATATTGTGGATTGCTTCAGAAGGCGGGTTGTGTTCTTCGATGCATATGGAGAGCTAGTGGTGTTTGTTGGCGAGAAAGACCCTCAAATGGATCAGAGGCATGTTTCTTTCTTATCATCCATGATGAATGAGTTTATTCTGTGTTCTTCAGAGGATCAACAGTTGTATTTTTCTAGGGTCATAGAAGAGTACCTTAATGTCTTTCCATAAGTGGTTGTAGCATTACCCCCTTGATGAGAGATCGAGTTTTGGATCGAGCTAAAACCAAGAGAGTCACATATCTCCATGTCTCTATATAGGATGGACCCTTCTGAGTTATGATATCTACATATATATCTTGATGGTATGTTACAGTGCGATTTTGTTTGGATGAGTGTGTCATCGTGGGGTGCACCATTTTTTTGTGAAGAAGGCTGATGGTAGTTTGTGGTTGTGTGTTGATTATCATTGCTTAAACAAAGTGACAGTTAAGAATCACTATCCTCTTCTTCATATTGATGATTTATTTGGTCAATTGAAGGGTTCATGTTTGTTCTTAAAGATCAAATTGCAATCAGGATATCATTAGATTCGGGTAAAGGATGAGGATACCCTGAAGACTACTTTATGTTGTCGTCATGGGCATTATGATTTCATTGTAATGTTGTTCGACATGAAAAATGATCCAGATGTGTTCATGGGATTGATGAATGTTTTGTTCTATGAGTTCCTGGTCATGTTCATGGTGGTTTTCATGAACGAAATCCATGTGTACTCCATGTATGAGGAGGACAATACAGAGCATCTACACACCGTTTTGGGAGTTCTTCGTCAACATCAGTTGTTTGAGAAGTTGTCGAAGTGTGAGTTTTGGGCTCAAGAAGTATGTTTCTTAGGGCATGTTGTGTCCCAATAGGTAGTAGTTGTGTATCCATCAAATATAGAAGCAGTTGTGTCTTGGGAATCCCCCAAGACAGTGTCTGAGGTGAAAATATCATTGGTGTCATAGGCTACTTCAGGAGGTTCGTAACCGATTTCTCTAGATTTCTGACTCCTCTGACATCTTTGACCAAGAAGGATCAAGAATTCATATGGACTTATTAGTTTCATGTATCTTTTTAGTAATTAAAAGAGAAGTTATTAAGTGCCCCAGTTCATTTTTTTCTAGTAGAGCGAGTTCAGTTTGATGTTTTCTGTGATGCATTGCATCTAGAGTTAGGTTGTGTTCTAATGTAGTAGATATCATTTGATTCTTATGGGTCTTGGTAGTTGCGTCCCCATGAATGTAACTATTCCACCCATGATCTTGAGTTGGTATACATGGTGTTTTCTCTGAAGTTGTGGAGACATTACCTCATTGGAGGGTTCTTTGTGGTTTTCACCAATCATAAGATTCTGAGGTATGTTTTCTCCCAATGTGACTTGAACATACGACAGTGTCGGTGGATTGAGTCATTATAGAAATATGACTTCGAAATATCATATACACTTGGAAAGGGGAATGTTGTAGTCGATGCACTGAGTCGTAAGTCCTGTAGCGATTCAGTGCGTGAATCTGGTGACTATTGGAGAGTAATGGAAGAACTTCCAGCATTACATCTTGATATGGGAGAAGTTGGGGGCAGAGGTTGTATTTTTCAGATGATGGTTCAGTCATCTCTAGTGCAAAAGGTGGAAGAGTCCCAGTTGGGGGATCTGGAGGTGGAGGTCTAGAGAGACCTAGTTGTTTGTGGTGAGGCCTCTGATGGCTGGTCTAAGGATGAATAACACCAAGTGTTGTATCATGGAAGGATATTTGTTCCTTTGACGATGCACAAGACAGTTCTTAGAGAGTTCCATAGTTCTCCTTTAGCGGTGCATCCTAGAATGACTAATATGTATCGATCCTTGAGGAGCCAGTTTTAGTGGCCTTGGCTGAAGTGTGCATTTTTAGAGTTTGTGTCTCTATGTTTGGTCTTCCAGAAGGTGAAGTCTGAACACCATATTCCTGGTGGTCTTATTCAGCCATTACATGTTCCTTAGTAGAAGTTAGAGTACATATCAATTGATGTTTTTACTGGTTTACCTTGAGCTCAGGGAGGAAATGATTCTATTTGGGTGGTAATGGATCGTTTAACAAAATCATCCCACTTAATAGCATTCAAGGAGTCAAGATTAGTAGAAATTTTGTCGAGGCAGTATCTGGAAGAGGTGGTGACACTTCTTGGAGTCCCAAGGAATATGATATCCAATATAGATCCTCATATTACCTCTAGGGTGTAGGGAGGTCTCCATCATGCTTTTGGTTCTCAGTTATGCCTTAGCACTACTTGTCATCCTCAGACAGACGATCATACAGTGTGGACCATCCAGACTCCTGAAGACATGTTACTCTCTTGTGTCCTAGATTTTGGAGGTTCATGGATGAGTCACTTACCCTTGGTGGAGTTCTCATACAACAATAGTGTTCACTCCACCATCAGTATGACACCATTTGAAGCCATGTATGGCCGACCTTTCCATTCTCCGTTGTGTTGGACTGGGGTTGGAGAGTTACTAATTCTCGGACTGAAACTAGTGTAGAATAGAACAGAGATGGTTTAGGTGATTAGTGAGAGGATGAAGACAGTGTAGGATCATCATAAATCATATACCAATCAAAGGAGGAGACCCTTAGGATTTGATGTTGGGGATCACATGTTTCTAAAGGTGACTCCCCATCATGGGAAGTGAAGGTTTGGTCATGGGAGTAAACATTCTCCCCAGTTTGTTGGACCTTTAGAGGTGTTAGCTCGTGGTGTAGTTGTGGCAGATCGAGTAGCACTTCCCCTGTAGATGAGCCAGATACATGATCTTTTCCATGTATCATAGCTCTTTTGTTATATTCATAATAACTCACACATCATCGATTGGGGAGAGATAAATGTTGATGATGATTTTACCTTAGAGGAGCGGCATGTGGAGATCCAATACTATAAAGAGAAGTTGGTGTGTGAACGTTCTATCCCCTTGGTTCGTGTCTTGTGGCGACACAGTGGCATGGAGAAGAGTACCTGGGAACGTGAGTCGCAGATACATGCTCTGTACCCAGAGTTGTTTGATGTTTAACTCTTTTCATGTATCGACATTCACTTTTTTGGTTGTAGACCATTCTTGTTTATGAGATGTCTTTCTTTGGTTGGTTCTTGTGGCTTTCTCTCTTTTGAGAGGTATCTAGATGGGTGGTTGTTCAGAATTATTTTCTGTTTCCTTTTAGGTTGGTTTTGAATTCTCGTGGATGGGAATGTTTTAAGAGGTATTTGATGTAATGTCCCGGACCTCCCTCATCCATTCCTTTGCGAAAATATGGTGTCTGAGGTGTTTTGAGAGGTCAAGGTGACTTATCCCTAACACTTTTCCAAATTTACTATTTTTTGAATTGTGTTTCTAGTTTTGTGAACAGTGCAATGGTAGCCTTATGTGAACAGTGTAACGGTAGCCTTATGTGAACAGTGCAACGATACCCTTATGTGAACAATTTCATTGGTAGTCTTATGTGAACAATTTCATTGGTAGTCTTATGTGAACATTTCAACGGTAACCTTATGTAAAAAATTTCAACGGTAGGCTTTTGAACAGTGCAATGGTAAACTTATGTGAACAATGTTTTTTTAGAACGATGACATTCCAATGGTAGCCTCTTTCCTTTGCCAAAATTTGAGTTCATCAACAATGCTTCCAGAACTGTGAGGATCAATGGTAGCCTCTATTTCATTTTCGAAATTTTGAGTTCATGAATAGTGTTATCAAAATTGTGATGTTCCAACAGTATCCTCTTTCCTTTTTCCAATTTCTATGTTCATAAATAGTGTTTCCAGAATTGTGAGGTTCCAACGGTAGCCTCTTTCCTTTACCAAAATTTTAGTTCATGAACAGTGTTTCCAGAAAGGTAAGGTTCCAATGGTAGCCTATTTCCTTTTCCAAATTTTATGTTCATGAAAAGTGTTTCCAAAATGGTGAGCTTCTAACTGTAGCTTCTTTCCTTTTCCCAATTTCTAGTTCGTGAACAGAGTTTACAACTTCCTATAGTTTTTCCCTTTGACGTTTACTTTGACATAAAATGCATTTAAAGCCTCATTTTAAATATTTTAAGGCCGATTGAGAGGCCATAACTCCTATATTAATTTTTCCTAAGGATCGGGATGCTTTTACTTGGTCAAACCGCGTGGTTTAATGCGATCCACTTTTAATGGAAAATCGAGTGTATCTTAAACCGATGCTCCGTTAAATTTTCTAAAGTGATGAGATATATTCTTCCCTAGTGATTCCACCTTGTTCTTAGGTGTAAGATGCTCAAACCTTCCATTACTTCCCATAGGATTTATGCGATCAAAATTTCCTCCTTGGATTGGTTCGACTCTATTTTTTATGCACCCAAGCAGTATCGATCAATCTTCGATATAAGGTATGATCTATTGTCATTCATTTGGTTCATCTCATTATATTTCTCCTTGACCTTTTATGGAATGATATATTCATGTTTCTAATGGGATTCTCTTGGGTGTTGACCGATGTGGTGGTGTCTCTACATCCTCGGGTGGATACAGTTGTCACGGGGGGAGGAGATCGAAACTCGTTGTGTGGCTTGTTCTTATATAAATAATGTCAAGAAAAGTTTTAGGTAGGGGATTTGTTGCTTCACTTTTATTTTACGTGCAACTGTAGTGTTATCAATTTTTATCCCAATGGATCTCAATGTAATTGACATAATAAATATTTTAACTGGATAAATAAATTGATATCAGTCATATGTTATTTATTCTTGATTTTCTAGATAGTGTTATGTATATTATTTCTCTGTTTAGATTTTCATTTTTGATGGAAATTGTTAATGAGCATAAAGATGGAATTAATTGATAATTTTTTTGCTAAAGATAAATAGGCATGTGAATGAACCCAATTATTGTTTTTGTGGTAATTTTATGTTAATAAAATTGATGCAGTAAGAATGTTTAATGAATTTGTGATAGCTTACTGTTTAGGTTTCCCATAGTTAGAACAAACGAATAATAAATTGAATAATTCAATATGGATTAAACAATTGGTTGTTTGATAGAAGATAATTCCTTATAGGGTTTTGAGTTACCCTATTTCTTGTTTAAGGGATAAGAGTCTAATTGGTATGATGTTTGAATCCCTGCAACTTGTGTTATGATGTGATATTGGAAGGCTGTTGTGATATGTGGCGTAGGGAAGCCAACCAGTTGTGGTAGAATTTAATGCCTAGAGTGGCAATATGCATCGGTTTATGCATGTGGGTGTTAGGGACGACACCAGGGATGATGAAACATGTTGGATGTGAATGTTTGGATGCTTGATAATTCTTATTATTTGTTTATCTACTTTACATTCCCCACTACTCAAGGCAGTTGGTCTTGCATACCATTCTTCCAAAAGGGGATAAGACGTGCAGGGTATGCCATGGGATTTCTGTGTTTTTCTTCTCAAGGGAGGATGGGTCTACACTCTTGATATATGAGGAAAAGAGTTGATAGGTATTTCATCTACTCACCGTGTTGATCCCCCACTGTGTTTAGTATCATAGAATGTTTTTTATAATGCATGGGAATATGGGAATGTAATTTTGTAAATAAATAATTGAATAAATAATTTTAACCCATGGGGTTGGAGCTTACTGGTGCGCAATGATGAGGTTGTAATTTGAAGGAAAAATGAACTTTGGGTGTGATTCTAGTGAGATATAATGT
The DNA here is from genome assembly GCA_963277665.1 of Viscum album. Taxonomy (NCBI): domain Eukaryota; kingdom Viridiplantae; phylum Streptophyta; class Magnoliopsida; order Santalales; family Viscaceae; genus Viscum; species Viscum album. The sequence goes on from OY728131.1 coordinate 515,568,273, forward strand.
GGAAATTGTTAATGGTTAATTAATTTTTAAATAATTAATTAGCATAAAGTGAAACTGATAAAAAGGGAATGAAGTAATGTAATTAAACTCTTTAAATTGTTGTCTTCTTATAGGATACCTAGTCTTAGAAGTGGTAACCGGGAGTCTGATAGACGTTAGCTGTAGCTGTGTCTATGAATAGGTTATGCCCATAGTGTGGTTGTGAGCTATAGTATATTCTGTACCTTTTGGTTTTCTATACGCTACTCCACCCCATCAGTTAGGGAAACTAACACCCCGGGAATTCTGAGGCCTAGGGGTGTGTTTTCCCCAACATTCTGGTGGAAGGATGGGTGGATGACTTCCCCCTTTGGCCCCGCTCTATTCTCTTGGTGGTTACTTGTGCTAGTAGGCACAATGGTTAGTTTTACCTATATATGTGTGTAGATGGACATAATGGCTTCTATTTATTCACACACATATATTCTGGATATAGTATCTTATGGACTACTATAGGTGCAATGTGTATAGGCTATAATGGATTGAAAATCCTTACACGATGTATGGGATGTAATGGCTCGAGTTATAATACCTAATGTATGATACACGTTATGCAACCTGTGGTGTCTCCCAGAAATTTCCTGGTTACTTTTCTTACATGGACATGGTGGTTTATTTGTATGAGGTGCATGTTGTGGTGATTCACTAAAGTGTATGCAGACAAGAATTTTTGGAGAGAGATGCTCAGGACGTGTGACGTTGGGGAAAATTGGTAAACCAGTGGGGGAAGTATTAATGGGGTACCCTTGATATTCATTATTATATTATATACTCTTGTATGTGATACTTGGTGAGAGTATCCATGGTGTGGTTGGAAACATAGTATAACTATTTAGGTGACGAGTTAGTTTCACTTGTTGTTCATTGTGCTTTAGCATGCTTTCCTTACTTTTTCACGAGAGGCTCTGGATAGGATCCTACTGAGTTTACTGTTATACTCACCCTATGTATATATAATTTTTTTTTTCAGGTCACTTAGAGCAGGTTGGAGATCCAGCTGCTTTATACTAGATTGGGGTTGCAGGAGCTGTTCGGGCTTGTGGTTACTGCTATTGTTTACATTCCTTTGGTACTTTTGGTCTTCCCCTTTTAGTTTTAGTAGTTTTTCATGACATTACATATGTGTACTTGGGATTTATTTTATATTTTAGTCTGAGTTGGAGTTGGTTGGTGTCTATCTTATCTCTCTCTTTCTCATGTGTTCTCTTAGATGGTATTGCCTCCCATTTGTGTGTTTACTATACCCTCAGTGCTAGTCGCCAACTAGGGGCCTACTAGAGGCGGGACTCGGGGGTCATTATCTCACATCTCATGTTGCCTGCCCAAGAGGGGTACACCTTCTGAGGGGGGGGGGGTCGTGATAATTATTCATTATATTCCATTTTTTTCAATTTATTTTTAAACTATCATTGATTTTTTTCTAAATGTTTTTAAAAAAAGTAATCCGTTTAATTTTTTCTAAAATAGTCTTTTTTATTTTTTCTTTAAAATCACAAAATGAGGGTTTTTAACATTTTCCACATAAACACCTTTTCCCACCATTATGAAAATTTATCATTATAAATATTAATCTAAAAGTTTTCATGGTTTTTCAAAGAATATCATATTCATACTCTTCTCAAATAAATTCATTTTTTGATTTTTTAGAAGAAAAGGATATTTCTCTATATATTTATGACAAAATAAAATATAATTTTATGTTTGAGTTCAAATGATTTTTTCAGGGGGTTTTTGATGAATATATTAAATAAAAAAATGATCATGCTATGGTACTTGGTCATTATAGATGATAATGGGGGAACCTGATTTATCTTTCCAGTTGATTAGGCAATGATTTAGTATTTGAATGTGAAAATTGGGGAGATAACCAGGTAGGTTACCCCCTTTTAATTAACTAGTAATTAGTTATTATGACATGGGTCATACTTGAGTGAGCATGAGTTATGAATATAATTTCCTAAGAAACACCTTTTAGTTTTATTAATTTTTTTATGGAAATATATTGATTTCATTAGGTATATAATGTTTAGGAAATTTTAAAGTTGAATGGTTTTCTTTTTCAAATAAATGTTTTCATGAGTTATCATGTTTCTGATGATGAGTTCATAGATTTATATTATTGTATTGGGTTTCAATTATTTTTTGAGTAATTTTTTATTTTCAATTGTGAATATGTTTATTTATATTCTCAAAGTCTATTATAAACAAGGTAAAAAAATTTATGAGATTTCATATTTTTCACTAGACTAACGGGTTTTGAGTATTTTTATATCCCTTATTGAGCTTTTTTTGTCATCCCATGTTTTCAAAATTTATTCACATAATATAAGGATGTGTAGGAACTATATAAAGGTAAATATTTTCTCTATAGTGAATAATTTTAATCAATGGAAAATTTTCATGAATAGAATAGGGATGTAACTGTAAAAACCTATTTTTGTGGAAAAATTACATTTTGTAGAATTTTACACATTAATATGCAATTTATTTACTAATTATCTAAATCTATAAACGTTAAGATCCATAAAGTTCCTAAATTTTTATAAGTCATGTAATTATGGGTTTTTATGACATGAGGTGTTATATTTGGGGTTGAAACTTCATTTGAAATTTTGCAATATGGACCATGGGTCAATTCTATCTTTATACCTCTTAGAAGTGGTCAGTGAAAAATTAAAAAAAACTTAGAACCTTGGTTGAGAAGTGATCTCTTCCTAAAGATATAATCACATATAAGTGAATTATTTTTTAATTATAATATCAACACATCATTGTCATATGGTTCTTATAGTATCCTTCTATAGATGAAGCATGTAAAATCAGTGTATTCATTCTCTTTATATTTTAACATTTTTCTGTTATTTAAAAAATACTCAATGTGCATTTGAAAATGTGAAGAAACAATCCAATTAATTTTGAAGAGAAGTAAGAACATTAGTACACCTTAATAACCCCTCCCCTCTTAGTGTGTTTAGCAGGACTACATTTAACAAAAGTATCCAATCTTAACTGACCTGACACAGATCAAATGAAAAAACAACTCACTACAATGATTTTTAACAAAAAACTAAAGAAATAAAAGATAAAAAAAACCAACATATTTCCTACTCATAAAATAATTAACATTCATTGTCCCAAAAAATTATAGGTCTATTCTATTACAGGGAAATAGACCTCTAACACCTAGATTATAAAAAAAACATTTATACGGTCACAAGCATGTTAATATACATTTTAAATATTTAGGGTTGAGTAATACTATCAATTATAGTTATCCTAACTATAGAAACAAACTTTTTAAATTAAAGAATTTATATAGTGTTAGAAATTAAATTAATATAAAATTGAATGTCTTACTATATCACCCAATTAAACCTCAAAAAAACTAATAAAAAACAAATAAAAAAAATTCTAAGAATAAAATAAAAAATTGTAAGAGTTAATGGAACACATACTAAAACACAGACAAAATAATGACCTAAGTGATCCTAAATAGAGTTAATAAAGTTCTAATGTCTAAAAATACATATTTATTTCTTATGTAGCTTCAACATATGGTACATTTCATATTAGGTTGATCTTATTTAATGATACCCAATATTCCTACCCTTGGGTAGTACCTATAAATAATATCCAGCCTTTACACTCACATGTTAGTCCTTTGATCCCCCTTGACTATGTCAATAAGTAACTTTAAATTATTTAGTCACATGATGAAGAATCATCAAATCCTTTAGGACCAAACCAAAAAAAAGTAACAACAAATAAAACTCTATTAGCTAAAAAAACAAAATATTCCATCATTCGCCATAAATCTGGAATTTGTGCTAAAAAGGAATTTTATAATATTAGAATTAACACTATTAAAATGTCGTTCCATGAATTTACTATAAATTATGATCATTAACATTAAATCAAGTTTATAATTAAGTTAAAATAGAACTAATATTATAGAATAAAATATTCTAATGAAAAAATTTAAACTTTTATGTCTCAAATACATATTCCCTAAATTTAGAGATAATTATACAAATCATTTATGTGAGTAAATGTTTTAATGAAGTAATTTTCACCAACTCCCTAATTTATATCCACGATACATCCTATTATTCTATAAGATAAATAACCATTATTAATTAAATTATGTGCTATGAATTAAAAAATTATTCTGAGATGTTAATCTAAGTATAAAATCAAAGTATTGAAAACAAATATGACCTTTTAACATAAAATTATAAAAAACCCCTTATTTTAACACTGAGTCCATAAATTGTCTCATAGCTCATATTTGATCCAAAATCATGATCGTGAAATTTTTCACTCGAAATTCAATATAAAACCCAAAAAACTAGTAGTTTAAAATTTTTTCATATAACTTGATATCGAGTTGTTACAATAAAAATGAAAAAGATTTGAAATAAAGTGCATTTAACATGTAAAATTTGGAGTGTTTATTTAAAAACACTCATCATCAAAAGAATATTAAAATTTTAAAAAGGGTAATAAAATTCATATTTTTATTAATAAATAATTCAAAATAAAATAAATAGAGAACCTGAAAATGATTAAAGAGTTGGAAAATTGGTTGTTAGATTTTTTGAGCCTAATTTAAATATAAATTTTATATATTTATGGTCCTTAATTATTAAAAATAATATAAAAAAATTGATAACTAAATAAATTGATATTATAGGGTGAATTTATAAATTTTTAAATATATGATATCTTTCTCTTATTTTAAGATCATATTGAGATATTCAAATAAAATAAATAATTTAGGAATAAAAAATTATACAGTGAAATGAATTATTTAGCACATAATTAACTATTGAATTTATTGAGATTAAAATAAATTTTATTTTTAGGAAAAAATATTTTCATTATGTGATACGTGGATTTAAAAAATAATTATGAAAGTGTTTTTTAGATGAAAAAATTATATAGTTTGACTATACTAATATTTTAGGCACTATTTTAATAAGACTCAAACACACATCATATAAATATTCTAAACTAGAATTTTAAACTTTCATAAATATAGAATAATGTGACTATAATTTGGTGGTGGTTGATTTAAAAAAAATTATTTGTGTGTCACCTCTTTATTCTCACAGTCTGAGCCTCTTATTATGAAACCCTCACCATTTTGATGTCATTTTCCAATTACTATTATATTAATAAAATTTGATATTTAGAAGATTATATTTGTTATTTTTATTAGACTAATAAATAACATAATATGATACTAACACAAATATTTCTAAATAGGACTCCTTTTAAATTAGATATTAAAATTATTTATTTTTAATTTTTTGTGATACAAACTTGTATCTTTTAAATAAATACCTGCATTTTTATTTTTAAACGAGTTAACTTCTTAAAATGATTGTTTTTTAATTTTAAAAACATATAACAAAAACAATGTTCTTTATAAGTTATATTGAAAAATATATTGGTTAATAATATAAAATTCAGAAAAAAATGAATGTATTAATAGAAAACATACATTATTTGATTATTTTGTTCATTTAAGTTAAAAATATATAACCTAATTTTATTTTTTTTAATTTTTGACTTTAATTTTTATTTCCAAATTTAAATAAAATTGTCATCGATATTGATATTTGGTTCGGTATTTTATCATACTCATAATTTTATATGTATTTATTATATGTGTTATTATTTTTTATTGTAGAAATATAGATATAGATATGACTTAGATTGATAAGACTAATATAATCTTGGAGTATTTATTAGAATTAAAATCATCATGATGAAGAGTATGTCTCATGTAACATAGAGGAAATTGTTCAAATAATCCATCATCTAAAGATAGTAGAACCGATGAATCTAATGATTGACGGTTCGGAGGCACATCAATAGTGTTCAGGACGATTACTAACAATTGAAATGCTTCAACTTCATCGAATTTCTCATAAAAACATGATAAATAGAAACCCCATGTTCCTTGAGATAGGATCATCATGTATATTTATTATTAATTTATATAGATAAAAATTACCTCATGTTGAAATTATTTCTTTGTTGACAAATAAATTGATCACGTCACTTCATATTTCCATTATGTCTGAGGATTCATGGGTATAATATATATATCGGTGATCCACATGTGCTCCATGAACCACTGAACTTCATGATATAAATCCTATAGTGTTGGTATATATGACTATAACACATGTGTCATTCATTGTTGGTAACCATAATAATCTCTTTAAGGTGGAAGGATTCTTATTTTTATCTCTAAAGTTGAGTGAGTGTCAAAGGAGAATCTATCTTTTTTCTTAAGATCATTCTAGTGGAATGAATCTCTATGGATTGATAGGATTCAATCTATAATTTATTGTGAAATACCTTGGATTAACCTAGGAAATGATATTATGGTGTATTTAATGACTTATGTTAGGGCTGATAATTTCATGAAGACCCTTTACTAATAACATAATCACAAAAAAACCCCATGTGTAAATAATAATAATATATAATATAATTATTTACATGAACTTTATTTAAATCTAGAGAAATAAATAACAGAAAATAATATTTAATATATCATTATGATTTGGATCATTAAATTGGCCCATCAACCCTCTTTAGTATTTATCAGACCTTAAATAATTAATATTTATTTAAATAAATAAATTTCACTTTATTATTCACAGATAAATAGAAAGATATTATATTTTCCAAAATAAAAAATACATATTTAATAAATATTCAACAAACACTTATTCTCTAAAATAACTTGTTGTTTTATATTATTGATTAATAAAATAGGAATAATTATTAAACTGAATATGATAATAATATTTATTTAACATGTTAAGTTAATATAGAATTTAAAAGAAGTTCTCGATAGCTTTGTGTGTGACCCTCTAGGATTTTGTTCTGAGTGAAATTTAGAATAATAATTTAAAGTACAAGGTTATCATCTATATACACACCATGCAACTCATAGAGAAAGTTAAATACAAAAAAACCACATTTGAATGTATATTACGTAATATATTCCCTTTTTCATGACATCACTAAACATGAAAATAGACAATGGGGTCATAAACCTATATGCTCAATGTCTTTTTCATTGAGTTTTTTAAAATGAACTTCTCAATATAATTCCATAGTAATTGAATTGGTCAAGCATTTCTATTCCCATCAAAGGTCCCAAAATGTAACACCTGAGCTTCAATTTTTATAATCTTCTCTTTTTAAAGAAACAATATAAACATACATGGAGTTTTATTCAAGAATGTGATTAAAACCTAAATTATAAAATTTTATTAATTTAAATTTCTTAAGATTATTTAATTTTTTAAATAAGAAGATCAACATTAAATTAGGGAGAAAAGTTTTCAGATTTTTCTAAATTAATTCATTTTTCAGGGAATAGTAAAAATTATAGATTTTTCAAATACTACCATTTATTTTCTTCAAATTAAGTTATTTAGACTTACCATTGTACTTTGGATTTGTTCTTAATGTAACATATTACCCATTATATTTATAATAATCTATTATTAATCCTTAAATTTCATTATATTGATATTATATATTTTTTATGATTAAGATGAATTTTTCTATAAAAAAATTCCATTGCTTTTAATGTATTTATATTAAATTTAATTTCTAAAACATCTAGAAAATAAATCTTAAAAATTGCAGGCCATATTTTTATTTAGTAAAATTAAATTTGGAATATATTACTCTTTTATTTTTAGGCATTATAAATAGTTACCATGTTAAAATTTATCACATTGGTAAAGTGTAAATCTATAACACCCCAAGATTTCATAGCACGTTATTTTATTTAAAATAATTCAATAGCTTGTTCTACAGGCAACACCGAGTTCGAGCGCACCACGACATACCAAACTAGCCGTTCAAAAAATAGTTATGAATAGTATTAATTTAATTTTTAATTTTATATACTCCATATAATTTTAACAAACATATTATGTTTTTCTTACACATAATATAATAACAAATTCAATTTTTCATAAAAAATAAGTATTTTTAAAAAAATTGCAATTTTACTGCCTTTTAATGGTGAAACCCTATTTAAATCCAATATTTGAAATTTTATATATTCAATTTGACAAAATAAACTTCTTATTTATAATTAGGACATAAAAAATGAGTTTGGATAAATTTTCTGTGCTTTTCTGATAACTTTTATATTTTTATGAATAGTGAAAACAATAAAATTTTAATTAAAAACAAATTTTTTAATAATAATGATATATAGTGTTTAATTATAAATTTGAATGGTTTTAAAGTAATATTAGATTATAAATTTATCATTTAATCTAATTTTGGTCATTGGAAGAAATTTTTACAATTAAATTGTACATAAACACAAATCAATCTTTTTATAGTTTTTACTTCACAAAAACCTGCTTTTTGGTTTTAAAAATGCGAATATATTGTTTAAAATTAATTAATACAAATTTTATGTTTTTAATTTGGTAAAATAGATATCATTTTTAATTTGGAAAATCAAAATTATCTTTGGGTGAATTTTTGGTATTTTTCTAAAAACATTGAATTTTTTGATGAATAGTGAAAAAAATTTGTTGTTGTTTAAAGACGATTTTTTATTTAAATAATTATTTTTATTTTTAATTTATTTTATAGGAAAAATATATTCATAATACCAATATTATTCCAATTTAATTCATTCAACTCAATTTATAATAATATTAGATATATAAAATTTTATTGAACTTTTGACTGTCTTTTACTCACCTTCTAGGCACATTTGCAAATTTGAATAAAACACAATTTTACAGCTTTTGTGATTTGAATTCCAAAAAATTGAGAAAACTTGTTGACATATTTAAGTAAAATTTGGTTCAATAGGATTAAAATAATTTTTGGTGAATAATAAATTTTGATTTTTTTTACCACGGTTAAAAGTAAATAGGGTGATTAAAGGTAAAAATGATGTTATAATTACCAAAAAAACATTTCATAATTATATTGGATAAGTTTATTTCTTCCAAAAAAAACATTAGGAGTAAAATATGATCTTTTTGATCCTCTTGGAGTATATTATGACATTTATTATTAATTTATTTAAAGAAGAGTTCAAACTGTTAAATTCAATGTTCAATAAAAAACCAATTTTAATATAGGGTTATACATAAGATAAATTCAACTATAAATATTAATTATAAAGATAAAATTATTTCCTATATCATCATATTTTATTTATAAATTTTATACATTAAATAATTAAATTTATTTATGTCATAATGATGATGTAATAATTACCTTATTAATGAATGATTAAAATAATTGAAATTATAAATATAAAACTAAATGTAAATTGAATATTTTGATGCATTAAATGAATTTTTTAGGTTAATATAATATTTTATAATTGATTAAATGTATGTTTTTCGATGTAATCAATTTTTTTGACTTTCACAAAAACTAAATACTAAATAGTGTCAGAATTGACGTAAAAGAGTATTTACAACAAATACTATATTATTAAATGATATATTATTCTAAAAAATATAAGGTTTGTCCAAAGGACTTATATAATAATATATATGTCATTAATTAATTACTTGAGGTTATCTTGGCATTTTATAGTAAGTTTATTAACCGTGTAATATAAAAATACAAGAAGACATGGTAAAAGATAAACTATTTAACTAAGAATTAAATCTAAAGGACAAGGTTAATATGGTGACCTAAACTTGTCTAAAACCAATTTTTTGAGATTATTTAGACCCTTCCCAAACTTATACTTGAAATAAATACATTTTTATCAATTATAAAACGAAAATTATTTTATAATAAAATAATATTTCAAACTTTTCCTAAAATGTATCTCACCTCTCTTATAAAAAGGGTACTTCCACTTCTCTTAAAATCACACCTCCAATTACATTTGACTCCTCCAATACCAGCTCAAATATCTTACCAACTAACCTCATGTGAACCTATATCCATTACTTTGATCAGAATTCCACCCTAAAGATCCTTTTTTATCAAATCAAAATGAAGCACCTGAAAAAGAGGGAATAATTTCATCATCTCTTTCAAAGTTCTTTTCATCTTCCACTTCCTCTTTCATTGTAGTTTCCATACCAAAATAATTAATAAAATAACTTATTCATAATGTGATGTTATTATAAATATGTTACAACCATATTCATTATTCAATCCATCCTATGAATGACAAAGTCACCATACGTGCGTACGTACGACTTACTGTCTCCACGTCATGGTGAAGTTTGTTATTCCACACCTCATTATTTGGATTGGTATAATAATGAGTATAAATGATTTAAATAATATATATATAATTTTAATTATTCTTTATATATAATATACCATCCATTTACATACAATTTCACCACTAATAGAATGATATTGTTGCTCGTGCGTACATATGGCTTACTGTCTCCACGACGCGATGAGATTTTGTTCCGCATCGTATCCATTCAAGAATAATTTTCATATGATGATTAAAAATAATTTTTAAGAACATAATATAATTACGTATATGAATCCAATACATCCTATCCATAACAAATATTACTTAGGTAACAAAACATATAAAGGAAAAAGAATCAGTTAACACCCAAAACAATAATACTAATGAAATATCATTAACAAAGCAATATTAGTAGGTCATATATGATATCATATTTATGTATGTGATTTTTGGATAATTTAAAAAAAATTATTTCACCATTATATTTGAGGTTAATCTACCATTTACTAAGGAAAAGTACAAGGTAAAGGGTTTTCATCTCACTTTTTATTCCCATGAGATTCATGCTATATTTTCCACTATTTCATTTTTTATGGTGTATGTAATGCTCATGATTGTATTATTTGTGTAATATAATTTAATTTATGGGTATTTAAAACATCATTGTATGATCCTTCTTTCATGGGATGTATTTTTTATATGTTACCAAATCGTTAAGGTAATTTCTAATTTCAATTTCCATTCATTGGGTTTTACACAAACCTCAACGATTATTTTACTCCAATATTATGTGTGAAATCATTATTAATTTATTTAGGTAGTAATTTAAAATCCCCTTTGTGTTTATATACTTTTGTTACAGATAATAAATCCGTTGATAAATTCTCAAGTCATCGATATGAACTTGAAAAGAGTAATCTTAACTAAATTTTCATTCATTGAGTTAAATATCCAAGTCATTGGAGTTGTTTTCACAAGAATATGTGTGAATGTAATATGATTGATTTACACATAATATATAATAATATTGAGTGTATTTATATTTTTCACACATAATTATTTCATTGATTTATCCTTAACCTAAGGATACAGTCTTTATAATGGATTTCATGTCAATTTACATTCCATTGAGACTTCATTGTTGTTATGCACCAATTCACTTTTATTTGGTGTATATAATGTACTTTGACATAATATATCATGAATCCCTTTATTATCATGATATTATAAGGTTTTTATTACCTCAATTATTTGTATTCAAGCATCTCTCATTAGGTTAGGAACTCTAACTAAAATATCCTTTTAATGTTAAAGATATATTCGTCTAAATAATTCTCATTGATGCTGATGTTTTAAAAATGGTTTTAAGGATTTATTTATATGGACATGAATTTTTTTTAATTAAAATTCATTTATAATTTTTAAATTGGTATGGGACATATTGATTCAAAAATCTCTTTTAAACACCTTCTTTGATAAATAGTGTGACTTTTAAATGTTTTCAAGTAAAAGGGGATATTTCTCCCAAATAGTTTTAGTAATTATTTTCATCTATGTCAATATCTTTCAGTGTATTTTATTCTTTATTGAGGTTGATTTATTATAATAAAATATTCCATATTGTATTGAATGAGTTATGTTTGAATTTGGATGTGCTATTTTTATACCATTCATGGTTTGTGGTTAAATTATTGGCATTTCGTATGCAAGTTTTCATAAAAATAAAAATGTTTAGATTATGTTTCAACCTTTTCATATGAGGAATGAATTGGACTTAGTAAGTGATGGGTGGAGCCTGCTACAGCTCCTCAATGAATCGGTAGGTCTCATTAGACAAACTAGTGTCTTGGCACAAGGCCTTGACAAAATCTTATTTGTAGTCTTGGCACGAGGCCTTGACTATGTAATTATGATGTCATGTATTATGGATTCCATCATTATGAAATTAGATATTGATATCACATGTGATTAATAGACTAGTAGAATCTCTATGTGAATATGTAAATGGAATTATTTGATTTATCATTTACTAAATATTTTGAAGTTTATGTTTAAAAGACTTGTGTTTTAGTCGTATACATTGCCTTAAATTTTTATACCTATTTATGTTAGTTTCTGCTATATTGTTATCTCTACTGAGCCTCTAAGCTCACCCCTTTATTATGTTTTCTTTTTCCTAGAATGTGAAGAGGTATATCATGATTAACCTTCTGGGATAGGCCAAAGGATGTGAGTGTGTTCAAAGGGGACACAATGTTTTTTTATTTATTTCATGATGTAATGTAAAACTTTGTATGTTTATAGTACTTCCATGAATACTAAACTAATTAGTCTTTAGAGACTTGATCTCTTTTTATCATGCCAATGTTATGTAATAATGTACCGACTCTGCATAACTAGGGATGGGGTGTTATAGTTTGTATTAGAGGAAGTTTAGTACAAAATTTGGAAGCTAGATTTATAAAAAAAAACTCTAATTATAAAACACTACCCTAAGATAGACCTGGAAGATTAGTATAGAAGAACATCTGAAAATTTAAGTAATTTAAATATTATGTGGGTTTTATAAGAAATACATCCATGTCTAGATACGAGCAAGTAGAGGCAGCTCTGGCACAGATGTACCTAGGGGTAAAATCCTAAAACACTACTTTGATCTATACTCAAATAGAAACTGGTGCACAACAACGGGCCTTGCTGCACTCTTGTTTACGACACTCCCAGGGGATATGTTTAGAATAATTCATATTTTATTTACAAACAATTTTGATGGATTTTAATATAAGAAGAGAATAAATAACCTTGGTTAATCTTAAAGTGTTTTAGAATAAAAATAAGGTTTCATGATATTCTCTAAATGATTTTATAACTATTTTTACTCACACTATGAATTCTAGTTTTAGATAACGGCTAGATTACAAGGAAGTCATAGTAACATTGAACATGATGTACAGGGTGGAAATAATGGTGGAAATGAGAAACTAAATGGAATATTGATAGGCATAAAAGATATTATGTTCATGCCTAAGTAGGCTTCCAAAAATATTATCAACAATATATATATTAACCAACTCCCAAACTAAATAAATAATGGAAAGGTAGAGAATGATAAGAGGTCCAGCAATGGAAACTGTGGAGAAAAGAAAGCTCAATTTCCATCATGCTGAAAATTTGGAAGGAAACACCCCGGAAAGTGTCTTAATGGAGTAATGAAATACTTTATGTGTGTGAAAGAAGGACATAAAGTAAAGAATTGCTGAGGGAAAATGAAGAGTACTATAGAAGAAAATGAAAATAATCCTACGAATCCATAAAGAATAATTTTTTGAAAAATTTAGGGTACCTAGACATTACACGAGTCAATGCCCTATTCTATAAGATAACCACATGGTCAAGTAAGAACCAATGTGGAAATAAATGGATGGAGATAATTTTAAAAGTACTAATGCTCTTTGTTGATATGATTACATTGGAAGACTTTTCTCTTATATGTGTAACCCTGCAGTTTGTTATGTGAAAATTCTATTTGGGGAAGAATTACCTTTTCTTTTTTGGATATAGTTATAAAGAACCATTTGGGTTTATATGATCCTTGAATTTGAGGAAATTATACGTTATTAATTTTTGGGATGAAAAGTGAGGTATGAAATAAAATTTGTGGTTAAATTATGTTATGGTTATTTTTAGAAATTTATATCATTTTGGGAATGTTATAAAATATAGTTTTTTAAAAAGGACATCATGTAGACCATGTGGCAACCTGTCGTGTCGGAAAAATATATGAGAATAAAACCCACAACCAAAGTGCGACTAGGATTTATCACTTACCATTGGACTACGTGAAGTCCCAGGTTAGTGTGACTAATTATTTTTAGTTAAATAATTTTAATGATCAATAATAATATTATTTGGGATATTAGGTTTTATCAAGTAGATATCCTTAGTATAGGAAAATGATTTGGTGATTAAGTGGTAAATGTTATTTTAGAAGATGTTTTCTCTGTTGATAACACTACATTATTAAAGAAAATAAAATACTATGGGATTTCATTTTAGGAGTAATTGTGGATTTTTTTATTTTGGAAGAATCTCTATTTTTTTATTGAGATTCATGTTATTAATAGTAATGATTAACCTATCTTAGAGAATATGTTATTTGGTTAATTACACTTCTGTATGAGACTTTAAGTGTAGTTTATGTAATTTGGAGATAAATGTAAATTTTTACTATGAAAGAATATGTGGTTTAATTTTATTGAGTTTTGGGATTCTATCTTAGTCTGATTATATTGAAGGATTTTAGGTACAATTGTTTATTGAAATGTTTTAATGAACTTTGGGTATTGTTTGTTTAATTTTGGAAATTAAGATTAGTATTTATTTCTATAAAGGATTGTACATTTTGGGGATCATCTGATCTTGCACTAACCATTTGGTTTTGGTTAATCTCTAAAGACAATAGAAATATATAATTTAACCTTTTTGGATTAGGTGATTCTCTTGAAGTTGATTCTAGCACTTCAAGTGTGACCAAGTCATCATGAATACTCATCATTTGGAGAAAAGATGAGTTAGCGGTAGAAATTTTTTAAAGGATGAAACTCTACTTAAAAAGTAAGTATATCTCTTTATGTTCTTAGTCAGTCTCATAAATAAATTCCTCAACATTTTGAAATAGAACGTAAAACAAAAAACATTGTCCATTTACATTTCCTATTGGGAAACAAATGACCATTTAACCCATCACAAGTTTGTGGTTTTATTTTTTTTAACTTTCTCCTGGTCATGTTTTCTATCACTCTAAATCATAACTTGACACTTATTTTATCTTCCATATCCATGTTTTCTTACATGGAATCCTGTTATGGGTTATCTCGGGTGACCTTTGTACTTCTCTTTCTATCCTTTGAAGTGATAGTTTTATTGACTCTTTTTCAAATGTGGAACTTTCAATGAAGTTCCCAAGCCCAATTTTAAAATTGCAAGGACACAATTTCCAAAAGGGTGGAAGAATGTAACACCCCAATATTTCATAGTAAGTTATTTTCATTAAAGTAATTCAATTTCTTTCGCTACACGCAACACCCAGTTTGAGCGCACTATGACTTACCAAACTAGTCGTTCAAAAATGGTTATTAATAGTATTAATTTAATTTTTAATTTTATACACTCCATATAATTTTAAAATCCATATTTTGTGTTTCTTAGACATAATATAAGAACAAATTTAATTTTTCATATAAAAGAAGTATTTTTCATAAAATAAAATTTTACCTCCTTTTATTGTCGAATCCTTTTAAAATATAATATTTGACAATTTTATATATACAATTTGAAAAAAAATAAACTTTTTTTATAAGAGGTACATAAAAATTTAGTTTGGATAAATATTCAGTGCTTTTCTGATAACTTTCATATGTTGATGAATAATGAAAAATACTAAATTTTAATCAAAAACAACTTTTTTAATAAAAATAATTTATCATGTTAAATTATAAATTTAGATGTTTTGGAAGTATAATTAGATTATATTTTTATCATTTAATCCAATGCTGGTCATTGGAAGTAATTTTATATTTAAATTGTACAAAAACACATATCAATATTTTGGTAGTTTTACTTCTCAAAAACCTGCATTCTGGTTTTGACAATGAGAATATTTCTTAAATAATTAATAAAACGTCTATTTTTTTAATTTTTTAGAATAGACATCATTTTTTAATTGGTAATATCAAAATTATCTTTGGGTAAATTTTTGGTATTTTTCTAAAAATTTCAATTTTTGATTAATAGTGAAAACATTGTGTTACTGTTTAAAGATGAATTTTTATTTAAATAATTATTTTTAATTTAAATTTATTTTAAAGTAAAAATATATACATAATACTTATATTGGTACCATGTAATTTATTCAATTCATTTTATAATAAGATTAGATATATAAACTTTTATTAAACTTTTTACTGTCTTTTACTCACCTTCTAGACGCATGTACAAATTTGCATAAAACATAATTTTACCACTTCTGTGAATTTAATTTATAAAATTTGAGACACATAGTTGACATCAGTAAGTAAAATTTTGTTCAATATGATGAAAATAATTTTTTATTGAATAGTAACTTTTTAATATAATTTACCACAGTTAAAAGTATATAGGGTAATTAAAGGTAAAAATGATATTATAATTACACTAACACATGTCCTAATTTAATTGGATAAGTGTATTTCGACCAAAATAAACCTTATGAATAACATATGATCCTTTTGATCCACTTGGAATAGATTCAGGCATTTATTATTATTTTATTTAAATAAGAGTTCAAAGTGTTAAATAAAAAGTTTAATAACCAAATCATTTTTAATATAGGGTTATACATAAGATAAATTCATCTATAAATATTAATTAGAAATAGAAAACGATTTAATATATCCTAGTATTCTATTTATAATTTTTAGAAATTAAATAATTAAATTTATTTATGACACAATGATGATGCAGTAATTACCTTATTAATGAATGATTAAAATAATTGATATTATAAATATCAAAAAAAATATAGATTGAGAATTTTGATGCATTAAATGAATTTTATAGATTAATATAACATGTTAGGGTTGATTTAATGAATTTTTTTTTATGTTATCAAGTTTTTTGTACTTTCACAAAATCTAAATACTAAATAGTATCAAAATTGACATAAATGAGTATTTAAAACAAATACTATATTATTAAATGATATAATATTACAAAAAATATAATGTTTGAAAAAAGGAATTATATAATGATATATATTTCATTAATTAACCACTTGAGTTTCTCTTGTCATGTTATAGTAAGTCTATTCACCATGTAATATAAAAATACAAGAAGGCATGGTAAAATCTAAACTATTTAACTAAGAATTAAATATAAAATATATAGTTAATATGGTGACCTAAACTTGTCTAAAACCTATTTGATGAGATTATTTTTATCCATACCCACATTATCCTTGAAATAAATCCATTTGGATCCATTTTAAACCGAAAATGATTTTATAATAAAATAATATTTAAAGCTTTTTTTAAAATGACCCTCACCTCTCTTATAAAAAGGGTACTTTCACTTCTCTCAAAATCACACCTCCAAAGCCATTTGGCTCACCAAACCCTGCCCAAATATCCTCCCAAATACCCTCACTTGAACCTATATGAATTAATTTTATCATAACGCCAACCTAAGGATCCCTTTTGATCAAATCAAAAGAAATCACCTGAAAATGAGGTGTTAATTTCATCACCTCTTTCAAAATTATTTTCTTCTTCCACTTCATCTTTCATCGTAGTTTCCAAACCAAAATAATAAATCCAGTACCTTCTAAAAACTATGATATTATTATAAATATGGTATAACTATATTCATTATTCTATCCATCCTATGAATGAAAAAGTCACCATGCGTGCGTACGTACGACTTACCGTCTCCACATCGTGGTGAAGTTTGTTATTTAACACTTCATTATTTGGATGGGTGTAATAATTAGTATAACTGATTTAAATAATAAATATATCATGTTAATGATTATTATATATAATATACCATCCATTTACATACTATTTCACCACTAATATAATGATATTGTCGCTCATGCGTATGTACGGCTTACCGTATCCACGACGCGATGATAATTATGTTCCTCATTGTAACCATTCAAAAATAATTTTCATTTGATGATTAAAAATAATGTTTAAGAACTTAATATCATTCTATATTTGAATCCAATACATAATATCCATAAGAAATATGACATATTTAACAAAACATATTAAGGAAAACGAATCAATGATACTACTGAAATATCATTAACAAAGAAATATTAGAAGATCTTATATGATATAATATTTAAGTATGTGGTTTTTTTATAATTTAATAACAATTATTTCACCATTATAAAAGAGTTTAACCTACCCTCTACTAAGTAAATGTACAAGTTAAGGGGTTCTCATCTCACTTTTTATTCCCATGAGATTCATGCTGTATTTTTCACTATTTCCTTTTGTGTGGTGTTTTTATTGTCCATGATTTTATTTTTTGTGTAATATAATTTATTTTATGTGTATTTACATCTTCATTTTAGGATCATTCTTTCATGGGGTGTATGTTTCATAAGTTACAAAATCGGTAAGGTAATTTCTAATTTCAATTTTCATTGATTGGTTTTTATGCAAAGATCATTGATGATTTTACTCCAAGATTATGTGTGAAATCACTATTTTTTTATTAATTTACACTCCTATTTTTGTGGATATACATTTGATACACATAATATCTGATTTGATAAATTCTCAAGTCATCGATATGAACATGATAAGAGTAATCTTAACTCAATTTCCATTCATTCAGTTAAACATCCAAGTAATTGGTGTCGTTTTTACTAGAATATGTGTGAATGTACTCTGATTTATTTACACATAAAATCCAATAATATTGCGTGTATTTATATTTTTCACACATAATTATCTAATTTATTTATCCTTAACCTAAGGATATGGTCTTTATAAGGGATTTCATCTCAATTTACATTCCATTGAGACTTTATTGTTGTTATGCGCCAATTCACTAATATTTGGTGTATATACTGTACATTGACATAGTATATCATGAATCCCTTTATTATCATGATATTATAATGTTTTTATTACCTCAATTATTTTTATTAAAGAATCTTTCATTTGGTTAGGAGCTCTAACTAAAATATCATTTTAAATTTTTTAAATATTTATTCTTTTAAATATTTTTCATTGCTGTCCATGTTTTAAAAATGGTTTTAAGGATTTATTTATATGGACATTAATGTTTTATAAATAATATTTCTTTCAAATATTCAATGAGGTATGGGACACTTTTATTCAAAAATATCTTTTTAACGAATTCTTTAACAAATACTGAGACTTTTAAATGTTTTCAAGAAAGGGGGATATTTTCCCTCAAATAGTTTAACTAATTATTTTAATTTATGTCAATATCCTCCATTGTATTTTATTACTGATTGAGGTTGATGTATTATAATTAAATGTTTAATATTGTATTTAATGAGTTATGTTTGACTGTGGATGTGCTATTTTTATACCATTCATGGTTTGTGGTTAAAGTGTTGACATTTTGTCTACTAGTTTTTATACAAATGTTTAGATTATGTTTCACCCTTTTCATATGAGGAATTAATTGGACTTAGTATGTGAAAGGTGGAGCCTTATATAGCTCCTCGATGCATCGGTAGTTCTCACGAGACAAACTAGTTTCTTGGCACAAGGCCTTGACAAAATCTTATTTGTAGTCTTGGCACAAGGCCTTGACTATGTGGTTATGATGTTCGACATTATGCATTCCATAATTATGAAATTAGATATTGATATTACATGTGATTATTAGAATATTAGAATATCCATGTGAATAAATAAATATAATTATATGATTTATCATTACCTTAATATGCTAAAGTTTAAGTTTAAAAGGCTTGGTTTTTAGTCTTATACATTACCTTAATATTTTTCTTATTTATCATAGTTTCAGTTATATCGTTATCCCTACTGAGCATATGAGCTCACCTCTTTCTTATGTTTTTTTTCCAAGATGTGAAGAAGTATATTATGATTAACCTACAGGGATAGGCCAAAGGATATGAGTGTGTTCAAAGGGGACACAATATAGTTTTTCTTTATTTCATGATGTAACGTAAAACCTATGTATGTATCTAGTACTTACAAGGATACTAAACTAATTGGTCTTTTGAGACATTATCTATTGTGATCATGCCAATGTTATGTAATAATGCACTGACTCTGGTAACTAAGGTCGGGGCTTTATAAAATCAGGTATTTAAGGTTAAAAATATTGTGATAAGGCATTTAAAATCAACCCAAAACATGAATTTATTTAATTTTATAGGATTAATTAAGAATTATCCATCCCAAATTCTAATATATGACCTTTTTGTTCCATTTTACCTTGGTAATTATATTTATATTATTTATAAGTAAAGAAAATTCCAAAATATAACTCTCTAAATTTTAATTTCTTTTATATATTCACATAAGAATAATAATAAGTAATAAATGAATATAAAATTTATATTTTGACCATAAATAATTTATATCATGTTAATTTATTTTTATTTTTTACCGAGATAATAATTAGAGTAAATTTTTATGCAATGTTGACATGATATTTCTTCAATTAATGTAAAAATAAAAAATTGATATTAAAAATGTTAAAAGGAATACAATTTGGATCAATTATTGTGTATCATAAATTTTATACATAAATATAACATATTAGTGATTTTTAAAGGTTTATATTGTAATTATTTTTATTTCATTTTGTTTTCAAAGTCAAATTAAATGAATAGTTCAATAAATGACACTAATAATCTTTTATAATAAATTAAAGTTTCCTAAATGATTTAAGAATAAAAAAAGTGTATCTTTTTTCAAGTAAATGAGATATGGTTTAAAACGTAAAATATGGTTCATTTATTGGTAATTTTTCCTTTTATGGTAACATTCTTGACCCTTATAGGGTAGAAAACTTTAATATTGTGCTAATTATCAAAAGGAATAGTAGGGTATTAAACAATAGATATGGGTGAAAATATAACTAAAACTTGTTTAAATTTTATTTTATGATATTATTTGGACTCATCCTGAAGTCAAATTTATATTATATCATTTGTTATATATATTTTAATGAAAAATAATATATATTAATTTAATACTTTAAAAAAATTCCAATAATACCCCTCCCCTAACTTATAAAAGGACATCCCTTCTCTCTTTAATTTACACCACATTGATAAACCTTGATTGACCAAATCCTACCTATTTATCTTATAAACATAACTATCCAAGTTATAGAGGTGATGGTATTTTCAAAAGACTATCCATTGGTATCTTAAGAGGATATCTAAAAGAAGTCTACCGAAGAAGAGGTAAACACCTTTATCGAATCTTTCAAATTTCATTCTTCTTCTAATTTATTTAAATATTTGTTTTCCATTATAAAATAATAACTCTGGTATAATAAATATAATTATATGTTATTATGATTATGGGATAACCATTTTCCACATTTTTACATCCTACGAAATGTGAAAACATCGATTGTGTGTTCGTACGACTTACCTTCTCCATGTAGTTGTGTAATCCATTTTTCATAACCATTTTACTGGAATAGTTATAAATATGGAACTAGTTTTTATATATAATATTTATGAAATTATTATTATTTTTGAATTATAATATCATATCTACCTTCTAACCTTCTCATCCATTGAAAAACGATAATATCGCTTATGTGTACATGTAGACTACCAACAAAATGAAGCGATGTGATCTATTTTTTGTTTTTTTTAACATAGATTGTAAAAATAATAAATTTAATGAATACTTACTATATTTATATAATTATTAATATTATGGTGATGATGAAACTATAATCAAATTACAAGGTCTATAACTTCCTTGACAAGACATGCAAAAAAAAAACAGTAAATGCATGAAATAATGATAAAAATGATGTATTATTAATGAATGAGTGATAACATGTTATAATAGTATTATATATGATATTAATATGAATATTTTATAAATTAATTAAATATTTAAAACCATTATATAGGATTTTAAATCACATTCCATTAAGGATAAACATGTGGTAATGGATTTCATCTCAAGTTTTACTCCATTAAGACATACTTTGTATTATACACCGATTTATTTTTATGTTGTTTATATACTCCCCATTTTATGTATTTAATATTAATATATAATTATTCACTATTATTAAAGTTTCAAATCTTGTACTATTTCA
The DNA here is from genome assembly GCA_963277665.1 of Viscum album. Lineage (NCBI taxonomy): Eukaryota > Viridiplantae > Streptophyta > Magnoliopsida > Santalales > Viscaceae > Viscum > Viscum album. Next base: position 515,590,411 of record OY728131.1, read on the forward strand.
ATTAGTTATAATTTATATGTCACCAAATAAGTAAAAATTTTCTTTACAATCTTATTTTTTTAGGATTGCATATATTTTTCATTGAAATAATATTATAATATATCTTTAATAATCTGAATATATTTTATTATTATATATATAATTATTTATATTACTTATTTTATTCCAAATTTTCATCTATTTATCACTTTATTCAGAAAAATATTCAAAAGAAAATTTGATCATATTTATCTTTTGATCAAGAATAGTTTTTCTTTTATGTCTATGTTTTTCAAAAAAAAATTAAAAAAGTAATTTTTATTAATAAAATGATTTATTAAGGTCATTTTAAGTTATCATTTAATTTATAAATGTTTTTAAAGGAATATTTCTTACTTTTTTTTTTAAGTTTCATTTTTTTAATTTCTTTATGAAAAGTCAAATGGAATGTTTTTTAACATATATATTATAATCATATTTTCCCACTGTAATAACCAACTTACACTCTAATATTAATTTATAAGTTTTAGAAGTTATTTTAAAGGAAAAATATTTTATAAAATAATATTTTAATATTTATCTTTTATTTTCATTATTTCACCATTAGACGTTATTTTAATATAAAACCTATATTTTTTATGAATTGATGGTCAGGTTTTATCTCTTATTAATTTTTTAGTTATTAAATTTCTCTTGAAACATTCACTTTCTTATGATCATTTTTCATTGGAAATTGAATTCCTATTAAATACTTATATTCTATGTATCATGTATATAATAATTTCATAAATCATATGTCATTTCTATAAATGGTTTTTTACTTTTGAATCTTATTTGATTGACTAAAAAAATATTTATATTCTTTACTATTTACTCAATATGAACATTTTTTGATAAGGAATATTGTTAATAAATTAAATTTTTCATTAAATATATGAGGAATACATTGGACATGCAGTGATGGGTGGGGCCAGAAATTATTATACCCCTTGATGAATATATAGGTATAATGAGACAAAATTGTTTACAAAACTTATTAAAAGCTTTTTTTGTGTATTTATACCCATAGTTTAGAATTTCTTAGAGAATAGACATGGTGGTAAAGATATCATGATGTTTAAGATCATGATGTCTAACATTAAGAATCTCCTTTATTGAAAACTTAGTTATCAATATCTAATTGAACAATTCATTTCATATTATCCATAGATTTAGTTTTTCCAATAGTGATTGATTAAATAGAATGTGTTTTCAATTATTTACCTTTCTATATTGATTATGAATTATTTACTCATAATATATCCTATTGTTATTAAACCTTACTAATAATTTTATATCCCATTTATTTTTCATGATTTATCTAGGATATGAAGTATAAATATTTTAATGAGTTTCAATAATGATGAACATTTACTTTTTTAATTTAATATTTTATTTCCAAGGTAAAATAGAAATCAAATAAGTATCTGGTTCTTCAAGAATACTAAATTGATTGGCCCTTAATGTTAATATCCCTTTTATCTTATGTCAATGTAGTAAGGTATAAACTAGCTTTGGTTAAATTTATTAGGGGTTTTTACAGTTTGTATTAAAATAATTTCTTTAGGAACCTTGGTATATAGATTTTAAATGAATGTAAATAACCTGATAATTTTTGATTTATAGTATTTAATAACTTTTACCATTAGTGGGATTTTTATTTTATGGCTAAATATTCATGATTATAATGAGATAACTTAGTGTGTGTAATTATTTAGTTAAAATTCCTAACGAAATAGTGGGAATCAATTCCCCTAGTCAATGTAGGGATTTACCTACTGAGTAAGTCGATAAAAATAGTGTTGGACCTGAGAAAATCATGATCATGTTATGGTAGTTGACCTAGGTTATGTGTAATAAACTTGACTATATAGAGAAACATTATATTCTATGAAATGATACACCTATATTAGATTGTTTCATTTGATATAAAACTCTATATTTTAGTATAAATATAAATTCAATGGTAGTTAAAAAATGTATTAAGTCTCTTGAAAATATATTTATATCCTTGGGATATATTGAAAGGGAAAATTTATGATATTATTGTATTATATTATTGGAGATGTTGATTAATAGTGGTCATTTATCCAAAATACTAGAGAGGAAGAAGAAATATAATATATGGAATTGAGATCTTTTAAAGTAACATTCTTTGGAAATTATTTCCCTTGTGAGGAATAAAATGAAATGAAGAGATATTTCCTCAACTTAAATTAACAAAAAAGAATTAACTATTTTGGATAATGAGGATACCTTTACTAGAATAATGAGATATGATACATATTTCATATTAAATCTAGAGATAACGATTAACCATTTCTTTCATTTCTTTAAGCCAGACCTTTAAAGGGAACCAGTTTCTTAAAAAAAATTAACATATGATGAAATACTAATAAGTTCCATAAAAATAGAGAAGGAATTTTCTATATCATATATCTTCAAGGGAAGTCAATAGAATAAGGGATTTGTTTTTCACTAAACAAATAAAGTTTAAAAGAAGTATATGTGAATGAATAAATTTATATCATGTGAGAATTGTGGAAGGAAACATCTTAGAAGATGTTTTAAGGGAATGTGAGTTTATTACAACAGGAGATATAAGGATCATATAGAGAATGAATGCAATGGGAATAAAGAAAAAAATACACTCCCAAAATAGTAGAGAAATGTATAATTATTCACATTAATCAACCAAGCATCAATAGAACCTTCAATGGAAGATGTTTAGGGGAGAAGGCTAATCTTATGCGATCAATAGAACTAAAGATGAAGTTCCCAAAGATATGGTGAAAGTTACATTAATCAAATATTAAAATACATATGATGATATATTTTATTCTAGATATGAAAACCATTATATATCTTATATGATTACTAATAAAATTATATATTTATATATAATTATAAGAATATAATTTTTATTCAACACTCTAAGTGTATGTCTCACTTCACCAAGGATGTGTTATCCCTTTCTCATTATGTCAGATAAATGTTCCCTATATACAGACTTAATTATTATACATATGGTTGATTTTGATGTAATACATGGTATATATTGGATTTAAAAATATTATGAAAAAATTATTACAATGATAAGAAAATTATGATTCATGATGGGGTCGTATAGTTATTTGTATTTAGAGGTGAGACTTCATCATCTGAGTCATGTTTAGATCCACCTCCAATATCTCTTCTCAATGAGATTCTTGGGGAAGAAGGGTAGAACCAATATTTAGATGTGAAAAAGAAATCTTAAATTTTTTGATGTACCTATTGTATAGGAATACATTGATGTATTTCTCGAGGAAATACCTGGACATACACCAAAATGTGAAGTTTAGTTTTCTATTAATTTAATACCTAGTAAAAACCCCATATTAAATTCTATCTAATGTATGGAAACTATGTAATTATTGGAGATAAAAAAACTATAAGATTTATGTGATAAAGGATTTATACACCCTAGTTTTCCACCTTTTGGAGACACTATTCTGTTTGTTAATAAAAAATATAGATCTACGAGGCTATGAATTGATTATATATAAACATTGTTATATATAAAAATAACATGTTTCATTTTCCATGCATTGATGAATTGTTTGATTACCATTATAGAGCTTAATATTTTTAAAGATTGATCTTTATTCTAGGTATCATCAATTGTGGGTTAATAAGGAATATATTAAGAAGATATCATTTCAAATGAGGTATAGACATTATAACTTTAGAGTAATTCCATTTGGATTGACTAATACATCCTCTATTTTTATGGATCTAATGAAAATATTATTCATTGTATAAATTGATAATTATTGTGAGGTATTTATTAATGATATGATGTTGTAATTTAAAACCTGTGAGGATTATGAGGATCACTTATAGATCATTCTTGATACTCTTATAGAAAAATATTTATATGGACAATTTATAAAGTGTGAATTTTGGATTTATAGATTTTCATTTCTATGACATATTTTTTTAATGATGGAATCTCATTTGATCTTACAGTGTAAAAAATCATTCAATGAATGGCCTAAACAAACAATCCTAATAGAGGTACATAGTTTTATTGACTTTGTAGGTTACTATCAGTGATTTGTTTAGAAAAATCTTGATTGGATAACCCGTGAACAAAACTTATACATAAAGGGTTAAAGTTCACAAGGTCAATGGAATGAGAATAATTTTTTGAATAATTAAATAGGATATTGGTGAACAATCTAATTTTGACTCTACTATTGGGAAATGAGGGGTTTGTGATATATAGTGATGAATAAAAGGAAGGACTTGGTTGTATACTTTTATAAAAAGATAATGTTATATCATATCCATCAAGGCGGTTAAATTCTCAATAACAGAACTATCCAACTTATGATCTTGAGTTGAAATCCATAATATTTTCTTTGAAGATATAGAAACATTATCTATATGGTGAATTAAATGAGATATAAATACATTTATGTGTACTTTATTTCTCTCTATAAAAAAATCATACTTTTTATTATGAAATAAAGAGCTCAATATAGAGAAAAACGTTATTCCATGAGATTATCAAGGATTATTATTTTCAATAAATTATCATATATGGAAGGAAAATAATGTTTTGGTTGCATTATATTGGAAAGATCATGGATTATTAACCAAAATAAGGATTGATAGGTATCCCATGTTCATGGATTTAGTGAATATGGATATGGGAATTATTATAGAAGGGGAAAAATCACTACTTTATAAAATTATTTCCAAGACAAATTTATTAAAAAAAATTAAATATTCTCATCCTAATGATGATAAATTTTAAAATAAAATTAAAGTTCTGAATAACGGTAAGTTTTTAGAATTTTTATAATAATATGGCATTCTGAAATTTGGAAAGTGTGTATGTGTACCATATATACCTAATATGAACATATAATTATTAGATGATTCTTATAGATCATATTTCTCTATAAACCCTTTATAGAACCAAAATGTATATTGATTTGATTGAACTCTTTTTATAGGATAATATAAAGAAGGAAATTTCTCATTATGTATTAAGATGGTTGGTTTATCAAAAGGGGAAGGATGAGATATAATATCCTAGAGGTTTCATGAAATCTCTACCTATTACTATATTAAAATAACATGACATTAATTTATAGTTTTTCATTGAATTATCAAATAATTCTATAAATAATGATATAATATGGTTTATTATTGATTGAATTACCAAATCGGCACATTTCCTCAATATTATATAATATTTACCTCTTAAGGTCCTTGCAAAACTCTATATTAATGATGTTGTAAGACTTTATGGTGAACCTATTTCAATCATGTATAATCATGAATTAGAATTTATATAGAAATTCTAGAAAATTATTTAGAATGAAATGGATACCGATCTTCACTTGAGTACTTTCTATTATCCTCAAACTGATGGATAGTACAAAATTACTGTTAAAACATTATAATGCATCTGGATTTCATGATAACTTCACTTTCAAGGTATGTGGGATCAATATTTACCATTGAGGGAGTTTTCCTATAATAATAGATTTCATTCAAGTATTCAAATTGTTCCATATGAATCATTATATGGAAAGATATTTCATACTCCAACTTATTGGGATGAAGTTGTTAAATAAATTTTGTGGGCCAAGAACTTGTTGAGGATACAACGGTGAAGGTAAAGACTATTCAAATACATATTTAAGTAGCTCAAATAACACAAAATATTTATACTGATAACCAATGGAAAGATTTGGAATTTCAAGTGGGATATTATATTTTCTTAAAAGTACCACCAAGGAAGGATATTATAAGGTTTATTAAGAAAGGAAAACGTATCCCTGCATATATTGGGCCTTTTGAACTTTTGGAAAGATTTGGAATTATGTATTTTTATTTAAAAATGCCACTGAGTCTCTCTAAAGTTCATGATGTGATCCATGACTCATTATTAAGGAAGTACATACCAGACCTAGTACATGTGCTCACCTTTGAGGATATAGAATTGGAACCTGGTTTATATTATCATGAATAACATATCCAAATTCTCGATACTAGAAAACAAGTGTTAAGAAATTGGATGACTCGACTAGTAAAGGTACATTGGGTAAATCATAAGATAGAATAAGATATGTGGGACACTAAAAGAATTATGATGAAGAGAAAGAAAGATATGTTCATGGGAAGACATTATAAAAATTTTAAGGATGAAAATTTTTTAGGAGGGAAGAATTCAACACCCAAGTTTCGATTATAGTTATCTTTAATTTTTAAAGAAGAAGTGACATAATACTAATAGCTTTATTCAGGAATGCAATCAAAACCTAAATTATAAAATTTTCTTAATTTAATTTTCTTAATTTTTTTATTTTTTAAATAAACATATCTACATTATCTAAGGTTAAAATTATGGTATATTTCTAAAATGATTTATTTTTCAATGAATAGTAAAAATAAGGTTTTTTCGAATACAATAATTTATTTTCATTAAATAAAGTAATTTTAAAGTAAAAAATTATTATGGATTTGTTCTTAAAGTAATATTTTATGCATTTTATTTATAATTATATAATTTTAATCGACAATTTTAAATATTTTGATATAAGTTAACTTTTATTCTCAAAAACAAATTTTTCCAAAAAACTATTTTTTTTTGCATTTTAAACATTTATATTAAAACTAATTTCTACCAATTGTATACAAAAAATCGTCAGAAATGGATTCCATATTTGGAATCAGTATATTCAAATTTTCTAAATAATTTCATTTTATTTTTAGGAACCATGAATAGTAAATATAGTGAAAATTTTCACATCGATAAAGGAAAATCTGGTATTTAAGTTTCAAAATAATCTCATAAGAAATTAAAAAAAACACATGAATTTATTGAATTTGATGGGATTAATTTTTCCATATCAATCCAAAATTAGAATATATGGAATTTTGGATCCAAGTTATCTTAGTAATTACATTTATAATATTTTAAGTAAATAAAATTCCAAAATTTCTCTCTCTTGCTTTTAATTTTTTTATATGTTCGTATAAGGTTAAAAATATGTTATGAATGTATCTAAAGGTTTATTTTAAACATAATTAATTTATTTTTATCATATTAATTTATTTCTAATTTATAGTGGTTGAATAATTTTCTTAAATTCTTTTGCAAAGTCGACACAATATTTATTCAATTAATTGAAAAATAAAATAAATGATTTTTAAATTATTAAAAGTATTATAATTTGGATAATTTTTTTTAAATTTTATTTTTTAGATAACTATAACATATTTTTTTGTTTCAAATATTTATAGTTGAATTATTTTTATAACATGGTGTTTTCAATGTCATGTTAAATGAATAATTATAAAAATTAGATTAATGATATTTTATAATAATTTATATGTTATTAAATTATGTAAAATTCATAAAATAATATATTCATCCAATATAATGTGATATTATTTTATTAGATTACTTATACACATATTCATATTATATTCACATTATATCAATTTTAATCCATTTTTATATGAAAAATAATTTATATTAATTTAATACTTTAATAAATTTCAAGAATGTCCCTCCCCTCACTAATAAAAGGACACCCCTTCTCTCTTTACTGTACCCAAATTCGAGAAATATATCTATAAAAACCCATAAAATCTTATCTTATCACTATCCTTATCCATGTTTTATATGTTCTGGTATTTCTAAAATACAAATTCTATGTCTCTTAAGAAGAGATATATAAGAATTTTATCAAAAAAATGGTGATCATATTTACCAACTCATTAAAATTTTGTTCTTATTATACCACTACGGGAAAAATGGTTAATAGCGACGGGATATTTGTGACGGGAATTATTCCCGTCGCAAATACCTTTCGCAAAGGAGTATTTGCGATGGGCAACTATTCTCGTCGCAAATAATCTGTTATTTGCGACGGGTAAAAAAACTCGTCGCAAATAGTTTGGCGTGAAATGCGCGCCAAACCGCGCGAAGTTTATTTGCGACGGGGATAGAACCCCGTCGCAACTATCCAGCGGCGGTTAAAGACTATTTGCGACGGGCCTGCAGACCCATCGCAAATACCCCGGTGGCAGGGGATATTTGCGGCGGGACCCGTTGCAAATAACCGTTTTAATGCCGCCCATAATTAAATGCGGTTAGGGTTATTTGCGACGGGGTTCTATCCCCGTCGCAACTAACCGACGACGGTTAAAGGCTAGTTGCGATGGGCCTATAGACCCGTCGCAAATAACCGTTTTAATGCCACCAATAATTAAATGCGGTCAGGGTTATTTGCGACGGGGCCCGTCGCAAAAACCGTTATTTGTGACGGCAAACCCGTCGCAAAAAAACCCGTCGCAATTAATCCAACCTATAAATACTGACAACCATTACAATTTCTTCACTCTCAACTCTCAACTCTCAACCGTTCCAATTTTTTCACTCTGAAATTTTTACGACTTTCAGTTGTAAATTTTTTTTTCCGACTTCGAGGATTCAGTTGGTGGTGTTCTACAATTACAACGACTCGACATTGACATCAAGTTTAACGTTTTTATCTGAATTTTAATTTAATTTTTATTTTATTTATTATATTTATTTACTTTAAATTTTTAGAATTTTTTTTTGATTTCTAATTAGAAATAATTATGAATAAGTATTAATAATTAATAGTAATTAGAGACAATTAAACACTAACTAATTTAAAATAGTTAGTTGTAATTACAATTAATTAGCAGTAATTATGAAAAATTAAAATTAATTTGAATTAATGAATAATTATTAGAAATAATTAACATTAATTGGTAATAATTTATAATAATTACCAATAATTAGTAATAATTACTAATAATTAGTAATAATTAATAATAATTCTCAATATTCAATAATTACTAATATTTGTGAACATTGTTTCCAATAATTACCAATATTTACCAATAATTGCAAATAATTGTCAATATTTACCAATAATTAGGAATAATTACCACTAATTAAGAATAATTATCAATAATTAGGAATAATTACCAATAATTAGGAATAATTAGCAATAATTAGGAATAATTACGAATAATTAGGAATAATTACCAATAATTAGGAATAATTACCAATAATTAGGAATAATTACCAATAATTAGGAATAATTACCAATAATTAGGAATAATTACCAATAATTAGGAATAATTACCAATAATTAGTAATGATTCGTAATGATTAACAATAATTAGGAATAATTACCAATAATTACCAATAATTACCAATAATTAGTAATAATTTCCAATAATTAGTAATAATTACCAATAATTAGTAATAATATCCAATAATTAGTAATAAATTGTAATAATTAGGAATAATTACCAATAATTAGGAATAATTAGTAATAATTAGTAATAATTGGTAATAATTATCACTAATTACCAATAATTAGTAATAATTACCAATAATTATTAATAATTAGAAATAATTACCAATAATTACCAATAATTATTAATAATTAGTAATAATTACCAATAATTAGTAATAATTAGTAATAATTACCAATAATTCGTAATAATTAGTAATAATTACCAATAATTACCAATAATTAGTAATAATTAGTAATAATTATCAATAATTAGTAATAATTACCAATAATTTGTAATAATTACCAATAATTAGTAATAATTAGTAATAATTACCAATAATTACCAATAATTACTAGTAATTAGTAATAATTGCCAATAATTAGTAATAATTACCAATAATTAGTAATAATTACCAATAATTAGTAATAATTAGAAATAATAACCAATAATTACCATTAATTAGAAATAATTACCAATAATTACCATTAATTAGTAATAATTACCAATAATTACCAATAATTACTAATAATTGGTAATAATTTCCAATAATTACCAATAATTACCAGTAATTAGTAATAATTATCAATAATTGGTAATAATTACTAATAATTACAAGTAATTACCAATAATTATTAATAATTAGTAATAATTAGTAATAATTAGTAATAATTCGTCATAATTAGTAATAATTGCCAATAATTAGTAATAATTACCAATAATTACCAATAATTACAAATAATTACAAATAATTAGTAATAATTAGTAATAATTAGTAATAATTAGTAATAATTAGTAATAATTAGTAATAATTAGTAATAATTAGTAATAATTAGTAATAATTAGTAATAATTAGTAATAATTAGTAATAATTAGTAATAAATAGTAATAATTAATAATAATTAGTAATAATTAGTAATAATTAGTAATAATTTGAAATAATTAGTAATAATTAGTAATAATTAGTAATAATTAGTAATAATTAGTAATAATTTGTAATAATTAGTAATAATTTGTAATAATTAGTAATAATTAGTAATAATTTCCAATAAATAGTAATAATTAACAATAACTAGTAATAATGACCAATAACTAGTAATAATTACCAATAACTAGTAATAATTACCAATAACTAGTAATAATTTCTAATAACTAGTAATAATTACCAATAACTACCACTAATTACCAATAACTACCAATAATTGCCAATAACTACCAATATTACCAATAAATACAAATAATTACCAATAATTAGGAATAATTACCAATAATTAGGAATAATTACCAATAATTAGGAGTAATTACCAATAATTAGGAATAATTACCAATAATTAAGAATAATTACCAATAATTACCAATAATTACCAATAATTAGGAATAATTACCAATAATTACCAATAATTAGGAATAATTACCAATAATTAGGAATAATTACCAATAATTAGGAATAATTACTAATAATTAGGAATAATTACCAATAATAAGGAATAATTACCAATAATTAGGAATAATAACATTATTACATTATTAGTATATTTTATTATTAATATTAAAATAATATAATTTTCTATATTATATAAAATTCTCCTTTCATCTGTGTGTTTTCTGTCTCCACATTTAATATTTGCATATGGAGGTAGAAAACACACAAATGAAAGGAGAATTGTATATAATATTGAAAATTATATTATTTTAATATTAATAATAAAATATACTAGTAATGTAATAATGTTATTATTCCTAATTATTGGTAATTATTCCTAATTATTGGTAATTATATGAATAAGTACCAATAATAAGGAATAATTACCAATAATTACCAATAATTATGAATAATTACCAATAATTAGGAATAATTACCAATAATTAGGAATAATTACCAATAATTAGGAATAATTACCAATAATTAGGAATAATTACCAATAATTAGGAATAATAACATTATTACATTATTATTATATTTTATTATTAATATTAAAAAAATACAATTTTCTATATTATATACAATTCTCCTTTCATCTATGTGTTTTCTGTCTCCACATGTAATATTTGCATTCTTTTTCAAAATTATCAACCTACTCACCAATGAAGAGGTGAAAGTGAATGCAAATATTACTTGTGGAGACAGAATGTTAAACACACAGATGAAAGGAGAATTGTATATAATATAGAAAATTATATTATTTTAATATTAATAATAAAATATACTAATAATGTAATAATGTTATTATTATATAATTAATATTTATGAAAAAATAATATTAGTATTATTAAAATAATAAAAAAATTATATAATATTAAAATTATCAATATTTGTAATAGGTTTTGCTTTATTCTCAACATATTCAATTCTTAAAGGGTCAATTTTTAGGTCTATCTCAATAAAAATTTTGCGTCAGTCGTGTGTGATGTAAACTCTATAATTATCCTTGCTTGAGTGTTTTTTCTAACAAATTATTCAAAACCAGTAATGATTTTATATTTTATAGAAAAATATAGAACAACGAGGTCATCAACAATCATTATTAGAAGATCGTATATGGATAAATCAACGTAGAAATCCAAACGGTTCTGGTTTAAATCCAGTATATATAGAGGGTGTGGAGACTTTTTTATCATTTGCGGTATCAAATACAGAATTTATTTCAGAAGGCAAAATAAAATGCCCTTATAGAAAATGTGAATTGAGAATGTTTGACACGTTTGAAAAAGTGGGGGGACATATCTTGTGTTTTGGTTTTCAACCAAATTATGTTTTTTGGTATCAATACGGTGAACGCAGTTCCAGAACAGGTGATACCAACTTGAATCCAGATCCATCCCGATTTCAAGATTTAGTACATGATGTTGCAAGTTCATCTGTTCAACAAACAGAAACTCCGGCTGATATAGCTTCAAATCCCGAGTTGACACCGTCTGAATTTTATGAGTTGTTGAGGTCTGCTGAGGATGCATTATATCCTGGCTACAAGATGAGAAAATTAGAAGCAATTGCAAAATTTATGGCTATCAAATCAGATAATGGAATGTCAAACACCTGTTTTGACCATATATTTTCTTTTCTTAAAACACTGTTACCCGAAGGAAATTTTTTTCTTGCAAATTACTATGAGAGTAAGAGGCTAGTTCGAAATTTGGGACTTACTTGTCAGAAGATTCATGCATGTTCAAATGACTGTATTTTATATTCTAGGGAAAATGAGTCGTTGGATAGTTGTCCCACATGTGGGCAACTGAGATATAAAGAAGGGAAACATAAGAAGTCTGGTTTGATTTCTATAAAACAGTTGAGATATTTTCCGCTTACATCCAGACTTCAGCGTTTATTCATGTCTAAGAATACAACGACAATGATTTCATGGCATAAAGCGAATATTTCAACCGATAAAAGCTTGAATCATCCAGCCGATGGTGATTCATGGAAACATTTTGATAGAGTGCATCCATCCTTTGCTTTAGAAGCAAGAAATGTTCGACTGTGCCTTTCCACTAATGGTTTCTGTCCATTCGGATCTTATGGTAGTCAATATTCATGTTGGCCTGTTTTTTTAACTCCGTACAATTTACCTCCATGGATGTTGATGAAGGAGCCATATATCTTTTTGACTTTACTAATTCCAGGACATCCGAAGAAGAATATTGATGTTTATTTGAAACCATTGATTGATGAATTAAGTTTATTGTGGAGTACTGGTGTTAATACATATGATGTTGTTACGAAATAGAATTTCATACTGAGAGCAGCATTGATGTGGACAATTAGTGACTTCCCGGCTTATGGGATGTTATCTGGCTAGAGTACACATAGTCAGAAATCATGTCCTTACTGTATGGAAGAGAACAAAGCATTTATGCTCATTCATAGAAAGAAACCTTGTTATTTTGACTGTCATCACAGATTTCTTCAAGCTGATCATCCTTTTCACAGAAACAGATCTAATTTCAGAAAATGAACAGTTAAAAGGGATGGACCTCCAAAAATGCTATCAGGTTCGGAGTTAAAATCAGTTGTATTTTCATTACCTCCCATCACTTTTGGTCCCACAATAAACCAACAGAAGATTTCTGGTTTTGGGAAAGAACACAATTGGATTAAACGTAGCATATTTTGGGATTTTCCATATTGGTCTGATTTGTTGGTTTGTCACATGTTGGATGTCATGCATATTGAGAAGAACTGTTTTGATAATTTATTTCATACAGTTTTGGATATGCTAGGAAAGAGAAAATACAATGTAAATGCACGTTTAGATCTTGCCCAAATTTGCAGGTGTCCAGAACTGGAACTGTTTGAGAATTTCAGAACAGAAAGGTTACTGAAACCAAAAGCAGCTTATACACCGTCTAAAAAAAACTGATTATTATTTTGTCAGTGGATTGAAAATTTGAGACTTCCAGATGGTTGTGCTTCCAATTTGGGTAGATGTGTAAAGAATGGTCATATTACTGGATTAAAAAGTCATGATTGTCATGTTATAATGGAAAGACTTCTACACATTGGATTAAGAGGTCTGTTGAATTCTCTGATTTGGGATTCCATAACAGACATGTCTCATTTTTTTCAGGAAATTTGTGCGGCTATAGTAGATTATGATGCTCTATGAAAACATGAAGAAGATGTTGTTGTAATTATATGTAAACTGGAAAAAAATATTTCTGCCGTCTTTTTTCGACTCAATGGAACATTTGATGTTACATTTTCCATATGAAGCCAAATGTGGAGGTCCAGTATAGTTTTGATGGATGTACCCATTTGAAAGTTGCATGAAAAAATTGAAAAGAAAAGTACGTAACAAAGCATCTGTTGAAGGATCTATTGCAGAAGATTATTTGCAAGATGAAATATCTTTTTTCTGCTCCCATTATTTTAAATCTGAGTATCCTTCAAAACACAACCAAATGGGATGGAATGAGAGGAATATTGATGAAATCAACAATCAATTATCTGTTTTCAACCAGCCAGAGCTTGGTTTTGGTGAAGTTTATGAACACTGGCTTTCGGATGATGAACATCACAGAGCTCATATGTATGTTCTGCTCAACGGTGAACAGATGACATCAGTTGTACTGTAAGTGTTTATATCACTTATTCTATCATTTATGTTACAGTAAATAACTTTGTTTTTCATAGGTTGTATGATAATCATATCAAGAAACAAATTCCACAAATTACAGCAGCTGCTCTCAAAGAACGCCGACAGAAAAATTTCCCTCAGTGGTCTCAAAAACTGGTAACATAAATTATTTATCTTTTAGCAACTCATTCAATGTATAGTTTACTATATTGATAATTAGTTCAAAAATTTTTAGGTGTCTCGATATGCTGATAAAATTGACAAACGGCTGTGTATATTGAGTAACCCACCTTCCAAACTTTTTAAAACTTATAATGCATATGTGGTGAATGGATTTCGATTTCACACACATGCATATGGGGAATAAAAAAACAATGAATAGTGGAGTTAGCTTGAGAGGATCTCATCATCGAGAAAATGAAGTTGAATTTTATGGCATAATTGATGAAATCCTTGAACTCTGTTATCTTGGACAACATTACATAACCATGTTCAAATGTCGGTGGTTGGATACAAAGAGAGGCGTGCATGTTCATCCGACTCATGAAATCATCAATATTAAATTTAAAAGTGTTCTCGATGTAAATGAACCATTCTTATTGGATCAACAGGCACATCAAGTTTATTACGCAACGTACTGTGCTACATCAAGAGACTTGACTGATTGGTGGAGTATAATAAAAATCAAAATTCGAGACAATCAGTTTCGTCAAAGTGAATGTGCTTTCACTGATGTGCAAAGAATTTAAGTTTTTCAAGAGAGTACTCAAAATCAATCTTTTTTACAAAGAGACATGGGTATCGATGAAGACACCCCAAATTTAAGATTCGGTGATGAAGATGATGTTAATGATGTCACATATGAATTTGAAATGGTAAGAGATGAAGCAACTGTAACTCGAATGGATATCGATGATGTTGAGGAGGAATATGAAGATGACATTGACATATATGAAAATGATGATGAAGATGAACACTGATAGAATTCCATGGTAGTTATATAGAATCATAACTAACATAAATGTATATATAATAGTAATTATCAATTATTTTCTAACAACATTAACATTTTCTGTTTCATATGGACGACGACACATTTCATGAGTTGGCGGATGCTGACCTGCCTTTCGATGCGGATGAGTTGCTGGCAGATGACCCTCAGCCTGCAGGCGCTCCAGGGAGTACGCGGAGGGGGCGCGATCTTGCACGATTGATGATTCCTGACCCCTTCCCCGAGCGACGTCCACGTCTTGGGTTTGATCCACGCACACGGAGGTGTAATTACCTGTGTGATAACCTGTGGATTTGACTAAGATTTCATTAATCTATTCACATAATAAATGTTTATTATTTTTACAGTTTTCCGCATATAGCAGTCGGACAGGGCAGCGCTATTTTGCGCAACTATTTCTCTCAGCCTTAGACCACATGGGAGAAGATTCCCATTGATGTGTAGCAGACCATGTTCGGCCATTGGTTGGTACGTACGTAAATAAATAATTTTTATTTTGAAAATTATTTCATTTCTAACTTGATATTTTGATTTATTTGTAGGGTTTATGGTATCCGATCGAGGATACCATGCATGACTCCATCCACGAGGCATGGGAGGTGGCCATGTGTGATCGCTTTCGTCGGTTTTTGTACAATTTAAGAAAAGGTGCCACGAAGAAAGCAGGAGTGTCAGTTTTTGACGAGTCATGTAGAGCACACCGACCAGAGTACATTTCATCCCATGTATGGGATGGATTATGTGCGCACTAGTTGAGTGATGCCTTTCAGAGGAGATCATCGGTGGGGAGGCGGAATCGGGGGAGACAGGAGGTGAATCATCGAGCTGGGAGTCGTACTTTCAGTACTCATAGACAACATCTGGTACGTACATTATTTATAAATATTTTATATAACTATAAATATTAACAGTTTATTTTTTATTCTTATAGGCTGTCGAGCACCCCGATATTACGGAGTACGACGTATATCGGAGGATGTATAGTGATCCTGCTACTGGGGAGCTCAGAGGTGATTGTCAGCGTCACATTGTGGTCAGTATTTTTTTTTCAAGTTTAAAAATTAACTGCATATAATATATTCACAATTTTAATTATAAATTGCAACTACAGGAGTCATATGAGGCCGTAGCGTCACAGACCCGACCTGAGAGTCAAGCCGAGTCATCAGATCAGACCACTGGCCGTCATTTTGATGAGGCGGCATGGATGCAGGCCACCCAGTATGCCTTCGAGAAGGGCCGGGTAGTTGGTATCAGCTCTCGACTGACTCCCAGAGATTATTATGGCAGTGCTGCGATGTCGGCGTCCAGCTCGAGAGGAGCTCGTGCATCTTCTTCTGCTACACAGTATGAGGATCAGTTGCGATCTCAGACTACACTGATAGAGAGTCTCCCACAAGAGCAGGAGTAGATGCGTCAGCAGCAGCAACAGCATGAGGAGGAGCGTCGACGCCAGCAGCAGCTGTACGAGGAGTAGATGAGTCAGTGGTAGCAGCAGCATCCGAAGCAGATGGAGTACATGCGCCGACTCACTTATGCTTTAGGGATGGAGTTTCCCCCACCATCATTTGCAGATCCACCCTCCCCCTCCCCCCTCCTTCAGATTAGAGTTTGTTTTTATGTTATAAAGTTTGTTAAATCAAAATATAATTTTTTTTTCTATTCGTAGTTTCTGTCTCATTATAAAATATTAATAATATTATATTTTGAAATAAAAATATTAATATGAATAATAATATTATTTATATTATATAATATTATATTATATATATATATTAAAATTTTATAATATTATAATTTAATTACATTTTTTTGTAATATTAGAATTATTTTAATATTTGAATGTAAAATAATTATATTATTTTTATATTAATTAAAATAACTTATTAATATTTTTTTTATTTATGAATTATAATTCTAATATTATTATATTAATTTAAATCATTTATTAATATTATATTATTTTTTATTTTTGAATTATAATTCTATTATTATTATATTAATTAAAATAATTTATTAATAATTTATTATTTTTATTTGTGAATTATAATTCTATTATTATATTAATTAAAATCATTTATTGATATTTTATTATTTATAATTTTTGAATTATAATTCTATTATTATTATATTAATTAAAATAATTTATTAATAATTTATTATTTTTATTTTTGAATTATAATTCTATTATTATATTAATTAAAATCATTTATTAATATTTTTTTATTTTTGAATTATAATTGGATTATTATTATATTAATTAAAATAATTTTTTAATAATTTTTTTTTATTTTTTATAGTATTTGCGACGGGATACTATGCCCGTCGCAAATATCATTATTATTATATTCATTAAAATAATTTTTTAATTTTTTTTTAATTTTTTTTAAAAAATACTAATTTCGACGGGCCCATCGCAAATACGATTTTAAAAAGTTTTCACAAATATACGGACTAATATTTGCAACGGGAAGAATCTCCGTCGCAAATAATACCTTTCGCGACGGGCCCGTCACAAATAATTGTTGTTGCGACGCCGTTTTCCGCGACGGGCTATTTGCGACGGGCCCCCGTCACAAAATCCTATTAGCGACGGGATCCCGACGCAAATGCCCCATCGCAAATGCCATTATTTCAAGTAGTGTATGTGTTTTAAATATTTTATACCCTTTTATAAAATAATAACTAAATCATAATAAATAAACTCATTTTTTATTATCACTATAGTAAAACTATTTTCCACTTATTCTATCCATTAGAAAGGAAACACATCGCTCGTGTATATGTACAATTATCTTCTCCACAGAGTGGTGCAATTCATTTTTCATCATCATTCTACTAAAATGGTTATAACGATGGAATTAATATTTTTATATGATATTTATGAAATAATTATTTTTTTTTGAATTATAATATTATGTTGATCATCTTATCTTCTAATATATTGGAAAACGATAGCATCGCTCGTGTGTACGCGTGGACTACCAACTCCATGAAGCGATGTTATCCATTTTTTATTTCTTCCTTACATGGATGGTAATAAAGACCAATTTAATAAATATATATGATATTTAAATCATTATTAAATTTTTTGATATGATTAAAGAATAATAAAATTATAGGGACTAGAACTTCTGTTAAAAAACATGGAAGAGAAAATAAAGCAGTTAACATCTGAAATAATAATAATAATGAAATATTATAAATGAACAAATGATAAGATGTCATAATAGGACAATATATGTTATTATTATAGTTCTAGTATAAATTAAAAACATTTTTAAAATGATAATATATGAGGTTAAAAAAAATTCAACTAATTAGAAATCCAAGGTAAATGATTTTTTCTCCATTTCTACCACATTGAGACATACTTGGTATTATGCACATATTAGATTTTATTTAGTGTATATACTACCCCTTTTATGTATTTAACTTCAATATATATTTATTCATTGTTATCAAATTTTTAGTTAATGTTTATTCCTTTAGAGGATTACAATTTAAACGTTACCAAATATGTAAGAATTCACATTACAAAATTATTTTTATAAGATTACACATATTTTTTCCTAGATGAATCTTATAATCTATCCTTCATAAACTCAAATTATTTTCTTATAATCAGTATATTTAATGATATTATATATTCATTAACGTATTTTCCACTCTTTATAACATTAATTAATAAAATAAATATATAAAAGAAAATTTGGCATTATTTCCCTTTTGATCGGGTATATTTTTCTTCCACACACATATTTTTTAAATAGTTTTTGGAAAGAACTTTCCTTTACTCAAATAATACATTATGAAATTTTTTATTTATCCTTGAATTTTTAAAATATTTTAAATGAATATTTATTATTTTCTGTTAAAGTTCCATTTTAACTTTCTTTACAAAAAACAAAAAGGAATTTTCTTAATGTATATAGCATTAACGAATTTTTCGTCCATGATAACAGTTTTATGATCATAGATGTTTCTATATGTTTCTAAATATTTTATAAGGAAAAAAATTTAATGGATGGTTATTTTAATATTTATATTCCATTTTATTTATTTATCTAATGGGAATTATTTTATTATAAAACATGCATTCCCAATGTATTAATGGTCATATTTTATCCCTTACTAATTTTTTCGTCTTTAACTTTATCTTTAAACATTCACTTTATTATGTTCAATTTTTATAGAAAATTATATTTCTTTTAAATATCCATATTATTTTTATTACGAATGTTATTATTTCCTAAATTATATACCATTTTTTCATATAGTGTTTAACTTTTAATGTTTTTTGGTTGATTGGGGAAACATTGATATTTCATGTTATTTATTAAATACATAAATTTATTGATAAGTCATATTCTTTATGAATTAAATTTATCTTTAAATATATGAGGATTGAATTGGACATGCAGTTATGGGTGGGGACTAGAATTATATATCCCCTTGATGCATTGATAGGTCTCATGAGACAAACTAGTTGGTAAAACTTATTAAATGGGTTTTTTGGTGTATGTCTACCAATAGTTCAAATTGTACTAGAACAATTCCTTGGAGATGAAGATATAATGATGTGTGGGATCATAAAATCCAAAATTAATCATTTCTTTAATTTATAATTCATTTATCATTATCCATGAGATTATTTCATTTTATATTGACCATGTAATCATTTTTTTCTCTAGTGATTAATTAAGTGGTATGTTTTTATAGCTATTTACCTTTCCATATTGATTATGCATTATTTACTCATAACATATATTTTTGTACTTAACCCTTAAAGAGAATTTTATCTCTCCCTTATTTTGTTCCATTCCTAAGGATATTAAGAAGAAATATTTAAATGATTTTCATGGATTCTAAGAATTTTCTTTTTTAATGTTTTATATATTATTTATAATATAAATTGGAATCATGTCTGCGTATTGTTCTTCAAGACTGCTATATTGATCAGTTATTCAATTTTTTATCCCTTGTATCTTATATAAATCTAATAAATTATACACCAAATTTGGGTTACTACAGTTGGGGTTGTCACATAAGATATCAACTTCCATTGAATAATAGAACGGAAAATCCTTCATTGAATTATTCTTTAATGAAATATCAGTTGTGATACATGTAACATATCTTACCTTGTCATGAGAATATATCATTTTTAGTTTTCATTTATACATCAATGAATGTAACTCATGATATGAATTAATAATAATCTTAAAGTCTAAAAACAATCCACAAATATGAACATCCACTAACACATATAAATATGGATTTATTTATAGTGGTTCAAGTTCTCATAATATCCTCTCTTGATGTTTTACAAGGATGAACTTTTTGAGTGGATGTATCAATGTCATATGATCCCCTTACCCTTGATATCCTATATAATTCATGTTCTGATATATGATACTCTCTAAACACATAAAGTGTATTTAAGAATACATTTTAAGAATTTATAGGTTCTCATAATAGTAGGGAATAGATATGGACTTTCAGTTTGATAGGTACCCTTATAATGTTATCACATACAATTTCATGATAAGAATAATCATGATATAAAAAGAACATTATTAATATTCAAAATAATGAATAAAGGTAATCTTTTTGTATATAGAAGTTGGTTATAGGGTACCAAATAAACAAGACTCTCACTTTCATTAGATACAACTATTAACAACCCTCAGTCTACTAGCTCTCACGATATGTTCATGATTATACTATGAATTGGAGTTATTCAGGTTTTCCACCATGTTCTCTTAGTTAGAAACTATACTCACCATGACCACACTCCTCTAAGAAAAATCCATGAATAGGTAATGCTTCCAAAGAATATAAATTATCAGTTGATGTGTCCTTAGCTCTTTTATGAGAGACACCACTATAGTATTATCATAATATAATGTGATTGGATATTTACTATTAGGAAATACATCAAGATATTTGATAAAGTTGTGTATCCACACCACTTCCTTGGAAACATCAGATGATACAATATACTTGGATTCTATTATAGAATCATCAACAACTAGCTGGTTTGAACTATTCTATCTCACAACTACCACTTTGAGATTAAATACATATCATGAGTGTGATTTCAGATCATTATGATATATTTTTAAGCTAACATATTTATATTCCTTGTTGAATTTCTCTTTATCTTCTTTGTATACCAAGAAAATATCCTTTGTAAACCTTAGATGTTAAAGGATGTCTTTATTTATGGTCTAATATTATTCTCCAAGATCATCTTAATATTTTTTACCATGTTAAATGAATATAAAACATTAATTTGGGTATATAACATGCAATACATGATCAATTATATCACAAAATCATATCATATCCTACTCATCCTCTCTCTCACTCTCCAATTGTGTTTGGGGACACATTATCTTTGAGAGATAAACACCATGTAACACTTGAACCAATCCACTCTTAGATTTTTCCATAATAAATCTCTTTAGTATATAGTCAATGCATGTATCATGACTTTTCCCAGGTATTCTCTTTGGTTTATCACAAATGATCATGATCCCAAGGATGTAGGTTGTTTCACCTAATTAATTCATGAAGAAACATTTTTCCAAACATTCCTTAACTAAAAATAAGACCCATATTTTATATCCAATTAGTAATATTTCATCAATATATACTACTATGAAAATGAATGAACTCCCAGTAAATCTCTTGTAGACACATGGATAATGTTATTTCTTTATGAAAAGAAATTATCTTATGGATTCATATAACTGAATAATCCATGCCCCAGATGCTTGCATCAATCCATAAATAGATCTCCATGGACTTCATAAATTTCTAACATTACCTTGAGTCACAAACTTATTTGGTTGTATTATATAGATATCTTCTTCACGGTTTCCATTAAAGAAATATGTTTTGAAATCCATCTACCAAATATCATAGTCATGAAAAGGTTTTATCCCATGAAAAAATATGATGTATTAAACAAGGAAACATTAGAAAAAATCTCATCATAGTATATGCCTTCATGTATTTTAAACCCTTTATAAAATATTAACAATTTATAGGAACTTATGTAACCTCCTAGATACAATTTTCTCTTAAATAACCATTTTTACCCAATATGATTTACATCAATTTTTAGATCAACTAGAACTCATACTTGGTGACTTTAAAACTTCATATTTTGATTTCTCTAACCTCTTTGGTTCGTCTAAACTATACTTGTGTCTCCGGAACAACATCTTCTATAGGAATAGGGATAATTTTTTCTTTACCAACTCTTATCTATCTTGAGCACCAAATTTTTTGAATTTAATCTTTCTCCCACTATCTATTTCATATATTTTCCTTTCCTAAAGAAATATTCCTTGTCTTTACCCAATTAATTTCTTATTTGATGATTTGTATAGGAAAAATCTTCTTGTTTCCTTGGGGTATCCAATAAAGATACACCTTATTCCCTAAGGAGTTAGTTTTTTTATTTATGGAATCAACAAATTCTTAAAAACCCCATACATGAGTATACAATAACATAGATTTCATTCTATACATTAATGTTTAAGGTATTCCATTTCTATCCTTAGTTGAAAGATATTTTAGTATATATGTTTCAACTTATGACACATATCTCCAAAAAGATTATAGAATATCTAAATGTCTCATCACCAACCTTACCTTTCTAATAAAGGTATGATTCCTCCTTTCACTAACATTATTCCACTATGCTATATAATTAGGAGTCAGTTGATATAGAATCCCAAACATCAATAAATAATCAATGAGCTATTGGTTATGATACTCACCACCTTGAGTATATCAAATGTTCATTGTCTTCATACCAAGTTGATTCCCAAGTTTGTTCTTTAATTATTTGAATTTGTCAAAGGATTAAAACGTATTTCTCATTAATAATACATAGCATCTCTAATCATGTCATCGATAAGGGTAATTAAGCCAGAGTAACAATCTATAGATTCTACAAGAAAAGGTCTACACACATCAGTGTGTACCTATCCTAGAATCTCTATGGCCCTTTAACCCTGTATAAAAAAAGTGATTTGTTCATACTTACTTGTAAACAATAATAAAAACTATCAAGTTTTTGTAGTTCAAAATAATTTAAATAATCATCTTGATTGAGATTTCCTGATTACTAATTTTTTACATGACCAAGTCAGTGATGGTATTACTCAGTGTGATATGATCCATGAAAAAATTACTCATTACAAATTGTCAATGCTTTATTTTTATAATCTAATACAATAAAAACATTATTTAAATGTTTAATATCATGATATATGTTGTCTTTATAAAGGATTAAAATATTCATTAGCCTTCCTTTTTTATTTTGGGATGAATGATGGCTTGGAATAAATTTCATAAATTTGGAAATTATTTTAAGTTTCTTTTATAATTTGTAAATTGTTTTTACAATGTTTAGGGAAATAACTTCAAAATTATAAAGGTTTATTGAAAAACTATTTTGGATGTTTTTAAATTGATTCAAATATTTTTGGAAGTGTTTTCGAATTTTTCAAAGTGATTATAAATCCTTTATTAATTACTTATAACTTTATAGAAATAGAAATTGAATATTTATAAGGTTATTTCTACCATTACACATAGAAATGATTCCATGTATAGATAACACTAATTTTTATAATCTTTTTTAAGGGTAGTAATTCATTTATGAATCCTATGTAAGGGATAACCCTTGGTTTCTTAAGTTTCAAAGGTAATCATTTGCTACATAAGGCTAAGTATAACCTCATGTAATGATAGTTACATGTTTCCAATTCCCGTATAGGGGTTACCCAAATTTTATAAGGGTTTGTGTAAAGGTAAGCTGAGCTCCCTCATCTTGTGTAAAGTTAGGTTCTTACCTGTGAAATGGTAAGTGATTCTATCCTTCTTCACCTGAGGGTATGTTCAAAGTTATTTAAGGGTAGTGGATGTTTTTATAAACTGTGAAAAAGGCCCAACCTAGCTCACGTAGGGGTTTATTTGGTTTTTCAATACCTACATAAGGGTACCCTCTACTAACGTAAATGTAAAGTCTTGCCTGCATAATAGTACCATCAAACTTCCAAATCTTGAATAAAGGTAACCAGTTGTTTAAGGATACAGAAAATTACCCTTACATACCACATGCCACCTGCATATGGGCAGTATAAATTATTTAAAAACTTCATATTTCACTTCTTAAAACACCTGTAACACATTTTTCTACATAATCAATGGAATTAAATCAATAAATTGTTGTTTTTTTCCTAGTTAACAATTTTAAATTAAATTCTTGACTTTCCTTCAATATAAAATATTAAAATAAACTTTTTTATAGAAATAGTTTTAACATAAAGTTTAATATGAATTAAATTTAAATGTGAGACTATGTTTATTTATTCTAAAATAATATATATACCCCTTTGACTCTTTCTTCATTCTCAAGTCCATATGATCTAAAATCCTCTGATGGAGTCTTCAAAATCCATTTATAGTTTAACGGACCGTCTCCCTCGCATGTCATGCTTTTTTTATAAGATGAAGGATTCCCTATATCTCTATCCTTTATTTTAGGTGAATCAAATTTTAGGAGAAAACACCATGTAAGGGATCTATGAATTCTCCTTATTTTTTATACTACGAATGATTCAAATTATCATGTTTTAGACTCATTTTTTTAAATGGTTTTTATTAACTATAATAATGTAAAAATATATAAAATAATTTCAAGATGAATAAATATATGGTAACATTGAAATAAAAAATGAGGATAAATTTCATGTTCAATAGTTATATTAATGAAATAATTTTATTTTTAGAATTTTAGATGGAATACTATATTATAATATATAGATTAAAAAATATTAACATGAAATGAATATGGTTAAATTTTGATGATAATTTATCCATTAATTATTAAGGAAAGAAAGAATTATCTGATATAGAAATTATCTTGAATATTAAATTGAGTGAAATATATATTTCATGTTATATATAAATAAGTTATTTTCAAAATATTATACCATGCTCTTTAAGATTTATTCTCCCTTTAAAATTATTATAGAATTTTCAGTAATGTTGTTGTTTCAACATGAAATATTGTTAATGTATGTCATGGTTTAACTTGATAATTTGTACGATTATTGGAATAAAGATATAATAAGAACATGCATGTTGTATAATAATGGTATTTTTTCTAAAAATTATTCAAGAAAGGGAGAAAGAGATAACAACATTCAATAATTTTAACATTCTTGAGTATTATAAATGAAAATTATTTGATAATTAAATATATTAGAAATTAGAAATAGATATATCTTTCGGTATTATTCTTGTTATTATTTTCCTAAAGAATATTATTGCACACATATGACTTTAATAATTCTAGATATTATTACCAAATATTAGTAACTTAATTCTTTTATTATAAATATTATCACATGTGGGGATATTTATATTCATTTTTGAAATATTTAGGATATGTCATATCATGTTTTTGAAATTTATTTTTTTATACTAAGATTTATTAGATAGTGTGCTATATATTGTTAATGTTGTTAAGTAGGGTTATATGTTTGTATTTTAAATAAAAACATAAAGTGAGTACTACTTTTTTTTATAACAAAAGATCAATGTTGAAATAATTATCATCGATATTGTTTTTATGTGAAAAAAAGTAGCTTAAGGTAGAACACCAAATTAAATAATTATTATTTTCATGTAAATTGTTTGGCTACTTATATTGGGATTTATTCCTTATAATTTAGATAATTCAATATGGTATGGAGAATTTAATTATTTCATAAATGATTTATTTGGGGCTGGTTGGGCCTAATGTTGGTTGATAAATGATATAATTCATTTATTATTAATTCATATTTTCATTTGAAATTATCTATGGAATAATTCATTGAATATGTATTTATAATTTAAGGATTTTGAGCTTTGATGTGGTTGAATATTATCCTTGTGTGTTTGGAATAATGGGTGGGGATACCAAAGGTTGTGATGGTGGCACGGGGTTTCAGTTATGGTGATCAAATGTGTGGGGATGTTTGAGGTTATGGTAGTGGAGCGGGGAGCATGTTATAATGATAATGTTGTTGGCATGGGAATCTAAATTTGGTATTATGTGTATCTATGTTGGATATGGAATAGAGTGAGATATAATAGGTTAAAGATATTATATATAATTATTTTTGTGTTGAAATTTTGGATGCTTGCTTGAGAATGAGTATTATTATTTAATTGACTAATGGCCAAATGTTTTTATATAATCAGTTTCTAAATCTAGGTTGTAGTTTGATATTATGCATGATGAGAAAATATTTTATGTGGTATCTTGGATTGAATCAAAGAGTTCCCTGAAAGACTATGGAATGATAAATCAATTAATAAAATAACATGGATTGTTATTATTGCTTACTTTAATGTTGAAATACTTTGTAATTCCTTGAAAATAATTAATAGGTCCATAAAAACATGACTGAAAAGATTAATATATAAATCCTAGAAAATTCAATGAAATAATATTAATTAATTGATGATTATTTAATGTTTATGTTGATGATTTTATGCTTTTGATACCTAGACCTTAGCAGTTGGAATCAATACTCCAATCAATCATCAACAAAAAATTAGTCTAAGGATGGGTTTTTACCCATAGTGTAGTTTTGAGCCTTCTATATATCATTTATGTTTT
This sequence comes from Viscum album, assembly GCA_963277665.1. Classification (NCBI taxonomy): domain Eukaryota; kingdom Viridiplantae; phylum Streptophyta; class Magnoliopsida; order Santalales; family Viscaceae; genus Viscum; species Viscum album. The sequence goes on from OY728131.1 coordinate 515,617,556, forward strand.
TTGATTTATGAAACTACCCCACCCATGTTGGTAGGGTGAATAAAAAATATTGGACTCTGAGAGGTTGTTTTCTCTAACATCTTTGTTGGTGAAGAATAGATGGCCTACTTCCCCCATTGACCACACTCTCGTCTCCCTGTAGTATTATGTGTTCGTATGCTCAGTGGTTATCCTTCCCCATATATGTATGTACAGGTATGTAATTTAACGTGGTTATTTCATACACATATATATATTTGAATTTTATATCCTAATGGTTATTATAGGTATGTTATGTATCATCTATGATGAACTAACGTATAAAACTTGTTGTAAGAGTTATGGTGTCTCCCAAAATGTACTTGGTTACTATGTGGAGATGTAGTTGGGATGATGAGAAGATGTGATTCATGGGGTGAATGATATATTAGGGCAAGTTTCATTGGGTAAGATTACTTTATTCTAGGTGTATTCAGGTTGGCTTACTTTATCCAAAGTGTCCCTGGTGTAGCTTTTGGAGAGAGATGGTTTAAGAAATGCGGTGTTGGGGAAGAATGGAATCCCAATGGGAAAGTGGTATCAGGGTACCCAATTTTTTTATTATATTATATTATAACTTTTATATGGATTTTGGTGACTGATATCCATGGTGAGGATGTGAAAATAATAGTAAAACTATTTTGGTGATGAGTTTTTTGTAGGACCCCAAAACACCCTCATAAGGGATGTATGAATTAGGGTGTTAACTTTTTATTTTAAAGTGACAGATCTTTTTCCAATGTTGGCAGGAACCTATTAAACATGTCTGATGGAATCATGTAGTAATTAAACATTCACATGCAAAGGGAAAACACATCAGTTTTACCTGGTTCACCACTAAGGGCTAGTCAAAGGAGCATATGCCATGGGTGTGTCGGTCTTAACTAAATCCACTAAGATTCACTAGTTATTATCGAATATAGAAGCTCATCCATAGTAACCCTTTTCCAGGAACACATCATTAACAATATTTTCAGGAAATCACACTACCTCCCATAGAAAACTTTCATCAACTCCTCCTAGATCACTGCATTGGATAAGTCTTACTCATTTTAACAACTTGAGGGTCACTTCGGTAGATTGGAATTTAAGTCTTTCCTCCTAACTAGAACAATACTTTACTTGAACCATAGTTATGAGTTGATGTACTTGAGAGTATTGATCAATCAAACTAGATATTCAATGATTATTTGTAATTCCCCGACCCCAGAATCCCAAATTTAGTGCATTATTTTAATACATTGGCATGATTACAAGGAATAATGTCCCGAAATACCGATCAGTTTAGTAGTCTTGGAAAATAGTTTACATACATGAACATTACATTACATATTAGAGGATAAAACACAACATAAATGATCCTTTGATAATGCCATTAATTCCCTAGCTTAACCCTTCTTATCAATCATAATAAACTTCTTGGAATCTTGGGAAAATAAAACATAATAAAGGGGTGAGCTAAGATTCTCAGTAAGGATAACAATATAGTAGAAACATTCATAAATAAGCATAAAAATTTAAGGAAATGTATAAGAATAAAACAAAAGCCTTTTAAACTTAAAATTCATCATAATATGGAAATGACAAATCAAATAATTCCATTGAATTATTCACATTGATATTCTACTAGTTGAATAATCACATGTAATATCAATATCCAATTTCATAATGATGGAATGCATAATGACAAACATCATAACAACATATTCCAGGCCTTGTTCCAAGACTAAAAATAATATTTTGTCAAGGACTTATGTCCGGACACTAGTTTGTCTCATGAGACCTACCGATGCGTTGAAGAGCTATAGCTGGATCAACCCGTCACTTACTATGTCCAATGAATTCCTCATATGAAAAGGTTTAGACATAACATAAACATTCATATTAAAACAGGAATACGAGATGTCAATACTTTATCCATATAACATGAATGGTATAAAAATAACACATCCACATTCAAATATATCACCAAACCTTCAATAAAATATGGATGATTTGCATCATAATAAATAAACCTCGATCAAGAATAATATCCTGTAAAGAATGTTGACATAATTGAAAATGATCAGTAAAAATATTTGAGAGAAATATCAATTTTTGATGAAATCATTTAAAAGTCACATAATTTATAAAGGAATTCCTTTAAAATATAGTTTTGAATCAAGTATTCCCATACCACTTTGAAATTTTTTAAAGGAATTAACATTTTAAATCATTCATGTCAATATAAATAAATCCATAAAACCATTTTAAAAACAAGGACTTTAATGAGAAAGGTTTAAAATATTAAATCTTTAAAACATTTAGATTGATTTTTTAGTAAAAGAGTCCCTTAAAAAATAACTTTGGGAACTTTTTTATGAAACAAGGATAGAGATAATAAATATTCCCTACTAGATACTTACATGAAAACAACTTCGGATAATAAAGAGATTGTGAAATTAACCCTTACCTTGTACTTTTCCTTGTTCAATGGTACGTTAACTTCCAGTATAATAGTTAAATAATTTTTATTAAATTATAAAATAATAATATACATAAATATTATATCATATATGATCTTTAAATATTAATTTTGTTAATAATATTTCAGTAGCATCATCTTTTCGGGTGTTAACTGATTCGTTTTCCTTTATATGCTTGGTTACGTGAGCCAGGATTTTTATGGATAGGATGTATTTAATTCATATTCAGAATTATATTAAGTTCTTAAAAATTAATGTTAATCATAAATTTAAAATTATTCTTGAATTATTACGATGGGGAATGAATCATATCGTGTTTGTGGAGACTGTAATCCGTACGTACGCACGAGCAACACTATCATTATATTGATGGTGAAATCAAATGTAATTGGATGGTATATCATATATACAGAATCATTAAAATGTTATATTTATTATTTATATCAGTTACACTCATTAGTATATCTATCCAAATAATGAAGTGTTTGAACAACAAACTACACCACGACGTGGAGACGGTAAGCCGTAAGTACACACGTATGGTGACTTTGTCATTTATAGGATGGATAGAATAAAGAATATGGTTTTAACATATTTATAATAAAATCTCAGTATGTATAAGGTACATGATTTATTATTATTTTATGGAAACAACAAAAAAAGAGGAAGTGGAAGAAGAAAAAAACTTGAAAGAGGGGGGTGAAATTATTACCTCTTCTTCGGGTGTTTTCTTTTGAGTTGATCAAAAGGGATATATAGAATGTCTTTATGTTCAAAGTAAGGCTTATAGGTTTAAGTGAGGTAAGTTGGGAAGATATTTGGGTAGGTTTTGGCCGACCCAAATGGATTTGGAGGTGTGATTTTGGGAGAAGGGGAAGTGACCTTTTATAAGAGGGGTGAGCGTCACATTAGGAAAATATTAAAATATTAATTTATTATACAATCATATTCAGTTTCAAATTTCTCAAAATAAATTTATTTAGAGAATTAGGTGGTTATGGGTCTAAATCCTCTCAACCTATTGGTTTTAGACAAGTTTAGGTTACCATTTTAACCTTATCTTTTAGATTTAACTCAGTTAAATAGTGTAACTTTACCGTGTCTTCTTGTATTCTTACACTACATGGTTAATATACTTACTCTAAAATACCAAGAGAACCTAAATTGGTTCATTAATGACACATATAATATTATTTAAGCCCTTTTTTAGAAGCTTATATTTTTAGGGATATGATATCGACCCATTATATAGTATTTGTTTTAAAAATTAATATATGTCAATTTTGACACCATTTGGTATTTTGTTTTTGTGAAAGTCATAGAAACCTTATCACTTCAAAAAAAATTTATCTAATCAACCCTAAAACTTCATTTTGACCATTAAAATTAGATTAATTCATCAGAAGTCCCAATTTACATTTATTTGTATATTTATAATACCAATTATTTTAATATTTCATTAATAAGGTAATTACTGCATCATCATTGGGTCCTAAATAAATTAAACTATATAATGTCTAAAAATTATAAATAAAATAAAATTATATATTAAATATTTTTATATTTATAATTAATATTTATAGTTGAGTTTATTTTATTTATAACCTTATATTAGAAATTGTTTAGTAAATAAACTTTGAATTTAACACTTTTAACTCTTCTTTAAATAATATAATAATAAATTTCCTAATATAATACAAGTGGACCTAAAGGATAATATTTTATTCCTAATGTTTTATTTGGTCGATTTACACATATCCAATAGAATTAAGACATGTGTTAGGGTAATTATAATATCATTTTTACCTTTAATTACCCTATTTTATTTTAACCATGGTAAATAAAAGTCAAAAGTTATTATTCACCAATAATTATTTTCATCTTATTGATCCCCATTTTAATTTCAGATTTCAACCTTGTATCCTGGATTTTATAAATTCAACTCATAGAAATGGTAAAATTATGTTCTATGCAAATTTTCAAATACTCCTACAAGGTGGGTAAAAAATTGTTAAAAAGTTCAATAAAATTTTATACATCTAATTTTATTATAAAATGACTCCAATGAATTACATTGAACTTATATAGTGATTATATATCTATTTATACATAAAATAAAGTTAAATAAAATAAATAATTATTTAAATAAAAAACTGGTTTTAAATAATAATGTAGTGTTTTTCACTATCCATTAAAAATTGAAAGTTTTTATAAAAATACAAAAAATTTACCCTAAGATAATTTTGATATTATTAATTCAAAAATGAATTACATTTTACCAAATTCAAGACATAGAAGTTTTATTTATTAATTTAAAATTAATTCCCACTTTCAAAACCAAAAGGGAGGTTTTTAAAAAGTAAAAACTATCAAAAGATTGACAAGAGTTTTTGTGAATTTTAAATGTAAAATTACTCATAATGACCTACATTGTATTAAATGATAAAAATATAATCTAATTATACTTTCAAACCATTCAAATTTATAATTGAACAATATATTTTATTTTTATTAAAAAAGTTGTTTTCAATTAAAAGTTACTATTTTTCACTATTCACCCAAATATGAAAGTTATCATAAAAACACCAAAAATTTATCAAAACTAAATTTATATTTTCTTATTCTAAATAATAAGTTTATTTTGTCTAATTAAATATATAAAAGTGTCAAATATTGGATTTAAAAAGGGTTCTCCATTAAAAGGCTGTAAAATTTCATTTTCAAAAAAATACTTCCTTTATCTAAAAAAATGAATTTTTTCTTATATTATGTCTCGAAAACATATAATATTGATGTTAAAATTATATGGGATATATAAAATTCAAAATTCAGTTAAGACTATTCATAACCTATTTTGAACGGCTAGTTTGGTAAGTCGTGGTGTGCTTGAACTCAGTGTTGCATGTAGCACAAGTTATTCAATTACTTGGAAAAGATAACATACTATGAAATATTGGTGTGTTACATTCTCCCCTCCTACAATAAATTGAGTACTCTTAATTTGAAATTGTTCTTCTAAAATAAAATGTTAAAAATAAAAAAATACCTTTGAGGAAAACTCACATTAAAAATTCAATTAATAAAATTTAATCTTAATAAGAGGGAATGGGAAATGAAAAAGTCACCCCCAAATTATGATCTCAATTAGGAGAACATTGGTGGAAATTAGAGACACATAATCAGAGGAAAAATGTAAATATTTATATAGAGTGATTGAGGTCATCAATCATGAACAAGTGTAAAATTTAGGGCCTCAAAGCCATCAATCTATGATGATTTAAAATATTGCTAGTTCGACAAAACATAAGGTATTAGGATAAAAAAAATTTGGTTTTAAGATCCATTCCCTAAAGTTAAAGAATTAATTTATTCATAGAATAAGAGAGAAAAATATACTTGATAAGTAGAGTTTCATCCTTCAACTAATTCCTACCACAAACTCATCTTTCACTCCAAAAGATAATAGAATTCAAAAATATTCTATTTATTCTAATCGTATAGGGTTCCAAAAATAATTAATTTATATTTCATTTGTCAGAATATTTAAAAAAACTAAATTATAAAAACTAGGACATCACGTATGCCAGTGGTAGGTAATCAACCCTTGTCACTCTTAAGTTGCGGGTTCAAGTCTCGCGGCCTTGTCGGATGCGACGGGTTGTCGCCCGACCTCTGGGTTGTCCTTTTAATGACAATCCAAAAAATAATCTCAAGAAATGATGTAACCTTAAAAATAGTATCCAATGTCAAACTTAATCAATTCCAACCTTTAGAATTATCCGAAATACTTCTATCCAAACTCACAATCCAAAATATATAAGGAAGGTAAACACAATGAAGATCTTTTTTTCCACATAATAACATGTGAATACCTTCATCATGTATTATTTTAAAACACAATAACACCCTGAATTACCATAAAACCTTATTGATTAAATTAATTCTCCCTTATTCCTTATTGAATATTGGTTATACTCCTTCTATGAAAAAATGTTTTAAACTCCATCAATGATGGAATATACAAATCATTAATCAGTTTCAAGGTAGTCAAGAATATCAAATATAATTTATCCAAATTAATCATATATTGTTCCAAAATAACTACCTCAGTATCAGAACCATATTATGGTTTTTCTTTCTCTCTACAATATATTTTCCAAAAAAATTAACTTGTTATTGAGTCACTTTTATTGGTTCCACACAATCTCATGTCCATAATGAAATAGTACTACAGTACAATCCTTATATACTCTATAATTCTTATAACATGTAAATCATTAATACAATACTCAAATGAGACAATAAATTAATAACAACATAATAAATCTAATCATTCGTCTTTATCTATGGTAATATCATAACATGATTATTATCCAATAGCAGCATTAGGGGTATAATCCGGGGATTTGGACATTGATTCGCGTAGTGTCCCAACTCCTTGCAGATGAAGCATTGTACATTTGAAAACTTTTTCTTACCCTTGCAATCACATACTTGGTGCCCTTTTTCTGAACACTTATAAAAAACTATGATTCCCTTCAAGCATTTACCAAGGTGATTCTTTCCATAGTTATCATATATGTGAAAATCCTTCTTTCCCCACTTCCCTTTATCCATATTTCTTTCTTCCATCCTTTTCTTCTTTTGCTTCCCTTCAAAGCCATAGGACTCAGAGTATTATTTACTTATCTTATTAACACATGATACTATTTCTTTATATAATGAGAATACATGGGAGACTATTTCCCTTTTAAATGGTGGATTATTAAAATGAAAGATATAATCCTTCTTAATTTTTCAATCATGCATATTACTGTAATTCTCTCTCCTTATACTAGGCACCATTTCTAAACAATGGTATAAACTAGGATAGTTTATGAATTGAAATGAATAATTCCAAACTTGTAAAACACCTAACAGAAATTGAAAAGTTTATGCATATAATCTATAACAATAAACTGTTTTATTTGAGGAAGTATTTACTCTTAAATCCCTCATAATGGCTTGTAATGAAAATATGAATTATCTTAAGCATATACCCTGGGAGTGTCGTAACCAAGAGTGCAGAAAGCCCCATTGTCATGTACCAGGATACCCCAGGCCATATCCAAAACACCTTGTTAGAGTTTTTACTCCTAGGTACATCTGTGCCAGAGCTGCCTCTACCTGCTCATATCCAGAGAGGTATGCATTTCATGGAAAATACACAAAATATCTACATTACCAAAATTCTAGGATGTTAATCTTTACTAATCCTAAAAATCAATCTTAGGGTAATGTTCTCTAATAAGATTTCATCTAAATCTATTTCCAAGGTTGTTTTTAAAATCTCTATGATACCTACTGTAACACCCTGACCCCCAAAGCCCAAAGTCGGTGCATTATTTTAATACATTGGAATGATTGCAAGTAATCAAGTCCCAAACGACCGATCAGTTTATCAGTCTTAGAAAATAGATTACATACATGAACATTACATTACACATTATAAAATAAAACACAACATAAATAATCCTTTTATAATGCAATTAATCCCCTAGCTTAACCCTGTTTATCAATCATAATAAACTTCTTGGAATCCTGGGAAAATAAAACTCAAGAAATAGGTGAGATCAGATGCTCAGTAAGGATAAAAATATAGAATAAAATTTCATAAATAAGCATAAACATTTAAGACAATTTTTAAGAATAAAAAAAAATATTTTTAAACCTAAACATTAGCATAATATGGAAAAGTTAAATAAAATAATAACATTTACTTATTCACATGGATATTATACTAGTTGAATAATCACATGTAATATCAATATCCAATTTCATTATGACAAAATGTATAATGCTAGACTTTATAACCACATATTCAAGGCCTTGTTCCAAGACTAAAAATAAGATTTTATCAATGCCTTGTGCCAAGACACTAGTTTGTCTCATCATACCTACTGATGCATCGAGGAGCTATAGTGGGCTCCACCCGTTACTTAATAAGTCCAATTCATTACTCATATAAAATATTTTAAACATAACACAAACATTCTTATTAAAACTAGAATTTGAAATGCCAATAATTTATCCATAAAAAATGAATAGTATAAAAATAAAACATACATAGTCAAACATATCACAAACCATTCAATATAAGATGGATGATTTGTATCATAATAAATCATCCTCAATTAAGAATAATATCTCGTAAAGGATGTTGACATAGTTGAAAATGATCAGTAAAAATCTTTGAGATAAATATCCCTTTTTCATGAAATCGTTTAAAAGTCACATAATTTATAAATGAATTTATTAAAAAGATAGTTTTGAATCAAAGTGTCCCATACCAATTTGAAAATTTTGATATTAATTAACATTTTAAAACATTCATGTCCACATAAATAAATCCTTAAAACCATTTTGAAAACATGGACATTAATGAGAAAGGTTTAAAATAATAAATCTTTAAAACATTTAAAATGATGTTTAAGTAAAATAATACCTTAAAAATCCCTTTGAAAACTCTTTTATGAAACATGTACATGGATAATAAATATGTCTTTGTAGATACTTACATAAAAACAACCTCAGATCATAAAGAGATTGTGAAATTAACCCTTACCTTGTACTTTTCCTTGTTCGAGGGTACATTAACCTCTTGTATAATAGTTAAATCGTTGTTATTAAATTATACAATAATCATATACATAAATATGATATCATATATGATCTTCTAATATTTATTTTGTTAATAATATTTCAGTAGTATCATCATTTCAGGTGTTAACTGATTTGTTTTCCTTTATATACTTGGTTATGTAAGCCATGTTTGTTGTGGATAGGATGTATTTGATTCATATACAGAATGATATTAAGTTCTTGAACATTATTTTTAATCATAAAATGCAAATTATTCTTGAATAATTACGATGGGTAATGAATCTCATCGCGTTTGTGGAGACGGTAATCCGTACGTATGCACGAGCGACAATATAATTATATTGATGGTGAAATGTAATTGGATATTATATGATATATACATAATCATTAACATTTTATATTTATTGTTTACATCAGTTATACTCATTATTATATCCATACAAATAATGAAGTGTTTGAATAACAAACAACACCACGATGAAGAGACGGTAAGTCGTACGTACGCATGTATGCTGACTTTTTTCATTTATAGGATGGATAGAATAATGAATATGGTTGTATCATTTTTATAATAACATATTAGTTTGTATAAGGTACTAGATTTATTATTTTGGTATGGAAACAACATAGAAATAAGAAGTGGAAGAAAAAAATAACTCGATAGAGGGTGGTAAAAGTATTACCTCTTTTTTGGGTGTTTCCTTTTGAGTTGATCAAAAGGGATTTTTAGGATGGCTTTATAATCAAATTAAGGCCACTAAGTTGACTTGAGAAAAGTTGGGAAGATATTTGGGATGGGTTTGGCCGATCCAAATGGCTGTGGAGGTGTGATTTTGAGAGAAGGGGAAGTGCTCTTTTATAAGACGGGTGAGGGTCACTTTAGGAAAAGATTAAAATATTAATTTATTATACAATCATATTCGGTTTATAATGGCTCCATATGAATTTATTTAAAGCCTTATGTGTTTATTAGTCTAAATCATCTCAACCAATAGGTTTTAGACAAGTTTACTTTACAATTTTAACCTTATACTTTAGATTTAACTCTCAGTTAAATAGTATAACTTTTACCGTGTCTTCTTGTATTCTTACACTATATGGTTAATAAACTTACTCTAAACTTTCAAGAGCACCTAAAGTGGTTAATTAATGACATATATAATCTTATTTAAGTCATTTGGATGAACCTTATATTTTTAGGAATATTATATCAACCAATAATATAGTATTTGTTTTAAAAATTAATTTATGTCAATTTTGAGACTACTGGGTATTTTGTTTTTTTTGAAAGTCATAACAACCTTATCACTTTGATCAAAATTTATCTAATCAACCCCAACAAGTCACATGAACCTAGAAAACTATTTTAATTCATCATAAGTATCAACTTACATTTATTTGGATATTTATAATATATATTATTTTAATATTTCATTAATTAGGTAATTAATGCATCATCATTGTGTCATAAATAAATTAAATTATTTAATGTCTGAAAATTATAAATAAAATACCATTATGTAGGAAATATTTTTATCTTTCTAATTAAAATTTATAGACGAATTTATCTTATGTATAACCTTATATTAAACATGGTTTAGTTAATAAACTTTGAATTTAGCACTTTTAACTCTTTTTTAAATAAAATAATAATAAATGTCCTAATCTAATCCAAGGGGACCTAAAGGATCATATTTTATTCCTATGTTTGTTTTTGGTCGAATTAAACTTATCCAATAGAATTAGGATATGTGTTAGGGTAATTATAATATCATTATTACATTTAATTACCCAATTTTCTTTTAACCGTGGTAAATAAAAGTCAAAAGTTACTATTCACCAAAAAAATTATATTATTGATCCAAATTTAACTTACTGATGTCAATAGTGTCTCTTTTATTTTTTAAATTCAACTCAAATAAGCGGAAAAATTATATTTTATGCAAATTTGCAAATGTTCTTAGAAGGTGGGTAAAAAAACATTAAAAAGTTTAATATAATTTTATACATCTAATTTTATATTAAAATGACTCTAATGAATTACATTGAAATTACATAGGTATTATATATCTATTTTAACTTAAAATAATATTAAATAAAATAAATAAATTTTTAAATAAATAGTCATTTTTAAATAATAACGCAGTGTTTTTCACTATTCATCAAAAATTGTATGTATTCAGAAAAATACCAAAATTTCACCCTAAGAAAATTTTGATATTATGAATACAAAAATTAAGTCTATTTTAAAAAATTCAAAACATATAAGTTTCACTTATTAATTTAAAATTAATTCCCATTGTCAAAACCAAAAAGCGGGTTTTTAAAAAGTAAAAACAATCAAAAGATTGACATGTGTTTATGTCAAATTAAAATGTGAAATTACTTATAATGACCTAAATTGTATTAAATTATAAAAATATAATTGAATTATACTTCTAAACCATTCAAATGTATAATTGAATAGTATAAATTATTTCGATTAAAAAAGTTGTTTTCAATTAAAATTTTGTATTTTTCATTATTCAACCAAATATGAAAGTTATTAATGAAACCCCAAAAATTTATCAAAACTAAATTATTAGGACCTGATTCTAAAGAAGAATATTATTTTGTCAAATTGAATATATAAAAGTGTCAAGTATTGGATTTAATAAGGGTTCTCCATTAAAAGGCATTAAAATTGTATTTTCTGAAAAATATATCCTTTATTTGAAAAAAATGAGTTTGTTCTTATATTTTGTCTAAGAAACACATAATATATATGTTAAAATTATATGAAATATATAAAATTCATAATTCAGTTGATACTATTAATAACCGCTTTTGAACGACTAGTTTGGTAAGTCGAGGTGCACTTAAACTCGGTGTTGCATGTAGCACAAGTTATTGAATTACTTTGAAGAGATTACATACTATGAAATATTGGGGTGTTACATTATTAGTCCTGACACTCAAGAACATTCACACAACACGGGTACATGAACACAATTTTTGGATTTATTGTGCAAGATATGTTTCGCGTAACACTTATCTTGCACACCTCTAGAACATGGGTTTCACTTGGTATTGATAGAGACAAGGAACACTCTGTGTGTAATATTTTTTGTGTGAAACTCTTCTTCACACGAATCTTTCACATTGAAAAGACAATGGATCTTACTTAGAAAAGTTACTATGAATGAAGGGGTGGCCGCCTATTTATCAACACTGATGGCCCTATGCGTAAGTTACATGAACGCTTCACATCACGTGTGCAACTCATGTTTTGAAATCATATTTGGAACATAAGATTATTTCACTTCTTCCACAATGTCCCACTTTCATATGTGGTGTAATATCTCCTTTCACGCAATTTATGATTTTTCAAGTAGCTCATGCCTTTTTAGCATTTTTATGTGGTGGTTATGAAACGTCACTTTCATGAATGTTTCAAAATTACATTCAACCTTGCATGAAATAATGTAATTTTATGTGAAACTACTTTATTTGACCAAAACAACTTTCCCCATCCTCCAAATTTTGTACCCAAAATTTGGAAAACACCAGAAAATAGTGCCAATTTCAACATTGAATCCATCTCCTCTATAAAAACACATATCTTTCAAACTCCTTGATCAATCCAGTGTGGATTGAAAACAAAATCAAACTAGACTCAGTTTCCAACTAACAGTTCTGATTGGACTTTTTTCCAATATTTGTTTCATTTGTTTACTCACTAAGCTTTAATATGTTTCTTTCACATATTTCATGAGATATTATAGGGAGGATCCAACTGAGTATACATGTTATACTCACCTTAGTTATATATAAACAATTTGTCTGGTCAGAAAGATTTTATTAGAGGTTAAGATGGATATTACTAGTTTTAGGAGTTTTTTAGGTTCTATTTGAGCTTCATGGTTATATCAATGACCTATTTTAGTGATTTTAATTGTTTCTTGAGTATGTTATTACATGCATATCATGTTTTGGGATTTCCAATTCTTTTTTTATCACGAGTTTTTTGGTGGTTTGAATTTTATCTCTCCCATTTCTTATATCTTATAGGATAATGCCTCTAATCTATGTGTACGTTATACCCTCGATTCTTATCACTAACCCATGTCCTATTAGAGGCGGGATTCAAAACTCATTATATCCCTTCTCTCATTATCATACTAGAAGGGATGACTTTGGGGGTAGTGTTTCATGGTAGAGTGATATCATATTTGATATTCTAGAGATAAGATATGGATTAGAGTTAGGAACTGGTGAGGAGCAAGGGTTTGTATGGAAGTAGTGTTAGTTGGTCTTAGCATCCTTATAAATAAGGGATACTAGCTATGACATGGGAATTTACATTCCCTTATGATCTGATATAAAGAACTTCAGGATTACTTGATATGTTATGAGAATTGACGCTTCTTTCATGGTAGAAACCTTGGAATAGATCTTGAGTCATGCTTGTATGTTCTAATGTATGAATAAGCTAGAAAATCAGAAATATTTTTTAAAAAAAATAAAATAATTAACATTAATTAATATTTTCCCCAAGTTAAGATTCCCTATAATTTTTTATTTTTAATGTGTGGCACCAGGTCACCATCTCCATTATGTTTCTGCCAAATAAATTCAACAAGGCATGTTAGTAAATCTCAATAGAGTGGAGGATACTGATGATAATTCGTGGAGGAAACATTGAGAGTTCTAGTGAAAGAGTATATAGAATACTGGGGGCTCTATTTCAGTTCATGGGATAGTGGTTTGGTTGGAATAGGTGGTGATAGAATTTGGTTGAATATTTTTTAGAAAAAGAACTATTTTCTTCTTTCTGTAATGATGTTGAATATATCATCTCGAATGTGGTGGATCTTGTCCCTCAAGTTTTGAAATGATTTGGATTTATTGTGGGGGATGCTCATTGATTAGTTTCAAGGATGAGTTTATTTATTCAATCCCAAGAGGGTCTGCTTCTCAGTCTAAGATGTTTTCCCTCGATTATATTATTTTTCAGCTCTTCTCTTATTATGTGGTGATATTTTTAATGTCTTTTTCATCCTGAATCCATTTTATTGTTATCCCCTTGAAGTTAATGTCCAAGATTATCATCATTATATGATTTTTATCTCTTTGTGATTAGTGTAGGTAATCCTACTCATTAATTTTATTGAAACCAACCTAAAAATACCTAATCTACGATCATTTATATTACTTTAATCTTTTAATTTAAAACCCACACGTATTTTCCTTTAAAGATACTAAAAATAACCCATTCCTCGGTCATGTTGTTGTGGTGGATATTTGGTTTAGGAAAAGGTAATCTATAAACATTTTCATATAATTTATTACTCTCTCCTCAGTCCCATATTTTGTCTTAGGTGAGGGGTTTCTATTTACTCTCTCCTCAGACCCTTGTTTGGTTTGGGGGAGGGCTTGTTATCATCATGTACATCCTTTACTCATCTCTTAGACCCTGTGTTGTGGATATATTTCTTGGGTAGAGGGGTTCTTGTATGTTTTCCTTTTTTTAATAAATATATTGTTCACTCATTCTAGATGATACATGCCCCAGTTTCGGAAAGGATAATACTATAAGTTTTATTTAATTTATTTCTACCTAGTGTTGCATTAATTACTCTTTATGTTGTGAATTAAAATATTTTATGTTGTGGGTTGTGCATGTGGATTTGTTTATGAAATATTTGTGGTGTTATGTGCTTATATCCTTGGAATGGATTTACCTTATTTTGGTTATGTGTGTGTTATGGCCTTCGGTATATGAAGGGAGGGGACACTTCACCCATCATGACATATTATGTGATGATGAGTTTTAAAATTGTTTGGGGGAGTCAGTTCCACCCAATCCAGATAATATCATGGTATGGTGGATATGGTCCTTTGATTTGTAAGCTTATGGTATCTATGTTGATCTTGGGGCATGTGGTAATTAAGAAATATTAAGTGACCAATACTGCAAAATTGGGCTTTAGCAATGATGTTTTTTATCAACAATAGAAGAAAACACAGAAAAATGGGATATTTATCAGTGCTAGAGAGAACGTTGATAAATTTAACCTTTTATCAGTGCTTTTATTTTTGTGGTGATAAAGGAAATATTTATTAGTGCTTTAATTTTAGCATTGATAAGGGTATCCTTTATTATCACTTTATTTTTAGTGTTGATAAAGGGAATCCTTTATTAGCACTTTATTTTTAGTGCTGCTAATGGGTATGCTTTATTAGAACATTGTGGTCATAGTTGATAAATATTTCTTTCATCAATGCATTTTTTTCATTGATAAAATGAAATAACAAAATAACAAAATAAAAAAAAATTTATTAAAAAAATTAAAAATGTTATTAATTAAATAATTATTGATAAAAATTAATTGATTGATTATACATTATTAAATATTAAAAAAATTATGAATTACATAATTATGATAACTAAGGTTATTTAGTTTCATATATTAAATATATAGATATATGTTAATGTATATAAATTTGATTGTATATTAAAAACTATTTATGTGATTTACATTAAATTATCATATAATTATTGAATAATGGTATATAATTAAAAATTAATATGAATTAAAAATATTAACTAATTTCATAGTACTCGACATGTAATTTAATTTCATTTGAGTTTTCAATTTAATATAGATGAAATGTGTGTTATATTGATTTCATATATATGTATAATTAATGCATTTTTATATACAAAATGCACACACACAGAGAGATCTTATACATTTTTCAATATTGTTAAAGTGTACCTATATTATTAATTCATTCAATCTCACTCATATATATTTAGGCATGCACTCAAAATTAGATATTAATTAATAATGTTAAAAATATATTTGTAAAAAAATTGTAAGTATATATATTTATAAATAAATATATTTATAAATGTACATTCACTATATTTATATAATTATATATTTATAATTATAAATAAATAAATAAATTTTTAAAAGTAATTATATAATTAAAAATAAAAAATTATGTATATTTATATAATTATTAAATTTATAATAAATTTACTTAAATAATGAATATATTTACTGTATTTATTTTTATGTATATTATATATATATATATATAATTATATAAATATTTATATTGATATAAATAATATTTTTTAAAAATATTTCTATAACTATAAATAAATAATTATAAAATTATACTAAATATATTTAAAAAGTAATATATTTAATATATTTATATTCATATATATTGATTAAGTATTTATAAATATTTACCATTTTTTATTTATAACTAAAATTATAAATACTTTCACTGTCCTTTAATAATAAGTGATGATAAAATAATTTTATCAGCATTTTTTTAGTACTGATAAAGATAAGGATTTATAATTGCTAAATAAAGCACTGATAAAGATTGGTTTTATCAGCGTTATTTATTGTTGATAAAGACCTATCTTTTTCAGCACTTATTATTAAGTGCTGATAATAGTGCCCCGATCTATTTTGAAAACTTTAACCATTTGCGAACTTATTGCGATATAGAAGATTTCTGCAGTAGCCACCCGCTGCCAACACTCCTCCTCGGTGAATTGAAGATCGATTCGCTCCTCCTTAGTGAATCAAAGGTCAAATCACACCACTTGACTACCTCTAAACATCTCATCTAACATCTGAAGAGGGTCTCAGATATTCTTTAAGCTAGAAAGGTAGGCCTTTCGATTTTCTTTGTGTATTTTTGGTTTTATTTTTGATATATTCTTCTACTATTTGTTTATGATTAGTTGGTTATGATTCATTTTTATGATTTTTTTGTGACCCATTGGTTTAGGAATGATTTGTGGTCCGTTGTTTGTATTGATTACTGATGTATGGTCTGTTGTTTATATCTGACACTGACCCTTTCATTTTTTCATTGTTGTTTTAATGATATGTTTTATATCTTCTTACTAAATATTTTTTTCATATATGTATATAAATGTGTAAAAATTTTCAGGTATATTCTTTTTTATTGAAAACTAATTTGAGGCACATATGTGGTTCCCTAATGATTATATATATATTGACACCTTTCATGGACACCTTAGTGGACATGGAGATTCAAATTCTATTTTTCAGGAACCAAGTTAGTGGAGTTTTGTATGTTCCTATATTGGTTATATGTATCATAGGACCTAGTTCCTCTTATAATTCAATATGGTCCTTAGTTTTCTTATAGAGCATATTCAAAGGGTCCATCTCCAATTAATCACATAAGGTTTTATCACATCAAGCTTTTACTTTATGAATCATTATAGTGTCTTTAGTTTACCATATGTTTGAATATGAGGTTTTTATCAATTTAATATTTATTATATACTATAAGTGAGTGATTTTTTATATTGTCACAACATGTATGCGAGTATATATATATATATATCTATTTCATCATTTATTTTTATAGTTGTTTTCCTAACAGGTATGCCTATATCAGGTAATGTTGATTTTGGGTTTGCATATCCATTGACCGCAAGGACCATGATAGAATTTTGTTTTACCTCTAGTAGTAATTGTTTCTATTTGGGGGGGGGGGACCTTCCATATTTGGTTTTTTACAACTGATGTTCAAACCATACTTTAGTGACTTTGAGGTGTGTTAGAGGTCATAAGATGATATGACCTGGTGTTATTTGGGTAATTTAGGCTATGGTCATTACACTATCCATCGTCCGGTTTACACCTATAAAGTTTAGTGATAATATAATTTATTATATGCCTTTATATCCCTCTATTATTTTAAATTATAACATCCTTTATTATGGTATTTGGAATATATATGGGCTTAGATAATCTAGTAGAAATGATATATATTTCCCTTATTATAATTGTCTATAATTTTCATATTTCATTATTAATATCTTAAGTGTATTTATTTATATGTTGTATAAAATTAATATTTTATGAACCCAATAGGATGTATATGAATTTAAAATGGATGCAAGCTAATAATTTCACAAACAAATATGAATAAGGAGGTAAAGAGTTCATCAAGTTTTCAAGAGAGCATGTAGAAAACCCTTCTAAAATCGTCTGTCTATGTTGACATTGTTGTTATTGAAGACAAATTAGTCGGGAAGAGTTGGAAGAACATTTGATTTTTCATAGAACATATATAAGCTATAAATGTTGGACTAAACATGGGAAAATACTGAATTTGTACATATATTGGGATGATACTATGGTTTATGAATCATTTAATATGAATAGATTGGTAAAGGATGATAGAGATTACATAGAAGAAATTATAATGGCAATTGAAGATGACCTTCATGATTTTCCAAAGATGTTTGAGGTGTTAAATGGTTGTTAGTAGAAACCATTATATACTTGTGGTACTAAATACACAACATTTTCAGTTGTATTGAATTTATATAATTTGAAAACTAGTAATGATGGAGTGACACCAGCTTTATAGAACTACTTTGTATTCTGAATGATATTCTACTAGAAGAGAATGAACTAACATTCAAAACATATAATTCTAATTGAATGTTACGTATGATGGTAATGATCTCTAAAAAAATACATTCTTGTAAAAATGATTTCATATTTTTTTTCAAGGACCATGAATCACTCCTCAAATGTCCTAAGTGTGACATAGATTGATACAAGAAAAATAAATCAAGTTCTTCGAAATCTGTATGGTAATTTCCTATCATTCCATAGTTTATAAGAATATATGGATGTCAGGTAACCGAAATACAATTAAAATGTAATGAAGATAAAATAATTAAATACGGTAACCTATTTTATCCACTATATTCTCCACTTTGGAATAAAATTGATTACAAGTTTTCTAAATTTGGAGATCAGTTGAGAAACTTTTGTCTTTCTTTATCTATAGATGGAATAAATCTTTTTTGTGTACATAGTAGTACTCACAGTATATACCACTGATGTTATTAATATTTTCATAACTTTTATATACTCCATTTACTGATTTTATATGAAATGTGCATAATTTGTGTGAAATATTAATGATTAAATATTAATTATAATTTTAGCACTCTTTGAATTCATCTAGATTCAATTCTATTTAATCTTTTAATAATAAATAACACCATACTTATCAAAATTGCATTATTCTTTTTTTAGGGTTCCTTACTCAAATTCCAACATTGAATTAGAAGGAACCTTTGGCCAAATCATCCATTTGAAGGGTCATATGGTCCACCCAAGAAGTCCCAAAGAAGCTGTGAAGAAACTAGACCAGCTATGATGATTGAGTTAATGGTCTAAATCCCGAGTCCCAAATTTCTTTAAAACACACCATATGATCATGACTATCCAAAAGAATCAGGGATAAGAATTTGAAGGTCCAACTACACAAACAAGAATCCCAAATGATGCTTTAAATTCCATCCCACTATTATGTCTGGAAACCAAAAACTGCACACTATTCATGACATAGCTCATGATGTAATAATCAAATAAAGCTGAGATTTTTCAGTGATAAATAGAAGATAATTACGGCCGACTTTGTTGAATAATTTTTTCAGATTTTAAGGCATATTCCAATTTATAAACCCATTCACATTTCGGACTTCTAAAAAGTCTTAATTGAAATGGACAGATTCACATTGTTTAATCAACCTGCCATAACATTGGCTCCATAAGTCCAAACTCCTCCACATTTTGAGATTAGATGTCCAAAATTATTATATACAACTTTTTAGAAGTATATATCTCGATATTTAGCTATTTGGATGTCCAAATAGTCGAGCCAAGTGGAGGGGTAGTTTTTGAATGCAAACAGTCCACCACC
This sequence comes from Viscum album, assembly GCA_963277665.1. Lineage (NCBI taxonomy): Eukaryota > Viridiplantae > Streptophyta > Magnoliopsida > Santalales > Viscaceae > Viscum > Viscum album. The sequence goes on from OY728131.1 coordinate 515,637,457, forward strand.
TTGGGCTATAAATACATCTCCTCCTCTGCTTTCAAAAGGGTTGGAATTTTAGAGAAAAGGTGGATAGGTAAGAATGACCATGGATCTGACAAAGTCTTGGGAGGATCTTCCATAATCATGTTTTTTCTTGAGAAACAATTCCTCCTTACTTCCGTTCATTTACTTTTGTGTTCTTCTATGTTATAATCTTGTAAGTCTTTGTTTTTGTAATTCTATTTTATTGAAATTTTCTTAGTCTTCATATATTATTATAATACACCTTATGTTATATAATAGTAGAGGTCTTAAAATATTTTAAATATAGTTTAATACCCTTCCCTTATTGTGCTTTCTCATTCAATCTAATGTCATTATTTAATTTCCTTCACTGTTTGTTTGTGTGTGTGTGTTCGACGCACAACTCTTTTATTATCCATTTTTTTCTTCTATTTATAATTCATCATCATTAAAATTACAACCACGTTATTAAACAAATAAATTGATGAGTAAATCTACCATTGGTTTGAGTTATAATTTGGGGATGTAAAGTGATTGAGAGCATTTGCCCGATGGATATTCTTTAAATTAACATTGTGTATATTAAACTTAAAATGTTGTGGATTAATGAGATGATTTTTTTAACAAGTGGTTTACATGGATTATTGGAAATATAAATACACAACTATAAACAAGATATTCTTGATATTAGAACACTATGATAATTTAAGTCTTGGATTAAAGCCTTAACACTTAGGAATTCCAATCAACGTTATCTTGTGAAATTGTTGTTAATTTAATTGCAATATAAAGCAAAGCTCAAGGATATCACAAGCTTAACCCCCTAATAATGAACTCACACAAATATTAATCAATTTTTTAAATCAATATTAATGAATAAATCATTTCATAAGATCTTCAAACAAACCCTCCACCCCAATCAAAATACAATCAAATAAAATCATTCGACTATTAAAAAGTATCAACGCCGAGGATTCGACCTGAGTGCTACTATACACATTAGCTGAGCATCGGAACCTTGACTGGTTGATAGGAAAAAATAAGCCACGCTTTCAAATAGCTCTATTTATGGGGATAGTGCAAGTAAATAGTCTTTAGTTTCTGGTTATTTAAAAAAACAAAAAAAAACAAATATTTTTTTAAAAAAAAATTAATTAAAAAAACACAAAGAAAACCCTGCCTTCTCATAAAAAACATAAAAAAACCCATCATCATTTTTCTTCCAAAATCTCATTCAATTCCTAGTATCCTATCAAACAATCCATCATATTTTTTTGACCCTGAAATTGAGTGAACACTTTTCTAACTTAGGTGGAACATAAGAGATAATCAAATAATTCAAGAACCAGTCCTTGTCCAACCAATTGAATTAGATATGGATAATCCTAGGGAACAAGCCCTTAAAGAACGTTATGTACCAGATATAAATTATAAAAATCTTGGTATTCAATACCCAAACATAGAGGCTGGCTTAAAAATGAAATCAGGTTTGATTCATCTTCTCCTTCATTACCATGGGTTGGCCAGTGAGGATCCATATCTCCACATTAAAGAGTTCCAAGTGGTGTTCTCTACCATGAAGCCTCAAGGTGTTTTTGAGGAACAAATAAATCTTCGAGCATTTCCATTCTCCCTAAATGAAACTACTAAGTCATGGCTCTACTACCTTCCACCTGGTTCCATAAACACATGGAATGTCATGAAGCGACTCTTCTTAGAGAAATTCTTTCATGCTTCTTGTACTACTTCTATCCGAAAAGAAATAAGGGGTATTCATAAATTCCCAAATGAATCACTTCATGAGTATTGGGATAATTTCAAAAATCTTGTGGAAACCTTCCCACATCACCAAATCCCTGACCAACTCATTATCTAATAATTCTATGAGGGGTTATTGGCTATGGAGAGAACTCTCATTGGTGTTGCAAGTGGTGGTGCTCTTGTTGATAAATATCATGCAGCTGCAAGAGATATCATAAGGAACATGGCTGCAAACACAAAAAAAAATCAGTAATTGAGCATATGATCAAGTAAAACAAGCCCAAGAGAATCAATCTGTAGATCCCAATAAGATGACCGAGTGGATGAGTGAACTTACAGGTCTTGTGATACAACTAGTTGTGGTATCCAAGCCCCAACCTCATATTCTCCACAATATCTATTCCCTAGACCTATCATGAACTATGGAATCTACATATCCCCATCTAATCCAACTGACACATGTCCACAACTTCAAGAGGATCCATCTGATTCATCCAGACCAATGGAGCTCAATGCAGCATATGCTAAGAAGAACACTAACCTCAACTATCAAGTCAGTTCATTATAACCTCTCACCAACATCACATTGATCCATTCAATTATTCTTATAACTAAGGCTTAAGGTATGGGAACCTCATCCCTCAATTCCCTCCTAAAACCCCAAACCAGTTCCAATATGTTCAAAGTGTTGGTAACATCTAACAACCTTATCCATTTGTTCCTCAACAAAAAAAGAGAAATCCTCCTCCTACTCCTCTAGGATTCCACTATCCTAGTAAGCCTTCTCGATTCCCAAACCAATACAATCTCTTTCCCAAGAACCAAAATCCATGTAATCCCAATTCGGGACAAGCCTCTTCTTCCAAGCAACCATGAGAATATACAGTGGAAGATATTGCCACCTTCACCCATTCTAGCATCAAGAACATTGAAACCCAAATTGGTCAACTTGCTTCTCCCCAAATCCTGAAACAATAATCAAATTATTCCAAACTCACAGATCAACCATTACCCAACCCCAAGGGTAATGTAAGTTCAATTTCACTTAGATTGTGTAAAGACCCAGAATTTTCAATGTAATTATTTTTAATTATATACAAATATTAGAAGTCCGCAAAAATTAACAGTGCATGATTCTGAGGCCCAGGGTGCCCAGAATAAATTTATAAACTTCTTTGGATACATTTAGTTAACATGAGAGTGAGAATTTGTAAATTTTGTACCAGTACATAGAATTGAAATCTGAGGACACTATAGAACTCACAGCGCCTATATTCACTTAAGGAGACCTTCACTTCAACCACTATAGGCCAAGGGAAAGATATGGTTTTATGAGTTTTCATGGAGGATTAAAATAAAACTAATGTTTTATTTATATTAAAATCCTTCCATCCCTTTTAAAATTTATTGGAGGTGGGGACCATAGGAGGGTGGTCAGGAATTTAATATTGGGCATTGAATTCCTAGTTACACAAAGTGTGTAACCATGAAACCCACCATTTAATGAAATCTCATTAATGACGAGTTAACCATTAACTTGACTTAAATGAGAGGGGCTCCTCACCTCTCCTGTTTGGGGAAAGTTGTTGGAAAACCGGTTTGGGGGAGAAGTCTTGGTGGAATAACATCCTTCAATGAAGAACGAACCTTCGGGTCAAGAACGAGGAACCGACACTCTAGCCTAGATCAGAAGCATGTTGCAGGAATGAAGAATGCCAACATCTCCTTAAACGTCATCATCCTCTTCCTCATTCCATTTCTAATGAATGATCAAGGTAGATAAATTCTTCATATCGTTCTTCGAGATAAATTGTTGGTTTCAATCTACAAACTGTCAGCTATCAATCTAATGCGGAGGGTATGGGCCAAACGAACATTGCCCAATCTCTCAGCCACATCATTGTTTGAATTTTCCTTCACGGGCGTATCGTCGGGATGGGCGGAACCCGACCACGTCACTTGTGACCGACACCGGCATGGTATAGGCGGTGGCCGACACACCGGTAGGCTGCTATGGCGGTGGTGGTGAAAACGTGTCGTCGAAGGAGGTCGCGGCCCATCGGCCCCAGCGGAGGAGGGTAGCAGCTGGTACACCATCCGGCCGCATGGAAAAAGGGTGGCGTGTGCCTGCACTACTGGTAGAGGAGGTGGTTGCGGCTGGTGACCGCAGTGGCGTACCTGGAGGCCGGTCGTCACCTGAGCCATACGCGGAGGCAACAACAGTGCATATCGACGCCGCTGGAGGGGGGAGTCGGCCGGAATCCTAACCGGCCACATCACGCCGAGTAGAACCCCCTCCGTCAGGACCCACGTTCCAGAAGGCTATGCCAAATGGCGCCTCCGGTTTGGCCAAAGCTAAATCATCTATCTGGACCATTCGGGATTTCGGGGGGGCTCCCTCAGGTGACGACTAGGGCGGGCCCTGCCACGGCGGACCACACACAACCATGAGCTGAGCGCATCATGCCACGCAGAGCGGGCCGCGCCCAGCGGGCGGGGCCTCCCCCTTTGCTGGTCGGGCTGAATCGCGGCCCAGCGGTCCGGGCCCACCACAGTCCAGCCCATCCGGGCCGGACTCGAACCGAGTCAGGTCGGGCCGGTTCGGACTACACCGAGGCCCATATGAACCCAGATACGCATTTCTGGTAATATCTTGAGATCCAGATGTTCAATTGATGAGCCATCTACGACGCCAGAATCTCTGGATAGAGACAGACCTTTTGACATACTCCACTTTAGTTTTGGATAATGTTGGGGAATGACTGGGTTGGATCGAACCCGAATACAACCGGGCCCTCAGGACTAAAATTATAATAACTTAATGACATGGCATCTTGATTGACGCACCATCTATCGCGTTGTTTTCTTTATGACGTGACAGACCTGCGTGATACTTCTTCATGGGACTTCTTGGCAGTTGAATAATCGACTGATAACTGGAGTAGTGGATCATCCCAAAATAAAGCATGCTTAGTGAGGGAACCCTAGGGCAGGCTGTACTTGTAGAATCTTCATATCATGTGTGGGTCATCTTCAGATCCTGTGTGGGTTAGAATCTACCGATCCTGCGTGGGTCATCTACAGATCATGTGTGGGTCATATTCAGATCCTTTGTGGGTCATCTTTAGATCCTATGTGGGTCATCTTTGATCCTGTGTGGGTCAACATGATAGCTTCTCGATGAAGTAAGATGATCTAGAAATACAGATAATCATCTATACTTCCATACTTAAGTTATACCCGGTGTGAGATGAGTATTTACCTTTGTGGTACACTTTTGTGTGGTGATACCTTTGTGGTATTCTTCTGTATGGTGTTACCTTTGTGGTACTTACCTTGGGGTCGTTACCTTCGTGTTATTCATTCCTTCATAGAAAAGTTGTTCCTTTGGATAAAGTGTTGTGTCTTGTGTTTCCTCATGAAGGAGATGGGTTTACTTGATAAGTTATGAATATGTATGGGCATATACATTAGTAGGTATGATTGTTCCTTCATGATTTGTGATTATGGTATTGCTTTGTGGTTTATCCTTTGTGGATTCTGAGAGACCTTCGGGGGTCTCAGGGTCCCTACTGAGTATTGTTATACTCACCCCTGCATGGGATATGCTTGCACCTTGTTGTGTCTTCTGTAGACAACTGACAACATTGATCAAGGTTGAGGGTTCTAGGACTAGAGGTTGCTCGGAGGAAGAACAATAGACGAGGTGTACCACAGAGATGATCGTTCGAGAGCTGTAACTACCCTTTAGGTAGGATGCTTGGCGGGTGTTCATATGATGTTTTTTTAGTTTTACTTGTCCTTTCCAATTGGGCTTGTATTTCGGCCCCTTTACTTATTGTACTCACCTATTTACTATATAGTCTACATTGTTCGTGTATCTTGCTATGTGCTTGGATGGTGTGAGTTTCAGGTTAAAAAGGAAATTCCTTCCCAATTTTAGGGATATTCCTTTCTAGTGTTAGTCGACATCCCCTAGCCTATGGAAGGCGGGCTTGGGGTAGTCATGGCACGGGGCCCTGGGGGACGGGTCATGAAAAATTTGTATCAGAGGAGTTGGTTCTACCGAAGAACTTAGATCTGATCTTTTAATCAAAAATAGTATTAAGTATTATGAGTTTGGTAATTAGTTTAGGGAATCAAGTGTTGGTGCGGTGGCCGATGTATCCACACACTAGGACCCTGACTTCAAATTTCTAACTTACTTGACGAAAACACTTATTGTGTTTGTGTCTTTTAAAAGTTTTCATTATAATCTCTTTGAGTCAACTCACCAGGTATAACTTATTTACCGTGGAAAACCTGTTTCTTTCTAGGATTCCTCCATGAAGACAGCCAACTAGGGTTCCAGGTAGAGTATGCGATGATAGCACACCGAGCGATGAGGCTTCGGTGCAGGGATCCCTTTCGCCAGTTGTACCATCGGGTGGTGTACCAGCAGCACTACGACCCATTGGGCAGCTGATGACACCATTCCCAACAGCAGAGGGTGTACATCGATGGAGTGTGTTGCACAAGTTCCAGAACTAGTGGCCATCAAGGTTCTGAGGCAAGACAGATCTATAGGTAGCTGAGGAAAGGCTGGAGGCCATGGTTAGTGTTTTATGACTGGTAGGGACACCAGCTGATCTTATGGTCATCCTTGTAGCCAGTCTTCTTCAGGAAGCAGTGGGGAGATGGTGGAGCTTGCTACTCCAGGTTCATGACAAGGTGACTCTCATCTGGGCGGACTTCGAGAGCCTTTTTAGGGCAGAGTTCATCCCCAAAACATTAAACTAAGTGCGTATATAAGAGCTTCTCCACTTGCAGCAGGCTAGGATGAACGTGGCTCAGTATTCATTGAGGTTCACCGACCTCTCGTGCTACTCCACTGACATGGTGTGGGACATTTTCTTTAGGGCCCGAACCTTTGAGTAGGGGATCAGATGAGAGGTTACATCTTCAATGATTTCTCTCAGTATCCCGACAAAGGCTGGGGTGTTAGAGCGAGCACTCTTAGTGGAGAGCTTCCTTGCTGAGCAATCACCGGCAATGATGCCCACCACCGGACATCACATAGCAGATTCATCTACAGCTGGTAGCAGACAGATGACGCAGAGGTCCAAGAGGACCAGACATATAGGTGGATGACCTCAGGATATAGGGTTGGTCGTGCAGGGCTCTTGAGACAGAGTAGGACAGGCGAGGAGCAGAAAGTTTTACTCATACGATGAGTAGGGTCACATGGCTCACGACTACCTGACCCGTCGTACGAACGAACATCTGATGGTTGAAGGACCAACTGGGTAAAGGCGAAGATTTGATCGATGAGGTTTGCATGCAGTAGAAGGATGTGGCAGAGGAGCTGGCCATGCAGCAGGAAGTGGGCGGAGATTCGAGGTTATACCACCACCACCTCTAGGGGGTCTTCCCCGACCATAGGGAGCAGGTGTACAGGGACAAGCTCAGCTCCAAGTAGCTGAGGCTTACGAACAAGACACTCTGGAGATGATACGAGGTACAATATGGGTCTAAACCACCTTAGCTATAGTACTTTTAGATGCAGGTTCAAGTCACTCTTTTATTGCCACAGTCCTCGTTTGGAGCTCAAAGATTCTGGTAGAGCCGTTGACTCGATCTTTACAGCTAGAGACTCCTACGGGAGAGGATTCGAAAATTACACACTGGTGCCGATAGTGTGATCATACTCTAGGAGGCGAGAGCTTCTCTTGGGATCTTCTAGTAGTGGCGTTGAGGCCATACGTCATCATCTTGGGTATGGAATGGTTATCTGCGGTCTATGCTCAGATCGACTGTATTAGGTGAAAAGTGTGGTGTGTCCGTGAGTATGGGACCAGGTTTTCCTTCACTAGCAATAAGGGAACCTTTTCCACACATGATGGACTTACCTGGAGGAGGGTGCAGCCGATCACACATCAGTTAGCTAGCCTTACCCTCAAATTGGTTGATGTTGAGAGTTTGAGTTATCCTATAGTGGTGGACCAGTACGCTGATGTTTTCCCAGATGATGTTTCGGGTCCACCTCCTCGCAGAGATGTGAACTTTTATATTGTATTTTACCCTTGCACAACACCGATATCTACACCAACATTTCAGAAGGCTCTCGTGAAGCTTCGAGAGCTGTGAGTACAACTAGAGGACTTGCAGTGGAAGGGGTTCATTAGGCCCAATGTTTCTCGTTAGGCAAACCTGACTTTGTTTTCCAAGAAGGCGGATGAGATTTTGAGACTCTGTGTGGACTATCGGTGCCTAAACCAGGTGACTTTGAAGAACAAGTACCTACACTAGAGGATTGAAAATCTCTTTGATCAGCTAAAGGGAGCATGGTGGTTTTCAAAGAAAGACATGAGATCAGACTATCACCAGCTCAGGGTATGAGATAAGGATGTGCATAAGACGACCATCAGATGTCGGTATGGACACTATGAGTTATTGGTTATGCCATTCAGTGTGACAAACTCCCTAGTTGTATTCATTGACTCGTGAATAGGATCATCCAACCATACCTTGATCGATTTGTGGTAGTCTTCATCGACAACATCCTGGTATACTCAGCTACAGAGGAAGAGCATGCCTATCATATGCAGATAGTTTCGCTCACGCTTCGAGAGCACTAGTTTTCTGGTAATCTCTTGAAGTTCATGTTCTAGATATGAGAGGTTCACTTCCCGGGACACGTCATCTCATAGGTCGGAGTTGTAGTGTATCCAGTGAAGATTGAGGCTGTTCTTTCTTGGGATCCACCCAGGTGTGTGTTAGAGGTGCGGAGTTTTTTGGGTCTGGCCGGTTACTACCAAAGGTTTGTGCCTAACTTTTCCAGAGTTTCAGCACCCTTATCAGTGTTGATGAAGAAGTGGAAACCTTTCATGTGGTCATAGAGATGTCATCGGAGTTTCTAGGATCTGAGGCAGAGACTAACATGCGTCCCCATCTTGAGGCTATCAGAAGAAGGCGTATGGTACATTGTCTATTGCGACGCATCAGGGACCGGGCTTGGATGTGTCCAAATGCAGGAGTGAGATATGATCAATCATAGTACTTAATAGCTGAGATAGCATGAGTAGAACTATGCTACCCCATGACTCGGAGCTATCAGTAGTGGTCTTTTCCTTGAAGATGTGGTGACATTACTTGATGGGCGAATGTTTTACAGTTTACTCTAATCATAGGATTCTCAGGTATATATTCTCTCAGAATGGCTTGAACCTGAGACAATGGTGTTGGATTGAGTTCCTCTATGACTATGACTTCGAGATAGTCTATAATCCTAATAAGGGAAACATAGTAGCAGATGCACTCAATAGAAGATCTATGATACAGTTACTGAGTGAGGAAAGAGAGAAGATAGACACTTTGTGTATATCCTATGTAGATCGAGATGGATCATCTTATCTTCAATATCTAATAGTTACTCTCCCAATCCTTCAGCGAGTCAAGCAGGTGCAGCTTTGGGACACTAACTGCAAGGCTCAACATGCTGAGATATCCACAGGACATGAACCTAATGGATTTTATGATGTTGGGGAGCATGTCATCCTCTTCAGAGGACGTACTTTGGTACCAGTGGCACTACGGGAGAAAGTGTTGAGTGAGTTCTATAAGTACCCTCTAGCAGTACATCTAGGAGTGGCGAAGATGTACCAGGACCTTCAGTTTCAGAACTGGTGGCTGGGAATAAAGAAATAAGTGGTAGACTTTGTCTCATGGTGCCCACCAGTCATCAAGTGAAAGTAGAGCATCAGGTTCCGACAAGCATAGTTCAACCACTTGATGTGCCAAAGTGGAAGTGGGATGGAATTTCCATGGATTTCATGATAGTACTTCCATGTACGTCCAGGGGTCATGATTCCATCTAGATGATCGTTGTTCGACTCCCCAAGTTGACCAACTTTCTACCTGTCATAGAGTAGGGTTCAGTAGAGGGATTTGGACACCTCTACATGTAGGATACTGTACTACTTCATGGAGTTCCCCAGATGATTGTCTTTGATTGTGATTTACATTTTACTTCCCGGTTTGGAAGGGGTTGTAGGAGGCGTTCAGGACTCAACTTTGATTGAGCACCACCTTTCATCCTTAGATGGATGGTCAGACATAGTGGACCATTTAGACCCATGAGGACATGTTGTGTGCATACATCCTTGATTTCAGCCATAGTTGGGAGGATCACTTGTCCTTGGTGGAGTTAGCATACAATAACAGTTATCACTCAACTATCGGTATGGAACCATTTGAGGCATTGTACATTCAACCTTGTAGATCACCTCTGTGCTGGACTGACCTAGGGGAGTCAGCACTCATGGGACCAGAGATGGTACGGGCTACCACAGAGAAGGTGCAGATCATCCAGGAGTGGGTGAAGACTACATAGAGTGGGCAGAAGTCTTATTCTAACTTGATACGGAGACCTCTGGAGTTCGAGGATGGTGACCATGTCTTTCTACGGGTCTCACCTCAATGAGGTTTGCAAATATTTGTTCGGGGCAGCAAGTTATCTCCAAGGTTCATCAGACCCTTCCATGTCCTCAGCAGAGTTGGCAAGGTGGCATACCACCTAGCTCTTCCCCCTCAGCTACACCCAGTGCACGATGTTTTCCATGTATCCCATCTGAAGAGGTACATTCATGATCCTTCTCACATCATTGACTAGGGCAAGCTAGGCATCGAGAATGGGGTGACCTTTTTTGAGGTTCCAGTTGAGATTGAGGATCGACATGAGAGAGTCCTATGTGGGTGATCGATACCTCTGGTGTGCATATGCTAGCATCATGGGAACCTCCAAGAGAGTATATGGGATACATAGGCTTATATTCGTGCTCAGTACCCCCACTTTTTGCCTTGTTTTTGTTGTGGATTTCGGGGATGTAAATCAATGAGGTGGGGAGAATGTAAACAACCGAAATTTTCCACGTAATTTTTTTTAATTATATGGAAATATTACGAGTCTACAAAAATTAATAGAACATGATTCGGAGGCACGGTGTGCCCAGAATGAATTTCTGACCTTTTTTTATGTACGTTTAGTTAACATGAGAGCAGAATTTGTAACTTTTGAACCGGTGCTCAAAACTGAAATCATATGACACTGTTGAACTTGAAGTGCCAATATTTTCTTAATGAGACCTTCACTTCAACCATAGTAGGCTGAGGGGAAGATCATGGTTTTTGGGTTTTCATGGAGGATTAAAATAAAACAAATGTTTTATTTATATTAAACTCCTTTAATTCATTTTAAAATTCTTTGGAGGTGGGGACCACAAGAGGGTGGTCAGGCATTCAATTCTAGGAATTGATTTCTTGGTTACCCAAACTGTGTAGCCATTAAACCCACCATTCAATGAAATATCATTAATGACGAGTTAACCATTAACTTAACATAAATGAGAGGGGATCCTCACCTCTTGTGGTTGGGGGAAATTGTTGGAAAACCGGTTTGGTGGAGAACTCTTGGTGAAAGAACATCCTCTAACGAAAAATGAACCTCCGGGTCAAGAACAAGGAGCTGACACTTGAGCCCGGATCAGAAGCGTGTTGCGGGAGCGATGAACTCTGTCGTCTCCTTCAACGACTTCATCCTCTTTCTCACATCATCTCCAAAAAAAATTGAGGTAGGGAAATTTTTCATATCGTTCTTTGAGATAAATCATTGTTTTCAATCTATGAACTGTTTGTTATCAATATAATGCAGAGGGTATGGGCCAAAACCTCCGCCACTTCATTGTTTGACATGTCCTTCACGGGCAGATCATTGGGATGAGTGGAACACGACCATGTCACCGGCGATAGACATCAGAAGAGTATAGGCACCGGCCAGCACACCGGCAGGCCGCGATGGCGGCGGCGGCGCAACCGCGCCGACGAAGGAGGCTACGACCCATCGGCCGCGATGGAGGAGGGTGGAAGCCGACACTTCATCCGACCACGTGGAACCAGGACGACTCACATCTTCAATGCTAGGAGATGAGCAGGTCGGGGTTACTAAGCTACAGCAGTGCACCCGGAGGGCGGCCGCCTCCCGTGCCAGCCGCGAAGGTAGCAGCGGCGCACGCCACTACCGCTAGAGGGGGGAACCGGCCAGAACCCCGGCCAGCCGTGTCACGCTGAGTAGAACCCGCTCTGGCGGGTCCCGCATTCCAGCAGGCCATGCCATATGCCGTCGCCGGGTTGGCCGAAGCTGAGCGGTCCAACTGGACCGTTCAGGAATATTGGGGGTCACCACCCCCGGGTGGTAGCTAGGGTAGGCCCCGTAATGGAGGACCGCACCCAGCCGTTGGCCGAGATTAGTGGGTCGGGCCACCCCCTTCACGGGCCGGGCTGGACTGGGTCGGGTCGACCAGAACCGGGTCAGGTCGGCCCATGGCAGGTCGGGTTGGGTCGGACCAGACACGGGCCCATCTGGACCCAAATACGCCTTTTTGGCCATATAATGAGATACGGGCATCTGATTGACGAACCTTCTACAGGACCAGAATCCTGGGATTGAAAATGACCTTTTGGCATACTATACATGAGTTTTGTTAATGTTGGGGTATGTCCAAGGTGCATCAAACTCGTATCCAACTGAGCCCTCAGGACATAAAGACTAATAACTTGCAGACCAGACACCTGATTGACGTTCCGTCTATCTCATTGGGTTTCTTATGATGTGACGGACCTACATGATACTTCTCAGTGGTATTTCATGGATGTTGAAGAATCAACTTATAGCTTTAGGTGAGGATCCTCTCGGAATGAAGTGTTCTTAGCGCGAGAACCCTGTGGCTGGCTGTACTTGAATAATCTTCAGATCATGTGTGGGTCCTCTTCAGATCCTGCGTGGTTCAACATCTACCGATCCTTTGTGGGTCATCTACATATCCTGTGTGGGTCATACTCATATCATTTTTGGGTCATATTCAGATCTTTTGTGGTTCATCTTTGATCATGTGTGTGTCAACGACATAGCTTCTTGATGAAGTAAGATGATCTAGCAATATAGCTAATCATCTATACTTCTTTACGTATGTTATACTTGGTGTGAGATGAGTCTTTACCTTTTTGGTAAATTTTTTTTTGGTGATACCTTTGTGGAATTCTTCTGTGTGGAATTATTTTTGTGTTAATTACCTTCATGGTGTTACCTTCATGGTATTATTTCCTTCATGGAACAGTTGTTCCTTAAGCCAAAGATTTGGGTCTTGTGTTTCCTCATGAACGAGATGGGGTTACTTGATAACTTAGGTAAATTTATGGGAATATACCTAAGTAGGGCTGATAGTTGCTTCATGCTTTGTGATTATGGTATTGCTTTGGGGTATATCCTTTGTGGATTCTGAGAGACCTTTGGGGGTCTCAGGGTCCCTACTGAGTATTGTTATTCTCACCCCTACACGGGCTACACCCGCGCCTTGCTATGTCTGGTACAGACGACGGACAACATTGATCGAGGCTCAGGGTGCCAGGACTTGAGGCAGCTCAGAGGCAGAGAATTAGACGAGACTTACCACAGAGATGAACATTCAAGAGTTGTACCTACCCTTCAGGTAGGATCCTTGGTGGCTGTTCACGGGGGTTATTTTCAGTTTTACTTGAATTTATAGTTGGGAATATATTCCAGCCCCTTTACATATTGTACTCACCCTATTTACTATATAGTTTTCTTTGTGCATGTGTCTTGTTATGTTCTTGGATAGTGTGAGTTGTAGGTTAAAAAGGAAATACCTTATTGGGTTTAGGTATATGCCTTTCCAGTGCTAGTCGTCATCCCTGGGCCTATGGAAGGCGGTCTTTGGGTAGTCACGGCACGAGCCCCGGGGGATGGGTCATGACAGATTGAGGAAGAAAATTTATATGCCTCAAGATAAGTCCTCCACCCCCCCCCCCATTTTAATGTTTACCTAGAAAATGAAAATAAAAAGAAACATGAAAAGTAATCTAAATCCATTACCTCACCTCCTTCCATTCCACCGAAGAACCCAATTCATTTTCCTCAAGCCATTTCTAAGCAAAAGAAGTCATTTGAACCCGATCCTAAAATTCTTGACATGTTTAGACATGTTGAAGTCAACATTTCCCTCTTAGATTCCATAAAACAAATCCCTAAGTAGCCAAGTTTCTTAAGGAATTGTGCACCCACAAGTGGCAACATAAGACCTTAAATTTTTTTTCAACCCAGCAGTCTATTCCCATGAAGTGAAAAGATCGAGGGACCTTTACGATTCCATGCCAAATTGGAAGTTAAAACTTTGATTATGCACTCATATACCTATGAGCCTCAATTAATGTCATTCCCAAACCCATCTTCTCTAACCTTGGTATTGGTCCCTTACATCCAACGGATGTTGTCATTCAATTAGCCAATCAAAGCACTACAAGTATTGAGGGTATAATCAAGGATGTCCTTGTTCGTGTGAATGATATTATCTTTCCTACTGATTTCTAAGTCCTTGACATGGAAGGTGAGTGAAAATATTCTCTATATCCCTTAATTCTAGGAATAACATTCCTAATGCCAGCAAGAACCAAGATTAATGTCCCTTTAGGCATCTTATCCCTAGAATTTGGTGACCAACTGGTCAATTTCAACATATTCCAAGCCATGCAATACCCATATGTGGATCACTTTGTATTCTCAATCCATGCTTCTAAGGACACTTCTGAGAGTCAATTAAACCCCATTCCATCATGTTCATCGTGTTCTAATGAGATAGGATCTTGTAAAATATGAACCATGATTAATCAAGTCATAAAAGGAAAAGTTGATGATGACATTACAAATGAAAACTCCATTGATCTAAAGGATCTTAAAAACTCTTTGAGATACAAACTCACCTCTGGGATCCACTGCTTCGACATGGATGGTAATGAGAAAAATGAACAAGCATGTTCATTTTTTGATTCAAATATGATTATCCAACATTCATCATTACTTAGCCATGATTATAAAAATTATATTATATGTGAGGTGAACACTGACCAATGTGTTTGTGTTGTCTTGATGGGAGTGAAGGTTGTGAGATTTTTTCCAAAATTAATAAAGTTATCACTGGTGATATTGAACTTGACCATTATTTGGAAAAAAAACCTTTGATATAAATGATATTGAAAAACTTATTCCGTCTTATGACTCCACTGATCCTCATTAATCTACATTGGTAAGTGATGAAATAAATGAGTCAAAAAAATTGGGATCCCATACTCTGGTTTCTTGTTATATGAACCTTACATAAATGAACCATCAGAATTGGGACATCTTCCTAAAATTCCAAGCATAGAAAACCATATCTTTGTTGATAAAATCATTCCTTGCATTGAAGGCCAAAGGGATGATAGTCATATTCTTTTTCTACCCCCATTGATTTGCATGAGAAATAACATGGAAGGGATAAAATTATCCAATGAATCATTGGTCCTCCCAAAGAATAAGTTTTTCTATAAGCACACTGGAGTTGAAAAAATATGGTGGCCACCATCAGACTATGGGTAGTCTACTACAATTGTATATCTATAGACAAATAAATGAAGCGCTTCTTGGGAGGCAACCCATGTTTTCTTTTACTTTTATGATATTTTAATTTCTTTTTAGTTTTTCATTATATGAATAATGATTTTTCTTTTTTAGGTAACATCCCCCATGAGGCACAACAAATTTCATAGACTCACCATCAGATAGAGATGTCGACCAACCAAATCCAAACTAAGGGGAACCTTTAACTTCTATTCTCTCTCTCCCTCTCTCCCTCTATCTCTATTTCTTCTTCTTCCTTCCTCATTATCATTTTGTTTTTTACCACTTTCCTCAAAACATTTTTTTATTTTTTATTTACTCTTTCCTTTTTGTGTGGGTGCGTAATTTAAAAACACTAAAAAAATAAAAAAAAATGTAAAAATACAAACAAGACATACTTACTAAACATCCTATTTTGACATTTTTTCCAACCATTTTGTTGAGTCATAATACATGGTTTCATCGAAAAAATATTTTGTTTTCATCATATATTTGGATATATAATATTGTGTCAAACCCAACAGATTTCGAATGCTAATTTTTAGATTTGGAAAAAGATTTTCCCCACTGATAAAGAACACCATTTTCCTTCATTCTAAGGCCACCTATGGCCATCTTTCCAAAATTTGTGTTTTTCACCCCCATTTTCGAGTCTTTAGTTTGTGGATCATTGAGCTGAATTTCCTAATTTAGTCTACATTAATATGATAGAGGAATTTTCTAAACCACGTGAGAATCACAATATCCAAATAGCCTCCCATTTCTCTTACATTAATTCTCTTTTTGAAGGCCCCTTCATCCTTATGAAAACCTTTTCTTTGATAACCACTTTACAAGACAAATACATTTTTCCACCCAATATCACATGGATTTTCATTGCATAATTTTTTGAAATTTAAGTGTGGGGGGAATGGATTTCATTTTGGGTGACCTTTTTTGATTTCAACATGTTATCATATGCTTGAGGGAAAGAATCCATTTCAGTGTGGGGGAGGGGTGGTCATTCAGTGTGTTTTGGGGAATATAATTTACTTTCATTTATGTAATTTTGTAAATGTTATTGTTAAGTGTTCAAAAAATTCTAAAAAAATCCAAAACAAATCAATAACAAAAAGAACAAAAAAATTGGGTTGTTTTTTGCGTAGGTCAAAAAACACTCTACATCAACTTTTGATCTTGTTATAACTATTATAGTTAGTGTCATGATGATATTGATCATGGGTTGGCATATGAGTGTGAGATATTTCTCATGCCCAACTTTCAAAAAAAAGTATGAAAATAAAATAAAAACAGGAACACTTATGTCATTAGGAGAAGTTTTGTGTTTTGTAAATATTTCATCATCTCATCCCCTTCAAATTTTCATCCTCACTTGTTTCTTTCTTAACACAATAATTCCCTTGAAAATATGTGTTTTCATTTTCTTCCCTATTTTATTTGAAAAAAATGTGCATTGTTTTACCCATGTTGTTGTTTTACCCTTATTCTTCTCTCTCTTGGACATTAAATTCCTACCATCCCATAGCTACAGAAAAACCCCTTAAAAATACATCTTGATTATTATTAACTTTGGGATATGTATTAGAATATTATAGCTCTTACAAACTCTAGGATTTTCTCTTTTTGTTGGTTAATGAGTGAATCTCCATAAATTAATTTTATCATCTTGAGAGGAGTAAGTTTTGTGTGCCACCATTTTCTATTTCTAAATTTGAGCATGAAAAAATAAATTTTTTTAGGGAACTTTTTTCTGCAATAAATTGTGGTGAAATTCAATATGGATGAGTAAAATTGTCTACACCTCCCCTAAGTTGGGAAAACAAAATTTTAATATATGTTGGTGAATGAAAATGATTTTGTAATGTTTTTTATATTTTTTTCACATGAGGACATGTACAAGACTATGTTTGGGGGAGTTGATTTTATTAATATTTTCATAAATTTTCGTATACTCCCTTTACTGATTTTATTTAAAATGTGCATAATTTGTGTGAAATATTAATGTTTAAATAATAATTATAATTTTTAGAACAATTTGAATTATTCAATATTAAATTCGGTTTAAGGTTTTAATAATAAATCTCACCCTACTCATCCAAATTGAATTATTCTTGTTTTTTAGGGATCCTTACTGAAATGTAAACATTTAATTTGAAGTAACCTTTGGGCAAACCGTCCATTTGGAGGGTCATATGGTCCACACAAGAACACCCAAATAAGCTGTGAAAGAAACTTGACCAGCCATGATGATTGTGTTACTAGTCTAAATACCAAAGCCCAAATTTTATGAAACTCCACCATATGTTCTCGATTATCCAAAATGATCATGTATAAAAATTTTAAGGTCCAACTATATGAAAAAGGGTCCCAACTGATGATTTTATGTTCATAGCACCATTATGGACAAAAATTAAAATCCGGACTCTATTCAGGACATAGCACATGATGTAATCATCAAATAAAGATGAGATTTTTCACTATGAAATAGAATATATAGGTGGAAAAATTTGTTGAATAAAGTGTTTTGATTTGAAGGAATAATACTATTGATAAACACATTCACATTTTGGAATTCTGAAAAGTATGGATTGAAATGGACAGATTAACGTTGTTGATTCAAATGACCATAACTTTCTCTCCATAAGTCCAAATTCCTCATAATTTTGAGATTAATCGTCCAACATTATTATCTAAAAATTTTAAGAAGGAGATATCTCTATATCTAGCTGTTAGGATGTTCAAATCATTGAGCCTAGTGGAGGGGTAGTTTTGGAATGAAAACAGTCCACCACCTTCGGCTATAAATAAATACCCTTCTCTCCTTTAAAAAGGGTTAGAATTTGATAGCAAAGGAGGATAGGTTGGCACGACCATGGATTTGAAAAATGCTTAGGAGGATCTGACATACTCAAATTTTTACATGAGAAACCATTCCTCATTGCATCCTTTCATTTCTTTTTGTGTTCTTCTTTTTTGTGATCTTGTAAGTCTTTGTTTTTGTAATTCTATTTTAATGAATGTTTCTTATTATTAATATATTATACTCATCCACATTTTGTTAAATAATATTAGTGGTCTTAAAATAGTTTAAATGTAGTTTAATCCCCTTCAATTATTGTGCTTTCTCATTCAATCTAATGTCAGTATTTAATTCCCTTCACTGTTTGTGTGTGTGTGTTCGACGCACAACTCTTTTCTTATACCTTTATTTTTCTTCTATTTATAATTCATCATCATAAAAATTAAAATCATATTATTAACCAAAAAATGTCTAAGTAAATCTACCATTGAGATAGTTATAATTTTGGGATGTTAAGTGTTTGAGATCATTTTCTCGATGAATATTCTTTAAATTAACATTGTTCTTGTTAAACATAGAATGTTGTGGATTAATGACAGGATTTGTTAAATGAGTGGTTTCCATGGATTATTGGTACCATAAATACACTACTTTCAATAAGCTCTAATTTATATTATAACTCTAAGATTAGATAAGGCATGGATTAATGCCTTAATACTTAGGAATTTTTATCAACGTTATCTTCTGAAGTGGGTGTTAATTTAAATTCAATATAAAGAAAAGCTCAAGGATATCACAATATTAACTCCCTAATAGTGAACTCACCCAAATATTTATCTATTTTTTAAATCAATATCAATCAATCAATTATTTCCTAAGCTCTATAAACAACCCCCCTCCCAATAAAAATATATTCAACTAAAAAAATTCGACTATTAAAAAGTATTATCACTGAGGATTCGACCCGAGAGCTGCTATACACATTAGCAGAGCACCAGGACCTTGACCGGTCGATAGGTGACAATAGGTCACTCTTTCAAGAACTTCATGTTGGTAAATTATAACTTGACACCATGGTTATGCATGAAGTGCAAATAAATTATGTAGTTTCTACTTATATATGGACCAAAGCAACCCAGTAATGAAATAGATGTCTCTTTGGATCCATTGATTAAAGATCTGAAATTGATGTGGGATACATGGGATATAATGTATTATTCTCGTAGTAGTAAAGAATTCACATTGAGGTCCATGTTGTATAGAATGATAAATGACTTCCCCGATTATGGAAATTTATTATGCTATAGAATAAAATAAATTTGGGGGTGTCCCATTTTTATAAATCATGCATACTTAGTTCAGTTGAAACATTCCTTAAAGACTATGTTTTTAGGAAAATTTTGTTTTACCTCGATGAAATAAAAAACTGATCATGGATGACAACATTCGATGGGAATATCAAATGAGGTACAACACCATCTCTATCAAAGGGTGATAAACTATACAAAAACATAAAAAATATTGAAACTATTTTCGGTAAACCATTTTTGAGAAACCATACAAAATCAATTTGGAAGAAGAGATCAATTTTCTCTAAATTACCGTATTGGAATTGTTTGTATATTAAAAATTTTCTTGATGTGATTAATGTAGAAAAAAAGTATTTGATAGTGTTATTTTAACTTTACTAAATGTTTCTGTAAAAATTAAAGATTCCATCAAGGCTAGGTTGTACTTGATTGAAATGGGTATAAGGGAAGATTTGACATCCGTGAAGGGTAAAAGGTTGATTTTTTTCCTCCAGTAGTTTACACATGATCCAAATAAAAAAATTAAAATTTTTCCTTTTCCTTACGAGTGTAAAAGATCCACAAGAGTATTCATAAAATATTTAGAATGTCGTTTCAATGACTAATTTGAAGTTACAGGGACTAAAATCACATAACTATCATGTTTCGATACAAGATTTAATGCCTTTTTTTGTTCTATTGCATTCTACCTCAAAATGAAGGACATTAATTAACTATAATCTTCTTCTTTTTCAAATCTATATGTAGTAGAGTTGTATACATGGAAACGTTTACCATCATGAATAAGGAGATTTCAATCATATTATGTGAATTAGAAATTTTCACCCCACCATCATTCTTTGATGTAATAGTACACTTGATGGTTCACTTGGTCAGAGAGGTTTAACTATGATGTCTTATCCATTACATATGGATGTACCCCATTGAATAGTATATGAAGATTTTGAATGGGTATGTCATGAATCGAATTCATCTAGAATTTTTTATTTCAAAATGATATATTGTTGAATAATCTATTGAATTTCTCACTGATTACCTATCATATGTTGAAATCATTAGTCTCCCAAAGTTTCATCAAAGCGAACACCTTATAGGCAAAGGTATTTCTGGAAGATATGTTGTTACAATTACCTTGACATAGTGGAAGAAAGTACATCATTACATATTACATAATAGTAAAGATTTTGATCCATAAATTGAATCCCACAAAGAAATTATTAGAGATTTGAATCCATCAAGGGCTGAAATATGGATATCATATACACGTAATCAATAGTTTATAGGATGGTTCATAGATTAAAATTTATAATGAGTTATCTGAAAATCTAAATTCAATAGTTGAACAAATTTAATGGCTAGGTAGAGGATTGAAAGAAAATATTATATCTTACCCTGGTCTTGTAATTAATGGTTTTTCATTTTTTACAAAATAACATGATGACATCAATATGATGAAAAATAGTGGTGTTACACTTGTGACTGAAGTGATGTGCATATCTAGTTCCAAGGATAAAAATCAAAATTATTCAAATATTTCAGATTTTGGTATTATCAAACCGATATATGAGTTGGATTATACAATATTTCATGTGTCTCTTTTCTATTGAAAATGGGTTAACAATATCAATGGAGTGAAAGTTGATAAAATGGGATTTGTGAAGGTGAATTTCAGTGTAGAAGGGGAAAAATACGAGTCATTCATAATGGCATCACAAGCGGTGCAAGTATTTTATTTCTCTGATCCAACAAACAATAATTGGACAATTTCTCTACTAGAAAATAAAAAATATGTTGATTTAGAAGAAAATTCAACTGAGGATGACCCTTTAATTGGGAGATCATAATCAGTTCATATCAATCCCACTATAGATAATGTATTGTACATTATAGGGGACCGCAAAGAGGGTATTTGTATTCTCGAAAGAGGAACCAAATCCTGAAAACCTTTAAAAAAAGAAAGAGAGTTCAATGTGAAGGTAAAAGGTATTTAAAATGTATTGTTTCATATTTATTTTTTATTTGTTTTTTTAGTTTTACTCACATAATAATTGTTTTCTTATATAAGTGTATTCTTTTGTTTGAGTTGAGGGTGCTCTGTCCAACTTTCAGGCTCCTTCTCCCTTAAAACCCTTTCACCCTTAAAGTGATTCATTTATCACCTTCTTTCTTGTTACCTCTACTGCCTTTGCTGGAAGAGAAATGACACTGCCTCTGCTCAATTACAGAGGTAATATTATTTTTTACATAGTAAAATAATTTTCCATTGAATTAATGTATTATTTCATATATATGTTTAATTTATTTTTTATAGTATTACTCACATAATAATTGATTTATTATATAGGTGGATTCTTTTGTTCGAGTTTGGGGTGCTCTATCCAACTTTCTTTATTCTTCTCCCTTAAATCCTTTTCACCCCTGCAGTGGTTCATTTATCACTTTATTTCATGTTACCTCCACTAACTTTGTAGAAATAGCAACGATGCTACCTCTACAAAATTGAAAAGGTAATATTTATGTTTTCACAGTAAAATAATTTCCCATAAAATTAAAGTATTGTTTCATTTGTATATTTAATTTATTAATTTTTAGTATTACTCACATAATAATTGATTTCTTATACATGTGGATTATTTTGTTTGAGTTGGGTGTGATATGTCGAACTTTCATGCTCCTTCTACCTTAAAACCATTTGACCCATACAATGGTGCATTTATCACTTAGTTTGAAGTTACCTCCACAACCTTTGTAGAGAGAGAAACAATTCCACCTCTGCTCAATTATAGAGGTAATTTTGATGTTGTCTTAGTAAAATCATTGTCCATAGAATTAATGTATTGTTTAATATGTTCGTATAATTTATTTCTTTTTAGTATTACTCACATAGTAATTTTTTCCTTATATAGGTTGATTATTTTGTTCATTTTTTGGGTGCTCTTTCTATATTTCATCCCTTTCTACACCAAAACATCTACATCATTCTTCTCTCACAAAACCTTTCACTCTTGTAGTGTTGAAATATATCAATTTCCTATATATTCACTGCACTATTCAATCACAGATGTAATACTGATATTTTTAGAGTAAAACCATTGTCCTAATAATTAATGTATTATTTCATATTTATGTTTAATTTAGTTCTTTTTAGTATTACTCATAATAATGTTTTACTTATATAGGTGGATTATTTTGTTCGAGTTGAGGTGGTTTGTTCAAAAGTAATCATGCAATTTTGGATGTTCAATAAAGAAAGTCATTGGAAATCGTGGTAACATTGATAGTTAGGATTTATGTTGAATGTAAGTAATAATTTTTTTTATGAAATTGTATAAACCAATGTTTTAAATTTCTATAATATTGTTTTTTTTGGTGTTTGTGTTATAAATCCTATTTAAATTAAATTATGTATTGGGACTTGTTTTTGTTGATATCTAACGTGTTTCTAGTACTGATGTGTGATGTTACATCACACAGTAGTGGTTCTATAGTGTGCTGTAACAATGTACTGTAGTATGTACCTTTATTAGTGCTTTTAAAAGAGGTGATAAAAACACATTTATCAGCGCTTATAAAAGAAATAATAAAACTCCTTTATCATCACTTTTATAAGCGCTGATAAAGGGTTAATTTAGTGACACCAAATTAAAGCACTGATAAATGGATATATTATTAGCACTTTTAAAAGCACTGATAAAGTTCATATTTATTAGTGGTGGTAAATGATCCCTTTATCGGCGCTTTTACAGCACTGGTAAAAGTTTGTTGATTTTAAAATGGCTCAAATTGTCAGTTCTTTTCTACCACTCTTAATATGCATTTTTGTATTAGTGGATTATAATTAGAAAACTTGAATGCAATTCCTAGAACCTATGGTAAATGGTGCATTATATCCTTTATTAATTTCCCATGAGTGTGCCCCTAGTAAATAAAGTTCTTTTAGTTAACTTTAAAATATATTAATGTTGGATAAAGTGGATAGTTTAAACCTCATAATTCTTTGTAATGCATGTAATGTGTTAAATTTTATTTCTCAACTTTATTTGAATAATATGTATTAATATTAATCTTATAAAGAGTATGTGAGAGTCGTGTTAGTTGAATAAAAGGAATTTTATTAAAGCATATAACTTGCCTATATATGGGAGTAATCAGGGAACTCATGTTCAATATGAATTTATTTGTGAAAGGAAATTTTACTTTATATATATCATCCTTCGAAGTTTTCTTCAAGTTTTATAATAATATTCAGTGATAAACTTTAGGAAAATTTTATTTTGTGATAGTAATATTTCTTAAATAAAAAATTTTGATTTTTCCATGAACCTTGTATGTATTTTCAAAGTGGTTTTTCAAATGTATCAATGTTTTTTTCTTAAATAATATTTTAATAAATAAATTTTCATTAAGAAATATTAAAAAGGGATATCAATTGGAAATTTATTATCTTTACATATTATAAACACAAGAGATATGGTGAATTTGTTTTTACTATCAATTATAAAAATTTAACAATTTTTAGTTTAAAATGTTTTCATACATGTCTAGAAATAAAATAATATTTTGGAGAACATGTTTATGTTTTTAACTCCTTAACTATCATGAATTAATAGAAATAAATCATGTATATTTTTTCATTTGACAACATGCTAAGTATGTTTTTGAAGTGAAATTAATAGTAATTATTTTCCTTAAATGAAGTTCTATGAATTCTATTTAAATCAATGTGATGTTATTGTATCTAATGGTTTGTCCTTCTATAATGTTTCTTTTACTAGATATGCATTGTTTTCATGTTTTTTGGGTTGTATTTGTGGACTATGATGTGATTATGTGATTTTACTTAGGAATGATATTCATGTACGTGTGATCAAAATTAAAATTTATTTAATGTTTTTTTGGGATGAATTATTTTTTCTTATATTGATATATGAGATATATTCCACTTCACAATGAAATGTTTTATTAATGTACATTCTAATATTTTATTAGCATCTCTACTTAAAGATTATTTTAAATTATTATGTAGATATACACTTTATACCTCTGGTTGTATTTATGTACCAAATATATAGAGTTCCTTGAGATGTATCTCATAGGGTGGTTAATTCTTCACCACCTTTCCCTCTCTTACGTGGTTTTTTATTACTATTAAGGATTAGAATTTTTTTAGAGGTAGTTATTGTAAAGTTATAGAATATTATTGATCCTTTCATTGGCATTCTGGGGTTTCTAGTGGTTTTGGAGTAATTTCATAAATTTAATAGTTTTTTAAGTTTATTTTTTAATTTTTAAAGTGATTTTAGAATGATTTCATAAATTATTAATGTAATGTCAAAATTTTAAATATTTTTTGAGAAATTAATTTAAATTTTTTTAACTTGATTAGAATATTTTTAGAACTACTTTATAATTGTTTTCAGTGATAATAAGCATTTTCATAATTATTAACTCGTTTTTGAAAATGGTAATTTAATACTTCTAAGGTTATTCTTACCCTCACACATGACCAAAATTCTATGTATGGGTAAACCCTTTTATTAAAGGATTTGATAGGTTATAAATACCTTTTTGATCTTTGTATAAGGTTTAACACTTGATTTCTTAAGTTATATAAAGGAAACCCTTTTCTAGTAAGGGTAATTCTTACCTCACATAAGGGTAATAAAATGTTTTCAATATTTTTATAAGGGTACCCTGAATTTATAAGAGTTATGTATGGTAATCTATCCTATTGTGTGAAGGTTATCTTAGATCTCTTAAATTGTATAATGGTAGGTTCTTACCTATATAAAGGTCTGTTCTTTTGTCCTTATACATATATAGGTAAGTTCCATGTTATATTGGGGTAATTGGATGTTTCTATGTGTGGTGTAAAGGTTATATCCAACTCACATAAGGATAGATTTTGGTTTTTCAATACCTTTGTAAGGATACCCCTACTCACATAAAGGTAAATTCATTCATACCTACAGGTACCAACAAATATTCCAACCTTGTGTAAGGGTAACCAGTTGTGTAATGCTAAAATCACATTACCCTTACACTGTGCATGCCTCCTTTGTATGGGTAGCAGTAATTGTTTAAAAATTCCAAATTTCCCTTTCCGAACCTCTTGTAATGTATTTTTCATTTTAATTGAGGTAATTTAATGTGGAAATAAATCTTTTATTTGTCAGGTTATGATTTTTCAATTCAATCCTTGAATTTCATTAAATTTGGAATATTTTAATTAGTTTTTTATGGAAATGGTTGAAATATGATGTTTAATATGAATTAAATTTTCACATGGGACTATTTTTATGTATTCTAAAATACAAGATCTCTCCCATTGATTGTTTCTTATTTATCAAGTTTGGATGATCTCAAAGACTCCTCTAGAGTCTCTCAAATCCATATGCAACTGATCCAAGCTTCCCCCTCATGTTCCAAGCCTATGTTTCTAATATAAAGGATTCTTTGTCTCTATCACTTATGTTTTGGGTGAAACAAATTGCAAGATAATGTACCAGGTATGGAATCTATAAAATCTATTTACTTTTTATATTATGTAAGTGATAAATTATCAGGATTTAGACTCCATTATTTATATGGATTTTATTAACCAGAATCAAATCAAAATCTGAAATATAATCACTTGATAAATGAATATGTGGTAATATAGAAATTATAAAATATGGGGATAAATTTCATTATTTGTAATTCTATTAATGAAATAATATTAATTATGAAAATTTTGATTGAATATTTCATGATGATCTAGATATTTTAATGTTTGAATAAGATTTGAATACAATGAAATATTGATAACTAGTTATCATTTATTTTTTAAGGAAAGAGGGACTCATGATAAAATTATCTTGAATATTTAAGTTAATAAAATTTATTTTTTATTTTTTAGATGAATAAATTCTTCTTAAAATAATATACCATGTTTAGGAATCTTTAATATCCACTTAAAATGATCATATCATACTGTGGAATGTTATTTTTTCCATATGAGGAATTGTTAAACTATGTTATGGATTAACTTGATAATTTTTTAGATTATAAGAAGAAAAATAAAATTAGAAATTTCATGTTGTATAATAATAGTATTTATTTGGAAAATTATTTTAATGATATAGAAATAGAAAATATAATTCTATAATTTTAAAATGATTATGTTTTATTGGTGATATTTATTTTATAATATAGTATAATATAAATTTGAAAAGGATATTGTTGCCTGAATTATTCCTGTTATTAGTTTTCTAAAGAATATTACTTCATGTGTAGAACTATAATAATGATAGATATTATTATCACATTTTTTTAATAAAATATAGAAATCGAAATATTATTTTATTTGGGGATATTTATAGTCATTCATGAAATATTTCAGTTGTGTGATCACATGTTTTTGAAATATATTTTATTCCCACTGATATTTAATAGATTGTGAGTTATTTATTGTTAAATTTTTTAAACATGGTTGATATGACTAGATGTTATAAAAAACTTAAATCTGGATATGATTTGTTTATAATAAAAGAGGAATGATTAAATAATTTTCATTTAAATTTTTTATATGCAAAAAAGATTTATTAAATAGGAAAGAAAAATTAATTAACTATTATTTAGCCATAGAAATTGTATGGATAGTGCTGTTGGGATTTATGCATTATAAATTTAATAATTTAATATGATAATGATAATTTAATAATTTCATAAATCATTACATTGGGGATGATATAGATCAGTGTTATTTGATGAAGGCTATAATTCCTTGGCTCTTTGTCCATATGTGCCTTTGAAATTTTCTGTGGAATAATACTATGAATATGTATTTATGATCTATGGATTTATAGCCTTAATGTGGTTGAATATTAAACTTGTGTTGTTGAAATAATGGTAAGGGATGTCTGAGGTTTTGATGGTTTCATGAGGTGCATGATATGATAATGATGATATTGGAAGGGATGTTGGATGTGTTATTATGTGTATTTGTTTCAGGGATGGAACATCGAAAAATATAATGGGTTCAAGATGAGATTTCCCATTGCTGTTGTGTGTAAATCTAGTATGCTTGTTTAATAATGAATCCACTTGGTTAATGGCCTGATTTCTTAATGTTTTTTATGTAATCAGTTTCTAAATACAAGAGTCAATTTGATATTATGCACTACGAGTGCATTTTTATGTGGTTTCTTGGGATGAGTCCTAGAGTACTCAGATTATTAGGGAATGATAAATGAATTAATGAAAGAATGGGGTTAGTTCTGGATGCTTACTGGGATTTTGAAATACTTAATAATAAAAGAAAATAATTAATATTGTTATCATCAATTAGCTTAGAATATTAAAATATTAATATTGGGAAAGAGAATAGAATAATATTAATTAAAGTATAATTATTTAATTAATGTTGATCTTGATGATTGTTTTATTTTCATACCAATACCTTGTCAGTGGAAGTCGGGGGTCCTTTGTGATGTTAGAGGTAGATGAGTTTAAGGATAGGTAGTTTCTCATAGTGTGGTTGTGAGACTTAGATATACCTGTATGTTTTGAGATTCCATACACTACCCCAACCATGTTGGCGGGGCAACTAATATCTAGATTGGTGAGGAAAGAATTGATGAATACCCCCTATGACCCTGTTCTCTTCTCCTAGTTGTATTATTTGCTATTATTAATAGTGGTTTTATTTCCCTATATATGTGTGCGGAGGGTTGTAATAGATTATAGTTATTTCACACATATATATTTATGGATATAGTATCCTAATAGTTATTATAGATATGTTTGGATTGGGATATGATGGCTTGTGGTATAATACATGATGTATAGGTTTTAGTGGATCCTGAAAACAACTTGGTTACGATATAGATATGTGGTTGGGGTGATGAGATGATTTGATAAATAGAGCGCATAATATATTAGTACTGGAATCTTGCAGATGGATTTTAGAGATATGTGTCTTAGTACGTGCACTGTTGGGGTAGCAAAAAACTGGTGGGGAAGTGGTGGCATGGTACCCTCTTTTATTTTTATATTATATGATCTATTATATGAAATGTTTGGTGAGAGATAACCATTTTTAGGATAGAAAATGTATAGTAAAATTATTTAGGTGATGATTTGGTTGAATTTTTTTACTCATTGGACTTGTATGATTCTTTCACATTTTTTACAAGGGACTTGAGGATGATCCTACTGAGTATACATGTTATGCTCACTTTATGTATATAAAAATATTTTTCATGGTACCAAGAGTTGTTTGGTGTTTTAGATAGACATTTATAGTTCAAATAGTTATTCAAGATCTATTGGAGATCTATGACCACTTCCAAGGATCTATTTTACTTTTTTCATCTGTTTCCACTGTATATCATTATATTCATATCATGTATGTGGATTCCGTCATTTTTTGTTATAATCAAGAGTTTTTTGGTAGTTTCTATCTTATCTCCCTTGTTTATCAAATATAAGATGGTAATTCATCCTATATATTTGTATGTTATACCAATTATTATTATTTCAAACCTGTGTCTAATTGGAGTAGATCTTCAGGCATCATTATCTCCCTTCTATCATTGTTGGCCTAGGAGGGGTACCTTTGGGGGGAGCGGGTCATGACAGTATTCATAAAAGAAGATTATTTTATTTATAAATTTAAAAATATAACCATCCATATCTAATAAGGATATGTAAATTATGTTTTTAGAAACATTGGGTATATAACAAATATTCTTCAAAACCAAGAACATCCTTGTTGGAAATAGAATGTGATAGGCTTATATAGATAAGTCAACAAGTCATACTCCATTGGCATCTTGAAGATCCAACTCTCATATGGAATTATTTCAAAATATATATCATTCCTACAATAAGATATACTCATCGATGTCACAAGCTATTTCTACTTCCCAATTAGTAGATATTGAACTATTTCACTCGATAAAAAATGCACCTAAAGCTTCCCCTTGATTCTTTATTGTGATGTGGTTATTCTTCTTGTGGACTAGATTTCGACATGAAAAACATAATGCATCTTTTTTTTCCTTTTTTATCCTTTGGATCCTACTATCCATTGAAGTATGGTACTTAGTATCCTTAGACTTAGAGTGAATATTGGGTCTGTTTTCCTTGTTTTCCCTTTTATTCACCATAAGTACTGTATTTTTATCAATCCTCATATCCTTATCCACTTGGTGAATCATGATAAGGATTTCTAAGAGTGACGTCTCACTATTTATCATATTATAATTCACAATAAAATGGGGAAATATTTGAGGTAGTGAATAAGATAATATCTATATGCAACTAATTAGGGAGCTTAAATCCCAAGATGTATAAGCACTCCATGTAGCTATTATTCTTGATAAAAGTGGCATTTCTCGCATATACATGATATACACATCCATAAATCCAAAGATGTATAAGCACTCCATGTAACTAATTAGTGCATTGGAGATCTCATGTCTCACTTTTGTTTTCTTCTCTTGGTATATATCACAAAAGGTGAGTGACATGATATACACATCCATTTCCTCAAATTAATTTTGAAGTAGACTAGGCATGGATGATAGAATGAAACAATGGACATTTATAACACTATCTAAGTGTTTCATTTAGAGAGAGTATTAATCCTCACTAGCCTCTTTATCCATAGCTTTAGGAATATGGAATTCTAGTATGTATAATTTCTACTCATGGAATAGTAAAATCTGCATGAACCTATTCCACTCAAGAAAATTTGAGCTGATAATAAGGTTATCCTTCTCTAATATAGATCACAATGATAAATTTAAATTCATATGGATTGAAATTTCTACAATAAATAAGACATATTTTAGTATTTTATTTGGATTACAAATCAAGATAATAATTTTCAATTTATTAATCTCCCATTGTTTTATAAAAACTCAATAACCCTCAACATTGGTTTCAGAATATACCGACACATGGATATTCTTCTAGAATGGATTAATATGTCCATTATTATAACCCAAGCAAGGGCCTAATAATATATTCAAATATATCTCAGTAGGAAATCCTTCCCATTAAATTAACAGAAAACTCATTGATCTGTTGAGTGGACTCTCTAATTCTAAAACCATGAACTTTTATTTTCTAAACACTTAAACATTAGTTTCACTATGTATCATGCAGGTGATCGAATATTAATAAAAACTAGGTTAATTCAACCCAAACTCAAGTTAAAACTCTCCGATAATTAACAAAACCCCAATAGAGTCTGTTCAAACACATTAAACTATGTTTGTATCTTAACCCACTTAATAGAAGGCTTTATTGACTTAATATTTTTATTTGTGTTATTTATAATATTTATATGCATGTTTCTCATTTTACCACGTTACATGTTTTTTAATATTAAGTGTATTTTTCTATAATGATTTACCAAGTCTATATAAAATTTTTGGATAATATTTTTTTTAATTCCATCTTTCAGGATTATTAATTTATTTATTTAGTGATCTTAATAAACCATTAACAAATAATTAAAAATGAAACTTATATAAATAAAGTCATAAAATGGCATGATCTTGAGATTTTATATTAGTTGGTTTATCTAGAGAACGATAAACCATTCGTTGAACCAAGGGAATGAACTCCTAGAACCATACTTGGTTGGAGTTATATCATTCCATCCATCAACCTCTTAGTTTTGTTTCTAATTATCTCCAAATTTTGGATCACCTTAACTCTCCAGGGATCTCTATCATTTGAAAATGATGCTACTCACTCATAGGTTAGAGGAACAAATAGAATGCTTTAGGGGGTTTACATATAATATACCAATGAAAATAAGGTCCTAGATAGTATATATAAGGGTTTGACATGTTGTTCGTCATTTTAATTTAATAATAAAAAATTAAAAGAAACCATACACATGTAGTTCTAAGATCATGATTATTCACCCATGAAATTAATACACAAATGTAAATAAGTTAAAATTAACTCTAATCTGTTCTTTGTTATTAATATAATATTATCGTATGAATTAATTATCTCAACAAATAAATAATTTATATAATATTAATGGTCTATTTAAAGGGTCTTAGAGATAACCATCCACCATAATCTTAAATAAATTAAATTAATTAATTTAATTTAATAGTAATTATGTACACTACATCGACTATGAGGTAACACAGTGTGTATGTAATAACCTGGATCTCCATTTCATGTATGGATCTTGATTTTCGGTTGTTTTTTTTGGAAAAAAATAATTGGGGTTGTTCTGAGCACACGTTGTGCACTTTTGAGACACTCTGTGTACCTAGCTTAGCGTGTACTGGTCGTGTAATGGATGAGTATATGGACATGAGATGACCTGGCCAACCTGCTTATGTCAGGGGCTAGTTGAGACTAATACATGGCATGCACATTTAATGAATACACCAGTTACTTTTAGTTTTAAATGATAAATCAGAGCAGGGTCACATCTCAACTTTAGAAACACCTTCTTTTGGAAGTGGTTCATACAGGAGCATGGCAGAAGGGAATACGAACTCCAAACCCCTCTTGATTCTCTGTCTGAGTTCTGATTCAGAAATCTTTAGGTGAGTTGGAATCCCATCAGTGAGTCCTCAAAACCCATAGAGTATTTCTTCCTAATTCATCCTCTCTTATGAGTTATTCAAGGTTGGTCGTTTTCACCTTTTGTAGATCTATGAAAATCTAGGCTGATTCAAGGGTCAACATTCAAGTATATCAATCATGAGACATCTAGGTAGGTGTTTTGTGCATTTCATTGTTCGTATTTGGATTATATATGCTAAAATTATCAGATACCCATGTTTGGGGTATTGCGTGTTTTTAAATTAAACTCTTCTTATTACCTATTATGGTTTTATTAATTGATAAAGGGTAGTTGTATATGGATAAGGTAAAATTCCTTGTTTATGGGACACCATGTGGGTGTGTTTTCCTTGGTTGAATATTTATGGTTGTTTGGTCTAGGTTTCCTATGAAGCGTACCTTGTTTTCCATGCCTTTAATTTCTTAAGAGAAAGTTTGATTGATTATGTGAAATGACTAAGATATGAATTGTCAATGTTTATCCATGTAGTAGTTATAGATTACATATGATTATTTAATATGATATGCACACTGTTCTTTTTTTCAATGGACCGCGAGAGCCTTGGAACAATAAAACTGTGGGGGTTTCCATATTATTTACACCGAACCATGATATCCTTAGTGTAGAGGTTGAACTAGGGGTATTGACCATGAGAGCTACCCAGGAGTTCATTTATATTTTCTTGAAGTTGTTTTGACCCAGGGGTATTGACCCTGAGAGCTACCCTGGAG
This sequence comes from Viscum album, assembly GCA_963277665.1. Classification (NCBI taxonomy): domain Eukaryota; kingdom Viridiplantae; phylum Streptophyta; class Magnoliopsida; order Santalales; family Viscaceae; genus Viscum; species Viscum album. The sequence continues at coordinate 515,670,131 of OY728131.1, forward strand.
GTCGTTTATAAATTATTGATCCCATGTTGACCCAGGGGTATTGACCATGAGAGATGCCCAGGTGGTCATTTGTAAATTATTAGTGATATGTTAAACCAAAGGGTTTAGACCATGGGAGCTTTCCTAGAGGGTTATTTATGAATGATGGAATGATTGTGATGAGTCTGCCAAGCCAAAGCACAAGCTTGGACTCGGTCTTACTTGATTTTTTAGATGGTCTTCAGAGACATCTATGTTGTACCTCTAATACCAAATGTTGGGCGGAGAGTAATGAATTCAATCGAGTTTCCACATGCACTTCATATCATGAAATCTGGAAACTATTGGAGGTTACCCATGAGGGTACCAACAAAGTTAAGGATACTCGATTGGATATGTACCGTCAAGATTTTGAGTCTTTTACCATGCATCCATCTGAAAATATAACTGAAATGTTTACACGTTTTACTGATGTTTTCAATGGGAGAAAGTCCCTTGGTGATGATGTGTCTGTAGAAACGATGGTCAAGAAGATCCTTTGGATCTTACGAAGCTCATGGGCACTGAAAGTCACGGCAATCCAAGAAGCAAAAGACATCAAGAACATGCCGGTCGAAGAGATCATCGGATCCCTCATGACCTACGAGATCACCATGAGGAGGCAAGCTGAAAAGGAAGGCAAACCGATCAAAGTTCCAAAAAACATCACCTTCAAAGTTCAAAAAGAAGAAAGCTCCTCCTCCTCATCGTCTTCCTCTTCAAGCGGTGATTCAGAAATGGAGAATCTTGCCTGCAAAATGCACAAATTCATGAAGAAGCACAAGAAGAAGAAATCCCGCAAGGCTCAACCCAACGAAAAATCCGATCCCGAGGTAACATGTTACGGGTGTGGCAAGAAAGGCCATTACAAGCCCGATTGTACACTCAACAAGAAAAAGGCCAAGCAAAAGGAAAAGAAGAAGGAATTCAAGGCCACATGGAGTGATAGCTCCACATCCTCCTCCTCCTCCTCCTCAAGTGACAACGGTAAAAAATGCCTAATGGCATTTCATGAGGTATCCTCTTCCGACTCCTCAACCTCTAGTTATTCAAATTCCTTCAATCATTTATCTTATGAGGATCTCCAACATGCTAGAGATCAATTGGAGGAAGGCTTTCACGAACTCTCTTCCAAATTTATTGCTTTAAAAAAGAATTTCAAAAAACATTCTTCCGAAAAGGAACAACTTCTCAAAGAAAAGGAGGAGTTGTCCCTCAAGATCCAAAACCTTCCTGATGTTGATTATATGGAATTAACAATCAAGGATTTAAGGAAATACCTAGCTAAGTTCACCGAAGGTGAACATAACCTTTCGAAGCTCCTTGGTTCCCAATGCGTATCTAGAACCACCCAAGGGCTTGGCTATTCCAAGCAAGCTTCCTCTTCCCATGCTCCTACTATTTTTGTAAGGGGGAGCTCCCAATATAAATTTTGAAACTATTGTAAAAAACCCGGGAACTTAATTTATGAGTGCAATTGCAAAAATTCCCGGTATAGAAGGCCCAAAAACATTTCCTTTAATGATGAATTTCATAGGAGAAGACCCGCCACTAGACAAGTATGGATTGAAAATCACTTTTAGCGAGTCTCTCCGGACCAAAATTTGTCTCGGTTCTAAAATCCTCTCCCCGGTGATTTGTTGTTTTTATTTAGGGGGAGTTAGGATCGTTTAAGCCTTTTTGCTTTATATTCAAAACCTTCAATTCAAAACTTTCAATTAAAATCTCAAAAATTTCAATTGGTTTAAAAACTCTATCTTGTTTTTCAACCTTTCCCTCAATCAAGTTTTATGCCCCGTACTATTTTGATAATCACAAAGGGGGAGAAATTATTGGTTGATTGGGGGAAATCTTTCTCTCATGCTTTGCTTTACTTTTCGATTTATCCTTTAAAGCATGCCTTTCATTTCAGTCTTTTACATTGCTTGTTTTGGTGATTGTGATCATCAAAATAGGGGGAGATTGTTGTACCTCTCGTACCCCTCGTGGTTTAATTTTCATGATCACAATCACTCTCTTATTTATCTACTCTTGTTTTAAGTGTTTTTGGATGATAGGCATGATTTAAGGTTGCCAAGGAATTGGGCCAAGAAATCCAGAAGGCAAAAGTGGACTGATTTCAGTCCACCGCCCAACCGGTGGATGACCACCGGCCAGCCGGTGGAATCTTGACAGAAGGCATCCCCTCTGTCCAGACCACCGACCAACCGGTGTCCCATCACCGGCCAGCCGGTGGAACCCAGATAGAAGGGACACCTACTGTCTCACCACCAGCCAACCGGTGGCCTCCTCACCGGCCAGCCGGTGGTGCCTGGGCAGAAGGCCTCTCCATTTTCCAAAGCACCGGCCAACCGGTGGCCAAGCACCGGTCGGCCGGTGGAGCCAGTCAAACTAGCTGTTGGGCTTTGACCAGCCTGCTCCCAACGGCTCCGAAGACTTTTCCAACGGCTTCGAAGACCCCGAACGCCCATAAGAGGGTTCCTCCTCTATAAATAAAGGACTAGGAAGCCCCAGAACAAGTGTGGAACAATAACCAAGCCAACGGAAGCCAACAGACACATTTTTCATCATTTGGCAAACCTCCGGCGGATTCCTTCAAGGAACCTCAATTGCTCCAACCCACTTCCACATCCAAGGAGCACCATCAAAGAAGCTTGGGAGCGCTCTTCATCAACTTCATCAATCCTTTTACGCCCAAGGCTTCTCCTCTTACGGTTTTTCATTATTTATCTTTTTGAGCATCAATTTGGGTTTGTGCCTACAAAACCCCATTTCTTTTATCTTCCTTTTGTTTGGGTTTTCACACCACCTTCAAGGTGTGAAGAGGTTAGTCAAGCCTTCCCTTTAAAAGGCTTGAGTCATAGGTGAGCTAGCCTTCACCTGTAAGAAGTCTAGTGGGTTCTTGCTCAACCATTAAAAGCAAGCTGTAATAGGTTCTAGACTACCTTAAAGTCTAGTGGGTTTCTTGCTAAAACCATTAAAAAGCAAGCGGTAGTAAATCTCTCAACGGTTGAGTTGGGAGCGGAGACATAGGCTTTGGTTTAATCCAAACTCCGTTATCACGTTTTGTGTCTTGCCTCTTTTATTTCCGCTGCGCTTTAACTTTGTTTTAAATTGTTAAATTTTTTTTAAAAGGCAATTCACCCCCCTCTTGCCATCACTCTCCGCCCAACAATCTATTTTATAACTATTATAGAGGTGGATATAGAGTGTAGGATAGATCCTGATATTACATGATTCAAATTATGAATTATAAATGTAATTTAATGTAATTGAAAACTATAGTATTGTTTACTTTTTTATACTTCCTAGTTTATTGATTCATTTCTGCATATTGCCTGCTATATATATTCATTGATAGTTAGGCATAGATCTTTTGGTGATTTCCTATTTGGATTATTCTCACACCCTATTTGGGTCATGTTTTAGACCCAAATAGATTATATGGTTATAGTTATTGATAAGTGAAAGCACCCTTATTCATCTGGTACTTGGTTGTCGGAGGAGTTGGAGAGCATGGGACCAAGATGAGGCTCGAGATGTTGTAAGATTTTACTGATTATTTTGTAATTTGGTTTTTGTATTTATTTTCATCATTGTGAATTGTATGGTTGTTTTCTTAGATACATATTCCATGCATCATATCTATACATTGTGGCTTATGTTGGATTTACTTTCCGCCTAACACTGTTTACTTTTGTGGTATTACTATTTCTGCAACTATTTACTATTTGTTTTTCGGATGTGTATACTCTTCCAATGATGGAATTTTTTCCCCGCTATCAGAAATTGGCTCCCACTACTATTTGTTAGCCTCTGGAATTTGCATAAATACACTTGAGGTCACGTGGCCAACCAAGTTTGGGGCACTTTTGGGTGGCACTCAGATTCGGGACTTCACAAAGTGGTATCAAAGGAGGTTTTCCTTTTCTGTTTTTTCTTTCTATTTAGAATCAATAGAATGGGATATAAAAGAATAGGTAGTTGGTAATCAACTATGACTATAAGTAGCTAAACTATGTATAGGGAAAATCCAAGTTACCTTGAATATTTCAATTTTTTTGGTCGTGCAATTTTTATAGTTGGTTTGATTTCACCATTGGGTGACACACTTGTTTTGTGCTATTATGATTGATATAATTATGGTTCTATTTCTTTTTCAACCCGATGATATGAGGGTTTTCCATCTAATGCATCATATACGCACTTGCTAGAGATCGCATCTCATGCATTCTTGTCATGCCATTTAGGATGCATTACAGATTGTATGCTATTGTGATAGATGTTGTGATAGATATTCATGTTGTTTTGATAGATGCCACGATATAAATAATTTATATTTTAATAGATCATTAGAATATGTATAGTTTCATTTGGATGGATTCCAAGCTTTGGTCCCTGAGGTGTTATGGGACCTGTTGGATCAGAATTTTGTGGATCATGTTTTAACATTAATTGAATTTTGTCATGTATGATGTGAAAAAGTGATGTAAAACTTTGATTCTCAGGGATTATTTTCTCTCATAGGTCAGAATATTTCATGAATTTTCTAAATTGTATGTTTTTAAGGGTTCTAGAGGAGTTTTAGAGTATTACTGTCCAAAAACCCAGACAAAACGGCGTGTGATGTTATGAATACACGTCATGTTTTCTTCTGTTTTGGAAGAACTAACTTTTCTTAAGTACACATCGTGTTCCATATGTACACGTTGTGTAGTTTTTGACTATGTGAATGAATTTGTGAGAAGAGACACGGGGTTATTAAAATTTTGGTAGAACACACTGTGTACTTAGAGTACACATCATGACATTTTCATTTATGTATCTGGATGTGTAAATAAAGAAATAGGTGGATAAAACATAGGTTTTAGATGTTGTGTCTATATTATACACGCCATGTAGTAATAAATTGTGTATTCGGCCATGTGACTAATGACATTGGTGGATGGAAGTTATGTGGTACACGCCGTGTGTAAATTGTGCATTCCATGTAGTGTTACACCATGAAAGAACCGTGTATTTCTAGCCGCGTAGAAGAATTTGGGTAGGAGGGAATATTAAAGAAAACACCGTGTCTCAGGATGAACAAACCGTGCATATGGGGTGTTACACGACCAGGTTGGAAGAGGAACATGCTCATGTTAAAATATTACGGGAACATGCCATGTGGTAGTTATACACGTCATGTAACCCTATTTTGTAAAACATGAATGATTTCCTTCTCATGTTCTGTTCTTGCACTTATAAGTTCCTATACTTGATAATATTAAACTAAGGTGTGTGTTTGACCTTTCATAGTCATTCCACCAAGACCTCCTCCAATTGTACGCCAGGTACAGGTTGATGACCAGACACCAGAAATGGTAGATCGGGACCACTAACAGATCCTCCAATCATTCTCATTTTGGAAACAGCTGTTATACTGGACACAAGTGCTAATGAAAAGTTTGGTAATGGATTTATGATGATGATTCAAACATTTCAAGGAGCACCACATTCTGCCTTGAATAAGGCATAGTTGACGAGGTTGTTACAACAGTAGCATCCTTCCAATTTTTTAGGGGATGGGGGACCACAAGCTATAGAGACATGGTTGGAAGCCATGCTTTCTATCTTCGAGCATATGGAGATGCCTCTTAAGATGAGGGTGAATATCATTATGAACATGTTGCATGATTCCACCAAAATATGGTGGGATGTTATCTAACAAGAGGGATGTCATCAGGATATGGCGTGGGAAGAGTTTCATAGGACCTTCTATGATTACTTATACCCTAAGACATTGAGGTCCACCTTAACCTAGGAGTTCTTGAATTTGGAGCAGGGCCCTCATTCTGTGATGGATTACTCTTCTAATTTTGCAGAGCATCAGTTCTTCACACATGTTTTGGGAGGTGACATGATATCACTGGCTAGGCGGTTTGAGGATGGTCTCAGGTATGACATCTGATCGCAGGTGAATGTTTTCTGGAAGACTTTAATGACTTTTATAATAAATTATATGATGATTACTGAGTGAAATTTGAGGAAGTTTGGACCTATAAGATAGGGTGGCTCAGCATACCAGGTTGGTACTCCTTTGTTTGATAGCAGGAAGCATCGTTGGGATCATTTGTGTGGTGATTCAAGTAGTAGGGGTGTATATTTAGGTAGCCAGGTGAGCTGTTACCAATACAAGAAAAGTGGGCACATGAGAACTCAGTTCCTGAGAGACCTAGTTGAGTTTTAATTTTGTGGCAAGATGGGTCATCTTCATTTTTTTCGTGAGTTTTTCTCATTAGCAGCTGATGAGAGGGGATCTGTTATGACTCCATGTTCATGAGTAGAACCACCAGTGTTTCCTCAATTAGGGAACTAGAGTTTGTCAGTTAATTCAGGCCGAGGAGGTTGTCGTGGTTGTGGAATTCAAATGTCAGGTTTTCGGTGATATTAGTCTGGATCAACATATGGTATCCAGTAAGGGTCACAGGGCCACAATATATCTCATAATTTTTCGATGGAACGGACCCAGCAGAAGCATGATCTCGGACCCTCAACAGTTATAGGTACGATTCTAGTTTCCTCAGTTTTAGCTTCTGGTATTTTTCATATAGGGGCTTCCCATAGTTTCATATATGTTGTCATTGTGGACAGGATTAGGCTCGACATCTTTACATATGATGATGTTATGAAGTTAGACACTCTTTTGGGGATTAGGATGGCAAGTGTACGTCTTTACAAGGAGCTCCCTCTTAAGGTTGGTGAGTGTCACTTCTTATGGGACGTCTATGTCTTAGAGATGAAAGGATTCAATGTCATTCCTAGAATTGACTGGTTAGTCTTCTTTCATGACTTTGTTGACTGCTATCACTACAGAGTGAGTTTCATGTCACCAGAGGGTGGGTCTTTTATACACGAGGGTGAATGAGATGTCCATGAAATAAGAGTGGAAACTAAGCATCATGGGTTGGGAAGAATTACATCCAAGATTTCTAATTTATTTATGTCTGACCCGGTGAATTCACAAATAGACTTTCCTCTTGTGGTAGATCATTTCATATATGTATTTCCAGATGAATTTTTAGTTTTACCTCTAAAGAGAGAGGTATAATTCTTTATTAAGGTTGTCCAGGACAATCACCAGTGTCCATTCCTCCTTATAGGATGGCTACACCAGACTTATAGGAGGTCAACAAGTAGTTAGAGGAGTTTCACCCGAAGGATTTCATCTAACCCTCTGGTCCTTTTTGAAAGGAAATCAAATGGTACCCTTAGACTATGTATGAATTATTGGAAGCTAAACTAGTTGACAGTCATGAACCTATATCACTTTCCAAGGATTGATGGTCTATTTGATCAGCTTTGAGGAGCTCGGTTGTTCTCAAATATTCACTGGAAATTTAGTTATCATCAGTTGTGCATCAGAACATCAGATATAAATCTTACAGCTTTTCGGAGTAGTTATGGTCTATACAATTATTTGGTTATGCCATTCAGTCTCAAAAATGCGCCGATAGTTTTCATGAAATTGATGAACTGAGTATTCCATCCTTACTTGGATTCTTTTATGGTAGTCTTTGTGGGATGACATCTTGGTGAACTCTCACACTCTACATGATCATCCCATTCATCTTGAGAATATATTGATTGTACTAAGATAGTGTTGACGCTCCTTTCGTCACAGAATCCAAAGATCGGAAAAGGGGAATATCTAAGCAAAAAGTGATTAATCCTTTGAAGAAACATCAAAAATCGACAAAGGGATGGAAAAGGAGAACATTGCCCATGTATCGCGCAAGTTCCATCTTGGTCGCGCAAGTACACTTGCGCGCCGCCTCAATACTTGCGCGACCCCTCATGGTCGTGCAAGGGACTTGCGCGACAGATCGGGTAACCGCCCAGTAACCGCCCGGGGTCTTCTTTTGCCTATAAATAGACCCTGTGGGCCCCCCATTCGGGAGGATCTCTTCCCAGAAACTCGGATCAAAGCTCCCGACGCTCAAGTCTCTTCTCAAAGCTTCCGGAACACTTCTAAGGTAATTTCTTACCTAGAATGGAAGATCTAAAGAGAAGAAGGAAGGCCCAAGTGTTGAAACTTATCAAACACTTGCGCGCCAACTTAATTCCTTCAATATAACTTGCGCGTCCCTTCTCTGGAAGAACCTCAAGAGGATGGGAAAGGGTTTAATAAAGAGTCGCTCAAGTAATTCAACTCTGGTTGAAAATCGCGCAAGTATCCCTCATGTCGCGCAAGTATACTTGCGCGACCAATACTTGCGCGCCGCCGCAGGACTTGCGCGACCTTCAATAATTGCGCGCCCCTATCTTTTTGGGTGCCCATCTTGCCCTTTTTCACCCCTCTTAAGCCATTTCACCCTTCCTATTCAAGATTCAGTCTTCAAGATACTCTTCAAAGCCATTTATGGCATGATTTCTTGATTTGACATCCTTATCTGAAAGGAATTCTGTGAAATATCTCTCAAAACCTAGTGATTTAAACATCTTTATGTCACCAAAGATTGAGAGTTCATTCATTCAACCTCATCCTTTAAGATGAGAGAATCCTAACCTGGGTTTCCTTTTCAGGAATAATCCCCAGTTATAAAACCTTTGATTTGGGCATCTTCCTTAAGAATAAGCCCCAATCAAAGTCCTTTAATCTTGGGCATCCTCCTCAGGAGTAAGCCCCAAACCTTAATCCCTAACCTGGGTCTCCTTTTCAGGAATAAGACTCAGTCATAACCTTGGGCTTCCTTTTCAGGAGTAAGCCCCAAGTCCCCTAACCTGGGTCTCCTTTTCAGGAATAAGACTCAGTCATAACCTTGGGCTTCCTTTTCAGGAGTAAGCCCCAAGTCCCTTAAATTTCTCTTAACCAGTCATAAATTATCTTTGATTTGGGTTTCCTTTTTCAGGAACAAAACCCAACCATAAGTCCCCTCCTAACTTGGGCATCCTCCTTAGGAGTAAGCCCCAAGATTAGAGTATTCAAATCTCCATGAAGCACATATAACTTTGTGGACCCTGTTCTTGGATTTTCTCCCTAAAAGTAAATCCTAAACCTTCGCCTATCTGGGCAGTCATCTATACATAAGCCCCAAAACAAATTCTTATGATTGCATCTTTTATGGCACAATTGTCTGAATTTTACCAATACCTCTTGTTTCTCACACCGAGCATGACTCACGTGAGCTTAGAGTGTAAAAGTAATTATGACATTCATCTTTGAGCCATTAATCATAAAACATCATATCTCATTCCTCGGACTACGTGGGTTCTGATTCCTTTTTCAAAACAAAGGATACGTAGGTAGCCCATTTATGGGTTCGATCCCAACATTGAAATAATCTCTGTCCTTCTGAATGACGATAAACTTCAAGTGCCCCACTGAGTGGCTTTAAAACCAGCCTGGTCATCAAAATGACCAAGAGACTTTTATATAAATGTTTTGAAGGATACCATTGACCAAGAATCTCTAAACAAATATAGATGATTCTATATTTATGAAGAACCTCAAATACATATAAAAGATTCTCTAAATTTCTTGCATATTTAATCATTGATTGTTAAAACTAAAGGAAAGCTCATTTTATACTTGGTAATGTAATAAGGATTCACGAACTTAACTTAAATATATAAAGAGAGTCCCGGAGTAGACAATAATTCCCCTCAAAAAGGTGTGATGAGTCCGACCTCCCATCCTCTCGACCAATGCAAATTCCCAAGCCTCATTAGCCCACAAGCTAATGAGCGCCTGCCTTTGGAAAGTAGGTCCAAACGGATGTGGAATCATTGGATGTTTCCGGTTCTACGAACAAACCCGTTAGAAACCGATCGGAACGTTTGAATCTCCCGTCCAGGAGGTCATCCCCGGATTCCGCGCGAAACAAAAATGGTGAACCCGACGTGAATCCTTAACCAAATTAAAGTGATGTTCTTCTTATCTGTTAGGCCCTTTGGGCCAACAAGGCAATCATTGACATGTGCTCATCCAAAAGATGCAGTGGCCGGATTCATCTTGATTATGTCTGTTACATGGAACAGGCACTCTTTTTTTCAAGATCTTCTACAAAAATGGCTTTCCTTAAATTCACCCCTGTGAATACTGCTGCTGGGAACACCTCTACTGTGAGGTCTGCTGCCGTGAAAACCAATACTGCTACTCCTGCTGGAACGTCATCCGCTCTGAGGATGACATCACCAACTCAGCGTCTTCAACGCTGTGTTTCTAATGCACTGGTTAAGGAGTACCGTCGCAACGGTACTATCCCAACTCTGGAGGCCGCTCGTCAAGCCCTCCAAGTTAACAATTCTACCTGGTCGTCCGGACAACGGCGACCAGCAATCAAGAAGCAGACGGTGCTGACTACCGTCTCCAACCATTTCGGGTCGTTATCCCCGGAACGCAATTTCCATTCACTCCCTTATTCCGAGGAAGTGAATGAGCAGGTCCCGCAGGACATTAAATCAAAAAGACAGGAGTCCTTCTCAAGGGCTCCCATCAACAATCACCGCCAGACTCGTGCGGTAGTGCGCCCTCAACATGATGAGGGTACCGGCTCCAGGCATTCAGCTCAGGTTCCTCGAACCCGAGCAGGCAAGATGAATCGCCAGAGACGGAACCCGGTTAACAATAGGCAGGTTGTCATCCCTGTCATCTCCGGAGAAGTCCACCAACCTAACTTGGTGGCAAATAACGAGCATGCATACACACCTGTTCGTTTTAATCCCGCTGTCCAGCAGACTCGTCTGGCAGCATCAAGCCGATCCCGCCAGGCAATTCCGGCGGAGTACCATAGGCAGGAGCATACACCTGCTTATACATCAGCAGTTAGTCAGCAGGCTCGTCTGACTACATATGATGGATCTCGTCAACAGCGTTTGGCGAAGTGTAATCAGCAGGCACATACACCTGCTAATACTAATCAAGCCTACCAACAGTCTCGTTTGGTAGCGCACGGAGAAGTCAGTCGGAAAGCCCCGACGACAAACAGGAGGCAGACTAAACTCTCTGCCTCCACACTTGAGTACTGTCAGGATTCACTGACAGGAAAAGGAGGACAGGAGCAGGCACATACACCTACTCCAAGCCCGGAATGGACGTATATCCCTGTTCCGGCGGCTGAAGTCACCAAACATATTTTGTCAATGGTGAAAGAGCAGAAGCAAATTCCTGCCCATATTCTGGATGCTTGCCAGGATATCATAACATCTTCAGCATCATCTCAGGGACAGACACATAAATCTATCCCTAGCAGTGGAGTGACACATCAACAATTCACTCCGGAACAGACACACACATCTGTTCCAGTCCAAGAGGGTTGTGGGGCCTACTCCCCCATATCATATGGACAACCAAGTCAGGCACATACACCTGATTTGAGCGATGATCGTCAGCCTAACCTGACCATCTTTCCTGATCAGGCACATACACCTGCTCAGAGCAATCACTTTCGTCATCAAGTGATTTCTAAAGCGAGTAAGAAGGCATCTAAGAAAAAGATCCGCCCAGCACAGTCAGGAGATCAAAGGCCAATCTGTAACAAGGCCTTGCTCGATGCTGGAGTTCTTGAAGCCCTCAGACATTTATCTGTCGGAATTCAAGATTCTACTCCCTCAGTTCCCAATAATAGGAACATTAATCCCAAAGGTCTTCAACAGACACTTCCTCATGAAGACTTGCTTCATGAAAATTCGGTCAATCTTGAAGTTTCTTCTTCAGATGAGAACCACAGAAACCCTCTGTGTGGTCAGAAGACCAAGGAGCAAGAGATCTCACCTTTTGTTGTAACCCATCATGAAGGTCCTCCTCATGGTGATGAACTTCGCTGCGAAAGTCCTCTCCGCAGTAGTGATTCACATTGTCTCGAAAATTCTTCAGAAGGCAATGTAGTGACGAGAAAGCCCTCCTATCTCGAGGCACTTGCAAACGTAAAACCAGTCATGTCTGAAGTTTTACTATCGGTAGGTGAAACTCTTTCTCCATCAGAAGATAGCTTAGGGTTCAGGTTATTCTCCGAACCTTCCCTGGGTCATTCATCTTCCAGCATGAATAGTGATTCCTCTACCAATCTTGTTAAATCCGATGAAGCAACAAGGAAACACCAACTCTGGTCCAAACAGGTAGAAGAATCTTCATTTAATGATAAAGAAGAAATGATGAACATGAGGAAAAAACTGGCAAAAGGTGAAGTACCAGTCATGTTTTGGCCTTTGGCTAATTCACAGTATGACATTCCAAAGATGTTGACGGATGATGGAATCCATGATATTCGTCTTAACATATGGAAAACTCTTTGTCAATTAAAGAAGAAGGTATTATCTTACGATGAATATTAAAATCATCTTAAGATAATAGAAGGGTTACAACGCCAGATTGATTTGGCATCTCTATCAGTCTCTCGGTATCTGAAGGCTGAAAAGCAACAGAGAACCCTTCAACGTTCATGCCTTGGCGCGCTGAGAAAATTGCGTCAATTAATTTCCAATGCTCCATCTAATGTTCATATCAGAGGATGGGGTGTTCACGGAGCACTACATTTCACAGTGCTTTCCGGTCAGCAAATCCCGCCGAAAATGGTCTCATGCAATGTTATTGCCCATGGCCGGCCACAGTCAATGGGCTTTGTTCGTAATCAAAATCTTGCTCGAGATCAAGCTTCAACTAGTTCCTCTCAAAATCAAGTATATAGAGAACAGGTTGTTGAATTGCTCCTACATCAAGCAGGCGAGAATATTGCACAAGCCTCTCGTCTGGAGCAAACACGTCATCAAATGACAGAAGTTTCGGAAATCATCCAATGGTCTGTTGAACCAGGTGATAAAAGTGGATACAGTTTAATGCATCCAGCTAATTTCCGAACTAAGATTCGCAAGATCAAGAGAGATTTCAAGAAGATCTCAGACATAGCATGTCAAGAGACACCCCAGCTTGCCAGACTGGGGACTTCTCTAACCCAACCCTCAGAGTCAACAAATGGGATTCGAGGAGTTGAGCGGAAGCAGCAGGAACATCCCCAGTCCACCAGACTGGGGACTTTTTCAAATCTCCAATCCCTCCCTCAGAGAAAGTCAGTATTCTCTCGATTAGGGAAGAAGCCTCAAGAGGAACGAAGAGCCAAGCTATCAGGAGATTCTCTCCAAGTGACGGTTCACAAAGAAATTCCTGAGGGATCAAGTCAACGGAATGCCATGTCTTATCATGGACATAAAAGGAGACAATATCACAGAAATGCTGATAGAAAGGATTCCATGAAATATGCATCCATTAATGTCATCACCGCCGTTGCTGCTGATTCACCAGATGAGGCTCAATCAGAGGGATCAGACGAAGAGGTTCCTGCTCAAGAAGTTGCGCACACAGACCTAAATGAAGAAGGTGTGCGCACACGTAATCAAAGGCTTACCCAAAATCTGGGTATTCCTTCAAGTAACCCACTTCCCCATCTCCGAAAAGGATCCAATAAGGGGAAAGGAAAGAATCAGGTTACTTCTCACCCTTCCTCTGAAGGAGGTCAATCGCTCTCATTAGAGCAAAGGCTTGCACAACAGGAGGAAGAAATGAAAGAATTAAGAAGGTTGAATACAGAACTACTTCAGAGTAGTCTTCTTCTTAAGAATGCTGAAGTCCGACAGCCGAAGGAATTTGTTGTAACTACTGAGATGGATCAAGAATATCCTCCTTTGTCAGTACACCCACAGAGGTCTAATCCTATGGGTCAAACGCAACAACGGTTGGCAGCACTACCATCAGTTGCAGCACCAACCACCACGTCTGTCCAAGCTCCATTCATTGCACCTACCCAAAACCAAGTTCAACCTGACGTTTCTCAAAAGTTAATAACTACTATTGAGTCATTAACAGCTCGGTTAGAAACTATGGAAGGGAAACGGGCGCAAGTTCAACCTGAAAAGAAAGTTTACCCTGAATGGGTAGATTCAATTTCTCCTCCATCCAGTTTTGGAAACCCTATTTTCCCTACTTTCAATGGATCAGGTGACCCTGAACAACATTTGACGCATTACGTGTCTTGTTGTGATCCTATGATGGGAACTCCAGAGCAACAAGAAGCAGTGAAACTCAGATGCTTCGTGCGAACCTTGCAAGGACCAGCTTTTGTCTGGTATACAAGCTTGAAATCCCGGTCAGTCATCGGATGGGAGGATCTTCGTCAAAAATTCCTTCTTCAGTTTAGCTCAACTTTGCCAAAAACAACAGTTTTCGATCTTACAAACTGCAAGCAAAGGGAGAATGAAAGAGTCTCTGATTTCATTGCTCGTTGGAAGGGATTAACGTATTCCTTGAGTTTATCACTCCCCCAGGAGGAATTGTTTCCAATCTGTGTGGCAAATTTGCGTGACGAATTACGCACACCATTGATCCCTGTGAAATACACAGGAGGGTTTCGAGACCTTACTTCAATCGCTCAACAGATTGAAAATTCCCTTATACAGGCTAAGGTTAAATCTCGTGTAATTCCATCAGCTCCAGGAAGAAGAATGGGTAAAGCATAAACTGCTACAGTTATGCTTAAACAGGCACCTGTACCTATTTCTACTTCAAAACCTACATCTTCTCGAAGGGCTCCACCCCCTGAACGCCAACAACAAAGGCTGTTTCGTCCAAATGATCAAAAAGATCAACGACGAAAACAATTTGAGGATATGAAGAGTAAAACATACTCTTTCCGAAGTGAGCAAGTTCCTGGTTACTTCATTTCAGCCCTGGAAAATAATTTGGTTCAATTACCAGTGCCGAAGAGACCAAACAAGGAAGGAGATGAAGACCGTCCCAATTATTGTCCCTTTCATCAAATGTTGGGACATCCCATCCAGGAGTGTTTTGTCTTTAAAGACCTCCTACAAAAGATGGTTGACTTGGGACAAGTCAAATTGAAGGGTTCTTCAGCTCATGTAGCGTGTATTACCGCTACAGATCCAGAGGAAGGAGGCGAGTGGCAGGAAGTCAAAAGCAAAACTGCGAAAAAATATGATGATTGGATAGTCAGAAAGACAATCAATCGGACTCATTCCATTTTGCGAACACAATTGAAGAAGCCAATTGTGTCTCCTACAAAAGCTGCAGTAAAGCCTCCATCAAAGGACAAATCCTCAAAAGGGCAGCGCAATTCAAAGAAGAAAGAGGAATCAGGAGAAGATGAGTATGTATCAAAGCCTAAATTGTCTTTGACTCTGGCAGATTTCATGCCATCTACTTCAAAGCAACGGGCACCGTCCCACCAAACGGCACAGCCTAAACAGGCTAACTTGGCAGAGTCTTTATCAGACGAAGAATTGATCTTTGGTTCTGTTAATATGATTTAATTAACAGATTCATATTCCAGTCTTGATGAGCCTGAATTCCCTGTATCAAATAAAGGAACCCGAGGAAGTTCTAGAGGTTCAGGATATAGGGGAAGACGTGGATCTTTCCGAAGCCACTACTCTAATTCTACCCCTGCTAGCACTGTATATGCAGCAGAAACTCGTGGTAGAGCCCTTCAGCGAGCTCAAAATGAACAAGCAAGTTCTTCTGCCAATGGCCAACTCAGCTTCGGCACAGTTATTTTGGAAGACCGGTTAAATGTTCCATCTTCTTTATCTCAGCGAGTAAATGGATCTAATCAGTCTAATTTTTCAAAACCAAAGATGTTGCCAACTTCAATACAAGAGGCATCAGCTTCCAAAGCATCTGCTTCCAAGGTACCTGCTAAACCGCATATTCCTATTGGGAAACGCAGGCCTCTAGATCAAAAGTATGATATATTGAAACACTTGGCCCAAGTACCAGCCAAATTACCAATTTTGGATGCTTTGAATCTATCAAAAGATCTTCGGGAAACACTCATCGAAGCTTTGTCAAGTCCTCAGGAGTTTGAAGCTGAGATTGCTGCAGCTGAGATTTATCACATAGAGAATAATCCTGCAGAATGCCATGCAGTGATATCTTTTACTGATAAAGATGAAGATGATGTTGTGCATGGGCACATAAAACCTTTGTACCTATCTGGCAAAGTCAATGGTATAGATGTTCGAAGAGCTTTTATTGACAATGGTTCAGGAGTCAACCTCATGCCCATTCGCACACTTCGTCGATTGGGCCTCACGGAATCTGATTTATCTCCTTCTACCATGATGTTGCAAGGATATGATAAAAATGAACAAGAACCACTGGGAGAAGTTACGCTCAGAACTCAGTTTGGAGATCTTGTTTCCAATTCAGATTTCATGATTGTTGATCAAGACTCAGCTTTCAATATCTTGCTTGGAAGACCCTGGCTACATCAGCATGCAGCTATTCCGTCATCATACCATCAATGTCTCAAATACTGTTTCAATGGTCAAGTTGGAACATTGTATGGTGATAAGGCCCCGTTCAAAACATGTGAGTCTCAATACATTGAGGCGGAATTTTATCACATGAAGGGAAGAGAAAAATCTACAATGAAGGAAATTACCAAAGTTAATGCTCCATATGGTTTGGAAAAAATTCCAATAAATCCATTTTTACATGTGAGTACAGATTATGTGTTACCTATCAGTCAAATTGACAAAATAGGCCCAAATCAAAATACTCTTATGGAAAGATCCATAATGTCAATTACGGCAATCGAGTCAGACAACATGGGAGAAATTGGTAACTTACCAAGCAGTGATGAAAGCATAAGTGGTGACGTTTTCATTTCGTCTGCTGAAATCCAACAAGTCTATACTTCGCTAATCAGGCCAGAAGAAGTTATAGCAGCACCAGAGGTGAATGTTGATGTCGATTCTCAATCCATCATCTCCTCTTTATTTCCCAAAGAAGACCCTTTTTCATCAATAGGGTCGGAAATGGAAGCTTCTTCTTCAAAATGTGAAAATTTTGACATCTCTTATGATCATGAGAATTTCATTTTTTCATCTACTTTGCAAGTAGAAACGGAAGATATAACACATGATGAAGAGGAAGAGGAAGATCTTAGAGATGCTCCTCCAGCATTTGAAGAGGGTATCTCTACCACTGTGGATGAACTCAGAGAAGTAAATCTGGGTACAGAGAAAGATCCACGCCCCACTTTAATTAGTGCGGCCATGACCCTTGAAGAGCAAGAAATGTATATTTCTTTTCTAAAGCAAAATAAAGATATTTTTGCTTGGAATTATACAGAGATGCCTGGCCTTGATCCTGATGTTGCCACCCATCATTTGGGTTTGCCAAAAGAACATCGAGGATTCAAGCAAGCCGCGAGAAGAACCCACCCGACCTATGCTTCCAAAATTGAGGCTGAAGTGGATAAGCTTATCAAAGCTAATTTCGTCAGAGAAGTTCAATATCCCAAGTGGTTGGCTAATATTGTCCCTGTAAAAAAAAGAATGGAAAAATTAGGGTTTGCATCGATTTCAGAGATCTTAATCGGTATTGTCCTAAAGATGATTTCCCAGTTCTAATTACAGAACTCTTAATTGATGCGACGGCTGGCTATGAAGTACTTTCTTTCATGGATGGATATTCTGGATATAATCAGATCCGAATGGCCCCAGAAGATGAGGAATATACAGCCTTCAGAGCTCCTCAAGGTGTGTTTTGTTACCGGGTGATGCCCTTTGGTTTAAAGAATGCAGGTGCAACATATCAACGCGCCATGCATCGTATCTTCAAACCTTTTCTAGGGAAATTTGTTGAATGCTATGTAGATGATCTGGTGGTTAAATCCAAACAACGTTTTGATCACTTAGCTGATTTGGAAGTCATATTCCACAAGCTTCGACAACATAATTTGAAGATGAACCCCTTAAAATGTGCTTTTGGGGTAACCTCAGGAAAATTCCTCGGCTTCGTTGTACGCCATCGTGGTATTGAAGTCGATCCTGAGAAGACCAAGTCAATCCTTGGTATGTCACCTCCTCAAAATTTGAAAGAATTAAGAGGACTTCAAGGACACTTAGCCTATATTCGGCGTTTCATCGCCAATTTGGCAGGCAAAAGTTTACCTTTTACCAAATTATTGAAGAAAGGAGTCACTTACCAGTGGACTAAAGAATGTCAAGAAGCATTTGATGTTCTCAAGAAATACCTCTTAAGTCCACCAGTACTCATGCCACCTGTTGAGGGTAGACCTCTTATCCTCTATGTGACAGCTTTAGAGCGATCATTGGGTGCCTTTCTCGCTCAAAAGAATGATGCTGGGAATGAAAATAGTCTCTACTATCTCAGTAGAACTATGCTTGAAGCAGAAACCTGGTATTCGAATATTGAAAAGTGCTGCCTAGCATTAATCTTTGCAGTTCAGAAACTGAGACACTACCTGCAACATCACGAGGTCCAATTGGTATCTCGTAATAATCCACTCAAATTCATCCTTAGTCGTCCAATGCTTACAGGACGTCTGGCAAGGTGGGCGGTTATTCTACAGCAGTTCGACATTCAGTATGTGTCTCAAAAGGCAATTAAGGGCCAAGCTCTGGCTGATTTCCTGGCTGAACACCCTTCAGTGGAAGACACGTATTCAGATATCGAACTCCCTGATGAGGAAGTTTTTTCTATTCAAGAGAATCCTCAAACATGGGAAATGTATTTTGATGGTGCTTCTAGAAGTCCAACAGGGAAGAAAATGGAAAATCCTAAATTCAACAAAGTTGGTTTAGGAATTGTGCTCATTTCTCCAGATAAGGCAGTGTTACCTTATTCCTTTTTGTTGTGGGAAGGTGGTACCAATAATGAAGCTGAATACCAAGCTCTCATTGCAGGCTTGGAGTTAGCACTTCAAGCACAAGTGAATCACTTAAAGGTAAAAGGTGATTCAGACCTGGTAATCAAACAAGTCAATGGGGATTATGCCATCAGAAAAGAAGAATTAATCCCTTTGTATGATTACGTCAGAGAATTAATGTCGGAATTCCCTTCAGAACCGACATTTTCTTATGTCCCAAGATCACAAAATGCTCAAGCTGATGCACTGGCTAATATAGCCACAGCTTTAGCAGATCCAAATCGAGACGAGACAACCATCTGTATTGCCCACCGTCGTGCAATTTCACCTTATGTTCAAGTCAGAACAGAGGAAATTAATGAAATTAGTCCCATTCCTGAACCATATGGTCATACTACAGGATGGATGTCACCTATCAGGGAATACCTTCAAAATGGAACACTTCCACCTGATAGAGCTGAGAAAGAACAAATTCGGCGACGTGTGGTCAATTTTACTCTTTATGATGGTCCAAACCACCTCGAGAAAATTCTCTACAAACGTGGTTTTGATGGAGTTCTCTTCAGATGTATTGATGGTGAAGAGACAATGGCTGTCATAAAATAAGTGCATGCAGGAGTCTGTGGTGCCCACCAGTCTGGACATAGATTGTCTGATCAAATTCGAAGACTTGGATACTTCTGGCCTTCAATGATACAAGATTGTGTCAATTTCACAAAGAAGTGTCATTCATGCCAAGTATATTCCAACTTCATTCATCAACCTCCAGAGTTGCTTCATACAGCTAAATACTCATGGCCATTTTCCACATGGGGAATGGATGTGGTAGGACCTTACCCTTCAGCTACGGCCAAGCAGTTTAAGTACATTCTTACTGCTACTGATTTCTTTTCCAAATGGGCAGAGGCAGTACCTCTCAAAGAAGTCAGTTCTAAATGCATTGTTAGCTTCATCAAGTCTAACATCATTACTAGATTTGGTGTCCCTCATACCATATTGACAGACAACAGCACCAACTTCTGTTCTGCTGAGGTAAAGAGATTGTATCAAGAATACAACATTAAGTCCAATCATTCATCTCGATATCATGCAGCGGCTAATGGACAGATAGAGGCCTTCAACAAGACTCTTTCAAATATACTGCAAAAGATGGTGGATAAAGATAAGAGGTCATGGCCTGATAAACTCTATCATGCTTTATGGGCTTATCGGACTACCACTCGCAATTCAACGCGGTCTACTCCATATTCATTGGTATATGGAACAGAAGCAGTCTTGCCAATTGAAGTTCAATTTCCCTCACTCAGAATAGCCATTTGTGATCAGTTATCAACAGATGAGCAATCCCAAAAGCGGTTGAATGAATTGGAACAGTTAGATGAGAAAAGATTGTGCACTTTGCACCACTTGGAAATCTATCAGAATCGAATAGCACGAGCTTTTAACAAAAAAGTTCGTCTTCGTTCATTCATTCAGGGAGAATTGGTATTGGTTCTCAGAACACCAATGATACCAGGAAAGAAGCCTCCCAAGCTTGAACCAAAATGGGAAGGACCTTATTCAGTACATAAGGTCTACTCCAATGGAGCGTATTCTCTGATTTCAATGGATGGAGAACACATCACGACTCCAACTAATGCCAGATTTCTGAAGAAGTATTTTGTATAAACACAAAATATTGTTCCCAGAACTAAGACTCTTACATTTGGTTCATACAGCAAAGGTCCGGTATGACCTTAAACTACACCAAGGTCCGGTATGACCTTAAACTACACCAAGGTCCGGTATGACCTTAAACTACACCAAGGTCCGGTATGACCTTAAACTACACCAAGGTCCGGTATGACCTTAAACTACACCAAGGTCCGGTATGACCTTAAACTACACCAAGGTCCGGTATGACCTTAAACTATACAAAGGTCCGGTATGACCTTAAACTACACCAAGGTCCGGTATGACCTTAAACTACACAAAGGTCCGGTATGACCTTAAACTACACAAAGGTCCGGTATGACCTTAAACTACACAAAGGTCCGGTATGACCTTAAACTACAACTTCGTCCAACATGACGTTAAACTGTGTCACCTTCAATGTCCTACATGACATTAAACTGTATAATGTCCTATCTACATGACATTAAACTGTACAGAAGTTCCTTATTTTGTCCGAGATGACATTAAACTATATTTTGTCCTAGCAACATGACATTAAACTGTGTGGCACTTTCATCGTCCAACATGACGTTAAACTGTGTTAAGTCCCTTATTGTCCTACATGACACTAAACTGTATTCTGTCCGAGATTACATTAAACTATATTGTGTCCTAGCAACATGACAATAAATTGTGTGGCACTTCCAACGTCCAGCATGACGTTAAACTGTAAAAAGTCCCCAGAACTGATATCCTCATATTGGTTCACCTTAGTCCTAGCTACATGACTTTAAACTGTACAGCACAAGTTCGTCCTTGCTATATGACGTTAAACTATACAGCAATGGTCCAGTATGACATTAAACTGCATCATCCCTGGTCCATGTATATGACCATAAACTATTTGCAAAATCCCTTATGTCCAGCAAGACGTTAAACTGTGACGTCCTAAATTACATGACGCTAAACTGTATAAAAGTCCCTCACATCCGGAAAGACGTTAAACTATATAATCATCAAAGGTCCAACATGACATTAAACTGCACCATCCATGGTCCATGCATATGACCTTAAACTATTCGCACTTTCGTCCGACATGACGTTAAAATGGTACACTCCCTTGTCCTTACTGCATGACATTAAACTGCACAGTCCCCCTTTTTTCCGTCCAATATGACGTTAAACTATATTGTCCCCCTCGTCTTAACTACATGACGCTAAACTGTACAGAAAGTCCCTTTTTTATGTCCTACATGACATTAAACTGTACATTGTTAAGGTTGTTATTACCTCTTGTTTCTCACACCGAGTATGACTCACGTGAGCTTAGAGCGAACATCAACCATAACACTCCCTTTGGGCCACTAACCATGTGTAAGTCCCAACAACATTTTTTTATTAGATCATTGTCCCCAAAAACAATTTGATCATTAATTCATTCTTTAATTGAACTACACAAACTTTGATCCTTGCCCTCCAGGCTAGGTATGTAGGCAACCTCCCAAGGTTCAAGCCCAAAAACAATCTCTTCACATTGGTTCACCACCATCTCATATGATGATGATTTGTGAAACCGCCCCTGGAATCAATATCTTTACATTGATTCACTTTCGTCCTTGTTATATGACGTTAAACTATACAACACTTTTGTCTGGTACGACAATAAACTACAATATTCTTTTATTTCCTCATTTGAGAGAGAACTATTATTGACATTGATTTTTCAATCATAGTTTTTCGTTTTCAAAAGACTACGCGCATACATGGTAATGCCTGAACTTTTTATCTTAGGTTAAACCATCATTGCACTAAAGTCCCCTTTCACCCTTCACATGTACGAACCAAATTTGTACAAAGGGTAATTCTAGAACTACGTGGACTTGATTCCCATCCTTATGGGATACGTAGGAACATTCGAGTGTCCCTCGAATCCAGTCCCGAATCTTTTGGGCCTAACCCCAAATTTCACTTTCAGTCCCTTGGCTGAAAAGTCTTCATGAAAACACACACTGTGTATTCATTATTATGGTCCGAATTCTATGACCCTAAACTAAGATCACTCATACTTTCGTCCTACACGACGTTAAACTGCATTTCAAGAACTACGTATGGCTTGATTCTCATTCTTATGAGATACGTAGTGACGTCCAAGTTTCAATTCAGGACCCAGCCACAACATGATTATGGTTTTCATTGACCTATGTATCTCTATATACATTGGAAAATACCCATCTTTATGTATTATAATCCTAACCTTAAATATTTTCAGATCTTCATAACCCTTTTCATGACTTATAGTCACAAAAATGTCAAACTTCTGAGAATTCTTTTGCCTGACTATGCAGCACGTGCCCATAGGTGGCCTTGCATAAACAGTCCACATAACAGACTTGTCAGCCAAGAGATGCTATTTATTTGAACATGCAGCCAATGCCCATAGGTGGCCCTGCATGTTTTCAACCCCCTAACGGGTTTGTTAAATAATAGTAACTTCATTCTTGGGAAGAATGCCTCTTTTGTCCTTATTTGTCTTAAACGACAATATGTAGGGATCCGCAAAAATAGCCATCCTTAACATATTTGTCCCATATCCTTTTTCATGATCTGAAAGTATTCAAGTCTATGTTTTATTCTTCTTCCCTACGTTTGGGTCAAACCTTCGTAGGAGTGATATTCATCCAGTTCTTCGATATTCTTGTTTGGAAATATCTTCTCCATATTCAAGTACCTATTTCCATACAACAAACTCTATGCTTTAGAAAATTTGAATCTCCATAAACTTTCACTGGCTTTTAGCACTAGGAAAGTAAATTTCTGAGAGTTCTTTTGCCTAACTATGCAGCACGTGCCCATAGGTGGCCTTGCATAAACAGTCCACATAACAGACTTGTCAGCCAAAAGATGCTATTTTATTTGACTATGCAGCCAATGCCCATAGGTGGCCCTGCATATTTCAACCCCCTAACGGGTTTTGTTAAATAATAGTAACTTCATTCTTGGAAACTACTTCTTCTAATGCTATTTAGCTCTTTTTCATATCATTCCTCAGATTCAAATATTCTTAAAGCCATAGTTTACATTTTTTCCCTCATACTTGAGTATGGTAAATATGTTTTCAGATAAATTGTCAAGGAATTGAATCCATTTTAATCCATTTTTCAGTCAAAGCTATTTCGACCTTAAACATTAGCCCCTTTATGTCCGGCTTGCATGACTTTAAACTGCCCACACAAAAGACAGAGGAACTATGAATAAAAGTCAAGTTCCAGCTCACTAAATATACATTTTTTGTATGATTTAGGTAATATTGAGCAGTTAAAAGGTTCAAAGTTTGTAGGGTTATTTGTAATAATCCTAGTAAAAATCAAACTATGCTTACTAAGCCCATTGTCTTAAGTAAATTTGAAGCAGGTAATGGAAGAATGAAAGTACAAATGATTGAAGAAAAAAGTGTTTTTCATTGATACACAAGAGTTAGAAGGACATCCACAGATTGGAATCTCTTCTCTTTTTCAAGAAATTACAGGAGATTGTCAACAAAAGTCTTCATTTGATGTATAGCATCCTGAGCCTTATCAACAATTGCTTGAAGCTCGTGCACTTGACCAGCTTCACTCTTTTCAGCTTGCTGAAATGCCTTCTTAGCATCTGCAATGGCTTTCATGCCATTTATATGAGTTTCATCCAATGATTCATTAAGCTGATCAAGTTCCCCAGTAACAGCATCTAACTGTTGCTGGAGTTGCACCTGCTGGACGACCTTTTCTTTGATTTTTTGCTTCAGATCCTTCATCTTGACAACGTAATCAGCTTCAGCCTGGGATATCGCAGCCTCAAATTCGCCTATGTTGACTGACAATTTCACTCTGGTCAAATCTTCGCGACTTGTCTGCATTTGCTCCCTCCTGAAGATAATCTGTTTCACTGCAGCATGGATCTTTTCATACCCAAAACCACCAAGTCCCATTATAACAAATTGGGATGACAATCGGGAAATTTTTGATGGTAGCTCTTCTAAGGGCACCCCCGATATGATGTTCCATATATTGTTCCACGCCTTACGTCGTGAAAAGATGAACGCTTTGAGCATCTCTGGATCTGATTCAACATCTTCGTCAGAAGGGGGTATGTAATCTGGAATTAACATGCTCAAGGAAGTGCCTCGTTCTGCTCTTTCCCCTCTGACTTGGGCTTCTTCACTTTCAATTCCCATTGGGGCAGAGGCTGAAGCCTCATCTCCGGATCTAGCCATTACAATTGATGGCCCTACATGATCAATTGAAAGATTTTAGTTGAATCTTAAAGAATAACAAAAGAATGGATTGTCTTGCAAATAAAGTACAATCACAAATATTGTTATCCCTTACCCAATGGTGGTTCAACAACATGAGAAGACTTCTCCCCATCTTTCCCGGTTTCAACAGGATTTTCAGGATGGGTCTCAGGAGAGTTTATTGGATTTAGCTCTACTTGAGCTAATGTTTCTACAATGATAGGGTTGACATCAGTGTCCACACCCTCTTCAGGCATTAGCAGTTCAGCAGCTTCTACGGAAGAAACTGCATATTATTTTACATCATGATTAGAAATATTTTCTTTTAAAAGAAAAATTTGGGCGAAGGATAACACTCACGCCCAAGGTCTTCTAAATCACATGACAATCTAGCATGATCATAAAATTCTTCAAAAGTCATTCCTTGATTCATCATTTCATCCAATGATACTTCAGAATCTTGGTTAGTCTCACCAGTGGGAGCATTTGCTATGTCTTCTTGCTGACTTATGTCCTGCAACCCCTGACCCTGGACAGCATCTTCAGTAGTGGGAGGGATACTGGGAATGGATGGTAGCTCTTTTCCAGGAGCTACCAAGTCAGCTTGAGTCTGTGGTTGTTCTACAGCACCCTCCATGGCCTTTGAAGTAGGATCAGTCCCTTCCCTCAAGGGGGAAATTGAAGAAGCCCCTGCAATCCTCAGAAATATGAGTAACCATATGATTATGGGTATAAACTCATGATTGTTCGAAGGACTTACCACTGCTAATGAAACGTTTAGCTAAGGATTTCCTCCTTCGTTGCCTTGGCTTCTTTTGCTTTTTTGGAGTTTCAGCTGTCTCCTTTATTGGCACTTGGATTGGCGAATGAAAGGCTATGTCCAGTGCCTCATTCATGGCCTGCTGGCCTGGAGATATCTCGCCTGGTTCGCGAGGAGAATCAGCAGCAGCCCCAACAGCGGTACCACCAGGGCTATATTGTGGCGAAGGAACCCCGGTCCCTTTCTTTGCAAGCTGCAAGATGAAGAAAATAACTTCCTTAAGAAACAAAGCTTCAACTGAAATCAAGTTGCAAAGAAAATAAGGAAAGAAAACTTACATCTTCAGGAGCCACGTACTCTTGCCACTCCTCATCTCCAGAACCACCAGCCCCCTTAGTGGTGCCACGATCAATCATTTCCTTCACCCGCCTGGTGATAGGAGCTGAATTATCGGTGGCATATATGAGCATTTCCAGCTCTCTGATGTAAGCCCGCACTTCATTGGGGTTATCTCCGTATTGAAGGTCTTTGGAAGCTATAAGATATCCTATCCCAGGAAGTTGTAGGCCCTCACACAAATCCAGCCAGGCGGTTTCAGTATCACAGTATAAGCTCTGCCATAGCTGAACAGCCTCTGGTCTTAGATATAAAGGCTGTGAGGAAGGTCCTACAATTTTTGATTTTAATTTCTTCCCAACTCCTGCAACTACAGATAGAGAATAAGAAAGTGAGACTTATTACTTTATAAAGTAGCAGTGATTGAAGTTATTACAATCAAATAACTCACCAGGAGCTGATGGAGTGGGTCTTTTAACTCTGGCCGGAGGATTATATCGGGCACGAAACCGCTTTGCTGCCGGTTGTGCCTCATCATCCCCATCATGATAATCCGAGGAATCAGTTCTAGAGGAGGAGTCTGTTGAACCTATTTCAGGAGGAGAAGTAGCACCTTCATGAGGAAGAGTTTCTTTCTCTACAGTCCTCTTCCTCTTTCCCACTTGATATACAGGGTGATTCAATATCCCTTTAGGGTATGATGCTATCCAGTGTTCGGCATAAAAAGTAGTCAGATAATGTGCCGCTTTTTCAACTGGTAGATCAAATACTGCTCCAGTATTCTCTCTTGACGTCAGCAACCATAGTTGTCGAGCAACCATCGGATGTTGCTCTAACTTGACGTGTACTGGAGGGGATACAACAATCTGTTGTAAACATTTGAATTGGCGTGCAAATCTATATGGAGCATAGGCCTCGCATATAATTTCTCCATCAACCCTGGCTACTAACACGCCATCCCTGCAAGCTAGCATGTATGCCCTCAAATCCAAAGGGGCTTTCCCATCATCAACAAACCGCCCAGATGGCGGACTTCCATAAGGAAAGAAGTTGAATTCCTTATACATGCTTAGTCTTACTTTTATGTCATAACCATTGACATCTAATGGAGCAATTCCAGAGAATGCTTGCACTGACGGTCTGAAAGAGCTTCCAGGAATTTGTAATCCATTCTGTACATTGTAAGTCCTGAAGTGAGTGGCGATCCATCCCCACAAAACCTGGAATGGTCCCACTATTCTTAAAGGAGATTTACCCTGGAAGACGTGAAGTAAACTCCTGTGGATCTTTGCTAAAATGGGGGTGGCTAACCCAACCATTTTTCCCTCAGCTAACTTGGCCGCAATGACGAAGGTCCCTGGCCTAACGCCTCCCTTCGAATCCCTGACCGGCAAGAGGTAAATACTGAGCCACATTGCCAAGAAACCCGCCAGACGAGTTTTCTTTGGAATTCTTTGATTCACTTCATAGCCCCATTTTTCAAACTCTCCTGCTTCTAGAGTTGGCCAGAATGTGCCAGGAGCTCCTCTCTTCTCAGGTTTTGGGCAAGTGGTAGGACGTCTGGGCCGGGTATCCTTGGATTTCTTTTTCTTGGATCCTTTTTCCTTTGGCTCCATCCCTTTCTTCTCAGTAAGAAACACCTTCATCCATTCTTCCGGATGGATATCTTTTCTGAAATGAGTTAATGAGGTCTCTGAACTCTTGAGCTTGTGAAAGATTTTGAATAATTCTCGAGCCAAAACAGGAGTCTTCTCTGGATCATTCCAAGTCACCTTGGGAGGAATGAATTCATCATACATATCACCCAAGATTGGAGCTCCTGAAATCTTGTGGACATCCCACAAACTGATACCTACTTCTCCATGAGTCAAATGGAAAGAATTAGTCGCTGGACTCCAGTGACTGAGTATCTCTGGCACGAAGATATCATGTCTGTAAATATATGTCTGCCCAACCCAAACAGCTTCATATATTGCAGCTCTCTTCAGATCCTCAATAAACTCTGCGCAAGTCTGTCGCACCCAGTATGCCCACATCCAAGTTGTCTTCACACCTCCCCCAGGGCGGAAATCCCAACTTTTCTTCCAGCCTTTGGACTGATCCATCTGAGCATCTCGGAAGATTGAAGGATGGCAATGTGGTTGAAGCTCAGGTGTATGTTTTTTCAGATCTGGTGTGCAAGGGCTATGATGCATCACATACGCCTTCTCTACTGTTCCAGCAGTTTGAAATACTCCTCCGCCTGAGATATTTGCTGAAGCAAAATTGGTATAATTCTGAAACCAAGAAAATGGAAGATAATTCTTTACTTCTGGAATAATGACTTCTTGCAGATGACCATGACCATACAAAGGTAGATAAGTGCAGTGAGGAAAGTCGTGATGATATTTCTTCAGATACTTAGCCAAATCTAGAAGAGTGCTGTTTTTGACAGTATAGTAATCAGGGCCAATGATATTCATCATATCATCTATCCGCTTGCTAGCCAGTTCATCAAGTAATCCAGGTCTAAGAGCCATTGAATCTGCACAGGAGTTGAATAAATTAAACTCTTAAATGGGTTTTATTTTTTCATAAAATTTGTGAAAGAATTTGAAAAAAATGGCTAAGGCATTAAGGCGCGCAAGTATGGAGATGTCGCGCAAGTGGTACATATGTCGCGCAAGTATTTGTCGCGCAAGTGTGTGCCGCGCAAGCCTTATTACCTTGAGAGTAGCGCGGCAGCGAGGAAACAGCGAAAATAGGAGACTTGCGCGGCGACAAAGACTTGCGCGGCGAGAGCTCGAGAAATTCGGGGTCAGATACCATCTACGGCCGGAAGCAGCATATTTATAGGCCAGAGGGCCTATCTGCGCGCCGCACCCAGAGCGCTCAAACGCTTGCGCGACGAAGACTTGCGCGCCGACTGGAGACTTGCGCGCCGCCCTTTTCCTTTAGAGGAATTCGATTTCCTCAGAGTCAAATCCTCATTTCTCTCCGGATCCAACTCTGAGGGGGGACTTTTGTTGACGCTCCTTTCATCACAGAATCCAAAGATCGGAAAAGGGGAATATCTAAGCAAAAAGTGATTAATCCTTTGAAGAAACATCAAAAATCGACAAAGGGATGGAAAAGGAGAACATTGCCCATGTATCGCGCAAGTTCCATCATGGTCGCGCAAGTACACTTGCGCGCCGCCTCAATACTTGCGCGACCCCTCATGGTCGTGCAAGGGACTTGCGCGACAGATCGGGTAACCGCCCAGTAACCGCCCGGGGTCTTCTTTTGCCTATAAATAGACCCTGTGGGCCCCCCATTCGGGAGGATCTCTTCCCAGAAACTCGGATCAAATCTCCCGATGCTCAAGTCTCTTCTCAAAGCTTCCGGAACACTTCTAAGGTAATTTCTTACCTAGAATGGAAGATCTAAAGAGAAGAAGGAAGGCCCAAGTGTTGAAACTTATCAAACACTTGCACGCCAACTTAATTCCTTCAATATAACTTGCGCGTCCCTTCTCTGGAAGAACCTCAAGAGGATGGGAAAGGGTTTAATAAAGAGTCGCTCAAGTAATTCAACTATGGTTGAAAATCGCGCAAGTATCCCTCATGTCGCGCAAGTATACTTGCGCGACAAATACTTGCGCGCCGCCGCAGGACTTGCGCGACCTTCAATACTTGCGCGCCCCTATCTTTTTGGGTGCCCATCTTGCCCTTTTTCACCCCTCTTAAGCCATTTCACCCTTCCTATTCAAGATTCAGTCTTCAAGATACTCTTCAAAGCCATTTATGGCATGATTTCTTGATTTGACATCCTTATCTGAAAGGAATTCTGTGAAATATCTCTCAAAACCTAGTGATTTAAACATCTTTATGTCACCAAAGATTGAGAGTTCATTCATTCAACCTCATCCTTTAAGATGAGAGAATCCTAACCTGGGTTTCCTTTTTAGGAATAATCCCCAGTTATAAAACCTTTGATTTGGGCATCTTCCTTAAGAATAAGCCCCAATCAAAGTCCTTTAATCTTGGGCATCCTCCTCAGGAGTAAGCCCCAAACCTTAATCCCTAACCTGGGTCTCCTTTTCAGGAATAAGACTCAGTCATAACCTTGGGCTTCCTTTTCAGGAGTAAGCCCCAAGTCCCCTAACCTGGGTCTCCTTTTCAGGAATAAGACTCAGTCATAACCTTGGGCTTCCTTTTCAGGAGTAAGCCCCAAGTCCCTTAAATTTCTCTTAACCAGTCATAAATTATCTTTGATTTGGGTTTCCTTTTTCAGGAACAAAACCCAACCATAAGTCCCCTCCTAACTTGGGCATCCTCCTTAGGAGTAAGCCCCAAGATTAGAGTATTCAAATCTCCATGAAGCACATATAACTTTGTGGACCCTGTTCTTGGATTTTCTCCCTAAAAGTAAATCCTAAACCTTCGCCTATCTGGGTAGTCATCTATACATAAGCCCCAAAACAAATTCTTATGATTGCATCTTTTATGGCACAATTGTCTGAATTTTACCAATACCTCTTGTTTCTCACACCGAGCATGACTCACGTGAGCTTAGAGTGTAAAAGTAATTATGACATTCATCTTTGAGCCATCAATCATAAAACATCATATCCCATTCCTCGAACTACGTGGGTTCTGATTCCTTTTTCAAAACAAAGGATACGTAGGTAGCCCATTTATGGGTTCGATCCCAACATTGAAATAATCTCTGTCCTTCTGAATGACGATAAACTTCAAGTGCCCCACTGAGTGGCTTTAAAACCAGCCTGGTCATCAAAATGACCAAGAGACTTTTATATAAATGTTTTGAAGGATACCATTGACCAAGAATCTCTAAACAAATATAGATGATTCTATATTGATGAAGAACCTCAAATACATATAAAAGATTCTCTAAATTTCTTGCATATTTAATCAT
The DNA here is from genome assembly GCA_963277665.1 of Viscum album. Taxonomy (NCBI): domain Eukaryota; kingdom Viridiplantae; phylum Streptophyta; class Magnoliopsida; order Santalales; family Viscaceae; genus Viscum; species Viscum album. The sequence goes on from OY728131.1 coordinate 515,700,738, forward strand.
TGATTGTTAAAACTAAAGGAAAGCTCATTTTATACTTGGTAATGTAATAAGGATTCACGAACTTAACTTAAATCTATAAAGAGAGTCCCGGAGTAGACAATAATTCCCCTCAAAAAGGTGTGATGAGTCCGACCTCCCATCCTCTCGACCAATGCAAATTCCCAAGCCTCATTAGCCCACAAGCTAATGAGCGCCTGCCTTTGGAAAGTAGGTCCAAACGGATGTGGAATCATTGGATGTTTCCGGTTCTACGAACAAACCCGTTAGAAACTGATCGGAACGTTTGAATCTCCCGTCCAGGAGGTCATCCCCGGATTCCGCGCGAAACAGATAGCATCAGTTATATGCTAGGATCTCAAAATGCCACTTTTGGATGGACCATATTGACTTCTTCGGTCATGTCATCTTAGAGATAAAAGTATCAATAGACCCAGGGCAATTGAGATCAGTAGTTTATTGGGAGCAGCCGAAGAACATCTTTGAGGTATTTAGTTGTTTGGGGTTGGATGGTTACTAATGGTTCTTTATTCATGAATTTTCACTCTTAATAGTGCCACTGACAGGCCTGACTAAGAAGGGTGAAAATTACCTGTGGATAGATTTTTGTGATTCAGCGTTTTGGGAGCTGAAAGGGAGATTAACATCAGCACTGATAGTGTTTTTTTCAGATCAAGGAAAGCGTTACACCATTTACTACGATGCATCAGGTATTGGGCTGGGATAAGTGCTTATCCAAGGGGAAGGAGTCGTTGTGTAAAAGTCTCGACAATTGAGGCCACATGAGAATAATTAAACGATTCATGATCTCAAGTTAGCTATAGTTGTGCATGCTTTATCCTATTAGAGACATTATCTTTTGGGAGAGAATTTTGTGGTATAAACAGAACACGAAAGCCTCAAGTATATCTTTACTCAGCATGATATGAATTTTAGAAACTGAATGTGGGTTGAGTACCTTCAGTGTTTTGACATGAAGCTAGCCTACATGGCAAGGAAATGCAATCCAGGTGCTGAAGTGGTGGCCATGAGAACTCAGAAATAGGTAGTTCAGGAGGCTAGTAGTGAGTGGAATCTTATGGATCTATTCTATGAGATGCATTTGGAAGTTCATGAAAAATAGGGGAAGACGTTTATTTCTTCCATAGTTGTTACCTCTACTCTACTGGATCGAGTGTGGATGAGGAATCTATCAGATTCGAAAGTCCTAGTCCAATGAGAGAGTGTGTTATGCGAGGACCCTACTCCTTGGTGGATCATAGGTAAGGATGAGGTTTTTCATTTTAATGGGCGTGTATGAGTGTCAAAAGATATACATGAGGATCTGTTGTGATATTTTCATGCCTCTGTATGGGCAGTTCATCTTGGTGTAACCAAGAAGTATCGATATCTGCATTTTCAGAATTGGTGGTCAGGAATGAAGAGGGATGTTGTTGGTTTTCTTATGAAATGTTCTATCTGTTAGAAGGTGATGGTGAAACATCAATGACTAGTAGGGATGTTACAACAGTTACCTATTCTTGAGTGGAATTGGAATGATATCACGATGGATTTTGTGATGGTTTTACCAAGGTTTCCCAGAGGAAATTATGTTATATGGTTTGTTGTTGACATAATCAAGAAGGTTTCACATTTCCTATCGATCAAGGAAAACTTCAGTTTTGATGAGATTAGAAAGTTGTACATCTGATATATTGTACATTTTCATGGGGTTCTTCACTCTATCATTTCATAAAGGGATGCATGGTTTACTTCTCGTGTTGGGAAGGGACTACAGAGGGCCTTGGGTATACAGGTACTTCTGAGTACAACATAACATCCCCAGAAATATGGTTAGTCCGAGCATACAATTTAGGTTTTTGAGGACATGCTTCAGGCTTGCATCCTAGATTTTGTTTTACCTTGTGGGAAGCACATAACCCTGGTGGATTTTTTCTTAAATAACAGTTTTTAGGCAACAATTGATATGGAAAGTTATGAGGCTTTGTACGGTAGGCCATGTAGATCACCCCTATATTGGATAGAGGCAGGAGAGGCAGTTATGATGGGACCTCATCTTGTCTAGGAGACCACAGAGCAGGTGGAGTTAATTCAGAAGAGGATGGATACCGCACAATCTCATTATAAATATTATGCAAATCGATAGAGATGACCTCTAGAGTTCGAGGGTTGAGATCGGGTTTTCTTACATGTCACACCAAGGTTGGGACACAAGAGGATTAGGAGACAGGGGAAGCTTTCACCGAGATATGTTGGGATTTTTTTTGTTTTTGGAGAGGGTCAGTCCAGTTTCCTATCAGTTTTAATTACCATCGAGGTACTATGTTATGCACAACATCTTCCATGTTTCTCATCTACGATGTTACTTTTTAGACACATCTCATGTTTTTCAACCCAAGGAGGTTGAGTTGGAGAGGGATGCATCTTTCAAGGAGCACCCTATTAAGATTGTAGATCACAGCATGAAGGTTCTCCATGTCTAGTCTGTTCCACTAGTATGGGTGTTATGGAAGCACAAGTGAGTATAAGATGATACTTCAGAGGGGGAGTCTGTTGTATGATCACAATGGCTGGAGTTGTTCACAGATTCTTCTTCACCACCCTTGGAAGGGAAATTTAGGGTAGAATTGCTTTAAGTGGGGAAGTTTGTAAGAATATGGATCTTCATTTCAGGAATGGATCTTGATTTTGGGTTGATTTTTAGGAAAAATAAGAAATGGTGTTTTTCTAAGTACACACAACATACCAAGATTGTTGCCTACTGGTTGGGTAACTACCGAGTACATGGTCGGGTGATGACCTGGATAACCCGCTTAAGTTGAGGGCCAGTTTAGGCTAATACAAAACATGTAAATATAATGTACACACTATTTAATTTCCATTTTATTTGATAAATCATAGCAGGGTCACGTCTCATCTTTGGAAACAACTTCTTTGGGCAGTGGTTCGTACAGGAGTGCAACAGAAGGGCCGACGAACTCAGTACCCCACTTGATTCTCTGTCTGAGATCCGATTGAGATGTAGTCAATTACGTTGGAATACCATAGGTGAGTCCTCAAAAACCATAGAGTCTTTTTTCATGATTCATCCTCTTTTATGTGTTATTCAGGTTTGGGAATTTTTCACCTTTTTATAGATCTATGACAATCTAGGCTGATTCAGGGACCGACATTCAAGTATATCAATCGTGAGACATCAAGGTATATGGTTTGTTACTTTTTTTGTTCGTATTTGTATTATATATGCTAAAAGTGTTGGATACCCACATTTGGGGTATATTGTATTTTTAAAATAAACCCTACTTATTACCTGTTATGGTTTGATTAATTGATAAAGGGTATGTGCATATATATAAGGTCAAATACCATGTTTATGGGACACCTCATGGGTGTGTTTCCCTTGTTTGACTTTTTATGGTCGTTTGGTATTGGTTTCCTATGAGGCATACCATGTTTTCCATTCCTTTAATAGCTTAGGATGGATTTTGATTGATTATGTGAAACGTTTGTGATATTCATTGTGAATGTTTATCCATGTAGTAGTTATAGATTACATGTGCTTTTTTGATATGATATGCTTGTGGTTTTTTTGTCAATGGACCGTGACAGACTTGGACCAAGAAATTAGTGGGCCATTCCATATTATTTACATAAGACCTTGAGAGCCTTGGTGTAGATGTTAAACTAGGGGTATTGACCATGAGAGATACCCAGGAGGTCATTTATTGTTTCTTAACGTTGTGTTGAACTAGGAGTATTGACAGTAAGAGATACCGAGGAGGTAATATACAAATTATTGATTCCATGTAGACCCAGGGTTATTGACTATGAGAGATTCCTAGTTTTCCATTAGTAAATGATTTGTGCTATATCAAACAAAGGGGGTTAGACCGTGAGAGCTTTCCCAGAGGGTTATTTATGAATGGTGGAATGATTGCGATGATTCAGCCAAGCCAAAGAACAATCTTGGACTCAGTATTAAATGATTGTTTAGATGGTATTATAAGATATTTATTTTGTTATTATTACACTGGGGGGGTGTGGAGATTAGGCTAGATCCCAATATTACATGATTCAAAGGATGAATAATAAATGTAAATGAAAGTAATTGAAAACTATAGGATTGTTTAATTTTGATTACTTCCTAGTTTATTGATTCGTTTCTATATATTGTATTCTATATATCTTCACTAACAGTTAGGCGCATATATTTCGATGGTTTCCAACTGGGATTCACCTCACACCCTATTTGGGTCATGTTTTGGACCCAAATAGATTTTATGGTTGCAAGTATAGATAAGGGTAAGAACCCTTTTTCATTAGGTACTTTGTTGTTGTAGGAGCTGGAGAGCATGGTACCAAGATAAGGATTGTGATGCTGCAGGAGTTTACTATTTCTTTTGTACGTTGGTTTCTATATTACTTTCCAGCATTGTGAATTTTTGGATATTTTCTTATATACATATTCTATACATAATATCTATACATTGTATCTTCTATTGGATTTACTTTCAGTCTTCTGCTATTTACTTTTTTAGATTTACTTCTTTCACTAATATTTACTATTTTTTCCACTGTGTATACTCTACCAATGAGGGAATAGTTTACCCACTATCATAACTTGGCCCTCCCTTCTAGTCGACAACCTCTATAATTTGGGAAAATGTGCCTGAGATAACGTGACCAATTGGGTTTGGGGCACATTTGGGTGGCACCCAGATCCGGGACATTAAAGTGTACCCATCCTAACTACACAGTTAAATTCTAGTCATGTACCATTCATTCACATGGAATATATAGTGAAGATGGTGTGTCACGTATTACACAACATGTTGTGTGTCAAGCCATGTAACTGCTTGGTATATTCAAAACATGAAATAATTCATGAAAATTTACGACGTGTACCACTTAAAATGCAGGTGATAAGTAAAAAATTTGTATAACATCCACATAGTATATATTTCTAGTTTAATTTCAAAGATAAATTAATTAGGTGTCTATTATTCTTTAAACTAAGTCACACGGTGTGTCCACTACAACACACCATTTATATGGGTTTAATTTCATAATTTATTTTTGTTTGTATAATTAATTTACATGTATAAAGGTTGGATTTTCATGTAAACTGTATAAATGGGTACCAATTACATGATATGTACTTACCAGCTACACATTGTATAGAAACCTCAGTGATGCACGCATTGGGACTTAGTGTGTATTTCAACTGCAGAATTAATGAGGTATATATCATGTACACTAGTTGTACACTATGTAACCTTTTTGTTGAGTGGAAACTAGTCCCACATAATATTTTATAAATACATCATGAACATTTTACCAAGAGGATTATGTGAATTTCCCTATGAATACATGCAGGCTATGTAGCTTGATTTATAGATACAAGTCATGTAATCTAGTAAACAATGTGCTAATATTGAAAAGTTAACACATGTTTTATTTAATAAAAAACATGTATCCTTTATTATTAATAACATCATTTATCTTATGGAATATTCAAGTGTGGTGAACCTTAGTACATGGTTTATACTTTTTAGTTGCATGTCGTGTAACCATGTATACATTTCAAAATCTCTAACACCTCCCGATGGAATCTTCGATCATTCTTCACCTATTATTAACCTATTTTAGATCACATGAAATTAAAAGGTCACATAATAATATATTTTATAAAAAATAATTAAAAATTGAAACTAAAGCTAAAAAATGTGTTTAATCAATCAACGATCATTAAATAGTTATAAAATTGATATGTGACTTCTCTGATACCACTTAAAAGTTCTGATACATAGTGGAAGTAGCCGAGCCCACATACAATAATTGAGATTCATAAAAAAATTGATTTATCCTTATCAATAGATGAATTGAAACCAAAGTATCATTAACATAAGATAATTAGAAATAATTTATAAATAATTTATATCGATATAGAATTAACCTGTTTTGAAATTTTTTATTCATTATCGAATCGATTAACCAATTCACATTATATCATACTTATTTTAGAGGATTCAAAGGTGGAATCCATCTAGTGGTGATCCACATGTGTTTCATGAACCTCTAAATATTGCCATTGAAACCCTTGGGTGATATCATAGAGGGCTCTAATGATTTAATTATTCATTATTGATCGACACATGAATTGATATAAGGTTAAAGGATTCTTCTTATTCTCTCTACAGTCAAGAGAGTGGAGGAGGAGAATAACTTTGTATTATTAAGAGTGTTCTAGAGGAACATATCTCTATGAATTAAGTGGATTGTCTCTATAATTCATTTGAAACAACTTTGTATTAACCTAAGAAATGAATTAATTGAGTATTTATAGAGCTATATTTGGGTTGGTAATTTCCCATAGGCCCTTGACCAACAACCTAATCACCAAATAACCCCATCAATAAAGAATAATAAAATTTATTATTACTATTGACTTGAAATATTGTAAACTCACAGATAAATAAATATCATATAATGAGATTTAATATATCAATCCTATCTAGACCCTTAACCTGACCTGCCAAGCCTCCTCAGTATTTGTATAACATTGAATGATGATTATTTATTTAAATAAATTAATATTGCTAAATTATTTATTGATAAATATATAAATATTATATTTAATTAAATTAAAAAATAAAAAATTATTAAATATTTAAATCACATATATTCTATCAAATAACCAATGTTGGAATATTTACAATAAAAAATACATGAATAATTATTATACCACATATGTGAATACTATTATTCCATATGTTAAATTCATATAGAATTATATGATGTTCTAGATACACTTATTGTGTGACCCTTTAGGTTTCTTTCTTAGTTAAATTAATAATAATAACCTAAAGTCTATGTTTAGCATTTAAAAATAGGCCAAGGAACCCATGAATGATAAGTAGAATATCATAATGAAAATAACTACATACAAATTCACATTATGTAATATAATCTATTTGTATCTATATATTTAGTCAAGAAGTTTGTATACTAGTGCCATCAACCTATGTTCTTAGTGTCTCTTTCTTCCAATTTCCAAAAATTAACTTGTCGATAGAATGCTATGGTCATGGAATTGATCTAATAGTTTCATTCCCATCAATGGGCCGAAGATGTCAAATTCCATTAAAGAATGTAAGGGATTAATCATTCCTATTATTATTCATTAAGGAAATATATTTTATGGTTCACCTATTGTACTATAACTTTTAGTGAGTATGTGTTGTCATAGTTTTCATTAGTACATCAAAGTAAATTATTCATGATATGCATTATTAATAATATTAATGTTTATGGAATATTACACATGTCTACAGATAAGATCATCTAATTACATAAATAAATATGTATTTCCTAATAGCGATTTAAGTTCTCATAACCTCCACTCTTGAAGATTACTAAGGATGAACTTCATGATAAAAATTCTAAATGTCTAAGGAACCATACACTGATAGCATGAATCATTTATATACCATTATATGATATCATCCTACCATAGAACATGTTTTTAAGAATACTATCATAGAATTTATAGGTTCTCATCATAGTGGTGAATGGTTATGACCTTTTAGTTAGATGGTTACCCTTGGGACATTATCAAATACAATGTAATGCAAGAGAACAATCATGATGAGATAATAACTTTATTAATATTTAAAACCATGAATACAAGTAATCATAAAGTATATAGAAGATGGGTTTGGGGAATCAACTACAATAATTCTCAATGATATGGTGTAGGAATTTTCTCCCAAATTCAATAACATTAATAAAAATGGCGATGAGTGGGTGGATTAATGTCTAATTAGGTGTAGATATAAAATTAATGAACTTAATTGAAGTAATTGACAACTCACATGCTGAATTATTCCCTTTCAATAGTCACAAAAATCTCATTATACCCCAATAGTTAAATATAAATATAATTCATGATTGTTTTTTCATATTGATATTTTTCATCCAATGATCAAGTTTTATAACTTCTTAAGTAATTTTTTTTAAAGAAATCAATGAATTATGGATTTAAAAAATTTACAAGAAAGGATAAAAACTATTTAATTTAGAGAAAATATTTCCACCTTCATTTTTTCTATGTTATAGTACTCATGAAAATACACTTGACTAGTGAAATAATTGTTAGTGATCCCCTAAAATTGATGAGGATGTATCCTATCGAGTGGTACCTAAATACAATGAAATGATATATTTATAGTAGATATCATTCTAAATAATTAATAATAAATTAGTATTTTATGAATTAAGGAACTAATTTTTTTTATATAAATTACTTAAATAGAAATTAAATTATAAAATTCCATATGTATTAATGAAATCCCAATTGTATAACTGACATAATTTGATATAGAAAAGGCTAAGGTGATTCAATCACATCAATATGTGTTGTTCAACGCCCTGATGTGCCCAATAAAGCATAGCAGGAAGCACCAGGGTAATTCTAAATAACTAAAATGTTCCCATAAATATTCAAATTCCCATTAAATCATATAATCTCAATATGAAAGAATAAATTATATTGACAATAAATAGGTAGAGAAAAAATTAAATGTGTGACATAATAGATTTACAAGATTCATTAACTCTTTTTGTCCACTGGGTAAATTCTTGGTGCTTCATGGTTATGGTTCCAATTTACATGTCTTCATTTTATTATCTAAAAAGTGTATAAGGTTTAGTGTAAAAATATAATGTTTAAATCCTAAAAGTATTAAATGATAAATTTTGTGAAGTAAGATCAAATATAAGTGTCAATAATAATTATTGATATTATACAGTCCTCCTCAAGTGCCTCAATTGATAGATCAATTCTTTACCTTTTTATGCTTCTCATAAAATATACAAAAAACATTGAAAAACTCCCAAAAACATATAACAGACGATATTAGTGTTTTATCTCTCATATACATGAAAAAATTAAAATTTATACAATGTTTTCTAAACTATTATGTGATATTAAGAATAACAACATGTTTATTTCGGGTGAATTCCAAATATGAATTCTATAATCCTAATAATTATCTCCATTGAATTTCATTTTCTATTTCCTTGCACGAAAATATATCTTTAACCAATATCATCACATTTTTATCTATAAATCATGACATATTTCACTATATTTATCTAAATAATCAAAATTCCTTGATCATTTTTCCTTCTAAATAACACATAGTTTCCTAAACCATGATATGAGTTCTCTAAGTATAGTGACCAATAATTTTAGAAAATTTATTATTATACCATGACATTGAACCAAAAAAAATTGTTAATAATATATTATTGAAAAAAATCATCTCTGTATGTTGATCAAACCAATTCTCATATTCTTCTCGACTATGAAAATCATCATTCAATGATGTGTTTCCAATACTCCTTAACTTCAGTGACTGATTCAATTTTACATTAATAAAAATCCATGAACTATATCATTTTTTTATAAACCGTAAATTTTTTTTAAAAATAAATCATAATTACATCTTCATGTTAGTTAGTTGTAGCACCAAATCCGAATCTTCATCTATAAAATGAAACAATGATTTAAGAACTAATAAATCTAAACCACTTCAAGAACCATGGAATAATGTTTTTCCTATGGTTGATAGTTTTTTTCCTATTTAACTTAAATGATTTTTTTATAAAATAATTATCTTTTTTCCTTATGAAATATAATATCACCAAACGTGTACACTTGGAGTTAGTTCTAAAACATATATTCTTTATATACTGGCTTTGATTCCAATAAACATGAACTGATTTTTACCGCTAAAACATCAAAGGGAAAATTTAGTCACATGGATCCTCAATTCCTTTTAGGTTTAGAGTGTTAAATAATTAGGAAAAACTCATTCATAACAATACACGTGTCTTAAAGTGATAATTTTTTACATAATACCTTTATTTTATTATTCTATGAATATTATTCAACATATCTCATAAAATTATCCACACATAACTTAACATCATTTTTCATAACCTAGGGAAATGGAAACATTGAAGGGGTAGGATCAAAATATCGATAAGGGCAAACATGAGAGATAATGTTTGATAACAAAAAAGTGATCATAAGATAAGAATAATCATATAATATAATGATCTTAACATTTGAAAATCCTACCAAATAATTCCTAGATCATAATCACAAATCATGGCATAAATCTTTAGTATTTTATAAGAAATGAATCATAATAGAATAATATATCATAATCCATAAAAATATAACTTTTCATAAGGAAATTTCATAATAGAGTGGCATAAAGTGTGGAATATTCATGATCATAGAAATAATTTTTCAATGAAATATAACAAGACATTTATCACATGTTGGGATTTGGAAGACCGGTCATATACCCTTCTTAGTCTTGGGATAACCTCTCGTGTATCCTCTTCCAGGCTTGGGATAACCCCCTATGTACCCTCTTTCGGGATTGATATAACCTCTCATATAACCTTTTATCTCATAAATATTAATCATTTAACAATATATTAGACTTAAATAATAGAACCACCTATCACATAATCATAATCTATTCATATGTACACCATAAGATCATTTAAACATTTATCATTTCATCAAAACAAAACCTATAAGAAATAGATGAGTTTCATGAAGATTCCATCATCACAAACATAAGCCATCCAGATAAATAATAAAGATGATATCAATAAGAAATATTCCCAATATAGTATAATAATCTTCAAAATATGCTTCTATAGATAATACATACCATTAAAATAATGTTAGAACATTTCTTTGAAAAGTAAGATAATAATATACTTTTTTAAATAATTTATTACAAATATTAATATTTTCAAAATATTTTGAAAAAATTATGTATAAGTAATTGTGGAACTTTTTAATGGAATCTTAAAAGAAAGGGATAGTCATGGTGGCAGTAAATGGAAATCAATCCTTATATAATAAAAATAATATTTTTCTACATTGTAAAAAAGTCAAAATATGTCATACGAGGAATGTTAAAAAGATTTATTTTTAATCCTTTGAAAATAAATATAAAGATATTTTAGGATTAAATTAATTAATCATTTAAATTTAACAAATAAAATTATTGAAATATTATTATAAAATATGGATATGGAAGAAAAAGATTTCTTAACAAAACAGAAAAACAAATTTGGTTTTCCTTAAAAAAATATTTCAGAGTTTTGAGTAATTAATGATAGGAAAATGAAAAATAAAACTATTAAAATCCAAAAATAACCAAAGAATTATAAAATACATGAAATTTATTATATATAGGTTATATAATTTATTCTTTGTAAATTTAAGCATAAATATTCATGCTAAATAGTGATATTGCGACATAAAACTCTAACCACTTTGGTAAATTATGAATCATGACCCCATTTAATGAAATTACTTCAAATAAAACCTTATATAACATGAATATAATATATTAATTATATAACATATCAAATTTGTGGTATATACACAATACAAAATAAACTAGGGGGAATGTATCATATGTCTCACAGAAATAAAATTGACATGAGAAACTCTTACCATAAGTCTATATTCATTAATATGAATTATAAAATCTTTTATAATAAACTTTGAATCATTATAATTATATAAAATAACCATTTTAATACTTATAATATTATATATGATCTAATTATAACATTTCGGTACAAATTTATTAATAATTCATACTTCCAATCATCATTTATGAGTGTTAATTATTATTTTTTTCATGTAGGTTTCTGTTTAGTAGTTTCAATCCTTGAACATTGATCATAATTTAATCATTTCAAGAATATTATGCATGGTATTATTATAATATATATTAATTATATATATTTTTATAAAATTCTATGATAGGGGGTAATAGAAAAAATGAAATTCCCTATTCATGGAGAGTGTAGTTTGTATGTATGCATGAACATTGTTTCAATTTTCTAATGAAAAGAAGAAAATAAAGGTAAATAATAATTAAACATTTCATAATCATAATTAACTCATAAATATCATATAATTTCATTTAACTTATTGTTATATCTAGTCATATGAGGCGATGGTGGGAAATGAAACTCATCGCTATATGGAGAAGTTAGTTTGTACATATGTATGAGCGATAATTTCATTTTTCATTGGATGAATTCATAAAATTTTTGATTATATATTTTCATTATTGAAGAATAATTATATTATAAAAATAAAATATAAACATTATATTCATCATAATACCAATCCATGAAAGGTGGTGATGAAAAATGAAATACATCGTTATGTGGAGATTACAGTCTTTACATATGCATGAATGATGATTTCATTTCTCGTTTGATTCGAAGGGAGATGAATAAAGGTTTTCTAATTAAAATAATAACATAAAAGTATATATGTAAGAACCCAATTCTTATTTGAGGTTAACATCCCTTATATTTCATCAATTCTCGGTTTAAATGTTTAAATATAGCCTTTTGTAAATTCCCTTTGAGGTTGTGGAGGTATCAGGGGTATCTGAGGCTCATTTGATTCATGCAACCTAGATTTTAGAGTGAAATAATAATGGCACATGGTTATGTAAAATAGTTTGGGGAAGGCCTCATGGCTAGAAAAGTAGTGTGAGGCATGGACATAGAGAATGATGAGATCACATGGTTAGAAAAAACTATGTGAAATATGCCGCATGGATGGTCAATAATGTATATAATTTTGATAGTGGGTTTTGGAATGGATTTCACATGGTTAGTCAAACCATGTGAAAAAATAGTTTTATGTTCCCCTTCATCCAGCAGACCATGCACAGTTGGCACACAGTTTGTAAACTCTACATGAAAACCATGTGATACCCAATTTTTGGTCCTTTTACCATTTTATGCCCACTTAATTTTACTTATATCCTATTCATATCCAATTTATCACATTGGAAAGTATCCCCTCTTGAAATATTATTTGGTGAATATTCTCGAATCAAGAGATATCCTCCATCTCGTACAAGAATCAAGCATCATCAGACTCATTGGGTCTGCATTGGTAAGTACTTGATTTTCTTTTTATCCATTCCTCTTTTGATTTGGTATCAGTTGTGATATTTATTTTCAAGATAATATGATCTATTATTAGTTTCTTTTTCCGTTATTTTATTTTATCTTTATCTGAGTTGAATCAGGAGCTAATACCGGGTAAGCTATCCTCTATGAACCTATAGTAGGCAGTATCATTCCTTTCGTTGAAAGTATAAGTGTGTATATATATCATTGTGTTGCACACCCAATTCTCAGGTGATGCCTTAAAATGTATTTTTACCCTTGATAGAAATTTATAGGTATAGACTACTAAATTAAATAGAGTTGTTAATGAATGGTTATAGTTTGATAACCTTGAAATGAAACCAACCATTAGTGTGTGTTGTATAATTATATTGGACAACCATGGTTGGTGATTTAATTTGATACCTCGACGGTCTTTCATTTACCCCTTTCCTTGGGATGTTAATAAATGGATTGTTAAATTTTAATTGAATTGTGAAATGTAACTGTAATTGAATTATTTAACGGAAAGGTATGTATAATCATTCCCCATATTTTGGATATGTGTATTCTTGGTAATATTGAATTAATTTTATGCTGAATATCCTATGTGAGTTAAATTAAAGGCAAACCATTTAATCTTGGCCAAATATTGAGTCACCTCTTGAGGTGAGATTTAATAGGATGTTCTTGGTGTTGACATTGGCATGTTAAATTATTTTGATTCAAATGTAATTTTTTAAATGAAATTGATTAAATGGTTATGAATATTCCTAGGGTGACACATGAATTCATATGAGAATGTCATGGATGGAATCAATTGGATTTCACCTTGATTATATGCCTGAGTGAAACATAGTCTCATGGTATGGTTTTCCAAGGATAGAATCACATGGTCTTAACTACTATATGTCAAGTGATACTTGGATTCAAAATTAGGAATTTCAAGGGAAGACTCAAAAGGAATTTTGTTACTTATGCCATGGGTGATATTTGGGCTACCTTAGTGAACCACCAAGGATGGAATCTAGTGGTAGTAATTATATGCCACACCTAGAGTGATACATGGGTTCTTGAGGAATACCATTGATGGGATTTTAAGGTGTCAGTTTATGATATACCTAGAGCGATACTTGGATTCCAAATTAGGAATTCCATCGATGGGATCAGGATCATAAATGAATAAATAATGAAATTTTTTTTATGACTTTTACACCATGCTAAAGAATAATCTTGGATTATGAATTTGTTTATAAATTATGGATGGATTGTTTCAACATCCTTAGATCCTTTGGTTACCTTATTTTCATAGGTGATGTCAGGCTACATGTCGGGTATCGAGAATTCTAAATTAAATGAGATTGAATAGCTAAAGGAATTTATTACAATGACATAAGCCCTACTGTTAATTCAAAGACTTGTTTATTAAATGAAATACATTAATTGAACTTGATATAAAACAAGGACCTGGATTTTATAGGATGTTTACTTTAAGTACTTCGTTTTTATATTTTATTGATTCTTGCACACTATTGTTATATATATTCACCAGTAGATTGGAACTTTAACTTGGGTGGTTGCCTACTAGGATTTTATCTCACACCATGTTTGTTCCACCTTTTTGTACCAAATCAGACTATATGATTGTAGGTATGATTAATGGAAGGCACCCTACTATAGGTTCTTGATTGCTTCCTAGGATCAGGGGAGCATGGTACTAAGATGAGGCTCTCGATGTAAGTTGGATTATTTTTAACCTTTTTGTAATTTTGTTCCATTTATTTTAAACCTACTATGTATACATGTTTTGGCTAATTAATTAGTGACATATGACATGTAAAATCATCATTTTATATGATATTACTTTTGATATTATTTTCTGTTCTTGATGTGTATCTATTTTCTTTATGGTTTACTACTTATGATACATATCTTTTATTGTTATTCTATTGTACTACACATTGGTGATGAGAGAATAGTCACCCCACGAACACACCTAGGCCTTCACTGCTAGCCTATAGCCTCTAGATCATAGGGAGATGCACTTGAATCCATGTAACCAAATGATATCGGGGAACTGTTGAGTGGAATTTGGGTTCGAGATGCTAAAAAAGTAGTATTATAGGGTTATTTTCTAGTTTTCCATACTATTTGGTGAGAATAGAAAGGCATAGAAAGGAAATGGTGTTTGGTAACCAGTTGTGCCTAGGCGTAGCTAACAGGCATATAGGAAAAAAGAAAAAATTCCCTGAATAAAATTGTTATTTCTTAGATTTTGATTATTTCAGTTGTTTTGATTTCATCGTTGGGTGATGCACTTGATTTGAAATGTTATTATTGATATGATTGTGGTTTATGTTGTGTCGAAACATGATGAGATGATGGTATTCCATCTCTTGCATTATAAAGACACTTGTTAGAAATCACATGCCATGCATTATTCCATTCCATTTAGGATGTATTACTTGTTACATGCTATTATGATAGGTGTCAAGATATATATAACTATTTTGGTGATTCATATTCTGAAATGTATTATGGTATGAAATAGGTGGACACCAAACTTTGGTTCCTGAGAAGTATGGTTCCTCATGGATCAGAATTTGTCAGCCATGTGTTTCAACCTATTTAAAGTGAAATGTGATAAATTTGAAATGAGTATGAAATCAAATGAGAATAAATATATGAATCCAAGTGAAAATAAAATTAATACATAAAAAATTATAGAAAAGAACTTGACCCATACCCGACTATAGTAGCGGGCGGTTGGAAATATATATTTAATTTATATACGATCTGTATGATTCACATACCTAACTCCGAGAGAAGGAAGAGGGGTATGTTATTATAGAGGAAGGATTGTACCTATCCTTCTTAAATATCTGTGATTTTGAGCTATGAATTTTGATAACAATTTGTATATAAGGTATTCTCTTGGAATTTTTAGAGGTATGCTACTGTGAAATCCTCTAGTCATACACCAAGAGGGTGGCGACAACCGTACTCTATATTTGGTGGGCCATGGGCTACCAATAAAACCTCTAGTAGTGCCAACTGAAGAACCAATAGTATTATAAGACATAATTTTTGAGTCAGAGTTCCACAAGGGGTTATTGCACTTTATGAAGACTATTCAGGGATTAACACGACCTAACCCGACTATTGAATAGTTGACACATGAGTTACAATAGCAAAATCCGACCAGATTCTTGGGGGATGGTGGAACACTAACTGTAGAGTCATGGATATAGGCCATGCTATCTATCTTTAAGCATCTAGATGTGACTCTTGAGAGGAGGGTAAAGCTTGCTAAGTATATATTGTGTGATTCCTCCAAGAGATGGTGTAAATTCATAACTTATATGGATTTTTATTGTGATATGGATTAGAGGGATTTATATATGGAATTCTATGATTCTTTCTATCCCAAGATGTTGATTTTAAATAGATCCCAAGAGTTATTGCACCTAGCATAAGGCGTGTTATCAATTATGGATTATTCAGCTTGTTTTAATGAGCTCCAATGATGTTTACCTATTCTAATGGGTGATGATCTATCATAATCTAGGAGATTCTATGATAGTATCAGGTATGACATCTGATCATGTGTGAATGTTTTTTGGCTAACTATTGTTTTTGAAATAGTGAATCAGGTGCTTATCACATAGCATAACCTATGAGAGGATGGAGGTCAAAGCTAGGGTGGTTCAGCAGCTAGATCTAGTACTGCATCGACTAGTAGTAGTAAGAATCATCTATAGCTTCCACATGGTGATATTAGTAGTTAGATAACATACTCAGGTATCCATGTGAGGTGCTACCAGTGCACTATGCTGGAACATATGAGGTCGTAGTGTGTGACGGACCTAGTCAAGTTCTGGTCCTACAGAATGATGGGTTATCTACAGTGCTTCTGCATAACCTTTTCTCTGGAAGCCAGTAAGAGATGGTTGACACCAACTTCATATTTAAGAGTGGGGTCAGAAGCTTATCATCAGGCAAGGAGATGGAATATAGCTATCCAATGAGAATGAGGTGCTGGTTGTGGTTATGGTAATCAGACCCACGTTTTATAGTGATGGAAGAGAGGATCTGATCAGGGTAGCTAAGAAGAATCACAATTCTAGGGTTTAGGCTAGATATATAGAGTGAAACAGACCCTTGAAGAGAAGGATCTCAAACCTTCTACTATCAAAGGTACTATTCTAGTATCCTGTACTTTATAGTTTTCACTTTTATATATAAGGGGTTCTCATATATTTATATTTATATCTATTGTGGAGAGACTTGGACTTAGTATCAAATGATTTTATGGTGTTATAACGATTGACACTACGTTAGGGATTAGGATAGAGGATATACGTTAGTGCATGAAGTGATCCCTTGATGATGGTGGGTGTCACTTCATATGGGACCTCTTTGTCCACAATATGAAGGGTTTTGACATCATTCTTGGTATGTATTGGTTGGTTCCCTTTCATGATTTTGTTTATTTATATCACTATAGGGAGACCTTTACATTATTAGATGGTAGAGAATTTATTCACAAGGGTGAATGGGATGTCCAAGTGAGTCAATCTGGACCTGATCATAATGGGAAGGGTGGGATAAAATTCCATATTATGATTTTATATCTAGATGATCATGGAACATGTTAGGAATATTTCCATCCAATTGTTGATTATTTCAGGGAAATTTTCCTAAAAGACTTTTTAGTATTACCTTTAGTGGGAGAGTTAGACTTCTCTATTGAGATAGTTCTAGGAGTTACACCAGTATCCATTCCTCCTTATAGGATGATGACTATTGAGATTAAAGAGCTCAAGAGAACTCTAGATGATTTAGAGTCAATGGTTTTTCTCTGACCCATTACTTCTTTATGGGTTTATCCTATTATTTTTTTGAAAATTGTAGATTTCCCCTCAATATATATGTGGATTACTGGAAATTGAACCAGTTGATGGTTAAGAACCGGTATCCTCTGTCATGTATAGATTATCTCTTTGATCAACTCTAAGGAGTTAGTGTTTTATAAAATATTTATTTGAGATCTGGTTACCATCATTTTCGTGTTATACCATTAGGCATACCTCACACAAACTTTTGTAGTAGGTATAGTTTATATGAGTACTTGATAATGTCATTTGATCTCATGAATGTGTCAGCGGTCTTCTTAGCACTGATGAACTGAGTGATCCATTCTTATCTTGATTTGTTTGTGGTGGTTTTCATGGATTATATCTTGGTGTATTCTCAAAATTAAAACAACCATTCCAAATAGCATGATATCATATTTAATACACTGAGAGATCATTAGTTATATGCTAAGATAAAAAATTGTCGCTTCTATATGGATTAGATTCACTTCCTATGTCACATTATCTCATAGACAGGAGTATCAGTTAATCTAGAGAAGGTGAGAGCTATAGTGTGCTGAGAGTATCCCAAGTACATACTTTATGTATGATGTTTCATGGGGAAATATGTTTATTATAAGAGTTTCATAGAAGATATATCACACCTAGAAGCTCCTCTTAATGGATTAACTAAGAAGGGTGTCAAGTATTTATGGAAATATTCTTAATATACAACCTTTCATAAGATGAAAGGGAGATTGAATTCCGCACTAATACTAATATTTCCAGAGCTAGGTAAGAGTTACACTATTTGCTGTGATACATAAATTATTGGGTTGGGATCAGTGCTAATGTAAGGAGATAGAGTCATGGAATATAGGTCTTGATATTTGAGGCCACTCGAGAGGAATTACCTAAAACACAGTCTTGAGATAGCTACAATTTTTCACACATTGCGTTGTTGGAGACGATACTTACTTGGAGAGTGTTTTGTGGTGTACATGAACCAAGAAAACTCTCAAATGTATATTTATACTTTGTGATCTGAAACAGAGAAAATGAATATGTGTTGAATACCTACAAAATTTTGATTTTGAGATTTCTTACACTCTTGGTAAAGGAAATGCAGTGGGAAATGCACTGATCAGGAGGACTCTGATATAAGCATATCAGTAGGCCTGTAGTGAGTGGAAGTTCATGGATTTTTTTCCCTAAGATGAACTTGGAGGTGAAAAATAGTCATAAATGTAATTTTCTTTCATTATTATCTATGAAATCTACCCTACTAGATAGAGTGAGTATGAGTTATTTGTTTAACTCATAAGGCCTAGTTCATTGGGAGGGTTTGGTCGTTGAGGACCATCCCTCTGATTGGACCATAGGAGAGGATGAAATTCTATGAGTTTGTGGTTATGTATAGGTTTATTTATAAATGTTGAATGATTTGATGTGATACATTCATGATTTATATTGGTTAGTGCATCCTAGAATCACCAAAATGTATCAGGATTTACATCACTAATAATTCTTGTTGGGTATGAAAAGAAATGTAGCTATTTTTTCTTGAGGTGTTTTACCTATCAGTAGGTGAAGGTGGAACACTAGTGAACTGATGGAATTTTATAGTAGATACCAATTATCGAGTGGAAGTGTAATAGCTTAATGATGGATTTTGTGATAGGTTTACTGAAGTCACCTCGAGGTAATGATTTTGTATGGGTTGTTTTTGACAGACTCAAGATGGTTTATCATTTCATACCTATCAAGGTGACCTTCAGTGTGGATGATCATGGAAGTTTTTATATTTGTGAGATCGTACGACTTTACAGAGTCCTACATACTATCATTTAAAGTATATATTTATGGTTTACATCAAGATTCTGGAAAATTCTATATAGGGGACTGCGTATATAGGTGATTTTGAGCACAACATACCACACTTAGATAGATTTCCAGTCAGAGCACATAATTCAAGTGCTTACGGACATACTTCGAGCATGTGTCCAAGATTTTTGGCACTCTAGGGAGAGGCATATACCCTTGGTTTAATTTTCCTATAAAAATAGTTTTGATCATATTATAAAGAAGTCAAATTATTAGTATTTGTATGGAAGTCCATGTCGACCACTGATGTGTTGTTTAGAGGCAGGAGTGGTAGAAATGTTAGACCTCTTATTGTTCAGGAAACGATAGAGTAGGTGCAACTAATTCATAAGTGGATGGCTAGAATGTAGTCTCATCATAAATCATATGTTGATCACTGTAGATGACCTTTTTAGTTCAATTTCTGGGATCATGTCTTTCTAGGTTTGTTATCGAGGTTGGTAGATAGGAGGATAAATAGGTTAGGTAAGCTTTCACTATGATATGTCACGCCACTTGAGATTTTAGAGAGAGTCTTTATAGTATCCTATCAGTTGTAGTTACCTCATAGGTATCAATCCATGCATGATGTCTTCCACATTTCATAGTTGTGACATTACTATTCAGACTTTCCTCGTGCCTTTTAGCCCAAGGATGTTGATTTATAGGTAGATATGTTTCTTGAGGAGTATCTTATATGTATTTTGGATAAAAGAACAAAAGTTCTCCATGGATAGGTAGTTCATTTAGAACAGGTGATATGGAAGGATGGTCAAGTATATGACAACACCTAGGTGTGGGAAGCTGATGTATGATCATAGTGGTCAGAGTTATTCTCCAATGTTTTGGACCACCCTTGAGAAGGAAATTCGGGGATGAATTTCTTTAAGGGGTGATGTTTGTAAGAACCTGGTTCTTTCATGAGGTAAATATCACTTACTTTCTATCAATTCTAACTTTAAATGTTTAAATATGGCCTTTTATAAATGTAATTTGAGTTTTTGTAATTATAAGTAGTGTCTAGGGATTATTCAAATCCCGAAACCCAGATTTTGGGGTGAAATAAGCCTAGTGCACAGTTAGTTCAAACCATGTGGGGCAGGCCGCACAATTACATAAACTATGAGAGGAATGGGAAGAGAGAAGGAGGAGGTTACATGGTTAGAGAAAACAATTTTAAATGGGCCGCATAGTCGTGTGAGAATGTTTACAATCTTTATAGTGGGTTTTGGCATGGTTAGTCAAACTGTGCAAAACAACCGTGTGATGTTCCCCTTCTTCCATCAGAACATGTGTGGTTGGTGAAAAATATGTATTATATTCATCCAAACCATTTTATTCCCAATTTTAGTTTATTTTACTATTTTAACCCCCACTTAATTCTATTTTTAACCTATTCTTCTATCATTTCTCACATTGGACGGTTTCCTTCACTTAAGAGATTCTTTGGTAAATATTCATGGAATTAGGATATCTGTACTGTCTAGTACTATAATCACATTTCGTTGGTATCTTTGAATATGCGTGGTTAAGTTCTTGATTCCTTTTTATTCATTCTTTATTTGATTGGTATCAGATGTTCTATTTAGGTGAAAGCTATTATTCACTATTATTAAGTTCTTCTCCTATTTTTTTATTTTCCTTTAATCTAAGTCGAATTAGAAGATGATATTAGATGATATATCCACTAAAAACCTATGGTAGGTATTCTCAGGACTTTCATTAAAATCTTAAGTGTTTTTATATTTTATTATTCCACATGCCCAATTCTTAGGAAACACCTTGTAATGGATTCCGATCCTTGATATAAATTGATAGGTATAGCCCATTTAATTAAAGAGACCCACTAATGAATGGTTGTAGGATGAGTACATTGAAATGACACAAACCATTTGGGTGTGTTGTATAATTAAATTGGAACATCATGGGTGGAGATTTAATTAGATACCTGGATGGTGTTCCATTTACCCCTTTCATTGGGATGTTAATAAATGGTGTTTTAAATTGTAAATGAATTATTTAATGTAATTGTAATTGAATTGTTTAATGAAAATGGATAGATGAACATGAACCTCAGTTTTGGCCATGTGTATGCTTGGTAATCTTCAATTGGTTTCATATTTAATTTCCTATGTGATTTAAAATAAAGGAAATACATCTAATCTTGGACAATTCCTGAGTCACCTCTTCAGGGGAGATTGAATTGGATATTTTTGGTATGGACCTTAACATGTTAAATGATTTTGATTCAAATTGTCACGAACCGGATCTGGTTGCCACCATTAACGGCACCAAACCTGGCCCGTGGCAAGGCCCGAAGGGCGTTACCTATCCCCACGGGCTGGCACAAGTGCCCAGGTATCAAACAAATCTGGTTTGGGAATGATTTACCCGAGTATGACAGCATAAATCATAAAAAAACAATCAATTATTAAAATCTGAAATTTTCATGATAAACAATTCTTAACAAAACCATATCTGAATACATAAGTTTAAAGACACTAAAAGTGGTCTAAAAACAAATAATGACAACATAAAGACATCCCCATGGACTACACATGACAAGGGGATCATCACCCGCAAGTCGTCCCCGCAACTCCGCCCCAACGATGGGGACTAACATCCCGAACCGCCATCACCCTTAGCCTTCCCTTTACCTGAGTCAAGCATGAGTAGGTCTACTTACACCCAAGGGGTGTAAGTAGGGTGTGAGCCTAACCCCAATAGGATACCACCAGTTGATTCCAAAGAGTATGCAATACAATGTGAACAAAACAAGAAATTTTAATACACAAGTTTAAATAATGTTAAAATTCAAAGAAATGAAACTTTCAAATGAAAACAGTTTTCAATCCGAAATTTTCAGAATGTTAGCACATTAAATAGACATGTGAGCTACTGTAATGTACTGCCAAAAACAACCCACAACAATGGTATATACCACAAATCCTATGAGCATCAAAATCAAGAACACCCCTAATCACTAGGTTGTCTCGGGCCCTATGTACCTCGTACCTCGGTGTAGAGTAACCACAGAAAAATCCGTTCTCGTGCACGAGCCACTAGTAGGGAACATACCCATAACCTAGTGGTCCCCAATCATCATCCAAATAGTTTATTTAGAGTTTTCGTCATCCATATGCTAAGTGGAACAGGGACAAAACCCATCCGATCCACTAGTCGTACTAGTACAAATCCGCCCCACCTAAGTACCCGGGCTTCCCGTTTTTGTGCTCAAACAATTTCAGAAAACAACACACATAATTTTTCATATAAAATATCAGTACTGGTCACAAACAAATTTTATAGTAGCTACACACATTTTATACCATTTAAAACACACAATAAAATAATTTTATTTCCAATAAAACAACTTCTCAAAACATCACATTGTTTTTCACCCAAAGCTCTTTAAGATATCCACCTTTCACACTATGATAACACTTGTAAGTTATTAAAACAAAAGTTCAGTTCAAAACCCTTTAATGAAACCAAAAATTCAGTTATGGGGCATCCCAAAATAGACCAATAAAATATTTGAATGGAAACCCCTCAATTTCACCAAAAATTGGAACATAAATTTCATTTGCATTATAAATGCAACTAAAACCAATTTTTACAGAAACATTCAAGTGAAGTAAACATTAGAGTACCATGAAAACAGAAAGCTAATTCACAAAAATTTCACACACAATGGAATCACCTACCAAATTAACAAAACCCCTTGAATCTCCGTGCGAAATCAAATCGCACCCCCACCGCACCAAGAGAGAACTAGATCAAACCTAAAACCACACAAATTGGCCAAGAAAGCCCAAAGTTAAACCCTAGGTTCTAAATCCTAGTTTCAGGACATTAGTAAACTCAATTATAACCGAAGAAACTCTAAGAACAATGAGTTAAACCCAAAGTAATTTGAAAGAGGAAAGAAAAGGGCTCATTTACTTGAAGTATCTTGAAGTAATCACTCCAAAACTCCAGTATCTGAAATTTAAAAGAGCCCAAATTTAGGTTACGTTTGAAAAAGATATATTATCTCATTTTGGAACTGGAATGGAGGAAAAAGATTGATAACTGAGAGAGTTGTGAAAGAAATGCTTTACCTCTTCAAATCTGGGCGATTTGAGGAACCCTATGAAGATCGGCACAAAATCGAGATTCTACAGAGCTCCAAATGGGTGGGAGAGAGTTCAGACGCACGACTGGGTTACTTGGGCTTGAGTTAGACTTTGAATCACTGAAAAAGCCCAAATATTGAATATGTTATAACAAAATAAAATTTTATTTTTAAAATAGGAATTGGGCTTTCGGGCAGGCCCAACCCCTTAGACAAAAACACAAATAACCCCTGGTTATGGATTTCTAAAAGCTCCAAATTACCTTGGTGGTGTTATTAGGTTAGGGGAGGTCAATTAGGAATTTGAATGGATGAAAAATGAAAAATTTATAAAAGATACAAAATTTATTTTTTTAATCTGGAATTGGGCTCATGGTTTGGCCCAATTCATGAATACTCATCTATTCCTCCCTAAAACCTAGGGAAACCCCCAAAAAAAGAAAGGATGTAAATTAAATGAAAAAATACCTTTAATATATGCCTTTTATGTGACAATTCTCCCCACCATTAAGGACTTTCCGCCCCGGAAAGTCAACATGAATCTCGGTTGGAAAACAAGAATGGGTACTCTTCCTCGACCCATGACTTTCGTTCCCATGTATCATGTGTATCATTCCCATGCTGCCATAAAACCCAGACTAAAGGAATAGACTTTCCTCAAAGTATCTTCTCTTGGGAGTCCACTATTTTCATCGGTCTCTCAACGATAGACAAGTCAGACTCTATCTCTAGTTCTTCCCAACTCAACACATGGGATGGATCCGGATTGTATTTCTTCAACTGAGAGACGTGGAAGACATCACGGATAGAAGTCAACTGAGAAGGTAAGGACAACCTCTATGCCACCTTACCAATACGCTCGGTGATCTCAAAGGGTCCGACATACCGTGGCATCAGCTTACCTTGCTTACCCAATCGACGATGGCCTAGACGAGGGGCCACTTTTAAGAATACCCTATCACACACAGAAAACTCTAGGTCTCGACGCCTTCGGTCAGCATAAGATTTATAACGACTCTGAGCTGTCAATAAGCGCTGCTTGATCAACTTGACCTTCTCAGAAGTCTCCTGCACAAGGCTCGGCCCCAACAGTGAAGTCTCTCCTACCTCAGCCCAACATAGGGGGGACCGACAAGGCCGACCATAGAGTGCCTAAAAAGGGGCCATTCGAATCGTGGATTGGTAACTATTATTATAAGCAAACTCTACCAATCCCAAATGGATATCTCAAGAACCTCCAAAGTCCAGGACACATTCACGAAGCATGTCCTCCAATATCTGATTCGCCCGCTCTGTCTGACCATCCGTCTGTGGGTGGTATGCTGTGCTCATCTTAATCTGAGACCACAAGGACTTCTGAAGGCCTTCCCAAAATAGAGAAGTGAAGCGGGGGACTCTATTCGAGACAACAGCTGATGGTACACCATGGAGTCTCACCACTTCTTGAAGATACAAATGGCCTAACTCATCTACTTTAGTTGTATCTTTAATCGGAATGACGTGGGCTGATTTGGTCAGACAATCAATCGCCACCCAAATAGCATTATTACCCCGAGGTGTACAAGGTAAGCCAACAATGAAGTCCATGGAAACCTCTTCCCACTTCCAGGTAGGAATGGGTAGTGGTTGGAGCAAACCGGATGGCCTTTGGTGCTCTGCTTTCACCTGCTGACATGTGTAGCATCTCGAAACAAAGTCTGCTATGTCCCGTCTCATACCAGGCCACCAAAACTGCCGAAGAACATCATAATACATCTTAGTGGCACCCGGATGGACAACCCACTGAGACTGGTGGATATCTTGCATCACCACCTTCTGCAGAGGTAATGGCACTACTGAACGGACCTTGAAGCACAAGATGCCCTCGGGAGATGACGACCAATCAGAGGATGTCTCCCCACCATGAAGGAACTGCTTAGACCGCTGACAAAGATCATCACTGGGTTGTTCCTGCTGAATCAACTCCAATAGAGAAGGATTCAACTGGACACTTGCCAAGAATGCCCCTCCACTGTATTCCCTGGTCTCCACATGCATCTGAGAAAAGAGACCCATCAATGCCCACTCATCACTAGACTTCCTCAAAGCCTGCACTGGAACTCTTAGGCTCAAAGCGTCGGCCACTACATTACCCTTGCCTGGGGTATAGACAATGTCAAAGTCAAACCCCTGCAAGTACTCGATCCAGTGACGTTGCCTCAAGTTGAGGTCCTTCTGCGAGAAGATATAAGCCAAGCTTTTGTGATCAGAATATACCACAAACTTCTCCCCAAAGAGGTAGTGACGCCAAGTCTTCAAAGCATGCATCACCGCTGCCAACTCCAAGTCATGGGTTGGGTAGTTCTTTTCATGTGGTCGAAGTTGTCGAGAGCCATACGTGACCACATGATCATCTTGCATAAGCACGCACCCAAGACCCATACCTGAAGCATCACAATAGACCACATATCCCTTTCCAGCCTCTGGAAAAATCAGCACGGGGGCAGTAGTCAGCCGCCTCTTCAGCTCCTCGAACGATGCCTGACATTCTGGACCCCATACAAACTTCACCCCTTTCCGGGTGAGGGAAGTCATCGGTGAAGCAAGCCGAGAGAAATCTCGAACAAATCGCCTGTAATAACCGGCCAAGCCAAGAAAACTCCTGATCTCAAACACATTCTTTGGTTTCTCCCATGACATGACTGCAATAATATTCTCAGGGTCCACTGAAACTCCATGCTCTGAGATCACATGCCCCAGAAATCTCACCTCTCTGATCCAGAAAGTGCACTTTGACAACTTTGCATAGAGGCGGTTGTTTCGGTGCGGATGTGCGTCGGGTTTCTGTTCCGACGTTGTTCCGCCAGGACGCGTTCGCGCGTGCACCCGTGGACCCGAGGGGATGGGCGCGCGCGGCTTGTGGTCCCGCAGTCCCGCTTTCCAAGGGCGGGTGGCATCCGTCCCTTATTCAGGGGCGTCTGCTCCTTGATCGAAACCGGGATGATGGGATGTCGGCTCTTCCTTCCATGGACGTCTCCTCGGAACTCGTCGCCTAATCCGGGTCTCCCTCATAGATTTAAGAATGTTCGTGAATCTCGTTCCCGGTGCCATATCTTCATGGACACTGGTTAATTACGCTGCTTCCGCCCGGACGCTCCAAGGGGTCTGGTCGGGGCAGCAACCTGCGGTGAGGAGACCGGGTGGCTCTGGGTGTCGGGGACTGCGACTCTGCATGTCTGCCTTCCGTCCCTAATAGGGCTTCTCGAAGGCGCGATGGCCTGAGGCATCCTGCGCTTGGCACGGGGAACTGTGTTACCTAAGGTTTTCCTCAGCTTCCCATGTTTAACACGGGGTATGCCGCGAGTTTAACGTCCAGCGGGGACGGCGTCGGACTGATCAACACGAGGTGTGGATCAGATGACAGAACCCCTTGCGGGGAACCTCCGACACTGGGGCCAGCACATGGGCGGCTTCCCGAGTGAAGTGGAGTGGAATGAGATGGCATGACCCCACCGGGATGTGGCGGCCCGGGTAAGGATTAGGGTGGATGATGGAGTGAAGAGCTTGGACCCCGTAGGGGCTTCCTACGTACCGTGCGTTAGCGCGGATCAAAGTCAGCGTAGTTCGGATATACAGTTTAACGTCATGCTGGACGTCGGCAAGCCGACTCACGAAGAGATCGAGTCCGCCGGGCGGAGGATTGAACCGAACCACCTCGCACAGAGGGGGATGGAACGGCCGGGTGGATCACAGTTTCACGTCATGTTGGACATTGTCAAGATGACTCACGAAGAGATCGAGGCCGCCGAGTGGAGGATTGAACCGAACCACCTCGCACAGAGGGGGATGGAACGACCGGGTGGATCACAGTTTCACGTCATGCTGGACGTTGGCAAGCTGACTCACGAAGAGATCGAGGCCGCCGAGTGGAGGATTGAACCGAACCACCTCGCACAGAGGGGGATGGAACGGCCGGGTGGATCACAGTTTCACGTCATGCTGGACGTTGGAAAGCCGACTCACGAAGAGATCGAGGCGGTGGGGAAGCACAATGGAGATACACACGTGAAGTCCCCCACAGAGCGGATTCATAGGTGAATCGACGCGAATGTGAACCCGGGAGGGGACCACGGATGGACGAACCGACGTGAATACGACCGGGATGACCAGGTGGTGGGCTTGAACCTCGGAGAGGCTTCCTACGTACCATGTTTAGAAGACAGGGATCAAAGTCCACGTAGTTCGTTCTGTTTGTAACACTCTACCCCCGTGGGCGAAGGCCACTCCATGAATCATCCCTAAAGAGGGGCAACCCCTTCATCCCTGCAGAGACGAGCGGGTGGGGGCCACATCCAAACCGGGGGGACCCTGCGTGCGGGGCACGAGATCGGGTGATGCGGACGGTTTAACGTCTTG
The DNA here is from genome assembly GCA_963277665.1 of Viscum album. Lineage (NCBI taxonomy): Eukaryota > Viridiplantae > Streptophyta > Magnoliopsida > Santalales > Viscaceae > Viscum > Viscum album. Next base: position 515,728,989 of record OY728131.1, read on the forward strand.
CCGGACGAAATACAGTTTAACGTCATGTGTTGAGGACGAAGCGGACGGTTTAACGTCTTGCCGGACGAAGTACAGTTTAACGTCGTGTGTTGAAGACGAAGATGCTTGGCAGTTTAACGTCTTGCAGCGCGGACGAGGATGCTTGGCAGTTTAACGTCTTGTCGCGCGGACGATGGAGGCTAGGCAGTTTAGCGTCGTGCAGCTTGGACGTATGCAGTTTAACGTCGTGCGGGACGTGGTGCAGTTTTAGCATCATGCAGGACGAATTACAGTTTAACGTCGTGCAGGACGAATAGCGTACAGTTTAACGTCTTGTAGCTGGGACGAGGTACAGTTTAACGTCGTGTTGGATGAATAGCGTACAGTTTAACGTCTTGTAGCTGGGACGAATGCAGTTTAATGTCGTGCGGGACGTTGAAGCCGCCGATAGGTCCGTGTCACTTCGCGCGAGCCTGGAGGGTCGCACGGGAAGACAATGCACGGTGCGGGCACCCGAGATGAGGGTCGTCGGGCGCCACGCAGGCGGGTACCCAAATGGGGCCAAAGGGGGCGACCCTGGCGGATTGCGCACAAAAGAGGAGCTTGGCGCGCAATACCGCGGGTCGGCGTGCAAATGGACGGGCTGGCGCGCAATTGGGCCAGCGCTTTGCGCGCGGAAGATAGAGATTGCACGCACCGGGCTTCGGATAGCGCACGGGGGCAACGGCTCATTCTTTAATGAATGGCCACTTTGAAAATGGGGGGTGCACGCAATCGGGCTAGATTGCGCGCACCCGGGGGGCAATTGCGCGCAAGAGGCTTCTTTTGCGCGCAAATGCCTTTGAGTGAAGGGTTATTCAAAGGAAAGGAGCCAAAGGGATTGCGCGTGAAGGCGAACCCCGAGGCTTTCTTGTGCGAAAGAAAAGAGGTTACCTGAAGATCGGCATTGCGCGCGGAAGGGGTTGGATTGCGCGCACGAGAGACCTTTCGAATTCTGGCAACCTTCAAAACGTCGGGGGTCGCCTTATATTTATAGGCAACCCCAGGCGCGGAATCCGGTTCGCGGGCGCGGAATTCTCTTCGCGGGGGCGGAATCGGGCCCGGCGCGCAAGGGAGTCGCGCGGCCCACCGGCGCGCAAAATTGCGCGCCGGCCCAGCGCATTGCGCGCATCCCGGGAGGTTTGCGCGTGGCTCATCAACTTTGCGCGCGGGTCTCCAGACTTCCGCGCAAGGCCTCCGGGCCCTCTGAAACATGCTTCCGACTCCAAATATGACCTCGCTTTCCGCATCCGGAGCTTTTTTTGGGAACAACGGACTTTTCCGGCGTCTACAAAAGCCCCCCCTCGGAATCTGATCGGCGAGAGGTCGCAACGATCGGGTTCCGAGGGAGACGCCGGAATGTCGAAGTCCTGGGTGGCGCGGGACTGTGGCGCGCAAAAAAGGGCGTCGGGCGCGAAATTCGCCGGTGCGGTCGTGCAAAGCGCTTTCCGCGCAGCGCGGACTTCCGGCTTTGCCTATAAATAGGGGCCTTGGGTCCCTCGCACCGTACACTGGCCTTCCGCGCGATAAGAATTCGAGATCTCGTGCGCGAAATTGCCCTTTCCGACGCGGAATTCACCCGTTCGTCGCGCAAACCTGTCCGGAATTCGGCCTGCTTTTGCGCGAACACCCGGGGTTTTACGCGACAGACTTCCCGATTGCGCGCCGTCCACTAGGATTGCGCGCCAACTCTCAAACTTCTCTACCAGCCTCGTCCGATCCCGCACGCTTCATCCATTAACCCGCACGACTCCCGAAGCTTCTGAGATGGCCGCGAATCAAGGAAATGAGGGGGATGCCGCCACTCGCAGAGCTGAGATGGAGACGAACGAGGAGGTCTACGGAGCCAAGGAGATTGTTTCCAACAATCAATCCTTGTTCGAATTGCTGACGCCGGCCCAGAAGACATATCTGCTGTCGGATAACCTGCCGCTCTGGAACTTCGGCATCCTAGATGAAGTTTCTGTGCCAGGGTTCGAGGTTGATGCGCCACGGACCTGGGTGACTCGGGAGGACGAGCTTCCCCGCTATAACATCACCAACAATGGGCATCCTACCAGGGAGACCAGGCACTTGGATGTCTATGTCCTGAACCCGAGGACGCGAACCATTGTCGGAAGTGAGCCTACTACGGAGAACTCTCCAGCCCTCTACTCGAGCACATATCGCCAGAGTGTCACCGACGACACCAAGGGCTGGCTGAAGGACTGGTACTTGCGGTCTGGGGGCAATTTCACCAGTGAGTGGGCCTGGGCGTTCTGGGTACGTCACACTTGCGATCACTTCGCGGAGGAGCTGCGGTACATCGGCCTGTTTGAGGCGGTGTGGACGTCGCAGTTCCACTTCTACCAGCAGTCCGAGCTCGGGCCGGAGCTGTTCACCCGCTGGTCCCCGGATACCAAAACCTTCCATCTTCACCATGGGGAGGTCGGCATCGGTCTCTGGGACATCCACTGCATCGGAGGTATCCCGCTGGAGGGTTACCAGTACGATGAGTTCCTGCCTCCGAGGAACACCTGGGGCGACAGGTCACGAACTCCCATCCTGACGTGGCATCTGTTGGACCTGGCTACAGAGCGGCTCGGGGTCAAGGAATTACAGAAGGACATAGACTACAAGGAGTGGTTCAGCCAGTTCTTGGAGCATGACCCAGCGGTCAAGATGCCAGGCAGGGGGAAGCGGTGCCCGACCGCGGCTCAGAGGAGCTGGAACAGGTCGTACTGGCGGGTCCTGGAGACGGGCGACTACCGCTCATGGGGGTACCGCGTCATCGAGGCCCGGGACCCAAATGTCCGGTACGCGGCGTTCCTGGCCGCCTTTCTGAGTGGGTGGCTCCTGCCAGTGCGGGACGCGAGAATGGGCGTTCGCCCGACGACACTGGCGATGGCGGGCGCTATGGCCGCCAACAAAAGATACAACCTCGGGGTCCCAGTACTGGCGAAGCTGTATGCCATCCTGGGACGCATCTCACGAGGGGGGTCGCCACAAAGGATCTGCGGGCCCTTCCAATTCTTCCACGGCTGGGTGGCTGCTCACCTTGGTGGGTACACGTTTCCGAACGCCATCATTCCTCCGGGCAACGGCCTGCGACCCTCCCTACTGAACATTGTGGTGGTCGCTCCGATGACCCTAAATGAGGAGGGCGTGAGGATTCGGATTGGCAATCATGCCAATTTCAACTTCAGCCCGTTCCCCACTCCCGTTGGCCAGATGATCGACAACGGGCAGGGTCCGCTGGAGCAGCACGAGTACTTCCTGAACATGCGGGGCGGGGTGCTCGTGGCTCGGATCGACGGGAAGGTGATCTGCGAGCCTTACGTGCCAACCCGGTTCGCCAGGCAGTTCGGGTGCCTTCAACGGATGCCGAAGAGGGTATTCACTGCTGTCCGGGAGGAGACGAACCCTGGCGTCCTTCGCCAGATGTGGCTGATGTTCGCCGCCTTTGGCTCTGGCGACGTTATCACTCTCCCTTCTACCGGGGTCGACGCAGGCTTGGCAACCGAGTACGCCGAACACTGGGCCATCGCGTACCCCAAGGGGCTTCTACGGAAGCCAGTTCGGCGGCTCGAGGTCACCCGTGCGGAGACCGGGCGTCAAGGTAGGAGGCGAAGCGCCGCCACACGGGGGAGAACGGAGGCGCGCCAAACAGCGGAGCCGGCGCGGGCAGGGACTTCGGCGGCGGGCACATCGCAAGCTGCCGCCACGACTTCAGCGCCCAGAGAGGGGGCACATGCGGCGGTCAGGGAGCGGCCCGGGAAGCAGGTAAGGCGCCTGCTCGAACCCTCCCATGATGCAGTCTTCCCGGCGCTGTGGTCGGCCTGGATGACCCTACGGCAGTCACTGAGGACCGAAGCCATCTGGCGAAAGATAGTCAGAGAAGGAATCTTTCTGCCAGAGGTCGGGCGCCTCCAGATCGCCGACAGGGTGAACTTCAACCGGCAGTATGCGTATCTGACGGCCATGGATGAGTACGCGCGCCAACGTGGTCAGCGTGCGGAGCCATACCTTCTGGTGAAGGTGATGCTCGGTCTAGAACCCGCTCCAGAACAGATGCCGCCGGAGGAAGATGACAGTAGCAACGACTCCGAGGAAGAGGAGGAGATGGGGGAGGATGAAGGCTCCGAGGGAAGATCCCACCAGGGGAGCCCACTGGAGAGCAGCGAGGTGGCCGGCTCTGACAATGTTGATGTCACGGAGCTCCTCGAGGTCCGCTTCTATCCCTACTCAACCTGCTTCATCCATTCTCTTATGCAGCTTCTAACCCATTTCTCCACCTTTCTCAGGAGCACACGGATGTTGGTCAGGCGTCCTCAGCGGGAGTAGGAGAGGCTCCAGCAGGACAAGGCGGGGGCCAGGAACCCATTTTTGAATTGACAAGCGTGGAAGGGTCCCATACTGCAATTGTTCCTGCGGCGGCTGGGATAGCGGAAGATGACGCTCTGAACTCCCGTAAGTCTCCTTACTTTACTGCTGGTGCTTGCCGTTGACGATCCGTGACTAACCACGGCATGCCCTGCGCAGTGATCTCAACACTGGAGGCTCGTCGGGTTGCCGAACCCGGGCCATCCACGAGTGGACCGGTGGCAGACATGCCGCCTGCTCCGGAACAGACTTCCCACACCGAGCCGGCCCCACCAACTGCTGATCAAGGGGCTGCGGACGCCGGCGGTGCTGCCATCGGAGAGAGGTCGGGGGCTGACGAGGGTGTCAACGCCGCTGGGGCGAGAGAAGAAGGTCTCCCAGATGTTGGGGAACCTATCCCCCGTGAGGACATCCCAGGGGCGGACCCCGCAGCAGACCTGCTGGATGCCTTCCCTGCCTACCGGCCTGCCGAACCCGAGGAGATGGACGACTCGGATGCGGAGGCGGTCGAGGAGAGCCGGATAACGCGACGCAGGGGGTGGAAGTGCATCCAGCGCTTCCTCAAGTGAGACCCATCAGAGTGGCTGGGGTGCATGGGATCACTTCAAACCTCGCTGCGCTTCCTGTGCGCCGGGGGAGCTGATGCTCAACGCCTCCATCTGACGGTCCGTGATTTCATGGCCGAAAAGATGCGCGAGAGCCGTCGGCATGCCGACGTCGCACAATGTCGGGACATGTCGGAGAGCACGCGGGCGCTCCTCGTGGCGGAGCAGGAAGTCCGGCGTCTCGAAGGGCAGGCGGCAGAGAAGGAGGCCTTCGTCACAGCGTGTACTGAGCTTGTGGAGCAACTGACGGCCCAGCTGGATGACGCCCAGGTACAGCTGATGGAGGCGGGCCAACAGATGGTCACACTTCAAGTCGAGCGGGAGCGTGCACAGGCCAGGATCGACGAACTGCGTGCTGCGACCGCCGATGAAGAGAGGGCATGCAGAGAGTGAGAAGCAGCCCTGGAGGCCGCCAGCCAAAGGGTAGCGGCGTTAGAGAGACTTATCGAGCACGCTAATCCCTAGGGGCTTTGTTTTTGCATTCCCAGAACATTTTGCTTCCGCTCCTCAATACTTCGATCCATTTGTATGAATCACCATATTTATCTGCATCTTTTGGCTTAACATGCTCAACCACAATTCATTGTCTTGCGGGAGCGTCAACCAAGCTTCAAGCATCCATAATTGGGCCTGGATTTCTAAAGAAAAGAGGGAGGTCATTCCTAGGAAAGGAGACCTCAGACCTAATCAATGTATCATCCCCCCAACTTGTTCCGACACACGAGCGGGACAATGCTAGGGGAATTGAGATTTTATCCGAACATAGAGAAATGAGAAAGGGTGAATCGCGTGTCCCGAATTCAGAAATCCACAATGGTTGGCCTTCCAGGAAATGCCCAAGACGGCAAGCGGACAATGGATCAATCGACCATACTACTGCGATAGACGGACCGAAGGTCATCATCTATATTGCAGGAGGCGGATCACATGTCATCATCAATGCTGCTTTGGGGGTTCCTTCAGTCACAAGGGTGGAAATCCAGATCAACAGGGCATGCGAAGCGTGGGGCGAAGTGATGATTTGTTCGGATAGAATCCAACGCTCTCAAAATTGCGCCACCGTGGGGAATGCGTATTAGGCGGATGCACTAATCTGGCCGTGAATCACCCCAATTCTCAGACAGAACCTTTTTAACGAGGAAACTGTCGCTTCCCATCATTGCAATGGGGCATCCCGAGCTGGATCGGGGAGAATATCACAACTGCACCACTCTACCCGAAGTCAGGCCAGACGGCCGGCGACGAGGAGGGGCGGGACTTAGCAATCCCTGAGGCTGGACTCGAGTCGGAATTCCCGGGCGTTCCTACGTACTCCATTAGGCTGGAGATCAAGCCACACGTAGTTCTGAAAGTGCAGTTTAACGTCATGCAGGACGTAGAATCCCATTTGGGGAGATCTTAGTTTAGGGTCGTAGAGCTTGGACCATAAGGGTAGATCTTAGTTTAAAGTCTTAGAGCTCGGACCATAGGGGCATATCTTAGTTTAAGGTCTTAGAGCTCAGACCATAAGGGTAGATCTTAGTTTAAGGTCTTAGAGCTCGGACCATAGGGGCAGATCTTAGTTTAAAGTCTTAGAGCTCGGACCATAAGGGTAGATCTTAGTTTAAGGTCTTAGAGCTCGGACCATAAGGGTAGATCTTAGTTTAAGGTCTTAGATCTCGGACCATAAGGGTAGATCTTAGTTTAAGGTCTTAGAGCTCGGACCATAAGGGTAGATCTTAGTTTAAGGTCTTAGAGCTCGGACCATAAGAACCTCAAAGTACGCCACATCGTGGTCCTATCCCCTGGATATGCGAAGATGCACTGAGGGATAGTGTCAAGAGTGTCGAGATTTTTCCTGGTCAGAATGGGGGGTGAAAAACGTAATGTGAATCGTGCGGCCATTCACTCAAGGACTGGGGGCACCGGCGTAACGATATGGGAGTACTGCCGACCGTGGCGGAAAATCAGCATCAATATCGCACTAAACGTTGATGGAATGAGGCAGAAAACGAGCATCGACCGCTCAATCGCAGGATTCATATCGATTTTCTGCCCGAGGCCATTGGGGGCACCAGCCCGAGTCGGTGGGAGAGCACTGAGGCATTGTGTCCAAACTGTTCACGGGGGCTCCACCCATGGCGTAGGCGATGGGTCCGAATGAAAGGGAGCACGAAGCCTGAAAAGTGGAAGGAACCTGAACAAGCTGAACCTGACCCTCCTGGCAATAAACCAGAGTACTCTTAACACCGGTGGACCACTGCAAGGGGTCGAGGGACACGCCTTGAGGGTGGCCTGAAGGCGGCGGATTCCCCAGAGAAGGGGGAATCTCTAAGAGGTGGGGGGCTGGACCCGAAGTTTCAAACATCCGGGCGTTCCTACGTATCCCATAAGGATGGGAATCAAGCCACACGTAGTTCTTAAAGCGCGGCGCAACACAATCGGGCACCGGCGCGGAGAAGGGTGCGGGTCTGACCCTCGCACACAGAAGAAGCGGTATTTGATATTTCTTGTTTGTCCTTAAAGATGGATGGTTTTTCTTTGTGCAGCGACATGCCCGTGATTAAGGAATCCCTGGCGTCGCCACAATAATCAAGCCATGAAAGGCATTGATGAATGGCGTGGTTATTAACCAGCGCCCAACGTGAGTGTCCCCTGAGGAGAACATCACGATGCAGTGCCGTTTCTCGTCGGGCGGCCAAGACGATCACAGTTTACGGTCATGTGGTAGGACCAGACAACACAGTTTAAGGTCGTGTGGCTCGGACCATGGAGGAATCCGCTTATCGCGATACGGCGGACTCAGCGGGGGTGGGAACATACCCAGCCCTGCGGTCACGCACGATTCCAGGAGAAGGACCCTGGGATAGGGGCCTGCGTATGTCCATCACCCGAGGGGTAGAGATGCTAGCCTCCAGCTATACTGGGCCCAGAACGCGATTGTTCGGGCGACTCCTTCCTCCTTATGGGGAAGAGGGTCCAGCTACACATGGCCCTTAGGGAGGACATCAGCATATATCCTTGGTGCTCAGATCGTGGGAGCCTCGATAGACACCATTACCCTGGTTGGCCTGCCTAACGTGTAAAGGTGTACTGAAGGTCAGTATGAAGAGAGTGTCGAGATTCCACTACAACGCACAAAGGCGGAGTGTGATGAGGACCATGCAACCAATGTTCGGAGCCTGAAAGAGCCGACATGGCGATCAAGGATGTCGCTGACCATATTCGCAACACAACATCCGATCGCGTCAGCCTAGGACGGGGCAAGAAAACGAGCATCAACCGCTCAAGCACAGGATTCATATCGATTTGCGGCCCAGGACCCGCTGGTAAATCGACCCGGAGCGGTAGGAGAGCATTGAGGCATCGTACCCAAACCGCTAACGAGGATCCCTTTGAGTGAAGGCTCGAACAAGAGGAAGCGCACGACCCGACAAGCAACAGAGGACTTGTCAGGATTGAATCCGACACCACGGGTCATAGACCGAAGTACCCAAAACATGTTAACAGATCACCGGAAAGGGTCGGAGGACTCATCCTGAGAGAAATCCAAAAGACAGCAGGTCCCCGTGATCAACCAAGAGACGGGGCTGGACCTGAAACACAAGCGTCCAAGCAGTCCTACGTATCCCATAAGGATGGGAATCAAGCCGTACGTAGTTCTTGAGAGGCAGTTTAACGTCATGCAGGACGATGAGGGGTGTGAGGTAGTCCTACACACGGGGGGAGGCGTATGGCGCGGCCAGTAGACCAACGTGAATGAGGACATAATCCCCCGCTCACGCCACACGCCTCGCACAAAAAGGAGGGGAACTGGGGCCAGAGGCCCAACGCAGGATAGAGATTCCCGAGAAATGGGGCTGGGCCTAAAACATGAATGTCCAGGCGGTCCTACGTATCCCATAAGGGTGGGAATCAAGCCGCACGTAGTTCTTGAAGTGCAGTTTAACGTCATGCGGGATGAAAAGAGAAAGGGGGGAGCAGGAGGCATCCCCACACGTGGGGGGCGTACAGCGTGGCGAGAAAACCGACGTGAATGAGAGCATAGCCCCGAGTTCACACCATACACCGCATACCCAGAGGAAACTGGGCCAAGGGCCCGAGATGGGATGGAAATTCCCGAAGGAGGGGGCTGGGCCTGAAACATGAATGTCCAGGCGGTCCTACGTATCCCATAAGGATGGGAATCAAGCCACACGTAGTTCTTGAAGTGCAGTTTAACGTCATGCAGGACGAAGACGCTTGGCAGTTTAACGTCTTGCAGCGCGGACGAGGTACAGTTTAACGTCATGTTGGACGAATGCTAAACAGTTTAACGTCTTGTAGCTTGGACGAGGTACAGTTTAACATCGTGTTGGACGAATGCTAAACAGTTTAACGTCTTGTAGCTTGGACGAAGATGCTTGGCAGTTTAACGTCTTGTCGTGCGGACGATGTACACTCAGGCGAAGTACTGCTTGAGGAACCTAGCGTTGGTGGGAGGAGTGACACGCTCACCATCCATAGTCGCTAGGGAGTACGCGCCATTGGGATAGACCTTGTGGATGAAAAAAGGTCCCTCCCACTTGGGCTCCAACTTGGGCGGCTTCCTGCCGGGGATCATTGGCGCTCTCAGGGCCAGTACTAGGTCACCCTGCAGGAAGGAGCGGAGGTGAACCTTCTTATTGAAATCTTGAGCCATTCTGCTTTGATGCCTCTCCAAGTTGTGCAAAGCGCGAAGCCTATTCTCATCCAGTGCTTCCAACTCGACTAGATGGGCTTCAGCAGCTCTGTCCGGCGCTTGCTGGTCGTAGACCGCAGTGCGCAAGGACGGTAACTGGATCTTGATGGGCAGGACGGCCTCAGCTCCACACACCAGGGAATAAGGGGTCATCTGGGTGGAATTGCGAGTCATCGTCCGATAAGCCCAGAGGGCGTTGGGGAGCTTGTCCGGCCAACTCTTCTTGTTCTGACCAACCATCTTTTGCAGAATGTTAGAGAGGGTCTTGTTAAATGCCTCAATCTGTCCATTCGCCTGCGCATGATAGCGAGATGTATGGTTCGAGCGAATGTTATACTTGGCGTACAACTTCTTCAACTCGGCTGCTCGGAAATTGGCTCTGTTATCCGTGAGGATAGCGTGAGGCACTCCAAATCGATGAATGATGTTGGAGATCACGAAGTCAGCGATCGAACAGAATTTGACCTCTCAGAGCGGAATCGCCTCTGCCCATTTGGAGAAGAAGTCCGTGGCGGTCAGAATGAACCGGCACTGGCGAGCCGTCGCCGGCGGGTAAGGTCCCACAACGTCCATCCCCCAGACTGCAAAGGGCCAAGAATACCTGGTGGTATGGAGAGGCTCTGGCGGCCGATGCACAAAGTTCGCATGAACCTGGCACGCATGGCACCTCCTGGCATACTCGATGCAGTCATGGATCATGGAGGGCCAGAAGTATCCAAACCTCCGAATCTGGTGGGACAACTTCGGCCCAGTCTGATGGGCACCGCATGAACCAGCATGAACCTCTTGCATGACTCGTGGGATCTCAACTCCCTGAAGGCAACGGAGGAGAACACTATCAAATCCGCGTCTATAGAGGATCTGCTCCAGGCCGGGACTGCTCTGGAGGACAAACTGCGATGCGCGGCGTCGAACTCGCTCGCGCTCGGCCCGATCCGGCAGGAGAATGCCATGTTGGAGGTACTCAACCAAAGGCATCCTCCAATCAGGGGCTGGTTCGACCGCCATATCTGGGGTACTCGGGGCTCCGGGCATAGGGGCAACCGTGGTGAGATTACTTACCGACGGGCCGCGATCTCCCTCCGGGATAACGGGAGCGATGAGCCTGCGGCGCGTCACACGGACGACCAGGTTGTCCTGTTCAGGCTCTGTAAGTGACGCAGCAAGGCTGGCCAAAGCATCTGCTCGACCGTTCTGTGACCGGGGAATATGGACAATTTCTGGCCGAGAAGGGAACCGGGCCATCAGAAGGAGGGTGCACTCCAGTAATGGCACAAGTTCCGGCTTCCTGACAACATAGTCGCCATTGATCTGCTTAACAACTAGCTCGGAGTCCCCTTTCACGCACAGATGGGGCACGTCGATCTCGAGAGCTAACTCGAGGCCGGTGATGAGGGCATGGTATTCCGTCTCATTGTTGGTACAGCCCTCTGACAATAGGAAAGAGTATGGCAATACGGCCTGCTCTGGGGTAATGAAGACGATACCCAAGCCCACTCTGTTGAGCTTAGGATTATCGAGTCTTCTACCGGTGGGGCTCCGGGAGGCACCGTCAAAGTGCATCTGCCAGCATGGACCGGCTCGATCGACCGAGAGAATGGCCTCATCAGGAAAGCCTAGATCCAGCGGCTGATCCGCGGAGGTTGGGTGAGCAGCCAGAAAGTCTGCCAATGCTTGCCCTTTGATGGCCTTCTGAGACACATACCTGATGTCGAACTGCTGGAGAATCACAGCCCACTGCGCTAGACGGCCAGTCAACATAGGCCGGCTCAGGATATATTTCAACGGGTCTACCCGAGAAACCAACTGTACCTAATGGTGCTGCAAGTAGTGCCGTAATTTCTGCACGGCAAATACGAGCGCCAGGCAGCTCTTCTCGATGGGGGAATACCTAACTTCCGCATCGAGGAGCATGCGACTGAGGTAATAGAGGCTATTCTCTGTTCCCTCGTTGTTCTTCTGGGCGAGAAGGGCACCCAGGGACCGTTCCAGGGAGGTCACATAGAGGACCAATGGCTTCCCGGATACAGGCGGCATCAGGACCGGAGGTTGAAGCAGGTACTGCTTGATTTCCTCGAAAGCGGTCTGACACTCTTTATCCCATACATAGGTGGCACCTTTCTTCATGAGCCGAGAAAAGGGCTTACACTTGTCGGCCAGATTCGCGATGAATCAGCGTATATAGGCTAAGTGGCCTTGGAACCCTTGCAGTTCCCAGATGTTACCTGGGGGAGGCATCTGGCTAATCGCCCTGATCTTCTCTGGGTCGATCTCAATACCCCGGTATCTTACCACAAATCCAAGGAACTTTCCGGAGGTGACCCTGAAGGCACACTTCAGCGGGTTCATCTTCAGGCAGCGAGACCGGAGGAAGCCGAACACTTTCTCAAGATCTTTGAGATGGTCTTGATGCTGGCGCGATTTGACCACCAAGTCGTCGACGTAGCATTCCACCAGTGTGCCGAGGATTGGCTTGAATATGCGGTGCATCGCCCGTTGATAGGTGGCACCTGCATTCTTCAGGCCGAAGGGCATGACCCGGTAACAAAAGGTACCTTGGGGGGCCCTGAAGGCAGTGAACTCCTCATCCTCAGGGGCCATCCGGATTTGGTTGTATCCAGAGTATCCATCCATAAAGGAGAGGGCTTGGAACCCTGCCGTGGCGTCAATCAACAGCTCTGTCACTGGAAGGGGAAAATCATCCTTCGGACAGTGGCGGTTGAGATCGCGGAAGTCGATGCAGACTCTGATCTGCCCGTTCTTCTTCCTGACCGGCACAATGTTGGCCAGCCATTTGGGGTACTGAACTTCCCTCACGAAGTTCGCTTTGATAAGCTTGTCAACTTCGGCCTCAACCATGGCACCGTGGAATGGGTGCATCTTCCTGGGAGGCTGCTTGAACCCGCGATGGTTCGCCGGGAGACCAAGGCGGTGGACGGCTACCTGAGGATCTAGCCCCGGCATCTCGTCATAGCCCCAAGCGAACACATCACGGTGCTGCCTGAGAAAGTCCACGTACTTCTGCCGCTCCTCGGAGGGCATGGTGGCACTGACCAATGTGGGTCTTGGATCTGCTTCGGTTCCAAGGTTCACCTGTACTAACTCATCGACTGTGGCAGAGACGCCCTCCTCAAAGGCTGGGGGTGCATCTTCCACCTCCTCTCCACTCGGGGAGGGATCGTCCACGGGAGAGACTGCGTTGGAAACTGCATTGGGGCTACCAGATCCTGCTGGGCCGCTGGTGCTGGCATGGGCGGTCGCGGTCATCTCATCAGGAGACTCGCAGGCCGTCGAGACCATGGCTACGTCCAACCGTTGAATCGGGAGGACGTAAGCTTCATCCAAGCTTGCCCAGGGATCACTTGCAACAGCGACAGGCTCAACCTCACCTGCCAGGATCTGCTTATCCTTGCTCTTGTAATAGTCCGCGTCCAGATAGCGGGCTTCACATGAGGCAAAAGGAGAGGCATCTCCTTGGAGCACGCCTACTCGACCGTTAAGGGAGTATTTGAGGCATTGGTGGTATGATGAGGGAACCGCCGCAAGAAGGTGGAGCCAGGGCCTGCCCATCAATGCGTTGTACGCAGTGTCTTGAGAGACTACCATGAATTCGGTGTTGGCAACCAAGTCACCGAACTGGGTCTTCAAACATATCTTTCCGACCGGGGTTTGCTCGGTGAGGTCGTACCCCTGGATCCTGAGGTCGGAGGGAATCAAGTCATCCTCAGACAACCCCAATCTCCGGAGTGTCCGAGTTAGAATCAGGTTAATCCCAGACCCCGTGTCGACAAGACAGCGCCGGACTTCAAGGCCATTGAACTGGCCAGTGACATACAACGGACGAATGTGCCCCTGTATAGGAGGGTCTTCATCCTTACCAGAGAACGAGATAACTGCCTGGCATTCGGCGTCCTCAATCATTTCGGCGTGAAAGGCCTCTGCAGCCGCAACCTCTGTCTCAAACTGGAGGGGGCTCTTCAGGGCTTCAGCGAGTGCCTCGCGCATCTCAGATGACATGTGCAGAGCCTCATGGATGGAGAGTCTCGCTGGGATGTCGGCCAAGTGCTTCAGGACATCATACTTTTTGGCCAAGCGCGAGCTCCTGGTTGCAGGAGGTTGCTCTGCGGTTGGAGGCATGACGGGCCTTGCCGGTTGGACCGGCGGCCGACTGGTGCTTGGCGCATCTCGTTGTTCATTGGTTGAAGCCCGAGAAATGGTCACCGTACTGGTGTCAGGAGGCCGGGATGGACTCGTGGCAGGGCGGAGCTGATCGCGACGCGGCTGAGGCGGTTCTGCCTGGTCCCACACCACAAACAGTGGCGGAGGCGAATCCGTCATCCCCGGATGGGGGGGCTGCGCACGCTGAGCTCGGTTTTGAGCCTGCTGCCTGGTCTCAGTGGCATGCACGGCCTGGCTGGAGGTACCAACTGTCGTGCCCCAGCGGCTCCTGTTGTTGCGGTTCCTCCGACGGTGGCGACGACCGGGGACACTAGGGAGGTCCACCTGGTGTTCCTCAGCGTCGGGAACAGAAAAGAGATTTACCAGCTCGACGGTATTAACCGAAGCGTACCCAACACTTTCATCGGACGAATCATTCACCACTGGGCGGATCCGGGGAGGGATCCCCATCTCTGAGGGCATGAAATCGCCGAGAGTGCGGGATAGTGGTGGAACTGGCAGGGCGCGCTCTCCCTTCTTGCGCCGCCGCCGTTTGCTCTTCTTGGAAGAGGCAGGCTGGGACGACGATGCCGAAGCAGCACCCGCAGATTCTGGGGGCTCAGGCTGATTCAAGCGCGCACGGATGATTCCATGGGCGCGAATGATCGTCTTGCGGGCCATCCAGTTTTTATACTTTTGGGACCCGCGGTCGGAGACCAGCTGCCATTCGTCCTCATTGCCGCTATCGTCATCTGATCCCACGAACACGCCCGCTACTTGTGCTGGAGTTGGGCCCAACCTGATTACATTGTTGTTAATCTGGTCTTGGAGCCAATCCTTAAACACATAGCACCGCTGGATGGTGTGCCCCAGGGCCCGATGGTAAGGGCAGTAGCGGGGGTTATCCGTGAGATGTGCCTCCTCTGGCCTCCAACACTCAGGCAGTCGCACAATCCTCTGCTCCAGGGCGCTCCGGAAATAACCAGGAACCTGATCCTCGTGAAATGAGTAAGTCAGGTATCGCGGGCCCCTGGGAGCGTGGTCTTGACGAGGGGCTGGAGGGGCCTGCCGAGGAGGTGGACCCTGATTATCTCGCCTGGGTTGCGGCGGTACATTACGCGGAGGGGCCGGCCGGTTCTGGGGCTGCCGCTGCTGGGCCGGGAACTGGGCCCGTGGAGGCGGATTCCTGTGAGGCTGTGGAGCTGGCCTCACCGGCAGCAGCTCCAATGGCCTGGGAGCCTCTATCTGGGCAACAGCAGCGGGCTCAGCCCTGCTGACCCTCCTCGCAGGAATCATAGGAGGCAGCGGGTGTGCCTGACTGGCCTGTTGCAGGGCTTCCTCAAGACGTTGAGCTTTGTCTGAGAAGTCCCTGAACCCTCCGGGGTAATTCTGAGTGATCAAGGAAGGGACCATCTCGGTCTTGATGTTCCCGACGCACACTGTCAGCAACTGCTCCTGAGTCAATGGCATGTCAAGGGAATACGTGAGACCCTTCCATCGGGCAACGAAGTCTGCGACTCGCTCATCAGGCCTCTGCTTGCACTTGAAGAGGTCTGCGATACTCGTCTTCCGGGTTGTGGAACTGAACTGGTAGAGGAATTGTCTACGAAGATCCTCCCAGCTAGTTATTGACCCGACGGGGAGCTGGCTGTACCAGACAAATGCTGGCCCTTCCAGTGTCTGGACAAAGCAGCGAAGCTTAGCGGCCTCCTGCTGCGCCGGAGTCCCCAACCTAGGCCCGCACCTCGAGTTGAAATGGGCCAAATGCTGTGGAGGATCTCCAGTCCTGTTGAAGGGGGCGAAAGTGGGATTCCCGAATCCCGGAGGCGCCAGCATGTCATCCACCCATGCTGGGTATGGCTTGTCGTCCGGTGGGATCGCCACTTGTCGAGTCTCCAAGGCCTCCAAGCGGGCGATGAGTGCCGCCATCGGATCGTCCAGACATGGGTTCCAGTCCTGGAAAGGATCTCTAACCACGAGCGCATTGCACGGCCCTTCAATCGGGTCTTCGAACGGGTCGTTGAACTCAGCAGCTCGTGGGATGGCGGGCGGAGCGGCCCTTGGGGCAGCGGGAGGAATCCGAGCGGGGTCTCTCAGGTAGTCACGCCGCTCAGGAGGGTGTGGTGAAACATACCGCGCCTCTTTCCATAGGCGATGGCCTCTCTCCTGTCGGCGAACACGGCATAATCACGGCTGCCCGGGAGAGCCTCATCGAGGGGTGGTTGTTCCTGTCCCTGCTGTCCCGGCCTAGGATCACCGTAGTCAGGCCGCCGTTCTGCAGCGCGCTCAGCAAGGAGATGGTCAACCAGCTTCTTCTGCTCGGTGAGCTGTTGACGTAGCGTAGCCTTCTCGGGATCCTCGTCTGCCCTCTGCATGGAGGTGGATGGGTCGGCAGGCTTTATAGCCCCGATGTGCTCTTTACCTTTGCTGACGTTTCGGCTCAACGTCAGTGCTTCAGTGGGTGCGGGGAGTCCCAGGAGGTTCCTCTGATGACGAGTGACTCTCACCAATGGATCCAACGACGGCTTGTCTTCGGGGGGAGAGCCCCCGTCGAGAAGTTCCAATTCATTCCCCTCTCCCGACAGGTCATCCATATTGACTGTTTCCGTCCCTGGGGATATACCCTCAGGGCCACCCAGTGAATCGGGCTGTCGGCGAATCGCACTGAAGCGTAGGGCAGCGTACTGCCCCCATCCACGGATATACACGTGGGGAGTGGCTTCCTCGATAACCTTGCGGAGTACTTGAAAACACTCAACGCATCGTTGTTGGAGGGCCTCGTGGTGCCCAAATGACCCGGGGTGCCGAACCGCTGGGAGCGTGGCCAGGTCAATTTGACGGCACTGCTCACCAATATCCTCCAGGTGCACTTGACTCCCGGGATATGACATTTGTAGGCGGTGAAGATGGGAGTGAGTCTCCCGGAGAGTTCGGCGGAAGCATTCGAACTCATCCGGGGTGAGTGATTCGGGTGCACCAAAGTCTGGTCCTACGACTGGCCAAAACTTCTCAGGGAAGTGGCCCTCTGCAAGGACGGTCCAGAAGCTCCACGACTCAAACTCGGGACCCAGGTCTCCTTGGTCCTCTTCAACGACTGGGAATGGACGGGGAACCGGCAGTGGTGCCGAGGCGGGCCGCCGGGCCGACGGGCTGGCCGGCGGTGAATACGGCGAGCAGGCCGATTGGCCTCCATATCCCGGGCCGCCCTCTGAGGGTGGCGGTGCCCCAGCTACCACATCACGATAGGACGGGCCGGCGAGCGAACATCCTGCCGTAGCGTCGGTGCTCGCCGAGGGTGCACTAGATCGTGGTTCGACCGTCGGTCCCCAGAAAAAGTCTCCGGCTTCTCCGATCGAGGCAGAAGGTGCTTTCGGAGGGGCCGGTACCAACCACAAGCTTGATCCTTGGGGGTCTACCAGGCCCTCTCTACTCTGGATATACCTTCGGAGAGAAGCGGGGATCGTATCGATCTCGCTCTCGGGGAGTACGAGGCTGACGTGCTGCATTCCTACCCCTGCCCCTGACTGGCGGGATCGGGGAGAGGGCTCCGTCGCCGAATCATACTCCGCCTCTGTATCAGAGAAACGAACCGGTCGGATCTCTGTCCGTAATTCCGCAACATTCTTCCCTCGGCGTCGACGCCTCGCCTTCCTGCCCCTGGGTGGTTCTTCGGGGCATGGCTGATCCCTATCCTGGTGTCCTCCGGTCGCACTGGTGCTGGGGCCAAGAGGACTGGAAACCAAGGTGCGAGGAGCACCGGGACAGATATCAAAGGGGACGCGGAGAGAGATGATTCCGGGCAGGCCTCCGGGCCGGGATCGGAAGGCGGGGTGACCCATGCCTCTTGGATCGGCCACACGGAGTAGAACCTGTTAGTGAATAGCGCTACCGCGAGGTGGTCCGCGGTGGCTATTGTCTGTACCAGCAACCGGGAGAGTCAACCCAACCTGCCTTTGGGGCGGTCGGGGCCTCGATCCAGGTCGGGCATAGAAGTGCCCCTGCTCAGGATGCACAGGGGCCTGGTGAGTGGAGCCAGCAGTGGCCTGAGCCAACGCGGCCGCTGTTGCTAGGGCCCCAAGGTGGGCATCCTCTTCCGCTCGCGCCCGATGTTGGCATCGGGACAGACGAGTCGGGATGAGCGGCCCGGGCAGGTGGAGAGCCCATTCTTCGACTTGAGAGGCCTGGCGGCGGTGTCGCCGTGGCCTGACAGGAGCCCTTATCGCGGATCCCTGGAGCGAATCCCGGATAGGGTGGTCCCGGGCATCTTCCACCTCATCCGCATAGGGGAAGGAGTTGTCGGAGCGCTCCGGGGATAAGCTCCCGAAGCGGTTGGACGTCGAGGTAGGCAGAGGTGCCTCCCTGCGCGGCCCTCGGGGGCCGCGTTGGTGGCGAGGTGCAGCCTCCTCGAGGTATAGGCGAGCCATGTCCCTAGTGGGGATGACTCCCTCTTCCTCATATCTCTGCACCAAGTTGTTGATCACACTTCTCTGGATGACCTCCGAGGGGGAGAGAGGAAGTGGTTGTCCCGCAGTTGCGGCTGCTGGGACGGCTGTGGAACGGGCGGGACCGCGCGGAGTAGCCGCGTCGGTGTTTCCCCTACCCCTGCACCAGTGGGCGGGCAGCGATCGGGCACTGGATTGGGAGACCTGATTTCTGAAAGCAGGGAGAAGATCCCATTAACACTGACAGGAAAAGGAATCGACAACCAACCATTAGTGCCACGACGCCTTCCGTGGGGGGGACCCAGGCCATCGACGTCGCGAGACGGAGTGCCCGATTTCCCTTCCCCAGCCCCTGGCGGGTAAAACTGAATGCTCGGTCGAGCAGCATGCTGGTCTTCCAACACCTCTGAAAGCCATCGGTCTTCGTATTGAGGAGAAGAGATTCACGTCGGGTTCACCATTTTTCTGTTTCGGTGCGGATGTGAGTCGGGTTTCTGTTCCGACGCTGTTCCGCCAGGACGCGTTCGCGCGTGCACCCGTCGACCCGAGGGGATGGGCGCGCGCGGCTTGTGGTCCCGCAGTCCTGCTTTCCAAGGGCGGGCGGCATCCGTCCCTTATTCAGGGGCGTCTGCTCCTTGATCGAAACCGGGATGATGGGATGTCGGCTCTTCCTTCCGTGGACGTCTCCTCGGAACTCGTCGCCTAATCCGGGTCTCCCTCATAGATTTAAGAATGTTCGTGAATCTCGTTCCCGGCGCCATATCTTCATGGACACCGGTTAATTACGCTGCTTCCGCCCGGACGCTCCAAGGGGTCTGGTCGGGGCAGCAACCTGCGGTGAGGAGACCGGGTGGCTCTGGGTGTCGGGGACTGCGACTCTGCATGTCTGCCTTCCGTCCCTAATAGGGCTTCTCGAAGGCGCGATGGCCTGAGGCATCCTGCGCTTGGCGCGGGGAACTGTGTTACCTGAGGTTTTCCTCAGCTTCCCATGTTTAACACGAGGTATGCCGCGAGTTTAACATCCAGCGGGGACGGCGTCGGACTGATCAACACGAGGAGTGGATCAGATGACAGAACCCCTTGCAGGGAACCTCTGACGCTGGGGCCAGCACATGGGCGGTTTCCCGAGTGAAGTGGAGTGGAATGAGATGGCATGACCCCACCGGGATGTGGCGGCCCGGGTAAGGATCAGGGTGGATGATGGAGTGGAGAGCTTGGACCCCGTAGGGGCTTCCTACGTACCGTGCGTTAGCGCGGATCAAAGTCAGCGTAGTTCGGATATACAGTTTAACGTCATGCTGGACGTCGACAAGCCGACTCACGAAGAGATCGAGGTTGCCGGGCGGAGGATTGAACCGAACCACCTCGCATAGAGGGGGATGGAACGACCGGGTGGATCACAGTTTCACGTCATGCTGGACGTTGGCAAGCCGACTCACGAAGAGATCGAGGCCGCCGAGTGGAGGATTGAACCGAACCACCTCGCACAGAGGGGGATGGAACGGCCGGGTGGATCACAGTTTCACGTCATGCTGGACATTGGCAAGCCGACTCACGAAGAGATCGAGGCCGCCGAGTGGAGGATTGAACCGAACCACCTCACACAGAGGGGGATGGAACGGCCGGGTGGATCACAGTTTCACGTCATGCTGGACGTTGGAAAGCCGAATCACGAAGAGATCAAGGCGGTGGGGAAGCACAATGGAGATACACACATGCAGTCCCCCACAGAGCAGATTCATAGGTGAATCGACGCAAATGTGAACCCGGGAGGGGTCCACGGATGGACGAACCGACGTGAATACGACCGGGACGACCAGGTGGTGGGCTTGAACCTCGGAGAGGCTTCCTACGTACCCTGTTTAGAAGAGAGGGATCAAAGTCCACGTAGTTCGTTCTGTTTGTAACACTCTACCCCCATGGGCGAAGGCCACTCCATGAATCATCCCTAAAGAGGGGAAACCCCGTCATCCTTGCAGAGACGAGCGGGTGGGGGCCACATCCAAACCGGGGGGACCCTGCGTGCGGGGCACGGGATCGGGTGATGCGGACGGTTTAACGTCTTGCTGGACGAAATACAGTTTAACGTCGTGTGTTGAGGACGAAGCAGACGGTTTAACGTCTTGCCGGACGAATTACAGTTTAACGTCGTGTGTTGAAGACGAAGATGCTTGGTAGTTTAACGTCTTGCAGCGCGGACGAGGATGCTTGGCAGTTTAACGTCTTGTCGCGCGGACGATGGAGGCTAGGCAGTTTAGCATCGTGCAGCTTGGACGTATGAATTTTAACGTCGTGCGGGACGTGGTGCAGTTTTAGCGTCATGCAGGACGAATTACAGTTTAACGTCGTGCAGGACGAATAGCGTACAGTTTAACGTCTTGTAGCTGGGACGAGGTATATTTTAACGTCGTGTTGGATGAATAGCGTACAGTTTAACGTCTTGTAGCTGGGACGAATGCAGTTTAACGTCGTGCGGGACGTTGAAGCCGCCGATAGGTCCGTGTCACTTCGCACGAGCCTGGAGGGTTGCACGGGAAGACAACGCACGGTGCGGGCACCCGGGATGAGGGTCGTCGGGCGCCACGCAGGCGGGTACCCAAAGGGGGCCAAAGGGGGCGACCCTGGCGGATTGCGCGCAAAAGAGGAGCTTGGCGCGCAATACCGCGGGTCGGCGCGCAAATGGACGGGCTGGCGCGTAATTGGGCCAGCGCTTTGCGCGCGGAAGATAGAGATTGCACGCACCGGGCTTCGGATAGCGCACGGGGGCAACGGCTCATTCTTTAATGAATGGCCACTTTGAAAATGGGGGGTGCGCGCAATCGGGCTGGATTGCGCGCACCCGGGGGGCAATTGCACGCAAGAGGCTTCTTTTGCGCACAAATGACTTTGAGTGAAGGGTTATTCAATGGAAAGGAGCCAAAGGGATTGTACGCGAAGGCAAACCCCGAGGCTTTCTTGTGCGAAAGAAAAGAGGTTACCTGAAGATCGGCATTGCGCGCGGAAGGGGTTGGATTGCGCGCACGAGAGACCTTTCGAATTCTGGCAACCTTCAAAACGTCAGGGGTCGCCTTATATTTATAGGCAACCCCGGGCGCGGAATCCAGTTCGCGGGCGCGGAATTCTCTTCGCGGGCGCCGAATCAGGCCCGGCAGGCAAGGGAGTCGTGCGGCCCACCGGCGCGCAAAATTGCGCGCCGGCCCAGCGCATTGCGCGCATCCCGGGAGGTTTGCGCGCGGCTCATCAACTTTGCGCGCGGGTCTCCAGACTTCCGCACAAGGCCTCCGGGCCCTCCGAAACATGCTTCCGACTCCAAATATGACCTCGCTTTCCGCATCCGGAGCTTTGTTTGGGAACAACGGACTTTTCCGGCATCTACAGCGGTGATCTCGTAATGTACCCAAAACGATCCTCAAGTGATGTTCGTGTTCCTCCTCAGAGCTAGAATATACCAGAATGTCATCCACGAACACCACAACAAAAGAATCGAGATACTGATGGAACACCCTATTCATAAGTGCCATAAATACCACTGGAGCATTGGTCAATCCGAAGGGCATGACCAAATTCTCAAAGTGGCCGTACCTACTTCGGAAGGCTGTCTTAGGGATATCTGACTCCTTCACCATGAGTTGATGATACCCTGAACGCAGGTCTATCTTTGAGAACCACTTTTCCCCCTTCAAATGATCAAACAAATCATCTATTCTAGGCAAAGGGTATTTGTTTTTAATTGTTACCTTATTCAGCTTCCGGTAGTCAATGCACAACCGGAGGGATCCATCAGCCTTTTTTGCAAACAACACAGGAGCGGCCCAAGGAGAGACGCTCGGGCGAATAAATCCTTTGGATTCTAAGTCGTCCAGCTATATCTTTAATTCCCTCAACTTGGTGGGGGCCATGCGATAGGAGGGAAGAGATATCAGCTGTGTTCCCGGCGCCAGATCAATCGAAAACTCCACATCCCGCTCCGGGGGCAAACCAGAAAAATCATCAGGGAATACCTCGGGAAACTCATTCACTACACGAGGTAGTGCACCTTCAGGGGAAAGAACATCCTCTAGAACAATCGAAGATAACTGGAAGATAACACTTCCCAACTCTGGGAGTGGAGGCCCTGCGCAACTTGATCGTGGATCCCATTCTCCATGAAAAACCTGACGACTCCCATCAGGTGCTGTGAAACTCACACGTCGTCTGTAGCAATCGATGTGTGCCTGGAAGTTTACTAGCCAATCCATCCCGAGTATGACATCAATAAGGTCCATATCTAAGACCAAGAGGTCCCACTCCATCTCGACCCCTGACACAGAAAGTGCACATGAGGGGCACCTGAGGCCCTGCTCCTTCTTCTTTCCCAATGGTGTCACCAACTCCATCGCAAAAGACATCAACTCAGTTGGGAAATTCAGAATGTCCAAAAAACGTCCAGAAATGAATGAAATAGAGGCACCAGTATCAAAAAGAGCAGTAGCTATAGAAGATGCAATCAGAACGGTACCTCGAACTGTCGACGGTCCCGCCTCTGATCCTGCTGGTGACTGATCCACTGCATGGAGATGTCCAGTATCTGCCTGAGGACAACCGCTAGTCTGTGGTTGTGCCCTGAACTAGCTCTGCCCAGAAGATGATCCAGCCCTACCACCATGACCACCAAATTGAGATCCCCCAGTCCTCGACGGCTCAGACTGTGTTGACACTCCTCTTGAAGCCACTGACCCTGCCCCACTTGGGAGTGGATGTGCCACACCGCAGAAGCGCTGCAAATGCCTTATACCTCCACACTGGTAACAAGGCTTCCAAGGAAGAGGACATGCTGGTCGGATATGACCAGGCCTCCCACATTGGTTTCACACGACCGATCTCGCATCAGAAGCCGCAGAAGAAAACTGCCTGGAAGAGTGGCCTGAACTGCCCCCTCCTTTCTTCACATGATCCTCCCGCTTCCTTTTCTTCTCTGAGGAGCTGCCACTACCCACTGCTGATACTGAACCCTAGAAACCAGCCCTACCTTTCCTATCAATCTCCACCATGCATGCCCGATCAACAACCTCAGCATAGGTCCTCAGCTTAAACAAGAACACCTGGGAGTATATCTCTGGTCGCAAGCCTTTCTCAAACCTTTGGGCCTTCGCTTGCTCATTAGAGACAATTTCTGGAGCATACCGAACCAATTCAGCGAAACGGTTGGCATACTCCATCACAGATAGATTCCCCTGAACAAGTTCCATGAACTCTCTAGACCTGGCATAAGCCAACACCTCAGGGCAATACTGTTCATTGAAGACAGCCTTGAAATCTCCCCAGCGCATCTGATCATTCTTCCCAGACTGAAGCAGTGACTCCCACCATTTATGGCTGGAACCCTCCAACAGAAAGGAGGCACACTTCACCCTGAGCTCCTCGGGTATTTCCAGGAACTCAAACATACGCTCGATCTTCTCGAGCCATTCTTCTGCTTCTTTGGGTTCTGCGCTACCTCGGAAGGCAGGAGGATAGTTTTTCAGAAACTCTTGTGCTTTATGTTTTCTAGGACCTGTCTCCTCTGCCCTAACAGGAATAGGAGCATGAGCTGGTCCCTGTCCCAAAGCTTGGATAGCCCGAACAACAGCTTCCACAAGCCTCTGATCAATCGGCGTGGGAGAACTCTCTCCAGCTTCCTCCTGTGGGTGCGTGGGAGCTTTCCGGGGAGGCATGTTGCTACAAAATGCAACAGTCACAAAAAAATAGTCAATACCACAATTCTGAAAATTGTAATCAAATACATCAAATATAAACAAACTAAACACATTCTTGTAATAAAAGAAACAACTACTCTACATCTGCCTGATGTCCACATGTGGTCTGCAGCCCACACGTCTCACCTGGAAGTGAAGTCAATCAGTAAATTCCAACATCCTCTGGTGACTCAAGGTCTGCCATGAGAGGTGCGGGTCAGGCAACCTACTCACAACCAATACCCCGAGCCCCGACAGTCCTAGCTCCTATCTATCCCGACTCATCTCAAAATAACAATATAACCCAAAAACATTAACCTCCTTTGATACCATTTTGTCACGAACTGGATCTGGTTGCCACCATTAACAGCACCAAACCCGGCCCATGGCAAGGCCCGAAGGGCATTCCCTATCCCCACGGGCTGGCACAAGTGCCCGGGTATCAAACAAATCTGGTTTGGGAACGATTTACCTGAGTATGACAGCATAAATCATAAAAAAACAATCAATTATTAAAATCTGAAATTTTCATGCTAAACAATTCTTAACAAAACCAGATCTGAATACATAAGTTTAAAGACACTACAAGTGGTCTAAAAACAAATAATGAAAACATAAATACATCCCCATTGACTCCACATGACAAGGGGATCATCACCCGCAAGCCGTCCCCGTAACTCCGCCCCAACGATGGGGACTAACATCCCAAACCGCCATCACCCTTAGCCTTCCCTTTACCTGAGTCAAGCATGAGCAGGTCTATTTACACCCAAGGGGTGTAAGTAGGGTGTGAGAATAAGCCCAATAGGATACCACCAGTTGATTCCAAAGAGTATGCAATACAATGTGAACAAAACAAGCAATTTTAATACACAAGGTGAAACAGTGTTAAAATTCAAAGAAATGCAACTTTCAAATAAAAACAGTTTTCAATTCGAAAATTTCAGAATGTTAGAACATTAAATAGACATGTGAGCTACTGTAATGTACTGCCAAAAACAACCCACAACAAGGGTATATACCACAAATCCTATGAGCATCAAAATCAGGAACACCCCTAAGCACTAGGTTGTCTCGGGCCCTATGTACCTCGTACCTCGGTGTAGAGTAACCATAGAAAAATCCGTTCTCGTGCACGAGCCACTAGTAGGGAACATACCCATAACCTAGTGGTCCCCAATCATCATCCAAATAGTTTAGTTAGAGTTGTCGTTATCCATATGTTAAGTGGAACAAGGACAAAACTCATCCGATCCACTAGCCGTACTAGTACAAATCCGCCCCACCTAAGTACCCGGGCTTCCCGTTTTTGTGCTCAAACAATTTCAGCAAACAACACACATACTTTTTCATATAAAATATCAGTACTGGTCACAAACAAATTTTACAGTAGCTACACACATTTTATACCATTTAAAACACACAATAAAATAATTTTATTTCCAATAAAACAACTTCTCAAAACATCACATTGTTTTTCACCCAAAGCTCATTAAGATATCCACCTTTCACACTATGATAACACTTGTAAGTTATTAAAACAAAATTTCAGTTCAAAACACTTTAATGAAACCAAAAATTCAGTTATGGGGCATCCCAAAATAGACCAATAAAAGATTTGAATGGAAACCCCTCAATTTCACCAAAAATTGGAACATAAAATTCATTTGCATTATAAATGCAACTAAAACCAATTTTTACAGAAACATTCAAGTGAAGTAAACATTATAGTACCATTAAAATAGAAAGCTAATTCACAAAAATTGCACACACAATGTAATCACCTACCAAATTAACAAAACCCCTTGAATCTCCGTGCGAAATCAAATCGCACCCCCGCCGCACCAAGAGAGAACTAGATCAATCCTAAAACCACACAAATTGGCCAAGAAAGCCCAAAGTTAAACCCTAGGTTCGAAATACTAGTTTCTGGAAATTATTAAACTCAATTATAACCTATGAAACCCTAAGAACAATTAGTTAAACCCAAATTAATTTGAAAGAGGAAAGAAAAGGGCTCATTTACTTGAAGTATCTTGAAGTAATCACTCCAAAACTCTAGTATCTGAAATTTAAAAGAGCCCAAATTTAGGGTACGTTCGAAAAAGATGTATTATCTCATTTAGAAACTGTAATGGAGGAAAAAGATTGAGAATTGAGAGAGTTATGAAAGAAATACTTTACCTCTTCAAATCTGGGCGATTTGAGGAACCCTATGAAGATCGGCACAAAATCGCGATTCTACAGAGCTCCAAATGGGTGGGAGAGAGTTCAGACGCGAGGCTGGGTTACTTGGTCTTGAGTGAGACTTGGAATCACCGAAAAAGACCAAATATTTAATATGTTATAACAAAATAAACTTTTATTTTTAAAACAGGAATTGGGCTTTCGGGCAGGCCCAACCCCTTAGACAAAAACCCAAATAACCCCTAGTTATGGATTTCTAAAAGCTCCAAATTACCTTGGTGGTGTTAATAGGTTAGGGGAGGTCAATTAGGAATTTGAATGTATGAAAAATGTTGAAAAATGAAAAATTTATAAAAGATACAAAATTTATTTTTTTAATCTGGAATTGGGCTCACGGTTTGACCCAATTCATGAATACTCATCTATTCCTCCCTAAAACCTAGGGAAACCCCCAAAAAAAGAAAGGATGTAAATTAAATGAAAAAAATACCTTTAAAATATGCCTTGTATGTGACACAAATGAAATTTTTTAAATTCAATTGATTAAAAGACTGTGAATATTCATTGGGTGAAACATGGATTCATATGAAAATTCCATGGACGGACTCAATTTTCTTTTACCTTGATTATATGAAAAAGTGAAAATTAAACTCCTTATATGGTTTTCCAAGGATGGACTCATAGGGTCTTAACTTCTATATTTCAAGTGATACTTAGATTCAAAAATTTGGAATCCCAAGGATGGAATAAAAGGTCATTTGTTTACTTATTCCCTAGGTGATACTTTGGATCCCTTAGTGGACCGTCAAAGATGGACTCGAGTTGAATTGATGGTATACCCCAACTAGAGTGATACCTGGGTTCTTGAGGATCTCCATGGATAGGCTTGCAACATTTTGGTACATGATATACCTAGAGTGATGCCTAGATTCTAAATTAGGAATTACATGGATGGGCTTAGGTTTATAAATGAATAAAGAATGAAATGGTTTATATAATTCATCTTCTAAGAAAAAGCACAAGTTTAGATTTGGTAGGTTTTTTATACTTTATGGATGTCATGTTTAAGAATCCTTCGATAATTTGGTTACCTTATTTTCATGGGGGAATTTGGTCTATGTGTTGAGTCTCGATACTTATATATTAAATGATATTGAATGGTTTAAGGAATTTGATTATAATGACATGTGAATGTTTTTTAATTCAGAGACTTATTTCTTAAATGAAATTGATTAAATGAACATGATATAAAATGGGGACCTAGAATTTATCAGATATTAACTTTTACTACTTCCATTTTATATTATACTATTTCCTACGCATTGTTGTTATATATATTCATTGGTTGATTTTCACTTGACCTTAGCTGGTTTCCTACTATGGTTATATCTCAAACCCTATTTGGGCCACCTTTGGGTACCAAAACAGACTATTTGATTTCTATTATGGATAAGGGAAAGCTCCCTACTATAGGTTATTTATTTCATCCTAGGAACATGGGATAAGGGGAATGAGGTGAGGGTCATGATTCTAGTTGGATTTTTTTGTCCTTTTTTGTAATTTTTATCCCGGTATTGTGTACCTTCTATGTATACTTGTTTTGGATTATTTTTTAGAGACATGTTACATGTACCATCATAATTGTATATGAGCTTCCTTTTGATATTTTTATTTGTTTCTTATAATAACCTGGATTTTCATTTCAGGTATGGATCTTGATTTTAGGTTTTTTTAGGAAAAATGAATTAAAGAGAATTTTTTTTCTAAGTACATGCCATGTATTCTCATGTACATGTCATGTACCTAGCCTACCATGTACAACTGTATGATGGGAATGTAACGGCCAAATACCTGGTCGTGTGATGACTTAGAAGACTGCTAATGTCAAGGCTGATTAAGGATACTACACGGTGTGTAGTTTTAAAGAACACATCCTGTAATTTTATTTTTATTTGATATATCAGAGTGAGATCGAATATCATGTTCGAAAACACTTTCTTTATCTCGTGTTTCATACAGGAGCCCTATGGAACAATGAACGAAGATCGAAATTCTGATTCTCCATCCAAGATCCGATTGAGACACCGCCAGGTGTTTTGGAGTCCCACTGATGAGTTCTCAAAACCCCTAGATCATTTCTTCCTCATTCCTCCTCTATTATTATTTATTCAAGGTTGGTCATTTTTTGCTATTTTGTATATCTATTCCAATCTAGGATTATTCAAATTCCAAAGTTCAAGTATATCAATCGTATGACATCGAGGTAGGTGGCTTGTGCCTTTCCTTATTTTCCTTTAGATTATATATGCTAAAAGTTCCATATACCCACATTTGGGGTATTGCGTGGTTTGGAATTAAAACTTGTTTATGACCTGTTATGGTTTGATTGTTTGATTAAGGGTTGTTTCTTGTGCGTAAGGTTATATACCTTGTCTAAGGGACACCCCATGGGTGTGTTTCCCATGATTGATTGTTTATGGTTGAATGGCCTACGATGCCTGCTTGGCTTGCCTTGTTTTCTTTGACCTGTTTTGTTAGGATGGAGTTGTTGATTATATGGAATAAATTTGATATGCATTGTGAATATGTGACCCAAGGGTTAGACCGTGAGAGATTAAAAGGTGGTTTTTTATATTTAATTTTTGTAATTTTTGAGCAAGTGGGATTAAACTATGAGAGATTCCTAAAGGGTTCAATTTATTTATGTTTTACTGAAATGTTGACCCAAGGGTATTGACCATGAGAGCTTCCCTGGTGGTTGTTAATATTTGATTAAATGAATGTTTTACCCAAGGGTTTAGACCATGATAACTTTCATAGGTGTTCATTTATAACTAATTTATTCTATGGTTTACTGAAGGGGTTAGAACATGAGAGCTTCCCAGAGGTTCGTTTGTGGATAATTGAATGATTGTGACAAGTTTCCAAGCCAATGAACGAGCATGGATTCATCCTTACTTGATTGTTTAGATGGTATTATGATACATTTTTTTTGGTTACTTTACATGGTGGTTATAGATATTAGTCTATATCATAGGGTTACAAGATTCAATGGAGAAATAATAAATATTAAATGAATGTAATTGAAAGCTATAGAATTGTTTACTTTTGAGTACTTCCTAGTTCATTGCTTTATTCTTGCATGTTACCTATTATATATATTCAGATACAGTTAGGCACAGTTATTTTGGTGGTTTCCTTTTGGGATTAATCTCACATCCTATTTGTGTCAGGTCTTTGGACCCAAGAATATTATATGATTGCAGGTATAGATTAGGGAAAGAGACCTTCTACATCATGTACTTGATTACTATTGGAGCTGGAGAGCATGAGACCAAGATGGGGCTTCCGATGCTGTTGTAGTTTACTTATTTCTTTTTTACTTTGGTTTCTATATTTATTTCTAGCATTTTGACTTGTTAGGTTATTTTCTAAGATACATATTCCATGCATCATATATATATATATATATATTGTGTCTTCTATTAGATTTACTTATAGTCTTCCACGCTTTACTTTTGTTAGGTATTATTGCTTCCATTATTGTTTATTATTTATATTCAACTGTGTATACTATTCTAATTAGGTCATAGTTTCCCCAATATCAAACATTGTCCCTCTATTCTAGTCATAAGCCTCTGGAGTTTGTGGAAATGTACTTGAGGTCATGTGACCAACCTGGTTTGGGTCACCTTTAGGCGGCACCTAGATCTGAGATGTTATAAAGTGGTATTAGAAGAGTTTTTTTTGCCTTATTATTTAGAGCCAATGGACTGGGATAGGAAGGAATAGGTAGTTGGTAATAATAAATTCTTGGGAGTAGCTAACCAGTGTGCAGGGAAAAGTCAAGTTACCTTGAATATTGTAATTTTTCTGGTTTTTGAAGTGTTACAATTGATTTGATTTCACCATTGGGTGATTCA
This sequence comes from Viscum album, assembly GCA_963277665.1. NCBI lineage: Eukaryota > Viridiplantae > Streptophyta > Magnoliopsida > Santalales > Viscaceae > Viscum > Viscum album. The sequence goes on from OY728131.1 coordinate 515,759,097, forward strand.
CTTGTTTTGTGTTGTTATGATTGATATGATTGTGGTTATATTTCTGTTGTACCATAATGATATGGGGGTATTCCATCTCATGCATCATATAGTCACTTTTTAGGGATCACATGTAATGTATTATTTCCATTAATTTAAGGTGAATTACTGATTTCATGTTGTTGTGATAGATGTTGTGCTAGTTATGTATGTTGTTGTGATAGATGTCATGATATAAATACCTACTATTTTGACAGTGTATTGATATATGTAAAGTTTAATTTGGGTGGATTCCAATCTTTGGTCCCTGAGGTGTTATGGGACCTCTTGGATTGTAATTTAGTAGATAATTTCTAAAATTGAATTGAATTCTGTTAATATATGATATGAATAAGGATGCCAAACTTTGATTCGTGGGGAGTATGGGCTCTCACATATCATACATGGAATGCCTTATCCAAAATTTCAATATTTTAGGGGGTTTGGAGAAGTTTCAAAGACTTATTGTCCAGAAACATAGACGGCATGGCATGTGATGTTATGAACACACACCATGTGTTATTCTGTTTGGGAATAAATGGATTTTCATAAGTATATGTTGTGTACTGTATGTACAAACCATGTAGTGGTTGACCATGTGATTGACTATTTGAGCAGAGACACGAGGTTGGTAAACTCTTGGTAGAACACACCATGTACTAGGAGTAAATGTCGTGCTACAGTCAGCCGTGTATCTAGCTGTGTGACTAATGACATGGGTGGATTGAACTTTTGAGTGTACGTTGTGTGTAGGGTGAACACTCCATGTAGTGTTACACTAGTAGGACCACATAGTTCTATTCGTATAACAATACCTGGGTAGGAGAGGATATTCAAGTACATGTTGTGTCTTACGAGGAACATGTCGCATGTATGGGGTGTTACATGACCTGGTTAGTAGGGGTACACACCCATGTTAAATGCTTAAGGGAACGCGCCGTGTAATGTTTCTACATGTCGTGTAACCATATTTTTGAAAACTATAATGCTTTCCTTCACCTATTCCATACATGAACTTCTAAGTTATACTTCCTTTAATATCATACTGAGGTGTGTGCTTGACTTTGCAGAGTCATGCCACCAAGAAATCCTTTGGTTTTATGTCAGGTACATGGCGATGATTAGACACCAAAAATGGTAGATCAGGAACTACCATTAGATCCTACTATCATTACCATCTTGGAACCAGGTGTTATAACTAACACATTTGCCGATGCACAGTTTTGAAAAGGCTTTATGAGGATGATGCAGAGTTTTCTGGGGGCACTATATCCTACCCCGATTATGGAAGTGTTGACGTGGGTGTTCCAACAGTAGCATCCTCTCACTTTTTTAGTGGATGGAGGACCACATGCTATAGAGCCATAGTTGGAGGCCATGCTTTTTATCTTCAATCATTTGTAGAAACCTCATGAGAGGAGGTTGAAGCTCACAGCTTACATGATACATGATTCTTCTAAGAGGTGGTGGGATGTAATCTCACAGGCGGGGCATCATTGGGATACGGCTTGGAAAGAGTTTTAGAGGAACTTGTATTATTACTTCTTCCCTAAGACTTTGAGGGCCGAACTAGCCTAAGATTTTATGAATTTGGAGCAAAGAGATCTTTGAGTGATGGATTATTCTTTCCACTTTACAGAGCTACATCAATTCACACCTATTTTGGGTGGTGATAAGTTATCAGTAGCTAGGAGATTTGTGGATGGCCTCAGGTACGACATCCGATCATAGGTGAATGTTTTCATGTTGACTTTTATGACTACTATTGTAAACCATGAACTGGTTACCAAGTGTAATCTAAGGGATTTTGGAGAATCGAGTTAGGGAGGTTTAGAATTTAGGGTTGTTACTCCTTCAACTGATAGTAGGAAACGCCGCAAGGATCATTCAAGTGATGTTTCTTCAGGTAGCCGAGTAGTGTGATACCAGTGCAGAAAGAGTAGGAATATGAGACTATAGTGCCTGAGAGACCCAGTTGAGTGTTGATATTGTAGCAATATGGGCCATATTCAGCATTTTTGCAAGATTTTGTCACCAGTAGTGAGTGATAGGTGATCTTTTATGACTCCACATATAGGATTGGGGCCACAAGTTTCTCATCAGTTAGAGAACTGAAGTTAGTCAGGTTGTTCAGGGCAAAGAGGTTTTCATGGATGTGGAAGACAGATAAAACGTTTTCAGCGATAGCAGGGTGGATTAGCTCAGGGTATCCAGGCAGGGTCGCATGGCCATGGTACAGGTCAGAAGTTTGTGATGGATCAGACCCAATAGAAGAAAAATCTCGGGCCATCTACATTTATAGGTACAATTATAGTTTCCTCGGTTTAAGAGTTTTCTCTTTTTCATGTTATGGATTCTCATATTTTTATATATTTGTCCATTTTGGAGAGCCTCAAGCACTGTGTATTTACTTCTGATTGTTCTATGACACTAGATACTCTTTTGGGGAATAGGATGGCTAGTGTAAATCTGTGAAAGTTTTTCCCTCTTGAGTTTGGTGGGTGTCACTTATTATGGTACCTCTATGACTTAGAGATAATAGGTTTCGATTTCATTCTTATAATGGACTGTTTGGTCTCCTTTCAGGCCTTTGTTGACTGCTATCACTGTAGGTTAAGTTTCATGTCACCAGAGGGCATAATTTTTCTACACAAGGGTGAATGGGATTTCCATGAAAGTAGAGCTAGACCCAAGCATCATGGGTTCGAGAGAATTATAGTCTAGTTTTCTTGTTTGTATCTGGATGACTAGGGAACTTCACATATGGACTTTCCTCTAGTGGTGGATTATTTCAGGGATGTCTTTAAAAATTCCATTTTAGGTTTATCTTTGAAAAGATAGGTGGATTTATCTATTGATCTTGTGCTAGGAGTGGTACTGGTGTCCATTACTCCTTATAAGATGGCTACACTAGAGTAACAGGAGCTCGAGAAGTAGTTAGAGGATTTACAGGAAAAGGGGTTCATATGAACCATTACTTTTCCTTGGGGTTTTCCTTTCCTTTTCATGAATAAGGTAAATAGAACCCTCAAACATTGTGTGAATTATCGGAATATGAACCAGTTAACGGTCAAGAATAAATATCCCTTGTCGAGGATTGATGATATCTTTGATCATCTTTGGGGATCTTGGGTGTTCATGAAGATTTACTTGAGATCTATTTATCATCATTTTCACGTTAAACCATCAGATATAAAACATACATACTTTGAAAGTAGGTATGGTCTAATAAGTATTTTTTATGTCATTCGGTCTCATTAATGCGCTAACAGTTTTCATGGAACTGATGAACTGAGTGTTCCATCCTTACATGGATTCCATTTTGGTAGTTTTTATGGACGATATCTGGGTGTACTCTCACACTTGAGATGACCGTGCCATCCATATTGAGATCATATTGAGCACACTTAGAGAGAATATGTTATATGCTATGCTCTCAAAATGCCACTTTTACATAGAATAGATTCACTTCTTGGGTTGTTTCATCTCAAAGATAGGAGTATTAGTAGACCTAGAGAAGGTGAGAGTAGTAGTTTCCTGGCAGCAGTAGAAAAATGACTTTGTGGAAGTTTTATGGGGCTATCTAGTTGCTAAAAATTCTTTATTCTGGATATTTCCTGCTTAGTAGTGCCACTGACAGGCCTAAATGAGAATGGTGAAAAGTACTTGTTGATAGAATCCTGAGATTCAAAATTTTAGGAGTTAAAAGGGGGACTGACTTCAACACCAATCCTGATTTTTCCAATGTCGAGAAAGAGTTACACTGTTTACTATGATGCATCATGTATTGGGCTGGGACCAATTCTTATGCAGGGGGAAGGAGTCTTTGCATACAGGTCTCGTCATTTGAGGCCACATAAAAGGAATTACCTGATGCACGATCTCGAGTTGGATGTAGTTGTGCATGATTTATGATGTTGGAGACATTATATTTTGAGAGAGCATTTTATGGTATACACTGAACACAAAATCCTCAAGTATATCTTTACTCAATGATATTTGAATTTGAGACAGTAAAGGTGGGTTGAGTAACTTCAGTCTTTTGACTTTGATCTTGCCTACACTCCTAGAAAAGGAAATGCAATGGTTGATACGTTGAATAGGAGAGCTCAAATAGAGGCAGTCCAGGGTTCCAGAAGTGATTGGCATATTATAGATCTACTCACTGAGATGCATTGAGAGGTTCATGATAAACATGGGAATATATTTCTTTATTCTATAATTGTTACCTCTACTCTACTGGATTGAGTGATAATGAGGAAACTATTAGATTCTGAAGGCCTATTCATATGGGAGAGTGTGTTAGACGAAGACCCTACTCCTGGGTGGACCGTAGGTGAGGATGATGTTTTTCATTTTCATGGGAACATATGGTTGTCAACAGACATACATGAAGAGATGTTAGGAGGATTTCATGCCTCTATATGGGATTTTTATCTTGGTGTTACTAAGATGTATCAAGATCTACATCATTAATATTGGTGGCTAGGAATGAAGAGGGATATAGCCTATTTTTTATGAGATGTTCCACATGTCAGTAGGTGAAGGTAGAGAATCAGTGATAGACAGAGTTATTACAACAGTTACCCATTCCTGAGTGGAAGTTTAATGATGTATCGATGGATTTTGTGATGGGTTTACCAAGGTATACTTTAGGAAATGATGTTTTATGGGTTGTTATTGACAGACTCATGAAGGTTGCACATTTCTTTTCGATAAAGGAAACCTTCATTGTTGATGAGCATGTAAATTTTTACATCTAAGATATAATGTGTTTGAACTGGGTTCCACACTCTATCATTTTAGACCGGGATGTCCGGTTTTCTTCTCTTGTCTGGTAGGGATTACAGAGGGCTTTAGGTACATTGGTACTTCTGACTACAACTTACCATCCCCATGACATATGGCCAGTCTGAGCGCACGATTCGAGATTTGGAGGAAATGATTCGAGAATGCATCCTAGATTTAGAGGGATCATTGGATAGACACATAATCATGGTGGATATTTCATTCAATAATAGTTTTCAGGAAACGATTCAAATGGGACCTTATGAGGATTTGTACATTAGGCCATACTAATCACCCCTATATTGGTTGGAGGCAGGAGGGGAAACTATGTTTGGACCTCGTATTGTCTAAGAGACCACTGAGAAAGAGGTGTTGATTCGGAAGAGGATGGATACTACATAGTCTCAACAGAAATATTATATTGATCGACAAATACAACCTATGGAGTTCCAGGATGGAGATCATGTTTTCCTATGTGTCACACCGAGATTGGGACAAAGTGGTATTAGGAGACTGGGAAATTTGTCACCAAGATACGTCAGGCCCTTTGAGGTTTTGGAGAGATATAGTATAGTTTCCTATCAGTTGCAGTTACCTCAGAGGTATCAGGATATGCATGCCGTCTATCATGTTTCTCAATTAAGACATTAATTTTTAGATCAGTCTCGTGTTTTTCAACCCGAGGAGGTTGAGATGGAGGTGGATTCATCCTTCGAGGAGCACCCTATTCAGATTGTGGATCAAAACAGAAAAGTTCTCTATGGTCGGTCTGTTCCTATGGTATGGATTCAATGGAAGCATGACTTAGTGCAGGATAAGACATGGGAGAGGGAGGCTAATGTGCAATTGTAATGGCCGGATTTTTTCACAAATACTTCTTATCCACCCTTGGAAGGGAAATTTTGGGACTAATTTCATTAAGGGGGTAAGTTTGTAAGAACCCGGATCCTCATTTTAGGTATCGATCTTGATTTTGGGTTATTTTTGAAGAAAAAGGAAGGAAATAGATTTTTTTTCTCAGTACACTCCTTGTATTATCATGTACACGCTGTGTACCAAGATTTCCGCGTATAGCTGCGTAATGGCCATGTAAAGGCTAGACACATGGTCGTGTGGTGACCTGGAAGACCGTTTAATTCAGAGGTTGGTTAAGGCTACTACACGACATGTAGTTTCAAAGAACACACTTTGTAATTTTATTTTTATTTGATATATCAGAGTGAGGCCACGTCCCATGTCTGAAAACACCTTCTTCTTCTCGTGTTTCTTATAGGAGTGCTCTGGAACAACAAATGAAGATCAAACTACCGATTCTCCATCTGATATCTGATTGAGACAATGTTGGGTGTGTTAGAATCCCACCAGTGAGTCCTCAAAGCCCCTAGATCATTTCATCCTGATTCCACCTATCTTGTGAGTTATTCAAGATTGGGAATTTTTACCATTTTGCAGATCTAAGATTATCTAGGCTAGTTAAAAGGATGACATTCAAGTGTATCGATCGTACGACATTTATTTAGTTGTTTTGTGCCTTTAGTGGTTTGTATTTGGATTATATATTCTAAAAGTGTTTCATACCCACATGTGGGGTATTGTGTGATTTAGAATTAAACCTTTTTATTACCTTCTATGGTTTGGTTGTTTGATTAATGGTTTTTGTCTGTGCGTAAGGTTAGATACATTTTCTAAGGGACACCCTATGGGTGTGTTTCCCTTGATTGATTATTTATGGATGAATGGTATAGGATTCCTTCTAGTCTTGTGTTGTTTTCCATTTCTTATTTTTTTAGGATGGAGTTGTTGATTATAAGAAATGACTATGATATGAATTGTGAATGTTTCACCCAAGGTTTAGACCATGAGAGCTTCAAAGGTGGCCGTTTATAATTAATTTAAGTAATGTTTGACTAAGGGGGATTGGACTATTAGATCTTAACAGAGGGGTCAAATTATGTATGTTTTACTAGAATGTTGACCCAAGGGTATTGACCATGAGATCTTCCCTGGTGGTAGTTTATATTTGATTAAATTAATGTTTTAACAAAGGGTTTAGACCATGAGAGATTACCCAGGTGGTCATTTATAATTAATTGATTCTATGTTGGACTGAATGGGTTAGACCATGAGAGCTTCCCATAAGATCTTTTGTGGAAAATTGAATAAATGTGACGAATCTACCAAGATAAAGCACAATCTTGGAATCTACCTTTCTTGATTTTTTAGATGGTCTTATGAGAAAGAAATTTTGGTTAATTTATATAGGGGGTATAGAGAATAGGCTAGATCCTAGGGTTACATGATTCAATGGATGAATAATAAAAGTTAAATGAATGTAATTTAGAACTTTAGGATTGTTTACTTTTGAGAACTTCCGTGTTTATTACTCCATTCTTGCATATTACCTACTATATACATTCACTGACAGTTAGGCATAGATCTTTTGGTGGTTGACTATTGGGATTTATCTCACACCCTGTCTGGGTCATGCATTTAGACCCAAGAAGATTATATGGCTATAGGTATAGATAAGGGCAAGCACCCTTATTCATCAGGTACTTGGTTGATGAGGGAGCTTGAGAGCATGAGACCAAGCTGAGGCTTCCAATGCTACTAGATTTTACTTGTTTCTTTTTTTACTTTGGTTTCTGTATTGATTTATTATATTATGAATTCTTCGGTTGTTTTATTAGATACATATGTCATGAATAATATATATATATATATATATATATATATATTGTGTCTTCTGTTGGATTTAATTTCAGTATTCTAATGTTTATTTTTTGGTATTATTGCTTCCGCTAATGTTTACTATTTAAATTCTGCTATGTATACGTGACCAATGAGGTCATATTTTCCCTAATATCACACATTGGCCCTCACAGCTAGTCTAAAGCATCTGAAGTTTTGTGAAATGCACTTGAGGTCATGTGACCAACCAGGTTCGGGGCACCTTTGGGTGGCACCTAGATCCGGGACGTTACATTTCTACTGTGTATCTATTATATGAATGGTTTACTACTTCCACTGATTATATATTATTGTTATTCTATTTTTATACACATTGTTTATGTGGGAATAGTCTCTCTACATACACTCCTAGGCCCCCACTGCTAGTCGGAAACCTCTAGAGTTTGGGGAGATACGCTTGAGGGCATGTAACCAACTAGGCTCGGAGGTCTGTTGAGTGGCATTCAGGTCCAGGACGTTATAATATATAAGATACTTATATTATTATTCCATGAATTGTTGGAAAAAATTTAAGGAGGAAAAATAATAAATAAGATTATAGAACTTCATAAGAGTAATACCTCTTCTTTGAGAATCCTACTTTTGATTCTCACATTAACGACACTTTCGTTGGTATTTTAAGAAGAACAACACTACTTGAATGTAGTAAGGAAAGTTTAAGATATTTTTCTCAGGATTTTTTATCTATGTGGCACAAAAATTAGAAATAATAGAGGATAGGTGATTCCCTTTTATTAGAGGGAGAAACGATACACTTGTAATTTTTAATATCATCAAAATATAATTTATATAATAATCATGTAAAGTGGAATAAAATGGAAATTATTTATTTTATAGGATATTTGAATATAAAAATCCCTATAACCAATAAAATTATGATAGGTTTATGTGGAATTTTAAACCTCATATTTTAGTTTAATTCCCTCATTAAACCTTTTTAACTTTAGTTGTGGAAAAAAATTCAACATATAATGGTCAGAAATTTACTTCTATGGTGAAATGTAACTAAAAAATGGTCCATTTATGAAATTTTAGACCACTAAAAATTTCACTTATCCTATTTTAAGATTTATTTATTTTAAATAATTTAATAAGATGCTTTTTAACATAAAATATAATTAAAATTATTTTTGGGACTACTCAAAAAATTTTACATTAATTCCACCAAGATAAAAATGTATTTCAAATATAAATTTTTTAATATTAGTAATAATTTTTTATTAATCATAAAGTTTATGTAATTTAATAATTTATCAAAAAATATTACTTTTAAATTTGTTAAACTCATTTACTTTAATTTTTATTTTGTATTCAAAAGCATTGTGTCAATGTGGCGTAAGCATTTAAGGTAATTATACCATCACTAAAAATTTAAATTAAAATAAAATACTAAAAATAACTTAATTATGTTCAAAATAATATTTTATATTCGTTTATAACATATTTTTATCTTAATGAAATCATATAATATAAATTAAAATAAAAAGAGTTCCATTTTTGTAATTATCCTTTAATTAAAATAATATAAAGGTTATAATAAAATGAAAGTAGAAAGAAATTACTACATTTAAAAATTATAAATATTTATGTTATAAAATAAATAATTTAAATAAATAAATACAACTTTTAGTGAGCTTTTGAAGCCTTATCTCATAGTTTTAACCTTGTTTTACTTATTTTACCCTTACCATAGTGACACCATTTTTAACTAAGGATACTATTCATAATGACGAAGAATAAAATGGAAATATTTTAGAAATTTTAACATCCTTATTCCAAATAATTAATTAATTTTATAATATTCTATTTCTATATGTGTAAGAAATCAAATTTAACATAAATTTGTAAAACATAATGAAAAATGGTTTTCAAAATAATGTGTCATTAAGTCAAAACAGGAGCTTATAAAAAATAAAATATGATTATAATTATTTTATGATTAATTTGAATATATATAATTAAAATATAAAAATTTTAATTTAAAAAAAAATCGAAAAAATAATAGGGATTTTAAATTAATTTATTTAAAAAACACTTTTTAAAAAATCGGTATTTTCCACATTTCACTCAAAATCAATTGTTTCAAAAAAATATTAAAAAATTACCATAAACTATTTTTTAAATAATGATTTTAATTTAATCAAATACAATTTATAAAACTCATATATATTAATTATAATTTTCATGCAAAAACTGTAATAAAACCAATTTTTAAAGGTAATTTATTTTTTAAATATAAAACTACTTTAGTATAAATTAAGTACTTATTTCCTAAGTATAAATAAATAAATTTTCATTAAGTGAGAAATGTATATATATATATATATATATATTATAAAGTGGTTACTCTTATTTATAACTACTAACCCGATGACAATTATATAATATATTATGGTTTGTTTAAGTTTGGTATTGTGTCTCAAGAAAGTTATAGAACACTTAAAATTTATTAATGATAAATATGTTCCAAAATATTTTGGTGTTACATGAAATAACCATTATGTGTAAAAAATATCACATGTTATGTTTTTCTCTAAATATATGTTATTTTATTTTTCTCACATATGAAAATCTTGCCAACTTATTATTTATTATACAAAACTCATAAAATGTTTCATTATACATAATGATGCATTTGGATCGTCTCATATTAATATTTTATTTCAAACCTCATTCTCTGACTTATATTCATCATCATCTACATAAAATATGCATATGTTAAAGTTATCATGAATGGATTGTATTTTTTTTAATAAGAAAGGTTTTCATGTCAATAAATAATGATTCCAATATGTGTTGGATTTTGTGTGAAGATAAGGCATAGCTATTTCATGGAGATATTAAATAGACTGATTCTAGAGGAAGAGCTAACATGTGATTATTGATGATTTTTTCTTCAATTCAAATATAATTACTGATGAAGTAACACTGCCAACAACAGATTGGAATATTTTTTTGAACAATCTTTATGTGAAAAATAAAACCACGCTAACCCGATGTATAATCCGACACAATTCAAAACTAGGAAAAAAGGGAATTACTATTACCTGTTGGATGAAAACTAGTGACTCAGTCTCAATAATCTACTTTTTTAATGACTTCAACCTCATAGTAATAGTGATAAATCAATAGAGGAAACAAAATTTATAAGCTAAAAAATTTGGATTAAAAAATAAACATCCACAAAAAATATATATGTAAGATTAATATAGTAGTCATAGATAAAAACATACAAAAAACTAAGATACAACAGGTTGAATTGGTCAATTTAACATCCCCAAAATAAAATGGGAACAAAACCTAAACCACTCCAACATCACCCCTAGTTAATGATAGTCACTCACCACATTTACTCATCCATCAACCGACCACCCCAAACCTTAATGAATACAAATAGGATTGGGAACAAGAAAGTGAAGATAAGAAACTTCATAAATACCCACACATTATTTTATATACATGGTGAGATCTAAACATGCCCATTATAATACCACCAAGGGGTATATAAAATTATCTTTATAAGGAATACCATAAAATGCAAGTTTAAACATAAGGTATAGAATAGTTTTTTCATATGTAGGTCAAAAATTAATACAATACTCAACATAATCCCACATTTTAAATATAACACTCCTTTTTTATAAATAGATGATTGTGGAATAATTTGGTTAAACATTTTCATGCTAGTAAAGGGGACATTTACAATCATTGAAAATAAAATCCAGTTTAATCATCATTCCCCTTTCCAATTTTTTTTAAAAAAAACGATTTTTAATAAATAATCTCATCTAAAACATTTTATTTAACACCTAATTGAGAAACATCTGAATATTTCCTTTTAAATTACACATTCCAAACTAATTTTAGATTTTTTTTTTCAAAAAAAAAACAAACTCAAGGTGTAATGTGATCACAAGCATGCACCGAGGTAGTAAGAACACAAGACACGAATAAAATCATCCAAGCATTGGTTCTATATAATAAAGAACTAGGGGATACAAATGAATTAAATTATGGAAAACCTAAAACATCCTAAAAAAGACCAAAGATTCATAGGAAACTCCCTAAGAATCAAGTATCGTGATCTAAACTAGTTCATTAACCCTAGGATAGTAATAAATAACCTTTCCATCCCAATATCCCTATTGAAATAGTCAGGACCTGTATTCATCCCATGAGTGAGAATCTTCTCTAGGAATATAATATATCCCAAGATCACTCAATTTTCATGGGTAGTTATCCCCTAGTAAGAGAAAAATTCACACAAGTTATTGTACTTATCCAAATGTCTATGTTTCCTCCTAGACTCCCATGATATGTTAAAAGGATGTGACCAGTCAATAAATCATATGAAACTAGAATAAAGCATCATAAATAAACCTCATATTACTACTTACACCCTCATAATAAACAACCCACTTAATAATCATACATATGAATCACATAGATACACATAAACATAAAATATTCTATAAGGGATCATAATCCATAATGGTCACAACATTCATATGTGGTTCAACTGAGGGTCTCACTTATTTTAGAAAAATGTATACTTAAAATTTCCAACCAGGATTTTGAATATAATCTCAGAATTATAATCCATTTTTATACCTGCTTAAAATATCATTTCAAACAGTCTTTGAAATCTATCTTTCAACCCCCCATGTGAAAAATCATTTACAAACCCATTTTTTTAAAAATACCATTTAAAATACTAACCCCCCCAACACATACACGCATAAACACCCATTGAAAAAAGGTGGAAAGTACCCATTTACCAAAAATTGACTATTTTTTATAATGAAACCAGGGAAAAAAATATTTTACAAACATTTAAATCCCTTTACAAGAGCCACGTTGACATTTTCATGAATACATAGAATGAAATATTTCCATGAAAAGTGTTGAAATAATTTAAATCCCATTTATTATACCCTTTGAGGTATATCACATTTTATTGATTTTATATGAAATCAATTTAAAACATTCAATAAATTTAAAACATTCCTTACAATTGAATTCTATATAAACACCTACCTCATTTAAGTAGAAACACAATGAAAACATGTCTCATTTGATGGTGAATGTAAAAAGGAGAATTAAGACATCATCATCTACCCTAGCCAACCCAAAAACCCATAATTAGACTATACTAAACCCTAATCTCAACCCAAACAGTCATTAGGTTTTGTGGAAGGCAGAAAATAAAAGGGTAAGAGAAAGGGAGTAAGAGAGGATGAGTAAAGAAGGATAAATAATGGATTCCCTCTTCAAAACCTCTTAAAAAAGATCTTGAGGGAACTCAAAATCGAATGAAGGAGAAGGGAGGTAGCTCCCCATCCACACCAACAAGTTTTTCCTAGAAATGGAGGAGAATTTTGAGGACAAAAACATATAAATCAAGATGAGTTGAAAATTAATTTTCCTTTTTAATAAAATCTGGGAAACTCACATGTTTTTAATGAACTATTTGGAAAACCATGTGATGGCCAATGGTTGGGAACAATACACTCACATTATTTGGCTACACGGTTTTCAAACCATGTGTATACCATAAAAAAATATGCTAAACTATAGATCCTCCAGAACTCTTGATTCACGTTTTCTACAAAACTGTATGAAATTCATGATTCATTACCATTACTCACAAAATATCTTACATAGTTTCCACTAGGTTTCATTTGGTTTAGACCCAATCATTACCTAACCATGGGATAAACCATGTAAGAAAAATATTTAACTGAAAATATTGATACTAAGGGTAAACTCATAGCTTCCCCTAAACCAAGTGTGCAAAATGTGCTTAGAGGGAAAATTTTTATTACTTCAAAATCTTCAAATGAAACTCTATAGAAAGTTTAATTATTCCAAAATAAGATTAAATAATTAAAAATAATAAAAAAATAGTTTCATGGATTTGTAACATCATAGTAGTCAACTAATGGAAAGATTGAATAAATCAGAGTCATAAAAAAAAGATATTGAGATTCTTGAGAAAAAACTACTGGAATGTGTGAGAGAACATTTAAGTAATTTAAACATTTAGATGATTTTTTGAGATGTTTTTGGATATCCAAAGATGTTCTTGAGATGATTTTAGTTGAGGAGTAGTAAATCTATAATATTTTTGTTGAAGTGAAAAAATTTACAAAATAATGAACCATATGCGCTTCATATGGTTCATGTATCTTCAAAAGGTTTACCAATAAATTGTATCTTGAAATTTTGGTAAAGTAGATATACCTATATTAAAATTCATAACTTTATTTAGGATTATTATATGGTTTTTCGGTAAACTTATTAAGGCTCCAGACTTTAAAAAAAATAAAATTTATATGGATGAGCATGGATCTTCATAAGGTTCATGGAACTCTGTATGGCTCCAACATCATAAGGTACTGTGTAATAATTTCTATCTAAAATTGGAATTGGAAAAGTTAAACTTCTTACATACCAATGTGATATTTTTTTCAAACAATATGTAAATAGTTTTCAAGAATATATAAGAATATTGGAGATACATAGAATCTTAATGATAGTTAAGATGTGATCAAAGTAGTTGAAGTTAGAAATTGAAAATTCTATCATCTTAAATAACAATGTAAGTTGTTCATAAAGAATATGTTATATATTCTATTAACTGAGGTGATATGTAATTTTTTTTTCTTTTCATAGATGATGATTTTTTATAAGATACATGATCTTTGTAATATAACATCTTTTTGTAAAATGAGGTATTTTTAAGGTAGACATTTGAAGGTTTAACCAACCATAAAAAATTTATATGATATATAAAACCTTACAAAATCAATTTTGACCATTATAAAGTTATTTTAATATTAAAAAAGAAATTTTTTAAATATAATTAACCAGGAATTTAGACGAAAATATTCTAAATAATGGGAGATTAAATTTGTCAAATCTTTTTGTGATGTTCATGGATTCAATCATCATGATCATTCAAATGGACCATAATTCAAGCTAATGAGATTATAAGAGTTACATTCCATATAGAGAAGATCCATGTGTTTATGATGCATGTGACCATGAACGAGTGTATTAAATTAAAATTGAATTTAAATACAGAAATAGATTTTATAAATCTTAAAATATGGAAATAATTTAATTATCTCATAAAGAAAAAATCCTAGGTCTGTAAATATTCAAAAGTAAATTCTAGAAAATCATTAAAATAAGTTTGAATGAGAGAATATAATTGGGGATTCTATTTCCAAAAATCATAGAGTTACCATAATTCCATTATATAATGTAATATTCATGACATTATTCAATGAATATAAATGTGCAGTAAAAATTATAAGAAACTAATCATTAAGAGAATAAAATAATAACATGATACATTGTTGTATTGACGAGTGAATGTGAGAGACCAAAGTTTTGAGTTTTAATATGGAAGAATAATTGTGTACTAAATATTTCAAGGGATTTAGGAAGATCCACATCATTGAAGATATATGGAAGGTGAGAAAGATTGGTTGACCTTGTCATGATTATCATCTTCTGAATATCTTGAGTAAGATGCATGATTTGAACTATTGATCAATAATTATTGAGGAGGAATATCAAAATTTAAGTAGTTATGAAGAAAATAAGAGAGAAATTTGATCTTTATTATGTTTAGTTCAAACTTATTTAGTTCATAGTGATAAGATGTATTTACAGTGGGGCTCTATAATAAGAGCATAGTGAGACTCTATGCTAGTGGGATTGGGATGATCCTTAGTGTAACCACATCATTTTATAGTTTAGAATCCATGATTGGGGATACTAAGAAATCATGATAAGGAGAAGGATTTTATGTCAAACATGTGTAAATATTTGTGTTCATATCTTTTCTATTTCATGTTTCATTCAAGTCTAGACAAGTAATTCATGTTTTAGGGTATTGAGACTTTAACTCTTCTAAGAGGTTAAATTAAAAGGAATAAATTCATATGATTTTTCCACTAATTCACCCCACCCCCAGTGGTACCCAATCAAAATGATCTATACAAGTGGTATTAGAAATATTTCAAGTTCCCTATAAAATATCTAAGAATTTACTAAGTTTGGAAAAATTAAATTCTATAAAAATTAGAGGCGTTCATTCTATAAATGGAAATAACTACCACATTAGGTAGAATATGATGTTACCTAACCCCTTATCACTAGGCCTCTAAGTAATATCTATAGTAAAACTAGGATTTCCTCCCATTATTGAGGTAGATTCTATGAATTTTTATGATAATAGAAATATAGTAGTGGATGGAAAGGATCAAACTTTCATTTTGATGTTTTTTTCAAAAAAAAGTACAAAATTCATGGGGATTCAAACTAATAAATAAATATAAAAATATTGGAGAGTAGATATGAGTGGAATTTTAAGGTTAATTAAGAAAAATTATAAGTTTGGAGGAGCATATTTGGGGATAATAAAATGGATAATGATGAAAATATTTATGACTACTTTATAGTATTCAATGAGATTGTCAACAACATTGATAGATTTTTTGAAAAGATGAATGAATATACTAATATAAAAAGAACAATTAGAAACCTTATAGATATGTTTGATCCTAAAATAACATTTTTGGAGTATATAGAATACCTTTCACTAGATGAGTTACATAATATACTCATAGTTTATAAAATTAGAAATATATGATCTTTTAAGAAGAAATAAAATTATGATATGGTATTTGAGTCCATGAGAAAGGTTAAAATCAAAGGTGAATAAGTATCTAAATCAAGTGATTCTAATATGAGAAAGATGAAGAAGACTTTAATAAAAAAATACTTCTATTAAATAATTTCAAACAGAATAAGAAGAAAAGAAAAGGAAAACAACAACCAAGTTGCTATAATTATAATGACATTGTACACTTTGCTATAAATTACCCAAAGAATAATTCTTTTAAATCGAAATTAGATGAAGAATATATCAAACCCCATAATAATAAATGGGGAATGTCTAAGAAAAAGTTTTCTATTTTCAAGAGAAGTAATTTTATGAGTAAGAAGGAACATGATATCTCATCATCAGGTAGACAATCAGATGATGAAGTTAATTTATAGCTAACATTAAAAATGTTTTAGATTCTTCAAGTACTGATTATGATAAGGTATACAAAAAGATATTGACTACATATTAAATGGTGAGTTATAGGTATTCTTTTAGTATAATACATATCATAAGAAATAGAAAAGAAAAATGATAAAAGGAAAGAAAAATATGGTCAAATAAAAGGAGCTGTATGTTCAAGAAAAGAAACCAACATTCTTGACATCAAAAAATAAAAACTCATACTATCTGAGTATAGGTTCTTTTAGTAGAGAAATGGATGAGTATCTTACCTAGAAATATTCCCTATGGTGTAAAAAGAAAATACGTTCAAAATTAAAATAATAATTGTTATATTATTTGAAGACTACTAAAAATCAATATTAAAATCCAATGAATTTAGGAATGCTAAGGTGTTTCTAATAGTTTGGAAATATTAATTAGAAATGGATAAGAAAATATAAAAAGAAAAAATGATTAATTTATTAAAAAAATAATAATGTGGTTTCACTTGATGATATTAAATAACTTGATGGTTGTCTAAAATTGACAACTTAAATATCTAAGAATATTTGTGTGGAAGATGTAAAAAATAAGGACATGATATAAAAGTTTTTGTTCCCATTATTTTAGGCTAGGTATAATTAATGACGAGGATGATACAAGAATCAAGGAATTTGGTTTCTTTGATGGATGATGTTAAGAAGGAAACAATATACAATGAAATAGTTCATAGAAAGAAAATGATCATCAACCCTATGAAAGATGATAACAATAAAATAAGTATAAAGAATTCCTCCAATGATGATATTATAAGGAATGAGGGGTATTGGTTAATAGAAAACTCTCATCATTATTCTTTTTATTTAGTAATTAAGAGTTACTTATGTATTCCCTTATTTCTTATTTCTTTGTACTTATAAAGAATTGAAATAGTGATGAAAGTGAGGATTCAAATTAGTGTTTGCAAACATTATATAATAAATATGGTTCCTATCATGGAGTTCACTAACTTCAATGATGAAGATGAAATCAGTTCACCCACTAAGAGGGATTAAAATTAACAAGGATCTTTCAAAACATCACAAACTGCATGAATCTATAATTACTAATCAACCCTTTAAAAATGGAAGATGTGGTATGATAAACACACAATATATTTTTTGATATCATTTTTCAAAAAAAAAATTATGAATAGTGTTATGGTTGATAATAGAATTGTGGATTTATCTATCATGAACTTCAACTGATTTGATGTGATTATTGATATGGGTGCAGGATAAATATTCCATGGAAAATCTATTTGAATAGCTCCAAAAAAGGGCATTTCAGTTGGTTTCACATGTAAAATTATTTTATAGATAGATTTACTTGTTATGGTTATTCATATTTTTTTCGCCATTGGACTATCCCATGTATACATAGATTTAACTAACTAAGGGATTATTTATACAGAATATTTTGTTTAATCCTTCTCTTAGAAAATGAATCAGGCTGGAATTCAGAGAAAAGTTGGAATGTACTATTTTTCAGAATCATAGAATATGTTTAAAGATGATTGAAATTCTTCTCCTATCTATATATTTTTATTTATTATTAATAAGGTGGAGAAGATAAATGAGAACACATATTTACATGAGAGGAGTTTGTTGGCGTTGAAAAACAAATACAAAAGGGTAGATTGAAGTGCCCATGCATAGATTGTATTTTTTCATCAATAAAGAATGTTTCCATATCTATAAATAAGGATTTTTGTAATGTCATATATTTTTCGTGTATTATTTTTACGCATTATATGGAATGATTTCAAGATCATGCACTGAGGCGGCATGCAATTATAAAGCCCAGTGTTCTTGGAATAAATGTTTGAAAATATTGAAATACTAAATTGAAAATGCATGAGGTTTTCTTGAAAAAAGTAGAATAACTTCTAAATGTTTGACCAGATTAGAATTTTGAGGGAACTATTGTGTTCAAAACATCGGTTTTACCCTAGTAACTACCTAAAATTGGACGGTGCATTTCAGTTGTGGAAGGTCATCACAGATGTATTAAATTAATAAAATAAATTGATAAATTTTTATTTTATTTTATTTTCAATGATGCAATGACACAACGGCATGTTTATTTTAAATAAACTCTTTGGAAGAGATTTAGGGTTAGGATGATAACTCTAGAATCCTCTAGAGGCCTTGGATAGAGAGATCTAGAGAATCCTCTTAGTAGGAGATGACAAAACATTATTTCAGAGATCGATGAATACCTCTCATGGTAGATCTTGCCAACAACAATGACGTGGAAACCAATCTTTATCAGTGAGAGATCCAAAATCCACATAGTATGTGTTATTTTGATTCACCTTTCCCATTATTGAAATCCTATGATGAACACATAATAATCCATGAACAAATTATCCCACTGATCGATTGTAATCACATGATGTGTAATTTGCATGATTTATCGGTATTTGATTATAAAGAATTATTTTTTATTTGGTTACCATTATAATGGTGATGAACCAAGATTGACATGAACACCGATCGAGGTTCATACCGCATGGTTTTTTTTTTCTTTTCTACCCCAATTTCATGCATTCTTGACGTGCATTATTCATTCTTCCCCCAAATTTGAATAATCTATCATTATTCCATCAATTGTAGGTGAAAAAATATGAAACTGGAGATCTAACATCGATACAACTCAGGGGAGGTGTGACGGTGGATGCATTGGTTGATTTAAAGATGGTGGGTTCAAAATCTATGTTCTTCAGAAATGATGTATAATTCATATGATCAAGTTTTATGATCCATTTGAAGGATTCAATCCCATCGATTTAGTGTTAGAGTAACCAGGTGAACATTGATCATGAGTTTCAAGGCAAACCTAGAAATGGAGAGAGATTCAAGAGATGGATCAATATGAATGAAGGAAGAATACAAGTTTCTATAAAACCCAATACAAATAGTGTGTAGTCCTTACTACATGACATTTTTTAATCAGTGGATGAATCAGTGCATACATGGGAAGTACACGAACATGGGGTGGATTACACGGGATTCTTACACAACGTGTACTCCCCTACACAGCATGTATTGGACCAAGTACCCGGGATACCTTGTGTACTGGTACATGGGTAGGCATAAATGGGCTGATTCCATGTATTGACACATGGCCAGAGTACATTGGTGGACCCCGGATGTAAGGTCATGGCGTGTGACTCCCTTTACATGTTGTGTACCCCCCCTCTTCTACAAGACATGTTTTAAAGACATGTGTCATTGTACATGGGTAGTACATAGGGTTATGAGACACAACATGTGACCCTGCTACATGCCATGTACCAATTCCTACACGGATTAAGCCACTTTTCCTACATATCTTAGACAAGATTCTTTGTGTTAGTTCCCATTATCATTCCCTTAAAGGTAGGTTTGAATCATTTCCTTCTCATAAGACTATGATACCTTCAAAAGAAAATACTTGATAGAGTTGTTAGAATCCCCCAAGAGGTCTGGAGAAGGATCCTCGATTCATTATTCGTTCTCTAGGTGGAGTTCTCGATATTGGTGTGATGAACACTATGCGGTCACTGATCCGATACTTGGTGAGTTTATCTATATTGATTTGTTAGTATCACCCCATGGTCATGACTATTATCCTCATTTGTTGTATTATATATCCATCATCAGACTATTTGAGTATATTTCTCATGAAGGTTACCGATGAGTATTACCTCTCAGACAGACATCATCAGTGCTATTAGACTCAAGAGTGTGTTCTCTCGGATGAGTGCTTCTTGGAATCTTCAAGTTGAATTCCTAGGGTTAGTATATAGTGGTTGTGACTCACTTCTAGACTACGTGTATTGGTTGATTATATATGTTTGTTCTTGTTATATGTTCTTTAGTTATATACTTGTGTAGAGTGGACTATTCTTTCCTTTGTTATATTTCTTTATGGTTTCAGGGTGTCCTACTAAGTATTGTTATACTCACACATGCATAGGATTTGACTGCACATGTTGTGTCTTGTGCAAATGATTGACCCTTTGACGGAGTCCTAGGCAGACTTGGACCAGATAGTGCTTTGTGAGATCGGATAGACCAAGGTGTGTTCCAGTGGGGCTTCAGACAGTAGTCCCAGTACGTTTTTCTTATATGTTGGACTTGTGGTTATAGACTCTTTTTTTGTGGGATTATATTATGACCCTATTTATTTTACATTAATTTCTATTGTACTCTGGTTGTGAGATATAGTGGTTTGTATGCATATTTTACTTAGTGTTTTTACATTTCATAATTTTATGGGCTTGGGGATGTGTGTGTGTAAGTTGGGCATGGGGAGTTGTGTCATGGGCACCACTAGGATAGGTCATGAAAGAGTGGTATCATATATGGTAGGTTATAATTTAGGACTGTGAGTCTATGAGATTGGTTTGGGGAGACAATGTTAAGTTTTTTGAGATCAAATTTTAGGTTAGGGTTTCCAGTGTTGGTGTGACGATCGACGTATCCACACACCAAGACTCTAATAACGTGCTTTATGAATCATTACATGAAAAAATGGTTATAAGGAAAATAATGGTAATGAATCATGTAAGAAATGGTTGGGGCTTACATGTACTTATTGAGTTAGCACTACGGGAAAAATGGTTAATAGCGACGGGGTATTTGCGATGGGGATTATTCCCGTCGCAATTACCTTTCGCAAAGGAGTATTTGCGACGGGCAACTATTCCCGTCGAAAATAATCTATTATTTGCAACGGGGTTTTTTTACCCGTCGCAAATAGTTTGGCGTGAAATGCGCGCCAAACCGCGCGAAGGTTATTTGCGACGAGGTTCTATCCCCGTCGCAAATAACCGGCGGCAGTTAAAGACTATTTGCGACGGGGCTGCAGTCTTGTCGCAAATAACCAGGCGGCAAGGGTTATTTGCGACGGGTCCCGTCGCAAATAACCGTTTTTAATGCCGCCCATAATTAAATGAGGTTAGGGTTATTTGCGACGGGGTTCTATCCCCGTCGCAAATAACCGGCGGTGGTTAAAGCCTATGTGCGACGGGACTGCAGTCCCGTCACAAATAACCGTTTTAAGGCCGCCAATAATTAAATGCGGTCAGGGTTATTTGCGACGGGTCCCGTCACAAATATTGTTATTTGCGACGGGGTTTCCGTCGCAAAAAATCCCGTCGCTATTAATCTAACCTATAAATACTGCCAACCATTACAAATTTTCCACTCTCAACTCTCAACCGTTCCAATTTTTCCACTCTGAATCTTTTACGGCTTTCAGTTGTAAATTTTTTTTTCCGGCTTCGAGGATTCAGTTGGTGATGTTCTACAATTACAGCGGCTCGACATTGACATCAAGTTTAAGGTTTTTATCTGAATTTTAATTTAATATTTATTTTAATTATTATATTTATTTAGTTTAAATTTTTAGAATTTTTTTTTTCTGATTTCTAATTAGAAATAATTATGAATAAGTATTAATAATTAACAGTAATTAGAGACAATTAAACACTAATTAATTTAAAATAGTTAGCTGTAATTATAATTAATTAGGAGTAATTATGAAAAATTAAAATTAATTTGAATTAATTAATAATAAATAGAAATAATTAACATCAATTAGTAATAATTTATAATAATTACCAATAATTAGTAATAATTACTAATAATTAGTAATAATTACTAATAATTCCCAATATTCAATAATTGCCAATATTTGTCAATATTTGTCAATATTTTTTCCAATAATTACCAATATTTACCAAGAATTGCAAATAATTGTCAATATTTACCAATAATTAGGAATAATTACCAATAATTAGGAATAATTACCAATAATTAGGAATAACTACCAATAATTAGGAATAATTACCAATAATTAGGAATAATTACAAATAATTATTAATAATTACCAAAAATTAGGAATAATTACAAATAATTACCAATAATTACCAATAATTACCAATAATTAGTAATAATTCGTAATGATTACCAATAATTAGTAATAATTAACAATAATTACCAATAATTACCAATAATTAGTAACAATTTCCAATAATTAGTAATAATCACCAATAATTAGTAATAATTAGTAATAATTAGTAATAATTAGCAATAATAAGGAATAATTAGTAATAATTACCAATAATTACTAATAATTTGTAATAATTCGTAATAATTACCAATAATTAGCAATAATTAGTAATAATTACCAATAATTAGTAATAATTACCAATAATTACCAATAATTAGTAATAATTACCAATAATTACCCATAATTAGTAATAATTACCAATAATTACCAATAATTAGTAATAATTAGTAATAATTATAACTAATTACCTATAATTAGTAATAATTAGAAATAATTACCAATAATTACCAATAATTAGTAATAATTAATAATAATTACCAATAATTCGTAATAATTAGTAATAATTACCAATAATTAGTAATAATTAGTAATAATTACCAATAGTTACCAATAATTACCAATAATTAGTAATAATTAGTAATAATTATCAATAATTAGTAATAATTACCAATAATTTTTAATAATTAGTAGTAATTACCAATAATTAGTAATAATTAATAATAATTACCAATAATTAGTAATAATTAGTAATAATTACCAATAATTAGTAATAATTACCAATAATTACCAATAATTACCAATAATTACAAATAATTAGTAATAATTACCAATAATTAGTAATAATTACCAATAATTAGTAATAATTCGTAATAATTAGGAATAATTACCAATAATTAGGAATAATTCGTAATAATTAGTAATAATTAGTAATAATTAGTAATAATTACCAATAATTACCAAATAATTACTAATAATTTGTAATAATTACCAATAATTAGTAATAATTACCAATAATTAGTAATAATTAGAAATACTTACCAATAATTACCATCAATTAGAAATAATTACCAATAATTACCATTAATTAGTAATAATTACCAATAATTACCAATAATTACCAGTAATTAGTAATAATTACCAATAATTAGTAGTAATTACCAATAATTATTAATAATTACTAATAATTACAAGTAATTACCAATAATTATTAATAATTAGTAATAATTAGTAATAATTAGTAATAATTAGTAATAATTAGTAATAATTAGTAATAATTAGTAATAATTACCAATAATTAGTAATAATTACCAATAATTACTAATAATTACAAATAATTAATAATAATTAGTAATAATTAGTAATAATTAGTAATAATTAGTAATAATTACCAAAAATTAGTAATAATTAACAATAATTACCAATAACTAGTAATAATTACTAATAATTACCAATAATTACCAATAATTAGTAATAATTACTAATAATTACCCATAATTAGTAATAATTACCAATAATTACCAATAATTAGTAATAATTTCAATAATTACCAATAATTAGTTATAATTACCAATAATTACCAATAATTACAAATAATTACTAATAATTAGTAATAATTACCAACAATTAGTAATAATTACCAATAATTAGTAATAATTCATAATAATTAGGAATAATTACCAATAATTAGGAATAATTAGTAATAATTAGTAATAATTAGTAACAATTACCAATAATTGTCAATAATGTCAATATTTACCAATAATTCCCAATACATGTCAATATTTACCAATAATTAGGAATATTTACCAATAATTAGGAATATTTACCAATAATTAGGAATAATTACCAATAATTAGGAATAATTAGGAATAATTACCAATAATTAGGAATAATTACCAATAATTAAGAATAATTAGCAATAATTACTAATAATTACCAATAATTAGTAATAATTACCAATAATTACCAATAATTACCAATAATTACCAATAATTACCAATAATTACCCATAATTACTAATAATTACCAATAATTACCAATAATTAGTAATAATTACCAATAATTAGAAATAATTACCAATAATTAGTAATAATTACCAATAATTAGTAATAATTACCAATAATTAAGAATAATAACATTATTATATTATTAGTATATATTATTATTATTATTAAAATAATATAATTTTCTATATTATATAAAATTCTCATTTCATCTGTGTGTTTTCTGTCTCCACATGTAATATTTGCATTCTTTTTCCAAATTATCAACCTACTCACCAATGGAGAGGTGAAAGTGAATACAAATATTACATGTTGAGACAGAATGTTAAACACACAGATGAAAGGAGAATTGTATATAATATAAAAAATTATATTATTTTAATATTAATAATAAAATATACTAATAATGTAATAATGTTATTATTATATAATTAATATTTATGAAAAAATAATATTAGTATTATTAAAATAATAAAAAATTTATATAATATTAAAATTATCAATATTTGTAACAGGTTTTTCTTTATTCTCAACATATTCAATTCTTAAAGGGTCAATTTTTAGGTCTATCTCAATAAAAAGTTTGTGTCAGTCGTGTCTGATGTAAACTCTATAATTATCCTTGCTTGAGTGTTTTTTCTAAAAAATTATTCAAAACCAGTAATGCTTTTATATTTTATCGAAAAATATGGAACAACAAGATCATCAACAGTCATTATTAGATGACCGCATATGGATAAATCAACGTAGAAATCCAAACGGTTCTAGTTTAAATCCAGTATATATAGAGGGTGTGGATAATTTTTTATCAGTTGCGGCATCAAATCCACAATTTGTTTCAGAAGGAAAAATAAAATTCCCTTGTAGAAAATTTGAATTGAGAATGTTTGACACATTTGAAAAAGTGGGGGGACATCTCTTGCATTTTGGTTTTCAACCAGATTATGTTTTTGGTATCAACACGGCGAACACAGTCCAGAGTAGGTGATACCAACTTGATTCTGGATCCATCCCGGTTTCAAGATATAGTACATGATGTTGCAGGTTCATCTGTTCAACATACAGAAACTCCGGCTGATATAGCTTCAAATCCTGAGTTGGCACCGTCTGAATTTTATGAGTTGTTGAGGTCTGCTGAGGATGCATTATATCCTGGTTGCAAGATGAGAAAATTAGAAGCAGTTGCAAAATTTATGGCTATCAAATCAGATAACGGAATGTCAAACACCTGTTTTGACTAGATATTTTCTTTGCTTAAAACATTATTACCCAAAGGAAATGTTTTTCCTGTAAATTACTATGAGAGTAATAGGCTGGTTCAAAATTTGGGACTTACTTGTTAGAAGATTCATGCATGTTCAAATGACTGCATTTTATATTATGGAGAAAATGAGTCGTTGGATAGTTGTCCCACATGTGGGAAACTGAGATATAAAGAAGGGAAACATGGAAAGTATGGTTTGATTCCTGTAAAACAGTTGAGATATTTTCTACTTATATCCAGACTTCAGCGTTTATTCATGTATAAGAATACATCGACAATGATGTCATGGCATAAAGTGAATATTTCAACCGATAAAATCTTGAATCATCCAGCCGATGGTGATTCATGGAAACATTTTGATAGAGTTCATCCATATTTTGCTTTAGAAGCAAGAAATGTTCGACTGGGCCTTTCCACTGATGGTTTCTGTCTGTTCGGATCTTATGGTAGTCAGTATTCATGTTGGCCTGTTTTTTTAACTCCGTACAATTTACCTCCATGGATGTTGATGAAGGAGCCATATATCTTTTTGACTTTACTAATTCCAGGACATCCGAAGAAGAATATTGATGTTTATTTGAAACCATTGATTGATGAATTAAGTTTATTGTGGAGTACTGGTGTTAGTACATATGATGTTTCCATGAAACAGAATTTCATACTGAGAGCAGCATTGATGTGGACAATTAGTGACTTCCCGTCTTATGGGATGTTATCTGGCTGGAGTACACATGGTCAGAAATCATGTCCTTACTGTATGGGAGAGAACAAAGCATTTATGCTCATTCATGGAAAGAAACCTTGTTATTTTTACTGTCATCGTATATTTCTTCCAGCTGATCATCCTTTTTGCAGAAACAGATCTCATTTCAGAAAAGGAATAGTTGAAAGGGATGGACCTACAAAAATTCTATCAGGTTCAGAGTTAAAATCCGTTGTATTTTCATTACCTCCCATCACTTTTGGTCCCACAATAAACGAACAGAAAATTTCTGGTTTTGGGAAAGAACATAATTGGATTAAACGTAGAATATTTTGGGATTTTCCATATTGGTCTGATTTGTTGGTCAGCCATATGTTGGATGTCATGCATATTGAGAAGAACTGTTTTGATAATTTGTTTCATACAGTTTTGGATACGCCAGGAAAGAGCAAAGACAATGTAAATGCACGTTTAGATCTTGCCCAAATTTGCAGGTGTCCAGAACTAGAACTGTTTGAGAATGTCAGAACAGAAAGGTTACTGAAACCAAAATCAGCTTATACACTATCTAAAGAAAACCGTTTATTATTTTGTCAGTGGATTGTAGATTTGAGACTTCCAGATGGTTGTGCTTCCAATTTGGGTAGATGTGTAAAGAATGGTCATATTACTGGATTAAAAAGTCATGATTGTCATGTTATAATGGAAAGACTTCTACCCATTGGATTAAGAGGTCTCTTGAATTCTGTGATTTGAGATTCCATAACAGACATGTCTCATTTTTTTCAGGACATTTGTGTGGCTACAACAGATTATGATGCTCTATGCAAACTCGAAGAAGATGTTGTTGTAATTATATGTAAACTGGAAAAAATATTTCTACCGTATTTCTTCGACTCAATGGAACATTTGATGTTACATTTTTTATATGAAGCCAAATTTGGAGGTCCAGTACAGTTTCTATGGATGTACCCATTTGAAAGATGCATGCAAAAATTGAAAAGAAAAGTACGTAACAAAGCATCTGTTGAAGGATCTATTACAGAAGCTTATTTGAAAGAGGAAATATCTTTTTTCTGCTCCCATTATTTTGAATCTGAGTATCCTTCAAAACACAACCGAATGGGACAGAACAAGAGGAATATTGATGAAATCAACAATCAATTATCTGTTTTCAACCAGCCAGAGCTTGGTTTTGGTGGAGTTTATGAACGCTGGCTTTCAGATGATGAACATCACAAAGCTCATACGTATGTTCTGCTCAACTGTGAAGAGATGACATCAGTTGTACTGTAAGTGTTTATATCACTTATCCTATCATTTATGTTATATTAAATAACTTTGTTTTTTATAGGTTGTATGATAATCATATCAAGAAACAAATTCCACAAATTACAGTAGCTGCTCTCGAAGAACACCTACAGAAAAATTTCTCTCAGTGGTTTCAAAAACTGGTAACATAAATTCTTTATCTTTTAGAAACTCATTCAATGTAATAATTACTATATTGATAATTATTTCAAAAAAATTCAGGTGTCTTGACATGTTGATAAAATTGACAAACAACTGTGTATATTGAGTAACCCACCTTCCAAACTTGTTAAATCTTATAATGCATATGTGGTGAATGGATTTCGATTTCACACACATGCATATGGGTAATCAAAAAAAAAACAATGAACATTGGAGTTAGCTTGAGAGAATCTCATCATCGAGAAAATGAATTTGACTTTTATGGCATACTTGATGAAATCATTGAACTCTTTTATCTTGGACAACATTACATAACCATCTTCAAATGTCGGTGGTTGGATACAGAGAGAGGCGTGCGTGTTCATTCGACTCATGGAATCATCGATATTAAATATAAAAGTGTTCTTGCAGTAAATGAACCATTCTTATTGGCTCAATAGGCACATCATGTTTATTACGCAAAGTACTGTGCTACATCAAGAGACTTGACTGATTGGTGGAGTATAATAAAAATCAAAATTAGAGACAATCAGTTTAGTCAAAGTGAATGTGCTTTCACTGATGTGCAAAGAATTGATGTTTTTCAAGAGAGTGCTCAAAATCAATCTTTTTTACAAAGAGACATGAGTATCGATGACGACACCCCACATTTAAGATTCGGTGATGATGATGATGTTAATGATGTCACATATGAATTTTAAATGGTAATAGATGAAGCAACTGGAACTCGAATGGATATCGATGATGTTGAGGAGGAATATGACGATGAAATTGACATGTATGAAGATGATGATGAAGATGAACACTGATAGAATTCCATGGTATTTATATACAATCATAACTAATATATATGTATATATAATAGTAATTATCAATTATTTTATAACAACATTAACATTTTCTGTTTCAGATGGACGACGACGCATTTCGTGAGTTGGCGGATGCGGACCTACCTTTCGATGCAGATGAGTTGCTGGCAGATGACCCTTATCCTGCAGGCGCTTCAGGGAGTACGCGGAGGGGGCACGGTCTTGCACAATTGATGATTCCTGACCCCGTCCCCGAGCGATGTCCACGTCTTGGGTTTGATCCATGCACATGGAGGTGTGATAACCTGTGTGATAACCTTTGGATTTGACTAAGATTTCATTAATCTATTCACATAATAAATGTTTATTATTTTTACAGTTTTCTGCATATTGCAGTCGGATAGGGAATCACTATTTTGCGAAACTATTTCTCTCAGCCTTGGACCACATGGGAGCAGATTCCCATTGATGTACATTAGGCCATGTTCGGCTATTGTTTGGTACGTACGTAAATAAATAATTTTTATTTTGAAAATTATTTCATTTCTAACTTGATATTTTGATTTATTTGTAGGGTTTATGGTATCCGATCGAGGATACCATGCGTGAATCCATCCACGAGGCATGGGAGGTGGCCATGCGTGATAACTTTCATCATTTTTTGCACAATTTAAGAAAAGATGCCACAAAGAAAGCAGGAGTGTCAGATTTTGACGAGTCATGTAGAGAACACTGACCAGAGTACATTTCATCCCACGTATGGGATGGATTATGTGCGCACTGGTTGAGTGATGAGTTTAAGAGGAGATCATCGGTGGGGAGGCAGAATCTGGGGAGACAAGAGGTGACTCATCGAGCTGAGAGTCGTACTTTCAGTACTCATAGACTGCATCTGGTACGTACATTATTTATAAATATTTTATATTACTATAAATATTAACAGTTTATTTTTTATTCTTATAGGATGTTGAGCACCCCGATATTACGGAGTACGATGTATATCTGAGGATGTATAGTGATCCTGCTACTGGGGAGCTCAGAGGTGATCGTCAGCGTCACATCGTGGTCAGTATTATTTGTTTTCAAGTTTAAAAATTAACTGCATATAATATATTCACAATTTTAATTTTAAATTGCAACTACATGAGTCATATGAGGCTGAAGCGTCATAACCCCGGCCTGAGAGTCAGGCCGAGTCATCAGATCAGACCACTGGACGTCAGTTTGATGAGGCAGCATGGATGCAGGCCACCCAGTATGCCATCGAGAAGGGCCCGGTAGTTGGTATCAGCTCTCGACTGACTCCCGGAGATTATTATGGCAGAGCTGTGATGTCGGCATCCAGCTCGAGAGGAGCTCGTGCGTCTTCTTCTGCTACACAGTATGATGATCAGTTGTGATCTCAGACTGCACTGATAGAGAGTCTCCGACAGGAGCAGGAGCAGATGCGTCAGCAGCAGCAGCAGCATGAAGAGGAGCGTCGACGCCAGCATCAGCTGTTCGAGGAGCAGATGAGTCGGTGGCAGCAGCAGCAGCAGGAGCATATGGAGAACATGTGCCGACTCACTCATGCTTTAGGGATGAAGTTTCCTCCACCAGCATCTACAGATCCCCCCTCCCCCCTCCCCCCCTCCTTCAGATTAGAGTTTGTTTTTATTTTATAAAGTTAGTTAAATCAAAATATGATTTTTTTTCTATTCGTAGTTTATTTCTCATTATAAAATATTAATAATATTATATTTTGAAATAACAATATTAATATAAATAATAATATTATTTATATTTTATAATATTAAATTATATATATATATTAAAATTTTATAATATTATAATTTAATTATATTTTTTTGTAATATTTAAATTATTTTAATATTTGAATGTAAAATAATTCTATTATTTTTATATTAATTAAAATAACTTATTAATAATTTATTATTTATGAATTATATTTCTAATATTATTATATTAATTAAAATAATTTATTAATAATTTATTATTTTTATTTTTGAATTATAATTCTATTATTATTATATTAATTAAAATAATTTATTAATAATTTATTATTTTTATTTGTGAATTATAATTATATTATTATATTAATTAAAATCATTTATTAATATTTTTTTATTTTTAATTATAATTGGATTATTATTATATTAATTAAAATAATTTATTGCGATGGGATACTATGCCTGTCGCAAATAGTATTATTATATTAATTAAAATAATTTATTACTATTTTTTTAAACAGTTTTTATAAATATACGGACTAATGTTTGCGACGGGAAGGATCGTCATCGCAACTAATACTTTTAGCGACGGGCCCGTCGCAAATAATTGTTGTTGCGACGCCGTTTTCTGCAACAGGCTATTTGCGACGGACCCCCGTCGCAAAATCCTATTAGCGACGGGATCTCGACGCAAATGCCCCGTCGCAAATGCCATTATTTCCAGTAGTGTAGTTCTCTAGATGTACTTATTAATTGTGTTACATCTTGTTTTCTTTACAGGATTCTTCTATGATGCATACCAACTAGGATTCAGTAGCTTGATCGTAAGGATGACCCCCTCAGTGAAGTGGCTTAAATATAGGGACCATTTATCCAAATGTCTCCTCTTGGTGGTGCTCCATCTATACCACCACAACTAGAGCATCACGTGGTACCCATAGTACTAACATATGAAGAGTGTACAATGAGAACACTTCTTGATTTTCAATTATAGATAAGCCTCATGTTCTAAGGAAATCCCAACCCACAGGTAGTTGGGGACTAGCTTGAGGCGGTGACCCAAGTTTTCTATCTATTTAGGACACCCTCGGATAAGATGGTTATCCTGTTGGTGAGCCATCTACACAACCCAATGTTATGATGATGGTTTTTGTCTATCCATACTCACAATGAGGTGAATATTTCATAGATAAAGTTTTAACACCTATTCATAGAGTATTTCTCGCTAGTTACGTAGAGGTATGTTTGTATCTAATAGATTTTATAACTCCAACCGGGCTTCATGTCAGTGGTTCATTATTTATCAAGGTTCACCAAACCTTACAAGTACTTGATGGATGTGGTTAGAGATTAGTAATTAAGGGCTTAGACCATCAAGCGAGGCCTGCATAGAGACACCTAAGACATCATTATCCATTTTTCCATTATGACATATGCTGGGGTGCTTGAGCGGGCTTTGGTGGTTGAATTCTTATTGGATGAGAAAATATAGTCGGTGATAGTCAGCAGTGGGAAAGAATGAGCAAATAACTCAACAAAAGGGATCAGACATCATTCTTAGGGACCTGTACATGGGAGTAATTTTAAGAGGAGGTCCTAGGATAGATTATCTATAGTTAAGGGATCATAGGGTGGGTTTAGTTATCCTAGATAAAGGCAGTTCTATTCATGTTATGGTAGGGGAAATATTTCTCAAGATTATCCAACCCACCATACTGCTGACAGGGAGGCTGTGGATAGACCACTAAGGTAGAGAAAGTGACAGGATCAGGCACATTCGTAGGGTCACTGATATAGAAGAGGTGATGGGAGAGAAATAGGAGGTGGTCTACATTTCAACTTTCTACCACCACCACTACAAGGTGGTCTATGCTAGGCTTATAGAGGTAGGGGACAACTTCATGCGGTCGAGTCATATGAACTTGGGACTCTAGGAATAATTTAAGGTATGATATGTGTCTTTTCTACCTTAGATTCCATACTAATAAACGTAAGTCCTAGTCATTCCTTTCTCACCACATATATTATAAAACCCCTAGAGATTATGGTTGAATCATTGAATTAACCACTATAGTTAAAAAACTATCTTGGGAGACTCAATGATCACAAACCTATGCCGGTGGTGTGACTTGACCTTTAAAGGTGAGAGTTTTGGTTGGAAACTCTCAGTGGCAGCGTCGAGCCCTTACGACGTCATTATTTGTAAGGATTGATTATCTATGGTCCATGACCAAACTGATTGTTTTAGGTGAAGGGTGCGGTGTGTCCATAGTGATGGAATGTGGTTTACCTTTTTTTTGTGAAAAGGAAACCCAAACAGCACATAATGGACTCATGCATAGGAGGTTGAAAATGATTACTCATTAGTTGGATAGCCTGATTCTCGATGTAGTAGATGTTATGAGATTCCAGTTTCTATTAGTTGTAGTGGAATATGAAGAGGCAATTTTTTAAGATCATTTAATATTATCACCCCACTGGGAGATAGACTTATTCATTGATTTACACCCTGGTACAACACCAATATATGCACTATCATATCAGATGGTTCTCACAAAACTTAGCGAGTTGAGGGCGTACTTGAAGGACTTGTAGGAAAAAATCTTCATGAGATATATTTTTTCACCCTGGGCATCCACAATTTTGTTTTTCAAAAATTAATATGGGATATTGATGTTGTGTGTGGACTACCGGTTCATTAACTCGGTGACCATGAAGAAAAAGTATCAATTATCGAGGATTAATGACCTCTTTGATTAGATGAAATGGTCACGATGGTTCTTGAAGATTGACCTCAGATCAGGTTATCCCTAGTTGTGAGTATAGGATG
The DNA here is from genome assembly GCA_963277665.1 of Viscum album. Taxonomy (NCBI): domain Eukaryota; kingdom Viridiplantae; phylum Streptophyta; class Magnoliopsida; order Santalales; family Viscaceae; genus Viscum; species Viscum album. Next base: position 515,792,413 of record OY728131.1, read on the forward strand.
AGAATATACCAAATAAATCCTTAAGATTTTGTTACAGTCACTATGAGTTCTTGGGGATTCTATTTGGAATGAAAACTTCCCCAAAGATTTTTATGGGACTCGTGAACTAGATATTTTATCTTTACTTAGACCGGTTAATTGTAGTCATCATTGATGATATCCTTGTGTAGTAGGCATCTAGGGGGACCATAAAGACACTTAAGGATGGTTTTGTATGTACTCTAAGAGAACCAAACTTATAGAAAACTCTTGAAGTGTCAGTTCCAGATTCAATCAGTCCAATTTCTGGGACACGTTATCTCAACGGGGCCAAGGTTGAGTCATTGTTAGCATGGGATCCACCTAAGAACATGACATAGGTATAGAGATTCCCTAGGCTTGTAGGCTATTAACAAAGATTCATACATAATTTCTATAATATATCAACTCATATGAAAACTTTTAATTGAAAGGGGAACCCTTTTGTGTGGATAAAGATGTGTTATCATGCCTTTCAGTTGATGACGTAGAGTTTGAAGAGAACTCTAATCTTGATATTGTAAGAGGAGTGTGTCGAGTGCGTAGTGTTCTTCAATGCATCAGGATCCAATCTTGGTAGTTTCCTAATGAAAAATAAAGTGGTTATTGCATATGGTTCACACCAGTTGAGACCACATGAGCAGAACTATGTGACACATTATCTTGAGTTATCAGCGGTATTCATCATGTTGAATATGTGGTGACACTGCCTAGTGAGTGAGTGGATTATCATCTACTACGATCATTAGAGTGTCAAGTATATCTTCTCTCATAAGGATTTCAACTTGATATAGAGGATATGGCTAGAGTTCCTTTATGACTATGACGTTCATATTGTCAATACTCCTCGGAAGGGGAACGTGGTGGAAGATGATCTCAGCAGGGGATTTTGTTCACATTTGCTGAATGAGGCATTAGAGAAATTGGACTCATTACAGTTATCATTTGTGGATTTAGATGGATTAGTTTACCTCGATTTAATGGTCATTACCCCTTATCTCATACAGTGAGTTAGGTATGCATAGATTGGGGGACCAACTACGAGACCCTACGTGATCATATATCCACATGGAATTCTCTTGATAGATATTAAAGAGGCAGGGGTCACGTCTTTCTTTTTAGAGGATGTACAATAGTACTAGTGGAATTTCATGAGGATTTTCTAAGGAAGTTTTATATGTACCCTTTTTCGGTACATCTAGGAGTGTTGAAACTGTACCAGGACCTTCGATAACAGTTTTGGTGGCTAGGGATGAAGAAGAGAGTGGCGAAGTTCATTTCTCACTACCTTACTTGTAAGCAAGTGAAGGATGACCAGTAGGTACTAGTGGGTTTATCTCAACTTCTTGAGGTGATAGAATGGAAGTTGGAAGGAGTATTTATGGAGGTAGAGACGAGTTTACCATGTATGTCCAAGGGACACGCTGTTATCTGGGTGATCATAGACCGACTCAACAAGTCGTCACACTTCCTATCTATTTCAGAAAAGAGGTCAGTAGAGAAAATTAGATGACTCTATGTGCAGAAGATAGTTAGACTCCATAGAGTTCCATCAATGATTATTTCAGATAATGATTCTTGATTTACATCCTAGTTATATAAGGGATTACAGGAGGTGTTTGGGACCCAGTTATACCTGATCACAAAATTTCACCCACAAACGGATGGCCAGATGGATCATACCATTCATGTTCTGGAGGACATGCTATGCGATTTCATGTTTGACTTCAACCTTATTTTAGATGATTACCTACCACTGGTGTATTTTCTATACAATAACAGCTTCCATTACACCATTGGTAAAGAACCATTTGAGGGTTTGTATAGTTGACCCTGCAGGTCACCACTTTGCTAGAATGACCTAGGAGAGTCAGCACTCATGGGCCCAAATTTGGTGTGAGATACTACTGAGAAGGTGTAGATCATCTAGGAGTGGATGAGGACTGCACAGATCCATCAGAAGTCGTATGTTGATAATAGGTGGAGACCTTTGGAGTTCAAGGAAGGAGGCCATGTGTTCATAAGGGTTTCAACTAGACGTGGATTACAGATATTTGGCCAAGGTAGAAAACTATCTCAAAGGCTCATTAGCCCATTTCAGATACTATATATATTTGGTGAGGTGTCATACCTATTATCTCTACTTCCACATTTAGACTAGGTACACGATGTCTTCCATGTGTCGTAGCTAAAGAGGTACATTCAGGACCCATCATGAATCATCGACTAGGGTGAGTTGGAAATCAAATATGGATTGACTTTTTCTCAGTACCCAATGAAGATCAAGGATCAATAGTAGAGGATCATTTATGGGCTATTTATTCCTTTAGTGTGTGTTTGGTGATAGTATAGGGATCTCTATTAGACCAATTGGGAGTGGGAGGCTCATATTCATGATCAATACCTTCTTCTTTTTGAGTATACTTTGTTTTGGATTTCCGGGGACATAAAGCCCCAAGACCGCGAGAACTTAATGCCCTGTATTTTCTATTTATTATTTTTAAATATTATATGGATTCATTTTGAGACCAGACACAGAGATGGAATGTGATTATTAGGCTTAATGTTCCTGAAATAAATGTTTGAAAAATATTAAAACATTAAACACCATATGCACACATTTTTCCTAAAAAAGTGGAATAACTTATAAATAGGTGCCTAGATCAGAAATACAGGGTCACCATTATGCTCAGAATTGTGGATTTTTCTTAGGGTAGAACTAACATTGGTCTAAATGAGTCTATTTGGGAAATTCATCGCAGGCGTTTAAAATAAATAAAATACATTGATAAAAACTAATTTTATTTTCAATTTGTCGATGTAGTAATGCAGTAATGAGTTTTTTTTAAATATACCCTTTGGTAGATATATCTAGTTAGGCTCATAACTCTACAATCTTCTGGAGGCCCTGGATAAAGAGAGATGGATAATCCACAAGGAAGGTGATGATATAACTTTGGATCAGAGATTGACGAACATTGTTCTTGGAAGATCTCACCAACGACGATGATACAGTGATTGATCTTTGTCAGATAGTGATTCAAAATCTAGTAAGGATGCATTATTTCTATTATTAGTTCCTAGTATTGAGATACTATGATGAACATGGATTAGTCCACAAACATATTAGCCTATTGATTGATCATAATTTTAGGATAGTTTATTTTCGGGATTTATCAGTATTTGATTATAGATGATTGTTTTGATTCATTTACCATTCTAATGGCAATGAACCAAGATCAACACGAACATAAATTGTGGTTCATCACTCTTGATTTTTGTGATTTTCTCCCCTGATTTCTTTTGTTCTTGACACATTTTATTTTTTATTCCTCCAACTTTAAACAATTGATCGTTGGTCCTTCAATTCTTGGCACAACAAACCTAAATTAGATATCCGGTATTGTGATGAATCGTTAGAGGTGCGATGGAAGGCATGGTGGAGGATCAAATTATGGTGGGTAATGAATCCACATTCTTTGGAAACAGTAAAGATCACCTAAAATCATGTTTTCCGAGATTTTTAAAGGCTCGAATATCATCAATTTGGTGTTAGAGTAACCAGACGACCTTCAACCTATAGTTTCATGGTGAACCGAGCATCAGAGAAAGATCCAAGAGATGGATCAACATGAGTGAAGTAAGAACACATGTTTCTTTAAAACCTGATACACACGACATGTAGTCCCAGATACACGGTGTGTATTCATCTATAAACGAATCATCATGTACATCAGAAGTACACAAACACAGGGTGGAGTAAACAGGATGCCTACATGGTGTGTACTCTCCCACATAGCATGGCCTAGACCGAGTACATAGGATTCTCGGTGTACTGGTACATGGTTATGTAAACACGGGATGATGTTGTGTACTGAAACATGGATATAGTACACGATAAGACCCCTAATATAAGGGAATGTTGTTGGAATCCCTATATAGGTTGTATACCCCCTCTTCTACATGACATGTTTTAAATACATGGTTTGTTATACATGGGAAGTACCAGGGGTAAAAGGATATACTGTGTGACCCTTGTACACACCATGTACCCCTTACTAAACAACTTGAGCTACTTTTCTTCCATATCCTAGACAAGTTTTTTTAGGTTTCATTCCCCTTATCATTCCCCTAAAGGCATGTTTGAATTAGTTTCTTCTCATAAAACTATGTTCGCTTCAGTAGTACTTCCTATAAAGAGTTTTTGTAATCCCCTGATGGGCCTAGAGCATGATCCTTTATTCATTATTCATTCCATGGGTGGAGTTATCGGTATCAACATGACCGACACTATGTGGGCATCGATCCTCTACTTGGTTGGTTAATCCAGATTGAGTTTTTGGTATCACCGCATGGCCCTATATGTAATCCCCATATGTTGTATTGTATCTATATCTTTATACTATTAGTGTATACTTATCATGATGGTTCTCGATGAACAATAACTCTTGGATGGACATCATTAGTGTTATCAAACTCAGGATTGTGTTCTCCTATAGGAGTGATTTGTGGAATCTTCAATCCGAGTTACTAGGGTCGGTATATAGTGGTTGTTACTTAGCTCTAGACTATATATCTTGGTTGAGTATATTTGGATGTTCTTCTTATATGTGATGTGGATATATAAATGCATATATGTGACTCTTATTTACTTTTTTATATTGTTTTGTGGTTTCAGGGTGTTCTAATGAGTATTGTTATAGTCACCCCTGCATGGACTTTGCCTACACGTCTCGTGTCTTTTGTAGATGATCAAACATTTCATGGAGTCCTAGATGAATTAGGACAAGAAAATTCTTTGTGAGACCAAGTAGACCGAGGTGTGTTTTTGTGGTTTCAGACAGTAGTCCTAATACCTTTTTCTTACAGGTTGGACGTGTGGTTGTATACTTTTTTATGGGATAGTATTCTCGCTCTGTTTATTTTACTTTACTTTCCGTCTTACTCTAGTTGTATGATATATTGTCAATCATTTATTTTTTACTTAGTGGTTTTTATATTTCATAATTTTTTGGTCTTGGAGACGTGTGTGTGCGTACATGTACACATAAAATGTCTCTAGTGTTAGTGATATTCCCACTTTTTTCTATTCACCAAACTCTAGCCTATTAGAGGCAGTCTTAGGGAGTCACGACATAGTCCCCATTCGGACGGGTCTTGACAAAGTTAATGTGTGTTGGGTTTTATGTGAAGATTAGATGAGGCTTATGTTCGAAGATATTTGCTAGATAGATTCAAGTTTTTGAACCAATATGTAATTATTTATGAGTAGTTTATCATGTTAAAGACATTTGATTATGAAGGAACACTTTCTAAAAAAGTTTGGAAGAACTTTTTTGGAACCATTTTTGGATAAAGGGAGATTGAAGAGATTATATTTGTAAATAAAAAATCTATTGAGATTACAGAGAAAAAAAATACTATAATATGTGAGAGGACATCTAAGTTAAATTAATATTTAAATTATATTTTGAGGTGTTTTAGGATTTTTTGATATGATATTTAGTTTGTTTGAGTTGTTGTATAAGTCCTTGAGATGATTTGAGTTGAGAAAGATTAAATATTTAATTACTATTCCAAAGTGAAAAAATTAACAGAGGACTAAACCCTACACACTTTATAAGGTTTATGTATCTTTGTATGGTTCATCGCTAAGAGTCAAAAAATTTGGTAAAGTCATGAAATCTATGTTAAACTTCATATGCTTCATCAAGTTAATCATAATGTTTTCTGTAGAACTTCATATGGTTCAATACATTATGAAAAAAACATTAAGTGAATGAGTTTTCATCTTTATAAGGTTCATGAAATAGTGTAAGGTTACAACTTCATAAGGACATGTGTAATATGTTCTAGCTAAAATGAGAATTAAAAAACTTTAAAATTCTTATGTACCAACATAAGATATTGTGAAAATAATATGTAATAATTTTTTGAGTATACACAAGAATATTTGAGATATTTAAAAATGTTTATGATATGTAAGATGTGGTCAGAGTATCTGAAGTTATAAAATGTTAAATTATATCTTATTACATACTAATGTAATATTTTGATGAATAATATGTAATGTGTTCTTCCAACTAAGTTGATGTGTAAAAAGATTGTGTTTTTAGTAAGAACATGAGTTTTCATAAGATGCAAGAGCATAGTAAGATAACATCTTTTCATAAGATGATGTGTTTAATAAGGCAGACATTATAAGGTTCAAATAACCATTTTAACATCATAATATATATGAATCATTATTAAATCAATTCAAACCTTTATAAGGATCATTTAAAATGAAAACAATTGAATTTTAGAATGAAATTAATAAGTAATTTCATAAAAATAAATTCTGAAGAAGGGGAGATAAAATCAAATGATGCTTGTTGTGGCATTAATGGATTCAAACATCATGATAATTAAAATTAATCATTATCCAAGAAGCTAATATGATAAGAGTTCTACATAAAAAAATTATCCACATGGAAATGATGCATGCGGCCATGCACACATGATTAAATTCAAATTGAATTTAAATGCTACAATAGATTTTGTGGAGCTTTAAAGATGGAGATAATTTAAATATCTCATAGATGAACCATCTTGTGTATTTTGAATATTTAAAAAGAAAACATTAATATAGGTTTAAATAAGTTTCAATGAGATAATATAATATAAGGTTCTATTTAATTGTTTAAAAATATATTATTTATTCCACAAATCATAGAGTTTCCATAATTCCATTATAGAAGCTATTATTCAAGATATTATTTTGTAAATATAAATGTGTAGTTAGAAGGAGAATAATCTAATGATTAACAGAGTAAATTGATAACATGACACACTATTTTATCAAATATAGAAAGTGAGAGACTAAATATAAGAGTTTTTTAGAAGGAAGAAGAGTTACATTTTCAAGTATTCAAGGGACTAAGGATGTTCCAGATAATTGAATATATTAGCAAGGATAGAATGAATAGTATACCTGATAATTATTATTAGATTATGAATATCTTGAATAAGTATCATGAACTAAACTATTTATTATAAATTCTTGGGGAATATATAAATTCAATTGATATTGAAGAAACAAAAAAAAAAACAGATCCTTCTTATCATTAGATCAAAAAAAATTATTTCATAGTGGGAAAATATTTTTATAATGTGACTCTAGAACATGAGAATAATGGGGCTCTTTTCTGATGAGATTTGTAAGATCCCTAATGTAACCACTTCATATTATAGTGTAGAATTTATGATTGGTATGACTAACTAAACATGTCTATGAGTAGGAACTTAAGGTCAAACCTTATAAATACTAGGGTTATAGTGGTCTCTATTCCCCACTTCATTCAATTGAAGATGAGTAATTACAAAGTGATAGGATTGAGACTATAACAAATCTAATAATTTTAATTTAAAAGAATAAATTCTTAAAAGTTTACCACTGATTCACCCCCATCCCCCAATGGTACCTAACCAACATGGGATCTATAGTTGTAGCAATCTTCATATCAATCTACTAGGATGTGATATCATGAGAATATTTAATACAAAACCATAAAATATATGTATATTATAAACATCATTGTCACATGTACTCATCTCTATAGAAAAAATCCATAGCAAACATCTAATCAAAGGTTCATTCCACAACACCATCATATTGGATAGTGTTTTTGAGGAATCTCCACCCCTTAATAATCAAGTGTTCATGTGGCATGTGGAAACCCCATTTATCTTCACAAAATTTCTTAATATCTAACTTTTTATTTATAATTCTATTTATAAATAAAGAATTAAGAACACTTGAGAAGAAACTCGTGACACAAAGTAAACAATTCCCATTTTACCTCAAGTTCCCATATCTTAAAATTCACTAATTATATCTTTTTATTTATGTCCCATTTTCATCCCTTAAATAAAATAATTAATAGATAAAAAATTATAGAGAATGGGATTTTTAGTTTTGTCTAATTCTCTCACCCTAAATAGGTTTCAGATTTTTTTTTCATTTCATGATTCCCTAGTAAGTGAACTATCCAAGCCCACCTCCACTGGGATAAGGGATAACAACTACCCGTAAGATATCCACAAAATAATGGGAGGTGTTCCCTTTAATCAACATGTAACCTGCTACCATACATCCACATATGTGATAATATTCATGAAATGTATTGGTGAACAATATAAATAATTCATATATATAAAGAAAAATTCTTTGATATGGTGTGAAAGGATACATATGATTAACTAGGTGCATGTATATTTTCTCAAATATATTGCATACCAAATACTAACAACTTGAGAGCTCTCATCATCCTAATCATATGCACTCCATAAGAAATCCATATGTATTTTCCAATTCTCGGATCCATGGTTAGATATCATCCATATAGGTTGATTTTCAGGGATATAAGTAAAACAAGTTCAAGTACACATGAGGGGGTGAGTATTATAATACCAGTATGATTATCCCAAGAAGTGATCTGATCTCATATACATATATTTTTTATGTTAGTCAATAGGAAATAAAGTGTGGAAATTTGATTCAACTCAATATCATTAGTATACATATCCATGATTAGTCCTGATGAATTTACCCATAACTCACATTTATCATGATCTCCATATAATAATTTTTTTAAATAAATTAATAATAATGATATATCATAAAATATAATAGACTTTCCTTCAAATAATTCATGTTGGATGAACAGATCATGAGATTTTTAATGAAGTACACATCTCCACCTATCTTGAAAGTACTGGAGAAAATAAAAATTGCTATCTATCTTTGGAGTGCTTAAAGAAATACACATCTTCAACCATATTAAAGACACATCTCTAAATCTAGCAGTGTAAACATGTCCAGACACTAGAACAATTACACGTCTCTATGAATAAAGCTATATACTATACAAATGGATGAAATACACATCTCCCAGATTTCTTATGTATATTAGGCCCTCCTGTATCCCAAAGATCTGGGTAAGAGAAGATATGGTATTAGGTGTATCATCATCCACCTCAGTCCTTGAACTATGGGAGAGGATGGGTGTCACCACTTGGGTGATTTATCGTTATTGCATTCTCATAACAAAGTTATTATAGGAACTACCCATCTCCACAAATATCATATATCATGTTCTCACATTAGGGATTCTGGAGCAATTACGCATCTTCATATATCTCACTCTAGATATGTGAAAGGAAATATTTATCCCTAAATATCTATTAGAAATATATAATTTATCCAATCATAGTGTAGAGTTTGAGCAGAGAATGATAAATGCATAATCCATAGTCATCCTCTTCCCAGATCAATGGGTGAGAAAAGAAATTCAATTTTCATTTCATTTTATCCCCAGTAAAAGGATGATTATAAGTAGATCCACCAAAGTATCTCACCGCCAATGATATCCATCAATTGTATTCTACATCACATCCTCTAGTAGAATAATATATATAATCAATCACTACAAACAAAACCAGTGATTCCCCTATCATCCTTGTAAGAGTTTTATATAGAAATCTAGAGATTCTATATTGTCCTCATTAGATTATCATAGTAAAAGATCATAGAAAAAAAATGATAAAAATAATAATAATAATAATAGATGAATGTTTATTATCGAATTATCCTACTAATCAAATCACTACACAATTGATATTTCTTTCCATGTGTTCATCACTAGATTCCAAATTATTCCTAATGGTTTTCCACATTCACCACTCATCACATGTTACCAACAACAATTAAATAATTATAAATTTTGTTAATAAATTATTTAGATGGGCGCATCAAATTTAGATTGATTTCAATATAGTCACTTATAGCTTCATCTGTATCAACTAAATTTACTCTCTTATGTTATCCAAAAATTCCCATAGGTCACCCGAATCTTTACTAGAAATATCCCTCAACCATATTCCATATAATTAAAGTCACCATTCCTTATTTTTTTATCAATTATAATAAATTCCTTAAGTGCCTTAATTTCCTTTGTGATAATGTCACATTAGTTGAGATAATACTCTTCCCTGGTGAGGGATCATTATTTTACTCCCATTATTAACTTATAACATTAGCCTCTATTATAACCCCTATTTAATTAAATCACTTTTTATGAATTTATTATACCAATAAAATTTATTTTTTTGTTAATATAACAATAAAATAATTTATGTAATCAAACCAAATACGTAGAGATACATCCTTAACAATTAATTCTATAATTAAACACTACTTATTAACACTACGACCTTCATTTAAGTAATTTGGTCATGTTATTCATTATTTGTTTGAAAACCCATGTTTATTTCCATAATTATTTTCATCCCATTGATATATTCCCATCCATTATAATCATAAATGATTAATATATTGAACTCCCTATTTCATACTAAATTTATAATACTTATAATATTTTTCATCATATTCCAATAAGATCATTGTAGAGATAAGGATCTTATTCACTTTTTTATTATCATCACATCCCAACAATTGAGATGAAATCACAATCTGATCACCAATTTCTATTGTTAATAATTTCATCTAATTATTTAATAAAAGTTCTTAATTATGTTTGAAAACAACTCACTAATTTTATTATTATGAAGCAATGATATTATTTTTACTTTTACAACTCAAATAACTAGAAAAAATAGCCTAGTATTTTTCCATATCAAAGATTTTATCTCTTTCATTACCAAAATCACAATACTCAACAGTGATTCTTGATTTTACCACATGAACCATCCAATTTTAATTATTATTATTATTATGTAATAATAATTTTTACTGTATAATTAATCTTTAAACACCTAATTAATCTATGTAGTGATCTCAAAAAACACCAAATTTATTTCCATTAGGTTCAGGACATCATAAGAATCCCAACAAAGCTTTAAACATCCAAATCAGGTACCCCATACACCATCACACACTCTGTATAGTCTAAACCATTTTGGGTGCTACATGTAACCCCCATGTGAATTCACGTGATATAATACCTATGGAAACACCCAAATAAATATAATTTATCCAATATTATGACTATAAAAAACCTACGTTCATCACGTCATGTGACCCGTATGCCACCATCATTACATGTAAGTCATTCGATCATCCTGATCAATGAATGATATTGCATTCATATCATGTTTCCCTCTCATGGCATCATCCATTTCTCATAACTCTTCAATATAATAATAATGTTTATGAGATAAACACAATTCATACCACATTTTAAGTAATTATAGGTCTATGTGGACCTTTATTTCATTATCTATTCATGATGATTGGGTGGCACGTATCCCATATGGTGGTCCACCAACTCCACCCTCCTATATAGATACATATCAAATCCAGGACTATCTAATGGAAAATCAGATGACCAAAATTTCTATAGATATCACTTTCATTGTTACCTCTACATATCCCATCATTACCAACAACCACAATGAATGATCATTGGTTAACTATCACCAAAATGACCCAAAATTCACACCCCAGCTAATTATACCCTCATAATTCCAAATTTATCCTCTCCTTCTTGAAATTTGGTCCCTAAATAATTTAAAATATATAGATAATTTTTAAAATGCATAATTTACTCTATTAAATATATTTTAATCCACAAATATCATTATAGTGATTAAAAATGGGTATGATTCTTTTTTGGGCTTTCTAAGGGTATTTAGTAGGATCAATGTAAAAACCCATACTTTTTAAAAGATATTTTTTTCCTAAAAATGTGTGTTATATTATTTTGTACACAACAAACATATCTCTTTAATATTGAAGTGACTGTAAAGGGCAATTTAACCATTGGGATATGACCATTCTACAACCATTAATCAAGATTATTGTTGGTCAATATGACCATTGGCTAGTATGATTGTCAAAAACTATACCTTAGTTGATAATTCCACAGTTATAATTAGTGTTTATAAACATTAATGACATAAGATAATTGGTATATAGGGGAGATTCTATTTCTTCAACCATTAAAGTAATGTCATTTGAAGCCCATTTTTTAGAACTTGGGAGGGAGGTATTGTCACTGGGGTTCACCCTTGACCAATCCCAAGATGAGATTCAACAAGTTAAGCTTGAACGAAACCTCATATGGTATAAGTTCAAGTTGGTGGATATTACCACTTGGTAAATGTTAGTAGAGGCACCCCAGGAAACTACCACCATCAAACACTTTACCCTCAAGATGTATTCAAGGGTAATAATGGATTACTTGTCCAAATATTTGTGTAACTTCCTTTGTATAAATAAAAATTTTATTCTATAAATTCATCTTAATAACAGTTTTTGATAATAAAATATATTTTTAATTGAGATGAGTTAGATCATTTGACTTTTTGAAACAAATAAAACGTATTTTTTTTCAAGAAAATATATAATTTTTTTATATATAACCGAAGTTTTATTAATAGTATTTTTTTAATGAAATTTATTTTTAAAACACTTTTATTTAAATAATAAATTATTAAATAATTTTATAAATTCCTAGGAAAATTTTATATAAATGTCAAAAATGTGATTAGGCCTTATGAACTATTATTTTTAACAAATATTGAATTTTATTTTTAAACATTATAATTCTCATATTTTGAGAATTTTTCTGATAAATAAAAGTCATTTTTAAAATCAACATTTAGAAATTATGTTGGGGTGAATTTATGATAATTTTCTAAAACACTTTATTTTTTCATGAATAGTAAGAAAAACAATTTTAGGATTTTGGTATATTTTATGACATCATATTTATCTCATAATGAAGTAATAATAAATTAAATGAAGTCCAAGACCAAAAATATTTCATTTAACTAATATATATTATTTTAATATATTTTATTAAATTTTTAAAAGTATAATTTACTTTCCAAAGACTAAAAAGAAAATTTTTGTTTTTAAAACCTTACTTTGGGGAATATTTAATTTTCTATGCCAAAAGAGCTTTTTAAAAATGGAGTTCAGTTAGGGTATATTAAAATAACTAAAAATGTGACCCAAATTTCCAATACCATGAGTAGAAACCATGTCTAAGAAAATGGTTATTCATTTTCCACAACCAATTTTTTTAAGACCAATATTTGAAAATGAAAAAACAATTCCTCCACTTCTCATATAAATACCCACCCATTTCTCCATTTCCATTCAATCAAAATAAATCTTTCACAAATTTCTGGTGTTTTTACTCCCGATGAGTCCCCCCAAGGTTTCCTCATGCCTCAAAGGTTCCATCCTCGTGTTTTTGGAACAACTCTTCAAGGTAAGGGAAATCATCACTTTTTTTCCATTCTGGAGTACTTTTGTGGTATGTCTTCCAATTGTTAAGAAAATTACTTTTTGTAAACATTATATTATCTCGCTACTATATTAATAGTATTTTATGAATTGGATACCCTTTTCCCCTCTCATTTTACAGTTTTCTAAAACCATGTTTTATACCTATCATGTTACTCAATTGTTTTCTCAAATTTTCTTCTTTTACATGGGTAATTCTCTTTTACTTTTTATTTGAATACCCAAACCTCTTTTATTTTTAGTGGGTTTTCAAATAGATTTAAAAAATTATTTTCAATTATTGTATTTACAAATATGAAACTCACATATCCTTTCATGAGTTTAAATGATGTAATGATTATGTATTTATGCTCTTTTGTGTGCCATGATTTTTTATAAGAAACTCGTTCTTTATTCTCCATAGGTTATTAATGAAATGATTTATTATGATCAATTTAGATCATATGAAATTAATAAATCTGAAGGGTTCACCATGATATAAATCCAATGAATTAGGTAAATAATTTAATCTTTGTAGATGACATGTTATACAATACCTTAGTGAATAACCTTGTTGATTTTTATTTACGACACCATGGTGATATTATTAGGAACATTTCATTTAAATGTTGTAACCACACTCCTATTTTATGTTTCATGTTATTTTTATTATTAAATTCCTATTTCTCATGCCTTAACATTATACCTTATGTTCTTATTGATTTTCCTCAATATCACATGTTATATGTCCCTCTTGTGTATTTCCTTATTGGGCTTTGTTATCACCCATTTACATGGATTTATATCCCTAAGTTAAGAGATTAAACAAATATAACATAGCTTAAAACATGAATATTTATTTAAAGTGTATTTAGAATATTGTTTTATGCTTTCTTGTATTATATACCTTATTTCCAAGAAACTAAATTAAAAATATCCTCTCTTTTGTATCATGTAATGAAATGTTATGTAATAAAAAGGCATGATTATATAGTTGGTATCAAAGGATGGATAGTTATTTTTTGGAAATTGGGATTTGAAAACTATAGGAATAACCCTAGGTACATGTCAAAATATAGGAAAACATCCTAGTATTTTTGTGAAGTATTAAGTAAGTGGTTTCTAAGAAAAGAAATTTCTATCAGGATATGAAAAGTGGATGTGGCCCTAGAACATATGTATCTTGGGTTAATACCAAAAAAACAGATTTCAGATAGACTCTAATGGGAACTGGTTTATGAAAGTGGAACTTTCTACCCTCCTAGGTTGACACTCTTAGGGTATCTGTTTGGTTAATCCCAATATTTTTATAAACCATTATGAAGGATATATAGAAAATGAAATTGTTATTAGAGGATACTAATAACCTATTTAAGCATGATGTTTTAAGGAATAAAATCCCTTTAAAATTAAAAGATTCATAAAAGTAACACATTTCTCACAAAGTTTTTCTTATTTTAGAAAAATGGATGGAAATCGTATGAACCTCATAAATGATGAGTAAAATAGATGATGCACTGATGGTGTTATGATGAGAGATTAAATGGGAAACTATATAAGGATGATGAATCAACTAACTCGAGTTATGAATAAAAACTTGAATCATGTTGATAGACTAAATTCACCTTGAAGGGAACAACATTCCATAGAGTCATTTATGAATCAACGAAAAACTTATTTCAGTGGATCTACTGACCCATTGATTTCTAAATAATGGATAACCTCTATAAAACAAGTCTTTTTCGTTTTCCATTGTTCAGAGCAAGATAAAGTCACCTTCGTAGCATATATCTTATAAAGGGAACAATATTAGTGGTGGAAACTAATTAAAAACAAGAATCCAAGAAGGGAGATCAATGCTATGGAGTGGGAAGAGTTCAGGGGAATTTTTTCAAAAAATATTTTCCCCATTAAATGTGAAAAAATGGAGAATGAATTTCTTAAGTTGAAGTATACGAAAGATGAATTAGTGGGAGGCTATGAGATTAACTTTACAAGACTTGTTGGATACACCTTTAGCTTTTTTATAGATCTTAAGGAAAAATTTGATAGATTATTTGGTGGACTAAGACCACATCTATGTATGGATCATGAAAATTGTGACTATGAATCCTACAAGGAGATAGTATGGAGTGATATGAAGGATGAACTGGAGTTTAGAGAGATGCAATGGCCACATAGATTGAATGAAAATAATTGATCAATGGATCCAAACTCAGAGAGTATATTTTATCCTGGAAGAGGAGTAAAGAAAGTGAAGCTTCTCACATGCAATAAATGTGTGAAGAAGCATTTGGGGAATTTCTTAATTGGGAGTGTAATTTTCTACATGTATGGGAGATATGGACATATAGATCGAAAATTTAATGGTGAGTAGAAGCCAAAACTTCTCAACACTTAAGAAAAAGGGAAATGGTGCAGACCAAGCCAAAAGTTCAATGGTTCAGGTGTGGATTTCTTGGGAACGTTCCAATCAATTTCTAAATAATAATTTAATGGAAGGTAACCACCACCTACCTTATCATAGGCCAAGGGATTATGTTTGGGAATTTTCTATCATGATGGCTGATGCGGAGGATCTGAATTATGTGGTTGAAGGTACACTAATTTTTCTCTCAAAGCTATTAAGTAATTTTATTGATTATGGTTCTATGATTTCATTTACTTCATCAATGTTTACAAAATAATATAGAATCAATATCTGAAATTCTTGAAGTATTATTATTAATAAACACTCCTAGATAAATTATCTGGTCCTCAATAGTGTATAAAAACTCTAGTACTAACTTTGGTGATTAAAATCTCATCACGAATCTTGTAGTCCTTACCATGTTGGAGTTAGACACTATAATAGGTATGGAATCACTCTAAAAGTATAATTCTAAGAAAAAATATAGAATCAAGGAACTTTTTTATGTCTTGAATGCACAACCTATAGTCATTTTCAAAGGAGAAATATCTTGTCCTAGGATTTTTTTAGAAGAACCTCTTATATCCTTATTTATAGAGATGATTTGTGAATAGGGAAATATAAATGAAAGTATAAAGATAGATAATGTTCCTATAGTTCAGGAATACATTGATGTATTTTCTAAGGAGTTACATGGACCTCCCCCATAAAGAGATGTAGATTTTTCCATTGAACTCATATCTGGATCCAAGATGATATCAAATAACCCATATAGAATAGAAAATATAGAGTTATAGGAATTGAAGAAGAAAATTCAAGCTCTTCTATAGAAGGGATTTATCTAACAAAGTGTGCCTCCATGGGAACACATGTTCTCTTTGTGAAGAAGAATGGTGGATTAATGAAACTATGAATTTCTTATAGAGAACAAAACAGTATCCTAATGATTAAAAAGTAACGTCACACAAGGATTCATGATTTATTTGACTTGATTTATGTGGATAAATTATTCTCTAAGACTGAACTCTAATATGGGTATCATCAATTATGGGTAAAAAATAAGATATTCAAAATACTTCATTACAAACAAGATATGGGTATTATGATTTTGTTGCAATGTGCTTCAGATTGTCTAATTATCCTTCTATATTTATTATTTTAATGAATAGAGTCATTAAGGACTAACTTGATATGTTTTTGGTAGTTTTTATTTATGATATTATAATATACTTTAAAAGTCATGAGGAGCATAAGGATCATCTAAGGTTTATCTTGGGAACTCCGATGAAGGAGAATCTTTTTTCAAAGTTCAGTAAATGTGATTTTTATTTACAACAAGTTGTTTTCTTGGGGAACATTATAACCAATGAAGGAATCTCAATTGACCCTAAAAAGACATAGGTTGTAGAGGAGTGGACTAATCCTATAATAGTAACTTATATTCATAGTTTTATTGGTTTATAAGGATATTATATGAGTTTTTTGAGAGACTTATCATGAATTTATAACCCACTAACCAATTTACCTCAAAAAGGTGATAATTTCGTCTAAAAAAAGAGTGTGAAGAAATTTTCCATGAAATAAAGAAGGCATTGGTTACTAAACCTGTGTTAACACTAAAAAATAATAGAGAAATATTCTTTATCTATAGTTATGCATCTATAAAATCACTTTTGTCAATCCCATGTAAAATTTCAATGTGATTTCATATGCGTCCCAATAGTTAAAGCCTCATTAAAATAATTATCCTATGCATGATCTAAATCTAGATGTGGTTATTTTTTATCTAAAAATATGGAGGCACTACATTTATGGGGAAAATGTTATTTATACATAGACCACCAATGTTTGAAGTGTGTTTTCACACAAAAGTAATTAAACAAGAGATAAAGGATATGGTCCGAACTTCTCAAAGACTATGACTATTCAATTCATTATCACCCTGAAAAGGCACACAAATTCTCTAATGCATTAAGTAGGAAAGACCTTATTGTATAAGAAATGATGAGGATTCAAGGAGATACTTTTATCAAGGAACTAGAAAAATTGGACATGGAAATTGTGAGGGAAGGGGAATCATCAAACCTATTCCAAATTATTTCTCAACCATAATTACTATAGAAGGACAAGAAATTTAAACGAAAAGATCTTTTTTTACAAAGGATGATAGTGTTTGTGAAGAATGGGAAGTTTCCTGAGTTCAATATTGATCAAAAATGTATATTGATATTTCATACAAGGATATGTGTTCCAACTATCCCAGAGATAAAGAATGAGTTTATGGATAAAGCTTATAGATCGACATTATCTATACATACTAGAAGAAAAGAAATTTATAGGAACCTTTATGGTCATTATTGGTGTGATAATATAAAAAGGGTGATTTCCAACAACACTATAAGGTGATTGGTATTTTACCAAGTGAAGGAAGTGTTAGAACTACCTAAAGGTGTATTGAAACCACTACCCATACCAACATGGAAGTGGGAAAATATGACTATGGAATTCATTACTAGTCTCCCAAGAACATCCAAAGAAAATAATGTGATATGGGTTATAGTGGATCAACTCACCAAGACTTCCCATTTCGTCACTATTATAAAAGATTTATCTCTTGACCTACTTTTCGATATATACATAAAGGATGTGGTGAGTTTTCATGGGGTTCCGCTTTCAATAATTTTTTATCATGATCCAAGATAAACAACTAAATTATATAGAATTATTTAATAAGATTTGAATATTTAATGAAATTTCAGTATGGCGTATCACCTTCAAACTGATGGCCAATCAGAAAGGACTATTCAGAAACTTGAGGACATGCTAAGAACTGATTGATAGAGTTTAATAGTGGATGGGATCAACACCTCCCATTAGCTTAGTTATCATAAAACAACATCTTCCACTATAGCATTCAAATGTCACCATGTGAAGATCTATATAGAAATCGATGTAGAACTACAAATTGTTGGGATGAAGTTGGTGGGAGGGAATTTATTAGGCCTGGTCTTGGGTAATATATTATATAAAGTTCATTCCATATAACAATATATAATGGTAGTTTTGAGTTATCATAATATTAATGCTCACAATCATTGAAGGGACTTGGATTCTGATGTTGGTGATAATGTTTTTCTTCAGATATCACCTTGGAAATTATTTATAAGATTTGGAATATAAGGGAAGCTTAGACGTAGATACATTGGACCCAATGAAATACTTGATCATATAGGATAAGTTTCCTATTTCCTATCACTTCCCCTAAATCTATCTCAAGTTAATGAAGTATTACACATATCTCTTTTTAGGAGTTAAGTATCTGATCCCTTACATGTATTGAATCTGGAGATGGTACAACTAGGACATGACCTCTCTTATAAGGAGTATTCAGTGGAGATATTAGACCATAAAGACAAGGTTTTAATGCAACAAGAATACCCACCTATTAACAGTGTTGTGGTGGAACCATAAATATGAATAAGTGATGTGGGGACCAGAGGAGACAATGAGATAGAAGTACCCTCACATTTTCTCAACCATGATAATGAGTTGAAATTTAGAGGAGAAAATTTCTTAAGGTGGGAAGAATGTAACAATCCAGACTTTTTGAATGATATTTGTTGCCTAAAAATGTGTATTATATTATTTTTTTACACAATAAAACCATGTATATTTAATAATTAAGTGATTATAAAGGTAAATGTGACTGTTGTGATATGCCCATTATATAACGGTTGGTCAATATGACTATTAGATACTATACCTTAGTTGATAATTATACTATTATAATTAGTATTTAAAAATTGTAATGACACAATATAACTAATGAATAAAGGAAAATTGATGGCCTCAACCAGCAGATTTATATCGTTTGAATCCCATTTGTTAGAAATTGGGAGGAAAGTATCGTTACGGGGGTTCTCCCTTGACCAAGCCCAAGCTAAGCTTCAATACTTGAAGCTTGAATGGAATTTACAACAGTAGAAGTTCATGTTATTGGATATTACCACTCAGTCAAAATTAGTCTAGGCACCTCATGAAACTGAAACCATCACACACTTTACCCTCAGGGTATATGGAGGTGTAATAAGGGGTTACTTGTCCAAAATTTTGTGTAACTTCCATTGTATCAATAAAATGTCTATTCCAAAAACCCCTCAAAATTTTTATATATAACTAGCATATATTGAATAGTATTTTTTAAATGAAATAGTATTTTAAAACACTTTTATTCAAATAATAAATAATTTTATAATTTTATAAATGCGTAGGAATTTTTTTTAAATGTCATAAATGTGATTATGCCTAAAAGGGTCTTTTTAAATAAATAAGAATTTTTATATTTAAAAATTAAAATTATGATATTTAGATAATATTTATGATAAAATAAAAATCATTTTTCAAATCATCATGTTGAAATTATTTTAGGGTAAATATATAAGAATATTTTAAAATACTTTATTTTTCACAAAAAGAAAAAAAAGCAGTTTTAGGGTTTCTATATATTTTATGACATCATATTTATGTCATAATTATATAATAATAAATTAAACACAATTCATGAAAAAAATATGTTATTTTATTAATATTATATTTTTTAATATATTTTATTCAACTTTTAAAACTATAATTTACTTTCAAAATTCTAAAACAGAAAATTTGATTTTTGAAACATTACTTTATAGAATCTTTAATTTTCCATGAAAAAATATGTATTTAAAAATGAAGTTTGAATCTGTTGGATTGAAATAAATTAAAATTTTACCCAAATTCCCAATACAAAATCAAAAAACCATGGTTAATTGAATGGTTTTTTATTTTTCCACAACTTAGTTTTCCAAAACCTATATTTTGAAAATTATTAAACCATTCCTCCACTTATCCATTAAATACTCACCAATTTATCCATTTTCATTCACTAAAAATTTATCCTAAAATAATTTCAGGTGATTTACCTCCTAAGGATTCCCTCCAAGGTGTTATAAATCCCCCATGGTTCCATCCTCAAGTTCTAGAAACAACTCTTCAAGATAAGTGAAATCTTCACTTCTCTTTTCCATTCAAGAGTCATTTTGTGGTATGTCTTCCAATTTAATAGAAAATTCCTTTTCTAAAATTTCTATTGTCCCAATACTATATTAATATTATTTTATTAAGGGTATATTCTTGTTCCCTCTCATTTTACAATTTTTTAAAAGCATGTTTTATACCTATCTTATTATTGAATTATCTTCTCGAATTTTCCTCTTTTACATGAGTAGTTCTCTATTTCGATTTATTTGAATACCAAAACCTATTTTCTTTTTAGTGGGTATTCAACTATATTTAAAAATGGATTTTTAATTTGGGGATTTACATATATTAAACTCACATATCCTTTTGTGGGTTTCAAATTACGTAATGATCATGTATTTAAGATCTTTTATATGCTATGATTTTTTTATTTAAAACCTGTTCTTTTTTCACCTTAGGTTATTAATGAAATAATTTATTATTATCTATGTGGATCACATGAAATTAATAAATATTAAGGGTTCACCCTAATTGTGCTCGAATGCATTGGTTGAAGAATTTAATCTCCAGATATGATATGTTATATGATACCTTGGTGAATAACTTTGGTAATTGTTATTTATGGAACTATAGTGATATGTCTATGAATGTCTCATTTAAATGTTTTAGCTGCATTTCATGTTATTATTCATGTTATTTTTATTATGATATTCCACTTTCTCATGCCTTATCATTATGTCTTATTTTCTTATTGATATGTCTCATGATCACATGTTATATGTATATCTTGTTTATTTCATTAATGGGATTCATACCCACCCATTTCCTTTGATGTATGTCCCCAGGATATGATATTCAGTAAATATAACTTAGTTTGAACATGTGAAGATGTATCTCAAGTGGATTTAGATTAATTTTTTATGTTTTCAGGTATTATTTACCTTATTTCCAAGAAAATAAACTTGAAAATATCCTCTGTTTTGTTTCATGTAATGAACAGTTATGTAATAAAAAGGAAGGATTCCACAGTTGGTATCAAAAGATGGTTTAGTTATTTATGGAAATTAAGAATTTAAAACATTAGGAAGAACCCTAGGGACAAGTCTAAATATAAGAAAAAATCCTAGTATTTTGGTAAAGTATTAAATAAGCGCTTTCTGAGAAAATAAATCCATGTCTGGATACAAACAAGTGGATATGGATCAAGTATAAAAGTATCTAAGGGTAACACTCAAAAACACCACTTTGAGCTAGACTCGAATGGGAACTGATGCAAAAAAAATGGGCCTTTCTTCACTCCTAGTTTGAAATTCCTAATGGATTTGTTTGGTTAATCACAAAATTTTTATGAACCATTATGAAGGATATATAGATAATGAAATTATTATTAGATTACATTAATAACATATTTAAACCTGTTTTTTTAAGATATAAAATCCCTTTGAAATTATAACATTCATAAAATTAACACATTTCTCACTAAGTTTTTCTTATTTTAGAAAAACGGAAGGAAATAGGAGGAATTGAGGAAATGATGTGTGTAGCATAAAATGCACTAATGACATTCCAATTGATTTTGGAATGGAAAACTTCATGAGGATGATGAATCAACTAACTCTAGTTTGAAGCCAACGAGCCTGTACCCTAGTGGTATAGGCTCCAGATTGGCATCCAAATGACCTAGGATCAAATCCGGGCAGAGACTAATTTCTGGTACTGTAGAAGTACTATAGCAGGGCACTGTAGCAGTACTGTAGTAGCGACGACTGTATCAGTGGTGACACTGTAGCGGTGGAGGCACTGTAGCAGGAATGTAGCGGCGACGACACTATAGCAGGTACTATAGCAGCCTAGGTACTGTAGCAGTACTATTCACTGAGGGGATCTTTGGGCCATAAAAATGGGATTTCAAGCCTTGTATTCAGGCCACTTGGCCTTGGGCCTTTGGGCTATGTAATGGGTCTCCCTCTACCCATTCTACAGAGGTATTTTCTTAAATAATAAAAATGAGGCTTCGGCCCCAACCTTTAAAAAAACAAACTCTAGTTAGAAAAAATAAATTTAACCAAGTTGAGAGAGTAGATTCACCTCAAAGGGAACAAATTTATGTTGATTCCTTTATACGTCAATGAACACCTTCTTTTAGTGGATCTAAATACCCATTGATTTCTGAACAATAGATAAGCTGTATAGAAAATATTTTTTCCAATACTCCATTGTTCAAAGAAACAGAAAGTAACCTTGGTAGAATACCACTTAGAAGGAGAAGTTGATAAATGCTGGACACTAATTAAAATCATGAATCCAATAATGGATATCGATGATATGGGTTTAGAAGAGTTCAAGGGAATCCTTTTCAATAAAAATTTCTCATGTTCAATGTGAATTAAATTGGAGAAAGAATTCCTGGAAAAAAATAAGAAGGAAAAATAATCAGTGGGAAGATACAGGATGAACATAACAGGGATTTCTTAATAAACCTCTATCTTTGTTGTGGATCCTAAGGGAAATGTTGATAGATTAATCAGTGTACTGAGACCCCATATATGGAGTAATCTATAAATCATGACTATGACATTGATGAGGAGATAGTGTGGAGTGCTATCAAGGTTGAACTGGAGTTTTGAGAGATAAAGTGGTCATATATATCAAATGAATAGAAGAGATAAATGGATACAAAGTTAGTGAGTAACATTGATTTTGGAAGAGGAGGAAAAGAAAGTGAAACTTCCCATATGAAATAAATGTGGGAAGAATCATTTGGGGAACTACTTACCTGGGAGTGGAAATTGCTACAAGTGCGGGATAGATGTCTATATTGCTCAAAACATTCATGGTGAGGTGAAGCCTCAACTTCTCAACACTAAAAAAAGGATATGGTGCATAACCATCTATAATGTTCAATTCTTCATGTTTAGATAGCTTGGGTATTTTTTCAATCAATTTTCAAATCATAAGATAATGGAAGGGAACCACCATAAACCTTATCATAGTTCATGGGAGAAAGGTTGGTCATTTTTTATCATGAAAGATGATGTGGAGGCTCTGAATTATGTGGTAGAAGGTATACTCATTGTTCTCTCAAAGCTAGAAAGTACTATTTTTTATTCTGGCTCTACACATTCCTTTATTTTATCTAAGTTTAAAAATAATATTGAATAAACCCATGAACTGTTGTAAGAATAGTTATCAGTCAATAATTCTATAGGAATTGTCTTAGCATCAACATTGTATTAACTTTGGTGAGTATAATATCATCCCAGATCTAGCAGTTTTTTTTTGTAATTTAACACTATAAAAGGTATGTACTGGCTCTCAAAGTATAATGCTAATATCAACTCTTGAAGAAAATAAATTTCAACACCCTTGAATGAACAACCCACAATCATTTTCAAAGGAGAGATATCCCAACATTATCATTTTTTATAATCACCTCTCATATCTCTCTTTATGGAGATTATTTGTGTGAGGGAGAAGGAAGTGAATGAATAAAGATAGATAATGTCAATATCATTCAGTAATAAATTGAATTATTTCTTAAAGAGTTACTTGGGCCTCCCCTAGAAATAGAGGTAGAGTTCTACATTGAAATCATACCTAGATCCAAGATGATATCAAAGACCACATATAGAATGGAAAATATGGAGTTTGAGGAATTAAAGAAATGACTTCATGATCTTCTGGATAAGGGATTTATCCAACCAAGTGTGTCTCATTGGGGGGCACCTGTTCTATTTTTAAATAACAAAGATAGATCGATGCGATTATGCATTGATTATAGAGAACGTAATGGGATCATAGTGAAGAACAAGTACCCTCTCCCAAATATTAATGATTTATTTTATTGGCTTTATGTGGATCAATTATTCTCCAAGATTGACCATTGTTCTTGTAATGACCCTCTATTTCTCATTTGCTTGAGAGCACAACGAGTCATTACTAGGCCTTAAGTGACATCCCCAAGACACCAAAGGCTGGAAATAAATACTGAAGAGTTTCAAATACCAGTGGGGGACGATGTACCCTTTAATAAATAAACCAATAAAACAATAAACCATAACTAAACATTCACTATATTATGCATGAACAAATGAATGTCAGCTCAACAACTTCATGTATCTCAAAACCAAATCAAATTATGTAACAACAGAAGAATAACCAAGTATCAAAGTACACAACAAATAAACGACACAAGGCTTTCAAAATAACACAAGACTAAATGCTCCAAAAGATCTAATCTCCACAATATCCAAGCTCTAAAATCTCCGAACATCCCAACCATCACGATGTAGTGCAAAAACATGGGAAATGTTACCTTTGCCCCTATCCCAAAAGATAGCATCTACAAAATAAACAAAGTTCCAAAGAAGGGGTGAGCATAAAACTCGGTTGGTTTTCCCCAATGACTTCCCTACTCATGACTCTATGATATAAAAGTTAGCTACATTTGTATAAAATAGTTTATATAAATCAATTTAACAAAACAGTTTATAACCCAATATAAACAAGTTCTAAAAACCATTTACAACCAAGTGGAAACAAAGCCAAATGAAACCAAATTACAACAAGTTATTTTTCAATAAAAATAACTAATCGACACTTTGAAACCCATTATTATTATCATTTATCATACCAATTTCCATAGTTCACAACACACCCACACATGCATGCTTCGATTGACAGTTCCATACTCATGAGCGGTCTCTCATCCAATTACCATGTGTCCCAATGACATACTCCCCTGATCCAGGGTCACGTCCCTTGTACCCCAATGGTACTCATCCCTAATTAAGGACTCGTTAATCATGAACTCACACCAAAACCATTTATGTCAAATATATACATTTATGAAAGAAACCACTTCAAACCATTTCAATAAAACTGTAATTTTATTGAAAACCAAACGACAAACCAATTTCAAACAAACCTTTAATTCCAATAAGAAATCCCATTTTATTGAAAACATCAAATCAAATCCATGTGCCAACATTTCATAAAATTCCCATTTTCAAATCCATCTTTTAAAACCAAGACTAAAAGCACTTTACTCAAACACCCAATTTTCCAAATTTCACAACCATCACTCAAAAAGTTTTCCAAAAAGTGTTCAACAACCAAAACATAATAAATTAAACACCACACATTCAATTTGAATTCATTCCAACAAGTTATACTATGTGGAGTCTAGATAGAATCATCCTACCTCAATGGTTTTGATGAAAACCATAACAAACAAAGAACACTCAAGAAAACCGGGTAGATTTCTCAAGAACCCACCTTAGATCTCTTCTCCTGGAAAGACCAAGACCATATCTCATAATATTTCACATCATCACACTTATATATTCCCATAACAATCTTAGATCTACTAAACTGAGAGAATGGAATAAGTAAATCAATGTAGATTTAAGAAACCAAACAAGAACGAAGAGGAACAATCACATACCTCAAGAATTTGGCTTTGATTCGCCAAGGGAATAATTCAAATTTCCTCTAAAATGATGGGAGAACACTCTTTGGCCTTAGGAGAAGAAAAATCCTGATTTAAGGCAACTTAAGAGGAAAAAATATCCACTTAGAGGCAAAAACGTGTGAGCTCCACTTTTTTAGGATCTCTCTTAAGTGCCTTTATAGTTTGTTTGCACGATTAGACAAACTGGGCGCTAACTGTGCATTAGCCACTGCCTCGGAATACCCTCACACAGCCTCCTCACACAATCTCCTAAATTGTACTCCAACCATGTGGGATCCACTTCCTCAAAATGACCAACATCACATGGTTTGGCCGCACGGTTAGACAAATTGTGCACCACCAGTGTGACTTCCCCATTACCTCAAAACTTCATTCAAAGTTCTCGTGACTATCCCCTTCATCACCCTTAACATTATAAACATGAAAAGAATCATGTAATGGTTACATAATAGAAACTTGGGGTACTAAATTCTCCCCACCATTGGTCTTTCCATCCTCGGAAAGTAGAAAAGCCTCACCCAACTAAAAGAGTTCCAGCCACTACTCTTTCATTTCCTAATCACGTTCCCAAGTCTCTTCCTGAATCTGAACATGATGCCATGAAACCCACACTAGATAGATTATTTTTCCCCAAAAGACATTATCTTGCCTATCCAAAATCTATACTAAGATATGTATCAATGAAGCATCCAGCTCTAGGTTAACGTGATCTGATCTGATCACATGGTCAGGATCAGGTTGATACTTTTTCAACTGAGATACATGGAACACATTATGCACCGAACTGAACCATGGTGGTAATTCCAACCTATATTCCACCTCCCTGAACCATTTCAGTATCTCTAAAGGGACAATGTATCTAGGAGATAACTTTCCCGACTTCTCAAAACGATGATGTCCAAGGCTTGGGAATATTCTCAACAAGATATGATCACCCATGGAGAATGATAACGGTCTTCTATGGTGATATGAAAAAAATTTATGATGACTACGAGCCATCTCAATTCTCATTATGATCAAATAGATATTCTCCATTGTTTCTTGGACAAGGCTCAGCCCAATTAGTGAAGTTTTACCTATTTCCACCTAGCATAGTGGAGAACGACAAGGGAGACCATACAATGATTTAAACAGAGCCATATGTATCGAGTCCTGATAACTGTTATTGTATGAGAACTCCACCAAGGGTATATGAATCTCCCATGAGCCACCAAAATCCATTACACATGCCCGCAACATGTCTTCCAATGTTTCTATCATCCGCTCAGATTTCCCATCTATTTGGGGATTATATGTTGTGCTCATAGTCAACTGAGTTCCAAGAGCTTGCTATAAGGATTTCCCGAAATGAGACATGAACATTGGGTCTCTATCTGAGACTATTGAAACTAGTACCCCATTCCTCTTTACTAAATCTTGGATATATATTGTTGACTGATCCTCTATCATATGAGTTTCAGTAATAGGGATTAAATGGGTTTACTTGGTAAGATGGTCCACTATCACCCAAATGGAATCATGTTTCTGAACCATTCTTGGAATAACTATAACAAATTTCATTGTTATCTACTCCATTTTCTACACTTGGATAGGTAAAGACCGCAAAATTACTACTGGTCTCTGGTGAACTGCCTTAACTTGCTGACAAGATAAGCATTGCGAGATGAACTCAACCACTTTTCTTTTCATGCTACTCCACCAAAAATGCACCTTAAACGCCTTATACATCTTTTGTGTACCTGGATGTACAACCCATCTCTAATTGTGGTAAGAATGAAGGATTTGTTCTTAAAAAGACATAAGTACAACTATCCGATCTCTAAAGCACAAAAGTGAACTCACATTAAGTTTCCATCCGTCAATGGTCTCCCCAGCATTGAGTTTTGAACTCATAACCAGACATTCTGCATCAGATGATTGTGCCTCTTTGACCATTTTTACCAAATCTGGAATAGGCGTAGCTAAAAATAAAACCACAACATCACCTTGGTATTTACATTCTACATGCATGTCGGCTAAGACTGACATTAACTGCCATTAATATGAATATTCTTTCGGCAATCGAGCATATAAATTTCTACTCAATGCATCCACCACTGAATTTCCTTTCCCTAATGTGTACATCAAGTCAAAGTCCAACATTTGGAGATACTCCATCCATATATTTTTTCTCAGATTCAACTCTCATTGTGAGAAAATGTGTTTCAAGCATTTGTGATCTGTAAACACAGTAAATTTCTCACAAAAGAGATAATGTCTCCATGTTTTCAAAGCATGGATGACTACAGCTAACTCCAAATCATGTGTTGGGTAACTCTTCTCATGCACCCTCAACTGCCTTGAACCATAAGAAACCACATGATCTCTTTGTATGATAACACAGCCCAAACTTGATCCCGAAGCATCACAATACATGACGTACCCCTGTCCTCATTCTGGAAAGATCAATATAGGTGCTGATGTAAGCTGAAATTTCACTTCTTAGAAAGATTTATAACATTCCTCTGTCTATTATAATGGGGAATTTTTCTTTTCCAGAGCTGTCATTGGTGATTCTAATCATGAAAAATCCCTCACAAAGCATCGGTAGTAACTATCTAGACCACGAAAACTTCATATCTCAAAAACATTATTTAGTGGTTTCCAAGAGATAATGCCTTTTATCATTTCAGGAAAATTAGAAACGCATTTTTCAGAATTGACATGGCAAAGAAAACATACTTCCTATAATGACC
This sequence comes from Viscum album, assembly GCA_963277665.1. Classification (NCBI taxonomy): domain Eukaryota; kingdom Viridiplantae; phylum Streptophyta; class Magnoliopsida; order Santalales; family Viscaceae; genus Viscum; species Viscum album. The sequence goes on from OY728131.1 coordinate 515,821,356, forward strand.
AGAACATTTGAATAATATTTTTTTCCTAAAATTGTGTCTTATTTCATTTTATAATGTACAATACTATATCCTTTGATTAATGAAGTGAGTATAATTAAATGAGACCGTCGGGTTTCGACTTTTATATGATCGTTGGTCAATATGATTTTTGGAAACTAAACAATTTAAGTTACAATTATTTTTTATAAATACAAGTGATCTCGGTTAATATAGAAAGAATGGGCGATGGCCTCATCCAGTAGACTCGGGTCGTACAAAGCCCATATGTCAGAGCTTGGGAAAGAGGTTGCATCTCTGGGCTTATATCTGGACCAAACCCAAGATGAATTTCAACATGTGAAGCATTAGCAAAATCACCGAAGGGAGAAGTTCAAGCTGGTAGAAATCAACCCTCAGGTAATGTTGGTCGAGCCACCCCAAGATTCTATCACCATAGCACACCTTACACTTAGGTCCTATATAGGTGTTATAAAATGCTATGTAACGAGGCCTTAGATATTCTTTGTAATCCCTTCGTATAAACAAAATTGTTATTTCTTATTATGGAAAAATTTGTGATTTTCAAATGTTCAGATAAACATAGGATCAATATTATTGATTAATTTTGTAAAAAGGGTATTTTAAAATATTCATGTAAACATTAATTAATTAATAATTTGAAATGATTTTCACGAAATGGTTCTCTACTGTTGTGATCAGTAAGAAATTAAGATTCTAATAAGATGAAAATGTTTTTTAGTGAATAGTAAAGTATGGATAATAACATACCCTTATGAATAGTAATGAATAGTAAATCGGCCAAAAAATAGAAACTTAATCCATGAATGTCTAAATACAATTTAGATATCTTAAAAGTGAAAAAATGATCATAGTATAAGTTTTGTTATTTATGTAGGTCATAAATATTTTATTTATAATTTTATAATTAATTTAATAATTCAAAATAAAGATGTATTTTCATAAAATGTAATCATAAATGGTTACTTCATTTTCTTATGCTTATACGATAATTTTATGGGACCTTCATTACCTTTTCAAGATGTTACAAAATAAGTTATAGTTTTAGAGTTATTTTTTCTGAATAAATATTTATTTTATTTAAAAATTAAATTAAAAATATTTAGAAAATTATTTTCATAAAATGAAGTTAATTTTTAATTTATAGCATCCATATTAGGTTAGGGTGAATTTTTTGGATTTTTCGGAAATAGTTGAATTTTCAGTGAATAGTAAAAATACAATTTTGAGTTTCAGGTGTTTAATGACATCATTGATGATGTAATCACAATGTAATCATGACATAATCAATCTGGTCGACTTTTTAATAGTAATATATGCTATAAGGTGTCCCATGTGGCCAATACCATGGGCAAGCCCATGGTTTTGCAAATACCACTGATGAGGTGTCCCTTCGAAATCAATTAAATATTTCCTCATTTTTCTTATAAATACCATGCCATTCCATCATTCATTTCATTCCAAAATCCTCTTCAACAATTTTATAGTCTGTTTACCTCCTAAGGATTCTTCCCAAGGTGCCCTTAAGCCCCACAAGGTCCCAACCTTTATGCTTTCGAAGTTACCCTACACTAAGAATTATATAGAGTGTCTGACTTGAATCGTCTTAGTCTCGTGTTTAATAATTTTGTGAGCTCCTTCAGCACATAGTGATCTATGTTTTGTGAACAATGGTTTCCCACTTTTCCTTAAAGTGGATTTTTATTAAAAATTTATATTTTTATGTTAAAAAAAGGTAAGGGAACCTTCCACCCTTCTTTTTTAGTCATGATTTCTTTTAAGTTATGTCTTCCAGTTTCCATATTCTTATGTGGTGGTATGTTCTTATATATTCTAATTACTGCCCATTTCATATCCAAATGATTATATAACCTTTATTCTCCCATCAATTAATTTTCATAATTTTTAAGTGACGCCATTAGGCTGCTGAATTTTTGTAAAAGAAATCGCATCTTCTCTTTTCTTTCAAATTTTATTTTCATAGGGTATTTCCTTCAAATATCCATAACATGATATTATTTATTTTTATTATGTACCCATACTATATTATGAGTTTTTTATGTTCGGGTGACTCTTGTCCCCTCTCTTTTCAACATTTTCTAAAACCATGTTATATAGTCGTTATGCTGTGGAATTTTAGTCTAAAAATCTCTCTCTTTTTTCTAAAGAAATTATGTTTTATAATTTATGTAAATACCCATATATATTTTTATTTCCAAGGGTATTCATAAATACATATAATTGATCTATTTGATTATGAAATTGGAATACATATAACCCATACTCCCTTTCTATGCGTTATAAATGACATAACAATCAAGATTTAAATAACATTTAAAACATCATGATTTTGATGTGAAACCCCTTACTTTTACTCTCTATGGGTTATTTATGAAATTCTTGATTATGATATATGTGGATCACAAGAATTTAAATATATATTATGGGTGCACCCTGAATTTTCTCCAATGCATTGGGTAAAGAATTTAATCTCTAGATATGATAAGTTTCATGATACCTTGGTGAATAACCTTGGAAATTTTTATGAAACCTTGGGGATGAAACTTGGTGATATGTTCATGAATGTATAAATTAAATTTTGTATCCACATATTCATGTTATGGTTCAAGTTATTATTATTATTAAATTCCTCTACTTCCATTTCTCATGTCATTATGTTTTTTATCAAGTTCTTATTGATTTCACAAGTAAACCAATTCTCTTGTTTTCCTTACTGGGCCTTCTTCTCAACCTTTCCTTTGATGTATGTCTCCAGGTTATGAGATTCAATAATTATACTTAGTAAGAAATTATGATGAAGCCCTACAAGTGGATTAGAATATTTTTTTTATGTTTTTTTGTGTTTAGTTCTTGATTTCCAAGACTCTAGACATTAAAGGTCCTCTATTGGTAAAATGTAATGACTAGTTATGTAATAAAACGGTGGGATGTCATTGTTGGAATCAAAGGATAGTTTAGTTATTTATGGAAATTAGGTTATGAAAACATTATGAAGAACCATATAGAAAATTTTAAATATAGTAATACTTCCTGGTATTTTTGTCAGTATTGAGTAAGTGGTTTATCAATAAAATACATCCTTGTCTAGATACGAACAGGTAGAGGAAACTCTGGCATAGATATACCTAGGAGTGAGAACTCTGACAAGGAGTTTTGGGCTTGAACCGGGGTATCTTGGTACATGAAAATGGGCCTTGATTCACTCTTTGTTAGGAAACTCCTAGGGGATATGTTTGGTTAATCATAATACTTTTATGAATCATTATGAAGGATTTATAGAGAAATGTAATTGTTTAAAGCATGAGGTTTTAAGACATAAAATACTTTATGGTTAAAATATTCCTAAATAAATTAAGTTTCTCACTAAGGTTTTATTATTTTAGAAAATTTTGGGAAATAGGAGGAACCGTGCAAATGGTGACCGCAATGTACCATGTGATGATGTCCCTCTGATGGAAGCCGAAATAGAAACATTCATGCGAATGATAAACCAACTGACTCAAGTTATAGGAAATAACTTGAATCAAGCTGAGAGACCGATCTCAACATGAAGGTAACAACTTTATTTTGAGTCCTTCATGCATCAACAACCACCAACCTTCAGCGGATCTACCGACCCATTGATTGCTGAATAGTGGATCAGCTCTATCGAGAAGGTCTTTTCTGTGCTCCACTATTCAGAGCAAGAGAAGGTCACCCTGGCTGTCTGTCACTTAGATGGAGAAGCTGACCAGTGGTGGGAATTGATTAAAAACACAATTCCAAGAGTGGAATTTGAAGCCGTGGAGTGGGAAGAGTTCAGATGGATATTATTCAACATGTATTTCCCTTGATCGATGAAAACAAGAATGGAGAAGGAGTTTCTTGAGCTGAAGAAGAAGGAGAATAAATCTGTGGGAAACTACGATATGAACATCACAAGGCTTTAACATTACACCTCTAGATTTTTCATGGATCCAAATGTTACGGTTGATAGATTCTTCAATGGATTGAGTCCTCATCTGTGGAAGAATCTAGCCAATCGAGATTACGATAGCTATGAGGAGATCGTGCGAAGTGCGATGAAAGTCAAACTGGAGTTTGGTGAGATGCAATGGTATCATAAATACAATGATAATAAAATATTGATGGAGACATTTTTAGGGAGGATAATCAATCAGGGAAGAGGAGGAAATGAAGTGCAACATCCCATGTGTAATAAATTTGGGAAGAAGCATTCGGGGAATTTCCTCCTCGAGAGAGGGAAATGCTACAAGTGTGGAAGAGATGGCTATATCACATGGAATTTTCATAGTGAGGTGAATCCAAAACATCCCAACACTAACAAAAAAGGTAGGATGGTGCAGGCCCTACCTGATGTCTAATTCTATAAGTGTGGAAAGCATGGGCACTTTGCCAATCACTGTCCAAATCTAAGGGCAGTGGAGGGGAATCACCATCAGCCTCAGCATAGGCCAAGGAATAAGGTCATTCTTTTTCGATCACTATGGTTTAATTTGAAGCACCAAATGATGTGGTGGTAAGTACTCTTGTTGTTATCTCAATGCCAGCAAGTACTTTATTTGATTATGGTTCTATGCATTCCTTTATTTCCCCCAAGTTTTCAAAGAATTTTGAATCAACCCCCGATTTTCTAAAAGTAAAGTTATCATTCAAGACTCCTGGTGGGATTATCCAAGCATCGTTAGTGTTTAGAAACTCTAGTATTTACTTTAGTGAGAAAAATATTATAAGAAATCTAATAGTCATTCCCATGCTGTAATTCGACATTATTCTTGGGATGGACTAGCTCTCAAAGTATAATGCTAAGATCAAATACATAAGCAAGGAAATATTAGTACTCATGAATGGAAAAACTATAGTTATCTTCCAGGGAGAGATATCTCAACCTAATATTTGTATAGAAGAACCTCTTATATCCTTCTTTATGGATTTTATCAGAGATGAATTAAAAGGAAATGAGAGTTTGAGGAAAGAAAATGTCCCCATTGTCCAGGAATACGTTGATGTATTTCTTGAAGAGTTACCCGGACCTCCCCTAGAAAAAGAGGTAGAGTTCTCCATTGAACTCATACCTGGGTCTCATTTGATATCTAAGACCCTTTATAGGATGGAAAATGTGGATCTAGAAGAAATAAAGAAACAACTCCAAGATCTTTTGGATAAGGTGTTTATCCGACCGAGTATGTCTCCTTGGGGAGAACATGTTCTCTTTATAAAGAAGAAGGATGGATTGATGCAGCTATACATTGATTATAGATAACTAAATGGCATCACAATGAATAAAAAATACCCTCTTCCAAGAAATCATGACTTGTTTGGCCAACTTCATGGGGCTCAATTCTTCTCTACGATTGATATTAGATCTGGTTATCATCAATTGAGGGTGATGAAAGAAGATATTCCAAAACCTGACTTCCGATCAAGATATGGGCATTATGAGTTTTTTGTTATGCCATTATGACTGACTAATGAACCTTCCATTTTTATGTATTTTATGAATAGAGTCTTTAAGTACTACCTTGATAACTTTTTGGTAGTTTTTATTGATGATATTATGATATATTCCAAAAGTTGCATGGAGCATGAGGATCATCTAAGGGATATATTTAAAACTTTACAGAAGGAAATGATTTTTCGAAAGATCAGCAAATGTGAATTCTGGTTGCAACAAGTTTCTTTCTTGGGGCATATTGTTACCAATGAAGGAATCAAATTTGACCCTGAAAAGACAAAAGTTGTATAGGAGTGGACTCAACGTACAAAAATAACTAAGATTCATAGCTTCCTTGGTTTAGAGGGATATTATAGGATGTTTTTGAAGAAATTTTCATGACTTTATAATCCATTAAGCAAGTTAACTCGAAAAAGGGTCAAGTTCATCTGGAAAAAGAAGTGTGAGGAATGTTTCCAAGATCTGAAGAAGAGATTGGTTACTACACACATGTTAACACTGCCCTCAAGTAGACAATGATTCATTATTTTTAGCGATGTATCTCTGAAAGGTATTGGGTGTGACCTCATGAAAAATGAAAAATTCATTGCTTATGCATCTCAAAAATTGAAGACTCATGATCAGAACTATCCTATGCGTGATCTGGGGATAACTGCGGTTGTTTTTGCTCCGAAGATATGGATGAACTATATTTATGGGGAGAAATGTGATAAATACACAGACCATCAACGTTTGAAGTATATTTTCATACAAAATTAATTGAACATGAGACAGAGGAGATAGTTGGAACTTCTTAAAGACTATGATTGTTCAATTAATTATCATCTTGGAAGAGAAAACAAATTTGCTAATGCATTGAGGAGGAAGGAATGAGTTGTTCTTTCCATGATGAGGATTCAAAGAGATCCTTTGATCAATGACCTAGTAAAGCTTGAAATGGGAATTATAAGGTAAGGGACATCATCAATCCAACCCCAAATGATTTCTCAACCGTCATTATTAGAGAAGATCAAGAAAGCTCAGAAAGAATATCCTTTGTTACAGAATATGTTTGAGGCTGTGAAGGATGGGAAGTTTCCTGAGTTCAATATTGATCAAGAAGGTGAAGGACCTTAGGACACCCTGAGAGGGGAGGGGTGAATCAGGGTGACAACTTTTTCTTTTAAAGTGATGGATCTTGTTCCCACGTTGGTAGGAACTTGTTGAACCTGTATGATGGATATGATCAAAAATCAAGCATTCACATTCAAAAAGAAGACACAACACTTTTTACATGGTTCACCACTAAGGGATACGTCCAAGGAGCATATGCTGACAGGTTATCGGTCATACCAAATTCCACTATACATCAATAGCTGTGGATTACAAATGTTTGCGCACAGTCACTCTGTCCCAAGCTCACTGTCTTTAAAATTGTTCAGGGATAGCTCACTGCATCCCTCGGGTCACTCCCATTGACTCCCCTGGCTCACAGCCATTGGTGAAGTCCTGCTCAGTTTATAGACATTAAGGTCTCTTCATCATTTCAAAATAATGCATCCTCTGTTGTATGTAGATTCTCTGTTGAAGTCCAACTTTCACTCGTATACTAATACCACATTGCACTGAAGGTATCGAGAAATCTTCCAGTTTTCGTGAAGCTCCAAAACAACCGGTGTACAACAACCTCACCTGGCGCGCTTCCCCAAGACCGGTGTGCAAGTTTCAAGAACGGCGTGCAAGTCACTTGCGTGGAACAAAATCAGCGCACAGGTGACACCAACACACTTGCACGACACTTCCTCCTTCAACTCCAAACTTGCATGGCTCTGCACCTTTAACTCCCAAACCACCATGGTCGCGCAGCCAACAACCGGCACACAGCCTCTACTTGTGCGACCCAACTACCACTTGTGCGACTCAACCACTTGTATGATGAGAGCTCAAAAAATATCTAAGTCTTGAACTTCATTACAAATGAGGGGAGGTGGTCCTCTATTTATAGACAAACTAGACCCCCTGCGTGGTGGCACGCAAGTGTCCTCACAGCGCCCAAGTCCCGGCGCACAGCTCTAATTACCCTAGCCTCTATCGCGCTACTCACTTGCGCAAACACACCAATACTTGCATGACCTACTTTACTTTTCCATATTTTGAAGTTCTGGTCATAAAGAACAACCGGTGCACAAGTTTCCAAACCTGATATGCATCGGCGCACAAGTCCTTTTCTCGGCATGCAGGTTACTTTCAAGACCAACCCAAAACTTGCGCGGCCTTTATCCCTTTGCCAATTTTCCATGTTCTGATCTTGAAAAACATATGGCGCGTAATTTTCCTCTCCTTCAAGTACACGGCGTGCAAGTCTCTTTTCCAAAAACACTTTTCTCCATTTGTCGATTTTCAGGCCAAAAAATTTGGCAAGCACTGGGAAATGGTGCCACCTTCAATACTGTTGTCTTCTTGAACTATATGATCACTTTGCCAGTACACGTTATGAAATTCCAGTGAGGATTGAAAAAAAACACAAACCATACTCCAATTCATGAATAGAAGACCATGGTTCCAATAGAAGGTGTACTGAAACTTCATACTAGACTATGTGTTTCATCTATTACAAAAATAATGAAGGAGTTGATGGATGGAGATCATAGATCTACTTTCTCTATACATCCTGGAAGCCCAAAAATGTATAGAGACCTTCATGATCTTTATTGGTGGGATAATATGAAAAGGAAAATTGTTGACTACACTTTAAGGTGCCTGGTATGTCAGAAAGTGAAGGTAGAGCAACAACTTCTTAAAGGGGTATTGCAACCACTACCCATACCACCATGGAAGTGGTACAATATCACTATGGACTTCATCACTGGTCTCCTGAGAACTTCCAAAGGAAACAATGATATGGGTTTTTATAGACCTTCTAACCAATACCTCCCATTTTATCTTCATTCGGGATGATTTCTCTCTTGATCAACTTTTGATGATTTATATGAAGGAAGTGGTAAGGCTTCATGGAGTTCCACTTTCTATCGTATCTGATCATGATCTAGGGTTTACATCAAAATTCTGAAGAATTATTCAACATGATCTGAGCACTGAATTGAATTTCAGTACGGCCTATCACCCCCAAACTGATGGAAAATCTAAAGAGACTATTCAAACCCTTGAGGACATGCTGAGAACATGCTCAATGGAATTTAAAGGTGGATGGGATCAACATCTCTCTTTAGTTGAGTTCTCTTAAAATAATAGCTTCCACTTGAGCATTCAAATGGAACCCTATGAAGCTCTATATGGTAAGCGGTGTAGAACACCTACTTGTTGGCATGAAGCTAGTGAGATAAAGATTCGTGGGCCTGATTGTAAGAAATTGGTTCTTAGTCTTGAGTTACGGGTTTATTCTTTTCCTTTTTTCCTTTAGTGTTTTTGAAAAAATAAGGAAAATGGGGAAAAATCCCAAAATTTGTGGGTACACGCCCTGTACTTTTCCACACGCCGTGTACTTTGGTCATGCGGGATGAGTACACAGGGTGTGTAGGCTAGTCAGAAATGAAGGGTGTAAAAACTGACTACATGCCGTGTATAGGGTATTTACACATCATGTATGCAGTCGGTAGGTAAATAGTAAGGTTGTGGAGGCAGCCGCCAACGGAGCGACAGTACACTCCGTGTAATCACAAAAACACATCGTGTACTCATGTCGACGGATGAACAGTTCCGCGGTGGAAAGTATCCACCAGAGGAAGAGTTAAAAAACTAAAAAGTACTCATCGTGTAGTTTTTTCTCTTAAAATAGGCAGTAGCCTCCTCTATTCACAGTGGACGCTTAGAACATTGGAGAATCCTGTGAGAATGGCCAGAGCTTCGGAGATCTCCCGACCGTGCACCGAGAATCCATTTTCGCTTCCAATGATCATGTTGGGACTGTATGGGTAAGCTCTCCCTTCTCCTTGAGATGTTCTTACCAATTCTTCCTCTAAGGGAAGTTATTTACATTTGAATGGTAATTCTTTTATCCCAGATCTACGTCGTTCTTGGATGATTCGGGAGGCGTCGTTCACGTATACCAATCAAGGGTGATCGAGGTAGGTGGTTTGATGTTTATATCCAACTATGGTGTTTAAATTGTGTACCATTGTGCTACGAACCCACGTTTGGGGTGTTTTGTGGCTGAGGCATTGGCTGCTTTAAATACCTAGAATTGTATAGGTAATTTAATGTAATTATAAACTACTATTTGGGATCACTGCTTGGATCCAGGACCACCTCATGGGTGTGTTCCTCTATTTATCCGTTTTTCCAGGATACCCAAGGGCATGATATGATTATGATGTGAATTTAATTTCCTTGAGAGGAATTATACATAAATTTCTTATTTATGCTTTGGGCTCGGCCCGATTACTTACGCCTGAGGGCAGCGTTCTTTTTATCCTGAGGGAATTGTTTGTTTAGCTTGAGGGAAAGGTATTGTTTATCGTGAGGGAAATGTTCCATTTCACTTGAGGGAAACTCTTCTTATTCCTGAGGGCAGTGACTTCTGTGTCTGAGGTCAATATCTCGTATGCCTAAGGGAAATATTAGATTTCCTAAGGGAAATCTTGAGGGCGTAATTTAATTATATTAGCCAGAGGTCAAGGTTCTGATTGACCTGAGGGATTGGTTATGATGAGCACAGAATGTTATTAAAATTAATGGTTAAAATGGATATCAAAATGGAAGTGAAACTGGTAGTGATAGTTACTTTTGAGTACCTACTTGTTTACTGAATTTATTTCTGCACACTGTTGTTGCATATTTTTCACTGACAATTAGGCAAGGGTCTTTGGTGGGTGTCTACTAGGATTTTTTTCTCACACCATGTTTGGGTCATGTATTTGGACTAAACAGACTATATTTGTGCAGGTTTCAACAGGGGAAAGGGTCCCTATACAGGTACATGATTGTACTAGGGTAGTATGAGAGCATGGGGCCAAGCTTTGGCTTGCGATGCTGCGGCATTTTGTTTACTCTGGTTGTTTTGTCATGTTGTACCTTGTATTTTGAGTTGTATTGTATTTCAGTGTAACCTGTTTTTTATGATTTCATATAAATAGAGACGTGCTGCACCAATATATATATAACTGTTGGTTATCTTATAGCATCCTTGTCTTTTTATAACATAAAATTTCATTACGTTACACAAAACTGAGGATCTTTAAGGTTTAGTGTCTTGGAAACCAGGAACATAATACAAGAAAACAACATAAAGAATTCTTCTTAAACACTTGAAAGGCTTCTCCTTAAGTTCATCCTAGGTTCATTACTGCATCTCATAACCTGGGGACATACATCAAAAGAAAGGGTGAGCAGAAGGCCCCGTAAGGGAAACAAGAGAAACATTTTACATGTGAACTTGAGATACTTCAATAAGGTCATGAAAAGAACTTTAAGACATGAGAAAGAAATCATGAGATATATCATAATAGAAATAACATTTTTAGTAACTTGAATATTTTTCTGCAACATTTAATATTTACAATCATTTCGTTTCACCAAGGTCCATCCCCAAGGTGTCATTAAAAATTACCAAGGTTATTCACCAAGGTATCCGTCTAAAAAGTCATCTCTAGAGATTATGTCTTTACCCAATGAATTGGAGCGCTATCTGGGAGTACCCCTGAAATGTCTTTATTATCATGTGATCCACATATATCATCATCAATCATTTCATAAACAACCGATATAGCATAAAATAAATGGGTTTCATTTCATAATCATAACGTTTTAAAAACTACTTCAAAGACATGATCTTTATGTCACTTTAAACCCACGGAAAGGGAAAGCGGATTTCATGTATGTAAATCCCAGAATTTAAAATAGAAAATTTTGATATATATGTGAATAACCCTATTGAAATAAGAGCTTTGAGTATTCACTTAATAACATAAAATAATTTTGAGAAAAAGAGAGAGGCATTTTGAGACGAAAATTCTGCAGCATAACGGCTACATTACAGGGTTTTAGAAAATGTTGAAAAGAGAGGGGAAATGGGTCACCCACTCATAAATGATATATAGAAATAGTATAGGGATAGAATATAAATGATATGATTCATGGTAATGAAATTTGAAGGACATACCATTTGAAATGAAAAACATGGAAGTAAGACAGAAATAAGATTTCTCTTATAAAAATTCGGCAGCCTAACGGTGTCACTTAAACTTCAATAAATATGAATTGACAAGATCAAATAGGTTATCTCATCATATGATCATAAAAGATCAGTATTATAGATATAGAGATCATACCCCAACATAATAAAAAGTAACTTGAAATACTTGACATGAAAATAGAACTTGAAAAATGAGAAGGGTGAAAGAATCCCTTAAAAATTCGGCAGCCTAACAGCGTCACTTAAACTTTAATAAAACGAAATGATGAGAGTAATAGGGGATCTCTCATAATATAAAAATGAAAAGATAATTAAGAGGAATATAAAATAACATCCTCCCACATAAAAACATGGAGCATAAGAAGAATGACATAAAAGAGATTACTTGAAAAGAAAGAGAGAGGTCGGATCCCTTACCTTAAACGTAACTCTTAAAACTCAAAGGTTGGGACCTTGAGAGGATTGAGGGAACCTTGGGAGGACTATTTGGGAGGTAAGGAGACCCTAACTTCATTGAAAATTATTTTTGTGTCCAAATGATGAGATAATGGCTTGGTATTTATAGGGAAAGTGAGGGGACAAGACATTAATGGCCAAGGGACACCTCACAAATGCTTTTCTCAAAACCATGTGCTCTCCCATGATATTTCCCATGAAGTTAGGCCACATGGGGCCCCCAATACAATAATTCATCACCTTAGGTCGGCCAACCCTTAAAATATCTCATGACATCACCATGACACAGCTATGATGTCATTAAACATACCGAAACCCTAAAACTGCTTTTTTTACTATTCACTGAAAAATCATCTTTCTCAGAAAAAACCCAAAATTTCACCTTAATCAAATATCGACACTCTGATTAAAAATATGAACTCCATTTTATAAAAATAATTTTCTAAATATTTTTAATTTAATTTTTAAATAAAAACACTATTCACTAAAAATTCATTTTTTTTAGAAAAAACCCACAAAATTACCATAACATAATATCGGTGCTCTGAGTTAAAAAATAAAGCCCATTTTATAAAAATATTTTTCTAAATATTTTTAATTAAAAAACACTATTCACCCCAAAAAACTAATACTTGACTAATAATTTATGAAACCGTTATATGCCCATTTTATTGAATTACATTACTTAAACTAGGTGTCTAAATTATATTAAAACTTTCTTTGAGTGAAATTACTAATCCATTTTGTCACATTACTAATCCTAAGCGTAAAATCACTATTCATAATTTACTATTTATCAAAAATTAAGTTGATCTTATTAGACTCCAAATTCCTTACTGAACACTTTTGTAGAAGACCATTTTTGAAAATCATTACACATCATTAATTATTTAAGGTTTACATAAATATTTTAAAATATCCTTTTTTTCAAAATTCATCAATAAATACATCCTAAATTTATTCGAACATTGGAAATTTCACAAACATCACTAAAGAAAGAAATCTGAATTCATTCACCCCAAAGGATTACACAAAGAAGCTTGGGTCTCGTCACATAGCCCCTTATAACATCGGCATATGACCTAAGTGTATGGTGTGCTATGGTGAGAGAATCGGAGGGAGGCTCAGATAACATTGCCCTAGTAGTTATCTATACTAACTTGAACTTCTCCCGTAGGCGTTTCCGTTCAAGCATGACACGCTGGAGTTCGGATTGGGCTTGGTCCAAAGCGAATCCCAAAGATGCCACCTCCTTCCCAAGCTCTGATAAGTGGGCTTCAAAAGGTTCGAGTCTACTGGATGAAGCCATCGACTCCTCTTTCTGAATTAACCATTAACATCTCTATTAAATCATTAAGAGTAAGTTAATATACTACTTAAAAAGATTGGGTCGTTACATTCTTCCCCCCTTAAGAAATTTCATCCCCGAAATTTATACTTGAGGCCTAGTCAAAAAGGTGAGGGTACTTTTGCTTCATCGTTTCCTCAGGGTCCCAAGTCGCTTCTTCATATTTATGATTCCTCCACAACACTTTCACAAGGTGGGTAGTCTTGTTTCGTAGAACCTTGTCTCTACGGTCTAAGATCTCCACTGGCCACTCCTCATAAGAGAGGTCATGTTCCATTTGTACCACCTCTGGGTTCAGTACATGCGAAGGGTCGGGTATGTACTTCCTCAAGAGAGATACATGGAAGACATTGTGAACTTGAGCTAGGTTCGGTGGAAGTTCTAGACGATATGCCACTGCTCCTATGCGATCAAGGGTTTCATAGGGGCCAATGTACCTAGGGCTGAGCTTCCCTTTCTTCCCAAACCGCATGACTCTCTTCCATGGGGAAATTCAAAGGAAGACTTTGTCACCAACACCAAAATACAAGTCCCTTCGACGATTGTCAGCATAGCTCTTCTGCCGACTCTGAGCAGCCTTTATGTGATGTTGGATGGCATGAACCTGTTCTGTCATCTCTTTCACAAGATCAGGCCCAAGAATCATTCTCTCACTAGTTTCATCCCAATAAGTAGGAGTTCTACATCTCTTTCCATACAGAGCTTCATAGGGTGCCATCTGAATACTCGAATGGAAGCTATTGTTATAGGAGAACTCAACTAATGGGAGGTGTTGTTCCCATCCACCTTTAAATTCCATTGAGCATAATCTCAGCATGGCTTCGAGTGTCTTAATAGTCCTTTCAGATTGTCCATCATTTTGAGGATGATAGGCCGTACTAAAATTCAATTCAGTATTCAGAGCATGTTAAAGACTTCCCCAGAATTTTGATGTGAATCTTGGATCACGATCAGACACGATGGATAGTGGTACCCCTTGTAGCCTCACCACTTCCTTTACGTAAATCTTGGCAAGTTGATCCAGAGAGAAATCTTCCTGAATAGAGATAAAATGGGCGGTCTTGGTGAGACGGTCCACAATAACCCATATCGCATTGTTTCCTTTGGATGTTTTCAGGAGACCAGTTACAAAGTCCATAGTGATATTATCCAACTTCCATACTGTTATGGGTAGTGGTTGTAATACCCCCTTAGGAAGTTTTCATTATGCATTTACTTGTTGACACACTAGGCACCTTGTAGAGTAATCAGCAATCTCCCTCTTCATGTTATCCCACCAATAATGATCACGAAGGTCTCTATACATTTTAGTGCTTCCTGGATGTATAGAGAAAGTAGAGCTATGAGCTTAATCCATTAGTTCCTTCTTTATCTCCGGAATATATGGAACACATAGTCTTGTACGAAATTTCAATACACCTTCTTGATCAATATTGAAATTAGGGAACTTCCCATCTTTTACAGCCTCCAACTTCTCCTGCAGCAAAGGATCTTCTTTTTGAGCCTTCTTGATCTTCTCTAGTAATGAAGGTTGAGAAATCATTTGGGATAGGGTTGATGATGTCCCTTTCCTTATAATTACCATGTACAGTTTTACTAGATCTTTAATCAAGGGATCTCCTAGGATCCTCATTGTTGCCAGAACAACAGGGTCTTTCCTACTTAACACATCCGCGACTTTGTTTGCTCTTCCAGGGTGATAATGAATTGAACAATCATAGTCTTTAATAAGCTCCAACCATCTCCCTTGTCTCATGTTCAATTCTTTCTGTGTGAAAATATACTTTAGACTTTGGTGGTCAGTGTATATATCACATTTCTCCCCATAAAGATAGTGCCTCCATATCTTTAGAGCAAAAACAACTACCGCTAGCTCTAGATCATGCGTAGGATAATTCTTCTCATGAATCTTCAACTGTCGAGATGCATAAGCAATTACCTTGTCATTTTTCATGAGGACACACCCAAGACCTTTTAGATATGCATCGCTAAAAATAACGAATCCTTCTCCAATAGAGGGTAGTGTTAACACAGGTGAAATAAACAATCTCTTCTTCATCTCTTGGAAACTTTCCTCGCATTACTTTGTCCAGATGAACTTAACCCATTTTCAAGTAAACTTGGTTAGTGGATTAGAAAGCCGTGAAAAGTTTTTCACAAACCTCCTATAATATCCCTCTAAATCAAGGAAACTACAAATATTAGTTACTGTTGTGGGTTGATGCCACTCCTCCACAACCATTGTCTTTGCAGGGTCAACCAGGATTCCTTCATTGGTTACAATGTGCCCCAAGAAATCCACTTGTTGTAACCAAAACTCACACTTGCTGAACTTTCCAAAGAGCCTATACTTCCGCAGTGTTTTAAAAATAACCCTCAGATGATCTTCATGTTCCTCACGACTTTTTGAATATATCAAAATATCATCAATAAAAACTACCACAAAGTTATCAAGGTAGTCCTTAAAGACTCTATTCATAAAATCCATGAAAATAGAAGGAGCATTAGTCAAGACGAAGGGCATAATGGTAAACTCATAATGCCCATATCTTGATCAGAAGGCAGTCTTTGGAATATCTTCCTTCTTCACCCTCAGTTGATGATAACCAGATCGAAGGTCAATCTTAGAGAAGAATTGAGCCCCATGAAGTTGGTCAAATAAATCATCAATTCTTGGAAGAGGGTATCCTTTCTTCACTGTGATACCATTCAGTTCTCTATAATCAATGCATAGCCGCATTGATATATCCTTCTTCTTCACAAAGAGAACTGGTGCTCCAAAAGGAGACACACTCGGTCGGATAAACCCCTTCTCCAACAAGTCTTGGAGTTATTTCATTAACTCTTCTAGCTCCACATTTTCCATTCTATATGGGGTCTTTGATATCGGTTGTGATTCAGGTACGAGTTCAATGGAGAACTCTACCTCTCTTTCTGGGGGAGGTCCAGGTAACTCCTCAGGAAATACATCCAGGTATTCCTGAACAATTGGAACATCTTCTATCTATATTCTCCCTTTTCCTTCTTCATCATCACCGATTAACTCCATAAAGAAAGCTATAGGAGGTGCTTCTAGATAGGGATCAAATCGGGATATCTCTCATTGGAAGATAAATGTAGGTCGTTTATTCAAGACTACTGAGATTTCCTTACTTCTGCATTTGATCTTAGCATTATACTGTGAGATCCAGTCCATCCCTAGTATAACGTCGAATTCCAACATGGGAATGAATACTATATTTGCGATAAGCTTGTGCTCACTAAAGTAAACACTAGAGTCTCTAAACACTTTTGATGCATGGATAATCCCACTTGGAGTCTTGACTGACAACTCTACCTCAAGCAGTTCGGGGATTGATTCTATATTCTTTGCAAACTTGGAGGAAATAAAGGAATGCATAGAACCAGAATCAAACAAAGTAGTTTCTAGTTTTGAGAGGACAACAATAGTACCTGCTACCACGTCATTCGGAGCTTCAACTTCAGTTGTTGTGATATCAAAAGCACGAACTTGCTCCCCTGGTCTTTGCTGAGGTAGATGGTGATTCCCCTCCACTGCCCTTGGATTTGGATAGAGATTAGCATAGTGCCCAAGCTGTCCACACTTGAAGCAATGGACTTCGGGTAAGGCCAGCACCATATTTCCTCTATCGTTAGTGTTGGGGAGTTGAGGCTTCACCTCACTATGACAATTCTGAGAAATATGGCCTCATCTTCCACACTTTTAGCACTTGCCACTTTCGATCAAGCAGTTCCCCAGATGCTTATTCCCACATTTATTGCATGTGGTAAGTTGCATTTTCTTTTCACCTCTTCCCTGATCAAAAGTCTTCCCTAAATTGGTCTCCAACAATCTCTTCTTTTCATTTAGTTTATGATACCACTGTGTCTCACCAAACTCTAGCTCGACTTTCATTGGACTCCGCACGATCTCCTCGTAGGTATCGTAGTCCTGGTTGGCTAAATTCTTCCGCAGATGAGGTCTCAGTCCACCGAAAAATCTATCAACCTTCCCAATTGGATCCATGACAAAGCTAGAGGTATATCATGAAAGTCGCGTGAAGTTCATCTCATAGCTTCCGACAGATTCGTTCTCCTTCTGCTTCAGCTTGAGAAACTCTTTCTCCATTCTCGTTCTCATGGAACGAGGGAAATAATTATTAAAGAATATTCCCTGGAACTCTTCCAACTCCATAGCTTCTATCTCTCCTCTAGGCTTCATGTTTTTGACCAGTGACCACCACTGATCATCTTCTCCCTCTAGGCGGTAAATAGCAAGGGTGAATTTTTCTTGTTCTGAATAAAGGAGTAAAGAAAAGATCTTTTCAATGGAGCTTATCCATTGTTCCACAACAAATGGGTTAGTAGATCCATTGAATGATGGTGGTCGTTGACGCATGAAGGACTCAATAGAATTTTTTTCTCTTCGTGGTGAGATCGGCCTCTCAGCTTGATTCAAGTTATTACTCATAACAAGAGTCAGTTGGTTCATCATTCACATGAATTTTTCCATTCCGGCTTCCATCGGAGGGCCGTCAGCACATGGTGCATTTCGATCACCATCTACATGGTTCCTCTTATTGCCTTCCATTTTCTAAAAGAATAAAACTTTAGTGAGAAACTTATTTCATTTGTGAATCTTTTAACTAAGACTTCAATCTTAGACAATTACATTTCTTTATAATTCTTTCATAATTATTCACAAAAAGCTTGTGATTAACCAAACATATCCCCCAGGAGTGTTGTAACCAAGAGTGCATTAAGGCCCATTATCATGCACCAGTTCCTGTTCTAGTCTAGCTCAAAGTGGTGTTTTCGGGAGTTACCCCTATGTACATCTATTCCAGAGCAGCCTCTACCTGCTCGTATCCAGACATGGATGTATTTGTTTGATAAGCCACTTACTCAATACTTACTGAAATACCAGGATGTTTTCCTATATTTAAACTTTTCTATAGGGTTCTTCCTAAATTTTTTATATCCTAATTTCCAAAAATAACTAAACCATCCTCTGATACCAACTATAGCATCCCTGTCTTTTTATAACATAAACTTTCATTACATTACACAAAACTGAGGATCTTTAAGGTTTAGTGTCTTTGAAACCAGGAACATAATACAAGAAAACAACATAAAGCATTATTCTTAAACACTTGAAAGTATTCTCCTTAAGTTCATCCTAGGTTCATTACTGTATCTCATAACCTGGGGACATACATCAAAATAAAGGGTGAGCATAAGTCCCAGTAAAGGAAACAAGAGAAACATTTTACATGTGAACTTGAGATACTTCAATAAGGTCATGAAAAGAACTTTAAGGAATGAGAAAGAAATCATGAGATATATCATAATAGAAATAATATTTTTTGTAACTTGAATATTTTTCTGCAACATTTAATATTTACAATCATTTCGTTTCACCAAGGTCCATCCCCAAGGTGTAATTAAAAATTACCAAGGTTATTCACCAAGGTATCAGTCTAAAAAGTCATCTCTAGAGATTAAGTCTTTACCCAATGCATTGGAGTGCTATCTGGGCGCACCCTTGACATGTCTTTATTATCATGTGAGCCACATATATCATCATCAATAATTTCATAAACAACCCATATAGCATAAAATAAATAGGTTTCATTTCATAATCATAATGTTTTAAAAACTTCTTTAAAGACATGATCTTTATGTCACTCTAAACCCACGGAAAGGGAAAGCGGGTTTCATGTATGTAAATCAAAAAATTTAAAATAGAACATTTTGATATATATGTGAATACCCCTATCTAAATAAGAGCTTTGAGTATTAACTTAATAACATAAAATAATTTTGAGAAAAAGAGAGAGGCATTTTGAGATGAAAATTCTGCAGCATAACGGCTACATTACAGGGTTTTAGAAAACGTTGAAAAGAGAGGGGACATGGGTCCCACACTCATAAATGATCTATCAAAATATTATAAGGACAGAATATAAAGGATATGATTCATGGTAATGAAATTTGAAGGACATACCATTTGAAATGAAAAACATGGAAGTAAGACAGAAATAAGATTTCTCTTTTAAAAATTTGGCAGCCTAACGGCGTCACTTAAACTTCAATAAAAATGAATTGACCATATCAAATAGGGTCTCTCATCATATGATCATAAAAGATCAGTATGATAGATTTAGATATCATACCTCAACATAATAAAAAGTTACTTGAAAGACTTTACATGAAAATAGAACTTGAAAAATGAGAAGGGTGAAAGAATCCCTTAAAAATTCGACAGCCTAACGGCGTCACTTAAACTTTCATAAAACGAAATGATGAGAGTAATAGGGGATCTCTCATCATATAAACAAGAAAAGGGAAGTACGAGGAATATAAAATAACATCCTCCCACATAAGAACATGGAGCATAAAAGGAATGACAGAAAAGAGATTACTTGAAAAGAAAGAGAGAGGTCAGATCCCTTACCTTAAATGTAACTCTTAAAACTCAAAGGTTGGGACCTTGAGAGGATTTAGGGAACCTTGGGAGGACTCCTTGGGAGGTAAGGATACCATAACTTCGTTGAGAATTATTTTGGAGTCCAAAGGATGAGATAATGGCTTGGTATTTATAGGGAAAGTGAGGGGACAAGGCATTAATGGCCAAGGGACACCTCACAAGTGCTTTTCTCAAAATCATGTCCTCTCCCATGATATTTCCCATGAAGTTAGTCCACATGGGGCCCCCAATACAATAATTCATCACCTTAGGTTGGCCGAACATTAAAATATCTCATGACATCACCATGACACAGCTATGATGTCATTAGACATACCGAAACCCTAAAACTAATTTTTTTACTATTCACTGAAAATTCATCATTCTCAGAAAAAACCCAAAATTTCACCTTAATAAAATATCGACGATCTGATTACAAATATGAACTAAATTTTATAAAAATAATTTTCTAAATATTTTTAATTTAATTTTTAATAAAAACACTATTCACCGAAAATTCATTTTTTTAGAAAAAACCCCCAAAATTACCATAACATAATATTGGTGCTATGAGTTCAAAAATAAAGTCCATTTTATAAAAATATTTTTCTAAATATTTTTAATTTAATTTTTAATTAAAAAACACTATTCACCCCAAAAAAACTAATACTTGACTAATAATTTATGAAACCGTTATTTACCCATTTTATTGAATCACATTACTTAATATAGGTGTCTAAATTATATTAAAACTTTCTTTGAGTGAAATTACTAATCCATTTGGTCACATTACTAATCCTAAGCGTAAAACCACTATTCATAATTTACTATTCATCAAAAATTAAGTTGATCTTATTAGACTCCAAATTCCTTACTGAACACTTTTATAGAAGACCATTTTTGAAAATCATTACACATCATTAATTATTTAAGGTTTACATAAATATTTTAAAATAGCATTTTTTTCAAAATTCATCAATAAATACATCCTAAAATTATTCAGACATTGGAAATTTCACAAACATCACTAAAGGAAGAAATCTCAATTCATTCATCCCAAAGGATTACACAAAGAAGCTAGGGTCTCGTCACATAGCCCCTTATAACACCGACATATGACCTAAGTGTAAAGTGTGCTATGGTGAGAGAATCTGAGGGAGGCTCAGATAACATTTCCCTAGTAGTAATCTCTACTAACTTGAACTTCTTCTGTAGGCGTTTTCGTTTGAGCTTGACATGCTGGAGTTCGGCTTGGGCTTGGTCCAAAGAGAAGCCCAAAGATGCCCCCTACTTCCCAAGCTCTGATAAGTGGGCTTCATAAGGTTCGATTCTACTGGATGAAGCCATCGACTCCTCTTTCTGCATTAACCATTAACATCTCTATTAAATCATTAAGAGTAACTTAATTTACTACTCAAAAATATTGGGTCGTTACATATCTTATACTGCAGTTGTTCATTTTTAGTTCATATTGTTTACTGCTTCCACTGTTGTGTGTTATTTATCCTTTCTATTGCACTACAATTTTAAAATTGAGGGCATAGTTTCCCCACTATCAGGCCTAGGCCCTCACTTCTAGTCAGTAGCATCTGACATTTGGGGAAATGCACTTGAGGTCTTGTGACAAACCGGGTTCTGGGAACCCATTGAGTGGCACCCGGATCCAGGATGTTACAAAGTGGTATCAGAGGGATTCTTTTCTTTGACTAACTATTTGGAGCATTAGTCAGGGATATGAAAAACATGGTAGTTGGTAATAAGTTGTTCCCAGGAGTAGTTAATTCATGTACAGGGAAAATCTAGTCAACCTTGATTATTTCAATTTTTCTGATTTTTCACTTTTAGAGTTGTTTGATTTTCACCGTTGGGTGATGCAGTTGCGATTGTTTTGTTTATATGTTATACATGGGTTTTATTTAGTTGTAACCTGATGATATGAGGGTTTTCCATCCCATGCATTATTTAGTCACATGCTAGAAATCACACATCATGCATTTTTTCATGCCATGTAGGTGCATTAGAAATTGCATGTTGTTGTGGTAGTTGTTGTGATAGAAAAGCATGTTGTTTTGATAGATGATTAGATAATACCTGATATTTGATAGGGTATTATTGTGAAAGGTTGCTGATAGAATGAATTCCAAACTTTGGTTTTTGGGTAGTCTGGGCCCTCAATAACCATAATTTGGTGGATCATTAACATGTTTTCCTTGTTATAACATGTATAAGATGCCAAGCTTTGATTCACGGGGAGTATGGGCCCTCACGGATCAGAATTTGGAACTTAGGGGTTTGTTTCAGTTTTTTTCTGGGCTCTAGAGTAGTTTCTAAGGCATACTATCTGGAAAACCCAGCAGACACTTCGTGTAGTTCTATGGACACACGCCGTGTGTTCTTCTATTCAGGAAGAAATGAAAACTTTTTAAGTACACACCCTGTACCCTTAGTACACGGCGTGTAGTCTTTTCACGTGTCATAGAACGTGTGGGCAGGGACACGGGGTAGAAAATGGTTTGGGGGAACACGCCATATACTGGTTGTACACGTCGTGTAGTTTTGACCCAGAGTAAACCCGTGTAACTATTAAGACGGATGGAGGAAACCTTAAGACATACACGTTGTGTCTACCTTGAATACAAGGTGTAGTGTCAGCCATGTAGCCAGCCATGTAGTGAACAACATGGGTCAGTCTGGGGCTTCTTTGAACATGTTGTGTCTTGTTGAACACACCGTGTAGTAGGACCTGGGTATATAGGTCATGTCACGAACATCATGGGCCAGTAAAAACTTGTAGAGTACACACCGTGTACCTTTGAGACACGCAGTGTAGGTTTTTTTTTGTAGATCCGTGTGGCTTAAGCCGTGTTGAAGGACCCAGGCTGGGAAGGAGGATTCAAGTACACTCCGTGTAGTCCGAGGACACGCCATGTGTTTGGGGTGTTACATGACCAGTTTTAGCTGGATTACACGCCCGTGTGAATGGCTTATGAGAACACATCGTGTAGTTTTTATACACGCCGTGTAGTCAATTTTTTTAAATCTTGAATGCTTTCTTTCTCATGTTCCCTTCTTGGTCTCATTTTTTCTGTCTCTATTAATCTTGATCTAAAGAATGCATTTTACCTTGTAGTGTCATTCCACCAAGACGACCACTGGTTGTTCTCCAAGAGAGCGGCGATGATTATACTCCTAAGATGGTAGGCCATGGGCTACGAGTTGATCCTCTTGCAGCGCCATAGGTGGTGCCAGCCGTTATACTGGACGCAGGCACGAAGGCGCAATTCCATGAAGGATTCATGTGGTTTGTGAAGACCTTTCAGGGAGCACCGCAGGACGCCACATCTATGGAAGAGATGACACATATCTTCCAGCAATAACAGCCGCCTACATTTTCAGGGGATGGTAGACCACAGGCTGGGGAGTCATGGCTGGATTCAATGCAGATGATTTTCAAGTATCTTGAGAGGCCTCCAGGGTGGAGGGTCAATCTCACGACTTATATGATGTGTGATTCCTCCAAGAGGTGGTGGGATGTTACCACCCAGTATAAGAATCACCGCGACATGGTGTGGGAATATTTTTAGGCAGATTTCTATGACTTCTTCTTCACGGAGATGCTGAGGGCAGATCAAGCTCAAGAGTTCATGAATCTATAGCAGGGTTCCATGTTAGTGATGGATTATTCTTCTCGCTTCATTTATCTTCAGAGTTTTCCACTCATTATGGTGGGTGATGAGACGTTGAGGGCCACAAAATTTGAGGATGGTCTTCGATATGATATCTCAGCACTGGTGAATGTTTTCAGGTTGCTTACTGTGCAGGCTTTTGTGAACTAGGCACTGATTACTGAGCGGAACCTATGGGAATCTAGTGGTGTGGGCCAGGGCGGTTCAACACCAATTTATGGTACTATTTATATAGGTAAAATGTAGATACTGATTGACTTCTCTAATGGTGGAAGTACTAGCCAGAAGAATATTTCAGGTGGCCCGATTATTTGCCACCATTGCAGTAGAGAGGAGCAAAAGTGACTACAATGTCCTCGAGACCCAGTGGAGTGCCGAGATTGCAGCAAGATGGGTCTTCTACAACACATTTACAGGGTGTTTCTACCAGTGGCTAGTGAGAGGGGTTCTTTGCAGACTCCGTTTGTGGCAGCAGGACCAGCAACTTCTTACCAGTCGGAAAACTGGAATACGTCAGGGCGTTCAGGCAGAGATGGTGGTCATGGTCATGGTAGCCACACACCAGGATCTTAGAGGCAGTAGGGTGGGACTAATCAGGGTAGCCCGGCTGTGTCGTAGGGCCGTGGCACTGGACTGGCATATGCAGTGCAACAAACCCAACAGGAGCAGGATCCCAGACCTTCTACTGTCAGATGTACTATTTTAGTATCTTCTATTTTATTTTCAGAAATTTTCAATATGGGTGCTACACATAGCTTCATATCTGTAACTGTTGTGGAGAGCCTTGGGATATGTGTTTCTTCTTCTTCTGATGTCATGACACGAGACACTCTATTTGGAACTATAATGTCTGGTGTGCGTCAGTGTAGAGGGTTCCCCCTAGAGGTTGGTGGGTGTCACTTTCTCTGGGACCTCTATGTCTTGGAGATTACGAGCTATGATGCCATTATCAAGATGGATTGGTTGGTACCCTTCTGAGCCTTTGTAGATTTCTATAGTCACAGGGTGAGTTTTATGTCACCAGATGGCAGAGAGTTTCTACACAAGGGTGAATAGGATTTCCAGGCGAGCCGAGCTAGACCTGAGCATCGTGGGTGAGGTGGAGTGACAACCCAGATTGAGAGATTATATCTGGATGATCATGGGACTTGTCAGAAGGATTTCCCTCAAGTAGTTGATCTTTTTAGGGATGTCTTCCTGAATGCCTTTTCAGGTCTACCTTTGGAGAAAGTGGTGGATTTATCTATTGATCTTGTGCTAGGAGCAGCACCAGTGTCAATTCCTCCTTATAGGACATCTGCACCTGAGTTGTAGGAGCTCAAGAGACAGTTATAGGAGTTTTAGTCAAAGGGTTTCATCTGACCCAGTACTTTTCCTTGGGGTTCACCGATCCTTTTTTCGAAGAAGGCGGATAGTACACTCAGACTCTATGTGGATTATCAGAAGCAAAACCAACTGACGATTAAGAACTGATATCCCTTACCTTGGATTGATGATCTTATTGATCAACTTCATGGAGGATGAGTGTTCTCGAATATTGACTTGAGATCCGGATACAATCTGTTACGCGTTAGACAATCAGATATTCCTCTTACAACATTTCAGAGTAGGTATGGTCTATATGAGTACTTGGTTATGCCATTCGGACTCATGAACGCGCCAGAAATTTTCATGGATTGGATGAATTGTATGTTCCACCCTTATCTAGACTCTTTTGTGGTAGTTTTCGTGGATGACATCTTGGTATACTCTCACACTCGACACGACCATGCTACTCATCTTGAGATCGTATTGAGTACACTGAGAGAGCATAGTTGATATTCTAATCTCTCAAAGTTCCACTTTTGGATGGACCAGATACACTTTCTCGGTCATATTATCTTAGAGGCAGGAGTTGATGTAGACCCATAGAAAGTGAGATCAGTAGTTTCCTTGGAGAATCCTAAGAACATGTTTGATATACGGAGTTTCTTGGGGATGGCTGGTTACTACATACGTTTTATTTAGGACTTCTTCTGCTTAGCAGCTCCGTTAACGGGTTTGACTAAGAAGGGTGTGGAGTTTTTTTGGTCAGAAACCTGCGAGACAGCCTTTTAGGAGCTGAAGGGAAGGTTTCCATCAGCACCAATCCTAATTCTTCCAGAGAAAGGGAGGAGCTATACAGTCTACTGTGATGCATCAGGTATTGGGAAGGGAGTAGTGTTGATGTAGGGCAATCGAGTAGTTGCGTACAGGTCTCAGTAGTTGAGGACCCATGAGAGGAATTACACGACGCATGACCTTGAGGTGGCTATAGTTGTTCATGCATTATGCTATTGGAGACATTATCTCTTGGGAGAGAATTTTGTGGTTTTCACCGACCAAAAAATCATAAATATATTTTTACCTAGCGTGACTTGAACTTGAGACAGCGAAGGTGGGTTGAATACATTCAGTCCTTCGACTTTGAGCTTCCCTATAGACCTGGTAAGGGTAATGAAGTTGTTGATGCACTAGGTAGAAAGACTCAGACATAGGTAGTTCATGAGGCCAGTGGTGAGTGACAGCTTATGGATCTGTTCTCTGAGATGCATTTGGAGGTTCATGATAGTCTGGGTCTGACCTATCTTTCTTCCTTAGCTGTGACTTCTACCCTCTTGGATAGAGTGAGGATGAGACAACTATCAGATTCTGAAGGCCTAGTTCTACGGGAATCAGTGGCAATCAAGGACTCTCCTCCTGGTTGGGTGATAGGCGATGATGAGGTAATTCATTTCCATGGATGAGTGTGGGTTCCATGGGATATACGCGAAGATAGGATGTGGGAGTTTCATTATTCAACTTGGGAAGTTCATCCTAGAGTTACCAAGATGTAACGTGACTTGTGGAATCAGTACTAGTGGCCGGGTATGAAGAAAGAAGTAACTGGTTTTGTAATAAGATGTCCCACCTGTCAGCAGGTGAAGGCAGAGCATCAGAGGCCAGCTAAAATGTTATAGAAGTTAACCATTTTGGAATGGAAATGGGATGATGTCGCGATGTATTTCATGACCGGGTTGTCGAGGTCACCTCGAGGCAATGATTCCGTGTGGGTCATTGTGGATAGACTTACGAAGGTAGCTCACTTTTTGCCAATCAAGGAGATCTTTGATGTTGATGAGCTTGAGAAGCTGTATATCCTAGAGGTTGTACGTCTTCATGGGGTCCCTCATTTTATCATTTTAGATAGGAAAACCCATTTTACGTCTTGTTTCTGGCAGAGATTTCAGAGGGCACTGGGTACACAGGTGCTTCTGAGCGCAACTTACCACCCTCAGACCGATGTCCAGTCAGAGTTTATGATACAAGTGCTTGAGGACATGTTGCGTGCTTGCATCCTAGACTTTGGGGGCTATTGGGGGAAGCACATACCCCTGGTTGAGTTTTGATATAATAATATTTTTCAAGAAACTATTGATATGGCACCATAGGAGGCTTTATATGGTAGGCAATGCTAATCACCTTTGTGCGGGGTGGAGGCAGGTGAGGTAGCTTTACTGGGACCAAGTCTCGTGAAGGAGACTTCTGAGCAGGTCCAGTTGATAGAGAAGCGGATGGGTACTTTGTAGTCTCATCAGAAATATTATGCTGGTCGTCACAGATGACCCTTGGATTTCGTGATCGGGGATCAGGTGTTTTTGTGTGTTTCACTGGGGTTGGGACACAGGTGAATCGGGAGATAGGGTAAAGTTTCACTGAGGTATGTGGGGCCGTTTGAGATTCTGGAGAGATTCAGGTCAGTTTCCTATCATTTGTAGTTACCACAGAGGTACTAGGCCATGAATGATGTCTTCCATGTATCTCAGTTGCGTTGTTATCACTTAGACCCATCTCACGTCTTTCAGCCCGAGGAGGTTGAACTACAGGTCGATGCATCCTTTGAGGAGCATCCGATTCATATTGTTGATAGGAGCATGAAGGTTCCCTGAGGCTGGTCAGTTACTCTCGAACAGGTGCTATGGCAGCATGGCCAAGTGTAGGAAAAACCTGGGAGCAGGAGACCGACGTACATGCTCAGTAGCCAGAGTTGTTCTGAGCTTTATCTTCGCCACCCTTGGAAGGGAAATTCAAGGATTAATTACTTTAAGGGGGGAATTTTTTAAGAACCCAGTCCTTAGTCTTGAGGTACAAGTTTCTTATTTTCCTTTTTTCCTTAATTTTTTTTGATAAAATAATGAAAATGGGGAAAAATCCCAAATTTTGTGGGTACACGCCGTGTACTTTGGCCGTGTGGGACGAGTACACAGGACATGTAGGCTTTTCGGTAATGAAGGGTGTAAAAATAGACTACACACTGTGTATAGGGTATTTATATGACGTGTATGCAGTCGGTAGGTAAATAGTAAGGCAGTGGAGGCAGCTGCCAGTAGAGAGACAGTACACGCCGTGTAATCACAAAAACACGCCGTGTACTCATATCGACGGATGAACAGTGTTGTGGTGGAAATTAGCCACTAGAGGAACAGTTAAAAAATGAAAATTACACATCATGTACTTGAGAGTACATGCCATGTAGTTTGTATTTTTCCCAATTAAAATGGGCAGTAGCCTCCTCTGTTCATAGAGGAAGCTTAGAACGTCGGAGGAGCTCAGGAGGACGATTAGAGCTTTGGAGATCTCCCGACCATGAACCGGGAATCCATTTCCACTTCCGCCAATCATATTGGGACCGTACGGGTAAGATCTCCCTTATCCTTATGTTGTTCTTACCAATTCTTCCTCTAAGGGATGTTATTTATATTTGAACGAGAATTATTTTATCCCAGATCTACATCATTCTTGGAAGATTTAGGAGGCGTCGTTCACGTATACCGATCAAGGGTGATCGAGGTAGGTGGTCTTATGTTTATATCCAACTGTGGTGTTGAAATTGTGTATCGTTGTGCTACGCACCCACGTTTGGGGTGTCATGTGGCCGAGGACTTGGCTGCTTTAAATACATAGAATAGTATAGGTTGTTGAATGTAATTATAAACTGCTGTTTGGGATCACTGCTTGGATCTGGGACCACCCTATGGGTGCATTCCTCTGTTTAGTTGTTTGGATAAGATGACCGATGGTATTCCATGATTATGATGTGAATTAAATTTACTTGAGAGGAATTATACATAAACTGTTTGTTTATGCTTTGGGCTCAGCCCGGTTACTTGCGCCTGAGGGCAGTGTTCTTTTTAGCCTGAGGGCATTGTTTGGTTAGCCTGAGTGAAAGGTACTGCTTAGCCTGAGGGAAATGTTCTATTTCGCCTGGGGGAAACTCTTATTATACCTGAGGGAAGTGAATTCTATGCTTGAGGGAAATATCTCGTACGCCTGAGGGAAATATTCGATAGCCTGAGGGCAAGCATGAGGGCGCAGATTTATTAAATTAGCCTGAGGGCAAGGTTGTGATTAGCCTGAGGGCTTGGTTCTGATGAGAATAGAATGTTATTAAATTTAATGGTTAAAATTGATATCAAAATGGCAATGAAACTAGTCGTGATAGTTACTTTTGAGTACCTAATTGTTTACTGCATTTACTTTTGCACACTGTTGTTGCATATTTTTCACTGACAGTTCGGCACGAGCCATTGGTGGGTGCCTACTGGGATTTATTTTTCACACCCTGTTTGGGTCATGTCTTCGGCCCAAATAGACTATATTTTTTGCAGGTGTCGATAGGGTCAAGGGTCCCTATAAAGGTATATGATATTAGTAGGGGAGTAGGAGAGTATAGGAATGAGCTTTGTCTTGCGATTCTGATGCGTTTTTTTTACTCTGGTTGTTTTTTCTGGTTGTACCTTGTATTTTGAGTAATATTGAATTGAAGTGTAACCTGTTTTGGCTTCTTTCATAGAAATAGAGAAATTCTGCATCATTATATATATAACTGTTGGTTATCTTTTACTGCAGTTGTTCATTTTTAGTTTATATTGTTTACTGCTTCCACTGTTGTATGTTATTTATCCTTCCCACTACGCTACACTTTGACAATTGTGGGAATAGTTTCCCCACTATCAGACATGGGCCCTTGCTGCTAGTCAGCAGCCTCTGGCATTTGGGGAAATGCGCTTGAGGTCATGTGACCAATCAGCTTTGGGGAACCCGTTGAGTGGCACCCAGATCCAGGACGTTACACTGATCTTGTGCAAGAGATGATATAAAAAGTCCATGCCATCCAATAACACATTAAGGCTTCTCTGAGTTGGGAAATGATATTTTCCGACAACCATCTAAGGGACTTGGAGTTTGATGATGGTCACAAAGTCTTTCTTCAAATTTTACCTTGTAAGAGAGTCATGAGGTTTGGGAAGAAAGGCATGCTCGGATCTAGGTTCATTGGCCCCTATGAAATCCTTGATCATGTAGGAGTAGTGGCCTATCGGATTGCACTTCCTCTAAATCTAGCAAAAGTTCATGATGTCTTCCACATAACCCTCTTGAGGAAGTACATACCTAACCCTTCACATATACTAAATCTAGAGGTGTTACAACTATAACATGAACTCTCATATGAGGAACAACCGGTGGAGATATTGGATCGTAGAGACAAGGTCCTACACAACAGGACTACCCACATTGTTAAGGTGTTATGGAGGAACCATAAATGCGGAGACGGAACGTTGGAACCATAGGATTCTATGAGGAATAAGTACCCACACATTTTCTCTTCATAGGGTACGAGTTAAAATTTCAGGGATGAAGTTTCTTAAGGGGTGAAGAATGTAACGACCCAAACTTTTGAATAAATTTTTTTTATTAAAATTGTGTGTTATTTAATTTTATACTCCACATAACTATATCCTTTAATTAATTAAGTGAGTATAATTAAATGAAATCATTGGGTTTTGATTGTTATATGACTGTTGGTCAGTATGACCATTGGAAACTAAACTCTTTACATTACAATTATTGTTTATAAATACAAGTGATCTTGGTTAATATAGAAAGAAGAGTCGATGGCCTTATCTTGTAGACTCGGTTTGTACGAAGCCCATCTGTCAGAGCTTGGGAAGGAAGTAGCATCTCTGGGCTTTTCTCTGAACCAAGCCCAAGCTGAGCTTTAACATGTGAAGCTTGAACGGAATCACCTAAGGTAGATGTTCAAGATGAAAGAAATCACCCCTCAGGAAATGTTGTTCGAGCTGCCCCAAGATTCTGTCACCATAGAACACCTTACAATTAAGTCCTATACAAGTGTTATATGAGGCTATGTAACGAGTCCTTAGATACTTTTTGTAATCACTAGGTATAAATTTTTTTTTATTTCTTATTATGGAAAAATTTATGATTTTCAAATGTCTGGATAAATATAGGATGAATATTATTGATGAATTTGGTAAAAAGGATATTTCAAAATATTCATGTAAACATTAAATAATTAATAATGTGAAATGATTTTCAAAAAATGGTCTTCAACAGTTATGATCATTATGAAATTTAGAGTCTAATAATATCAACTATTTTTTAGTGAATAGTAATGTATGAATAGTAACATACCCTTATGGATAGTAATGAATAGTATTGAATATTAAATCTGCCAAAAAAATAGAAACTTCACCCATGAATGGCTAAATACAATTTAGACATCTTAAAAGTGAAAAAATGATCATAGTATAAGTTTTTTATTTTTGTAGGTCATAAATATTTTTTTTACAATTTTATAATTAATTTAATAATTTAAAATTAAAATATATTTTCATAAAATGTAATAATAAATTGTTACTTTATATTCTTATGGTTATATGATAATTTTATGGGGTCTTGATTACATTTTTAGGGTGCTACAAAATAAGGTATAGTTTTGGGGTTGTTTTTTTGAATAAATAATGAGTTTACATAAAAATTAAATTAAAAATAATTAAAAAATAATTTTCAAAAAATGGATTTCATTTTTAAATTCAGAGTAACTATATTAGGTTAGGGTGAATATTTGGGATTTTTCTGAAAGAGTTGAATTTTCGGTGAATAATAAAAATACATTTTTGAGTTTCGGGTGTTTAATGACATCATTGATGATGTAATCATGATGTAATCAATATAGTAGACTTTTGAATAGTAATATATTCTATGAGGTGTCCCAATTGGCCAATATCATAGGAAAATACCATGGTCAAGCCCATGGTTTTTCAAATACCACCGATGAGGTGTCACTTAGAATTTAATTAAATATTCCCTCATTTTCCTATAAATACCAAGCCGTTCCTTCATTCATTTAATTCCAAAATCCCCCTCAAGAAAGTTCAAGTATTTTCACCTCCA
This sequence comes from Viscum album, assembly GCA_963277665.1. Classification (NCBI taxonomy): domain Eukaryota; kingdom Viridiplantae; phylum Streptophyta; class Magnoliopsida; order Santalales; family Viscaceae; genus Viscum; species Viscum album. The sequence goes on from OY728131.1 coordinate 515,853,195, forward strand.
AAGGATTCCTCCCAAGGTTCCCTAAATCCCCCCAAGGTCGCAACCTTCAAGCATTCAAAGTTACTCTTCATGGTAAGGGAACCTTCCACCCACTTTTTTTAGTCATGATTTCTTTTAAGATATGTCTTACAGTTTCAATCTTCTTATGTGGGAGTACGTTCTTATATATTCTTATTACATTAAATTTAATGTCCAAATTTTTATAGACCCTTTATTTTCTCAAAAATTTATTTTCTGATCTTTTAAGTGACATCGTTAGGCTGCAGAAGTTTCATAAAAGAAATCACATATTCTCTTTTCATTCGAGTTTCATTTTCATATGGTATTTCCTTCAAATATACATACCATAATATTATTTATTTTTAATTGGTACCCATACTATTTAATTTGTTTGTTATGAGTGGGTGACTCTTCTCCCCTCTCTTTTCAACGGTTTCTGAAACCATGTGATATAGCCGTTATGATGCAGAATTTTCATCTAAAAATCTCTCTCTATTTTTTCTAAATAAATTCTCTTGTATTATTTATGTGAATACCCAAATATATTTTTTATTTCCAAGGTTATTAATCAATACATAAAATATAGCTATTTATTTCCAGAATTGGCATACACATAACCCTCACTCCCTTTCTATGGGTTATAAATGACATAACGTTCAAGATTTTAAGAACTTTTAAAATGTCACGATTTTGAAGTGAAACCAATTAATTTTACTATATATGGGTTATTTATGAAATGTTTGATTAGGATATATGTGGATCACATGAATATAATGACATATTAAGATTGCACCCTAATAGTGCTCTAATTCATTGGGTAAATAATTTAATCTCTAGAGATGACATGTTCCACGATACCTTGGTGAATAACCTTGGTAATATTTATGACACATTGGGGATAAACCTTGGTGATATGTTTATTAATATCTAAATTAAATTTTGTATCCAAAAATTCATGTTATGGTTCAATTTATTATCATTATTAAATGACACTACTTCCATTTCTCATGTCTTTATGTTTTTTATCAAGTTCTTATTGATTTCACAAGTAAACTGATTTCCTTGTTTTCTTTACTGGGCCTTCTGCTCTACCATTCCTCTGATGCATGTCTCTAGGTAATGAGATGCAATAATTGTACTTAGGAATAAATTATGATGAATACCTACAAGTGTATTATAATAATGTTTTATTTTTTCATTTATTTTGTTCTTGATTTCCAAGACACTAGAATTTAAAGGTCCTCTGTTTGTAAAATGTAATGAAAAGTTATGTAATAAAAGGAGGGATGCAATACTTCCTGTATCCAAAAATCACACTTTGATAATTTGGCATAAAAACAATGATCTCCTAAGATTTGTAACACTATTTCTAGGTGCACCTCATGGTTAGCCCATGTCTTTGAATAGACCAAAATGTCATCCACAAGCACCACAATAGAAGAATCCAGATATTGTTGAAATATCAGATTAATTAATTCCATGAGGATCGTTGGTTCATTCGTTATAACAAAAGGTATGACTACATATTCATAGTGTCCATATATACTTCTGAAAGCTGTCTTTGGAATATCCTCTTTCTGAACTCCCATTTGGTGATATCCTGATCACAAGTCAATATTGGAGAACCACTAAGCTCCCCTTAATTGATTGAACATATCATCAATGCATGGAAGTGGATATCTATTCTTTATCGTAACTTGGTTAATCTTACGATAATCGACACATCGCTGAAGAGTTCTATCTACCTTCTTCACAAACAAAACCGGTGCTGCCCATGGAGACGTACTTGGTCGAATGAAACCCTTGCTTTCCAGCTCCACTAACTACACTTTAAATTCCCTTAACACTATTGGATCCATCCTATAAGACGAAATGGAAATAGGACTGGTCCCTAGAAGGATATCAATTGTAAACTCCACTTCCCTTAGAGGTGGTAACCCTGAGAAGTTCTTAGGAAAGACATACGGAAATTGATCCACAACAACAGGAAAAATATTTTCCTTGATATTTTCCATTGACATCAAAGTCAACGCTACCAATTGGTAAGATATTGTTCCCACCCGTGGTGCCAAAAAGCTCCTTTCACCCTTCTTTACAATCCTATATCCTCTAAAGATATTCTTGATGAAGTCCTCATTTATGAAACTAATTATTCTCCTATAATAGTTGATTTGATCCTTGAACATTGTCAGCCAATCCATACCCATGATTACATCATAGACATCGATATCTAATATAGTGAAGTCCCATTTTAGATCAACTCCATCAACAATTATAGCGCAATCTCTAAACACAAAGGCTTGACATTCTCCTTCACCGAGAAGAGTTTTCAGTTTCAAAAAAGAAGGAATCATTTCCAGTTTTAAACATAGAAAGTCAATAGCATGAGAACCAATGAAGGAATGTGATGCACCAATATCAAAAAACATTTGCACAAAGGTATAATTAAAAAGAATCATACCTATCAATGTAGATGGTCCAAACTGATCATCGACAATCATCTGATCACCTCCATACAATTTCTTCTTAGTTACAATGTTATCCTTGTTTACTTGATGTGGTTTCCCTGGTTGAGAAGTCATTGTATTTTTCGAATCACCACATATAGCTCTGCTCTATTGACAAGACCGATTCTGTTGTCCTCGTCACGTTGAAGCATATGATGCTTGCGATGCCTGAGAAGTTTCTCGAGCACCTAACCTTGGAGAATTGTGATAATAATGCTGAATATGTCCCATCTTGTTGCAATTATGACATGTTGTAGGTTGTGATGTACAATATCGCTTTATGTGGTAAAGAAAAACACATTGAAAACAACCTGATTTTCTCTGGGGTCATGGAGGAAGGTATACTGATCCATCCATATGGTTCTAATTTCTACTTGCACCCTGGAAGTAGGTGTCCCTTTTCCTCTTGTTACCAGCGGTTGAGTTCCAATATTTTTTTATAGGTATCATCATGCCTCCTCCCATAGATCTTGAGATATCATGTTCAGCTACAGTCTCTCGGTTCACCATCTCTGTATAATCTGTAATACAAAGTACATCAATATTTGATTGAATCTCCTACCGTAGCCCTAATTCTAATATGTGTGCCTTCAAATAGGAACTTTCCACAACTTCTGGTGAAAATAACACTATGTTTAGGAACATAGCTGCATACTCTGTGACAGAGAGACTCTATTTTTTCAGGCTGAAGAATTCCATCATTTTCTGGATCATGAATGTGTGAGGATAGAATTTTCTATTGAACAATTCCTCAAAATCCTCCCATGTAAGGCCTTCATCCAATTTAGCTTGCACTGCTAAATCCCACCGCTGTCATGCAAGATCCTCAAGCATATACATCACCAGCTTGAACATGATCTCTGATGGTGTGCTGATTAAATCGAAGATACAATTCCTCCTACTTAGCCACACCTCCTTTTTTTTAGTTTCAGCATCACCCTAGAAATTTAGTGGATTCTTCTTTATGAAATGGATGGTATGATCCACATTCTTTGGTTCATTCCTCTGATTCCTCATATCCACAACTTGAGAATATTGTACAATAATCTAAACCAGCTCTTGGTTCACCCGTGATTCAAGTGCAACCGCATTCTATGAAACTTCTTTAAGTTGGTTTCAACAACGCCTACCAGGTGCTATTTTCTAAACTTATAAAAAACTCCATCAATCTCACTCTCTAGAAACTGATGGATTAGCATTTCAAATCATATCACATCAAATATCACAACATTGTTTTCAAAATGAACTTTTTCTATGTTCAACCATTTTTTAAAACATTCAACATGCTTTTTGAAAATCAAACCATTTTCAAAATACACCAAATATCCTATTTTTAAAATCATTAATTTGAAAACAATTTTTGCATTTTTCAAAAACTCACACCTTACAAAAAATCAAAAATCATTCCTCACAATGAGATGTGAAATCATAGTGGAAATTAATTCCTCTAAAATTCATGTCATTCTCATCTCATTGGATAAACCCATGACAATGAGATTTCCAACATTCTAGAAGTGTATTCAAAACACTTATGTACCCAACACCCCAGTAACTTGAAGTTCAGCATAAACGGGTTAGCTACGTCCTTTTATTCTATACATTTAAAGTTTCGAAAATCATACTCATGTATAATATTCCAACCCAAGGAATAGATGAAAAGTAATTCCAACTCCAAGACCAAGAACACGGATGACCATTTGTACCACCAAGGAATGACCAGACTGATACCATTGGTAATGACCCACCAATTCTCATTGGCTTGAGAGTAAAACGAGTCATTACTAGGCCCTAATCGACATCCCCAAGATGCCAAAGGCTGGAAATAAATGCCAAAGGGTTTAAAATACCATTGGGGATGATTTACCCTTTAATAAATAAACCAATAAACTAACCAACCATAACTAAAAATTCACTATATGATGAATGAACAAATTAAAGAAAACTCAACAACTTCATGTATCTCAAAACCACATCAAAGTATGTAACAACGGAATAATAACCAAGTATCAAAGTACAGAGTGGATAAATGACACAAGAATCTCATAATACCACAAGACTCCATGCTCCACAATCTCCAGGATCCACAATATCCAAGCTCCACAATCTCTGAACATCCCAATCATCATGAGGTAGTGCTAAAAACATGGGAAACATTACCTTTTCCCCTATCCTAGAAGATATAATATTCAAAACCACCAAAGTGACAAAGTTAGGGTGAGTATAAAACTTAGTATTTTTTCCCAATAACTTCCCTACTCACACCACTATGATTGAAAATTATCCTCATTTATAAAAAATAGTTTATATAAAAAAATTTACCAAAACAGTTTATAATCAAATATAAACAAGTTCCAAAAACCATTTACAACCAAGTGGAAAAAAGACAAATGAAACCAAATTCCAGAAAGTTATTTCTCTAGAAAAAAACTAATCAAATATTTGAAACCCATTTTTCTTATCATTTGGCATACCCATTTCTATATTTCACAACACACCCACACATGCATACTTCATTTAGCAATTCCATACTCTTGAGCGGTCTCTCGTCCAATTAATTTGTGTCCCAATGACACAAGCCCCCAATCTAGGGTCACTTCCCTAGTACCCCAATGGTACTTGTCCCTTATTAAGGGCCCATTAAGCATGAACTCACACCAACACCATTTTTTTTCCAAATCTTTACATTTATTTAATAAACCACTTCAAACCATTTAAATAAAACTGTAATTTTATTGAAAACCAAAGGGAAAACTAATTTCAAAAAAACATTAATTTAAATAAAACATCCCATTTTATTGAAAAAATCAAATCAAATCCATGTTACACCATTTCATAAAATCCCCATTTTCAAATCCATCTTTTAAAACCAAGAACAAAAGCACTTTACTCAAACACCCAATTTTCCAGATTTCACAGCCATCACTCAAAAAGGTTTCCAAAAAGTGTTCAAAAACCAAATCACCATAAATTAAACCCCAAAAATTCAATTTTAAATCATTCCAATCAGTTCTACTAAGTATATTTGAGAAATAAGCTTCATACCTTGAAGGTTTTGACAAAAACCACAACGAACGAAGAACACTCAAGAAAACAGTGTTGATTCTTCAAGAACCTGCCTTAGATATATTCTACTAGAAATAACAAGACCAAATATCATCATATTTGGGATCCAAATACTTAGATCTACCCATAACAGGCATAGATCTAAGAAATATAGAGAATAGAAGAAGTAGATCTAAGAAACTGAACAAGAACAAAGATTAACGATCACATACCTCTGGAATCCAACTTAGATTCACCAAGGGAAGCCTTCGGATCACCTTCAGAATGATGGGAGAACCCTCTTTGGGATTATGAAAAGAAAATATCTGAGTTAAGGCCGCTTATGAGAAAAAATTACCCACTTAGAGGAAAAAACGTGTGAGGTACACTTTTTTAGGATCTCACTTAAGTGCCCGCACAGTTAGACAAACCGTGTGTTAACCATGCCTTAGACACTGCCTTGACAAACCCTCACATGACCTCCTAGAACATTATTCCGAAGCGTTCTCCAACCATGTGGGAGTTACTACTTCAAAAAGACAAACTATGCATGTTTTGACCACACGGTTAGACAAACCGTGCACCGCCCATGCCACTTCCCCTTTACCTCAAAACTTCATTCAAAGATCTCTGAAATCTCTCCTTCATCGCCCTTAACATTAAAACCATTAAAATAATAAATTAAGGGTTACATACCAGAAAATGAGGGTACTACAGTTCTCGTTATCATCAATTGAGGGTGAATAAAGAAGATATTATAAAGGCTACCTTCTAAAAAATATTTGAGCATTCTGAGTTTGTTTTTATGCCCTTTGGCTTAACTAATTCTACTGATATGTTTATGGATTAAATGAATATAGTCCATAAGGACTACTTTGAAATTTTTTTTGTAGTTTTTATTGAGGAAACTTTGATATAATTCAAAATTCATGTGGAGCATAAAGATCATCTAAGGGTTGTCTTGGGACCTCTGAGGAAGAATTATATTTTTTTAAAGTTTAGTAAATGTGATTCTCAGTTAGAGTATGTATCTTTCTTGGGGAACATTATAACCAGTGAAAGAATCTTAGTTGACCCTATGAATATAAAGGCTATAGAGGAGTGGAATCATCATAAAAAAGTAATTAAGATTCTTAGTTTCCATAGTTTAGTAGGATATTATTGGAGGTTTACGAAAAACATTTTACAACTTTCGAATCCACTAACCAAGCTAAAATGAAAAGGGTATAAGTTTATCTAAACAACAGAGTGAGGAAAAAGCTTCCAAGAACTGAAGATGATATTGGTTACTGAACCTGTGTTAACTCTACCATATATTAAATAAGGATTTATTAGTTATAGTGATTCATCTATGGAAGGTCTTGGGATCACCATCATATAAAATGACAAGGTGATTACATATTCATATCAATAGTTAAAGCCTCATGAGAGAAAATATCCTACGCATGACCTGGATCTAGTTATGGTTATTTTCTCTATAAAAATATAGAGGCACTATATTTATTGGGAGAAATGTGATATATAAATAGAACACCAAAGCGTGAAGTGAATTTTCACACAAAATAAATTGAACATGAGACAAGGGAGATGGTTTAAACTTCTTAAATACCATGAATGTTCAATTCATTATCACCCGAGAAAGTAAAACAAATTCTTTATTGCATTAAATATGAAATACCCTTTTGTGTTGGAAATGATGAGGATTCAAGTAGATCATTTGATCAAGGACCTAGTAAAATTGGACATGGGAATCATAAGGGAAGGGTGATCATTAACCCTATTCCAAATTATTTCTCAAAAATTATTACTAGAAAATATTAGGAAATATCAAAGAGAATATCCTTTTTTACAAAGTAATATAGAGGCTCTAAAAAATTATAAGTTTCCTAAGTTCAATATTGATCGAGAAGGTGTATGAAGAATTCATACAAGGCTATCTGTCCCATCTGTTCCAGAGATAAAGAAGGATTTTATGGATAAAGATCATAGATCTACCTTATATATACATCTTGGAATCGCAAAAAGTTAGAGGGACCTTCATTATAATTATTGGGGGGATGATATGAAAAGGGATATTATTGACTACACTACAAGTTTCATGGTATGTCAGCAAATAAAGGAGATGCGACGAATTTCTAAAGGTGTATTGCAACTACTACCCATACCAACATGGAAGTGGGAAAATATCACTATAGACTTCATCACTAGTCACCCAAGAACATCCATAGAAAACAATGCAATATGGGTTATAGTGGATCAACTCAGTGATAATTTTTATTCCATTACTATTCGAGAAGATTTCTCTCTTGAAAAAATTTACAACATATATGTAAAGAAAGTGGGGTGGTTTCATGGGGTGACACTTTCTATCATTTATGATCTTGATCTGGGAATAACATCTAAATTTTTGAGAAGTATTGAACATGTATTTAATTGAATTTCAGTATAGCCTATCACCCCCAAACTGATGGCCAATCTAAAAGTACTATTCAAACTCTAAGAGAAATGTTCATAACAAGCTCAATGTAATTTAATGGTGGATGGGATTAGAACCTCGCATTAGTTCAGTTATAATACAACAACAGCTTCCACCCATGTATTCAAATGGAACCATATGAAGCTCTATATAGAGTGAAATGTAGAACTCTTACTTTTTGGGATAAAGTGGATGATAGAAAATTTCTTAGGACCGATCCTGTATAAGAGAGGATATAAAAGGTTCATTCCATCAAGCAAAATATAAAGGATTATCAAAGTCGTAGGAATGTCAATACTAAAAATATTCTAAGGGGAATGGAGTTTTATATTACTAAAAAAGTTTTCTTTTGGATATCACCTGGGAAAAGAGTCATGATATTTGGAATGAAAGGGAAGCATAGCCCTAGGTACGTTGGACCCTATGAAATAATTGATCTCATAAAATTAGTGGCCTATCAGCTAGAACATCCACCTATTCTATCTCAATTTTATGGTGAAGTAAACATATCTATATTTATTAAATACATAACTGATCCCACACAAATATTGAATCTGGAGGTGGTATAATTGGAAATAGACCTCTCTTATAAGGAGTATCCGGTGAAGATCTTGGATTGTAGATACGAGGTTCTACTCCACAAATCTACCCACATAGTCAAAGTGGTTTAGAGGAACCTTAAATATAATGAAGTGATGTGGGAACTAGAGGATACAATGAGACAGAAGTACCCTCAACTTTTCTCAACTGAGTTAATGAGTTGAAATTTCAGGGATGAAATTTATTAAGTGGGGAAGAATGTAATGAACAAGACTTTTTGAATGTTTTTTTTGAAAATTTCTGGTTTATTATTTTGTACACAATAAATCCATATATATTTAATAATTAAGTGATTATAAAAGGAAATGTGACTATTAAGAGAGGACCATTATATAACTTTTAGTCAATATGACCATTGGAAAATATACCTTAGTTGATAATTATACCATTATAATTAGTGTTTAAAAATAGTAATGATATAATATAATTAATACATAAATAATAATCGGCCACCTTAACTAGTAGAGTAGTTGATTGAAGCCCATTTATTAGAACTTGGGAGGGATGTATCATCAATGGGGTTCACCCTAGACAAAACCCAAACCGAGCATCAATAAGGAAAGCATGAATGAAACCTTTTATGGGATAAGTTTATGTTAGTGGATATTACCACTCGTTTGATGTTAGCCAAGGAACCCCATAAAACTACCATCATCACACACCGTTCCCTTAGGGTGTATGTGAGTGTAATAAGGGGTTACATGTCCAGACCTCATTGCAAATTCCTTTGAATAAATAAAATGTTCATTTCATCAATACATCTTAATAATATTTTTTTCTTAATAAAATATTTGTTTAATTGAGATGGATTTGATGATTTTATTTGTGAATACAAATAAAACAAAATTGTTTTTTTTTCAAGAAAATATATTCAATTTTTATATAAAATAAATGTATTCTAAATTTTATTTGTTTAAATTAAAGAATATTTTAAAATATTTTTACTTAAATAAAAAATTATTAAATATTTTTATAAAGTCCTAGGAAATTCTTTATAAATATCAGAAATGTGATTATTCCTTAAAAACTGTTATTTTATTAAATAAAGGTTTTTTATTTTAAAAAATAAAAAATAGCATATTTAAATAATTTTTAAGATAAAATAAACATCATTTTTGAAATAAAAACATCAAAATTAATTTTGAGTGAATTTATGTGAATTTTCTAAAATACTTTATTTTTTCATGAATAGTAAAAAATAGTTTTAGTGTTTTGATATATTTTTTGACATCATAATACTATAATAATTTACTAAAAACAATCCATAAAAATATATTTTATTTTATTGGTATTAATTATTTTAATATATATTATTCAATTATTAAAACTATAGGTTAATTTCCAAATTTTTAAAATAAAAAATAGATTTTTAAAACATTACTTTGTGAAATATTTAATTTCCCATGCCAAATTAAGTATTTAACAATTAATTTATGTTTAGTGGATTAAAATAACATAAAATTTGACCCATGTTTCCAATACCATGAGTGAAAACCATGGTTAAGAGATTTTTTTTAATTTTTCCGCAACCTAGTTTTCCAAGACCTATATTCGAAAATTATTAAATAATTCCTCCAATTCTCCCATAAATACCCACTCATTTATCCATTTCCATTCACTCAAAATCTTTCCTCCATTATTTTCTAGTGTTTTTTCATCCCCGATATTCCCCCTAGATGTCCTTAATATCGCAAGGTTTCATCCTCAATTTTTAGGAACAAATATTCATGGTAAGAGAAATCTTCACTTCTCTTTTCCATTCAAGAGTCCTTTTGTGGTATGTTTTCCATTTCGAATAAAATTTCTATTTGTACATTTTCTATTATCCCACTAGTTTATTAATTTTCTTCTATGAATTGTATACCCTTTTCCACTCTCATTTTATAATTTTCTAAAACCATATTTTATACCCATCATGCTGCCAAATTTTCTTCTCAGATTTTTTTCTTTTACATGAGTAATTATTTTTTCAAATTGATTTTAATACTCAAACCTAGTTTATTTTTATTAGTTACTCAAAAATATTTTAGAATGTATTTTTAATTCAACGATTTAAATATATGAAACTCACATATGCATTCATGGGTTTAAATTGACATAATGGTAATGTCTTTAAGCAATTTTGTATTCCATGATTTTTTATAAGTAAATCATTATTTATTCTCTATGGGTTATTAATTAATTAATTTATTATGATCTATGAGGATCATGTTAAATTAATAAATATGAGGGGTTTTCCTTCATAGAGCTTAAATTCATTGGGTTAATAATTTAATCTCTATAGATGACATATTGTATGATGCCTTGGTGAATAACATTGGTAATTTTTATTTATGATTACATGGTGATAAACCTTAGTGATATGATTATGAATGTCTCATTTAAAGGTTGTTTATACATTTTTCTTTTATTATTCATGTTATTTTTATTAGGAAATCCCTCTTTCTCGTGAATTATATTCCTACTAATATGTCTTAATATCACTTTATAAATTTATCTCTTGTTTATTCCCTTATTGGGATTCATTATCACCCCTTTCCTTCGATGTATGAACCTAGGCTATGAGATGAAATAAGTATAACTCAGGGTGAACACATGAATATTTATTTCAAGTGAATTTATAATATTTTTTATATTTTCATTTTTCTGTACCGTATTTCCAAGAAAAAAAAAACTTGAAAAGATCCTCTGTTTTGTGTCATATAATTTAAAGTTATGTAATAAAAAGGCAGGATTCAATATTCAATGAATAAAATAAAGAAAAATTTAATCAATAGTTTTCTAAAAAAACACCAATAAATTCTTTCTAAACTAACATGAAATCCATCCATTTGATTTATTTGAATCTAAAGCTAGTGTATTTTTCAAGAAATAGGGAATGAAATAGTAAATGTTTATGAAAAGATTAAAATATTATATTGGAATATTAGAAGATAGAAGTAAGACTAAAAATTAAAGCATCTATATCAATTAATCATAGCTATTTTGTGTAGATCTAATGTTCTCCAACAAAGATCTCTGATTTCATGTGATTCTTCCCTAGTGTAACATCCTCTATCAATATTATCCCTCCTCCAGTTCTCTCTAAATAATGAATAATTATGGGACAACAGAGGTCAAGTTTCATGAACATAAATTAATTTTAAAATAAAATAAAATATTATTAATTCTAATAATGAATTTCCACTACTTCATGATGACTTATCATCGCCCAAAAATTATTTATCATCTATCTTAGGATAACCAGTTCATTCTAGAATCAATAGATAGATCTACTTTCCAATCCAACATCTAAGTAATTTTGAATTTAATATTCTCTGTATTTAATAAAAAATAATTTTTTAATAAAAACATATGTGGTGATAAATCAAGACACTAAATTACTTTATTAAAATTCAAATGAGTGTTAATAAACCCATCAACATTGAATAAGACATTAGTTTCTAATCACAATATAAAAAATTACTAAGTGAATACTCATTATATTGTATAATCCCGACCTTAAAACTCTTCATCCTCAAAAAGAAATAAACCAAGTTTATCTTGATAAAAACATTCATCAATATTTTATCCTATAATAATAAACCAGACAAACAATTACTAACCAATTACTAGGGTAATTGGTAACAAGGAAATAAATCATAATATCTAAAATCCTAAAAGAACACATAAATACATTTTCCCACACTAGGATAAATAGCTCAAGGGTTCCCTAAAAGAAAAATTTTAGTCATCTGAATAAAATTTGGCATCACATTTTCAAGAACCATGCCCACAAAAGAACACCTCCAACATAAGGTTTAACTACATCGGTATCCTCAAAAAACCCACTAAATGAAACCACTTACACAACTGGTCAACCATAGATATCATGATTATTATGTTATAATTATTCAAAATATTGAGTCCCACGAAGAATTTTTTCATACCTTTCCAAAATTTACCATACACTCACAAAAAGAGTGTTAAGATCCATCCATTTAAAGAAAGTCTTATTATTTCTCACTAAAACATATATGATCACAAATAATATACTCATAAATATCTTTTCATGAGTAAAAAAATAACTCAAGGATCATTGATACTCGACATGTAGCCACACAATATCAAAAACACCAAGGATCATAGGATAACCAACAATACCACTAACATTTTACTCCCAATAACCAAGAAAACCATCAAATGAAATTACATAATATCTTAATCAGAGTTCATTAATATCTTGGTATACATTTTAAGTATCACCTAAAACTTTTATACTCCTATGAAACCCTAATACAAGGGAATCCAATGGGTATTCCCAAGGCCCTCTAATGGGTAACCCAAGAAGGAAATAAGGGTAATTCACAACTTGTAATGAAATCACTAATTGGGGGCCCAAACCAAACTGCAGAATAACCCCAAATAATTTTAGTGTTATCCAACCCCATCTCATATCTGTGAAACATTTCCAAACTACAATAAAAATCATTATCAAAATATTATTGTTTAATCTTCTTGGCCATCACTAGAATCTACTAATAACCACACTAGGCCATGATGCATAGAAATTACACAACACATGAAAAATATTTCTTTTTAGTAACCTATATCTATCTTCCCACTAGTAAAAGTGATTATATCACATATACTAATTCCCATTAAAGAAAAACCATTGATCACATCTCTTCTCCATTATCATCACACTAACACTTAAAGAGCACAATATCATTACTACATCATCTATTCTGACTTCCCATGTAATTTATCCATCATTAACCTTAGGTCCATCAATATTTATCAATGACGAGAGAGATTTCTAGTCAACTTATAATTTCTTAGAAAAGAAAGATATTATCAATGGTGGTTTCTAATTTTTACCATGGTTTATAACTATGGAACACAATGATTAACAGTTCATCTAGACTCATGACACAATATATGAAGTGGGAAGTCCTATCTCTATATAATAAAACACAAAAAGATATATCCAAACACTAGTATGTCACATGATAAAAGTAGAATGACACTGATGATTCTATTGAGAGACATAACAACATGATTTTTTCAATCCTCGCATGAATATCCAATAGTATCCACCTATATAAGAATCATCATGGTGAAATCTTAATTGGAGTACCATCACCTAGAAACTAAGAATAATTCTTGACTTACTTCCCTTTATATAATTGTACATATCTATTTGTCTATGAGGAATTCTTATTATGGAAATATTCCCTCACAGGTGTGTTCATCTCCATTAGAGCTCCCAAATCCCACTATACTTACACTGTACTTCCCTAATCACAAACACCCACTAGTGGTACTCTAATCAGTTATAACTAAATGATATAATCCCTCAAGTTTATGCTTAAATCAATAGAGTCTCATCTACATCACAAGAAAGAATTCAAAATTTCAATGAAATCATAAAACAAAAGAGGTAAATTTAGAAAGAATAAAATTATTTCTCTATTAATCCACAATGAATTAGTTCAACCACATAGCAAGACTACTATCTGAGCCTAATTAGGTTCTCTAAAATCCAATATTCAAAGTTATTCCATAGTTTATCATCTACCATCGCTAGCTTATCTCATAATTATAACCACTAATGCACAACACAACATCTGAATCATAGAATTATATCCCTATTGTTTCTCAAACAATATATCTACATCAAACTCATAGGAAATAATGAGGATGTTAATAACTCTAGATTGGACCACATATAAAATCCACATAAGTAACATAATCAAACATAAAAACTTTAAATCATGTCATGGGTCTACAGGATGCATGACCCGCTTCATTCCAAGTTCATATATCAAGTTATCATATATGTTTCATCAGTAAAATTCATTAATAAGAATATAAATGTCATCATATACTTAAAAATTTCATATACAATGGTTATGTGTACTAGTGATCCTTAGTAAGACTTAGTCTAAAATATCCCAACAAATCCCTAGGTGTGACCAGATTAAAACTCTTTCCTATAACCCTGATAAATATATTTCATGTTTCGGGTCACCAGTAAGTAAACTAACTATGTTCGCCCCAACTAGTAAAGGGGATTGAAACTAGAACTGAGGTGTCTACACAATCATTGGATAAATTACCCCAAATCAACCTATCACTCGCTACTATATTACCACATACACAATAATAGACATGAAATGTAAATATTAATGATATAATATATCCATATATCACAAAAAAATTTATGATATAGTGTGAAATGATACATATAAATAACCTAGTATATCATCACATTGTAAAGAGATTCCATCACAGTTACTGACAATACAAGAGTGGCCATCATCATGATCATCTACATTCCATTGTAAACCCATATATTTCATCCATCTATTAAGTCCATAGTCATCTATAATCCACATCTAATAATCTTCATAGACACAAGGTGAAAAATATGAAATTTTTCATGTTGGATTGAGTATAACAACACCTAGTATGGTCATCTCAATCAATGATATGATCCCATATACATCTAGTTTTTACATGAATCAATAGGAAGTAAAGTTTATACAATTTGACGCTACATGGTGTTGTGACCAAACATATAAATAATCAATCATGACTAGTCTAGGCATTTCGCACATTCATCATGCTCACTAAATAACAAATTTTATAAACAATGAAATAGAAATAAAATCTCACAATCCATTATAGATTTCTTTACAGTTAATTAAACCTAGATGCATTGATTAAGATATGTTGGAGGATTTATACATCTTCACCTATCTTGGATGCACTAGAGTGAATAAAAATATCCATTTATGTTTAATGTGTCGAAATAAATACACATCTACAAGTGGAGTAAATGCACATATATAAATCTAGCAGTGTATATGTGTCTGAATTCTAAAGGAAATACATGTCTCAAAGGATAAATATGTATACTAGAATACTTGAAGTAATAAACATATTAGGGATAAAATCAATATATTAGGCCCCCTAAGTCCTATAATTTTAGGTTGGATAATATATAGTATCTAGTGCATCGTTATCTACCTCAATCCTTCTACTACAATAGAGAAGGGGTGTCACCACTCTATGGAATTATTTTATATCACATTCTTCTAACTGGGATGTTAATGTAACTACCCATCTCCACATATCCCACCCATCATGTTCTCAAATAGGAGATACCAGAGGAATTACTCATCTATAACTATCACACTCTAAAGATGTTGGAGGAAATACTCATCCCTCACTATATTATAAAAAACTCTAATCCTTCTCATCCTATATAAATGGGTAAGTATAGTTAGATGAACACATAATTCATCCTCAAACTCCACCCATATTGGTGGGTGAAAAAGGTAGATCAATTGTTATATCAATTTATCCCTAGTTAGAGGGTGAGTGTAAGAATATCCACTATAACAACTTATTTCCATAAATATACATCCATTATACACTACATCACGTTCTAGAGTTGATGAGTACATATAATAAATCACCTCAAATGAAATCATATATCCCCCATCAATATCATAGAACTTCCATATATCAATCTACAGTTGTTACATCATCCTCTTCATATTCTTCCATGATAAGATTCTAGAAAACCAATGATAATACAATAACACATAGATGTTAGTTATTGAATTATCATGCTAATAATATCACAACATAATCAATGTTACCTTCAAATTGTTCGTCACCAGATTCCAAAACATTCCCAATGGGTTTCCACACTCATCACTCATCGTATTTGAGTGATAATAATTCAACAATGGCAAATTTTATTATAAAATTATTCACCTAGACACTTTATGTATTGCCTCATAAAAATATATTCACTTACAGTTTAATCTATCTAAACCAAATTTACTCTTCTACTTTATCCAACCATTCTGATATATCACTTGAATCATTACCAGAAATATTAACTCTAATATTTATGTCACCTTTCATTGTTATATTTTCATAAATTAAATTAAAATCCTTAAGATACTATATTTAATTTGTGGCCATATCACATAATTTTCATGAATACTCTTCCTCGGTGATATGTGATTATTTTTATCCCATTATAAACTTATAACATTAGTCATCATTATCACTCATCTTTAATTTCATCAATTTTTCCGCATTTATTATTCTAAAAGGCCATTTTATGTAATAATATAAAACAATTCATTTATATCATCCAATAAACTCCATAAATATCTATCCATAAAAAACATTCTAAAATTCAAAACTTCTTATTAACAAAAATTACATCATTTAAGTAGCTAGATTTCATTATTCATCATTTATTTGACAACCCTCTTTTATTTACATAATTATTTTCATTCTATTTCAATATCCACATCCATTGAAATCATATATGTTCAATATATTAGATTTATTATTACATACTAAAATCATAATATTTAAAATTGTTTCCATCATATTCCAATAAGATCATTAAAGGGTTAATGATCCTCTTCACTTTATTATTATCATCTTATCAAAAGAAATTAGTTAAATAATTCATCTAATCACCACCTCCATAGTTAAAAAATTCATCAAATTTTTTAATTAAAGTTAAAACATATGTTTGAAAACATTTTTCTAGAATTGTTAGTATGAATTAATAATGTTATTATTACTTTTCCAACTAAAACGATTATACTTCCTGGTCTATGATTCTTACATATTGATGAGTTTGCCTCTTTTGAAACCAAACTTCGGGTAGTCGATATTGTTTATAAAATTTTGAACATTCCCTAGCCAAACAAAATTATTATTATTCTTATCAATTAATAATTATTTTTTTTCATACAATTAAACTCTAAACACTTGATTCATCCATATAATGATCTCAAAATACTATAAACTAAGTTTCATTGGGTCTAGGATGTCACAAGAAGACCAACAAGACTTTAAGTTTATGAATTATGTACCCCAAAATCCCTCACATGCCTTAGGCAGTTTCAATAAATATGGGGGTCCATATGGAACCTCATGTTTGGTCACATGATACAATTCCCATAAACACTCTGAAATCAATCTCGTCCATAATATCTTCGGATTTGAAAACTCTCCCTTCACTATGTTATGTGACATGTGTCACCTCTTCTACCACATGGTATCCATTAAATATACCTAATTTAATGATCAATTCATGACCACATAACACACATCACGCGTGGTGATATACTTCACCCATAATTATTTGATCTAATGATCATATGGTTGACATCAAAACCACCGACATCATTTTTTAAATGATAATTTGGCTATATGGCCCCTTATAACATTGTTTTATCATGATGATTAGATGTATCATATCCCAAGAATCATTCCATCAAATCTACCACCGATATTTCTACAATTCATAACCTTGGTCGCTCAATGGAAAATCAGATGGTGACATTGGATGGACACTATATCTCTGGCTATCTCTACCACCACCACCCTGTATCTCAACGACACTGTCATCTATAAAAATTTAAAATTTCTAAAATTCACTAAAATTTACACCCCATCTAATTTTTTCTTCCTAATTCCAAATTTTTTATCTCTTTATCAAAATTCTTTCCCTAAGTTTCTCAAAATATTGAAAGAAATTTGAATGGGAAATTATGTCTCTTAAATATGTTTTAATCTGTAACTATAATTGAAGTTATTATTAAGGGGTTAAATTTTTATCATATAGGTATTTCCAATAATATATTATAGGATCGGTGAACTAAACAAAAAGAAAATGTTATTAAGAGTTTTCCAAATAAATTCCTAGAGATTCTATATAAAATAATAAAAAATCCATTTGTCATATTTAAATGAATATAAAGGAAGTGGATTTGTCAAGAAATTGGGAATAACATAATAAAACTTCATGAAAAGATTCAAATATTTGATATAAAAACAATAAGATAAAATTTATTATTGAAAGTAAATGATTTAGATCAAAGAATCATACATATTTTGTATAGATCTGACATTCTTAGAACAAAACCTTTGATTTATGGTAATTCCTCCATGGAAGATACCTCTCTTTCAACCCTACCCCTCCTCTTATTCTCTTTAAATTACGAATAAAGATAGGAGAGGATATTTCATGTTCCATACATATCAATTAATTAAAAAATAATAATTTTATGACATATTATTTATTATGTGGATGTTATATGTCTAAATATATGATGACTCCGCATTTTCCAATGTATCCATTCACAAGGCCAACCTTTAATATTCTCAAACCTTTTGAAATTTAAATCATTAGATTAATCATAGGAGGTAGGAATTTATATTTTATATTGATTATAATCTCATGTACTCTATATATTTTTGACACTATATCAGTGGAATAAGAACCTTAATCCCTTTTTGATTTATCTCTATGTTTCAATAGTGGTTTCCCTAGACACAAATAAATATTAATTTTTAATTACCATAGCATGTATAGAGTGAGGTATACATAATGTACTCTTACCATTATAGTGTTGGTATTTTGTCATCCATTATTTAAATGGTTATTTCAATATATTATTTTTCATATCAAAAGTTAATACAAGTTCCCCATATTAAATGAGGACCTCTGGATACTATGACATTAATATTAAACATTTTTCATATAGTCTATATACATAATACTTATTAGACACTGTTGGTGTTTTTCTATTAGGTGTTGGGGTATCATAATCATTAATAATTATTCACATGAAGTTCACACTTGGTGAACATGAGAGAAGACCCGCCAATATAAAATCTACATGTTTCAGGTGCATTAGTTGTTATTATATAAAAACATGTGTATTGGTCTTCAAACATGAAATAATTATCTGTGTGTACCATTTGATCGTGTACTTTGATGAAAGGATAAAACCATGACATTGAATTCATGGTGTGGTAGCTTTTGTTGGGTGTGTCATTCATGGTATGACATTGGTTGAATGATCAAGATAGAATTTTTCTCTTTTGAGTTGAGGAAGAGATATCTTAGGCCTAGATGATTAAGATGGTATTATCATTATAAATATTTGTCCAAGGTAGTCAAAAGAAATTTTTTCCATTTTGATCAACAATTAATAAATCCATAATGTATGATGACACAAGTGTGCATCCTTTTTTTGAGATATCGTGATACAAAGATATAATATTACACAACACAAGTTTTCAATAAAGGTTATTGTTTGTAGGACTTTTCCTTATCTATTTAATTTTCTTTTTCAATTTCTAGGCTATACACTTGGTCTATGAATAGTATTCACTTTTTTGAGATAAGGTCCTAGTGGGTCACACATAATTGTGTATTCAAGAATCTTCCATATTCTCAGGAATTAGTATATAGAACATGGTGGGCCATACCCAGGGTCTGAGATTTTTCAAAGTATTAATTATCAAAAATTAATAAATAAATTCATTATTATTTATGTATTGAATATTTATTATGAATTTATTTATTAAAATTATTCACAAGGTATTATGTGAATACGTAGAAAATATTATATGAATAAATATTTTTATAGCATTAAAGGTTCGTTTAATATTATGGCAGTTTTGATTTGATTTTATGACTCTAGTTTTCCCAAATAATATATATTTGTTTTATATTAAAATCATTTGATAAAATATAAATGATTTTAATGAAAAATTTATTTCATCATAACAAGTTATTTACTGCTTATTTAGTGATCATTTTATTTTAGGGGGTTAGGGAACCATTTCTAGGTATTTGAGCCTCCCATTATATAATTAGGAGATATAATCAATTCCATAGACTATTTAATAATTTTAAATTGATGTATTCTATCACCTACCACTTCCTAGAGAAATAATGACTCTCTCTAAGTGATTGATCGAAGAACATCTTTGACAGATTGAATGGATGATATTGAAGTGATCACTACGACATCGAAGGAATTAGCAGTACTACATGTTAGAACCCTAAATTTTATTATTGGTGTAGATAAAAATTCATGAATGATTTTTTGATGATCTTGATGGGTTTGACTTTAGATCCTTTAAGAAATGGTCATTGGTGATGATATTATGTTGAGCGAGTTATGATTCGAATTAGGTAACCATTCAGTTTTATTTTTTCACTTATTAAATTCACACGATATCCTCATACCTCTACGAAGGTTTAGAATTTTTAAACTATGATGTTACATATCTTTAGAGATATAATTTTAAAATCTTGGGCCCACCATATTTCGATGTGCACGCCAGTACCATTGATTGGTATTAAAGGGATGGTGTGAATTTTCTGAGTCAAGAAAAAAAAAATTTCTTTAAATTAAGTTTAGGGAATTGTAACGATCCCAACAAATCTAACGGTGCTTTTATCCAATCTCAAAAGTCAAAGATATGTCCATACGAAAATTTTAAAATGGAGTAAAATGGGTTTTTAGTGGGTATACATTTTTCAATAAAAAATAGAGCCCAATGTCAATTGTGGTAACCCGATGTGGTGGCCAAAGGTTTTTTTGCCTAGATTTTATCAGGATGATAGGTGTAAATTACACCGTATGTGGAATTTTTCATAAAAATGAACCAAAAAACCTAAACACCATATAATTTTGAAAATATTCAATGTAAAGATAAATTATTGGGGCGGTGGGTTGTGGGTGAAAAATAACAAAAGGGGATCTATATTCCACATGAATCCAAATTATTTTATTATGTGTGGATGGTTGTTTCTTATAAATATAAAAGATGGAATAATGAAAGAAGTTGTTACCCCTATTAAATTATTGTATTTTAATAAAACCAAAAAATTATGTGGAAGAAAAGATTCTACTATAAGCCTTCTCCTTTGGACTGTCTCCCCCACCAGATCTAGTTGACACAACCCCTCCTCTCTCATTTCCCTCTCCCATGTTGCATGCCTGTGACCACCTCACCTCACAAGGATCTCACTATCCTGGTCACCTTTTGGATTAAACAATGATGCACCTCCCATGGTATACCAAGGACCCCACTTGACATCTATTCACCACCTACTCAATCATCACTACTCCCATGTCCCCTCACCACATGTTTGACAAC
Organism: Viscum album; assembly: GCA_963277665.1. Taxonomy (NCBI): domain Eukaryota; kingdom Viridiplantae; phylum Streptophyta; class Magnoliopsida; order Santalales; family Viscaceae; genus Viscum; species Viscum album. Next base: position 515,874,807 of record OY728131.1, read on the forward strand.
TGGTGTCTTCTTCCTCCACCTCAGTTGGACAATGCCTAGACCACACTCACTACACTACCCACATAACCCATATCCAATTGAGCCACTACTAAGCAATGTATGTGAACCTACCTTACTATAGTGGTCTTGACCAAGTTTCGTCCCCTTTGGTGAACCCCATAGAATTCATCTCTCCTAAGCGACCCCTTGCATCTGATGTAGCACCCAGATCGAACCCCAACATGGTAATTTTGGCCTATAATGGTTCAAGGTAGGTTTTCCCAACCCAAAATGGTTCAAGGAAGGTCTTCTTGGCCGAGAAAAACCCTAGACATGGTCTACTCAGCCCAAAATGGGCCTTTTTAGGATCTGTCCGACCCACAACAGGCCTAGGAAGACTTTCTAAATTCGGATAAATTTTAATATAATAAATAATTTATTTATTTAATTTTTTGTTTATAAATAATAATATTATAATATTACAAAAGATATATTTTAATTTTGGAGTTAAATAAAATCAATTGCTTAGTTTAATTTTTAGAATTAAATTTAAATTAATACTATAACCAAATGAGACTAAATTATTAGAATTTAATTAATTCATTTAATTCATAAAAATTCCCTCATTCTTAAATTTATTATATTTTAATTTTTATCATGGCTTTAATTTACCCATAGACTAGTCTTGATCATCAACCATGTATGTTTGGTTTTAATTAATTAGTTATTACAATTCTGTGTGATGTTTGTAATAATAAGTAAATTTGTATGATTGTCTATGAATAATCCTCTTTTATTCAATATGTATAATGTTCTCTGCATCCCATCATCTTTGTATATATTTTACACTTCTCGGGACCCCCTAATATAGATTAATGTATTGATGCACAATTGATTATGATGTTATAATTCATAGACTACACCAATTTAAGGAAAAAGACAACATGAGATATGGACACACTAGACTGGGGATGAACTGCATCATGAGTCAAGAGTCCAATTAAGTATGATAACCCTAGGTCATAGTTAATCCATGGAGTTTAAATGGATCAACCAATATTATATTATCAATACCACCCAGGTAATTTTATTTCTTTTATGAATTTTTTATTAATATACATTTTTTTATATGTAGGAAACACATAAAATAAAAAAATGCAAACAAGAAGTGACGAATGTATTCTATTAATGTTCAATTTGGAGTATGAAAACATAGTGAGAACATATTTAATAGAAAACGGAATTCTTTCATTGAGAAATATTAAAACTAATTAAAGAAATATCAAGTCTCAAATTCCTTCTGTCATTTGAATTTGAACAATACTAGATGTACAAGGTACTCATCAGGAAAAGATGAGGGTGCCTCCTACTACCGGGGAGTTCTTATAAGAGTGATGAGTTGACTTAACTAAATTTTGAAGAAAAGGAGTAGTCATAGAAACCATGTTTCAAATTTAGAGTCAAGTATTGATTAATTCATATTTATGATTTTAGAAGATACTACTTCACTCAACAGATCAAGGAGTGGTGAGTTAATGTAGTTGGCCAGTCAAATTCATTCCTTGAATTCTATGAGTAGTGCCATAGACATAGCTTGTAGACTATGATTAGAGTTTCTTGTGTCCATTCCACTATAATACTCAAGTTATAGAGTATTTTTATTCTAATACAGAGGGATATTAGATTTTGATAAAATAGTGTGAGACATTTAATGAATAAAATAGTTAGTATTGTCTAATTTGAAATCAATAAATTATTAATAATATAGTTGAATTTATTGTATTATTTTTTTTAATGGAAATTAATACCACATGACATACTGTGATATTTATTGGAAAAATTAAATTTTCTATCTAGTAATAATTTCCAACAGTAATACTAGTGCTTTTGCAAAGTACAATGAAAAAGTAAATTTAACGTTCTGGTGCCACCAAAGCCTGTTAAGCCTCCTCTAGAAGAGAAGATGATAAATATTCTTACAAGAGACACATTTATGATGCATATAATGGTTATTTAATAATTTTATCATCATTTTGCAATGTGATCTGTGGATTCAACATCAGGATATGGTTGGTTTAACATGTTGTCTCATTTATGTGAGATGTGTGACGAGAAAGTGAACCGAGATATGAATGGGTGATCATAACACTAGATATGTGTAAAATTGAAATATGGATCATGATATTTCAATATATCATATTTTTAAATATTTATCACCAACTTTATCCAAATCCATTTAAGATTACAAAAAAATAGTAAAATGAGAAAACACTAGATTACCTTTTAGGTAAGGTCCACCAAGTAAATATAAAATTAAAGAAAGTCTTAGTTCTTAGGGTGAACCAGTTGAAAGACAAAGAAAAAAGTCTAATGGAAAGAGTGTTTACAAATGAACCTTCTCAAATTCCTTCAATAAAAATGGAAAATATATTAAACATAAGTTTATTCTCTTCAAGTTTCATGAAACATAACTACAAAAGTTTAATTATAATGAACTAAATTGAAGAAGCAAGTGGTTTCTTCTTCATAAAGTATATTCATCAATTTTTTATAAAGTTTATATCAAAAAAATTAGGTATTGAATACAATATTCCTATCACATATGTTTATTTTAATAAATTAACTAGTAGGTATAGAAAAGTTAAAGGAAGTAAGGTGCGTTCACCAAGAAGCTGAAAATGGGGAAATTCCTAAGTCAGCGGTGAAAAGTACAAAATTAATAATTTCAAAGTTATTTATTATAGATGATATTTTCTTAATTATTATAGAAAAATTAATCTCAAGTGTAATTTGGAAACAAGTAGATGTTATTATAGTTTCAGAATTAATGTTTTTTTGTGCTGTTTAATATATAACCAATATTTCAGTAATGCTTGAATAATTATAAATACCCGATGAATATAAAATGTAATAATCAGTTATATTGAGTTGTTTTAAGATAATACTTTTTCAAATAAAACTAATTTGTTATAAAGTAAATACCCAGTATGGTTTTAGACTCTATAGAGTTAAATACCTTAGGTATTATTGACACGCTTATGTACTTTTTTTGCACAAAGAAACCTTTTGAAATAATGGTAAGTCATAAATATTTTAGAATTAGTTTAGCTAGAGAGCGTGAATTATTCCATGTTTTATCTAGTGGTAAATATACCTCATTATATTATTTTTTTGTGTTTATTAAGGAATGTGAAAGTGATTTATGGTATATTCATGGTTAGAAGATATAAGTTAAATCAGGCTAGTGTGCCAAATATTAGTTGGACCAAGCATTCCTCAATCATTATAATGTAGAGTGGGGAAATTCCTAAATGCATATTACCTTATCCAAATATATGTTTTGATGTTAATGATTAGGATCAATGATGAGTCTTGCATACAAAAATATATCATTAAAAAGTATTATAGATCAATTACTAAATGAAAATTTTCTTATACACATTAGATTCATGATTTATGTAGAAGGAACATCAATGTTAAAAATAATATGAATTGTAGAAACTTCCATTATTTTTCAAGACATTCATAAAAAAATAATCATGTTATCCCATAACAACATGCCAACTATTATGAAAAATGGATATCATATGATTCATAGTATGATTGAAATCCATTATTCCATAAGAACATGTGTTTAGATGTAATGATTATATTAGGATATAAACAAACTTTCATAAAGAAAAATACGAAGTTCCTTTATAGTAATTATCCTAAAGTTTTATAATGATATTACTTAAATACATAAGATAGAAAAGTGATATTAAATTTATAGACTATATTTCTATAAAAGGTTGAATGTCTATATTTGAGATAGTGGGAGAAAGGCTGAATTGGGTTTATTCAGTGCTATAAATGCACAATTAGTTTGTATAAGAACAAGTTCCATAAGAGCTTGTGGATAAGAATGTTCCAGATACACATAGGGTTAAAACATGGTAATGGTTTCATATTCAATGAATATGAAGATAAACTCTTCATTGAGAATAATAAATCCTACAAGTAAGAAGTATATGGTAATAATCTATGATTAACAAGTTCGATTAAAATTTAATAATGGATTCAATGTATTAAAGTGTCATGGATTATTATTTTGAATACTGTGGTGGGCATTAAAATGGGATGACACATAGATGGTACAAGTGTGGTACTAATAAGGATTGAATTGTTATACCAAGTCATTATGCCTAAATACATTAGAATTTTACTTGTCATAGATACTTTTTATGATCATTTAGTGATCATTGGATTTTAATACCACCAACTTTGAAAGGTGTATATGCAATGCAATAAGAAAGGGGTAGTGACACCAAAGAATGATAATAAGGGGTGAAAGTTATTGAAATATAGTTTATGATTAAAGTAATAACAAGATCATAGAATATTCATTTCGAATGAATTTTTTCCATGTATCTACAATAGGTTAGTGGGAGGGCTACCATTTTCCAAGTAAAATATGTTTGGTAACATATAGAAAATAATAATTAATCTTATAGTTATTTAAGATCATAATGAAATAATTTCTCGAGATATTAACTTAAAGTACCTACAAAAGTTATAGGGAATGAGATCTACTAAGGTAGATCTAATAGTTTCTTAGATTAAGTCAAAATTACATATACTAACATTTTATTGAAAATATAAGATGGAATAATTCAAGGGAGAATTATTAGCAGTGTAACATGGAATAAATATATCCAAGAATACATGTATGGGATTATGAGGAGATTAATAAGGTGAGTAAAATTTCATACACTTTTGTGAGGGATCAATCACATATTCCATGATATGTATAAGAAATTATATTTATAATATATACTTTATGGTGGGAAAATTTTATTAAATCTCAAGAGAACTACATGGGAAGTTAACAAGAATATTCAATTGTTTTTGAGTAAGTATAAAGGATATATAACTGGTATGAGAAGAGGAAATGGTACTAGTACTAAGGGGATAAAAAATAGTCTTCCTTTGGATCAATTATATCTAATATTGTAGTTATCCTATGGTAATTATTAGAATAATATCATATAAGCCAGTGGAATACGTTTCTATAAATACTGAGTGCATTGAAGATTATTATGAAACAAAATAAATACAGTATAATATGTAGTGATTTGTTATGGTTCATATAATTACACCTTTTAAGAAAAGTTTTTTCATTATGATAATTATTTTAATGGTACTTGAAATGATTTCATGTTTTTACATTGAAAAAAATGAATACACTTGAGGATATAATCTCTTGAGAAGTCTTAATCAAGGAGGTAAGGTCATAGATAGAAGAATTCCCACATAGTGAAGATGTGGTAGGCCCATTATTAAACCCATAACTCAACAAAAACATGACCCTATCTTTTGAGAGTTAATAGGGATAGTTAGAAAGTTCTATCTAGTGAAATTGGGTGTGTTTTAATAGTCGGTACATTAGACCGAACTAAAAAATAATTTTTTATTACCATAACATGTGTACAATGAGTTATACATGATATATTATTACCATTGTAGTGTTGATATGTCTATTTATGCAATATAAAAGGTATTTTCTATAGATTATTTTTCATATCAAATGGTTATATATGTTATCCAACTATAATGAGAACCTTGAGATACTATGACATTAATCTTCAACATATGTCATATGGTCTAGATACATTATACTAATTTGAAATGGTTTATACTTTCATATCAGGTATTGGGGGCTCATAATAATTTAGAGTTATTCTTGTAAATTTCACACTTAGGGATATCTAGTAGGTGATATCATGAGGATAGACCTACCAATAGAAACACTACATGTTTTTATGTGCCATTGGTTGTTCCTACTATGAAAATGTGTATTGGAATCCTGACTTGATAACATTACCAGTTTATACAATTTGATTGTGTAATTTTATGCAAGTAAAAAAACCATGACATTGAATTCATTGAGAGGTAGCCTGTGTTGGGTGTGTTATTGGTGCTATAACGATTTTTTAATGGTGAAGATAGAATCTTTCACTTATATGTTTAGGAAGTGATATCTCGGGCCTAGATAATAAAGATGGTAGTACCTTCATAAATCCTTGGAAAAGTTAGTCAAAGGTAAGAATGTATATTTAGGTTAATAAATAATAAAGAAATAATAGATAATGGTACAAATGTGCATCTTTTTTTGTGAGATGTCACAAGACAAAGAAATTATATTAAATAACATGTGTTTTTAGGAATGGTTATCATTTTTATGACATTTCCTTATCTATTTAAGGACCTTGATGGGTTTCTATACTCCACTCTTGATTTGTAAATAATATTCATTGTTATTGAGATAAGGGTCTAGAAGGTCAAACATAATTTTATATTCAAGAATCTGCCCTATTCTGATGAACAAGTATATAATCCATGGTGGGCCCCACCATGGGGTCTAAGAGTTTTCCAGGTATTAATGATAACCAATTAATAAATAAATTCATTATTATTAAAGTATAGAATAAATGGATTGAAATTTTATATTAAAAGTATTCACAAGGTATTAAGTGACTACATGAAAAATATTATACGAATGAATATTATTTTAATATTCAAGGTTCATTTTTTATTGATAGATTTATGATTCAACTAAATGACTCAAGTTTTTCATGTAATATATATTTATTATATTTTATAAGGAGTTGGTAAAACATAAATGGAGTTAATAGTGTTGTTATTCCAATATAATGTGTCATTTACTACTTATTTAGTGGGTGTTTTATTTATGGGGGTCGGGGAACCCTTTTTGGGTATTTGGTCCCCCCACTATATAATAAAGAGATAGAATCGATTAAATAGACTATTAATTCATTTGGAATTGAGATCTTATCTACTACCACTACCTTGGGAGAGAAATACTCTCTCTGAGCGATCGATATATGAATGTATTTGACGGATCGATGGGATAGGATTAAGGTGATCATCACCACATCGAAGGAATTATAGAATCTATGCACTAGCACCTGAAATTTGATGATCAGATTACATACATATTCATGGATCATGTTAGTATGATATAGATCAGTTAAAATTTCGATCCTTCATGCAACTATCGCTGAAGTTAATCTTTTGTCGAGCGCAATATGATTTAAATGATGTAAATGTTCAGTTTTATTTTTATGCTTATTAGATTCACCCAAGATCCTAATACCTCTACCAAGGACCATATTATTAGAGATAATTAATTTTCATCTCTTCGGTGATAAAATTTTAAAATCCTCAGCCCATCGGCTTCTGCTGCACACCCCGGTACCAGCACTCCACATATCCTCCACTTATTTTACATTAATTCGTTTCATTTATCATCATTATTGAAATTATTTTATTCAAATTTCATTAATTATGTTCTTCTCCCATGATCAATTACACATTTTTTATTTCAAAATTCTTGATCGTAACAATAATTGTTTGATTCTTTTCACAACACGTATTCTGGTCATTTTAAATCGTGATGATGCTTCCTTTGTCACTAGAATTGATGTAAGATTGTTCTTACATGAAAAAGGCGAGTCTTGTTTTATATAAAATATATTTTCATTTTTATTATACCCATATTTAATATATTGAAAAAATGTTTGATTTATTTTCTCAATATTTTGTTTCATTAAAAATAAGGATTTGCTGGGGAAAAGTAAAGACTAATAGATGTAAAATTCTAATTCATTCCCAAAAGTTAAAGGGATTGAGTATTATTAAAAAAATTATAATCAACATGGACTATTTTGAGAAATCCATCATTAATTAAATTAAAATATGAAATGATATAATGGACATCGCATACCTATCATAAGTCAAAGCTAACTTCACTAATCACGTCATAAACAATGATAGTGGTATAATAATATTCTAAATATTCTATTTCATTGTGCACTCCTAATGTGTTGATATTTATTATTATATATAAATGTACATCATTGAGAAGATATTTATTTTTTATTTTAAATAAACATTATATTGTTTTATTATTTTTCTCTTATTTCTTATATATATAATATATTTACTATATTTTACTAATATTTATACACCAATGTGTCTTAAAATACAAATTTAAATATGCATGCTATTTTCACAATGGAATCATAAAACCTAATCAAATAATTTTATTATTTTCCCAGAATTCAATGAGAATATTTATTAAAATAATTTTATAACATTCTCTAAAGTGAATGAAAATATACATGATTTTATTTTAAATTATGTTCAAGGTGAATATTATATTTTTCAAATGATCATTTTTCTATATTTGTTTATAATAAATAAAAATATAACCCCTATAAGTGGTTTTATTCCAATACATATTTAAAGAGAAAAATTAATTTTATGAATATTTATAAAATAGTGCATCCTCAAAGGATGATATAAAAATATTATCTCTTGAAATTATGTTGAAAAATATCCTCCATTTGTAAAAAACTTCTATTATAGTAATAATATCAAGAAAAAATTTATCATATTTTTTTCTTCAGAATTATCAACATTAACTCGTGTGATTCATTAAATTTTGTCCCCTAAATTAGATGTTATTTTGGTATTTTTCAAAAACGAAATAATATAATTATGTAAATTTTATAATACAAATAATTTTATGAAAATAATTTTACCACAATAAGAGGATAAAAAAATTTCACAATGATACAAAAAATAGTATTTTCAAAACAAGATGTTCATTGTTGATAAATAATGAATTATCATTCATGAATCATGATATCTAATAAATAAATTCATTCACATATGTGAATATAATTTTAATTTTTTCATTTGTTGAATAGAATTAAATAATTTATGAAAATTTTGATACGATTTTTTCTAATTTTACTTGAAATTTTATGATAAATATGTGGAAGTTATAAAATATGATCTTATTATTTTCTCTTTATTTTTTGAAATTAATGTTATTATAAATATTATTTTAGTAATTATAAATTATGATATCAAAGATGTGTGTATTTTGAATCCATTGGAATCTTCCACATTATATATTTAGTTGTACTTTTCAACCTTAAAAGGCATGGGGGATCCTCTACCTGTTTGATATATTTTAAAACATTTGGACCAGTAGTTCCAAATCATAGATTATATGTTATGTGCTTGGCCTAACCTGTTATGATTACATTTTGAATTCATTAATTGAAGATTGAAAGGAGGTGAAATTATACTAATAAATATAGGTATTTCAATTTTTCATCACATCCAATGAATGTTCTAAATATGAGAAATGAAAATATCTTTAAGATCTTATGTATATCAATCTTTAAGTAAAAGTTTTATAAATATTATTTAAATTAAAATATTTAAAAGAACTTATATATTCTTATTATTAGTTAAAACTCTTCACAAATAATATATTATCATATAAGTATATATATCAGTAGTATAAATAAATCAAAGACTCTATAAGAGTGAATATATTCATACTCGATAGTAATTTTTTTTTAATAAATAACAATTTTTTGCTACTAGATTTCCAATGAAATATACATTCATTAATGCTATTCTTGAAAATGAATATCATATGTAAACATTATAGTAAGGTGTTGCGGAATACCTCTATATAGAAATAATCATTCATAATAGATAAAAAATTATTCTAAATAATTTGTTATCGAAGAAATTATTGTAAACCAAAAGATTTCCAATCTTGTAAAATCAATAAATGAAATTATTATTTAGGTCATCCGGGATAAATTATAATAAAAAATATTAATAAAAGTATAAATTAGAACTATTTTTTTGATAAAATAGTAAAAATAAAACATAAGGATAATTATGAACTTGTTTAATGGATTTATGTATACTAAATCATCACTTTTAAGATAATTATTTATTCTTGTTAGGTTATAATTAATTTCAAAAGTATGATGATTTACCACGAGTAATATATTATTAAGGAAAATTATTTATATCAACACCATCTATATTGAAATTTATGTTCAAATATTTATATGAATTGTGAATTATGAAATATATATGGGTGCACTCTCCTACTATGTGAAACCATTTAAATATTATATGAAAGATTAATTTATTAAACGAACATGTGTATTAATATTTTTTGGAGTGTATATATATTATGATATTCATGTTCCTTAAAATAAATATTTGGTATCATATACCATATATAAAATAATCTAGTATAACCATTCAAAATATTTTCACACAACTTATATGTATAATTTATATGAAGTGTTGAAAATTAATGGTATGATAACTTCTAGTCGAAAATCAACATTTATGAATCCTTAGAGTGTTCAAATTTCGTAACGAATATTCAAAGTTATGATTGTTTCTTATAATTGATAAATTCTTGTATGAGGTGAACCGAATAATATATATTTCATGTATCCATCTTAAGATATATACATAAATAGAAAAAATATAAAATTTATTTTATCTTCACATGGTTTTTATAAATAATTTTTTTTATTCTATATGTTTTGGATAATATCAAAACATAAAAAGATTTTAAAAATCATTGGCTTGTTTTATGATAAAATTATAATGAATATCTCTGAATTTTGACTTAATCATCCAAAAAATGAAATATTAAATTTTGGAATGGCTTTACATAATCATGAAAATGCTCTTAATAATTAAATCACTTTCTACCAAGAGTGATATATTTCATACATGTGAGGATAATGAAGAACTTATTTATCCTATAAGGATAAAATATCAATTAATATTCTATTTATCCTTGAAGGATATATATGTGAATGTGTATATATACTATGAAAATAATATATCTTATTATGATAAATTTAATGTAAGGTAAATTTCTTCTATACCCATCATGATTTAAAGGGTATAAATGAAAAATTATTCCAAAATTTAGAACCCAAAATTGTTCGGTTATGCCTATGATGGATATTTCTATAATACATATAAAATTAAATCTCAACATGGATATTTATTCACATATTTTTAATTTTTCATTTCATGGAATTCTGTAAAACAAACATATTTTGAGACTTCCTCGAATCATGTTGATTTAATTGTGATTCATGAATCCATTCAATAATTTGTTTGGTTGAGATCAGTTATTCATCATATCAAAAATAATCATGGATTAGATATGAATAATAATATCCAGACCATATTATATGATGATATTGCAGATTTTATAGTAGAATTAAAGGGTTTCTATATCCAAAATAGATGGAACAAAACATATCTCACCAAAATTATTTTTCACTCATGAACTTCAATAGAATGATGAGATTAATATTAATAAAATAAGGTATTGTGATAATATTATATAATTTTTCACAAAGTAATTATCACCTACATCTTTTGACATTATAATTTATAAAATTAGGGTGTGAATACTTGTAATGGGCTATGTCTTCACAGTCTATTACTTTGCTGCTTTTGGTAGTTGGATGTCTTCATAGGTGGTTTCTAGGGTTTTCAGTGGAAGCTGAGATAAAGTATAGATTTTTTAGTAAAAACGTGTCCTTTAAATGTAGTACACGATGTGTGACGGTGGTTCATGACTTTTATAGTCAGGTGATTCATAGATTGTATGTAGCTATGGGGTATCCCATAAAAAGGGTACATATCTTGTAAGTTATATTCATGAATTTTAATAAATCTAAGTATTTAATCCATCTAGGACACATGATTTTTAGTGAAAGTTGTAAATTTTTTGGAAACTCAAGGATTACATGCCGTGCAATGGTTACACGACATGAAACCTATGAGATTATATATTTTAATCCCCTTTATCATCTAAATTTATTCTCATTTGGATAAACCTCATTCTCTATCATTTTGAAAAAACCTTAGGAACCTTGGTGATCCCTTTTATCCATCTTATTCCTTTATTCGATCTATTGGTTCTAGTGGTCTTTCATTAGTGATTGGTGGTAATTTATGCTATTCTTTTTGGTTGTTTTATTTCATTCATCTATCGAGGATTCACTGTGGCGATTTTTTTTGGGTCTGGGGTGTAATTTAGGCTATGTTTTGATGATCATTGGGTTTGGGGTAGGTTGATTCATGGTTTCTCATGGTACATTTTTTTGTTGGTGGGTGTTTCTTATTCACCCCATGGTGCTAAACGACTTGTATATCTTTTTTAAGGTAAGTTATCTCTCATTTCTATTTATTGTGTATCATAGGGGAGGGTTTTGATTATCTTTGTCTATGGGTTATGGTTTTTCTAACTTAATATAAGATAAATAATTGGTTATATTGAAATTTAAGGGTCAAAAGGGGAATGATTTTCAAATTTTTACATCTTTGATATTATTTTTATATGATTGATTGTACAGTCTTGATGCCCTATAAAAAAATCTAGACTTTTAGGGTTTTTTGTAATTGATATATGTGTCATGACCATGCTTATTGTGATTGTTGTGATATCAATATAAAATGAAAATTTTCTAACCACTTATATTTGGCTAATAAAATGGTTTCTCCAAGATTATGGATTCTGTGATAACGCCCCTAAAATAACGTGGAATGTGTAAAATTCACTTTGTAAATCTATAAAATGAACTTGATGTGTTGTGATATATGGATATGCCTCTGGGATGGGGATTTATGGTTGGTTAATGTAGGGATAGTGTTTTATTGGCCATGATTTTGGGGCATCGATTTGGTTGTTGTCTTGTCATTATTTTAGGGCGGATCGGTTTTCTGTTGTCTGGTCTTTTAAGGGGTCGCGGTGGTATGTTTATCCATACTTTTGGGACGGCCAAGTGGTCTATTTGGTTATGATCTTGGGGTGGAAATGTGGTTTGTTTGGACTTTATTTTGGGTAATTGAGGTGGTTTTTTGGTCATGATTATGGGGTGTTGATGTGGTCTGTTTGGTTGTGATTTTTGGGAGGCGGGGTGGTGGTTCTTTTGCTAGATGTCTATGTAGTGATATAATAATTAACTTGTTTAATAATGTTTGAAATGCTTGTGGTTTTGTTTGGTTAACATGATGTAAATGGATAATTAATCATTAAATGATGGTCTAAGTTGTTAAATTTGAAAGATTCTTAATAATGAAATAATTTGTATGGATAATGGGAATTGCTTAGAAATATGATATGGGTCTTATGACATGCGGGTTGTGTGGTGTTATGCATTTAGAGGTGGAAGAAAAAGTAGTAATGTAGTGAGTTGATTAGTGTTTGGATATAAACCCATAGGTTAGAATTGTGTGTGGATATATATATATATATATATATATATACTTTTATATTCTTTTGGATTTCTATACACACCCCACACACGTCAAGAACTATGTGCTTACACCTGTATAGTCACATAGGGGGTGTTTTTACCTTAATCTGGTGAGGAATAATAGCTAGATACTTTCTCTTTCATGATCTCTCTTCCAGGTGAGGTAGGTATTAAATATTTTGTGATATTTGAAAAAATATTATTGAATTAGATGATGTATGTGATACCCAGGTTGTTTTGGGGGTGATTTGATGTCCTGTGTGTTTTTGGGGGAGGTGTCATTGTGCTTATAGGGTGGTGACCCGGGTGTCTATGAAAGAGATGTGATGTGACCATGATTATGGTTGGTTTGGTATTTAGAATATATGGGAGTACCAAGATGTATGACATTGTGGTGTGAGAGCAGCATACCAGTGGGAAATTTGTGCAGGGTAACCTTATCAATGTGATTCTTGTTATATTATATTACTTGGATTGCATTATTTTGTGAGTATTCCTTGGTGAGGTTGGGTTTCATCATTATACATGTATTGGTGTTTTTTGGTTCTATTGTTTACTCATGGGTGCATTAGTATACTTATTTCACATGTGTATGAGATACTTTTGTTTTTTACTAAGTATACTTGTATACTCACCCTAAATATATAAACTGTTTTCAGGTTTTCAAGAGGATTATGTGGATAGTTCTGGACATTACTAGCTCATACCTTATATAGGTTTTGTTTCACTACATTAGCTCTAATTTTGGGTATTTACTTTTGGATAATTTTATCCGTATTAATTTTATTTATACATGCATTGTAGGATGGTTTTAGTTTCTTTTTATATTATTACATGGAGATTTTTGTGGATGGTTCATCTTATATCCTAATCCTATTTATATTATAGAGGGTAATTAGTCTCATGCATGATATTTTTATACCCTCAGGGATAGTTTCCAACTAGGGGCCTACTTAAAGTAAGACATTGGGCTTATTATCTCCCTCCCCTCATTGTGGTATCTTTTGATGGAGGGGTAGGATAAAGTGATATCAAAGGTTATGGTTGATAGATAGGATGGTGTTTTGAGTTATTAATAGTGATGATCTTTTGGTTTAATATAGATACAATTTCAATTCACCTTGGTGTCTATCATATGCTAGGAAGACTATCTAGGACATTGAATTTTAGGTCCCATGTGATCTAGTGCATGGACTCTGATATTATTGAAAGGCTAAGTTGGGTGGACCTATTTACAGTGTAGAGACCTAGGATAGGTACATGCATTGTGATGGACTGTGTTCTTGTTTTATTTAGGTTGTTTTAGGAATGTTAAAATGAATATTGTGAATTAAAATGAGTCTGAATAAAATTTAGTACTACAAAGCATAGGAATTTCTTCTTTTACTTTCAACTATGGCTCATTTTCATCAATCACATGTGGATAAGGAAGTTTAGGTTCAGTAGGTTGATCTAGTTGGTTGTCATAGGGTTGATCCAACAAAGGAGGATGAGGCTTAGCATAGGGTATTACACTCTTTTTAGAAGCAGTATTTGGGGATGTAAAAGAGATGTTTTTCAAATGTAGAGATCAAGAGATGGCTAGAGGAGATCAAGACCACTTTCAGTTTAATTAGGGACCTGATAGAGTAATTGGTTTTTTTAGCAGTCAGTCAGATGTGGGGAGCTTCACATCAGTGGTGGGAATTGTATATGGTAGAGTGGAATGAGGTAGATATTTTGTGAGTTTACATTCAGAAAGAGTTTCATGCATATTTTCTTTCATCTACCATGAAGGCAGTGAATAGGCAGGAGGATATTTCTCCCTGTAAGGGTAGTATGTTAGTAAATGATCTAGGAATCAAGTTCAAGGACCTTCTATATTTTTTTCCAAATCTTTTTCTAGATGAGTCTCAGGAGAGATGTCTTGAGGTGGTAGTCCACCCTTCTATCTAGTATATAGTTACTCCTTTTTTGTATCCTAAATATATGTAGGTTTAGAATAATGTGGTTCTGATTCATCATATGCACTCATAAGAGGTTTACCATGAGGGGGGAACTAATAAGGTTTTCTGAGGGTTAGTGTCGTTAGTAAAAGTTCTTACACACCAGGACATTTGAGGTTTTGACCAGTGGGGATTCTACATCAGTAGCTTATTTTTCAATATTATGGGGCTAGTTTTTTCCTTTCTTTTCCTGGGGGATGTGTGCTAGTGTGTTTTTGTTGTGGGGTTTGTGGACATTTCTAGAACTAGTGTCCAGCGGTTCCCCAAGCTCAGTTTAGTGGAGGTGGATAGGTTCAGTGCTAGCTTCAGTAGTAGTTTTTGGTGAGATCGTTTCATCTATAGGGACAATAGGATTATGCACTACTGAGGGGAGATGGAGCAATTAGATTCCAAACATAGTATGTTCCTCATGTTCAAGGACGTCTACATGAGCATAGTTAGGGAGGTGCTCATCATCATAGAGGCAGAGTATCTGTGTGTGGTCTATTGAATATAGTGGAGAAATTAATTCTAGAGGTACCAACGATCTTTAAAGGTATGATCAGTTTGTTTATTAACATTGTTTATGCCTCATTTAATTCATAAGATTTTCACTCCTTTCTAACACCTGCCTAATATCTTCGTCTAGGAATAGACATTGAGAGTCTTTATTTAACCCTAATGTTGACTATTCCAGTTGGAGTCTAAACATCTTTTTTATGAGTTCTAGGGAAGTATAAAAATGATGGTACCACATTAGTCCCATTGAGATATTTTATTATGATAAACGCATACATATGATGTTATCCTAAATATTGACTGGTTGTTTTTTACGTTCTGTTATTGACTACATTTGAGAAGATTCGTGTTCATGGATGTAGATCTATAATGTGTGGGTTTCATTCGTGAGAGGGGTTTTCTGGTGGTTAGTCGTCATGTAGAGCCCCTTGTTTCTTTGATGGATTATTTTTTGATGTAATGATAAGATTTTGGGATCTGGATGTCCCTAGGGTTGTTGGAGAGTTCCTGGATTTTTCCCCAAGGATATTTGGATGCTACCCCCTCAACGTGATGTTGAGTTTAGGATAGACTTTCAGCCCGGTTCTTCTCTAATTTCAATGGATGTTTTCCAGATAAAACCTTCTAAGTTACATGATTTGGTGATTCAGATAGATTATTTGATGTAGAAGGGTTTTATTCGGCATTGTGTGTCTCCATGGGGTGATCCAATGTTTTTATCCAAGAAGGAATATGGTATTATGAGGCTGTTTATATATTAACCAATGTCGAATTAGGTGGTGGTAAATAATTCTTACCCCATTCTAAGGATATCTGATCTTTTTTACCCGATGAGTTAGGCGAGTTGGTTTTTCTAAGATCAAATTGTGGTTTGGATATCACCAGTTGAGGGTGAAGGATGGCGATATCCTAAATAATTACTTTAGAGTTAGGTATAGGCACTTTGTGTTTATAGTCATTCCATTTAGTGTTATAAACACACCATCCATTTTCATAGGACTTATGAAATCTATGTATTATCAGTTCTAATACCAGTTATTTAACATATTCATTTATGAATCTTGATCTTCTTGAAGTCAAAGGTGGATCATTCCTATCATCTTAGAACTATATTACATGTTCTTTAATGCAACTTTCTATATGAAAAGTTTTCCAACTATATGTTTTGGACATGTGATCTACATTTACTCATGCATGTGGTGTCTCAGCAAGGTGTGGAAATGGACCCGTCAAAGTTTGAGGAAGTTTTTTCTTGGGAAGAACCCAAGAATGTGGCATGGTTTCATAGTTTTCTTGGTCTTTAAGGCTATAATCAGATGTTTGTGCCTAATTTCTATCAATTTGAATCCTTTTTGATAGAATTGATATGGTAGGACCATGATTTTTTGTGGACTAATTAATGTCAAGAAGGTTTCGGTTATCGGACATGAAATATGGTTAGTGATTTAGTTTTCTGAGGAGGATGTGATGTTTGAGGTTTTTTGTGATGCTTCCCGAATTGGCTTGGGATGCATGTTAATGCAGTAGAGAAAATCAATCTCTTATGGGTATTATAATTTGTGTTCCCATGAGCGTAACTATTCCACCTATGATATGGAGTTGGAAGTGGTTGTGTTTATGTTAAATTTGTGGTAGCATTACATCATTGGGGACCACTTTGTGGTCTTCACATTCCACAAGAGCTTAAGATATATATTTTCTCAGAATTATCTAAATTTTTTGTAGTGTAGGGAGATGAAGTTTCTTTAGGATTCTGTTTTTTATAACTTCTACACCTCGATAAAAAGAAAATTTTGTGTCTAAAACATTGAGTAGAAAGTTTTGGAAAGATGTTGTTCATAAGTCTAGAGATTCTTGGAGAGTAATAGAGGAGTTTTAAGCCTTGATCTTAGATTAAAGGTTGAATGATGGTTAGGGATGTTTGTTTCAGATGAATTTGTAGTCTTATATGATGCATCAAGTGGTGGAGTCTCATTGGAAATACTCAGAGGCAAAGTTGATGTGGGATCATGTTGGTCATGGTGTTGCTCCGGAAGGATGGTCGGAAAGAAGGTCAGAACCGAATGTTGTTTTGTGGGAGGTTGTTTTTTCTATTAGTGATGTATAGGGGAGTTCTTAGTTATTTTTATAGATCACATTTTTTGGTACACCTAGGATGTTCCAAGATGTATCATGGCTTGAGGATGTTGTTTTAGTATCCTATAATAAAATGGGTGATAGAGGATTTCATGGAAAAGTGTTTGGTCTACAAGAAGTTAATGTCTGAGTATCATGTTCCTAGTAGTTTATTGCAGCCTTTGGATTTTCCCAAGTTGAAATGGGACAAAATATCAATGGATTTCATCATAGGGTTACCCAGATCTTAGAGAGGTTGTGATTCTATCTAGGTGATCAAGGATCTTTTAAATAAATCATCCCACTTCTTAGTGATCAAGGATTCGGGCATAATTGATTTTTTGTGTAAGAAGTATGTGTATAAGGTGTTGTGGTTTCATTGAGTTATTATGTTCGTTATCTCATATTCAGATGAAATTTTTACCTCATGAGTCTAGATGGGATTATATCATGATTTTGGAACTCATTTACGCCTCAACACTACATTCCACCCCCATATGGATGGGAAAATAGATTGGACTATCCATATGATGATGGATATGATGCAGTCATACATTCTGGACTTTGGTAAATCTTGGGTATGAAACCTACCTTTGGTTGAGTTCGCTTATAATAATTGCTATCACTCTTCAATTAGCATGTCCCTTTTCTAGGCTTTGTATGGGAGACTATTTCATTCTCTGTTATGTTGGACGAAGGTTGAGGAGGTAGTAGATCTTTGTCCCAATGTGGTATAGTGCATGAAAGAGAAAGTTTGTCATGATCATGAGAGGATAAAATTAGTACAATATCAAAATAAATCTTATATTGATCATAGCAGGAGGCTCTTTGAGATTGATGTTAGAGACCACATGTTCTTGAAGGTTTCCCCTCGACATGGGTGGCAGAGGTTTGGAAGAGGGAGTAATATTTCTCCCTTTTTTGTTGGTCCCTTTGAGGTGTCATGGAAAGTTTGTGAGGTGATGTATCGGTTGACATTGTCAGCATAGTTGAAGAGGATCCATGAAGTTTTCTATGTCTCTCATATTTGACAGTGTCTTCATGATGACTCCCATGTTATAGACTTGGGACAGTTAGATATCGAGGACGAATCAACATTCATGGAGTGACCAATAGAGATCCAGGATCATCAAGAGAAATCACTATGTATACATGACATTTCTTTGATTCGTGTATTGTGGAGGCATGGTGGCTTGGAGGAGAGTACTTGACAGCAAGAGACACATATGTGTTCCAAGAAACTAGAGTGGTTTTGATTTTTTCCTTTCTTATTTTTCTTTTGTTGTGATATATGGATCCTTCTATTTTATGTCATGTATTGTTTTCCCTTGATGTGATGTGTGGGTTGTGATGTGTGATAATTTCATGACATATAAGAAGGGGAAACCTGATTCCTAACATAGAAACATTAATAGTGATGTGATTAAACCCATGTAGGAGAGTAAATTCCACCTAGAGCGGATATAATCTTGACCAAGAAAGAAAAATTTCCATGATTTAGGTGTTGAGGGAGGTGTGTTTAATTGGTTTTAGTTGTTTTTGGTTTGGGATGCATGGGGGTTAAGATGGTTTTGGTGATGTGGTTTTTTGGTGATAAGGTTCTGTGAGAGGTTTGTGGTCATTTAGTTTGATGTGTTTGACTAGTGGTAGAATTTGAGGTATGATAAGATCCTTTAGAGTTATCTCAGGTGGTGGATGTTCAAACCCCTTTTGTTCTAGTCTTGTTTTTGGATTCTTGAGTGTTTGATTTATTTGAGGGGTATTTCATATAATATTTTTTGTTGACCTGCGGCATTACATTGCCTTTTTTTTGGTTGGAGGTGTTCAGAGGAGGATCTTGGAGTTTTTAATGGAGGTTGAGCTGTAGTAAATATGTTATAGAAAATAAATGCACTATAAATTTATTACACGATGCATAATGGTAACTCATAGCTTATGTAGCCGTTTGATTCCTGGATTTTAAATAGATAAGGGGTATCCTAAGAAAATGGTGCACATCATGTAAGTGAGATTCATGATGTGTAATAAATTCTAGTGTTTAATCATTTAAGGCAACGTGATTTTTGGTGAAAGCTACAATTTTTTAGAAACCCAAGGATTACATGTTGTGCACTGGTAAAATGATTTGAAACCTATAGGATTCCTATTTTTAGGCCTTTTATTAAAAAAATTATTTTCATTTAGCCACACCTCCTCTCTCATTTTTTGATGAACCCTAGGCACCCCAAGGATCCCTTTTAGCCCTCATCCTTTCTTCGATCTATTGGATATAGTGGGTTTTCATTGGCAATAAGTGATAATCCCTTATATTACTTTTACTTGATTTCTTCAATCTATTGGTTCTAGTGGTTTTTCATTGGTATTTCAAAGGTTGTGATGACTAGAGGTCTATTAATGAATTAGATGGTGGTTGAGATAGCCCATGTTTTTTCAGGTGATATATGATAGCCCAGGTGTTTTCAGGAAAGGCATGATTATTCTTGTAGGGTGTTGGCCATGTTATTTTTGAGAAAGTTGTTATATGACCATGTTTATGGGGAGGATTCTTATGAGGGTCAGTAATGGTTGGAGGATGGTATGAAGTTTATGTTCTACATGTTCATGATACCCTACTACTCTAGTTATGAAAGTGGATGTGATGTGATGGTACAGGTGTCTACGGGCGAGATGTGATGTGATCGTGGTTGTAGGGTGGTGGCCCATGTGTCTACAGGTGAGATGTGATGTTACCATTCTTGTGTGTCAGTGAGGTATTCAGAAGATATGGGAGTGTTGGGATGTGTGATTTTGGGGTGTGAGAGCAATGTACCTATAATAAAATGGTGTGGGGTACCCTTATTGATGTGATTCTTGTTATATTATATTACTTGGCTTGTGTTACTTAGTGAGCATTCCTTGGTGAGGTTGCGTTGTTTAGTATACTAGTATATGTGTTGTTTTGTACTGTTTTTTACACATGGGTACATTGGTATGCTTATTTAACATGTGCACAAGAGACATTGGTTTTCTTAATGTATATGATATTTTTTAGGTTTTCAATAGGATTACATGAATTGTGTTGGACATTACTAGCTCAAACCTTGGATAGTTGTTGTGTCACTACTTTAGATTTTATTTTGGGTATTTACTTTTCCAGACTGTTATATATATTTGTTTTATTTATACATGAATTGTGGGATGGTTTTGGATTCTTTTTATATTATTCCATTTAGTTTTTTTGAATGATTCATCTTATCTTTGTGTTCTATTTATGTTATAGAGGGTAATGCCTCCCATACATGATATTTTTATAACCTCAGTGCTAATTTCCAACCCAGTGCCTAATGTAGGTAGGAATTGAGGGTCATTATCTATCTCCCATAATTACAGTATCTTTAGAGGGGGGTTATGAAAATACTAAAAAGTACATTGAAACTTTATGAGTGGGAGTTAGGAATTTTTTACTCATTTTTCCTTCACTTGGTTTTCCCACTACGACTTCTTGATATGATTTTTAAGGAGGTAGCATTACATAGAATTCAATTATTTTGACTTCACTTGGTTTTTCACAAAATATTTTATTAATAGTGATGATTATATAAGATTACATGAAATTATTACATCCAAGGGGTTGTGTTATGAAATATCATTTATTATTTAGATGTCATAATTCTAAATTTTCGATGAATCATCATTTCCCAATGCAACCCTTTAGTTAGACAACCTTAAATATTTCCTAACCTTTTGAAATTCAAATCATTGAATTAGATAGATGATAGGGATTGATCTTTTATATTGATTTCAATATCATGTAGCTTATATATATGTGTCACTATGTCAATGAAATAATAATTATTATACATATAATATTTATCTATGATTATTATCTGATTCCTTTTCATTAAATAATCATGTTCTTTATTATACTCTTGATTTTTTGATACACATTTCTTCAACGATATGCTTCACCTACAGTTGATCACACATTTCCAGTTTCAAAATTCCCCACAGTTTCAATTGACGTTTAATCCATTTCACAAAAATGAAAATATTATTAATTATTAAAATGAATCACCACAATTTCATGGAGAATCATTGTCACCCAAAAATTATACAACCCTCATACAAGGGTAAACACCTTATTCTAGACATAGCAGTGTGGTCCATTTTATAATTTGATACCCAATTAAGGTGAATTTACCATCTACCCTTTTAATAAAAAATTAATATTTTTAGTGAAAATAATTTATGAAATTAAATAAATCCACTAAATGAATTCATTAAAATTCAAATGAGTGCTAACAAATTCATCAACACTGAATCATACATCAGTTTCCAATCACAGTAAAAGACATTCCAAGGGTGAAGACTCAAACTATTACAATATTTTTTAAGTATTAGTCTTTACTCCCCCTTAAAATTCCTTCTCATTTCAGGAATACTTTTTCTCTATTTATCAATACAATCAATGGAATATAAGATAAAATAATTTTGGTTTCAAATAAATTTTGAGAGAAAATTTTTCAAACTCATGATCATCCTTCACTTTGTTTCATTACATGAAATCCTGAGAACAAATTCAATGAATACCCTCTTAAATTAAAAATTTCTATATTCCCATTTTTCATGTAAATTTACCGTTAAATTTTGTAAATAAATAATTATGGAACCCATAGAGGGAAGATATCCCTTTAACTCATACATTAAGCTTTTTAAGGAGGTTGTCCCTTTGGAAATAGTCTTAGCTCCATATGATATCCCAAACATTCTTTAGGCCTTTTGAACACCACTTGTTTTATATGATTCTTATTAAGATATAATCTAGATTTATTAGGCTCATAGTGATAACAAAGGTTCTCTATTTCTCTTATACTTTTCACAACTTTCATATCATGAATTCCCTTTAATTTATGTGAGGTTTTCTTGAGTCCCATCATGTGTAAAGTATATCAGCCACTGTATTTCGATTTTAGATGGAATCTAATACTTGAAACCTTTTTGAATTTATTTGTTGATGTGAATTTAATTTATAAAATTGAATAAAGATTTAATAACTCTTTCAATGACCAATTTGATATCCATCTCATGATCTTCCATCCTTTTTGACTTCTTAAAAAGATCCTCTTCTTTATTTTTTTGTGAATCTCATTGGATTATCCCCCCTTGAGACATGCTTATTTTTCACAAATGGAATATTATACCAACAATTCCAAAAATTATATCTTAATAATCCATACTTAAATATCCTAAATTCATAATTGTTTTCTTAAAATAAGTGTTCCATCTTGATGCTAGATCTTGATATCAATTAAACTTATTTATAGGGAAAATAATTTTTTCACTTCACTAATGAGGAAATTATTGGACTCTTCTTCTAATGGTTGAGTTTTCCATTATATTGTTTCTCATTGTTATTTTTTGAGATAATATCCTTCCCACATAGAATCTTTCTCTGATGTCTATGATAAAGATAAATATGGTTTCTCAATATTAATCTCTCTTACCTTTGTTCTTCCTTATTGAGCCACTCCCATTATTCTTGAAACATTTAAATATAGGGAATATATATTTGATTCTAAAATCACATTTACACTCAAATTGTATTTTATTTTATAAATTATGGGTTATTGATATAGTCCTCTCTTTATAATTTTTATCCACCTTTATTTTAGATATTTTATTGATTTGTAGTCAAAAACTGATGTAAAATTGTCTCCATTAAACATTGAATTATCTTAAATCTCTTGTTACAATACATGAATAATGTACTATTGATCCTCCAAATGATGATATATAAAATATTAATTATTAAAATCATTATCCTTAAATATATAACACTTCAAATCTATAACATATTATTGATCTTTGTGTAAACAAATTTTGGATCCCTTCAAATTCACCTTCAAATACTTGAATGATTTTTTGATAAATCAAAAAATGGAAGGAGGATTATTTACCTTTATAATTTGAGACCATTGGTTCAAATACCTTTAATTATCATTATATATATGAATTTTACATATCATATTTAAAATTTTACTTCTCAAATTTTTATTTTCTTTCTCAAACTCCATGAAAACTTAAAAAAAATTCCATGATATTTAAAAGGGATTCATGGGTATAAATTTTAACTTCATCTCCGCCCCTAATTTATATTTTTTTATTATATTAGAATACAAAAACTCCATGTTCTAATTAGAAGCATTATAATAACTTTTGGAGATCATGTCAAAATTTCACTTCATATTACATAATGGAAAATTGAAAATCAATAGTAAAAAGATAGATAATATTTGAAAAATATGTCTCCAACAATATATATATATAATAACCTTCTGAGAAATATAAATTCTTTCTTTTAAACAACTTTATGAATTTTTATCACTAGATGATAGTGGAAATCAACTGATAATAATAACAACTGTTAATGTAAAAATTTATTGGTTTTTAAATCTAAAAAATGAATACTAAATAGGTCTAACAGCAAGATATGAATCATTAATGTTACATTAGAGGAAATGTTTTTGACAGATCCATGAGAGATAACCTAGCTCTGATACTAATTGAGTGGCCCTTTAAGGATATATTTTAACCACTAGGGATGAATTAATTGTTGACAAAGAATTTAGAAACATATCATTTTTATCTATAAAAATACCCTTATTGCCAATAGGTGTGTGGATCTCAAATCAACCTATTATTTTATGAATATATCAAAATAATTTTGAATAAAAACCCCTTTATTTTTATATGGTTCTCCAACTACTTAAACTTCATAGTAATTAGTGATCATTGGGTTTATCCTACATCTCATGGTCTATATTTATTATCAAAAAGAGAAAATTTTAGATAGAAAGATAGCCTTGAACACCAATCAATGATGCCTTCTAGTGTATTTCACACATTCAATCATTAAATGAAATGAATATCATGGCATAAAATTAAATAATATAAAAAAGATGATATTCTCATCTCATTACAAGTTCATGTATATTAATTCCCTATTTAATAATCACAAGGTATCACCCACCAAGATCTTATGTCACTCCTTAAGATATGTTAATAAAGGATATATGCAATCATCACAAATCCTTCCCATGATATTAAGGATATCTAATGTTCATAATATTTCAATTGTTGGAATTCACTTTTCTTTGAATCACTCCCTCCACGAAACTTCATTTTCCTTTTCTTATCACGTTCCCTTTAATCTAGAAATAAATTTATTGCAACCTGAGACACCCTGAGAGGGTAGGAGTTATAATATCCCAACCTGAACCACCAGGTGTAGGTTAGAGATTCACATGACCTCATGCATGTGTCCCGTACACAAGAGGATGTCGACTAGTGGACAGGGTCTAAATGTTGTTAGTGGGGAGACTACACCCTCTATATCATGTCATCTACATATACAATAATCATATCATAATAAAATAAAATATAATAATCAGATTAATATGTAGAAACAAAATAAATAAAATTGATATTCTAGGGCACACATGTCATGAAAATAAAATAACTTGCTCCAAGTGTGGTAGGTCAAACTAATGTATCATAATGGTATGAAAATATAATAAATATAGAAGTAATAGTAAGGAGTGTGTCTTGGAATCAAATCTACCCCCAAACCCATGTCTCTTTAACACACCTTCATAGGGGCCTTTCCGATTACTAGATCTTCGGTTGTCATGACTCGTCCCCTAGGGACAGTGCCATGACTACATCAATCCCACCTTTCATAGGCCAGGGGCTGGCGACAAACACCGAGAAGGCTTATCCAAAAAAAGGGAAGGAATTACCTTTAATACTTCACACATGAACAAAGCTCAAACTGTAGAAAGTAAACACAAATTAAACCACAACTATCACCGAGACAACTACTGAGAGTACAATGCAACTGAAAAGTACAAGGGGCCAGAATATAAGTCCAAAACCACGAAGAAAAGTACATCATCCAAGGTCTGTCTTCTCAATACCTACCTGAAGGGTAGGTAGAGGGTAGTAGTAGGTAGCCGTAGAAGTACATATTGTATGTCCCATCTCACTAGGAACCACATGGTTCAATAAAACCAAGGTCTCTATCGAATCTTCGATCAACTACATGAGACATGACACATGAAAGCGAGTCCTGTGCAGGGGTGAGTAACACAATACTCAATAGGGACCCCAAAGCAAAAAAGTAAATACCACAAAGTAGGACCACACAACAAGATCACACAGCAAAAATTTCTCACACCATGTATAACTCAAAGTATACAAGTATAAATATTAGTCGTAAAGCTAAAAATTCATACTATTGAAAGATTCATCATCTAGGCATGCTTATCACCTAGGCTAGTGGGATCAATGAGACCCACTCATATCTGGGGATAGCTGGATCACTTAGACCCACCCATCTCTGGGCCAGCTGGATCACAATGTAAGAACCCGAATCTTCTTTTCAGGTATGTTTTCTTTTTTTTTTCTGGAGTTTTTGAGAAAATAGTAGTTTTTAGGAAATTTTTTAAGTACATGCTATGTACTTTAAGAGTACACACTGTGCACTTTATTTCCACAGGAGGCCGTGTGCTGGCTATGTTCTAGACACACACACGGTCATGTGGGGTGATGTGGAGGCCGCTTAAAGTGGGGTACAGAAAAGGTGACTACACGCTGTGTGCTCCAAAAGTACACACCGTGTACTTTGTTTTTTTTTTCATTAAATGCCCTTAGGTCATGTATAACCCATAGAAGCATATTCTTCTAGGCCCCGTTCGGCCGAGAGGAAACATACGACGCTGAAACTCATCCAAGCCCTCGATCCTCCGTCTGTTATCCGAATCGACCGTCGTCGATTGCGTTAGAACCGCAGCGGTAAGCTCTTACTTCTGCTTGACCCTTGTTTCCCAATTACCCTTCTTTTCTATGTTATCATGGGTTGATTTTTTTGGATGTTTTCTTAGATCTATGACGTTCCAAGGAGAATCAATTTTTGAGGTTCAAGTATTTTGATCTCCTAGCACCAAGGTAGGTTGTTTGTGCCTTTCTGTTGAAATTCCTTGAATATTATGTGAAAATTCCACCAATACCCTTGAAAGAGGTATTGTGTGTTTACCATTTTACCCTTGTTATATTCCTTCCATTATATTATTCTTATATAAAATATGTTGATTATGAATATGTTTGAACTACTATGATTTGGAGGTTCTGCCCACACATGTTCTGTTAAGACCATTCAATCCTGTTTTTCCTTGGTTGCTTTATCTGTTTCCATGCCTGTTGTAGTATGATGGAGAAATGTTTTCTGACATGCTTTTTATTCTGTAGAACTATTTATCCAAGTAGTTTTTATTTCTACTTTGGTCATATTGTACTGTTATGCCATTATCCTACATAGGGCCGTGAGAACCGGGTGTAGTAGACTATAAGGGGATAGACTGAGTGAGCTTCCTCAGAGAGTTCTTGAGATATAGGATATATGAGGATTGATCGAGTGA
The DNA here is from genome assembly GCA_963277665.1 of Viscum album. NCBI lineage: Eukaryota > Viridiplantae > Streptophyta > Magnoliopsida > Santalales > Viscaceae > Viscum > Viscum album. The sequence continues at coordinate 515,902,020 of OY728131.1, forward strand.
GTATCCTCAAAGATCCTAGGATTACTTTGGGAAAAAGGGGATAGACCGTGAGGTTTTTCTCAATGATATTCCTTGACTGCTTTAGACTATACGGGGATAGACCATGTGAGTTTCCTCAGAGAGTCTCTATTTTGTTTGTCTGAATCACTGGATTACCATAGGCTATAGGAGGGAGTGACTGTGTGAGCTTCCTCATAAAGTTTATGAATGACCTGGGCTATAAGGGTAATTGACCGAGTGTGCTTCCTCAGAGAGTCTTTGAACTTGGGGATATAAAGGGAATTGACTGTGCAAGCTTCCTCAGAGAGTTCCTGACTACCCTAGACTATAAGAAGAGTTGACCGTGTGTGCTTCCTCAGAGAGTCTTTATAATTTTGTATGACCAAACAAGAGGGGTTAGGATAAGTGCACTTCCAAGAGGGTTGTTGGTACTGGTTAGGTAGGACCAGAGGGAATGGTAGTGAGTACTTCTATAAGGTTACTTGTTCTTCTTTGTTGTTTTCTAGATATTTCTTGACTTTGGAACTATGGTTTGTTTATTATTCATCATGTTACTATTTACTGTTTCCTATACTTTTACCTGACATATATTCACTGACTATTAGGAACATATCTTCGGGTGGTTGCCTACTAGGATTAGTCTCACATCCTGTTTGGGTCATACTTTTGGGCCCAAACAGACTATATTGTTGCAGGTATAGACAAGGGAAAGCTCCCTTAGACTTCAGGTACTTGAATTGTTGTGGAGCTGGAGAGAATGGGACCAAGCTTAGGCTTGTGATGCTAAAAATATTTTTATCTTTCTTTTGTATCTTTTTTAGTACTGATTGTATTTCCAACATTGTGAGTTTTTTGGATACTTTCCTAGACATATGTATCATGCATCATATATATATATATATGTGTGTGTGTGTGTGTGTGTGTGCTCCTGCTATTTATCATATCTAGTCTTCTTCTTATCACTTGTGTATGGATTGTTTACTACTTCTGCTATTGTTTATTGTTTTCTCTTCCACTATGTACTCTACCAATTAGGGCATAGTTTCCCCACTATCACACCCAAGGCCCTCGCTGCTAGTCGGCAACCTCTAGCATTCAGGGAAATGCGCTTGAGGCCATGTGACCAACCTGGTACGGGGCACCTCTGGGTGGCTCCCAGAACCAGGATGTTACAAAGTGGTATCATAGGGTTTCTTTTCTCTTGACTTACGGTTTGGAGCCTTAGCTAGGTATAGGACGGAATATGTACATGGAAATTAGGAATGCCCAGAAGTAGCTAACCCGTGTACAGGGAAAATCCATACTACCTCGTTTATTGCAATTTTATTGGTTTAAAATTTTTATAGTTGATTTGATTTCACCATTCGATGATTCAAATGATTTGTGTTGTTACCGTTGTTGTTATTTAGGTTCTATTTCTGTCGCAACCCAATGAGATGAGGGTATGCCATCTCATGCATCATATAGGCACTTGTTATAAATCACATGCCCTGCATTCTTTCCATGAAATATAGGATGCATTAGTGATTGCATGTTGTTTTGATAGACATTGTGTAGATTATGCATGCTGTTGTGATAGATTCTTTGATATAATCCTTACTGTTTGATAAGGAACTTGTTAGTTCAGTGCTTATCTTAGATGGATTCCAAACTTTGGTTCTTGAGGTGTTATGGGACCTCATGGACCAGAATTTTGTGGATCATTTCTTGTTGCCTTGTTATAACTGGTATAAGATGACACACTTTGATTTGTGGGGAGTATGGTCCCTCATGGATCTGAATTTGGCACCGTAACACTGGTTTTCTGTGTTTTTTGGGCTCTAGAGCAGTTTCTGAGGCTACTGTTCGGAAAAACCTAGAATACACGATGTGTATTTTATAAATACACATTGTGTAGTCTATAGTCGTGTCACTGACTGTGCGATCAGGGACACGGGGTTGTGAAAAATCTTGTAGGAACACGCCGTGTACTAGGTTAGCACGCCGTGTAGTATGAAATAGTCACCCCAGTCGTGTAACAAACAAAACGAGTCGTATTATCTTTTCACACACACACCATGTCTGAATTTTACACCTCATGTAGTCTGATCTAGGTACCCAGCCATGTCACGAACAACACGGGTCGGTGTTACCCTTTCTCGTACACACCATATCCATCTAGAACATGTAGTGTAGTGTCATCCGTGTTTCAAGCCATGTCGCTTACATCACGGGCTAGGAAAGGCATGTCTAGTACATGTTGTGTCTGCCTTGAATACGCCATGTAGTTTTGTATTAGAGGAGTCGTGTGGCTTAACCATGTAAAAGGACTCGGGTAGGGAAGTGGATTCAAGTACACGCCGTGTTTTAGGACAATATGTTGTGTATTTTGGGTGTTACACAACCAGTTTAGGTAGAAGTACACGCCCATGTGAATGACTTAAGGGAACACGCCATGTAAGGAAAGAACACGCCGTGTATTCATGTTTTGAATTAATTGAATGCCTTATTTTCCCTGTTCATTCTTGTACCTTTAGTTTCCAGTCCTTGTTAATCCTGAATCTAAGGTGTGCATTTGACTTTGAAGAATCATGGCACCTAGACATCCTCCAATTGACTGCCAGTCATAGGGGAGTGATCAGATGCCCAATATGGCTGGTCCAGGACTTCCTGTAGATCCTCCTATTATGCCAGCCTTGACACCAATGGTTATACCAGTTGCAGGCGCCGATGTGCAGTTTAAGGAGGGTTTTCTGGGGATGATGCAGACCATCCAGAGAGCGCAGCCTCCTGCCCCATCGATGGATGATTTGACGCGGGTTTTCTAGTAGCATCATCCTCCCACCTTCTTAGGGGAAGGAAGACCTTGGGCTGTAGAGTTGTGGCTCAAATCCAGGTTGAATATCTTCGAGCATCTCGAGGAACCACCAGAGAGGAGAGTGAAGCTCACGACCTACATGTTCCAAGAATCCACCAAGAGGTGGTGGTATGTCATCTCTTAGGTGGGACGCCACCAAAATATGGCTTGGGAGGAGTTTCAAAATATCTTCTACAATTACTTCTACCTGGAGACCTTGAGGGCTGACTGATCCTGAGAGTTCATGAGATTAGAGTAGGGTACTCTTTCTGTGATGGATTATTTCTCTTGCTTCATAGAGTTGCAGCGTTTCACACCTATCCCAGCAAGTGATGAGTTGTTCCTAGCTAAGAAGTTTGAGAATGGTATCAGGAAGGATATCTGTTTGAAGGTGAACATCATCAAGTTGATTTAGATATCCTCTATCATCAACCAGGCGCTGATCACATAGCACAATCTGAGAGATTATGGAGCAGTGATCCAGGGAGGTTCAACATCGAGAGTTAGTGTTCTTTTTCTGATAGCAGGAAGCACCACAGGGAGTCTTCTCAAGGAGATCAGAGTAGGTGGGATGCACATTCCGATAGCCAGGTAGTGTGCTTCCAGTGTGGGAGGAGTGGGCATACAAGGACATGTTTCCTGAGAGACCTAATGGAGTGCCGATCATGGGGAAGGATGGGTCATCTCCATCATTTCTATCATTTTTCCTCTAGCAGCTAGAGATAGGGGTTCTTTATGACTCCGCATTCGGGAGCATCACCCCCATTTTCTCACTAGTATGGGAACTAGAGTTCTTCCAGTTGTTCGGGCTGAGGTTGAGGTCTTGGTCAGGTTGGTCAGTCACCGTTCTATCAGTGACAGTAGGGAAGATCAGCTCAGAGCAGTCAGGCAGGGTCACAGGGCCATGGAGCAGGCTATACTTTTGCAATGGAGCAGACCCAGTAAGAGAAGGATCCCGGACCTCCCACTATTTTAAGGTATGATCTTAGTATCCTCAGTTTTAACTTATGCTCTTTTCAACACATGTTATTCCCATAGATTTATCTCTATTACTGTTGTGAATAGCCCTGGTCTATATATCTTTTCTTCTGCCGACATGTTGGCACTAGACACACCATTGGAAACAAGGACATCTAGTGTATGTCAGTGTAGAGAGTTCCCTCTTGAGGTTGTTGGGTGTCACTTCTTATGGGACCTCTATGTCTTAGAGATGACAGGCTATGATGTCATTCTCAAAGTGGACTTGCTAGTTCCCTTCCAGATATTCATCGGCTGCTACCACCGAAGGGTGAGTTTTATATCACAAGAGGGATGATATTTTCTTTATAAGGGCGAGTGGGATGTCCAGGCAAGAAGAGCCTGTCCAGATCATCATGGACTAGGAGGAGCTACAACCCATATTTCTAGTCTATATCTGGATGACCAGGGGACTTCACAGTTAGACTTTATCCAGTGGATCATTTCAGGGATGACTTTCTAGAGGATTTTTTAGGTTTGCCTCCAGAGCTTGAGTTAGACTTTTCTATTGAGATCTTCCCCGAAGCATCACCGGTGTCTATTCCTCCTTATAGGATGGTGACACAATAATTTATGGAGCTCAAGAAATAGTTGGAGGAGTTGCAGGCAAAGGGTTTCATCCAACCCAGTACTTCTTCTTGGGGTTCGCCTGTCCTGTTTGCGAAAAAGGAAGATGACACCCTCAGGCTTTGTGTGGATTATCGGAAGCTAAACCAATTGATGGCCATGAACTGATATCCCTTGTCGAGGATTGATGACCTCTTTGATCAGCTTCGAGGAGATCGAGTATTCTAGAAGATTGACTTGAGGTCTGGTTATCATCAGTTGTGCGTTAGACCATCAGATATACCTCTCACAGCCTTCCAGAGTAGGTATGGTCTATATGAATATATGGTTATGCCGTTCAGTCTCATGAACACGCCTACAGTTTTTATGGCACTAATGAACCGAGTGTTCCATCCATACATGGATCCTTCGTGGTGGATTTCGTGGATGACATCTTGGTGTACTCTCACACACGACACGACCATGCTAACCATCCTGAGATCATTTTGAGTACACTGAGAGAGCATCATTTATATGCTAAGATCTCAAAATTCCACTTTTGGATGGACTAGATTCACTTCTTGGGTCACGTTATCTCAGAGACAGGAGCATCATTAGACCCAGATAAAGTGAGATCAGTAGTATCCTGGGAGCATCTGAAGAATTTCATCAAGGTTTGAAATTTTCTAGGGTTTTATGGTTACTGAAAATGCTTCATATAGGATTTTTCACACTTAGTAGCACCACTGACAGGTCTAACCAAGAAGGGTGTGAAGTTCTTATGGTCAGATTCTTGTCAGTCAGCCTTTCAGGAGATGAAGGGGAAGTTGACGTCATCACTGATACTAGTCTTGATAGATCCATGAAAGAGATATACTATTTACTGTGATGTTTTAGGTATCGGGAAAGGCGTTATGCTGATGTAGGGAGATGGAGTCGTTGCGTATGGGTCTCAGCAGTGGGGGACACATGAGAGGAACTACTTGACGCACGATCTTGAGCTAGCGGCAGTTGTTCATGCCTTACAATGTTGGAGACATTATCTTCTGGGAGAGCATTTTGTGGTTTTTGCTGACCAAAAAAGTCTCAAGTACATCTTCCCTCAGCATGATCTGAATCTGAGACAGCGCAGGTGGTTCAAGTATCTTCAGTCCTTTGACTTTGAGCTTGCATATACACCTGGGAAAGGCAACGTAGTGGCTGATGCGTTGAGAAGGAGAACTCAGATACATGCATTCTAGGAGGCCAACAGTGAGTGGCAGCTTATATCTCTATTCTCTAAGATGCATTTGGAGGTGCACGACAGAAAGGGGTAGACTTTTCTATCTTAAGTAGCTGTTACCTCTACTCTTCTTGATTGGTAGGGATGAGGGAGCTATCTGACTCAGAAGGCATAGTCCTACAGGAGGGTGTGTCAGGGGAGGACCCTATTCCTGGATGGACAGTGGGCAAGGATGAGATCTTGCATTTCCGTAGACGTGTATGGGTTCCAGGAGACATACGCGAGGAGAAGATGCGGGATTTTCATTCCTCAATTCGGGCAGTTCATCCTGTAGTCACCAAGATGTATCATGATCTACACCGCCAGTATTGGAGGCCAGGTATGAAGAGAGATGTTGCTGGTTTTGTCATGAGGTGTTCCACTTGTCAGCAGGTAAAAGAAGAGCATCAATGACCAATAGGTCTTTTATAGAAGTTACCCATTCCCAAGTGGAAGTGGGACGATGTTGCGATGGATTTCATGATGGGGTTTCCGAGGTCTCCTCGAGGGAACGATGCAGTTTGGGTTTTCATCGATAGGCTTATGAAGGTTTCTCACTTCTTTCCTATCAAGGATACCTTCAGTGTTGATGAGCTGGGACGGTTGTAAATCCGAGAGATTATATGTAAAGACCCTAAGCCTGACATACATGGACATTACATTACATTTGCGGAATACTTAGTACATAACAAAAACACACACACAAGGATCGTAATAGTTTAGTGTCTTTGGAAACATAGAATATAATCTTATATTCCTGGAGAAAGATCTTCAACATCTCCCATAAAGATCTTCCTTTTTTTATACCTAAAACCTTTCTTTATATCCTGGGGAAAAGTAAACATAAAAGGGTGAGCTCAAATACCCAGTAAGAAATATCAATCACATCGTATACACAAGCACATAACTTTTGGAAATCATAACCTGCAAAAGAGATCATAATTTCATAACATGGGATAAATCATGGTAGTGAAATGTAATCACAATAATCATAACTTAAAACATGAAACTTTATGGCATACACACATAATCATAGAGAATCATTTCTTGTTAGTCAAGACTCATTTCCAAGACTATCTTAGTGGACAAAGTCCCTTTCTAAACCGAGTCACCCTCGTTTTAGTCCTGTTTCACTAAACCGGTATAACCTACCATTCCAGCCATGTCTATCTCATGAGATATAAAATCTTTACCCAATTAATTGGAGGGAGATATAGGTCTCACCCATCTCATAATGATACCAATCTTATGTGTGCCACAAAATCATAAATCATACATCATTGCATAACCCATGTAATAAAAATGGGATTCTTAAACATTGTGACATCCTAAAACAATTCATATAAGATAAAGAAATTCATAAAAATAATTCCATCACAACATAATAAAATCAATGTAATAATAGGTATAAAAACAGAACCCTTTATTATCTTATATGGAAAATAATTTTGATAAAACAATTGAACTCCATTCTTGAGGAAAATATCCTTTCTACTTCAAAAACACTTTTCCTTTCATAACATGTCGTAAAATTATAAACTAAAAGAAGTTGATTAAAAATAAACTTGAAAACTTGTAAAGTAAGCTTCTTGGAAATAATGTTTTAAAAATCCATTCATGCCGTATAAGTTAAAAAAAACATTCTTCGTACTTTTTGTCGGAAAATTCAAAAAGTACCTCGTACGAAAAACGATAAAAGATTACTTTCATATCTTTTACTAAAAACTCACCAAAGGGTAAAATTGGATTTAAAAAATTGTAGGAGGATTGAAATAATATTACATATCTTGGAAACATGGATGTGGATGATAAAATACACCCCATTAAATTTCAAAGTATAAACAATCTCGGATAAAAATTGAGATTCTGATATTTCCCTTACCTTAGGTCTGATTTGCTTCGTAAGTGTCCGAACCTCCTGTATAATGATTTAAATAATGTCATTGACTTATTATAGAATCATATTCATTGTTATGATATCATATATGGTTCACTTATGATTTTATATTACCCGTCCTTTTGTAAATTCCATGTTAAATAGCGTTTTGGGTAAAATTGTTTCATTTGTCGTCCGTGTTTTGACTTGTAATTATTCATATGATTACTTAGATCATGATTACTTAATTCCAGAATATAAAACATGATTTATATAAATATATATTCAGAATATACATATATATAATAAATCAGTAAATGGAAATAAATACACCGTTCATGGAGACGGTAGGTCGTACGTACGCATGAACGTTGTTTTCGCTTCCTTATTGAGTTGAATGGAATTATGTAGATGACATACAAATATATACACATAAATCCAGTATCATATATATTTCATGATTACTTATTATATATACTTTATAATCATTCATGAATGGTTAAAGTGGAGAATGAATTTCATCGCGTCGTGGAGACGGTAGTCCGTACGTACGCACGAGCGATGATATCGTTCTCATGATCGTGGAACTGTATTGGAGTGTATTTATACTATTTCAGAATCAATATCACTTGAAAATAATAATATATAGTTATTATTTACTCCATTATACCCATCCAGGTAAGGTGGTGGTGGAAAATAGATTTCACCACTGCGTGGAGACGGTATTCCGTACGTACGCACGCCCGGTGATTACGTTTTCCGTAGGATGGATAGATGGTGAAATAGGATTGTTTCATACTTATAATAATATATCGGTATATGAGTGATACTGATGTTATTACTTCATAATGAAACAACCTAAGAAGAAGAAGTGGAAGAAGAAATAAAGGTGAAATAATCGGTAACGGAAATTACCTCTTCTTTGAAGCGCCCCTTTGAGACCTCCTCTTAGGGAACTAAAATTGTTCTTTTAGGAAGACCATAACCTCTAGGATGTTTCTAGGGAAGTGGAGAAGAGAATTTTGCAGGGGTTGGCCGCGCTTGAAGGCTCAAAGTTGTGTGAGGAAGAGAGGGAGGAGGTGTCCTTTTATAAGGGAGTAGAGGGTCACCTTTGGAATAACTAAAAATATTATTTTATTATAAAGTAAATTTCGGTTTTAAATAGCTCCAAATTGATTTATTTCTAGGATAATGTGGGTATGGGTAGAAATCCTCTCATCCAATATAATTTAGACAAGTTTAGGTTCCTATTTTAACCTTATCATTTAGATTTAACATTAAGTTAAATAATTTTACTTTTACCGTGTCTTCTTGCATGCTTACACTATAAGGTTAATAAACTTACTATAAGAAGCCAAACGAACCCCAAATTGTTTATTATTAATATATATAACCTTATCTAAGTCATTTGGCCGAAACTTATATTTTTAGGAATAAAATAATAATTAATAATATAATATTTTTTTAAAAAACTATTTTATGTCAATTTTGAAACTATTTAGTAATTGATTTTTTTAAAACTCATAACAGAATTATAAGTTCGAAAAAAGTTAATTAAATCAATAATAACATGTCATATTAACCTAGAAAATTAGTGTAATTCATAAAAAGTCTCAAATTATATTTATTTGGGTATTTATAACATCAATTATGTCAATATTTCATTAATAAGATAATTACTGCATCATCGTTGTGTCATAAATAAATTATATTATTTAATGTCTAAAAATTACAAATAAAATACCATTATGTAGGAAATCTTTTTAGATTTCTAATGAATATTTATAGTCGAATTTATCTTATGTATAACCCCATATTAAAAATGTTTTAGTAAATAAACATTGATTTTACCTCTTTTAACCCTTCTTTAAATAAATTAATAATAAATGTCCTAATCTAATCCAAGTGGGCCTAAATGGTCATATTTTATTCCTAAGTTTGTTTTTGGTCGAATTACACTTATCCAATAGAATTAGGACATGTGTTAGGGTAATAATAATATCATCTTTGCCCTTAATTACCCTATTTACTTTTAACCGTGGTAAAAAAAAGTCAAAAGTTACTATTCGCCAAAAATTATTTTCATCTCATTGAACCACATTTTAGTCCTTGATATTAACCGTGTATCTCGGATTTTAGAAATTCCACTCACAGAAGAGAGAAAATTAAGTTTTATGAAAAATTCAGTTTTTTTAACTACCACTTAGTGGTTTCACTATCAAAAAAATGAAAGTTTCTAGAAAAATACCAAAAATTAGGCCTAAGCTATATTTGATATTATGAATTCCAAAATTATGTCTATTTTATCAAATTCAAAACATATCAGTTACATTAATTAATTTAAAAATTAATTCCCGTCGTCAAAACAAATAGCGTGTTTTTAAGAGATAATAACTATCAAAAGATTGACACTTATTTATGTCTGGTTTAAATGTGAAATTACATCGAATGACCAAAATTGTATTAAATTGTAAAAATATATTCTAAATATACTTTAAAACCACTCAAATTAATAATTTATCACTATTAATTATTTCTATTAAAAAAGTTGTTTTTAATTAAAATTTTGTAATTTTCACTGTTCATCAGAATATGAAAGTTATCCGAAAAGTACCAAAATTTTACCCTAAGCTAATTTTAATATTCCGAATCCAAAAATTAAGTCCATTTTGAAAAATAAAATTTAAAAAATTTCAAAAAGTGGTTATTACTATTCATAACAGCTAGTTTTAATAATATTTTAATAGCATATCATTGTTTAGTGAAACTCGGTATTGCGTACTACACACGCTATCAAGGAAGGTCGTGATTGGGTGTAATGAAAGGCAAGTCAAGGATGCATGTTGTGCGAGCTCTTTTTAGTGTAGCGTACAACACAAGACATTAATGAAATTGAAAAGAATATTTTTCATAAAATCTTGGGGTGTTACATTCTACCCCCCTTAAAATGAATTTCGCCCTCGAAATTCATCGGGGTTATAAATGGTTTACTATTCGAAAGTTTCTTTAATCGAAACCCAAATCATAAAAAAGGAATACCAAAACCAATATTTAACAACAAAAGTATGAAACGTAACAGTTACCCAAATAAACTAATCACTGGGTTTCCACATAGGTGAAAATATGGATATGGAAGAAAAATATAACCATCATGTTCTGATGGAGAGTGATAGAGAACATGGCTATGGAAAAGCCAACAATCACAAATCCATAAATTTGTCACAATCTAAGGTACCATCTGATTAATTAGATATAAGAGCACTAGGAAAACATTTATGGTTTTTAAGATCGTTTCCCTAAAGTTGAAGAATTTGAATTAGAATAAATACTTTCTTTATTTTGGTACAATCTCACTTTTGTTCATTCCTTGAACAATTTCCACTTCATCTCTTAAATAAATGAAGTTGAATTTGTTATTCGTGGAGTGTTAGCAGATCATGTGATAGAATGACGGGTCATTCCATCTGTCTCAAACAAAAGGTTAGCAAAAGTTATTAAATATACACAAGTCATTCTATAGTGAGATTAATCATATATGGTTCCTAAAATGGACTTATACTTCATATATCATACTTCTTAATATAATAAAACTAGTTTCTACTAAACAGGGACTTCCTGTAGGCCAGTGGTAGGCGATAAAGGCCAGTCACATTTCGGTTGTGGGTTCGATTCCCACAGCCTTGTCCGAAGCGATGGGCTGTCGCCCGTCCTGCAGGTTATCCTTTTTCTAAAACTATACTACTATAATATCCCATCAATAATATCGAAAAAAAATTCTATCCGTAAATAATACTAACTTATGTCCAACATAATCCATTCCAATCCTTAGGCTTATCCATAATAATGCAGTGCACTCTCATAATATAGTGAAAATGATTACTAGAGATTTAATACCATCGTTGATCCCCATATATCATAAGATATGTCTTGTTGGTCACATTCCAAACATTAAAATCCCTTAATCATGTATTCTCTTGAATACCCATTGAACCTTATTGAAAACATGAATGCAGTTAAAAGTTAACACCTTCCACATACCAAAATCATCAAAATTCTATATCACTTAGTCCTTATATCAATCATGAGCTCGTGAATACTGTTAAACATTTCATTTTCTCATTTTCCCTTCATTATGCGCATATCATCTTATTTCCAAAAATATCTCAATCACTTTGAATACCACATTAGATCAATACATAAATATTCCAATACTCCATGATACAACATTATTTTGGAATCCCATTACATAAACACTTAATCATTCCACCACATCGTTGTCATATTCAGCATCTCCAATAGTGATCACATGTGACTTCCCTTTGTCCTTTGCATTAAGCGGTTGCTCATGTCGATCATCACTAACCCTTGGATTAGGGCATTTGTTGGCATAATGCCCCATTTCCTTGCACTTGAAGCATTTAAGTGTTGGTGGTGGGTTCTCTGCAGTGTTTGCTTTATTCACATCATTAGAAACCCTTTTTCCATTACTTTGACACTCAGCTGCTCGATGACCTTCTTTTCCACACTTAAAACATTTTCTAGTCCCTTTAAGACAATATCCACCATGCTTCTTTCCACACTTTGTGCATAAGGAAACATTCATCTTCTTTTCACCATTATTCTGAGATTTCTCGTTGAACTCCATCTTTCGTTTATTGTCAAAACCATGGGATGGATATGTAACACCAACATCCATTTATACCTTGATAGCACAACGCACAATTTCTTCATAGCTACTGAAGTCTCTTATAGCTAATTCCCTTCGAAGACTTGGTTTTAAGCCACTGAAAAATCGACCAACTTTACTTTCAGCTTGGATGATAATGCCAGATGCATAATTTGCAAGTCTTGTAAAATTCGCTTCGTATATACCAAAAGATTCATCATCCTTCTGCTTCAGCTCGAGAAACTCTTTTTCTATCTTTGTTCGAAGAATACGAGGGAAGTACTTACTAAAAAACAAGTTCTTGAACTCGTCCCATTCCATGGACTCAATTTCATCTCTTGGCCTCGTATTCTTGATAAGATTCCACCATTGATCAGCTTCACCTTCCAAACGATATACTGCTTAGATGACTTTATCATGTTCAGAACATTGAAGAATTGAAAATATCTTTTCAGTGGTACTGATCCATTGTTCAGCAACAAGTGGATCGAAAGTCCCACTGAAAGAAGGTGGACGTTTCCTCATGAAGGACTCAATAGAATATTGTTCCCTTCTCTGCTCATTTGGAAGCCCAGAATGAATCATTTCTTGTGTAAGTATAGCAATAAGATTTTGCACTCCATCTCCCATAACATTTGTTTGTTCAGGAGGGCAATCATTGCATTGTCCATTGCATTGATTAACACCGTTCCTTCGGGTTCCAGCCATCGTCTAAAACCCAAAAAGAATAGTGTGAGAGGCAAAAATCATGCTAGGGAAAACAACATTATAAAGGGGGAGTATCCTCAATATCTAACTTCTTAGGTTAAATTCTATGATTGTTACCGTAGTTCTAGGATTGTATCTTATACGTATACTTATCCTTAGGGACATCCCTAGACATACCTTAGAAATATCTCTAGGGATCTCACTAATGCTTTCGCATCCTAGTTTCCAAAGGTTTAATAAACCTTTCCTCTGATACCAACTGTAAAGACCCGAAGCCTGACGTACATGGACATTACATTACATTTGCAGAATACTTAGTACATAACAAAAACACACACACAAGGATCGTAATAGTTTAGTGTCTTTGGAAACTTGGAATATAATCTTCTAATCCTGGTGAAAGATCTTCAACATCTCCCATAAAGATCTTCCTTTTTTTTATACCTAAAACCTTTCTTTATATCCTGGGGAAAAGTAAACATAAAAGGGTGAGCTCAAATGCTCAGTAAGAAATATCAATCACATCGTATACACAATAACATAACTTTTGGAAATCTTAACCTGCAAAAGAGATCATAATTTCGTAACATGGGATAAATCATGGAAGTGAAATGTAATCACAATAATCATAAAATAAAACATGAAACATTGTGGCATACACACATAATCATAGAGAATAATTTCTTGTTAGTCAAGACTCATTTTCAAGACTATCTTAGTGGACAAAGTCCCTTTCTGAACCGAGTCACCCTCGTTTCAGTCCTGTTTCACTGAACCGGTATAACCTACCATTCCATCCATGTCTATCTCATGAGATATAAAATCTTTACCCGCTGAATTGGAGGGAGATATAGGTCCCACCCATCTCATAATGATACTATTATTATGTGTTCCACAAAATCATAAATCATACATCATTGCATAACCCATGTAATAAAAATGGGATTCTTAAACATTGTGACATCATAAAACAATTCATATAAGATAAAGAAATTCATAAAAATAATTCCATCACAACATAATCAAATCAATGTAATAATATTTATAAAAATAGAACCCTTTATTATCTTAGATGGAAAATAATTTTTATAAAACACTTGAACTCCATTCTTGAGGAAAATATCCTTTCTACTTCAAAAACACTTTTCCTTTCTTAACATGTCGTACAATTATAAACTAAAAGAAGTTGATTAAAAATAAACTTGAAAACTTGTAAATGAATCTTCTTGGAAATGATGTTTTAAAAATCCATTCATGCCGTATAAGTTAAAAAAACATTCTTTGTACTTTTTGTCGGAAAAGTCAAAAAGTACCTCGTACGAAAAATGAAAAAAGATTACTTTCATATCTTTTACTAAAAACTCACCGAAGGGTAAAATTGGATTTAAACAATTGTAGGAGGATGTAAATAATATTACATATCTAGGAAACATGGTTGTGGATGATAAAATACACCCCAATAAATTTCAAAGTATAAACAATCTCGGATAAAAATTGAGATTGTGATATTTCCCTTACCTTAGGTCCGATTTGCTTCGTAAGTGTCTGAACCTCCTGTATAATGATTTAAATAATGTAATTGACTTATTATAGAATCATATTCATTGTTATTATATCATATATGGTTCACTTATGACTTTATATTACCCATTCTTTTGTAAATTCCATGTTAAAGGGCGTTTTGGGTAAAATTGTTTCATTTGTCGTCCGTGTTTTGACTTGTAATTATTCATATGATTACTTAGATCATGATTACTTAATTACAGAATATAAAACATGATTTATATAAATATATATTCAGAATATACATATATATAATAAATCATTAAATGGAAATAAATTCACCGTTCATGGAGACGGTAGGTCGTACGTACGCATGAACGCTGTTTTCGTTTCCTTATTGAGTTGAACAGAATTAAGTAGATGACATACATATATATACACATAAATCCTGTATCATTATTATGTCATATATTTCATGATTACTTATTATATATACTTTATAATCATTCATGAATGGTTAAAGTGGAGAATGAATTTCATCGCGTCGTGGAGACGGTAGTCCGTACGTACGCACGAGCGATGATATCGTTCTCATGATCGTGGAACTATATTGGAGTGTATGTATACTATTTCAGAATCAATATCACTTGAAAATAATAATATATAGTTATTATTTATACCATTATACCCATCCAAGTAAGGTGGTGGTGGAAAATAGATTTCACCACAGCGTGGAGACGGTATTCCGTACGTACGCACGCGCGGTGATTTCGTTTTCCGTAGGATGGATAGATGGTGAAATAGGATTGTTTCATACTTATAATAACATATCAGTATATGAGTGATACTGATGTTATTACTTCATAATGAAACAACCTAAGAAGAAGAAGTGGAAGAATAAATAAAGGTGAAAGAATCTGTAACGGAAATTACCTCTTCTTTGAAGCGCCTCTTTGAGACCTCCTCTTAGGGCACTAAAATTGTTCTTTGAGGAAGACCATAACCTCTAGGATGTTTCTAGGGAAGTGGATAAGAGAATTTGGCAGGGGTTGGCCGATCCTGAAGGCTCAAAGTTGTGTGAGGAAGAGAGGGAGGAGGTGTCCTTTTATAAGGGAGTAGAGGGGTACCTTTGGAATAACTAAAAATATTATTTTATTATAAAGTCATGTTCAGTTCTAAATAGCTCCAAATTGATTTATTTCGAGACTAAGGTGGGGATGGGTCGAAATCCTCTCATCCAATATAATTTATACAAGTTTAGGTTCCTATTTTAACCTTATCATTTAGATTTAACATTAAGTTAAATAATTTTACTTTTACCGTGTCTTCTTGTGTTCTTACACTATAAGGTTAATAAACTTACTATAAGAATCCAAAAGAACCCCAAATTGTTTATTATTAATATATATAACCGTATCTAAGTCATTTGGCCGAACCTTTTATTTTTAGGAATAAAATAACAATTAATAATATAATATTTGTTTTAAAAGCTATTTTATGTCAATTTTGACACTATTTAGTAATTGATTTTTTTGAAACTCATAACAGAATGATAAGTTCGAAAAAAGTTAATTAAATCAATAATAACATGACATATTAACCTAGAAAATTAGTGGAATTCATAAAAAGTCTCAAATTATATTTATTTGGGTATTTATAACATCACTTGTGTCAATATTTCATTAATAAGATAATTACTACATCATCGTTGTGTCATAAATAAGTTAAATTATTTAATGTCTAAAAATTATAAATAAAATACCATTATGTAGGAAATCGTTTTATATTTCTAATGAATATTTATAGTCGAATTTATTTTAAGTATAACCCCATATTAAAAATGTTTTAGTAAATAAACTTTTATTTTAACTCTTTTAACCCTTCTTTAAATAAATTAATAATAAATGTCCTAATCTAATCCAAGTGGGCCTAAATGGTCATATTGTATTCCTAAGATTGTGTTTGGTCGAATTACACTTATCCAATAGAATTAGGACATGTGTTAGGGTAATAATAATATCATCCTCACCCCTAATTACCCTATTTACTTTTAACCGGGGGGAAAAAAGTCAAAAGTTACTATTCACCAAAAATATTTTTCATCTCATTGAACCACATTTTAGTCCTTGATATTAACCGTGTCTCTCGGATTTTCGGAATTCCACTCACAGAAGCGGGAAAATTAAGTTTTATGAAAAATTCAGTTTTTTTAACTACCACTTAGTGGTTTCACTATCAAAAAATGAAAGTTTCCAGAAAAATACCAAAAATTAGGCCTAAGCTATATTTGATATTATGAATTCAAAAATGATGTCTATTTTATCAAATTCAAAAAATATCAGTTACATTAATTAATTTAAAAATTAATTCCCGTCGTCAAAACAAATAGCGTGTTTTTAAGAGATAATAACTATCAAAAGATTGACACTTGTTTATGTCTGGTTTAAATGTGAAATTACATCCAATGACCAAAATTGTATTAAATTGTAAAAATATATTCTAAATATACTTTAAAACCAATCAAATTAATAATTTATCACTATTAATTATTTCTATTAAAAAAGTTGTTTTTAATTAAAATTTAGTAATTTTCACTATTCATCAGAATATGAAAGTTATCCGAAAAGTACCAAAATTTTACCCTAAGCTAATTTTAATATTCCGAATCCAAAAATTAAGTCCATTTTGAAAAATAAAATTTACAGAATTTCAAAAAGTGGTTATTACTATTCATAACGACTAGTTTTAATAATATTTTAATAGCATATCGTTGTTTAGTGAAACTCGGTATTGCGTACTACACACGCTATCAAGGAAGGTCGTGATTGCGTGTAATGAAAGGAAAGTCAAGGATGCGTGTTGTGCAAGCTCCTTTTGGTGTAGCGTACAACATAAGACATTAATGAAATTAAAAAGAATATTTTTCATAAAATCTCGGGGTGATACATTATATGTCTACATGGAGTTCCACACTCCATTGTTTCAGACAGGGATTCACGTTTTACTTCTCAGGTCAGGAAGGGGCTTCAGAAGCCTTTGGGTACATAGGTACTTTTGAGTATAGTTTACCCTCCCCAGACATATGGAATGTTTGAGCGTACGATTCAGGTGCTTGAGGACATGCTCCGAGCTTTCATTCTAGATTTTGAAGGTTCTTGGGTGAAACATATACGTCTTGTGGAGTTTTCCTATAGTAATAGTTTTCAAGAAAATATTCATATGGCACCTTATGAGGCATTATGCAGTAGGTCATGTAGATCACCCTTATATAGGCTGGAGGCAGGAGAAGCAACATTGTTGGGACCTCGTCTTGTTCAGGAGACCATAGAGGACATAGAGCTCAGTTAGAAGTGGATGACTACTGCACAGTCTCGGAAGAAGTATTATGCTGATCAGCAAAGATGACCTATGGAATTCAATGTCGGTGATCAGGTTTTCCTACGTGTCACACCGAGGTTAGGGCACATGAGGATTACAAGACAGGGAAAGCTTTCACTGAGATACGTCGGGCCGTTTGAGGTGTTGGAGAGAGTTGGGATGGTTTCCTATCGGTTTCAGTTACCTCATAGGTACTGGGATATGCATGATGTCTTCCACATTTCTTTTCTTCGACATTACTTTTCAGACCCATCTCATGTCTTTCAATGAGAGGAGGTTGAACTCGAAGTGGATGCATCATTTGAGGAGAATCCTATTCGGATTTTAGATCGCAAAATGAAGGTCCTCTGTGGCTGGTATGTTCCTCTAGTACAGGTGTTATAGCAACACGAGAGGGTACAAGACAAGACTTGGGAGAGGGAGGTCGATGTATGATCACAGTGGCTAGGGTTGTTCAAGGTTTCTTCTTCTATGACATTCTAGAAAAATTTAGGGATGAATTTTTTTAAGGGGGGAAGTTTGTAAGAAACCTGGATCTTCTTTTCAGGTATGTTTTCTTTTTTCTGGAGTTTTTGTGAAAAGAGCAGTTTTTTTGGAAATTTTTGAATTACACGTCGTTTACTTTATGAGTACATGCCTTGTACTTCATTGTTGTAGGAGGTCGTGTGTCGGCCATGTTCTGGCCACACACACAGTCGTCTGGGGTGACGTGGAGGCCGCTTAATGTTGGGTACGAAAAAGGAGAGTACACACTGTGTACTCCAAAAGTACATGATGTGTACTTTGTTTTTTCTCATTAAACGCACCGGGGTCGCATCTAACCCCAAGAAGCATCTTCTTCTAGGTCTCGTTCGGCCGAGAGGAACCTTACAACACTGACACCCATCTGAGCCCCTGATCCTCCATCTTTTCTCTGAATCGACCGTCGTCGATTGCGTTAGAACTACAATGGTAAACTCTTCCTTCTGGTTGAGCCTTGTTTCCCAATTCCTCTTCTTTTCTAAGTTATTGTTTGTTGAGAATTTTGGACATTTTCATAGATCTACGACGTTCTAAGGAGAATAAAGTTTAGAGGCTCAATTATTTTGATCTCCTAGCACCAAGGTAGGTGGTTTGTTCCTTTCTGTTGAAAGTCCTTGAATATTATGTGCAAATTCCACCAATACCCATGAACGGGGTATTTTGTGTTCACCGTTTTACCCCTATTATATGCCTTCCATTCTAGTATGCATGTATAAAAGATGTTAAATATGAATATGGTTGAACTACTATTCTTTGGAGGTTTTTCCCACACATGTTCTATTATGACTATTTGGTCCTGTTTTGCCTTGGTTGCTTTGTCTATTTCCATGCATGTTGTAGTAGGATGGAGAAATGTTTTCTGAAATGATTTGTATACTATAGATCTATTTAGCCAAGTATTTATGTAAGTCTACTTTGGTCATATTTTACTGCTATGTCGTTGTCCTTCACAGGGCCATGAGAACTTGGTGTAGTAGACTATAAGGGGATAGACCGAGTGAGCCTCCTCATAGAACCCTTGAGCTTTAGGCTATATGGGGATTTACCAAGTGAGCATCCTCAGAGAGACTAGGATTCCTTTGGGAAAAAAGGTGATAGACCATGAGAGCTTCATCAGATAGAGTCCTTGACTGCTTTAGACTATACAGGGATAGACCGTGTGAGCTTCCATAGAGAGTCTCTATTTTGTTTCTCTGAATCATCAGATTACCATATGCTATAGGAGGTATTGACTGTGTGAGCTTCCTCAGAGAGTCTATGAATGACCTAGGATGTAAGGGTAATTGACCGAGTGTACTTCCTCAGAGATTCCTTGACCTTAGGGCTATAAAGGGAATTGATTGTGTGAGATTCTTCAGAGAGTTCCTGACTACCCTAGACTATAAGAGGAGTTTACCGCGTGTGCTTCCTCAGAGAGTCTTTATAATTTCGAATGACCAAACCAGAGGGGTTAGGCTGAGTGAACTACCCAGAGGGTTGTTGGTACTGGTTAGGTAGGACCAGATGGAATGGTGGTGAGTACTTCCAGAAGGTTACCTATTGTGCTTTATTGTTTTCTAGTTGTTGCTTGACTTTAGAACTATAGTTTGTTTATTTTTCAGCATGTTCTTGTTTACTGTTTCTTGTAATTTTACCTGCCATATATTCACTGAATGTTAGGCATAGATCTTCGGGTGGTTTCCTACTGGGATTAGTCTCACACACTGTTTGGGTCATGCTTTTGGGCCCAAACAGACTATATTGTTGTAGGTATAGACAAGGGTAAGCACCCTTAGAATTCAGGTACATGACTTACTGTGGAGATAGAGAGCATGGGAGAAAGCTTATACTTGTGATGCTGAAGAGATTTTTATCTTTATTTTGTACTTGTTTTAGTACTTTTTGTATTTCCATCATTGTGAATTTTTTGGATTCTTTCCTAGACATATTAATCATGCATCATATATATATGTGCTTCTACTATTTATCATATCTAGTCTTCCACTGTTCACTTGTGTATGGATTGTTTACTAATTCTGCTATTGTTTATTGTTTTCTCCTCCACTATGTACTCTTCCAATGAGGGCATAGTTTCCCCACTATCACACACAAGGCCCTCGCTTCTAGTCAGCAGCCTTTGGCGTTCGGGGAAATGCGCTTGAGTCCATGTGACCAACTAGGTACCGGGCACCTTTGGGTGGCTCCCGGAATAGGGACGTTACACACATAGCCCTGATCGCCTCTAGGCTAGCTGGATCATTAAGATATGCTCGTCTCAGGGTTAGCTGGATCACTAAGACCTGCTCGTCTCTCAGCCAACTAGATCACTATGACTTTCTCATCTCTAGGCCAACTAGATCACTAAGTCCCGCTCCTCTATTGGCTAGTTGGATCTGTAAGACATGCTCAGATTTAGGCAATATGGATCACTAAGACCTACTCTTCTCTTGTCTATCCAGATCATTAAGACTCGATCTTCATATCGTTCGCATCACAGCTAGCAATAGGATTCCTAATCGTAGCACACTTGATTCTGGGAAAATATAATCCTCAAGCCATCGGTCACATATCAACTACCATGAAATCTTAGTTAGAGTTTTCTCAAAGGACCGTCTCATCACAGGGGTCCCAATGACGCAGATGACATGCTCGGTCTAAAAGATATTGGCGTTTTAGAAAAAAGGGGTCGGTTGTCACCAGGCCCAGTCAGACCTGGTCGGACTGACTCGACCCACTTTGGTGACCCGACCTGACCTGGTGGGCTCTAGGTTAGCCTGGTTTGTCCTAGCTGATGAGCCAGGATCATTGGGCCTTACTGGACTCATCCAGGTTTGACTGTGGGTCCGGCCCGCCAGGTCGCCCAATGAACTGGTTTCATTCGGCCTGACGCACAACTAGTGGGTTAGTTATTTCCTAGCCTTG
Source organism: Viscum album (assembly GCA_963277665.1). NCBI lineage: Eukaryota > Viridiplantae > Streptophyta > Magnoliopsida > Santalales > Viscaceae > Viscum > Viscum album. The sequence goes on from OY728131.1 coordinate 515,923,234, forward strand.
GCCGCATCGACCTGACCCGCATCATCGTGCTATCTCTTCTCCATCATGGGCCACCCAGCAGCCCGATTCGCACCACCGACCCGGCCTGCAAGGCGGTCCGATCTTCCCCATGCCCGAACACATGTTGGACACCCGGTTCATGCTGTACATTCCCAGAAAAATCCGACTACCCCCGTTTTCCACACTAAGGCCCATCGACGCGAGTCGCTCCTCCACCACGGTGGCCGAGAAGAACCACCCTCTAGCACCAGTCTACTCACTCAGACTAGTCCTTATGCATTAATCATGGTTCTGTCACGGTTACATCTCACCATCGTGGTTTATAGACTGTGGCCTTGCACAACATGGCACCTCTAACCCGATCAGTTGGTTGTTTCATCTTTCCACTATCCAACGGTCTCCATACCAGTGACTATTGCGGACATCGCAGCCTGGTTCCCACTGCGTCTAGGTGTTGGGGCCTCTTTCTGCCACTGCGGCATCATGACATGGCCTATCGCTGGTGTCGTGGCCCGCCTGGCGCCTCTTCAGCCAATGCACTACTGCCATTGCTCCATGAAGAATGGGAATGATGAAAGAAGAGGAGAGGTAATGGAGTCAAAAACAGAAACACCCAAAGAATGATTCAGTTATTTTTTCGTGTTAACCCATATGCATTCTTGTTAGCTACATCACATATAACTATAAATAAGGTGGAAAGATCACTAAGATAAATATTCCCTTTTTCTTCACATCATTAACCACCCCACATGAATGATCGGTTCACGGGTTAACTTGATTTTGAGTTAACCCACATTCTTAACTTGAGGAAAATAATGAGTAAAATAAAGAATTTACTTAAAATAATACCCATACCTTGGATATAATTGTTGGTCGAGGAAGGGCAGGATCAAGCGCCTCTGTTCCTCTTTCTTTATCTATAGCCCACAGTTGCTAGTGATTTCCCAAAGGGTGGAAGTAGGGGTATTCTTCATTCTTGGTTCATCGTTTCCAACCACCAAAACGTTAGATCAATTCCAAGATTATGCCAACAATCCTGCATTGCTTGTTGGGCTATGAATTGACAAAAGTGAATAAGTGTTTCTATTGTGCTACATTACAGCATCGTTACGCTAACTCATTAGCGATATTAATTAATGAGATTCATCATCATCTCATTGTTGCACCGCAGTGATGATGTGGCATTACTCAACGATGAAGAAAACAATTAAAATAACTTTTTATGTTATTTAATTTTTTTCTTCTGAAAAGTCATAAAATTAACATTCACCCTCGACCCGCACTCGTCGATGTTAAGATCTTCATAAGGGAAACACAACCTCATGAGCTCAATGGTACTCTTGGATTTCCAATCTAAGATACAATTTAGGAGTTACAAGGATTTGATAATAAATTAGTTTTTACTTAGTTATTTTATTTGCATCCAAAAACTACTTTTCACTATTGGCCCGCAACGACCAATGTTTGTCCTTTTTTAGGCGAATCCCGAGCTCTGATTTCAATAGTGACCTCATATTTTTGATATGGATACTAGTTTTAAGATTGAAAAACATGTTCGCATGTTTATTTAATTAACCTAAAAAATATTTCAAAAATACTTCACATCCACTCTGAGCCTCAGAATTACATGTCATCTTAAATACTAGTCTCAAAATATTCTCGTTTAATTTTAAAAAAAATTACATAGAATTTTGGGGTATTACATTAATCTTTCCTTTAGATTTGTGCCCTCATAAGCCCAAAAAAATGTTACTCAAACAAATGGGGGTACTGAGCATGAATCTGAGCCTCCCCCTCCCCTGTTATCTACTGAAGTTTCTTGTGTTTCTAACGAACACGCACCAGAGGAATCGATCGTCCATAAAATATCATCTCCTATTGATCCTCTATCTCTACCAGGTACTCCATGAATGTCTCCCCATCGTCAATATCTATCTCACTATGGTCGATGACATGAGAAGGTTCATGCACGTATCTCCTCAGTTGGGATACATGGAAGACGTTGTGCACCCTCTCTAACTGTAGTGGCAGAGACAAGCGGTACACCACCTCTCCCACTCTACGCAGTATCATGAATGGTCCGATTAACCTCAGAGAAAACTTTCCACCCTTTCCAAATATATGTATCCCCTATTGAGGATGACCCGTGGAAATACATAGTCCCCCTATTCGAACTCCAAGGGCCCTTGTCTCCTATCAGCAAAGGACTTCTGTCAGATCCATACCACAGATGACTCAGCCACCCATCTCCTGGCGGTAGCTCCCACCATCAGTGCCTACTCAATGAGGAATATCTCTACCATTAGAGATTTCTCTAGCACCCAAGGTTGCGTAGGGATGCTAAGGAAAATAATTAATGGCATGATCTCTCATTGGAGTCCCTGCTCAAAGGTCCAGACCCTAAAGAAAGGGTCCTACACTATATCCATTAAGTAATGGGAGAGGTTTATGAACCTTGCAGAGTACTCAGCCACTATCTGGCCACCCTAATATAAGTGGAGTAGTTCCTATATTCACACTAAGCACAAAGTCACAATGAAGAACTCCTCCCTGAAAAGTCACTCGATGTCAGACTAGGTGAGGGTCACCTCCATGTGATTCTAGATGGTAAAACTCCACTATCTCCCCCACCGATCCCTACAGAAGGATCTCTACTAGAACAACCATCTAATAAAGTGTCATCCTAACTAAGTGGAAGACTCACATCACTACATCTATTCAATCCTCAACGACTTGATAATCTGTCTCTCCCCTAAAAATGGGAGTTCTTTGTCGCTGGAACTCATATAAGTCACTGAACCTACGTGCGTCCTCTACTAGTAGAACCGGTAGTAACTACTGACCAATAGGTGGTAGTATCACTGGGAAATAGACCAAAATTTCCATCTCGGGCAACGGTCCTTATACAAAATCATCATCGCTCTATGGATCATCCTCGTGGTCACACACTGGAATCCTAGCTGGATGTCTGCATAGAGGCATTCTAAAAGAAGTCAAGATGGACCAAGGTCAATAGATTATGCCTAGTGAGAAGGAATATCCAAAAAAGGGAAGGAATATCCAAAAAAGGGAAGGAATTTTCTTTTAAACATGTACACATGATAAAAGCTCAAACTATAGAAAGTAAACAAAGAGTAAACCATAATTGTAACCGAGAAACCTATAGAGAGTACACTACAACTAAAAATTACAAGGAGCTAGAATAAAAGCCCCACTAGAAGGGTAGGTGGAAGGTAGTTGTCAGTACCCGTAGAAGTACTTCCCGTCCGTCCTGTCTCACTGGGAACCACCAGGTCCTCGAACACCACGGTCTCTATCGAAGCATCAATCACCTACATGAGACATGACACATGCGGGTGAGGCTCGTGTTAGGGTGAGTAACACAATACTCGGTAGGGATCTCAAACCACAAAGTAAATATCACAAATTAGGTCCACACCGCAAGATCACAGAGAAAAAATATCTCACGCCATGTATAACTCAAAGTATATGATGTAGAATTTTCAGTCGTAAAGATGAACATTTGTACTGCTGAGGGATTCATCATATAGGACCACTCCTCACCTTGGCCAGCAGGATCCTTGAGACTTGCTCATCTCTGGGGGCCAGCTAGATCAGTTAGACCTGCTCATCTCTAGGCCAATTAGATCACATACACTCGCTCATCTCTAGGCCAACTGAATCAATAAGACCCGCTCATCTTTGGGCCAGCAGAATCGCTATTAATAGCTTCTCTCTTTTTCAGCTGGATCATTAATACCTCCTCCTCTATGGGATTTCTAGATCACTAAGACCTACTCATCTCTTGGCCAACTAGATCACTAAGACCCACTTGTCATATCCTTCGCATCACATCCATCCGTAGTATTCTTGCTTGTATCACTCTTGATTATATGAAATTATACTCCTCAATACATACGTAAAGTCTCAACTGCCATTAAATATCACTTAGAGTGTTCCCAAAGTACCGTCTTATCACAAGGGTCCCACCACCCTATACGACAAGTCAATCAGACACCCAGTCTAAACGATATTGGCATTTTAGTAAATAGGTCCTTGTTGTGTCTGAGCCCAATCCGACCTGGTCGGATCGACCCAACCAACCTGGCTTGGGGGTCTCATATGACCCGACCCACTTTGGTACACCCAAACCAACCTGGGGGGTCTGGGCTGGCCTGCTCCAGGCTGGCCGTTGGGCCAGACCCATTGGGCCTTGCTAGACCCGGCTCGGTTCAGCCGTGGGTCCAGCCCACCGGGTTTCCCAATGACTTGATTTCATTCGGCCCAGCCCACAACTGGTGGGGTGGTACTTTCCTAGCCCGGACCGCCTAGTGGCCCAATTTTTCTCGTTGATGGGCTGACACTTCTCCGGCCTAGGCTACCCAGTGGCCCGGTTCGCACCACCAGCCCGGCCCGCATGGCGGGCCGGTCCTCCCCCAGCCCGAACCCATTCTGAGCATCATATTCATGTCACACGCAGCCGAAAGAATCCATATGTCCCCGTTATACACGTCATGGCCTGCCGATGTAGGTCGCTCCTCCAACATGGAACTCGAGCGGCGCCACCCTCCAGCATCGATCCTCTCACACGGACTGGTCCTTTAGTGTGACTTGTGGCTCTATCGTGGGTCCAGCTCGACGTCGTAGTTTGTGGAATGCTGCCATCCACCGTGTAGCACCTCCAATGTTTCTAGGTGGTCGTGTATGCTTGCTTCTAGCCACAAACCTCCACATCGGTGGCTCTTGCTGCTGTCGTGGATGGGGTTTCATGGCCTGGGGTCATCACTATGGTTGGGTGTCACAGCCTCCATCTACCATCGTAGCCTCTCGTCGATGCTACATCCCTCCAGCCTGTGGCCCTTCCACCTGGTGGCTCCTTGGCTGATGCACTGCCGCCATTTCTCCATGAAGAATGAGAAGAAAAAAAAAGAGTAAAGGGGAATGAGTCACACACAGTAACACCCAAAGAATGATCTGGGTATTTGTTCATGTTGATCCAGATGCATTCTTGTTAGCAGAATCATAGGGAACAATAAATAATGTGGAATGATCACTAAGATAAATATATCATTTTTTCCCGCATCATTAACCACCCCACATGAATGATCAATTCACTAGTTAACTTGTCTGTTAGTTAACCTGTGTTTGTTATTTGAAGAAAAGAATAGGGGGAAACAAGAATTCACTTAAAATAAAACCCCCTACATGGGATAGAATTTTTAGTTGAGGAAGAACAGAATCGTGCGCCTCTATTCCTCATTCTTGATCTATAGCCCACAGTTTCTTGCAATTTTCTTGAAGGGTGGAAGAAGGGGTGTCGTCATTCATCATCTCCACCCACCAAAGCCTTAGAGCAATTCATATATTGTTCCAACAATCATGCATTTCTTGTTAGGATATTAATTGAAAAACGTAGATCCAAATTTCTGTTATGCTACGGTGTAGCGTCATTACGCTAACTTGTTAATGATATTCATTAATGAGATTCATCGTAACCTCGTCGTTTCATCGCAGTGCAACCGTGCCACTAGTCAATGATGAAGAAAAAAATTAAATTAAAATTTTAATTTTTTTAATTTTTTTCTTCCAAAAAGATAGAAAATTAAATTTCACCCTCAACCTACCTTGGCCAGGGGTAAGCTCTACCTAAGGAAAACATTCCATCACAAGATCAATGTTACTCTCAGATTTCTAATATAAGTTATCATTTAGGAGTTACAAGGATTTGAAAATAAAATAGTTGTTACGTAATTATTTTATTTATGGTAAAAAACTACTTTCCACTATTGGCCCATCCCAGCTAGTGTTGGGATATTTTTAGGTGAATCCCGATGATTTGAGTTCAATGGTGTCCTAGGATATTTGATCTGGGTACGAGTTTAAAGGTTAGAAAAACCCACTCGAACATTTACTTAATGAACATAAAAAATAGTTCAAAAATACATTATGACCACTCTAGGACTTGGAATAACATGTCTTCCCAGAGCCGAGTCTCAAAATAATTCCATTTGATTTTTAAAAACAATTATATGAAATTTTGGGGTATTACAGTGGTCATGAAATCTACACGTGTTCTGTGATGCCTGTGAAAGATATGAGTGATAAACCTAGAAGGAAACCATAAAATTTTTTTTAACATAAGTTCATATAATATATAATAGTGTATGCCATGAAGTAAATAAATGCTCAAATAAACATACACTCATGCATTTTTTGATTCACCATGCACTAACCAAGCCACCATAAACCCTGGTCCCACCTGCTTCAAAATGATGTGAGTAAAGACGTCAATGCCTATAAAAAAGGATCTCTTTTAAGGAAACATCACATGACACACCCTAATATTTTTTTTATCCAAAGATTATGGTATGTTACACCTAATATGTTTGATGTAATTGGGTAACACATAACACAGACATGGTATTCTTCCACTTTAGCCTATAGCCAATGGGATCTCGTTCCTTGCATAATATATTCTGACATAAAAAAATGTATGTGATCCAAATTATACAGTCAAATGGGTCATCATTTGTAGCCATCATCATGTCATCACGCTCCCCCTCTAAGGGATCATTTTAATGAAACTGGGTAACCTAATCATACTAAAGCCTAAAATAAGGTACCAAAGACTATGAAATACCATAAAGAAATTATTTATCATAGAAAGTATCAATAAGGAAAATCAAGATAAATTATCAATAGGCTATAAAAAACCATAAGATCACAAAAAAAAGAAAGGACTTGGTGCAACTCACACAACCACATGTAAATAGATAACAAACATGGGTTGTCAAGCATAAAAAACATGTCCTGAAAAATCCATACACAAGGCCCTAAATGGTGAGGAACTTTGTACCTCAAGGTTTTTGAAGAATCACTCCAAGATTAATCAAAGGATCTAAGAGCGAACACAACACACACCCATAAGGAAAATCTAACATGTTAAGGATTTATAGCTCTGATTATAGATCATCAAAGAAATAGATTTAGAAAAAATAATCAAGAGAAGAAGGTCATTCAGGAAACAAATACATTAAAGAGTCTACCATAAAACCAATTATGAGGTATGTTGAAGGAAAGGTTTCTAAATCACTGAATATATTTTCAAAGTAAGAATGGTTTTTGAATTACTTATTGATTTTAGAATAGGTTTTTAGTTCTATCCATTGATCATTATTCCATCATCAATTTATTAATGGAAAAGAGATCAAATAAGAGAATCAAGAAGAATGAGATCCCATGATGATCAATTTAAATAATTACACAAAAAATGTCACCATTATTGATTAATTAAGCACCATTCAATGAGATGTCATTGAAGAGTCGAAACCTCTTTCAATATACCATGTAATTGTCAATGGATTATGGTTCTATCATTAGACCACTATAAAGAAGAGGTTTAAGAAGATGATTATATAACACATGCCCAAATAACATACATTTTCAATGGTAGATCTTGATCTGGTCAAGAGATGATGTCAAATCCCTAGATTTATCACTAATTTTCAATGAGAGAAATAATCCATCATCATATCATGATAGAAAATACAAATCCATCATAGATATATGATCATCTCATAAGAGGGATAAATAATTTTTCATAGGTATGAGAACTCGCCATTCTAGCACCACTGGATCAATCAAAGCATGAAGAACTCACAATAGATATATGGGAGAGGCCATGGAACAAGGGAGAATGCCTAAAATTTGAGATAGAGCCATACGAGATAGATATTGGTATTAAACAAGGTAGAAAAACAAATGAAATTAAAACCCATGGGGTGTATTAAATACACCCTAGACTAGGTGCACTATCTGGCAAGACTCACCAATGAGTAGGTGGGGTCTTTTGTTGCAAAAAGACTTAGTAGAAACAAACAGAAAGGCCAGTGGGTTCCACGATTAATGGGTAGATATTTTCCATCCACCCAAGGCCAATCCTCAAACAACCATTCCAACCATCAGTCCCCATATGCTTAGTCACATTAAATCAACCACTATATAGACCATATTAGAGATGAAATAAAAGATAAAGGAGAAATTTATTAACATAAACATATCATACAGTGAAACAAGCAAGGATGTTACAATTTTACCCCGTAGTGACTTCTTCTCATACAGAAGTACCTTCAACAATTTTTCTTAAAAAAACTCGGGCCATTGTACCCAAACATTTTTCTCTTTATCCCATGTATCCTCCTAGATCCATAAATGATTCAAAATAATCTTGATTAGTTGTATCAACTTTTATAAAATAAATTTACCACTCTGGTCTACAGTCTGCACTAGGCACTCATTGTATGATGCATCATGTTCCAGCCCAACATCCTCACAGTCAATGATGTTCACAGGATTAGGAATGTACCCTCAACATTGAGACACATGAAACGTTTTTATTATACCTCTATAAAAATAAGGAAACCCATGATGATATGAAATTATCCCAAATTTCTCAGTAATCTCGAAGGGTCCAACATAGCACAGTGTTAGCTTCCCCTGTTTCCTCAAACACCAATGGCCTAATAGATTAACTCTAAGAAAAACTCAGTCATCTATAAAGAACTCCAAAGGTAAAGGTACAAACGCACACAAAGGAGGTATGTGGTAAGGGGGGTTAAAAAATTCATCATCAGAGTGATGTAGCTTCATCACCTCTGGTGATCCATGTCCCAATAGATGTCCGAGGATCTCACATGAATTTAATAAGAACAAAATTAAATGAATTAATATCTCATTTGATTCGATGGGGCATTCGAATGTAGGTCATCACTAGAAATGGTTTCTTTAAGGATCAAATCTTGAACACATCTAGATCACCAACACATGCTTCATGATTTTATTCGGATGCTGATCATCTAATTCTGGGTGCTAGCGTGGAGCTCTAATGTTTCCTTTGATGTCACAATGAATGCCATGATCTCATACCTTTGATCCATGAAGGAGAGTGAAGTTCGAAAGCATGGAGATGATATTTATCTCTCTTTGATGAAGGAAGAGGATATATGATCTCTCAATCCATTGTAATGAATTACTTTTTTTTAAGTGATTCTCCTTTACTAATATAGAAGGATATAAAAATACTTGGAAAGGGTTCCCTAGTCCTCATATATCCAATGCCCATTAAATAATCTATGAAAAAAATGTTATAATGAACTAAATCCATCATAATTTCATTTATATTTTTATCACATATTTGTAATATATAATAAATTTATTATGTGATAAAACTAATACATTAAATGGAATCATAATTCCCACAATATAAAATGAACCATGAATATTAAAATAATATTTTTTTCATATAATATCTTACCATGTATTTACTTAAATACTTGTAAATACTTTTAATAAATAAATTCAACCCAATTATTCTATAATAAAATAATAATAAACTTATTTATTCATCAGTGCATATTAATACTTGGACAACACTCAGACCCCATGATGGATCCCACTATGTCCTATACACATATTCATCAGAATAGGGACGACTCTTAAATATGATATTGTGTTTGACCCACTAGACCTTATCTCAATAGCAGTGAATACCATTCAAAGACCAAGAGGGGATTATATAAACTCGTCAAGTCCCCTATATAGATAAGGAATATTCACTACAATGATAATAATCCTATAAACATGCACTGTGTAATTTAATCTCATTGTTATGCGATATCTCATAAAGCAAGATGCACATCTTTTATCATTATCCATTATTTAATTATTATTTGTTGACCTTAATCGATATAATTACCTTCAAATACCATGTTCATGTATTTAATAAAGGTATTTCTTATAGCTAGTTAGACTTTTCATACATGGATATTACAACTTTTTATATGAATATTCAATAAATTGCAAAAAAAAACATGCCTGATGAGCATATTAGTTTTGTACCTTTGAAAACATGAAACACAATATTCTTAATTTGGTGAAATATATTAAATAAATCCCATAAATATCTTCCCATTACTTACTCTTCATAAACATACCAACTTAAAACCCTTCGTCATAACCTGTGGAAAGGGAACATAAGGAAGGGTGAGCTCAGATGCTCAGTAAGGGTAATCATAAGAGATATCAATATAAGACCATATGAAAACATAAGATAAGAATAAGGGTATGTGATCATGAACATAACTTAAAAAGATCATGCCCAACCTTTCATGGATCATAAAGAAGGTTCTTGGAATAAAATTTTATAATTTCAAAAAGCATGTTCTATAAGAGTGAGAAATCATCATAAACCAATATTAAAACATAATCTGATGTTATAAAAGTGTGGAATCATCATAAATATAGAAAGAAAGTTCATATTTCAAGGTAAAATACTAAGACCATAAACATAGTGTATCAGGACTTATAACATATTTCACATTATGGATCAGGACGCATCTGTTTCCCATTGTGGATTAGGATGCACATATTTCCCATTGTGGACCGGGAAACATATGTTTCCCAAAGTGGATCAAGTCCATAAAATTGTTTCTCATCATTATCTCATGATATATAAATATTTACCTAGTTAATTGGAGGGATATATAGGTCTCATCCATCTCATAATAAAAACATACTTATGTGTTCCACAGTATCAAAAACATTCAACATATCATCACATCATAACATATATAAAGAAAATGAGTTTATTAAACACTTCATCAATTCACCATAGCATAACTAGTGAAAAATAAATGTGTTTCATAAAAATTTTATCAACATAACCTATGGAAAAAAGATAAGTTCCATAATCAATTCATCAATTCATCAAATCATTACCTATGAAAAAGAAGTGGGTTTCATAAAAATTATATCATGGAATAGCCCATAGAAGATAAATGGGTTTCATATACATATTTTTATAATTAACCATTTATAGAAAGAAGAATAATTTTATCCTTGGTTTATATTCCCAATAAATCATAGGTAACATCAAATAATGTCATCTTAGATGGAAAATAATTTTTTAAAGATTATTTAAAACATTTCTTGAGGAAAATTACTTTTATTTGAAAATCATTTTTTAAAGAATAAAACCCTTTTGAAAATTAGATTAGTTGAAAATAAACATTAAATATTATAAATTAATACATTAAAAATAATTTAAAAATATTTCTTGAGTAAATTATCATTTCTTCTCTAAAAAACACTTTTTAAAACATTTTTAGAAAACATTGTTTTAGAACAAAAATATTTTTCGACCAAAAATATGATTTTTCATAAAAAAAATTATTTTTAACTCTTGAGTATATAGATGAAAATGAATAAAAAAACATATATTTTCATTAAATAAACATTTTAAAATAAAATTTATTAGTTTATTAAGAGATAGATCATAATATTTCATCATTTAAAGCATAAAAAATCTTAATAAATGATGAGATTGTAACATAAAATCATTACCACTTTGGTAGCATGGAATCATAAGTAACATGAAAGAATAAGATCAAATGAAACTATGATTACCATGTAAATAATTATATTCATGATATGAAATTTTAAAGGGGTGGTATATATACTAAGTTAAACAATATAGGTGCATAACATAATGTATGTCTAAAATAAGGAAAATTGAGAAAACAATCCCTTATCGATTTGTTAACTTTTGAACTATAAACCCCATGAAAGCGAGATCATAAAATGGTTATGTAAATCCCAATAATTTTAATGAGAATAATAATAAAATACATTCATTTTTATTATACACACCACATAAAATTAATAGGTGGTGAATATGGAATGTTTCTTAAATAAGTAAAAAGTGAGACAAAGATCTCTTACCTTAAGTCTTATCTACAATCTTACTCGTTCAAACCTCATATAATAAATATAAGTTTATTATAAATATATAATAGAACCATATTCATATATATCATACTCTATATTATTTTCTTATGCCCTTTTATTACCCGTTTATCAACAATTCAATGTTAAAGTCATGTTTCGGTCTATGACTGCTTTGTTTTTAATAAATGTTTTGATTTTTTTTGTGGTCATATTAATTTTATATTGATTTAATAATTTCCAGAATTTTAACCATGTTATAAATTTAATATATATTCATTATATACGTATTCATAGTAATTCAAAATTAGTGACATAAAATGAACTACATCATTCACAGAGACGGTAGGTCGTACATATGCATGAGCATTGTTTCCTTTTTCTTTTCAGATTAAAAGGAATAAATTTAAATGATATATTACCATTAAAGAATTATTTTTATGTCAGATATATCACATATGTTTATTAACCCCATCATTAATATCATCCATATAAAGTGTGGATGAATCACATCGCTTCGTGAGGCGGTGGTCCGCCGTACACATGAGTGACTTTATCATATTCCCAAAAATTAAGAGCATGAATGTATGTGAGATATAATATTTCAAGAATAATAATAACATAATAAATATTATATATAAATAATAAATCCACAATTAAGACCATCCTTTAGATTTTTTAAAAGATAAATAATGGCATCGGTTCACTGGGCAGTAGTTTACCGTACACACGAATAATAATTTCATAACCCATTAGATGGAGGTGGAGATGGATAAATATTATGACATAAAAATAATAAAATATAAGTATACGGGAGAATTTTTTTTATTATATTGGAACATTTAATAAATAAATACAGGTTTAAAAAAGAAAATAAAATCTAATATCTTGTTAAGATAATTACCTTCTCTTAGTGAAACCTCCTTAGGATCTCCTCTTAATGAATCTATGAATGGTATTTTGGGAGGACCAATAGATCTAAAACGTGACTAAGAATATTGAGGAGATAATTTTTCATGTTTTCATAGAGAAAAATGTCTTGGGAAGTATTAATAAGTTAGGGTATGGAGTGTCCTTTTATAATTGGGGAAAGGGAACCCTCTTAGAAATTAAATGGGAATTTCCTAAGAGACACCCAAATAATAAAGTCATTATTAAGAAAAAAGCATTCAAATGACTATAAATTATAAATTTGGATAATAAGGTGAAAATATGTCCATAAAATAATATTTTGAAAATATTTTAAGTCATTTTAACCTTTATCTTCTTATATTAACCCCATGGTAAACCCATTTTTACTATAACAGCGATAATTAAATTTTACTGCATTCACTGTTCATTCTAATAAAAAATTAAGTTTAAATTATTTGATAATATAAATTATGATTTTCTTAATTATTAAATTCATTTTTCCAAATTCCATTTACATATGTTGAAAATTTTAATTTAAAAATAATCTCACAGACGCCAAGAAAAAGTGGGTTTTTAGAGAAAATGTTCAAAAGTTTTCAAAGTTTTTATATAAATAAATAAATATGAAATTGATTAAAATGAACTAAATTGGATTAATTGATGTATTATTAAACTAATTTAACTTTAAAACTAATTTAAAAAAATAATTTAACTTTATAAATAATTTAAATGAAAATATGGTTTTAAATTAAAATTTAGTATGTATCACTATTTATCAAAAAATTAAACTGTTCATAAGAATCTGAAAAATTCACCCTTTGATAATTTTGGCATGATGATTTTAAAAATGAATTTTATTTTTTCAAATAGTTTTTTTGAAATTATAAAAATTTAATTTTAAAACAAGTTCACTAAAAAAATGACAAAAACATTTTTTAGAAATATACAGTTTTAAAGCGTAAAATTGGATTTATTATTATCTATTTTCTTGAAAACAGATAAAATGAATTTAATTTTTTTATTGATTATATAATATAAAATTTCGTTAAAAAATCTAATCAATAGAAAATGTTTTAAATTTATTGAGGTAAAAAAAAATTTCGTGAAATTAAATTTTAGAAAATGATTTCATTATATTCAAAAGGTTTTTATTTTCATTTATAAGTAATTGGTCAACAGAAAAATTCATCATATATAAAAATATATAAACCATAATTTAATAATTTATTTAATCATATTCATATTTTTAATTCCAACAACTAGGTGATAACTATTATATTAAATAAAAATATTTTAATAGTATTTCATGTTTGATTTAAACTCGGTGTTGTCTGTAACACAAGATAAACTCGGTATTTTATGTAACACAATATAAATTTAGTGTTGTGTGTAATGAAAGATAAAATCATTTCTACATATAGTTCATGACAAACAAAGTGTTTTTTGTAATTAAAAATATCGAAAATATTAAATTCATTTGAAAAAAAATCACAAAATCTCAAAGTGATACATTGTACAACCATTAAAATGAATTTTTCCCTCAAATTTTTTCTCAGTCATTAAAGGTTTAACACTTGAAAAGTACTTCATAAAAACCCACATTGTACAAATAAATATTAAAACTCCCCTTAAAAATGGAAATTTCAAAAAACAATGGTTACCTAAAGTAACTCATAACTAGGTTTCCACGTTTGAGATCACTGGTGGGAAGTGATGATTTGGACATAGAATAAATGAGTAAATAAATATAGAGAGTGATATAGATAATTGATCACATGATAGTGAGTGATCCATAAGAAGTTTAATGGCCACAAAACCATAAATCTGTGCTGATTTAAGGGACTATTTGATTATTCGTATATGAAGTTACTGGGATAAAATTTTTGTTTCAAGATCCTCTTCCTAATTTTGGGGAATTCCTTTTCCATCTCGACTGATTACATATTAAAATGCACTTAATTGATATATTTTTATTTTTTAGGCATAATTTCATCCATTGGTTGTTCCTTGAAAAATTACCACTTCATATCTTACACTAATAGATATATTTTTCATGTCTAAACCACTACATAAGATCCATAATAGAATGATAATTAATTCATTCTATATAAAAAAAGTTATCATTGGTTATCCAATATTGATAATATTCATATGGTTAAGTAATACGTTAATTTGTAAAACCTCATTCAAAGCTCAACATAAACCATTTCATTAATGGTTAACCATATGACCCTTCCAAAAGATCAAAATCAAAAACATTATAAATAAAGTCACTAAATTCCCAATATGATCTTATCATTAGTACCTCAAACAATATGAAGTAACTCTTAATTTTCACATACCAGACATTTGAATACATTCATCATGTATTCTACTGAAACATTTTAATAACCTAAATTTACATAGAGCATTATTGAAAACATGAATTCTTCTACATTCCTTACATAAAACACAGATTATTGGATATATTTATTAATTCCAAAATGTTGTAAACTACATCAATGATAACATAAACCACTTTTTCAAAAAGAATATAAATCAGTTCCAAGGTAATCAGTACTATCCAACTTACTTTATCTATATAAATCATCTTTTTATCCCAACATCATTATCTTAATATCTGGAAAACATTAAGGGTTATCTATCCCTTAATCATGTGTTTTACAAGAGTATAACCTTGTCATTAAACCACTTTTATAGTTCCTTAGAATATTTCAGCATATTCATTAAAATCCTTAATAAAAAACTTATATTGAAATTTCCTTATATATTTCACAATTCATATAACATGATTCTAGAACTCATATACACAAACACTTTTATTATTACAACTTATCCTTAAGCCATCAACTAGGCTTGATCATCTTATTTCCTAATACATATTTCCATTCATATGTCATTAATAGTCTCTTTATCTTCAGTAGTGTAACCATTACTCAAACAACCTTGCTAATTATATTCATGAGATTTCCCCCTAGGACATCGATTTTCATAGTGACTTTAATTATAACATTTAAAGCATTAACTAATTGATAATACCTTAGGAATACCAACATTTTAATCCATTATGTTAAATTATATTTTCATTTTTACTCAAGAATTTCTTACTCTATGCCCTTTTTCTCCACACATAAAAAATCTTCTCATTCCTTTCATACGTTCACCGAAGTTATTATTCCCACATTACGAACATTCAAAAAATTGAATCATCTTTCCTCCATACTCTCTACTACCAAGATCTCAATGAAGAATTTACTTCTCTTATTTGGTGAGTCTAAGATTTTTTTAAGGTACACATTTTTAATCATGTTCTGTTAAAATTGATTAGCCATAATCACAATGCACATCACTCCAACCATCATCCCATTTGGATTTTCCTTTTCAATTTTTTCATCACATCCAATGATAACCCAATTTCTTTAGGTTAAAACTATCTACTAAAACCAAATGCATAGTGTGAGCAACAATAATCTTAGTGGGGAATAACATAATCATTAAAAAGACATATATGATGTATAAATAGTGACAACTTATTTTTAATCAATGAAACATTAATTTTATTATAGTTTATTCATAGACTTAATCTATTTAAATCCTTCATGATGGTTCATAATGTGTTTGTAAATTTCCAAATCGTATCCCCAAATAGTGTCAAACCAAGTGTGTACAAAGGAATATTGTTGTTCCCCAAGTGATGATCGATTCTAGCTCACTCCACCCTTTTCAAAGTTATTACCCCTAGGTACCTATATTCTAGATCTACATCAACTTTTAATATCCAAATAGGGATGTAATTACATGGAAACCACTCACTATATCTTTTACCAAAATTCAATGATTGTTCCTATACTTTGACTCACCCTTAGACTTATCCTTAGAGGCATCCCTAGGCATATCCTTTGAAATATCCCCATGATTTCTCTAAATTTTTCTCATCCTATTTTACAAATTTTAACTAAATATTTCCTCTAATACCAACTATAGAGACCTCGAATTTCATACATGGATATTATATCATTTTAGATTAATATTCATTACATTAAACAAACACACACCCGATAACCGTAATAGTTTAGTGCCTTTGAAAAAATGGAACACAATATTCTTAATTTAGTAAAATATCTTCAATTTATCCCCTAAATATCTTTCTATTAAGTACACTTCATAGACATAACCTCATTAAAAACCTTATTTATAACTTGAGGAAAGGGAATATAAGAAATGAGGATCACATATGATCAATAAGGGAAAACATAAGAGATGTAAATATAAGATCATATTAAAACATAAGAAACAAATAAGGGTATGAAATTATAAACATAACATAAAAACGATCATACACAACCTATCATGGAACATAAACAACAGTCAAAGAATAAAAATTTATCATTTTAGAAAACATGGACCATAAGAGTGTGAAATCATTATAAATCAATCATGAATCATAAGATCATGCCATAAAAGCTTGGTACCATCATAAACATAGAAAACCATTTAATATGTCAAGGTAAACTACCAGTACCATCAATATAGTGGATCAATACTTACCAGTTGTTTCCCATTTTGGATCATAATGCACCCATTTTCCATTGTGGATCAAGATATACATTTTTCCATTGTAGATCAAGATGTGCATGTTTCCCATTGTGGATTTGGACACACATATTTCTCATAGTGGATCAAGTCCATCAACGTTTTTCTCATAATTATCTCATGAGATATAAATCTTTACCTCATTCATTAGTGGTAGATATAATCCCCACCCATCTCATAATGAAAAACATACTTACGTGTTCTATAATATCATAAAACATTTAACATATCATCACATCATAACTAATGTAAATAAAATGTAATTTATAAACATTTCATCAATTCACCATATAAAACCCCATGAAAAATAAATTGTTTTCATAAAAATTTATTCAACAGAACCCATTAAAAAGTGACAGGTTTCAAATTCCATTCATTATTTCATCATAGCATAACCCATGAAAAAGAAGAGGGTTATATAAAAATTTTATCATGGTATAACCCATGGAAGAGAAACAAAAATATTCTCATAATGAACCATTGATAGAAAAAATAAGAATTCTATTATTGGTTAATATCCCCAATAAAGAATATGTAACATCAATGGTTTTCATCTTTTATGGAAAATAATTTTTAAAGACCATTTAAAACATTTTTTAAGGTAAATATCTTTTCTTTGAAAATCATTTATTTAAAACATAAAACCTTTCTCAAAATCAATTTCATTGATGATAACATTGAAATATTATAATAGAATCTCTTAAAAATAATTTATTTTTTTTATGAATGTATCATTTCCTGTTTTAAAAACACTTTTTAAAACATTCTTAAAAACATTTTTATAAAACATGGTTTTGAAAATATTACAGTTTTTGATTGAAAAAATGATTTTTTAAACATTATTTTGAAATCATGAGTTCATAAAGAGATGTAATTAAATGGGAAAACATATATTCACATTAAATATAAAAAAATATAAGAAAATTAATTAGTTTCTTTTTATATAAATTATATGATTTAGTAATTTCAAGCATAATCATAAAAAATCCTAATAAATGATGTGATTGTAACCTAAAATAATTACCACTTTGGTAACTTCGAATCAAAAGTCCCATGAAATAATAACATTAAATGAAACTTAAAATATCATTATAAGAAATATATTCATGATATAACATGTAAAAGGGATATTATATACACCTCGTGAGATAATATAGGTTCATAACATAACATATGTTTAAAATAAGAAAAATTGAGCAAAAAACTTTATAGATTTGTCAACTAATGAACCGTAAACTTCATGAAATATAGATACTAAAATGAAAATTTAAATCCCCATAATTTGAATTATAATAATCATAAAATAAATTCATGTTATGTATACATATCACATAAAAGAAATAGTTTTTGAATATGCTATGTGTCTCATGGAAGTACAAAGTGAGATGAAAATATCTTACCTTAAGTCTTGATTTCGGTCGTACTCATTCAAACCACATGTATAATAAATATATGTTTATTATAAATATATTAATGAACTATATTAATAAATATAATTCCATATATTATTTTCTTATGAACTTTTACTACCTTTTTATTTACAATTCCATGTTAAAGACACGTTTCAGGCAATAACCGCTTTATTTTTTGTATATGTTTTTTTGTTATTTTTTTGGTCATATTTTGATAATTATTTCAGCATATAAATAATTTTTAAATTGTTATTAATATTATATATATTTATTATATATTTATTTATATTAATCCACTAAATTTAGTGATATAAAATCAGATACGTTGTTCATGGTGACAGTAGGTCTACGTATGTATCAACATTGTTTCCATTTTCTTTTCAAATTGAAAGAAAGAAAGGTTAATGATTATTAAAATTCCAGAATAATTTTTATTTTATATATGTAACTTATTTTTTTTAAAATATATTTATTACCTTCCATTTAAGGAGTGAGTGAACCACATCGCTTTGTGAGGCGGTAGTCCATCGTTACACAAGCGACGTTATCGTATTCCCGCAAAATAGAGAGTATAAAGGTATATGTGATATAATAATTCTATAATCATAATATCATATATAAATAATAAATTCATAACTAAATAATGCCTTTTGAGGTGGAAATGTAAAAAAAGGATATCGGTTCGCGAAGTGGTAATCCATCGTACGCACAAACGATGATTTCGTAACACATTTGATGGAAGTGGATATCAAAAAATATTATTAAATAAACATAATAATATATAAGAAAATTTTAGATAGTGTTTTTATTATATTTTATGTTTGAAGACATAAATAAAGGTGGAAAAATAAGAAACAAAATGAAATAGTATGTTAAGATAATTACTTTTTCTAAGAGAAACCTCCATTGGATCTCCTCTAAAGACCGTAGGAATGGTTTTTTGGAGGACCAGAGATCTAGAATATAAATTAGGATTTTGGGGAGATACTTTTTTGGTGATTGGTTTATATAAAGTTATTTTTTGGTTTTAATAAGTAAGTGGAGGGAGTGTCCTTTTATAAGTGGGGAAAGGGAACCCTTTTGGAAATTACATGGAATTTTCCCAAAAGACTCCAAAATAATAAATTCATTCCCAATCAAAAAGATTCTAAATGAACCTATATTATAAATTGGGTCTATAAGATGAAAATATGACCATAAAATAATATTTTTACAAGGTTATATGTCGTTTTAACCCATATATTCTTAGTTTAACTACACAGAAACCCATTTTTACCTTAACAGAAGTAATTAATTTTTTCAGCATTCACTATTAATTTTGATAAAAAATTAAGTTGAACTTATTATATAATATAAATTATCAGTAATAAAAATATGGAATCTATTTCTCTAAATTGAATTAATGTATGTGGAAAATTTTAATTTAAAATTAATCCTGCATACGTGATGAGAAAGTGAGTTTTTAAGAGAATTTTTTTAAAGTATGCAAAGTTTTTATATCAAAATTATATATTAAATTGATTATAATTACCTATATTGGATTAATTTATATATAACTTAAGTAATTTATCTTTAAAACCAATTTTAAATATAATTTAACTATATAAAAAAATCAATTGAATAGGCAGTTTCAATTAAAATTTAGTATTTTTCATTTTTCAATGAAAAATGAAAATTTAAAAAAAACTATAAAATCCATCTTAGGGTAATTTTGAAATTATGATTAAAAAATGGATTTTATTTTTAATTTTTTTTTTCTAAAAGTGTAAAAAATAATTTTTAAAATATGTTCTCCAAAAAAAGGGGACAAGCCCAATTTTTCAAAAAATACATCTTCTAAATATAGAATTGTATTTATTTTTATCTCTTATATAGAAAACACTTAAAATGTATGTAAATTTTTTTACTCAATATATAATATTTACATGTCATGAAAATATTTCACCAAATGTTATTTTTTTAATTTATTGAGGTAAAAAACATTTACGTGTATAAAATTAGTTTTTCATAAATGATTTCCTTTATTTTCAAAAGGTTTATATTTTAATTTTTAATTAATTAATCACAAAAGAATTAATTATATATATAAATTTGTAAAAAAAATCATAATTTAGTTAATACTATTCATATCCACCATTCCAACGGCTAGGTGATAACTATTATATTAGATAATAATATTTTGAGAGTGTGTCATGTTTTTTTAAACTCGGTGTTGTGTGTAGCACAAGATAAACTCTATATTGTGTGTAACACAATCCAAACATAGTTATTTTTGTAAATAAATATAAAATCTGTGTTATATGTAACGCGTTCTAAACTCAATGTTGTGTGTAATGAAAAATATTAAAAATATTTAATTTATTTGAAAAAAATAAGAAAATATCAGGGTGTTACATTACCATCGTGATCAAGTGGGCTGAAGATATCACTTCCTCAACTTGCAAGTGAAATAATATATCTTAACCATCCAACCAATTTCAAACCACCAAATATGAACCCAACACAAGCTACCATACCACGACTCAAATTTCATGGTCTTTTCATGAATCAAAGTACGCAATCAAATAACACACACTGATAATGATTTCAAGTCAAGAGACCAATACACATGTTCGTAAATAGGGACAACCAATGATGCCCAAAACATATGGTATTCCTATTAGATGGTATATCCTTCTGGTATCACCTACTATAGATCACCAAATATAAACTTTATGAGAAGAAGTATCAATGTTTATGATCCCCCAATGCCTGATAGTCAAACAAAAACTCTGTCCATTCAGTATAATGTATCTAGACCATATGAATTTTTTTATATTAATTTTCATAGAATCTTAAGGTTCTCATTTTAGCCTAGGAACTATTATGACCTTTTGATACAATAGACAATCTATGGAAATTACCATTTAAATAGTGTATGTTGAAATATAAACACTATTATGGTAAGTGTATATCATGCACAACTCACTCTGTAAATTTTGGTAATCTAAAATTACTATTTAGTTAGGTTTAGGGAACCCACAATTACAACACTCTCACTTTCACTAGATACGACTTGTTAAATATCCTTGTTATCTCTCACATGATAAGTTCATGTTTCTACTGAGTTATGGCTTTAGTCATGGGGCTTCTACATTTCCACTGTGCGACTATTCTACTATCTGCAACACTAACCTCCTTGAGGGATAATCCTCAAGAGATAGTATCCTAGAGTATATCCTCTTTTTCCACTATCAAAACTTTAAATATTGTCTAGTTATAGTAGTAGAATTATCATAATTATAAAACTTTACTTACTACATGTTATTTAATGTACTAGAACAAGTAATTCCATACACAATTTCTTTAGTTTTCTCAAAATCCACAACACACTCCGTAATTGTAGACATGGATACCACCATCTTGAATGAGCTTATATTACTCATTACCTTAGCATGACTGTTATATTTTATCATATTGATCCAAGGAAGACTGTGTTTATCCCCTTAAAACTCGTATCCCTTTCTCTACACATATCAGGTATATATCCTTTGTACATGCTCTTGTAAAATTGGATAGTTATGATTGTATCTCATGCAGTTCTCCTAGATATAACTAATATTTTCCTATAATAAATTATATATTAGAAATATCATTTCATATACATATCATGGAATATGTGATTGATCCATCACATAAATGACTGGAATTCAACTCACCGCATTAATATCCTCTAATTTCCCAAACATGTCTTCTTGGAGAGATTTATGTCATTTGACATTGATAATAATTCTCTCTCATATTTTTTTCAACTTATATTTTTCAATACCTTGAATGTATATATACAATTGAATAAGTCCAAGAAACTATTGTATCTACCACAGTATATATCGTTCCCTAGAACTTAGGTTGCTACTTTAAGTAAATCACTGGAGAGATACATTCATTCTAGTTGTAATAAACTTTACGACCAATAGTAGTTTTCCACGTGTTACCAAACATATTTTACTTGGAAAACAATGTTGATCCCTATAACCTCTTGCATAGAGACAGAAAAAATTCATTATTAATGAATATTTTATGACCTTGTAGCATAATATAATCCTAAATTGGATTTTAGTAACTTGCACTCCTTATTGGAATTATATGATGTCACCAACCCTTTCTGGTTTCGTTGTATAGATTCCTTCCATGATTGGTGATCTTTACATTTAATGCGCAATAAAACTATCATTGAATGTATCTATGATAAGTAAAACTCTAATTGATTTAGGCATAACCATGGTAGAACCAATCCACCCTTATTAGTGTCACTCTTGTACCATCCATCCCACTTGAATACCCACCATAGTATTCAAAATGAATACATGGAAACCTGTATTTAATTTTAATTAAACATTTTAATCTTAGATTGTTATCATTTATTTATTACTTTTAGTATTAATTATTCTCAATGAATAATTTTTCATCGATCGTGGTGAATAAAAAACCATTACCATGGTTTAATCCTTCTTACGCAACATGTGTATCTGGAACAATCCTTTTCCACATGCTCTTGTGGAAGTTTTTATCGTGTCATCTATTTGTGCATCACTGACATTGACTAAATCCAATTCAATATTTCTCTCACTATATCAAATAGATATATAAACCCTTATATAGAAATATTGTCCATCACTTGAATATAAATTCTCTATCATATGGATTTCTGTAATATCCTTAAAAAACATTTGAATAATTACTATAGATGCACTTTGTGTTTCTCTTGATGCAAGTTTGCTAATATCCTAAGAATATATTTCAATATAATAACATGTTATTATGATGTAATGGATTTATATCATACTATTAATCATATGATATCCATTTGTCAAAGTAGTTGGCATATGAGGGATAACACCATTATTTGTGAAGCATGTCTAAAAAATAATGGAAGTTTTTTCAATGTAGATAAATCTAAATGTTGATTCATTTTTTACTCACATCATGACTCTGATGTATATAATGAAATTTTCATTTAGGAATCTCTTCACACTAAATTATGTTGATCAATGTTAATATTTAATACTCAACAGCAATCCTCCTTAGTAACATTATAGCTTTAATGTGGAAAAGGTAATGTGCATTTAAGAATTACTCAATGCTACACTATATTGATCGATATATGTTTGGTAAAGATATTATTCATCACACATTCCCACATATACTCATATATTCTGACCATTCATATTAAAAAACTTTTAAATTCCTTAGAACACTTAAAAGAATCTTAAAAAGTATATTTTTCACAAGCTTGTCCTTAGTATAGTTCACTCTCTATATCTAAAAAATTATACAAGCTTTTGGATTTAACTTAATTAGCAAAGGATTATTTGTCCAAAACAATGTAAGTGTATCACTAATACCTAAGGTACTTAACTCTAAAGATACTAAAACCATATTGGGTATATTCTTGAAAACTTATTAGTTTTTCATGACATAAAATTATCTTTCCAGAACTGCATATAACTGTGTCTTACCTTTTATATTAATCAGTTATTTCCAATGATTCAAGCATTACTAAACCTTTAGGTGAGTATAACACACCATAAAAAACATTCATTCTAAAATGGAATAATTCCTCCTTGTGTCCATTTAAATATTGAGATTGATGTTTTGGTAATACAAAAAAAAGTTCAAAAAGAATTATTTAACTTGAAAATTATTAATTTCGTACTTCTCACCACTGACTTAGGAACCACTCATTCTCAACCACTTGGATAATTCACCTTACCTCTTGTAACGTTTCAATACTTAATTTTTTGAAGTATTTAATTGAACATATGTGATAGGAATATTGTATTAAATACCTAAGAAGTAAAATACATACATTGCTTACAATTTATGAATATAATTGAAGAATAAGTGATTAATTGCTTCTTCATTTCAGCTCATTGAATTTTAACTTTCAAGAACATATTTCATGACATGCGAATAAAATAACCTCATGTGTGATAAACCTCATCTTTTAATTGAAGTACATTGAAAACATTCCTTTGGAATCCATCTTTCCATTGGCATTTTTGGCTTGTATTTTAACTTTTTATCCATTTTAACTAGATATTGTACCTTCTTGAAGTTCTTATATACTTAGCGAACCTTTAGCTAAAAGGCTATGCAGAAATTTCTCTAAACGGTTTTTTTGTAATCTTAAATGAAGCTGGATTAAATGGTTGATAAAGATATAATAATGGGATTTATTGAAAGATCATGATCCATATTTCATATTTACACATCTACAGTGTAATCATCACCCATTCATATCTCACTTCAATGTCTCCTCACAAGCTTCTCGGAGATGAGGCAACATGTGAAATCATCCATGTCATGATGTTATATCCACAAATCACATTGGAAGTTGAAGATAACATTATTACATAACCATCATATGCAGTATACATGAGTTTCCTGTAAGAATATTTCTCACCCTAACCTCCTATGGTGGCTCAAAAAGTAATTGAGACTCCATCACCTTGAATTTCTTATATCGTCACACTATGCACAATTACCAGTACAACTCTTGGAAACTCATGCTAGTGAGGATATTTAATTTGTCCAAAATTTAATCACAATGTAATTGTAGTATTAGAATTCATTTTTCTACAAAAATATAACTAACATATTAGTTCTTTTACCTTGATTACTGATTCATTTAATCCTCAAATATCTCCTGATATTTTATCGAACTCTAGTAGCTCTCACTCATAGACTCAGATTAATCTATCACTTGTTTATTATAGTTACAAGGATCCTTGAAACCTCTTCATGTTGTCTACAATATTTGGTTACACCACTACTTGGAGAGTTACTATGTAGGTGCTAAGTTTGTTAACTGTATTATATAATGGCTCCTCGAACTGTTGAGTAAATTCTCATCTTCTAAAAAATCATAAACATGATTTACTCAATGTTTTTCTATAATGTTGCAACAACCTAGAATTGGATACTTTTTTTCTTCCAACTTCAATTAAGTCAACTCATCACTCACATAAGAACTATCTAGTATTATGTGGCACCCTCAACTTTTCCTAATGAGCACCCCATGCACCCAGTTTTTTCTAAATTCGAGTGACGGAAGGTGTTCACGACTTAATATTTCTTTGAGGGTTTTTTAATATTTTCAATGAATGTAATCCATTTCTATTAAATATTTCCATACTAAGTTTTCCCACGCACATATGAACATGCGTTAATAAAAAAACATTCATCATGTCTTTATGATTTTTTCTATTTTATGTGTTCCTATGGTAAACATTAAATACATAAAATAATAGAAAATGTTTAAAGGATGTAAATTACCCGACTGGTCTTGAGCATCTAATAATGGTTGATTCAATTAAAATTAATGGATTAAATGTGACCTCACGGTATAATACCTGATTTGGATCTTGACTTTTATTTCAGCTCACCCATAGTCCAGTGTTTTTCATTTCTCAGAAGGATACAACCTCCTCTTGGTGCGGTCCACTTCTTATATCATCAATAGTACAAATGTACTCACACACATTTGAGGTGTTCCAAGAAGCACAATATACACACATAAATGAAAATGGTGGATGTAGATTATTTTATACTAATTAAAAAGGAAAAAATGATGCACAAACCATCAACAAATTAATTAAATATAACAAACACCACACAAATTGGTAATAAATAATTAAATAAAATGAACCAAGACACACTAGGGTCTATTAACTACTCAATACAAGTCGGTGAGAAAATTAAATATAAGTTAAAATTATCTCCAGTGGAGGGGTCAATGGACGGATTTCGTCGTAGGCGATGCGACTGGAAATTTTTCATCTGGATCTTCTTCATGAGCAAGGATATTGGCAAGTGGAACTTTGTGAATACGTGAACTGGTCAGCTCGACCAACCATGCGAGAGTTGATAGGGGTGAAATGGCACGGGCTCTTTCGACAGAGGTAGGGATCTGGTGTGAATGGGGTGATGTGGCTGCTGGTCTATTCCAAAAAGGATTGCAGGCCTATGTGAGCTGACTATGGAATTGACTTTTGGGAGAAGGAAAATGGGAGGGGATTCACAGAATCTTACCCGTTATTTTTCTCCTTTTTTCATTTAAAATATAAAAGGGTGGATTCGAAAAGAAGCACCAACACCTACTTCTGTCAAAATTTGATCGACTAAAGCTATCCTCACTCCACTGTAAAAAATATTATGATATAGGATTAATAATTATTCCCTTTTTTGAAAAATTTTCTCTAGAAAGGATACTTCTCACTAGGAAAAAATTATTTGGCCGGAACTGGATCGCAAAAAATAAAAACAATAACTTATTTTTATTTTTATATTATTCTTCAATTTTTAACTGGCTACACCTATTTTTTCGATCTATATTAAAAATTTCAGATGGAAATAAATTCGCTAACCATAATTGGATCAATGTGTGGTCGGTTATGTTAGAGAGAATTAAATATCTCTACTAAATTGTATGAAAATTAATTTTTTCTTTCCTTAAAAAATACACAAAATCTCACTGATACCAATTGATGGAATTGGGCATGCAATTGAAGTCAGTGGGACAAGGAATTAAAAAAAATTCATCCTCAGAGTGACGTAAATTCATCACCTCCAGCGATTCAAGTCCCGATATAGGTATGAGGATCTCACATGAATTTAATAAGCCCAAAATTAAAAGATCAAATACCTCATTTAAATCAGTAGTGTGTTTTACTATCATTCATCACTAGAGATAATTTACTAAAGGATTTATGATCAAACCCATCTAGATCATCCACACATGCTTAAATAATCCATTCAGATGTCGATAATCAAATTATGGGTGCTATCACGAAGCTCTGATGATTCCTTCGATGCCATGATGATCACCATGATCTCCTCCCTTGGATATGTGAAGGATATTAAATATTGAAATATTAGATGAGGTATTTCTATCTCTCTTATATCTAGTAGGATTAGAGATGACCTCTCAATCCGTTTGAAGGAATTATTTTTTTGGAAAAGAAAATATCTTCTTCTTATATAGTAGGAGATAACAATACTAGGAAAAGGTTCCCCGACCCCCGTATATCAAACACCCACTAAATAATCTATCAATGAAACATTATGATGAACTAACTGCATCATAACATAATTTATATTATCATCACATACTTTTAATATATAAAAAATATATTACATGATAAAACTAATCCATTAACTTGACTCGTAATATCCACAATATTAAACTAACCTTTGTATTAATATAATATTCATTCTTATAATATCTTTTGATGTATTTACTTAAATAATTGTAAATAATTTTAACAAATAAATTCAGCACAATTAATCAATACTCAAATAATAATGAATTTATTTATCCATAGATGCTCGTTAATACTTGGAAAACACTCAGAGACTTTGGTGGGGGCCACCATGTCATATAAACCTATTCATCTAGATAAAGATGACTCTTGAATATGCTATTGAAAATGACTCTCTATAGACTTATCTAAAGAATAGTGAATACCATTCATAGACTATGAGAGGAGTTTATCAACCCATAAGATACCCTAAAGAGATAAGGAATATTCATAGCATCAAAAATTATCCAATAGACACACACTGTGTAATATAATCACTTTTTCATGTGATATCTCATAAAGTAGGATTTCACCACATGTGTCATCATATATTCTTGATTTATTATTTCATGACAATAATGGATAATCTTACATTCGACTACCATGGTCCTGGTTTTAATGACGGTATTACCATCGTTATCAACTAGGCGTAAGATATCATTTCCTCAACTCATAAGTGACAAATTCTCCCTTGACCATAAACCAATGCCATACCACCAAAGACACAGCCAACACAAGAAAACTCTCCATGACTTCAATGTCATGGTTTTTCCTTGTATAAAATTATGTTATCAAATGGTACAAATTGATAACAATAACAATTTTGGATACCAATACACATGTTCATAGATAAGAACAAACAATAACACCCAAACATGTGGTGTTCCTATTGGCGATTCTATCTTTATGATATCACCTAATAGAGATCGCCATGTTTGAATTTCATGAGATGAAGTCTCAATGGTTATAATCCCCCAACACCTAATAGTAAGACGTCAACTTTTTCTAGTTAGTATAGTGTATATAAACCATCTGACATTTGTCTAAGATTAATTTCATAGTATCTCGAGGTTCACATTATAGCCATAGAATTTCAATAACATTTTTATATGATAAAAAATATATGGACATTACCATTAAAATAGTGGATGTAGAAATATCAACATTACAATGGTAATTGAACATCATGCACAACTCACTATATACATGACTTATTAATTGAAAAGTACTTCTTAGTTGGGTCTAGGTCACCCACTATTACAAAAAATGGTCTCCTCTTATGATTAGCATAACACTTATTCCTACTCTGAGTGGTTATCAACCTCTTCTAAATATGGTACACTCTATTTGAGGTATGTATCAAACTAGCCCCCACAACTACTTCTTCCCTAGCCCCATTCAAAAAAAGTGGGGAACGTCATGGCCTACTATAAGGAACAACCTAAGTTTACATTTGAATCAAATCCTAGAAACTGTTATTGTGTGAAAAATAAACCAAGGATAGGCGATCATCTCAATATACAGTAAATTCTATATAGTAATCTCAAAGTATATCCTCAAATATGTTAATTTTCTGCTCTAAATATCTATGTATGGTATGTTGTACACAACCTCAGTTGAGGTTCTAAGTACAAATACAATCCCTTACAAAATCATAACTTAAAGTGTTCATCTTTATCAGATATAATTATCCAGGGAACTCCCTATAAGTGTAATATCTCACAAACATGTATACTTTTCTTCTCATCAACTAAGTGAGTCTTGGATATCAATAAGAAATGGGTAACTTTTGTTACTTGATCAACAATCACCCAAAAAGTGTCACAACACCTCAGCCTATGGGTTAACCCCATCACAAAGTCTATTGTGATTTATTCTCACTCCAAAATGGGAACTATAACCGGTTAGAGAAAATCACTAGAACAATGGTGCTCGACCATTACTCTCTGGTAGGTGAGTCATTGGGAGATGAATCCAATAATTCCCTTCCTCATATTTGGCCATCTAATCTGTCATTTGATGTAATGGTACATATTTTTCACCCTAAGATATGCCAGTCACTTATAAGTATAGAAGTATCTCATCAACTCTTCCCTGATATAATCATGAACTATAACAATATCAAGAAAAAGGATCATATCTTTTATTTCCAATACCACCCGAGTATCATGTCACCTCTAGATAGTTGTTACTGCATCACAAAATAGTCTAAGTTAGAATATTATCCTAACTTTATCCAATCTTCCAAATAATATTTTACCACTAATAATGTACCATCCATCAATCCCTAATCCTCAGAAGCTTCCATACTCTAGTTAGCCAACAAACTCATCAGGCACCAAAGTTCCTCTAAAGGTCATTTACCAAGCTCTTGATCTACCTGCATCTTATGTCTAAGAGAATCAACAAAGATATTACAATTAACTAGTTCATAATCCATCTCAAAGAATAATGTCTACAGATACTCTACTCAATTTTTTTAGATCATGTTCAAGTCCCACTATATAAATATTTAATGGAGGATCTTAGGGTCCATGTAGAAAAAAACCTCTCTCTTATGAGATATTGTCTCAAATAAATAAAATACTAAACCAAAATTGTGAGATCCAAGTGATTAGTAAGATAGTTCCTTTAAGGTACTATATATTTCCAGTCTGACCATTTTTGTTTTTACAAAGTCTGAGGTACTCATAGTAGGCCAATAGCATCTCTATAATTATTTGGATACAAAAATCTAGGTGCTGGGAGAATTCAATATGTGTAAGTGTTTTAGGAAATGAATATGTGTTTCACTGTTTGTGTGAGGCTGGTTCATGGGGTGCCTCATGAAGTGAATTAATTCGAGGCCAAATTATATGAGTAAATATTTTTTTAGCATGACTTAAAACTAGATATTTACATGCAATGAATGGGTTACATGCCATGAAAATCCACTATGAAACACACAATTATATGTTCTATCACCTTAGGTTTTTTCAAACCCTATATCCTTACTCTCAAACCTCAGATGACCAATGACACTATCTTGATGATTTTTGGGACCGCTTCAATAGGGATAAATTCTTGGATTCACATGTATGATATGTGGGGATCCAAGGTACATTATCCCTTTTTTCTCATGGTTCTTCAATTTGGTTCCTACATATTATTCTTTCCATACGATGATAGTTTCAATTCTTCTTTCTATGAAATTTTTATTGGTTGTTTTTTGGGTGTGGTTGTGGCCCAACATACTTAGAGGGATGTATCTCTTATGGGAGGGGTGAATATGATCTATGACATTGGTCTGTTCTCATGTGCAGAATGTTAACACCTTTTAGGTTAGGGATTCATTTATTCTCCAATTTATTTATGTGAGATACCAATGTTATCATGGTTTATCCCTTTGGATGGCAATGTAATTAACCTAATAAGGATTTAACCAGATTAATAATAAATTGGATTGAGATCACAGGTAGATTTTTGATATTTTGATAATGGTTTTCCTCTCAATTTTCTTGATAGTGTTTTATCTATGTTATGCTTGTTATCATGTCTTTGGGCTCCATGGATTAGTATGTTGGCCTTCATGAAAAAATGTAAATAACTTAAATTTGGTGATTTTTAATTGGTTGGATAAATAATTAAATAGGAATGTAAAATGAATTTGGTGTTTCATTCCATTTGTTGGTAATTCAAATTGATGCAATGTTCATGATTAATTAAATCGGTTCTTAGATGATAATGGAATTGATAAAAAATGTGAATCATGGTAATTCTCGTTTATAATGTTGAAATGAAGAGGAATGATAATGAGAATGATACTTCTCTATGTTTTTTGAAACAATTTTTCATTCCAAGAGTATGTTTAGTTTTTTATATCTTGTTATAGATTGATACATTAGGTTTCTCATACATCTTTATGGGAGGATGGGTGGATAGCTATCCCCTTTGGCTCTGCACTCTTCTCTTGGTAGTTACTTGTGCTAGTATGCTCATTTGTTAGTTTCCTCATATATGTGTGTATAGGGTCGTGTTGGATTATAGTTATTTTACACACATGTATCCCAAAATATAGTATCCAAATATGATCATAAGTATGATGTGTATAGTCTCTGATGGATTAAGGTTCCTTACTTGGTGTATAGGCTGTGATGGATTAAATTATAGTACCTGATGTATGATACATGTCATACGAGTTGTGGTGAATACTAATGACTACTTATTTACTATATGGAGATGTGATATAGGATGATGTGATGAAAAAAGGTTCATGTTTTGATGACTTCCCATGTGTCTTCAGGATGGATTATTTTAGAGTGATATGGATCAGGATGTGCAACATTGGGGCATAGTATAATACTAGAGGGGAAGAGGAAGTGTGGTACCATTGATGTTTCAATATTATATTATATAATCTCTTGTATGTGATACTTGTTTAGGATTATCCATGGTTAGGGTGGAAACTTACTATACCTATTTAGGTGATAATTTAGTTTTCATGTTGTTCACTTTTCTTTAGCATGCTTTTGTTTTCTTTTTTTCTTGATAGGATTTGAGGATGATCTTACTAAGTATATTATTATTCTCACCCTATATATATATATATATATATAATATTTTCATGTTAGTATGATATAGTTGGATATTGGGATGTATATTATTAGATCCTGATTTTTTTAGAGCTGTTTGGGCTTTATGGTCACTTTTTTTTTACCTTTTCGGAACTTGTAGTTTCTTTTTTAATTGTTTTAGTGATGTATGAAATTACATGTTCTTACTTGGGATTTATTTATATATATGTCTGGTCATGTTTTTAATTGGTTTATTTGTCTTTTATATTTCTTCCACATGTTCTCTTAGAGGTTAATGTCTCTCGTATGTATGTTTATTATACCCTCGGTTTTATTCACCAACATGGGTCCTAGAGGAGGAAGAAATCGGGCAGTCACCATCTCCCTTCTATGATTGATGGGAAAGGAAGGGTACTCTTTGGAGGTATGGGGTTATGATAGAGTAGTATTAGAGGATTTATGTTTAAGGGATAGGATGAAGTATGGACTTAGGCATGAGTGTGGTTTCATGGGTTGTTAGGGAAATAGTTTCAGCTAAGTTTAGTGAGTGATGTAAATAGAGGAGACCAGTTAATACATGAGTATTTAGGCCCCCTTATGATTTGATTCATATACAATTAATATTACTAATCCAACTAAATGAAGTGATTATGGTTGTACGGTAAAGACCTATGAAAAATTCATGAATAATTATTAATTTCACCTATTTTTGAAACGATTATAAATTTTCTTATGATAAAATCTTTAAAATATAATAAATAAATAAATTAATGTTAAATATTCCATATTCTAGGTTTAGGATCTCTGGTAGTTTTTTTTTTAGTCAAGACTCATGGTTGATATATATCCTCATCTGTTTAATGATAAATATATTCAGTAGAATGTACCAGTAGATTACCTCAAAGTAGAGGTCGACGATAACAAAACATAGAGGAGGGAACTGAGAAAGTTTCATCATGATTCTATAGAAGTATGAGGGATCTATTTTATATTTAATCACAAAATACTGGTTAGAGGAGGCTGAGATATATTTCAATTCGATCTATGCTTGGATGGAGCACTGGGTTCTATTGGTTGTGACGATGTTATATGGAGCATCAAGGTAATGGTTGTTCTTGTACCTTGAGGATCATGAGGAGTTGAAAGTATCATTGGAGAATTTCTAAGACAAGTTCCAATAATATTTCTTTTCTTCAATGAAAAAGGTGTCTAGTTTCTAGAATTTTGTTACCCTTCAATAGGGGAGTTCCAGCATGTGGGATTTTGAGATCTATTTTTGAAACCTTCTACGTTATGCTTTAGACCTATTTATAGATGATGAGGTCAGGGAAAGGAATTTCGAAGAGGCTTTGTATCCAAAGATATAGCTCAAAGTCACCCTATTTACACTGAATACATATCTCAAGGTGCTGGTCAGATTTTAGGTTATTGAGAAGATACTAGCTAAAACTGAAATTTCATTAGAGGGAATTCGTTAGGATTTCTCATGAAGTAGAGGTTTGATATAGGGTTCTCATTTTCTTAAACATAAGATATTTAAATCATTTGGAGGTTGGTAGAATCCCTCATCATCTCATTTCTCTTGGGGTAGTATATATTGTACCTATTCTAAGGGATCATATGTTTTTTTTCTTATGGTAGACTAGGTAATCAGTGATGAGAGTAGCCAGACTACCTGATTAGTCATTGTGCTCCATTTTTTTTCTTCAGGTTCCTACATTGAGGTAGTTTCGTCTATTGTATTATTGGAAGGGTGTTCCAGTTTTGGTTAACTAGAGAGGAGGTGATGTAGGAAGAGTACAAACTCGAGATGCTCCTCTTCCTTAGAGAGCAGAGCACAACCATGGTGGTGGTCATCATTAGGTGCATAGATGTCTTGGAGGAGGTCATGGTGAGCTTCATGCTATAGAATTTCCAGTATCAGGGGATTCAGATATTTTTATTGGTACCGTTTTCTTATTTTATACATGTGTGCATGATTTTTTTGATTCAAGATCAATTCACTCCTTCTTATCACCTACCATCTCTCATTATTTGGGGCTTAAGGTAGAGAGGCTTTTAGTTCCCTTGGTGTTGACTCCTTCAGTTAGAGGTCAAACAGACTTGTATGAAGTCTGTAGAGTTTGTGAGCTTTTATTAAAGAAGCATCACTATTGTGGAGACTTACTATGTTTATGGATATATCCATATAAAATCATCCTCATCATGGATTGGTTGTATTTTGTGCAAGATATCGAGGAATTATTTAGAAGGTAGGATGTGTTATATGATGTTTATGGATATCCAATTGTGTATTTTGGTGAGTGTGACCCTCGGATGGGTTAGATACATGTTTTTTCTTTGTCTTACTTGATGTCCAAGATGATGTTGAGTTCATCGAAGGATCATCAGTCTGTGTTTCTAAGGTTCACAGAAGAATACCCTAATGTCTTTCTAGAGGTGGTTGTAACATTAACCTGACTACTGTTGATCAGGTTTGGGATAGAGCTATAACTAGACATGTGTCATATCATCATGTCTCTGTGTATGATGACATAATCTGAGTTGTAAGAGATATTGGTATAACTTGATGATATATTTTAGAGAGGTTTCATTTGAATATGTGTGTCACCTTAGGGTTCACCATTTCTGTTCATAAAGAAGGTTGATGGTAGTTTGTGGCTTTTTATTGATTACCGTCACTTAAACTATGTGATAGTGAAGAACCACTATCATATTCTATTGAATAATTATTTAATTGATCAGTTGAAGGGATCAAGTTGTTTCTCAATGATAGATATACAGTTAAGATATCATCAGATAAGGGTGGAGGATGAGGATATTCAAAAGACTACTTTCTGTTATTTTCATGGGAATTACAAGTTTTTTGTGATGTCTTTTGTTATAAAGAATGCTCCAACCATGTTTATAGGGTTAACGAACACATTGTTCAAAGAATTCATGGATAAGTTCGTTATGGTTTTCATCAATGACTTCCTTATGTACTATGCATTTGAGGAAGGGTAAGAAGAGCATATGTCTTCCTTTTAAGGATTTATTCATTATGAGTAGAAATTTGGGAAGTTTTTGAAGAGTGATTTCTAGGATCATGAAGTATATATCTAGGGGAATGTGTTATCCTGGTAGGGTTTAGTTTTTTAACATTTAAAGATAAGGGTGGTTGTTTCTTATAAATCCCCCAAAAGAGTGGAAGAGGTCTGGATATTTCTTGGTCTTTCATTATATTAAAAGAGGTTCATAGAAACATTATCTCAGGTTATTAATCCTCTGATAACCTTGACCAGAAATGAATTGGGGTTAGTGTTAGGAATCTTTCAAGTACCTAAAGGAGAAGTTGGCCACGTATCCAGTCCTTTGTTTTACAATAAAGGGAGTTTAGTTTGATCCTTTTTATGATTCTTTTTATCTTGTCTTGGGTTGTGTTATAATGCAGTAGAGATTGGTTGTCTCTTATTGGTCTTGTCAGTTACATCCCCATCCATTTAAAAATTCCAACCAATATTTTTAGTTGGAAGTAGTTGCATTTGCCTTAAATTTGTGGTGGCATTACCTCATTAGTGAACGTTTTACAGTTTTTATCGATCATCAGAGGTTTAGGTATGTATTATCTGAATGTTACTTGAACTTTCATCAGAAAAGGTTGATGGAATTATTTTAGGATTGTGTATTTGGGATTTTTTATATGCCAGGAAATGGAAATTTTGTGGTCGATGCACTGATCAGGTATTCACATAGTGTTTCTTTGTGTGTATTTGTAGATTCTAGGAGAATAATGGAAGAAATCTCAGTGATGAATATATGTGTGAGGATGGAGGTAGTGGTTGTATTTTCTATATGATAGTGCATTTTTATTTGGTGCAGAAGGTTGAGGAGTCCCAGCTAGGGGGTTTCGAGGTGGAGGTATGGGGATAATAGATTGTTTTTGGCGATTCCCTTTATTGTTGGATTGAGTATGAACAACACTGATTGTTGCTTCATAAAATTATTTTCATCCCTTTGATGATGCGTGAGATGGTTCTCCATGATTTCATAGATCTCACTTAGAAGTACATCCTAGTATAAAAAATATGTACCGAGCTCTGAGATGACAGTTTCGGTGACCTTGGTTGAAGGATAAAGTTATAGAGTTTGTTTCTTGATGTTTGGTCTGTAAGAAGGAGAAGGATAAGAACTATGTTCCTGAGGGTTTTCTCTATCCATTAAATGTTCTCTAGTGGAGATGTGAGGAAATATGGATAGATTTTATTACCCTTTTACATCAAGATTATGGAGATTATAATGTTATATTGGTGATAGTGGATCATTTGACGAAATTATACCGCTTCACAATGATCAGGGAGTCAATCTTAGTGTAGGTTTTTTCATAAAATTATATGGAGGAGGCAGAGAGACTCCATGGAGTCCCAATGATGATCATATTTGATCAAGACCCTTATTTTACCTCCATGGTGTTAATATACCTTCAAGTATGTTTTTTACTATCATATATACATTGACCCTACTTTTCACCCACAGACGGATAATCAGATAGAGTGAACCAACCAAAATATTGAATACTTGTTATGCTATTGTGTCCTATATTTTGGATGTTTATGGATGAGGTACCTACCCATGGTCAAATTTTTATACAATTATAGTACCCACTCCACCATTTTTATGGTTCCATTTAAAGATTTGTATGAAGGAAATTTATTCTCTCCATTGTGTTATACTAGAGTTAGAGAGGCAACAATTGTCTGGTTGGAACTGCTACAGAATATGACAGATACAGTTTAGGTAATTCACAATAGGATGATGGTAGCTTAGGATTTTCATAAATCATATGTCGATCAATGGAGAAGACCTTTGGAGTTTAAAATTATATATCACATGTTCTTGAAGTTGACTCATCATCATGTGTTCTGAAGGTTTGTTCATGGGAGTAAGCTTTCTCCCCAATGTATTGGGTATTTTGAGATATAGGCTTGTGTTGGAGTCATGGTGTATTAGATAACACTTCCCTCACATATGATCGGAATACAAGATGTTTTTCACATGAGGTAGATCCTTTTTTTACTTAATGGAAACTCTCATGTCATTGATTTGGGTGAGATCGATGTTTAAAATGATGCAACCTCCAAGGAGTGTCCTGTAGAGATCCTAGACCACCATGAGATTTTTTTGTGAAGTCATGAAATTCCCCTGGTTTTTCTATTATGATGGCATGGTGAACTAGAGGAGAGTACCTGGGAAATTAATTTTTAGTTTCACACTTAGTACCCTAAGTTTTTTGATGTCTATCTCTCATTTTGTAACATTTCTCATTTTATAGATTTTAACCTTTATGGTTTATATGATGGTTA
This sequence comes from Viscum album, assembly GCA_963277665.1. Classification (NCBI taxonomy): domain Eukaryota; kingdom Viridiplantae; phylum Streptophyta; class Magnoliopsida; order Santalales; family Viscaceae; genus Viscum; species Viscum album. The sequence goes on from OY728131.1 coordinate 515,960,949, forward strand.
CCTTTTATTGATTATTAGTAAGCTTACTCTCTTTTGAGAGGTATCTCCCCCACGTGTGTGTTAAGGAATGGGTGGTTACTATTGCCTAGTTTTTTAATTTTTTTTTATAATGAGGTGGTTGAGATCTTGTGATGGTGAGATCCTTGAGAAGAATTTCACTTGGTGGTTGTTCAGATGACCCCTTTTATTTTTCCTTTTGGGTTGGTTTTTGGGTTATTGATAAGGATAATTTTTTGAGAGGTATCTAATGTAAGGGTTAAGATTGATCTATTCACCCTTTGTGTGTTTTCGAAGTCTAAGTTAATCATAGGAGGCCTAGAGAAAGTCTAGATGTGCTTGGATGCTAAAAGTCAGGAGCAGGAAAAATTCATGATTTGTAAGTGTTTCACATCATGAATATCTAGTTCAAATCTTGTGTGAGACTAGGTTGTGGGGTGCATCATGATGTGAATTAAGTTGAGACAAAATTGTTTAAGTTAAATAATTTTTCAATGGTACCTAAAACCCAATATTTACATAATGTTAAAGGGGTCCACACCAAGAAAATTCGTTATGCAGAATGCCTTTATAAGTTACAACAATTTAGGTTTCCTTGAACCCTATAACATTTCTCCCAAACCCTAAGTGTCCATTCTAATGTTTTGGTATCCCTTTGATAAGGATCGATTCTTATCTTCCGATGTTCAATATGTGGTGATATGAGGTATGTTCTACCTTTTATCTCTCATGGTTCTTTGATATGGATCTTACCAATTCTTATCTCCAAGAGGTAATGGTTTTTATCTATTGTTATAGAAGAATTTTCTAGGATGTTTTTTGGTGCTGTTGTGGCACGACATCCTTATAGGGATGCAACTCTTGTCAGAGGGGTGATCAAGATCTATGATGTTGGTCCATTCTCATGAAAATAACTTTGATTACATTGAGGAAGCGGATTAATTTTTTATCCTATTTATTTATGTGAAATAAGAAAGTTATTGTGGTTTACCCCTTTGTATAGAAATAGAATTATCATGATAAATATTAATCATATTAATAATTAATTGGATAGTGGTCGATGGTTGATGTTTTTTAGCATGATAATAGTTTTCCTCTTGATTTTATTGATAGTGTTTTATCTATTTTATGATTTTAATCATGTCTTATGGTGCTATGGATTAGCATTTTGAAATTGATAAGAAATGGTAAATAATGTAAAGCTGGTAATTATTAAATTGGTTGGCTAAAGAATTAAAGAAGATGCATGTTAAATGAATCCATTATTTCTTGTAATTTAATGGTAATTCAAATTGATTCCATTTACATAATTAATTAAATGTGTTCATCCATGATAATGGAATTGAATAAAAATGTGAAGCATGATAATTATTATTGAGAATGTTGAAAAAAGGCATGATAACAAGAATATTACTAATCAAAGTTTGTTGAAACTTGTTTTAATTCTAAGAGGATGTTTAACTTTTGATATATTGGTATAGCTTTTTGTAATAGGTTTCCAATATTTTTAACCTATGTATAATTAATATGTTAATTCATGATGGAATAAGAACCAGTTTTTTGATAAAATAAATCTTTGAAGTCGTGAGTGTCTATTATCTTATAAAGTTTGAATGTCTTGTGATGGGATATGTGAGAGACCATTGTATGTAAAGGATGGATGCATTGTTTTTAGGGCATAGATTTCTCTATTTATTATGATTTTTCTCTTTTTATCTTTTGATGTTCTTTGGATATGAGCTTCATTGTTAAATTTGTTATGATCCTAGGATGGGTAATCCTAGGATGAATAATGTGATATAGAGTAGGGATGCCCTGATGATGTGGTAGCAGTTGATTCCTGTGATGGATAGATGCATTGGGATATACATGTGGGTGTTGGGGATGACACCGAAGATTATGTAATAGGTTGAATATGGTCTTACCCATTGATTTGATTAATCTAGATTATTTATTAAGATGATTTTTTAATGGTTGATTTCATGATACTTGTTTTATTATAATTCCTTTCTAACTACTTGAGGTAGTTGGATGTTCTTGGTTATATGTGTCCTCTTAATGGCTGCTTAGGATGGTTTTCCTATGGTACATGGATTATGTAATGATGTTAACAATTAATATTAAATTCTAAAACCACGAATTTGGTGTTGATGGAATGAAAATTATAAAAAGATGTTAAGCTTGAGGAATCGTGTACTCAGTCTGGATTATAACTATAGGGAATGAACTCCATGATGTTGTTTAATGAATGTAACTTGAAATAATTTTAATGGTTAATTTAATAGATAATAAATTAATTAATGAAAATAAATGATAAAAATAAAATAAGTGATTAATGTAGCACATAAAATTAGTGTGTGCATATAGGATATTTAGTCTCTAGTAGTTATAGTTGGGTGTTCGATAAACAATAGCTATAGTTGAGATAAATACTATGTTATGCTCATAGTTTGGTTGTGATATATTTTATATCTTGTGTATTATGTGATTCATATGATACCCCACCCAAGTTTTATAAGTATAGTTACACATAGTGGACTATGGGAGGGTGTTTTTCTTAACATATTGGTGGGAGGATGGACGGTTGACTACCCTCTCTCGACCTTCTCTCTTCTATTGGTAGTTACTTATACTGGTATGCATGGTAGTTAGTTTTCCCATATATATGTGTTGATGGATGTGATGGATTGCGGTTATTTCACACACATGTATGTCAAGATTAGTATACAAAGGATTATTATAGGTATGATTTGTATAGGTTGTGATGGCTTGATGTTCCTTACTCAGTGTATGGGCTGTGATGGCTTGAGTTATAATACCTTATGTATGATACATTTCATATGGTTTGCGGTGGATCCCAAAGACTACATGGTTACTATATGTATATGTGATATGGGATGATGTGATGATTTGATTCATGATTTCCATGTTTTGATTCATTGTCAATGTGTCTTTGTGCTGTATTATTTTGGAGAGAGATAGATCAGGATGTGTGACCTTGGGTATAGTGGTAAACCACTAGTTAAATGAGAGTATGGTACCCATGATGTTAAATTTTTATATTATAAAATCAATTTTATGATATACTTGATGAGAGTTATCCATTGTGAGTCTAGGAACATAGTATAACTATTTAGGTGACAAGTTAGTTTCACTGTTGTTCATTGTGCTTTAACATACTTTCTTTATCTTTTTCACACGAGGCTATTAGGAGAATTCTAATGAGTATACTATTATGCTTACCCTACACACACACACACACACACACATATATATATTCTTTTTTTTAGTTTAGTAGAAAAATTTTGTAGACTGGGATGGATATTACTAGCTTAGGGTTTTACAAGAGCTATTTGGGATTTATGGTCGATGTTGTCTTTAACTTTTTGATACTTGTAGTTTATTTTTCAGTTGTTTCAATACTACATGACATTTCATGTTTTCACATGGGATTTCATTATTTATATGTCTGAGAAGGTTATAATTTGTGTATCTATCTTATATATCTCCCCTTCATGTTCTCTTATAGGGTAATACCTTTCATATATATGTTTATTATACCCTCAGTGCTAGTCACCAACCTAAGTCTTACTAAAAGAGGGACGCAAGTAGTCATAATATCTATTCTTGACCCTGTATGGTTACGATTTAGGAGGAGGGAGTAGGTATAGTTACACTCATGGGTAATAGATGACATGACCCATAATATACTATATTCTCCCTCTATATCAACACTACTCCTAAACCAATGACTTTTTCATTTCATTATACAACATTCTGAACCCCTATATCTGAAAATATCAATACTGGAGCTATAGTCAACCTCCTTTTAAGCTCAAGAGATGCCTCTTAACTCTGTTTTAACCACTAAAACTTCACTCTCTTATTAATCAGTTCAATCATGGGTGCTGATAATACTAAAATTTCCTGGATAAAACATCGATAGTATCCTACTAAATCCATAAATCGCATGATCTAAAACACATTCTAGGGATATATCTAGGATATCATTACCTAAAATTTATCTAGGTCCACACATATACCTATATAAGACAACATATACCCCAATAATTTCACCTCCTTATTTGAAAATTTACACTTCAAAATCTTGGTATAAATCTAATGTGAAGTGTACTCGGGATAATCTCAAGATTTATATCATGTTGCACTGTGTTTGGTGAGAAGATGAGGAAGTTTTCAACAACCACCATGACGAATGAGCTAAAATATGGGTGGAAGATCTTTTTCATGAGGGCCATGAACTCTAGTAGTTCATTTTTCTATCCAAATAATATCATTAAGGACTTGTAAATCTCATACCTACTCTAAAACAACATCCTCATGATGTCCTCCTCTCTAACCCATAACTGATGATAGATCGATCAAAGATCAATCTTATAGAACCACCATGCTCTCTATAACTAATAAAAGAGATCTTTAATACTAGGAAAGGGATATCTATTATTAACGAGCACCATATTCATATTTCAGTAATCTACATAGAGTTGAAGACTACCATCTTACTTCTTGGTGAACAAGATAGTTTCACCCCATGGTGCAGTACCCAACCTAATAAAGTCCTTCTAATCTAAGTCATTGAGTTTTTCATTGAGATCCTTAAAATTGACTAGTGTCATATGATAATGAGGTATCTAAATGGTTTTCACACTTGAAATAAGATCTATTTCAAATCCATCACCTCTATTAGGAGGAAGGTTGGTAAGTTTATTTGGAAAGACATCTTAACAAAGATCCACAACTGGAGGAAAAGTTAAGGGGGTCAACATTAATCCTATTGAAAAAGCTATGTCCTCCATCTACATCTTGATCATCCTGAGATAACTCAAGTCTAGACCAACTCTACCTGCTCCTAGATTCTCAAGACATTATGTACTACTCACCATTCAGTGAATTAATCAATACCCATCTTCAATAGAAATCAATGTGAACTCAGAAGATGGTCAACTAGTCCATGCTAAAAATCACATTAAATATCTTCATCTATAGAATCATGAAGTCCCATAGATGTCCATAACCTAAAATGACTATAGGATGCTCTTGGAATTACTTAAGATAGCCTTCTTTTGTGCCCAATGGTGTATCATGAGATAAAAACTCAGAAGACAACTTTACTGGTAATTCTCATCCTGTAACAATTTGTGAAGCAATACAGGAATAGGAAGAATTTATATCAAACAAATCAATGGATAAAATTGTAATGATCAGTTTCATACCTCTAATAGTATATGATCATTTACCACCATCTTCTATAGTCTAATTCACTACGTAAACTTTTTATGCCTCATGTCTATAACCCTATACCTAAGTCACTGTATTTTGGGTAGTTTTCTTCCCCTACTGAGGTCCTCTACTCCCAATACCCCTTCAAGAATCCCTTAGTAGAAAATGTTGAAGATAACCCTCATTTCCATAATCGAGGAACTACACAAAAGGATTACTAAAAGAATTGATATAATTCCACCTTTTCCCATAATTGAAGCACCTATTAGAACCATCTCCCATATAATATAATGAGGAGGTCCTCTAACTTTACTTCTTTCTACCCTGCTATTCCCATTCATCCTTCCTCATGCATATCTTCATCACATGGATCAACTAATTCCACATCCTTAGGCCTTCACGCCCATATATCATCATCCATACCAATTTTATCCATCCATGGATCACATCACATTACAAGGCTCATATCCAGAGCAAAAAAAAAAGGAAAAATGAACAAGATTCATCAACATGGAAATGTAGACCCTAAAAATAAGAAATTTAGCATTTACATTCAAACAGACACTCACAAACCCCCAAGACAATGCATCCAACCTTTATAACAAATAGGAACTATTGGTACCAAAGAGTTATCTTTAACAAAAAACTAGGTAATTCCATCTATAATTAACTATTTCATTATTCACATGTTCCAATTATGGGAAACTTAAGGCATCATCCATGACATGTAATTATAGTTACTTAAAAATGATCTATAGCATAAAATCGGTCTCATAAAACTATGATAAAAATAATTCTCAATTAATATTCATTTTATTATCATCATAAAAAATCTCTCAATATTTAAATTCTTTATCAATTCTATCAACACATAGAATGACATATTCAAATAAACATTCATACTTGCATCAATTTTATTATCATCAAATTATGAGATACATCATATTTGATAAAAATGACTCTTCTCTAATTCCTTATCCAAACAACAAATTATTATGAGATTTAAAATTATTTAACCAATTTCATCAATTTCAACACACTAAAATAATAATAAAAACATTATAAATATATCATATTATATATAGAACACTCTCTAGCTAAATAATAGGCATCCTATAATCATGGTAGAAATAAAAAACATGCGATCACTACAACCATAAACAAATTATTTAATCTAGATTAATATTTATTAGCTTAATTCCACTACCATTCAAATGCACAAACCTTGATCTTTTTATGATAGAACACAAATAAAATAGAATCAATGAATCCCCTACCTTAGAAATGTCAATGTTCTTCATACCATAATAGATAAAAATCATGGATCTATGATCACATATCCCTTGAGAAAAATAAAATACCTCAAGGTTATTAGGACATGAACATATAGGAAAACAACAAACAAAACTTCATTAGAATTATGGTGATATAATTCCAAAGCTTGTCAAGAAGAAATGGGAGGAAACAAAATCAACGAAGAAGAAACCACTAGAAAAGGGAGGTAGAAATCAACGTAGATCTCCTTGGATCAATTACAGAAATCCAAAGATTGATATTTTTCGAAAGAGATTTAAATTCCTTAAAAAAATCTTTGGTTATCTAGGGGTTGAGAAGAAAACTCTGAAGAAAATTTGGTTTTAGTGGTCTTGGGGTATTTATAAACCACTAAAAAAACTTAAGACCACGGTGAAAACCCCTTGGATGACACTACAACCTATTAAAAAATAGGAAGACTACGACGCAATCCACCTAGACCATGATGTATCCCCCTTAGTCAAACCCACATTGAGTTTCCATGGTAAGATCCTATTTAAGTGGATCTAGGGGATACAACAAAGCCCAAATCACCACACCATAGAACCCCCTTCATCAATAAGAAGGCTATATCGAAGCCTAACAACCACAACACAAGTAACCCTGATTTGGAAGTAGCATCAAAACTAGCTGCGTTGAAGCTAGGAACTCCATGTTGCAGCTACTCAACCACTAGGGAAGGCCCTATGCCACAATTTTCCTCTACCCTTCAACTATCCTAAAAAGGTTGTATCCCTAAATTCTTCCTCAAGCTCCCATATGTTACAACATTGTGACCACATCGTATCCATGATAGATTTGGTAGTGTCTTCTTAAAGAGTTATGACATATCCACCAGTTCCATGTTGAAGTCGTCTACACTATTAAATAGTACAGGATCAGTACTGTAGCAGGGACTGTAGCAGGTGTTGTAGTTGGTGCTTTTCGGTACTGTGCAGTTGGAACTATTCATCCATTTGGCCCATTGGGCCACCGGTTTGGGACTCGGGTCCTCCAAGGCTTTTGGGCCACCCATGTCCTTAGGGTCAGTTGATTATCAAGGCCTTAAAGCCATCTTAAGGCCTTAAGGATACTCCAAGGACTTCAGGCCACTTGAATTCTTATGTACCAATTTGAATACAAGGAACAAGGCATCAAATGAGGATTCAAGGCATGCGCATTCACAAGAGCAGATCTTACTGGATTTGGAAGAATGAGAGGGTATGGATTTGCCATCAGTACCAGGCTTGTGCAGCTTTACAAAGGATAGTTACCCAACCAGCCCTGTGATGGTGGGGTGATGATATCATGAAATATGTTGGGGAGGATTAGTTCCAAGTTGTCTTGTATGGGGGATTCCCTCTAATACCTATGAGTTATGTAATTGTCTCTAAGACTTTGGGCCTTGTTAGGGTTCCACCTCACCCCTAGAAAGGTGGTTTATCAAAATTAAAAAAATGAAGGCCTTCGGGCCATCCCGACAGATAATACCCTACACACAAAGTAAATGACTACTAGGATCTAAGACTTTACATTAAATACCTATCAAATCATTATAATTTTAAAGAATTAAATACCAAACCCAATTGGAAAGAAAGAAAATGGGACGTCCAAACATCACCTCTATGGGGTACCTATCAAGTATTATTCTATCACCAAATCTCAACCAAACAATTTAATGAACAAGCACAAAACAATGCAATTTAAATGACCAACTTTTAAACACTCATTCAGGATGATAGCTCTCAAACGAGAGAAATTCCACAATAATCAATAAGAGATGAACTGTATCATAAACCAGATAATGGTCAACATCCATAACAAGTATTATAATAAGAAAATAGATAAAAACCAAATCAGGGTACTAATAATGAATCTATGACACGCATTTCAAGGTTCTCTTCTCTATGCCATTGTACCGCTAAAAGACACAAAATAAGGGAATTAAACATCTACACAAAACCTTCTTTTGAGGGTCTTATATCTCTAGAGGTCACTCCTCTAAGGTCGCATCATCATGAACATAAATCCTACCTCAACTGATGGTCTTAGAGTCAACATGAAGGTAATGAATGAGCTGATACAGGTGAAAAACAACATGCATCTAGCTCATCTACGGAGTGAAGTGTTACCAGATGCACTATGACTCCAATACGAGCCAACACCTCAAAAGGCCCAAAAAACAAGGGATAAATCTTACTCCCTCAACTAAACCTTCACTTCCCATGATGAGGAGTCACATTCAAGAACATATGATATCCAATGTAGAACTCCATATGTATCCTCATAATATTTTCATATAATTTTTGATGATCCTCCACTATTTTCATCCTATCATGTATTACTTGAACCATATATGTTGTATTATATACAAGATCCGACCCAAGAACCGATGAATATCCAACCTTAGACTAGAATATTGTAGAATGGAAAGGTTGAACATACAAACTTTCAAACACACTCATTCCAATGCTGGAGTGTAAACTATTGTTTTATGAAAATTCAACCAAGGGAGGGTGCCTCATCCATGAACCTCCAAAATCTAGAACACAATAATGTATCATGTCTTCAATAATCTGGATAGTCTACCCTATTTAACCTTTCTTATGTGGATGAAAAGAAGTGATAAGGTATAAATGAGATAAAAAATCATGTTGGAGACCTATCTATACCCTAGAGAAAAATTAGGATCTTGATAAAGGTTATCATCCTTGAGATTCTGTGGAGCCACACCACCTCTTCCAGATATTTCCTCGACAAAAACTCTACTAAGATCAACTCTTTGATCACTATAATGTTGGAAGATTTCATCAAATAATCCACAATAACCCATATAGAATCATAGACACCCTAATATTGATGTAATCTAGTAAAAAATTCCATCTTGATATCCTACCACGTCCACTAAGGAACATTTAATGACTAAAGAAAACCATCGGGAATATGGTGACTAGCATTCACCTTCGGAAAAACCAAATATCAAGACACAAACTCTGAAACTGTATGGTTAAACCCAAACCACCAAAACTACCCTCTCAGGGCTCGGTACATCTTTGTCACACTAGTATGTATCAACAAAGGTGGGATATAAAACTCACGAAGAACCATCTCATGCATTAATAAAGGGACACAAAATCCTTCCATAGAACAACAACTAGTGTTGTTCATCCATATACCAACCATCAGGGGCATCACAAAAAAAACATGTTCTCTCCAGAACTCCACCTCAGAATCCCCTAGTTGGTACTCCTCTTCCTACTGCACCAAATATGACTACAATATCATATGAAATAGAAAATTTCTTCCACCAACTTATCCCATATCCAGATGCATCATAGAGAGCTCTTCATTCACTCTCCATGAATCTCTATATTCACACACAATATCACTATGCGACTCCCTTATCAACACATCCACTATAATATCTTTTTACCTAGTGTATATGAAATATAAAAGTTGTAATCCTATAATAATTCCACCCCACATCACATTCACAAGTTCAATTCATACTATAATAAGACATATCTTAGGATCTTATGATCGTTAAAAACCATGAAACACTCGTTAATGAGGTAATGTCACCAAAACTTAAAAGAAAACACAACTGTTTTCAACTCTAGTTGATGAGTGGAATAGTTATTCTCATGGGGACATAACAACTTATACCCATATGAATCAATTGATATCTATTACATCAAAACATATCCTAATCTAAGACACAAATCATCCTAGAAAACATAAACTATACTCCCCCTCTAGAAAATGAAGGACTGGATCATAAAACAACTTCTCCTACAGGTATAAAAATCCTTCATGAGATTGTTCAGTCCATAAAAATGAATAATCATTTATGTTAATGGATGTTAGAGGAGTCTTAACCTGACATAAATAAGTTATGAACCTCTAATAATAGCCTACAATACCAAGGAAAGATCACACCTCAGTAACAGTCTTGGGGAACGCCCAAAAAACCACCAATATATTTGAAGGATCTACCACTACTATTTTATGGGACATAAAATTAACCAAGAAATAGACTTCACAAGCCCAGTACTCCCACTTTGACAACTTACTAAAAAGATGTGGATGATAAAGAACTCCCAAAATAGCACATATATACTCTACATTCTCCTCCTCATATGTGGATTACATAATGATTTTGTCAATGGAACCCACCATGAAGAAATCCAGGAACTATTAAAACTCTATGTTTATTAAACCCATGAAAACAAGTGTAGAATTTGTCATACTAAATGGTATCACAACGAACTCATAATGCCCCTGATGATATCAAAAATCATCATTCAGAATATCCACATAATTTACCAACATTTGATGATATCTTGACTATAGATCGATCTTCTAGAACACACTTTCTCCTTTAAACTGGTCAAATAAGTCATCGATCTATGGAAGAGGATAGTGTTTCTTTACAATCACTTGGTTCAAGAGAGGATAATAAATAAAAAGATGCAAACAGTCATCAGCATTTTTCACGAACAAAATTAGTTCACCCCATGGTGACACACTCAGGAAAAAAAACCTTCCTACAACAGATCATTGAGCTTTACTCACAACTCTCGCAACTTAGAAGGCACCGTCCTATATAACGACATTGAGATATGAGAAACACAATGTTTTAACTCGATCTCTCATCGACATGGAAATTATAAAACCTCCCTTGGAAATAAATTAGGGTACACTTTTAAAACCCTGTGAAACACCATTGGTTGAACCTATGATGAAATATTCATTTGCTCATCCACTAAGGAAGATAAGTAAAAAGAATGCATCTAACCCATCTACAAGTCTCACTTGCAAATGAAAATTGTTGGACCCCCATTAGCAATATAGATCACAACCTATATCCTAAATTAATCCACAAAAATCTACACCAAATATATTCAATTCATACTAAGGACAATTTCATATAGTTGTGTCTATAATTTTATGAGTCTCCTATAGAGTGATTTTTTCTTATAAATCACTCACAATATCTACATACTTCATAAAAATATGCTCGACCTCTATCTGGAATAGTAAACACCAATTGAACTCGAAGTCTTTACACCTCAAGTCTCAAAGCATGGACTTGGGTAGGTGATATAAATGATTGAAAAGATATCGAATCAAACAAACCATTCACCCTTATAGAAAACAAGAAAAGGGAACCTCAAATGATTTTAGGATTTCCTAGTGTTGGTAATGATAAAGCATGAAGCTAACCACAACCTACCCCACAACCTCTCTGACCCTGCTGAAAACCACCTCCATGGAATCAATATGTTCTTTAAGCATGAGGATTATCTTAGGGACATCCTCCTTCCACCCCTTATCCTCTCTGTAAATCCCAAAATGGAACACCCTACAGCTGTTAGCTCAACAGAAACTGCCTCAATTGAGGAACCTGAAGTGGAATACATGGCACATGTAGACTATATAGAATGGTCGGGTAACCACTCCACTAATTGCCATGTACTCTATAAGAAAAAATCTTGTGTAGTCCATTTTTATATGTCTCAGATTTGAGACACTGATAGAGATGAGATGAAAAGGGATCTGACCTCCCACCGACTGACCAAAATCTATTCATTCCCAGATACTAAGAAACCCATAACATAGCACTGCTCCACATGGAATCTTGATGATTCCCCTCTTGTGATAATATTGTTTTGGCTAACATTATTTCATCAACCTATGCTATCACCACTTCCTTGATATATGTCGATAACAAGAATAGGGTGACCTAACATTGTGTATATGGACTCAAATCCTCCTCAAAATTCATTGCTATGGACTCTTCATCTAGAAATAGGTCTGAAGCATATTAGATAAGGGTCCTAAAATTGATCTTAAACTCTTGAATGCTATAAATCCCATGTCAAATTGTAAATGACTCCTAGAAACTGTCTAACATCATGACGAAATAAATAAACTCTTCTCAGAACTAGTCTCATAACATCTCCTATGAGACCGTAAACTTCTCACTATCCCTGAGGAATAAGAACCACCACTACCTCATTGTCCCATGTAGCATTGTCATAGTTAACAGAACCTAGTTCTCCTTCTGAGCACGGGATGAAATGAATGTTATCTCCACCTCCTACAACCAGTCCTCTTTGAATGATTCTGAAATGGGCCCCTCATACTTTTGTAGACTTCTACACTGAAACTCTCATAGTGTCATCATGTTGAACCTATACTCTATAGTGGTCTGGTGACACATCCAGCTGAACAAATTTCACATGAACCTGGCGAGAACAATGACATAGAGCCATACGTACAAGAAGAAAAAATGATTAGACTCCTATACCTGGAATATTGATTACTTATGATTAATTAATTAATCATTTTATTTAATTCTTTTAAGGTTAAACATTTCCCAAGTTCTACCCATTTGAAACATAGGTGAAAATAAGAATGATGTATGATCCTTTCCTAGGTATCTACCCTACAACCAGCATCACTTCGTTTATTAGTCTTAGTAAACATAATTTTATGTGCATTAGATCATAGGAGGGCCTAAATACCCATGGCTCATCTGGTATCTCATGTTGACATCGCTTACTAAACCTAACTGACACAATTTCTTTACTGAATCATGCACTCTCATCTGTTCCTAACTCCAAAATTCATCATATCCATTAACCTGAACCTTTTATGCCATGATATCAAGACTCACTCTGGGGTCAGCAATGAGGGAAGTGATATGGTTATTTCCATAGTCTCGTCTCTTGTAGGCCCCAGGTTAGCGAGTAGCACCGAGGGTCTAATAAACATACAAATGGGAGGCATTAACTTTTAAGATAACATGTAGAGGAGAGAGATAATGAATACCCACCATTAAAAATATGCTCAGATAGATAAAATAAATCCCAAGTTCATACAGTATTAAAACAAATGAAGGGGAACAAAAATTACCAAAAAGATAAACTCAGTAGTGACCACGAAGTTTAAACCACTCATACAAAACCAGAAGCTATTAATATAAATACCAATCTCCAACCTACTCTTAATAACAATAGAAAAACTTTATATATATGTGGGGTGATAATAACCATATACTCAATTGGATCCTTCCCAAATCCTCTCATGCAAAAGATAAAAAAGCATACTGAAGTCCAGTGAACAACAAGTGAAACTAACTCATCACCTAAATAGATATACTATGTTATCATCCCCACCATGGATATATATTATGAAGTATCTCATACAAGATATAATATATTATAATAAAAAAACATCATGGGTACCCTGTTATAGCTTCCCCAATGTTTTTCCACTCTTCCTAAACATCGCATGTACTGATCCATCTCTCTCCAAAAAAATCCATCCCAAAAACACATGGGCTAAGTATAAAAACTTGCACCTTTTGCCTCATGTCATCACATCATCTCATACCACGTATCTATATAGCAACAAAGTATTTTCTAGGGGCCACCACAGACCATAACGATGCATATCATACATCAATCATTATACCTGAAGTCATCACAACCCATACATTGAGTAAGGTTCCTCAAACCATCACAGTATATACACATCATACATATAATAATCAATTAGATACTATATATAGAGATAAATATGTGTGAAATAACCAAAATAAAACACATCTCTCTACACACATATGTGGGAAAAAACATCATGAATACTAACACATAGTATTACCAAGATAAGAGAGGGGGTTAGATAAGGTAGTCGGTTATTCATACCCCTCATAAAAATGTTGAGTAAAACACCCTCTTAGAGTTAACTAGGTTTCAGTATCCCTGCCAACATGGGTTGGGTATCATATTAAATAACTAAATATACAAGATATTATATAGCTTACAACCACACTCTGGGTATACCCTAGTATTATATTCTACTGCATCTAACGTATCTCGAACTCCTGGTAGACATTGTTAAGAACTAGATATCCTATAAGCACATAAGAATTTAAGGAGATTCATTAATTTACTTATTTATTTTTATATTGACCCTTAATTAATTAATTTATTCGTCATTGATTAATATTATTCCACTTAAATTTCATTAACCATCCAAGCCAGGTCCATTTCCTCAAGGCATAGTCTAACAAAGTCCATGGTTTCTCAAGATTATCGTTAACATTTTCATTCCATCAATAGCCAACCCCATGTGTTAAAAAGTTTACTAAAAATTAGAAAACTTTCCATATTTATAGGTACTCTATGAAAATATCCTAAACTATCATTATGATATGAAACCACGCACATCCATATACCTAAAGTAGTAGGTAAATGAATGTATAGAAAAAAGAAACCAGATAATCCATCATTTCAACAGATTCAGTCACAAGAAAAAAAAATATTTATCACATCAATGAGTAAGTATAGATTCAACCTATTTTATCACCATAGTTTCATCCATGATACTATCAATAACATTCTCATGTATCTCTCTATCACATTTGTCAACTACTTCCCCAACCTTAATCCTCCCCTCCCATAGGTCATCAGCCATCCTCGGATCAGTCATCACAAACTCACATCACATCACAAGTCCAATATATAGAGCACACATAAGGAATAAAATGAACAATCGTAATCAATAAGGAAATTTAGGCCCTAAAACAGGGCATTTATCCTTCACATGAAAATGGGCTCCCATGGCCCCCACCACAAGGAATCCCACCTTTATAAAAAATGGGAATTATCAGCCCCAAATATATATATTTAACAAATGACTAGTTGAATTCCATATTGAATTAACGGATTCATTATTCACAGGTTCCAATTATAGGAAAACTAAGGTAGCATCAATAATAATCTATTAAAATTATTTAAACATTCTCTCTAGCATAAAACTAGTATCATTAAGTTATGAGAAGAACATTTCAAAATTAACCTACCATTTATTATTATCATAAAAAATATCTCTAGCTTCGTGTTCTTTATCAATTACATCGAAACATGGAATCAAATATTCAACTAAACATACATACATTCATCAATTTTATAATCATAAAATTATAAAAAGCACTGTATTTGATAAAGATGCCTCTTCATTAATTTATAATCCAAATAACCTATTATTGCTGACATTACATTCTTTAAATGATTTCATCAATTTCAACATGCTAAATCATGAATAAAAACATGTTAAATGAAGCATAATATAGATAATGCACTATCTATAAAAACAAGAGGCAACCCGTTATCATGGTATAAATAAACAACATGTGATCACTAAAGACATAATCAAATTATTTAACATAATTTAATATTTATTAGGTTACTTTTACTATCATACAATGTTATAAACCATGGTCATTTTATGATTGTATGTAAATAAAATAGAAGTAATGAATTACATACCTTATAAGCGTTAATGTTCTTCGCATGATAATGGACCAATATCTCGAATCTCGAATCTCCTCTCCCATGAGGAAAATGTGATCTCCCAAGGTCTTGATTCCATGAACACACCATAAAATGACAAATAAAACTCCATTAGAATTATGGATATCAAATTCCAATTCATGGAAAGATGAAATGAGAGGAAACAAGATCAAAAGAGGAGAAACATCGAGAAAATGGAGGTAGAAATCACCTCAGTTCATCTTGAATCAATCAAAAAAATCTAAGGATTAATCATGTTGAAAGGTCTTCAAATTCATTCAAATAACATGCATGGTAACCTAGGGTTCACGAGGAAAATGCTAGAGAAAAATTAGGTTTTGGGATCTTGGGGTATTTAAAGACCACTAAACAAACCAATGACTACAACACATCCCCTTCGACCAAGCTATTACCTATTGAAAAATTGAAAGACTACGATGAAATCCAACTAGACCATCAAAACACCCTTGCTTAAACCCATATCTGGGTTCTTGGTAAGATCTTATTTAAGTAAATATTTGGGCTACGACGTATCCCAAAGCACCACGCCACAGAACCCCATTCACCAACTAGAAGGCTATGTCGCGGCCTAACCACCATGGTACAAATACCTATGATTTGAAATTAGCCTCAAAACTCTCTATTATGTAGCTAATACCACCACTCTATAGCTACAAAACAACCAAGGAAGGCCCTAAGTTATATCCTATCTCCACGCCAAAACTATACCCAAAATGGAAATAGCCCCGAATTCTCCCTTGATCTTCCTTACACCACACCATTGAGGCCACACTGCAGCCACGTGGGATTTCGAAGTGTCTCCTTAGGTTTCTATGACATATTCACTAGCTCAATGATTCATCCACTTACACAATGGTGAAACCTATATCTCCACATTGCAATCCTTTCATTTTTTGGTAGTGGCACTCCCATTTTGCTTCATTTTCCCTCCAAAATCCTCAGAACCTCCAATGGATGACTTCAACACCATAAAAACATTAAAGAAAGTGATTTTAGGATCCATTACATTGCATTACAAAGTATACACTTATACTCAATGTCTATTTTTATCACAATATAAAACATTTAAAATATAACAAGTTTTCATTTCATGAAATATCATTACAATTTTGATCATAACAACATCCTTGTCTCTAATCATCCTTAAACCCCTATGATAAACATTTTAAAAATTTCATATGAGCATAAAAATGTAATTAAGGGACACAAAAATAAAGAAATAAATAAGTTATACAATGAATAATTTTAAAAAACTACCTTTTCACCCAATAAATCAAATTATCTACCCAAATATTTTCATTAAAAAATTTATAAGAAATATTAAAGGAAATTTAAAACTCATAAAGGGTTATTTTCAATCATGAAATACTAATTCCAAATTTTTATAAAGTTATACTTTTCAACCTCAAGAAGCATCACATAATTTCTATTTTTAAAATATTTTTTTTCTTGCCTTTTTGACATCATAAGATTTCAATTAAAATTGATATCAAGAATAGATAAATCATATAGGTAACTTGATGCATCATTTCCATATAAATATTACATACTAAATAACTATTAAAATTATAAATGTAATAACCTTTACAGTTACAAAATAAATAACCATCGTGGTAACACTTGGAATAACTATCACGATTACACTTGGAATAATCCTCACAGTCGACTTCCAAACATAAATCTTTCCCAATTAATTAAAGGGCTATGATAAACCCACATGTTCTTAGTTTATAAAAAATACTTACATCATTATAAAAAATTATCAAATTACATACCATAATAATAACAAATGAAAACTTATAGTATCAAAAATATTATTTTCATCAATAAAAAAACATTTTCAGATATTGACATATTTATTCCATTTTGAATCCATTTTTGAAAATAATCAAAACATAAGCATAAAGAGTTTTTATCTAAAAAAAAATTGAAACCTATAAAGGAAGTTAAAAATAAAATAATGGTTATGATAGAAGTAAAATTTGTATTCATTTTATTGGATAAAATAGAACATTCCTTTTATTTTTTGTAAAGAAAGTTAAAACATTCCGTATAAAATAATTAAAAAGATTCATCTTGAACAACATTGAATGAGATTAAAAAAGAGACATAAAATGTACTTTATATTTCATTTATGTATATATAAATACATTATTAAAATATATTAATAATATCTACAAGGAATAGAAATATTGAGAAAATAAAATTTCAAAATATTTAAAATGAGGTAAAGCATCCCTTATGAAAAATGTTAAAAAGACACATATTAAAGAGATTAAAAAAAAGTAAAATATGGTAAAAAATGACCTTTATCATCCATTTAAGCATAAATAAAAATTTTCTTGAAACATTTATAAGAACATGAACATAGAAAAAAACATTTGGAAGGGAAACATTATAAGAGTATTTTTTAAAATAAAGTCTCTTACCTTTAGTCTGAGTC
This sequence comes from Viscum album, assembly GCA_963277665.1. Classification (NCBI taxonomy): domain Eukaryota; kingdom Viridiplantae; phylum Streptophyta; class Magnoliopsida; order Santalales; family Viscaceae; genus Viscum; species Viscum album. The sequence goes on from OY728131.1 coordinate 515,979,309, forward strand.
ATCACATATGTTATTTATCTTTCTGAATAATAAACTTATGTTAATTATTTAATTTATTAAGAACATTTTTTCAATTTTATTATTCCTTTTTATTTTTTTACCAATTTATATTCAATTACATAATCATTTGAATTTATGATAGAATTTTTGATGATATTCTGCTCATATGTCCAAAATGGATTTAGTAGTTTGACTGTGAGAACATATTTAATTATTAACTCATCCCCAAAATAATAATTGTACTTCTAAAACCAACACTAAAATATGGATATTAAAAATGAACTGTGTTACAATCATGGAGACGATAGGTCATACATACGCATGGCTAAAGTTTCCATTTGAAAATGATTATTATGAAAAGAAGGTAAGAATAATTTTATATTTAAGTACTGATAATAATATGATATATACTATGTTATTTCTTTAAATATATTTATTTATGTCATCTATAAGATGTGATGGTGAAAACATAATGACACCGGTTTGTGGAGGCGATAGTCCACATGTACGCATGAACACCATTATTATTTTTTAATGAAATGAAAGGTATGCAATTAAACTAAAAATTATCATTTAATAATGATAAATATTTATTGAATATCATATATATACACATTAAATTTATCATTAAACCCAAATTTAAGAGTTGATGGAATATTAAGTACATCGTTTCATGAGGCGGTAGTCCACCGTACACGCGAATGAAGGTTTTGTTTCCCATTTGATGAAAGAAGATATGGATATAGGTTATTACATTATCATAATAAAATATAATTATATTAGATATATTGATGCTATTATTTCATCAGGGTTGAATAAAATTTAAAACTTTTATAAAAAAAATGAAAACGATTGGTTAAGAACTATACATCTTCTTAGAATAACCTCATAAGGTTTACACCAAAATCTTTCCTATGTTATTTATATGATCAAAACAAGGAATATAGGACACAGGGAGTGTTTTAAGGAATTTATTTGTATAGATTCTGGCCAAATCAAATGGTTTGTGAAGTATAAATAAATGATAACAAAATTTGTCCTTTTATAAGAGAAGGGGGACTCTTTAAATTTCATAAAATGTTAAATTAATATAAATTAATATTCATATTAAAATAGGTAAAAATTGATAAAATTAAAATATGACATGAAAATGATTCTAAATCCTCACATAAAATAAAAAATTAACATGTTTATGTGATATTTTAACCCTTATCTTTCTATTTTAACATGTTTTAACAGTTTTTGACAATTTCCATGATATTAATTTTTTACTCTTTAGAGGTCAAGATAATTACTATAAATGGAAAATTAGATCATCAATGGTACATATATGATATTTTTAAACATATATAAATCACTTTACCACAAATGTTATTTTTAGGAATTTTAAATAATTTAATAAAATATTATTTATTATAAAATAATATTAAAGTTATTTTTTGAAACATTCACTTAATTTGTCTTTGAAAGCAACATGACTAGAAAAGAATTAAAATATATTCCATAAATACTTCTAAAACATGATTTATTTATCTATAAAATTCAGGTAATATAATAATTCTTTCAAATTTTATTAATTTTAATTTTTTTTAAATGATTTATTCTATTTTCCTTTTAACAAAATAATTATTATGTCAGCTTTGCATACGATATTAAGGTAATTATTTGATCACAAAAAATTAGAGATAAATTAATATAATAAAAAAATTATTTATCTTTAAAATAGCCATTTATAATCATACAGGCATTATTCTTATCCTTATCTCAAAAATTAAAAAATAATAAACCAAATAAAATGACATTTTTATCTTTTCTTTACATAGAGTATTATAATGGTAATAATAACGGTCATATAGAAACAAAAGGTTATATATTTGAATCTTGGATGAATATGTATGAAATATAATCATCCAATAAAATTAATTCAAGTGTTATGGTTACTTTTTACTATGTATACAATTATTTTTACCGTTAATTAACCCATTTTTAACTTTACCTTGGAATCAAATATTACTACGGTTACTATTCATGATGACAAAAAATAAATGGAAAATATTTACCAAATTCTATCAACTTAATTATAAATATATAATCCATTTTCAAAGATTTAGGATATTGAAGTGACAAAATTTTATTTAACATTAAACCAATAAAACACAATGATGAAAAGTTTTTCCGAAAAATTTCTTTTTAAGTATAAAAATATTTTTATACCAAACTCATGTATAAAATTAATTAAAAATAACAGAATTGGATTGTTTTTAATGGTGAAATAAATAAATTTAAAAAATAATCCAAAAAATATTTTTAATTTTTAAATAATTGAAAAAAAATAAAAAAAAATTAATAAGAATTATAATTTTTCACCATTCATTGAAAAATGAACCATTTCATAACATTTTTTAAAAAAACACTCCAAGATAATTTTGAAAAGATGATTTTAAAAATTCTTTCCTATTTATAAAATAAAATTCCCAAAATGAGTATAAAATCATTATATTATGTATTGAAAAAATAGTAATGAGAATAATTTTTGAAGAAAGCGTATTTTTGAAAGAAAAAAGACTTTACTAAAAATTGAGCGATTATTTACTGAGAATATATGAATAAATTTTTATTTAGTATGAAATTTTTATATATTTAATAAATTATTTAATCCTATTGATCCCCAAAAATTTAACAACTAGGTTATAATTTTCATGTTTAAATAATAATATTACATGGTTCGTTTAGGCTCGATATTGCATGTCATATACACTATCAGGTTTAATTTTATTTATTTTCAATATAAGGGTGTTACATATAATCCCAAATATTCTTAAAAACACCTTTAAAATAAGAAAAATATAAAGAGGAAAGGAAAGAAATGTGATGTTATCTATTTTACATGTCGCGAGAAGGGTCACTGGAAGAAAAATTGCACCCAGGAAAAGAAGAAAGGGAAATATTTAGGTGAATTTGTTATCGAGTGCGGCCTATATATTTCTAAAAATTGGGTATTAGATAAAAAATTTGGTAATCACATATGTATTCAAATATAGGAACCAAATAGATTTTATAAGATTGACTGAGGGGATGTACATCTACGAGAACCTAACAGAGCCAAACTTCTTGTCATGGCTATTGGGGACTACCACCTTACGATGACAATGGGAATGATCTCAACTTTAAAATATTTTTATAATGTGCAATCTTTTACCAAAAACATAATATAGGTATCCATACTTGATATAGATGGATTTATTTTCAAATTTTGGAATAAATTTTGTTTTTTATAAGGATAACAATTTTTATGGTAAGGAACATTTAAATAACAGTCTTTATGTGTTGGATTACATGAGTTAAGTAATTAAAATTGATAATGAAAATATTTTACATGAATCCTACCACACCCTACTATGATATCATTGGGTGGTTCATATAAGATAAAAAGGTTTGACTAAATGACACCAAGATGTATATTTAGATTTCTTTAAGCTAAACCCACTTGGATTATGTCACACATGTTTATAAGAAAAAATGACCAAATCCCCCTTTAGTGGAAAATATGAAAGGACCAAATATCTTCTTAAACACGTTTATACTGATGCGTGCAGAACATTTCCAGATGAATCAGGGGGTGGGTACTCATACTACATAACTTTTACTGATGATTTTATTAGATATGAATATATAAACTTGATGAGGTATAATTTATATTCCTTTGAGAGATTAAATGTATAAAAGAATGAATTTAAGAACTATATTGGTAAGAACATTAAGAAACTTCACTCAGACTATGGTGTAGAATATCTTAAAAAATACTTAATTTATTATTTATGAGAGTGTGAGATTATATATCAAATCTCATTTCATTATACATATCATCGGAATAGTTTAAGTGAAAGGGGGAATGAAAAATTATTAGACATAGTTATATCAATGATGATTCATGGGAATCTTTCATTATCCTTATGGGGATACGTTTTGAAAGAAGTAACATTCATACTAAATTGAGCACTAACTATAGTATAAGATGGTATCCCATAACAATTGTGGAGTGTAAAGAAACCCGTTTTTTCATATTTACATATGTGAGGATATGAATCATTTGTTAAGGACTCTTCATGAAAGAAACTTCCGCCTTGAGGCAGAAAGTATAACTTTATAGGGAACTTCAAGGAATCAATGGGATACTAATTAAACAAACTCTCAGACAAAAAGGTAATAGTTAAAAGACACACCATATTCTTTGAGAGGGTGCACATCTCTAAAAAGGATAGTGAGAGCGAGATAGAAACTGATGAAGTAGAGGCTCAATGTATACAAGTGTTGGCATAGGAACAAATTCTATAAATCCTCATGGAAGAAGATTTTTTAGAGAATAAAGTACTACATAGGAGTAAAAATAAGTTTAAACAACCTAAAATATATGATTTTTAGCCATCGAAGATGGTGACTTACTATTAATTGATAATAATGACCTTATAACCTACAAGGAAGTAGTGACTGGCATAGATTTTTCCAAGTGCGAAGAAGCTAATGAATTCTGAAATGAATTTCATGTACACAACCCAAGTATATATTTTATTAGATTCTTCTATAGATGTAGAACCCAATTTTTGTAAATGGGTATTCAAGAATACGATGTATATGGACATACAATTCAGTACTTATAAGGTATAATGGGTTCCAAAAGGGTTTGAACTACATCAATGCACAAACTATATGGAAACATTTTCCCTAGTTTCAATACTAAACTCCATCATAATTATACATTCCATTGTGGATAACCATTAATATGAGATTATAAAAATGGATATCAAAATAGGTGTCCTTAACTGGAAGCTTTAGGAAGGTGTCTATATGAAATAACCCAAAGACTTTGTTACTCCAAAGGATACCAACAGGGTACTTAAATTATAAAGGCCAATTTATGGATTAAAGCATGCATCTAGGTCATGGAACCTTAGATTTGATGAATCCATAATAGAATTTGGTTTAATAAAGAAATAATGCGAGCCTTGTGTCTATAAGTGGTTTAGTGGAAATACAGTTATTTTATTAATAGTATACATCGATGACATACTTCTTATTGTAAAAAAATATCAATATTACAATATGTTAAAGCTGGGTTGAATAAATGATTTTATATGAAGTACTTGTTATAAGTAGAATATATTATTGGGATCAATATCCATCGTGATAGATCAAAGATGCTTCTCTTTCTAAGACATGTTACATATATTGACAAGATATTGAAGATACTAATTAGGGAAAAAATCCAAGAGGGGAATGTTTCTAATGTCACACAACATTCAAATTTATAGAAAAAATGTTTCCTTAGACACATGAGTAGATAAAAAGGATGAAAAGTATTTCAAGAGAATCAGTGTTTGGTTTAGTCGTGTATGATAGGTTGGGTACTAGGATAGATGTTACTACACCTTAAGTTTGGTAGGAAGATATAAATATGACCTAGTTGGCCAATATTAGATGAAATTAAATACTATCCCTAATTATCAAATGCATACTGAGGACATATTCATGATCTATATAGTAGATTATGAGCAAGTCATCAAAGAATATACAGATGCTAGTTTCTAAATAGATCAAGACGATCTACAATCCCACATTGGATACATGTTCACTCTAAATTGAGGCATTTTGTGATATTGTGTTAAACAGTTTATATTAAAAAATGAGCTCTCATATATGGTTTTTTATGTAGTGAAATCAAAATTATATCTATTGGGTGTATTAACCCATTTCTAGAAAATAATATTGAACTGTAGGTAGGTCCATCTAATTCCAAAAGGAAAGAAGCTTAGAGGGTCACACACTAAGTGTTTCCCTTGATCTCAATTAAATTATAATTTAATTTAAATATTGAAATAAATATTGGCCTCAAGAATAAAAAATAATTTTATTCAAGTTTTATTTATTGAAAATATTAACAATGTAATAAATAATTTATTTACTTACATGAATAATTAATAATTATTTATTCATCAGACTGTGAATAGAATATTTATTTTATTTATTGAATATTTAATAAATATTTATTCACTATATTGTGAATAGAATATTTATTTATAAATATTTATTTAATAAATATTTATTAGGGTATTTGATAAATGTTAAGGAGAATGAGTTAACCAAGATCTTGTATGATAATAAATATTCATTTACAAGCTGGTAAAATAATATTTATCACTGTTTCAAATGGATCATGCCATAAAATAATAATAATATTATTATTATTATATGGAATAGGGTTAGATAAATTTTATTATATTATTTAGGTGTTTTTAAATAAAATAAAATTTTAACCTAAATTTGAACTCTAAAAATTAATTTCTATGTTTATTGTGTGGTTAAAATTGAGAATTTTGAATCATTTCCAAAAATGAATTTTATATATTGATTTATCCTCCTCTCTTACGCTCAATAATGAAAATAAAAAAAGATATTTCTTCCAACCTAATGGAACTTGAAATAATCAAGATGAACAACACAAGATGATTGATCTGCCACGCTAGCACCCAACAATCTATTGGTGTTTTTTGGAGATCAAAGGAACACATGTATATCACAACTATAGGGCCTCTACTTTGGGTCCTCCTTACACAATGATAGTAATCTGAAAAAGGTTTCGTACAATCAAAATCTTCATCAAATAAAAATCATACGACAAGGTAATATTTCTTTGGATCTAATTTAAATTAATTATAAATTTAATGTGCCAAAAATCATCATTAGGCTCCATGTTTTTCTAAGTCAATATTCGATGGAAAAATTACATTCCTCATGACATTTACATCTTTCACAATGAGAGAATGATCTATCAAATTTGACATAAATCGTAATGGTTATTCCCCACACAAGGTGCTTCCACTGTGTCGGAAAAATTCATCACGTCCTTATATTCCTTAATAATTTATGTATAGATATACTTAAAAATATATCTCAGAAAATACTCAATTCATTACATATTTGGAGGATAATGAAAATTAACTAATATTTACATACATGTAAATACATGATGTGTTTAGTCAACCATAATGTGTTTCACATTAACACTAAAAAATATAAAACTTGAACCACATTATAATTAACAATATTTTATACTAATAAACAAAAAAAATATTAAAATAACCAATATTATTTCACTTATACCAAAATATTTTTTTATGTTTTTCCAAAAAACTTATCTTGAACAATTAAATATTGATCTTTTCATGTCAGTCGGAGAAATTTTGATTCTTCTTGAATTCAAAACTCATCTAACCAGAACATGTTTTCAAAAACTGTGACATGTTTCTTATGCTCATTAAATATAATAAATGATTCATCTTTTTTCTTCACACCATATCCTTGAACCATATCATTTCAATATAAATTAAAAATGTTTTCTCAAAACATGACATAAGTTTTGAGATTATTTCATACTTCTTGCATATTTTATTCTTATAAGGGGCCTCTATTTATCACATGTAGGTTACTGCTCAATGATTTACCAAGTTGATGCCATATTTTATCAAATAACTCGTTATACCAAACTAATAAATTTGAAGATATTATCTTCTATGTTATAATTGTATACGAATTTCTTTAATGGAAATTAATATTCATTAGTGCTACAGAGTGGGAACTGTATTGCTTGAAACAATAAACTCGTACATATCATTACTTGAAAATGTTATCAAATTTGTTATTTCCATTTTTCACTCTCACATAGCACCTCTGAGCACACTGAAACTTCATTCGGTTGTAGTTCATTTGATTCTAAATCCTATATTTGAATACTTTTATTATGCAATATTACAATGATTCTCTATAGTAATTCATTCATTCTATAAAGTATATATCATTGAAAAATACTTTTTTAGTTCCATATAGCCCTTAATATGGTGCTCATCCTCTTATTATAGTGAATTGGTTCTTCAATTGTATAACACTTACAAACCTAACAGACAATAAAATAATCACAAGTTTATCTATTGAAACCACGATTCACCATGCTAAACAAGTAGTGTGGGTCATGTGTCATGACCAGTAACATATCTGTTTAATTTATTCCAGCAATAGAATGATGTTATAAAATTGTTACTAAACTGTATCCACATTAAACATCTATGAACCACTATAATAATTTATTGATTAACAAAAATAATAAATATTGATTTGATTTTTAAACATGAATTCGAATCCCAAAAAACTAATAAACATTATTAAATTAAATAAAATATTTTCAACCAATAGAAACATGAAAGAAGTTTAAATTTAATTTTCTTAATTTCATATAAATATTAAAATCATAACGATGACAACATCTTAAAATAGTGATTCAAAATATAAAAACATTATATTAACCAGAACTCAACAGAAGCCTTGAGTGGAACAACAAAATTAAAACATATTAAGGACAAATCCTAACCTCATGATAAGAGTTGATCAATGACATAGACATGAGTTGAGTAAATACATGTAAAAGTACATGAGTGGCCAAATGATTGGCCAATCGACCATTTTTATCATCTCTAGTTCCCCAAAATATTAGAGCATTAAGTATGAGATGAAGATGTCTTTAATTTTTTTCGCACTTGAAAAGGGGGGTAGATGAGAGTGTATGTTGGTCCAGTGAATGAACTTATAAGCGCCTAAAAAATGATACCATAATAATGAAATTTTTATATTTATATTAAAAAAATCCCACTTTAAAAATGAAAAATATTATATGTTAAAAAATTATAATTTTTAATCATTTGGAAAAAAATAATTATTTGTAATTTTTTTAAATAAATTAGTATATCAACACAAAAAAACCAAGTGTGTTATTTTTAAAGTTCCAAAAAATAAATGTTATATTTTTTAAGTAAATTAGTCTTGAAATTATTGAATATTTATTATTTTTTATAAACATAAATAATTTTTTTAATTCCATGAAAATATAAAATCTTTTTCAAAATATTAAAATAAAATTAAAATTTTATCAATCTTACAAAAATATTTATACGTGAATAAAAAAATTAGAGTGTATCTTTGAAACAATATTTAATTTTTTTTTTTAAACTACATTATTCCTTTTAAAATAAGTAAAAAATAATAATGTGAAAAAATAGATTTTTTAATTATTTGGGTAAAATTAATAAATCTTCTTTGATATTTTTAAATTTGTACATTTTTTAAATGAATAAAATAATATTGAGTTTATTATATTGTAAAAACAATTACATATATAAATGAAATGATATTTTGATGTGAAAAAAAAAACGGTTTTATGCCTTTTAAAAAAAGAAAAAATAACTTGTTATTTAAAAAATATTTTTAATAATTTGAATAAAATTAATAAATTTTCATTAATATTATTAAATATATAAAATATTTTTAATTTATAACAATTTTATTATTCATAAAAAGAAATAATATTTATACAAATTTATTAAGACAAATTTGTTTCTATGAAAGGATAAATGTTTTTTTATGTAATCAAAATCCATAGATAACTTTAACTAAAAATGTATTGGAAAACATTTTAGGATGTTTCTGAAAATTTTCTATAGAAATTTTTATTAAATAAATTCAATTAATATTTCACTAAAAATTGAAATAATAAATTTTATTACATAATTTCACTAGAAAGTTTCAATTTGAATCATTAATTTTTTTTAGGAAAACTGTATTTTTGGTTATTTACTTGATTTATTTAGTGAAAGTTTTTATTGAAGATCAATTTAAGTCTCAAGTTTACATTGTAATTTCAAGTGGAAGTTTCACTGATATTTTCGGTGGATTTTTCACTAAAATTTCTCATGGAAGTTTCATTAGAATTTCCTTTGAATGTTTCAACTTAAATTTTCAAGTGGAAGTTGAAATTACCCCTAGAATGTTTTCTAGTGGAATTTTCCACTGGAATGTTCCGGTGGAAGTTGCATTAGAATTTTTTGTTGAAGTTTTAGTTAAATTTCAATGGAAGTTAAACTGAGATTGTTATAGAAGCTTCACTGTAATTTCAACTTAATGTTTCAACTAAAACATTCAAGTGGAATTTGAAGTTACCATAGGATTATTACAGTTGAATGTTTCAGAAGAAGCATCACTAGAATTTACAATGAAATTTTCATTGGGTTTTTTAGTGGAATCTCCACTAGAATTTCTAGTGAATATTTTGATCAAAATTTTCATGAGGAAGTTTAAGATTCTAGTATAATTTTTTAGTGGAAGTACCTAATAGAATTTTACACTATAGGTTTCAATGTAATTTCCTATGGAAGTTTCACTAGAATTTCTAAGTGGAATTTGAATTTAACATTGGAATTTTCTAGTAGAAGTTTACGTTGGAATGTTCTAGTGGAAGTTTCAATATAATTTTACATAGAATGATCACTAGAATTTCTAATGGAAATTTACATGAAATTACCATTAATTTTTTAAACTAATTTTCAACTAAAATTTGAAGTTGGCATTGAAATTTTTTAGTGGAAGTATCCAGGGGAATTTTTTAATTGGAGTTTTATAATAATTTCCTATGGAACTTTCACATGAATTTCAAGTTTAAATTTCACTGTAATTTTCAGTTGAAGTTTTAAGGTAATTTCTATCAATCACCATGTGTATAACATTTTTTGAACTTCCAATTAAATAAGGTGGTAACATCAATGCCTCGTTATATTCTAATGAAAGTTCCACTGTAATGTTTCTACTATAATTTTTCATTGGTATTCTATACTAAAATGTTCTATTAGAAGTGTTAATGAAAAATATTCATTGAATATTTTAACTACATTATCTAATAGAAACATTGGAATTTTCTAGTGGATTTTTCCACTTGAATTTTTTATTTGAAGTTTTTAGTGGACGTTTCCCTTAAATGGTGATAATGAATTTTTCAAGGTAAAATTTCAATCATATTTTTTTCTGTGGATTCTTCAACATGAATTTTCCAAAGTTGAACCTTCAACATAAATTTTCTATTGTAAATATTTTGTTTTTCACTTTAAAATTTATTCAAAAAATTTCAAATGTTTTTTATTTTTAAATGTAATTTTTCTTGTTAATTTTTAGCTAAAATATAATATAATTATTTACTAAAAATTTACAATTATTTTTTGACTATAATTTTACAATGTATTTTTAAAGTGGAATTATTTAGATGGTTTGAAGTGGTAATTTATACTATAAAATAACATTGAAACTTTATCATATAATTTTTTTAATTTTATTTTTTGTTATTTATATATAAACCTTTTAAATGCAATTTTCTAGTATAAAATTTCTATGAAAATTTTCATTATAAAATTCTAATAAAATTTTTAAAGTTGACATTTCAATTTTAAATCATGTTTATGAATTGAATTTGATTTTAAAAATATAAAAATACTATTTTGTTAATAAGAATAAAATTTATTAATTATTACTAAATATAAAAAATATTTGTTAAATGGAAAAATTTTTAGTTTTTAATTTATTATTAAAATTTAAAAACTGTTACTTTTTAGAATAAAATTTCCTATCATTTGAATTTCATCTGGAATTATTATTTTCAGCATAAAAATAAAAATTATTTTTTATAAGCTTTCAGAATATTATTATACAATGGTAGTCTAAAAAAATATTTTTGTACCATAAGAAATTTATAATCACTTTTTAAAGCTATTTATAATGTTTCGAATTTTTTAAAAATATTTTTACCCATTTATATAAAATCAATTATAATTTTTTTACTGTATAATTAAAAATTACTTAATTTTTAATGTTTTCAAAAGTTAATAGTTAACTATAAATCTATAAAATATTAAATACATAGATAAACAATTTTTTTCACATTTTTCAATTTGATAAAATATTTTAAACCAATTTCTATGAGTTTTTTAGTTTAAAACACCTAAATATTAATAAAAAACTATTTGGGGTTTTGAAAAAATCTAACAATCCCATTTTTTTCAGCTTCAATATAATGATCATTTTTTTGGATGTGGAATCGTCTCTACTATACTGGATATTCCATTGAAATGGGTTAACTAGAGAATTAGGTGAATAAAACCCATCTGTTTGGACCAAGCAAAAAACCAATCCTAGCTCTAAATGACAAGCCCAATCAATTTAAAATCCACCATTTAAAAATATTATATAAATCATTTTCATTCCAAAATGGTTTACATAAAAAAATATGCAATTTATTTTTTGCAAACATATGAAATAAAATTTCAAAAATATACACCCTGATAGATAAATTTATAAACCTAACATTATTGATGTTTCTGTACCACATATAAATTTTTGTAGAAAAATATTGTTACTACCTATGGAAGACTAAGTTTTGCATCAAATAGTTACAAATGATTATAAACTAGGTATATTCTTAGCATGTATCAAGGTGGTATAGAAATTCCCTCATCAACTTATATAATTATTAATGCTATCATTATCATAATTAAAATAATTCCAAATATGAGACTTAATTTGAACTTACCCTTAATGGATATGAGTTATCCACTATGTTCATACCATTGAGGTTCCAAAAAAACAGCTCTCCAACACCTAAAAACACAAAAGAAACACAATAACATCTAACCACCAACAACTTGCTATAAAATTTATAAAAAATATCCACACAAGTAATATCTATCAAAGAAGAATAGTTCAACACAAAACAAGTAAAAAAATAAACATAACATCTATATAGTAAAAATAATTGAGAAAAACCATGCCAACATGGATCAGAGTAAAAAACACATTCACTAAATTCTAATATAAATGTAAGATCCCATGTTTTCCTATGAGGTTTAGATATTTTTTCAGCTTAAATGCTTGGTCATAAGATTTTATGAGTACCCAATGTGATCATAAGAGTTTTGGGGGGTGTTTAGGGATTCTTTAGAGATTGAAATCCTAGATTTTGGAAAAAGGTAGTTGGGAAGTACGGTTAGAATAAACCATGAGACCCAAGCCACATGGTTTGATGAATCTATATATGGTGGTCCATTCCTCTATTAGATGGTGCACTATTTGGGGAAACTGTGCAGGTAGGGGTGCATTCCCATGTGATCCACCTATAGTGTTTAACAGAGGCATGCAACATAGTTTGCACATTGTTAGGAAAAATATGCACTTGAACTGTGTGAAGTTTCCCCTCAAGACATATAAGAGTGTAGGGTTTGGAAAACCATGTGTCCAAATTGTGTGAACTAGTTTAAATATAGTAAATTACCTTTTTTATTTTAAAATCTCTTATAAATTAAAATCATTTTTTCTTTCTCCTGTGATGGACAAACCTTGCGCTTGTGATCTACCTTTGAAAATCTTATATAAGATTTTCTCTTATTTCTCAATATAGAATCAGATTTGAACACTTTCATTCTCATTGGATCCATGATTTTGAGTCCTTCTACCATCTTGTGTAGTTCTTAATTTGTCTTCGTATCAATGGAGTTATTCAGGTTCAAGATAATAATCTCTATTTTCAGGCTGTTTATCTATTCTTCATTTTTCTTCTGATATGAAAAAAATAAGTGGTTGATAGAGGGTGAGTTCTATACTACTGTATTATGGTTGGTGCTCTATAACTTTTCCAAAGGTTTTGTGTTTAATAGAGATTGTTTTAATTGTTTCATACACTACACTTACCAATTTCATCTATAAAATGAATTTAATGCCTTTGTCAAATAAATTGGGATCTCTTCAGTTTTTCATTGAGTACCTTTAAGATTATTGGAGGTTGTCATCTCCAACCTAGGACACCCCTGGGGTGTGCCTTTGAATCTATCTTACCTTTTACCACCCAACTAGGTGTGTGATTTTTCTCTTTTTTAGAGGAATCCTTTATAAATTGAGTAAATTGAATCGAATTATTTTGAGAAGTTGGTGCCTCCTTTTTTGTAACGACCCATGTATTTATAGAATAATACATTTTCATATCCTTTATTATTAATGAATAATATTTTAATTTTATGTTAAATAGGACACTTTTTTTGATATTGTACTCAACATGAAACAACTGTATTCTTTGAAATCTTATGTTACACGTAACTTTGAGTTATACCAAAAAATAATAATATAATAAAAACATTTTAAATGATAGTTGACACATAGACGTTGTATTTATGGTAATGAAAATAACATACTAAATTATTATTACACATGTTTGTTAAATATATTTACATTTATCCAATAAATATTTTAGGTTTAAAATAAGAATGAATCTGATTTTAAGCCTCAAATACTCTAATATTCTTTAAAAGGTTGATTTACGACCTTTTGATGGAAAAACTTTTTAAATACAGTCTTTGTCACCTTTATATGTTCTATTTGAAATAACAAGCGTATTACTTAGAATAAGGTCATTGAAATTTAATTTGGGTAAATTATTAGTATTTTTCTGATAAAGTTCATTTTTTAATAAACAGTGAAAAATGCTGCATTTTAAGTCAAAATTGCATTTTCATCTAATTTATTTCTATGATTAGATTGTTATTTTAATTGGATTAAAATATTAATTAGATTATATTTTTATTATTTAATCTATTTTTTCTCATTTGAAGTAATTTCACTTTTAAATTGTACATAAACACATGTCAATCTTTTGGTAGTTTTTACTTGTTAAAAACACATTTTTTGGTTTTGACAACGAGAATTAATTCTAAATTAATTTCTGAAAATTCTGTATTTTGAATTTTAAAAAATGGATTCCATAATTTTATTTAGTAGCACCATATTTTGTAAAAATGTAACATTTATTTTTAGAGATTATGAATAGTAACTTCAGTAAGTATTCTATTTACCATGATAAAGGGAAAATCTGGTAAATAAGGGTAATAAATAATTTAATAATATTATTAAATTACCCTAACACATATACTAACCTTATGTTATGAGATATTTTCGACCATGGACATCTTTGGGTCGATTTTAGGACCCCATGAAGCCACTTGTGTGTGAAATTGACATTTATTTACATTTAATTTAAAGTTAAGGAAAATATAACAAAAACATAAATCTTTTACTAAAAAAATTTTTATATGGGGTTATTTAAGTGATATCTTTGACAATAAATAGTAAATAAAAAAATAAAATGATTTTATACGTAATGATATTTTATTTATAATTTTTAGAAATTAAATAAATAAATTTAATTATGACACAATAATGATGCAGTAACTGCTTAATTAATAAAAGATTCAAATAAATGATATTATAAATGTTAAAATAAATGTAATTTGGTTATTTTTAAGTCATCCAAGAATTTTATGGATGATAGTTACATGTTATATTTTAATTAATAATGTTTTTTTGAATTAATCAAGTATTTATGGATTTCTAAAAAGTCCTGATATGAATAGTATAAAATTGACATAAATGTGTTTTTAAAACAATTAATATTTTATTAAATGATAAAATACTACTAAAAATCTATTATTTAGAAAAATGAATTAGATAATTATAGACATGTAATTAATGAACCACTTGAGGTTCTATTGGCATTTTTTGGTAAATATATTAACCATATAATATGAATATACAAGAAGACATGGTAATAGTTAAATTAGTTAACTAAGGGTTAAAGCTAAATGATAAGGTTAAATTTAAAACCAAAAATTGAAAAAAACATATTTCATGAGAGTATTTCTACCCATACTCGTATAATATTTTAAATTTATCACTTTCGTATTATTATAATTCAAAAATCAATTAATAATAAAATAATATTTCAAAACATTCCTAAAGTGTCCCTCCTCCCTCTTATAAAAGGACACCACCTCTAACCCATTACTCACACATCTAAAGTCACTTTTATCATAAAAACTACACTCCAATCATCTCCCAACATCCCTATATTTCTCCTATAATCCTTCTCCTAGGTAGAAGGCAATTGAAGAAAGCCCTTTGGATCAAATCAAAAGTAGTTACCCGATTTGAGGTAATGTCTTCTCTCAAGTTCCTTTCCATTATTTTTCCTTCTCCACCCCATAATCTCTTCTAATTATTTATTTACATAAAAAAATTATCCTCAATATATTATATTTATTTATGATAATTATTTTAACTATACTTACACACACCTCTATTTACTGGATACGAACATACTGTTTCTGTGTAAGGTGAATTATTGCCTCACGAAACAATGATTGTTTTATTTTCCCCTACCACCTATCATGGAGGAAATTATGATAGAACTGTAATTATATATGATATTTGTGCTATTTATTTTATCTATATTTTACTTTATTCCCATTTAGAATATACGTTTATTCTTTTCATATTCTATAAATACGATAATTGTATTTGAGGAAGTGCGAATTACCTCCCCTCAAAGTGATATGACTCATTCATGCTATACATGAAATGTATGAATGATATAATTAATGAACTTATATAACATATATAACATATATATTATACTATAGTTATAATATACCTATGTATCATTTATTTTTCATTCCTCTAAATATGAAAATGAAATGAAAGTAGCGTTCATGCGTAGGTACGGCTTACCGTCTCTATAAATGGTGCATTTCATTTATTATATCCAAATTCTATGGAATATTATAAATAAATATATACTATATATATATATATAACATATATAATATCTAAATACTTAATGACATTTTGGATATAATGTACTTTTGACCACATGGACAGTTGGTAATTATAACAAGTTCATTTTTTACTCAAGTTCCGAACATCGACAAAATGTCTGATACAAACTCAAATAATTAACTAATTGTTATATAAAGGTAATATATGATATAAAAGTAATAATAAACATAAAAATCTTCTGAAAAAAGTATAAATTAACTAAATTTTATTATTCTAGAAGAACAATGCATTTCGAGACAAGTTAGACTCAAGGTAAAGGAGCCTTTCACCGTCCTCTTTAGTCAAAGACCTATTTTATATTATGTACTTTAATTTCCATTGTATTATGTTGGGATTTGTTCTTATATATAATTGTTTTAGTAAATTTTATGTCCATGTGACTAGAGACCCTTTTCTCTCCCATCAACTCATTTTCGGAATTTTGAAGTGATGTTGTTAGGCTGTCAAATTTTTGTAAGGGACTTCGTCTCAATATCCTTTAATTAAGGCATAATTTGATTTATACACAACTTTATTTTATAATTTTTATAATAAATCCCTTCATATTATACTTTTATTCAAAAGTAATCTTTTTCTATGAAGTGTTTTACTAAACCAAAAAAGGAATGTTTTTTAGTATTGCGGTGACAATGACTTTTCCACTACCGTAACCATTATCTAATATTTCGCTTACTCTATATTCCTTAACATTGTTAAAAAGAAAATTTAAACCCCATTTTCCGTTTTTTGTAATTTTGGTATTGAAAATGGTTTATAAAGTGGATTTACTCTCTCAATACCTTGAAATTATTTCTTGTGATTGCAAATGAAATTTTCTTGTTGAAATGACGATATTTGAAATCTTTTATGTGTGATGATTATATAATGGTACATGGAAATTTGACGGGTGGTTATGTGATAAACCAAATGATGGGTGGTTCATTGATGAACCAAGTATGGTTGGTTATGTTATAACCTCCAATGCCATGGGTATGGAAGTCAATTGTATGGCTATTCCATTTAGTGATATGTGTGGAAGCCAACCGTATGGTTATTCCTTTTAAGTATGTTTATGTCCGAAGTTACCTTTATATGTTGTACATTGTTTTTATGGGATTTATGGTAATATTTATGTTAGAATATAGGTAATAAATGAGATTATATTTAGTGAATTGTTTTTTCTACTTCTTTAAGGTGAAAATTATTACTTTATGATAAATATTAATGGTTTAGATGTTGTTTTAAAAAATAAAAGTTTTACTTCTTTATATACCCCTTACTGAGATTTTTGTGATCATCCCATGTTTTGAAATGATTTTCATAGGACATAAGGAATAATAGATTCAAGGATGGTATCAAAGAATAGTTATACTGTTAAAACATGAAACGATGTATTATTTCATTCTAAAGAGTTTTTGTTTTATGGAAAACAAATGGTGAGTAGAAGTGTCTACTTGTAATATTCAAGTTGTTATGTATAGGTTATGACCTAATTTTCTGAATCTCTAAACCGGAAAAGATCCTCAATGTGAATTATTAACTTAATTCAAGATTAGGTAATGTTTAAGGCTGAGGCCTTATAGTTGGTATCAGAGGTCGGTTTAGATATCTTTAGAGGTTAGGGTGTTATTTAAGCATAAGTGACACAACCATAAAGGTTAGCATATTAGAAAGAGTCATAGTTATTTTAGAAGAATAAAATGAACTTAAGATAACATTAATAAGTATATATTAGTGTTTATTATCTTCATAATATATAATATGGTGATTTTACAGATATACTCACACAGACCTTTTTGGTTTTAGTAAATGTCTATAACTAGTAGGAAGTAATGTAATAATGTATGTGAAGAAAATTGTGAAGTTTTCTGAATAAGAAACATAATGAAATGGGAGATTCAATGAGAACTCTTGTGGTTATTCTCGACCAACAATCTAGCATCATGATTGACTACCTGAGCGTTGGTGATTTTTATAAGGAATCATATATAAGAGAAAAAAATCCATATGGATGTTTAGGTAACAAATATAAAGGTAAGTATATTAAAAAACCTATGTGTGAAGTATCTTGAATGAAACACATAGGAAAATGCTTCAAAGGGACATGAATATGTTTCAGATGTGGTAATGAAGGTCATAATGTAATAACCTTCCATGGAAAAAGGAATGTGCAGTTGAATCTAGGAAAGGGGAATATGTTCTTTTCGAAGGATCAATTAAATTTTTTAAATGTGGTTTGAATGGTCATTATACAAATAGATGTCCTATGAAGATTTTTTGGGAATGGGATCAGTAGGATCGTAAAAATATTTGTTTTCCAATTCCTAATGTCATTATAATAGAAGATGAGGAAACATAAAATGTCTTATAAAATGTATGAATTATTTCTTAGATCATGTTTTGACATTACTGAAATCCTAACACATTATGCATGATTTTATTTTTAGGAAATAAGAATAAAATAATATGATGAAAAAACATGGATAAAGGATCATGGAGAATATTCGATGATAAAATGATTAGGAATTGAAGATTTATGTTGGATCTATGGATGATGATATATTTAAATGTATTAATGATAATATTAATTTGGGATACTTTTTCTATTATGTGTAACTCTGAAGTCTGATATGTAAGAATATTATTCAAGGAAGATTTATTTTTTCTTGTGTGGACATAATGGATAACCGTAGGGGTTTATCTGATCATTTTTTTAAGGTAATTATGGGTTATTAGTTTTTGGGATGAAAATGTGAGGTATGAAATAAAATTTGAGGTTAAAACATCTTATAGATATTTTTATAGATTTTATCTATTTTTGTTAATGTTATTAGAATTATATGGTTTTTGAAAAAGGACAACACATAGACTGTGCAACAACCCGTCACGTCAGACAAAGCTGAAGGAATTTAACCCACAACTAAAGTGTGACTTGGATTTATTGCCTACCACTGGCCTACGTGACGTCTCTGGTTAGTATGGATAATTATTTTTAGTTAAAAGATTTTATGAATCGAGAACAAGTTGATTTTTATAACTTATGTTCTATCAAATGGATATCCTTAGTATAAGAAACTTATTTGGTGATTAATTGATAAAGCTTATTTTGGTAGACGTTATCTCTTTTGGGTATCACTATATGCATAAGGAAAATATAATAATATTTGATTTATTTTGAGGAGTAATGGTGGTATTTTATTTTAGAAAAATAGATGTTTTTTTGTGGACTTATAGTGATTTGGGTTATTTATAAAAATGATTAACCTATCATAGAGAATATGGGATTAGTTTAATTACATTTAAGAATGTGACTTTAACAGTGGTCAATGTCATTTGGAGATAAATGTTAATATTTATCAGTGAAGACTATGTGATAAAAATTTTATGACTTTTCAGTTTCAATCTCAGTTTGGATTATATTGAAAATTTTTAATGACAATTCTATATTGAATGGTCTTTGTTGAACTTTGGGTACTATTTATTAAATTTTGAAGATTAATAGTAGTATATCTTTTTATAAAGGATTATACTCTTGGGGATTATCTGATCTCGTACTAACCATTTTTTTGTTAATGTCTAAAGACAATGGAAATATATAGTTCATCTTTTTTGGATTATTTGATTCTCTAGAAGTTGATTCTAGTGCTTCAGGTGTGACCATGTCATCATTAATACTCATCGTTTGGATAAAATATGAGTTTGTGGTAGAAATTTAGTAAAAGATGAAAGTCTACATGAAAAGTAAGTATGTTTCCTTATGTTCTTAGTCAATATCATAAATAAATTCCTCAATATTATGAAATAAAAATTAAAACAAAAAAAATTTATGTTTATGTTTCCTATTGGGGAATCACAGACTGTTTAACCCATCAATATTTTGTGATTTTCAGGTGGTTAACTTTCTCCTAATCATGTCTATCACTCTCCATCAGAACTTGATGGTTAGTTTATCTTCTATATCCATGTTTTCTGACATATAATCCTAGTATGGGTTATCTCAAGTGGCATTTTTATATTTTTTTCTTTCTTATAAATTTATAGTTCTATTAACTATTTTTCTGATGTGGGACTTTCAATGATGTTTCCAATCCCAATTTTAAAATTGTGATGATCCAATTTCTAAAAGGGGGAAAGGATGTAATGAACTAGGTATTTATAGAAAAATAATTTTTCATATCTATTAATATTTATGAATAAGATATTAATTTTATGTAAATATGGACACTTTGTTCGATATCATACTCAACACACAATAATATGTTTCTTTGAAATATTATATTGGACACAACTTTAAGTTATACCAAAAAATAATTTAATAATTTTTTTTAAAATAGTTGATAACGCATAGTCGTTGTATTGATGAGAATGAAAATACCCAACTACATTATTATTTAAAATGGTTTTTAAATATATTAACATTTATCTAATAAATTTTAGAGGCTTAAAATAATAATGAATCTGATTTTAAGCAAGAAATACTCTAATATTCCTTAAAAGGTCAATTTACCACCTTTTGATGGAAAACCCTTTTTAAATATAGTTTTTGTCACTTTTATATATTCAATTTGAAAAAATAAAATCCTTATTTAGATGAATTACATCAAATTTTACTTTGGGTAAATTTATAGTATTTTTCTGATAAAGTTCATTTTTTTAAGGAATAGTGAAAAATACTGCATTTTAAGTCAAAACTGTCTTTCCATATAATTTATTTATATGATTATATTGTTCTTTTAATTGGTTTTAAGGTTTAATTATATTTTACTATTATCATTTAATACAATTTTGGTAATTGGAATTAATTTCACTTTTAAGTTGGACATAAACACATGTCAATCTTTTGGTAGTTTTTACTTCTTTAAAACAAGCTTTTTGGTTTTGAGAACAAGAAATTAATTTTAAATTAATTCTTGCAACTTCTGTATTTTAAATTTGAAAAAATGGATTCCATATTTTTAATTAGGAGGTCCAAATTTTTTAAATTGGTAACATTTATTTTTAGCCATTATGAATAGTAACTTAAATAAGTATTTTATTTTATGTGGTTAAAGGGTAAATCTGGTAAATGAGGGTAAAAAATAATATTATAATATTATTAAATTACCCTAACACATGTATTAAACCTATTTAATTATATATTTCTGACAATGGAAATCTTTGGGCTGATTTTAGGACCCCATGGAGCCACTTGGGTTTGAAAATAATATTTATTTACTTTTAATTTAAAGTTAAGGAAAATATAACATAAACATATATCTTTTACTAAAACAATTTTTATATGGGGTTATATAAGTGATATCTTCAACTATAAATAATAATTATAAATATAATTTTTTTTCTATATCATTATATTTTATTTATATTTTTTTACATTAAATAAATAAATTTAATTATCACACAATGATGATGCAGTAATTGCTTCTTTAATATAGGATTATAATATATGATATTATAAATGTTAAAATAAATGTAATTTGGTTAGTTTTATGTCATAAAATAGTTTTAAATATGATATATGAATGTTATATTTGAATTATGGATGTTTTTTTGAATTAATCAAGCAGTTATGGATTTATAAAAAGTCATGATATGAATAGTATAAAATTTGACATAAATGAGTTTTTAAAACAATTAATATTTTATTAAGTGATAAAATAGTCCTAAAAATTTAATATTCGGCCAAATGAATTAGATAATGTTTTAAATTTAACTAATGAACCACTTTAGGTTTTATTGTCATTTTATGGTAACTATATTAACCATATAGTATGAATATACAAGAAGACATGGCAGTAATTAAATTAGTTAACTAAGGGTTAAAGCTAAATGATAAGGTTAAATTTGAAACAAAAAATTGTATAAACCCTATTTTATAAGATGATTTAAACCCATACTCATATAATATTTTAAATATATCACGTTGGTGTTATTATAATTCAAAAATAAAATAATAATAAAATAATATTTCCAAACATTCTGAAAGTGCCCCTCCTCCCTCTTATAAAAGGAAACCACCTCTAACCCATTACTCAAACCACTCAAGACACATGTCTCATAAAAACTCTTCTCCAATAATCCCCAACATCCATATCTTCTTTCTAGAATCCTTCTCTTAGTCAGAAGGAAATTGAAGAAATCCCTCTGGCTCAAATCAAAAGAAGTTACCCGATTTGAGGTAACGTCTTCTCTCAAGTTCATTTCCATTATTTTTCCTTATCTACTCCATATGATCTTATTATTATTATTTTTACATTACAACAATAGTATAATCAATATATTAGGGTTTTTTATGATATGGATTTGAACTACACTTACACACACCTCCATCTAATGGATACGAACATACTGTTTCTGTGTACAGTGAATTACTGCCTCACGAAACGATGATTGTTTGATTTTCCCCTACCACCTCTCATAGTGGCCATTATGATGAAACTATAATTATATATGATATTTATGATATTAATTTTATCTCTATTCTTCTTTAATTATCATTTATAACATACCTTTATTATTTTCATGTTGTATGAATACGATAATTTTATTTGAGGAAGTGCGAACTACCACCCCCTCAAAGTGATATGACTCGTTCATGATATACATTGAATGTATAAATTAAATAATTAATGAAATTATGTAATATATATAATATATATATATTACTTTAGTTATAATATTCCTATGTATCATTTATTTTTCATTCCTCTAAATATGAAAAAGAAATGAAATCAGCGTTCATGCGTAGGTACGACATACCGTCTCGATGAATGGTGCATTTAATTTACTATATCCAAATTCTATGGAATATTATAAATAAATATATAATTTATATATATGATATATATGATATCTAAATATTGAATATAATTTTGTAGATACTTTAATTTTGACCATATGAACAATTTGTAATTATAACAAGTTCATTTTTGACTCAAGTTCCGAACATCGACAAAATGTCTGATATGAACTCAAATCATTAACTAATTGTTATAGAAAGGTAATATCTGATATAAAAGGAATAATAAACATGAAAATGGTTCTGAATAAAGTATAAATTAACTCATTTTTATTAATTATGGAAGAACAAGGCATTACGAGACAAGTCAGACTCGAGGTAAGGGAACCTTTCACCCTTCTCTTTAGTCAAAGACCTATTTTATGTTATGTATTTTAATTTCCATTTTATTATGTCGTGATATGTTCTTATATATAATTATTTTTTAAAATTTAATGTCCATGTTATGAGGGACCCTTTTCTCTCCCATCAACTCATTTTCTGAATTTTAACTTGATGTCGTTAGGATGTTGAATTTTTGTAAGGGACTTCATCTCAATCTTCTTTAATTGATGAATAATTTGATTTCTACAAGACTATATTTTATAATTTTTAAAATAAATACCTTTTAATTTTAGTTTTATTCAAAATGAATCTTTTTCTATGAAGCATTTTACTAAAAGACACAAGGAATGTTTTTACAGTATTGCGGGGACAAAGACTTTTCCACTACCGTAACCATTATCTAATATTTGGATTATTCTATATGACTTAAATTTTTTAAAATAAAAAAGAAACCCCTTATTCCATTTTTGGGTATGTTGGAATTGAAAATGGTTTATAAAGTGTATTTACTCTCTCAATACCTTGAAATTATTTCTTGTGATCTCAAATGAAATTTTATTATTCAAATGTTGATATTTGCAATCTTTTATGTGTGATGATTATATAATGGAACTTGGAAATTTTATTGGTGGTTATGTGATAAACCAAATTATGAGTGGTTCTGTGATAAACCAAGGATGGGTGGTTACGTTATAACCTCCAATGCATTGGGTATTGATATCGGAAGTATGGTTATTCCATTTAGTGATATGTGTGGAACCCAACCGTATAGTTATTCCTTTTATGTATGTTTTTTTCCCATGTTAACTTTATATGTTGTTCATATTTTTATGGACTTTATTATAATATTTTGATTAAAAAACAGGTAATAAATGATCTTATGTTCAGTGAAGTGTTTTTGCTACTTATTTAAGGTGAAAATTATTACTTTATGGTAAATATTAATGGTTTAAATGATGTTTTAGAAAACTAATAATTTTTCTTATTTATGTACCCCTTACTGAGATTTTTATGATTATACCAAGTTTTGAAAAGTTTTCACTGGAAATAAGGAATAATAGATTCAAGGATTATATCAAGGAAAATTTATGTTGTTAAAACATGAAATGATGTCATGTTTCATTCTAAAGTGTTTTTGTTTTATTGAAAAAAAAGATGTTGAGTAGAAGTGTCTACTTGTAATATTCAAGTTGTTATGTATAGGTTATGACCTAATTCTCTAAATCTCTAAACCTATAAAGATCCTCAGTTTGAATTATTAACTTAATTCATGATTAGATAATGTTTAAGGCTGAGGCCTTATAGTTGGTATCAGATGTCGGTTTAGATAACATTAGAGGTTAGGGTGTTATTTAAGCATAAGCGACACAACCATAATGGTTAGAATATTAGAAAAAGTCATAGTTATTCTAAATGAATCTAATGAGTTTAATATAACATGAATAATTATATATTAGTGTTTACCCTACTCATAAGATAGTATATGATTATTTTACAAATATATTGACACTGACCTTCTTGGTTTTAGTAAATGGTTGGAGATATGAGGCACTAATGTAATAATGGATGTGAAGTAAATTGTGATAGTTTTCTGAATAATAAACCTAATGGAATGGGAGCTTCAATGAGAACACTTGTTGTTATTCCCAAACAACAATCTAGAGTCATGATTGACCACCTGAACCTTGGTGATTTTTATAAGGCATCGTATATACAATAAAAAAATCCCTACATAAGTTTAGGTAATAATCATAAAGGTATGTATATTAAAAAACCTATATGTCAAGGATGTGGAAATAGACACTCAGTAAAATTCTTCAAAGGGATGAGAATATGTTTCAGATGTAGTAATGAAGGTTATAAATTAATAACTCTCCATGGAAAAATGAATGTTCAGTTGACTCCAGGAAAGGGAAATAAGTTATTTTCAAAGGATTAATTGAATGTTTTAAATGTGGTTTGCATGGTCATTAATAAATAGATGTCCTACGTGTTAGGTTGGTATAGACTATGATATTCTCCAATGATACCAAATGTATGATCAAAATGATAATGTAGATGATAAATATACAAGAGGGGGTTGGATTGTATAATTTAAAATTTCTTTTGGAACTTTTAAATATAACGATGTTTAACAAAGTTAAACAAGGTTAATTCACAAAACCTCTAAGTTCTACTAACATTCTTGATTTCGGAAATGTGATTACGAGAATTCAGGTTCCAGAAATATGGTTATGGAAATGAAACTTAAGAAAATTTTACAAAGATAAAGATTTTATATTAAAGTTTATAGAATCTCACTATATCAGAGTACATATATAAGGATGTATAAGATAGTTATACTTTCCTAAAAAATCAAAATGCAGAACAAAACTTGAAACAATACAAGTAACAAGTAGTAAATATTTAAACCCAAAGAGAAGGGTATCCAACAAACTTGTATAAAGGTCCCTTGATTTATAATTTAAAGATATTCTATCTTACCCACACCAGGGTAAGCTCTTGATATGAAGATCAGAGTTTTTCTTGCTATCCCCACAAGACCTCAACTTCAAGGTAGTCGGAACCTCTGTCTTCCTATCACCGGAAGTCCTCAACTTCAAGGTAGTCAACACCTCTGTCTTCTTATCCCCGGAATCCCTCGAATGTACTCAGCAACATTTAGAGCCGCGCAAAGAAATTCTGAACAAGGTGTTTAGTACACACAAAGTAATGAAGTCTCTCCCTCTCTGGAAATCACATCAGCAGCAGGTAATCTCTAGATTGATCAACTTGTAGTGAGATCTTTCAAATGAGCACCTATTTATAGGCACATTCTCAACGGTCGACTCCCTCCTCCAACGGTCATATTTTCCTTGAATTTCAGAGGGACCTATACATGTGTCACTCAAACAATGGTTGGTTAGTAACTGAATTCATGACATAGTTTTATAACCAAAACATGAGTAAGCAAAAATATGGTTACTTAACAAAGTTAATTTTCTGAGTGTAAGAAAAATAAAAGTTCAGAGTCTAACTAAAAACTATTCGGTGTCTACAAAACGTGGATATTTGGATTCTGTCTTCAAAGGAATTTGGAACCTAAATTCTATAGAATTCTAGAGTCTAAATTTCAAAGAAATTTATAATATGAATTTAGTAGAATTTGGGGTTTGAATTCATAATAACTTGGAGTCTGAATTCATAAGAATTTGGAGTCTAATCTTACAAATTTTGGAGTCCAAATTCATTAGAAATCGGAGTCCGAACATAGAATGTTAGGAGTTTGAATTCATTGGAATTTGGAGTCTAAACTTAGAATGTTCGGAGTTTGAATTCATTATAATTCGGAGTGTGAACTTGGAATGTTCGGAGTCTGAATTCCTTATAATTCAGAGTCTGAACTTAGAATGTTCGGAGTCTGAATTCATTTGAATTCAGAACATGAGTTCGGATACTGAAAACAGAATTCTTTATATCTAAGTATTTAGGATTATGAGTTTTTTGGATACGAAACCAAATTTTATACATAGATAAAATATGAACAATGAAAAAACATGGAAGGGAAAAATTTCCTTGGTGAAGGAAAATTTTCCTTATGAGAGTAAAGCATAGGGTAAAAGAGATTTTTCTTAAGATAAGGTGTTTATGATTTTCAAAACAAGAAGGAATGAAAAAGTCATAAGGAAATATTATTGACTCAACAATCTCCCCCAAAAATAAAGGAATGGAAAAGTCATAAAGAAATATTATTAACTCAACAATCTCCTCCTTTTTGGAAAGCACAAACATCCTTACGAAAAAGAATATAAGGACTTTAGAAAATATTTTTCTGAACTATTAAAGTAAAACATATCTCACTTAACACATGGGCATAGATGAATATGACAAACTCCCCCTTAGGCTTTGGACATACTAAGGATCATATTCTATATTTCTAGAATGATACATAGTAATTTTATTGCTTACAAAAATCTTCTTGGATAAGAACTCACCCTTAGATGAACTCCCCTTAGGGAAATTTTTTCTTTTCTTAGTATTATTTTTCCTCTATCCCCCTTTGTGATTTTCAAAAATAAATATAGGGAATGGAAAAGAAATTATGGTACCTTAAATATTAGTACAGACAACAAAATATATAAAGAGAAACCAACAATTTCATTACGATTGGAAAAATTTATACAAATAAGGAATACAACAATATATCGGAATTGAACAATTTTATCCTTCCTTTTTCTTTCAGCATCAACTTCCTCACAATAGTTTTGAGATTATTGTGCTCCTTGTGATCTTTCTCTGCTCACTTAAGAAACTGATCCTGGTCTTCTACTTTATTCTTTAAGGCTTTGATTCTTTCTTCCTGAGACTTAAGAACCTCTTCCTGAGTCTTCAAGGAATATTCTTGCTTGACAAGCTTTTCTTCTATCTCAATCTGGAGATCCCTTTCTCTCTTCCAACTTTGAGAAACTGAATAAAACTTCCCATTCAGATCTTTCACTTCTTGAATCCTGCAATTCTATTCCAGAGTCATCTTTTTCTCAAAACTATTTGTGAGATCCGTGATCTTAATATATTAGGTGTCAAAATCATCCTTGAAACATTCTTGAAAATCATCGAGAATCTACACATCTTCTATAGTTTTCCTTGACCAACTGGTCAACTTATTGTAGGATCTATTCTAGGATTCATAGTTTATGAAAAATTATTTGAAATCAGCCTTCATCTTGACACACTTATCCATCACCATGAATACTGAATCCAATTTTAGATTTAGGGTGTGTTGGAGCATATGGAATCTCGATTCAATACTTGGAAGTATCTGAATAGTCCCAACAAGATTCTTCAAAGATTGGAATACAAAATCATGTCCACGGGATGATGATTCTGAATCAGAAATTTTTCTTGGTGGGTGCTCTTTCTCTAACTCAGCAGCTTTCCTCTTTGATGATCCACCAACTTACTTCTTTTTTTCAACATCCTTGGTAGGTGTATCAACTAAAACCATTTTTCCATTGTCAAACCTTCAGAACGAATTCCTCTTGGTCAAGAGATTTATGTTCACTATCAGACAGCTGGACAATTTTTTCTTCCTCTATCTCTTCCTTCTCAGCTCCTACCTTAGAATCATCTAGATGAATAAAATCATGATATTAACTTTCTTCTTCAGACAGCTTATTCACTTCTTCTTCATCCTTTCCAAGAGTATCAAAATTTGATGATTCATCTTGAGAAGTTCATATTGATAATTTTTCTAAAGGGATTTCCTTCTCATGAAAATCCCTAACTTGCTTAATGAGATCTTTGGTATCATCACTTGCTTCTTCTTCCTCTTCGTCTTTCTACACTACTTTTTCTTGGACTTTTCCCAGAGTCACATATTTCTTTCCCGGAGTCTTTAGAAAATCCAACATTCATCCTTCTCAGAGTTTCATCACTTACCAGCATGACTTTGTAATTTCTTGTCTTTGAACTACAAGGAATTTTGAAAGACTCCATGCACCGAACAACCAGCTTAGAAAGAATGGCTGGATAAAAAATGATCTGAGAATTCAGATTTCCATTCTTTATATTCTCGATCGTAATCAGAATATGCTCGACCAGGTTAATTTTCCTTATATTAACCAAGAAATCCAAGATATACATGTCACTCTTCTTCAAGGTATCCCTGTCCCCTTTCCTTGGAATGTTGGATCCTTGAACCGACAATTCAAGAATCTAGAAATTTATAAACAATTAAACAATTTTCAGAGTCTTAACATATGTATGTCTAAGGAAATTCATAGCCTTCACCTTAAAAAAACATCCTTGGACATCCATCAACTTATGGGAACAAAATTCTCCCTCACCCTTATAAATAACTCCAATAAAACTAGAAGCCTTGGTGTATTAAAGGGAATAAGTCTTCCCATATCTCTTGAAAGAAAACTTATCTACGCCATCTTCTTTGAAAAAGATCATTGTTTCGTAAAATTAAACTATCAAATCTGGATACACTAAATATCGAGCTCCTGTCTTCGATACGCAAACACTCTCCCATCCATTCATCTTGATGTTCTTTGAGATGATGGAATCATACTTAGATAAAAAGTTTGGATGCACCAACTTTTTCATATACACCTACCACTCCAAGATTGGCTTGACAATTAACATGTCCTTTTGAGAATATTTCCTCGACATACATTCAGATTTGAGCAAGATATGAGAAGTTTGAAATGAGCTTAAGTAGGAAGGCATGGCTTCAGCCCCTGGAAGCTTTGGAATCGATGTGGGAAAACAATTTTGGGTCTTTTATATAGGGGTTTGACACGATGGTTTATCTTCCATACTTAATCCAACGTTTGAAAAGACTACTGATCTGATCTAACGGTTTAGATGATAACCGGAACGAAATTTTGATAGAATCTGATCTTTTCAGGTTTTTAATAAAAACATTCAAATTTAAGAAAGAGTGAATACGAAAATTTAAAATAGACAGATGAAAATACCAATAAGTAAAAGATGATTACAAAAATTTAAGAATGGAAACATACGTTTCAAATTTATAGGGAGATTATTCGTATTGAAGAAAATTTTTCTTGTAGAACTTTAGATTCCGAAAATTTCTAATTTTAATTTTTTTTAAAAACTGAATACGAAAATTTTAGAAAAAAAATCTTCATTACAAAAAACGTAGCAAATCTTCATTATAAAAATTTAGCAAATCTTCATTAGGAAAATTTAGAAAATCTTCATTACAAAAATTTAAAAAATCTTCATTATGAAAACTTGGAAATACAAAAAGGATTTAGATTATGAAAAATTTAGAATAAGAAAAAAAAATTAAAAAATTGTAAATCTATCAAAAAAATGTACTCCCCCTATGAAAAGAAGTTTGTTACTGTAAGGAGATAGGTTTCAATAAGAAGTTAACAAAGAAGATTACTTTATGGTTATCATTCCTAATTTCCGTTTAATGTATTCAAAACTATCAGAGGATAATGATTTTGTGAAAATATCACCAAGTTGATCTTGTGTACCGATAGATTGAAGAATGGTATCCCGTTTTTGTGTGTGATCCATAAAAAAGTGATGCCCCATATCTATGTGTTCTCCATGAGAGTGATGTGCGGGGTTTTTACTTATGGAAATGGAACTAGTATTATTACACAAAATTTGTGTTTTGGTAAAAATAATACCATAGTCTGTGAGTGTGTGTTTCATCCACAACACTTGAGCACAAAAACTTCAAGCTACTACATATTCAACTTTAGTAGTGGAAAGTGCTACTGAGTGTTGTTTTCATTAATGAACACGAAACTAATGAATCTCCTAAGAAATTAAAATTACAAACGTAATTTTTCTATCCATTCTACATCCACCAAAATCAGAATCTGAAAAACTTTTTAAAACAGAATCACTTCCAGAAGTATAAAAGAGTCCAATATCCATGGTTTTCTTTAAGTAGAGAAAAATCCTTTTCACTTCCTTTAAATGAGATTCCTTAGGATTGGATTGATATCTTTCACATAAGCGTACCTAAAACATTAACTCTGGAAAACTAGATATCAAGTAAAGTAGACTTCCTATCATACCTCTAAAAGATGTTTTCTCTACTTGTTTCCCATCTTCATCTAGATCAAGTGAATTTGAGGTACCAATGGGATTACTTATACTCTTAGTGTTTTCATATCCATAATTTTGAAGAAGATATTTAATATACTTATGTTGGGATATATAGATTCATTCTTGTTTTTGAGAAATTTGAAAACCAAGGAAAAAGGTTAACTCACCCATCATACTCATTTCAAACTCAGATTTCATTAGATTCGCAAAGGAATTAATTAAAGATTGCTTCGTTGAACCAACTATAATGTCATCAATATAAATTTTAAAAATAAAAATATTTTTATTATCTTTCTCTATAAAAAGAGTTGGATCATCATTTCCCTTAACAGAGTTATTTTGAAGCAGAAATCCTGTAAGTCTATCATACCAAGATCGATGGGCTTGCTTAAGTCCATACAAAGCATTAGTATGTTTAAAAACATGTTCAGGATTTTTTGTATCTTCAAAACTAGGAGGTTATTCAAAGAAAACTTCATCATGAACATAACCATTAAGGAAAGAACATGTTATATCCATTTGAAAAAGTCTGAAATTGAAGAATGCTGCAAAGGCAAGTAGAATACGAATAGATTCAAGTCTAGCTACTGGAGCATAGGTTTCTTCATAGTTTATTTCTTATTATTGACTATATCCTTTAGCAACCTATCTAGATTTATTTTTTACAATTATTCCATTTTCATCACACTTATTATTGAAAACACATTTTTCTCCAATAACAGATGTTTCCTTAGGTCTTTCAACCAAGGTCCAGACTTTATTCCTTTCAAATTCATTTAATTCATCTTGCATAGATTTTATCCAATCATCATCACCTATTGCTTCATCAGTGATTTTTTGGTTCTAATTGGGAGATGAATTCTAGATTTTCTATTTCATTTATTAAGGAACTCGTAGTCCTTATAGGTTAATTTACATCAACAATGATACTATCACTGGGATGATTCTTAAGAAACAACTGATTTGGGTTTTGTAAAACCTGTTCATCAACAGAAGACAGGAAGTCTTCTAGGGTAAATGTTTCAGAATTATCTTCTTGGACATTTTCCTTATCAAAATGATCTTCTAAAAAAGGTTGATAATCTATTTTTGAAAACACATCTGAAGATTTAGGTTGAGGTTTTTTAAAAACAAAAGGATCAATTTCATCAAATTTGACATGTACCGTTTCTTCAATAGTACAAGTATTTTTATTGAAAACTCTCTAATCCTTAGAAGTTGTAGAGTAACCTAATAATATTCCTTCATCATATTTTGGTGATAATTTTTGAAGATTATCTTTAGTATTCAGAATTAATACTTTGTAATCAACAACCTTGAAGTAGGAATGTCTAGGTTTTCTACCATTACATAACTCATAAGGAGTTTTATTTAGAAAAGGTCTAATTAAAACTCAATTTATAGTACAAAAAGAAGTACTTACAGCTTCAGCCCAATAATGTTTGGCTACAGAATACTCACTCAACATGATTCTTGTTATCTCTTGATGAATTCTATTACTTCTTTCAACAACACTATTTTTTTGAGGTGTTCTGGGTGCTGAGAAGTTATGAGTAATTCCTATTCTACTAAAAAAAGTTTTAACATCTGAATTTTGAAATTCTCCTCCATGATTAATATGAATATTTATCAAAGGAAGGTTTTTTTAATTTTTAACATGGGATCTAAAACTTTTTAAATAAGAAAAATCTTCAAATTTATTTGATAGAGAATAGACCCACGTAAATCTAGTATAATCATCAACTAAGAAAAATACATAATATTTTCCTCCAATGCTTCCATTTTGTGTTGGACCAAAAATATCCATATGCACTAACTATAATGCATCAGTGGCTGAGACTTCATCGACTGATTTAAAAATTTATTTATGTTGATTTTTATATTGACAAGGATCACAAACTTTTGAAGAATCAAATCTATGCTCTAGTAGATCCTTAACTAGTATTTTCTTAGAGAGTTTTCATAGGTTCCTAAGGTTACAATGTCCTAGCCTTCTATGACATAACCAAGAATGATCTTCTATTACACTAAGGCAAGGTAAGTCTTTCCTCCTAAGGGCTTCTATGTTTAGTTTGTATACATTCTCTTACCTATGGGTAGAAAGAATAAACACTTCTATGGAATTGTGTACTAAGCACTTGTCATTCCTAAAATTCACAAGGTAACCTTCATCACATAATTGACTTATACTAATGAGGATGTTCTTCAGAACCTTAACAAATAAAAAATTTGAAATAAATGATTTTCCAAGAAGAACAATGTTACCTATACCAATAATTTCTCCCTTAGCATTATCTTTGAAAGTTAATTTTCCTCCTTTCGTCTTGCTAATATTTTCAAAGAAATTTTTGTTACCAGTAATATGCCAAGAACATCCACTATCCATGTACCAAGTATTGTTGTTGGTAATTTATTTACAATCCTGAAAATAAAAGTGTTAGACATACAGAACCCAACCTTTCTTGGATCTGGAAATTTCAAAACGAAAAATTTTAGGCACCAACATTTTCGTAGAAAAATAAGCTTTATAAAATCCTAAAGACTGGGTTTTTTTAAGGAACAACGTTTTTCCCAGTGTTCACCACACTGACACTTAGTTTATAATGGATCACTTTGAGGAACAAAATAATTATTTCTAAAAATTGGTTTTGAACTTGTATAACCAAAACTAGAATTATTTCACTACTGGAAAAACGACCTATACCCACGGTTCAAAACCGTGGGTATAGCCCCCAAAACCGTGGGTATAGCCTATACCCACGGTTTTGGGAACCGTGGGCTGGAATGGCGTCGGTATAGGGGTCTCAGCCTATACCCACGGTTTGGAGAACCGTGGGTATAGGGGAGTCCAATTTGGCACAACGCTGTTCCAGCGTGGCACATAGCAGACCCCACGGTTTTTCAAACCGTGGGTAATTTTTTTTTCAAAAAAATAGGGTTCAGCAGGTTTTGAACCCGTTCTGCGCATCTAGCAGCGCGGCCGTCCCGCACTAACAGACCAACCCAGCCACTATTTTTATATGTTTAATATACATATATCTTTGTATATATATTAATATAAAGTATTTAAATTCAAAAAAACGATCCTGGAGGGTTTCGAAACGGCGCCGCGCGCAAGACCTTGCGTCCGCCGAAACTAATCGACCAACTCTGCTGGAATTTTTCTTTGATAAATGTATATATATTTGCCTATATATATTAATATACGGTATTTAAATTCAAAAAAGGTACCCAGCGGGTTTCGAACCCAGGCTGCGCGCTGAGACACCGGACCTCTCTCCACAACCGGACCAACTCAGCTATGCAACTTTCGTTTATTTAGATTTATATCTATATAAATATATTCATCTAAACCGTGAAAAAATGTATCCCCGCCAAGTTTTTCCGTGTCCCGCCTAATTTTATTTACCCGCCATAACGCGGGAAAGCTATACCCACGGTTCTCTAGAACCGTGGGTATAGGTCTTACCTACGGTTTTCAAGAACCGTCGGTGTACATCTTCGTAAAATACCCTATACCCACGGTTTTCTCGAAAACCGTGGGTATAGGTCTTAAAAGAAAAATATACCCACGGTTTTTGGCACAACCGTGGGTATAGGTGGCCTATACCCACGGTTTTTGAAAACCGTGGGTATAGGTTCACATGCTATCCCTATACCCACGGTTGTGAAAAACCGTGGGTATAGGGGTACCCTATACCCACGGTTTTTTGTAAAACCGTGGGTATAGCCCTATTTTCCAGTAGTGTTTCTAAGAGGTCAGATTTTAGAAAACATCTTATCAAAATTTTCCTTAACTAAGGTAAAGTTTGACAAAAACTTCCTCAAGAAAAATATTTCTGACTTCAGTCTAATAACTATGTTCTTGTCTTCCAAAAAATTAGTTTTAGAACTTGAGTTGGGCTCGAAAACATTTTTCTAAGAAATTACATTTTCTAGATCCTTAGAATGTTTATCCTTCTCAGAATTTACATCCTCAAGATTTTTCAAAATAACTTCAAAATCAAGGGTTTTCATATAAAGATCTTTATAAAGATCTGATATTTACTTAATAAGAATAATATTCCTTGAATTTGGTTTATCCAAATTTTTCTTGAGTTTTGAATTCTCATTCTCATGATACTTAGAAAACCTAGAAACTTCTTCATAGGTAGGTAAAGTATTATCTTCATCAGAAGAATATTCTTCATCCAAAGAGTTATAATATTTATCATTACTATAATTAGCATTCAAAGATACATTGGTCATAAATTCAGCATTATGTACCTTAGCCATTAGACAATGATTTTTAATAGGTATTCTGGATATTAAACCAAGATTCTTCTATCCAGAATACTAGTAATCCGATGATTCATCTGAAGAGTCTCCACCACTAGAACTGTATGTGTCATTAGCTTTCAAGACTTTCTTAGATTTAGTTTTGTAGTACTTTTTTCTATTTCTATGAGAATTCTTTTCCTTTCTTTCCTTTCTCTTAAGCATATGACAATTTGGTCTTATATTTCCCGCCCTTTTTCATTCATAACATCTAACTTTTGAATATTTCTTATCATTCATTTCGTTCTTCTTGTATCTGGATTGTAATTTGTTCTGTCCAACAATCTTGTTCATCCTTCGAGCAATATTGGCTAACTCATTTTTTGAAGATTCACTTCCACTCGATTCAGATTGAATAACAACCTTTTTAGATTTAGATCTTGTAACTCTCTCAGGAGTCTTGGATTTCATATGATTTGAAGTTGTTGTAAAAGCAACACTTCCATTCCCATTATTTTTCTTAATATTATTAGCATTTCTCTTCATTCTAGTCTGATGTTGAAGTAGAGTTCAAAAAATCTCATCAAGAGAAATCTAAGTAACCTTTCTATTCTCATCAATAGTAGTTCTCCTGGATTCCCACTCATTGGGAATGATGTATATGATTTTGTCCACAATAGCTTCATCATCTAATCCTTTCTCACCCATAGATTGTAAACTATTAACAATAATCATAAATCTCTGTTTCACTTTACATATGGTTTCTCCATAAGGAAAGTATAAACCATGATATTCAACTCTAAGTATGGATCTTCTTGTTTCAATAACATTGGATGTTCCAAAGTGTGTAACTTCAAGATTCTTCAAAATACAATTTGCTGCTTCACAAGATGAAATCTAGCTATATATATTTCTATTCATAGAACAAAGAAATGTATTTTGTACCTTATAATTCAATTGATATTCATGCTTTTTTTGGTTGGTGAATATACTAACTTCCTTGTCAGGGATTTTATATCCTCCAGTAAGCATAATAAAATTATCTACTCCAGTATTTATAATAAATGTCTTCATGCAATATCTCTAATATTTTTAATTATTCCCATCAAAAAT
Source organism: Viscum album (assembly GCA_963277665.1). NCBI lineage: Eukaryota > Viridiplantae > Streptophyta > Magnoliopsida > Santalales > Viscaceae > Viscum > Viscum album. The sequence goes on from OY728131.1 coordinate 516,015,940, forward strand.
AGGTGTTCTAGTAGGATTTAGGTTGTCTATGGAACCAACATTGATTCCGGCCATCTTAAAAAAAATCTCTCCAAAAAAACTAGTTAGTAATAAATGTTTGTAAACAGGGATAATAATATCTCAAGAAAAGAAAATATAGAACAATGAAAAACTTGAGCAAGAAAACATATATGGGAATATAAGTATTTCAAAGACCTCCTCTAATACAAATTGTTAGGTTGTTATGGAGTGTGATATTCTCCAATGATACCAACTGTAGGATTGAAATGATAATGTAGATACTCAATATACAAGAGGGGGTGAATTGTATACTAAAATTATTTTGGAACTTTTAAAGATAATGATATTTAACAAAGTTAAACAAGGTAAATTTAGAAAACCTCTAAGTTCTACTAATTTTGTTGATTCTGGAAATGTGATTCCGAGAATGCAGGTTCCAAAAATATGGTTCCAGAAATGCAACTTAAGAAAATTTTACAAAGATAAAGATTATACCTTAAAGAGTATAGAATCTCACTATATTAGATTACAGGTATAAGGATGTATAAGATATTTATACTTTCCTCAACAATAAAAATGCATCGGAAAACATGAAATAATACAAGTCACAAGTAATAAATATTTTAACCTAAAGAGAAGGGTATCCAACAACCTTGGAAAAAGATCTCTTGATTTATACTTTCAAGAAAGTCTATCTCACCCACACCAGGGTAAGCCCTAGATACAATGATCAGAGTCTATCTTTCTATCCCCACAATACCTCAACTTCAAGGAAGTCCGCACCTCTGTCTTCGTATCCCCAGAAGTCCTCAACTTCAAGGTAGTCGGCACCTCTGTCTTCCTATCCCTGAAAGCCCTCGAATATACTCAGCAACATTCAGATTCGCACAGAGCAATTTTGAGCATGGTTTTCAGTACGCACAATGAAATAAAGTTTTTCTCTCTCTATAAATCACCTCAGCAGTATGTAATATCTAGATTTAGCATCTTGTAGTGAGATCTTTCAAATGAGATCCTATTTATAGGCACATTCTCAACGATCGGCTCCCTCCTCCAATGGTCATATTTTTCCATAAATTTTGAAGGGACCTGTACATGTGTCACATAAACAACAGTTGGTTAGTAAATGAATTCATGACATCGTCTTATAACCAAAACATGAATAAGAAAAAATATTGTTACTTAACCAAGTTCATATTTAAGAGTATAAGAAAAATAAAAGTTTGGAGTCTAACAAAAATCTATTCAGTGTCAATAAAACATAGATATTTATATTCTTTCTTTAAAGTAATTCGAAACCTGAAATCTATAGAATTTTGGAGTCTAAATTTAAAGGAAATTCGGAATCTGAAATCAGTAGAATTCCGGGTTTGAATTCATAAGAACATTGAGTCTGGATTCATAATAATTCAAAGTATGATCTTACAAAGATAGGAGTCCGAATTCATTAGAATTCAGAGTCAGAACTTAAAAAGTTCAGAGTCTGAAATCATTAGAATTCAGAGTCTGAACTTAGAAAGTTTGGAGTCTAAATTCATTAGAATTCGGAGTCTGAACATGGAAAGTTCGGAGTCTAAATTCATTAGAATTCGAAGTTTGAACATGAAAAGTTCAGAGCCTGAATTCATTTGAATTTGGAACATGAGTTCGGATCATGAAATTAGAATTCTCTATATCTAAGTATTTAAGATTCTGAGGTTTTGGATACGTAATATAATTTTATACTTAGTTAAAATATAAACAATTAAAAAAACAAGGTAAGGAAAAATTTCCTTGGTGAAGGAATATTTTCCTTATGAGAGTAAAGCATAGGGTAAAAGAGATTTGCCTTAAGATAACATGTTTGTGATTTTCAAAACAAGAAGGAATTGAAAATTCCTAAGGAAACATTATTGACTAAACAATCTCCCCAATCATGAAGGAATGGAAAATTCATAAGAAAACCTTATTGAATCAACACTATGAAGAATGTTTGGGAATGGGATGAGCAGGATTATACAACTATATGTTTACCAATTCCTAATGTCATTCCAATTGAATATGAGGAAACTAAAAATGACCTATAAAAGGTGTGAATTATTTCTTATCTCGTGTTTTTACATTACTGAAATCTTAGAACATTATGCATGATTTTATTTGTAGTAAATAATAATAAAATAATAAGGTGAAAAAACATGGATAAAGTATCATGAAGAATATTTGATGATTAAGATGTTTAGGAATTGAAGAGTTATGTTGAATATATGGAAGATGATATGTTTAAATTTAATAATGATAGGATTACTCTGAGATACTTTTTCTATTATGTGTATCCATGAAGTCTGATATGTGAGAATGTTATTAAAGGAAGAATTATTTTTTCTTGTGTGGACATAATGGATAACCTTAGGGGTTCATGTGATCATTTTTTAAGGCAATTATGGGTTATTAGTTTTTAGGATGACAAATGTGAGGTATGAAATAAACTTTGAGGTTAAAACATGTTATTAATATTTTTATGGATTTTATCTATTTTTGTTAATGTTATTATAATTATATGGTTTTTAAAAAAGGACAACACGTAGATCGTGTAACAACCCGTCGTGTCAGACAAATCTAAAGGAATCAAACCCACAACTAAAGTGCGACTGGGATTTATCACCTACCACTGGCCTATGTGACCTCTCTAGTTAGTATGTATAATTATTTTTAGTTAAACAGTTGTATGGATCAAGAATAAATTGATTTTGGAAACTTATGTTTTATCAAATGGATATCCTTAGTATAGGAAAATTATTTGGTGATTAAGTGATAAAGTTTATTTTGGAATACGTTCCCTCTTTTGGGAAACACTATATACCTAAGGAAAATAGAGTACTATGTGATTTCTTTTGAGGAGTAATGGTGGAATTATATTTTGTAAGAATACATGTTTTTATTGTGGACTTATAGTTATTTGGGTTATTTATGGAAGTGATTAACCTATCATAGAGAATATGGGATTAGTTTAATTACATTTAAGTATGTGACTTTAAGAGTAGTCGATGTTATTTGGAAATAAATGTTAATATTTATCATGGAAGACTATGTGATCAAATTCTTCTGAGTTTTGGGATTCAATATTAGTTTGGATTATATTGAAAAATTTTAAGGACAATTGTGTATTGAACAGTCTTTGTTGAACTTTGGGTACTGTTTGTTGAATTTTTGACATTAAGAGTAGTATTTATTTTTATAAAGGATTATCCTTTTGGGGATTATCTGATCACGTAGTAACCCTTTTTCTTTGGTTAATGTCTAATGATAAGGGAAATATATAGTTTATATTTTTTAAATTATGTGATCCTCTATAAGTTGATTCTATCACTTCGAGTGTGACCATGTCATCAGGAATACTCATCGTTTGGATAAAATATGAGTTTTTGGTAAAATTTAGTAAAGGATGAAAGTCTACATGACAAGAAAATATGTTTCCTTATGTTTGTAGTCAAGATCATTAATAAATTATTCAATACTATAAAAAGGAACTTAAAAAAACATTTTATGTTTAATTTCCCTACTGGGGAATCAAAGACCATTTAACCCATCACAAGTTTGTGATTTTCTGGTGGTTAAGTTTCTCCTAATCATTTTTTCTATCACTCTCCTTCAGAAGTTGATGGTTAGATTCCATTCTATATCCATGTTTTATGACATGGATTCCTAGTATGGGTTATCTCAGTTGACTTTTTACTTTTCTTTATTTCTTTTAAAGTGATAGTTCTATTGGCTCTTTTTTCAATGTGGGACTTTCAATGAAGTTTCCAAGCCCAATTCTAAAATTATTATGTCAAAATTTCAAAAAGGGGGAAGGATGTAACGACCGAAGTATTTATAGAATAATAAATTTTCATATTTATTAATATTTATGAATAAGATATTAATTTTATGTTAAGGAGGAAAATTTTTATGATATCATACTCAACACACAATAATAAGTTTGTTTTAAATCTTTTGTTGCACAAAACATTGAGTTATATTGAAAAATAATATAATAATATTATTATTTTAAATAGTTGTTAACGCATAGTAATTGTATTACTAGGAAAGAACATAAATAACTAAATTATTATTACACATGTTTTTTAAATATATTAACATTTATCCAATAAATATTATATGCTTAAAATAAAAATGAATCTGAATTTAAGCATGAAATACTCTAATATTTTTTTAAAGGCCGATTTACCACATTTTGATGGAAAACCCTTTTAAATATAGTTTTTGTCACTTTTATATATTTTAAATTCCAAAATAAACTTCTTCTTTATAAGTATGACATAAAAATTATCATTGGGTAAATTTTTAGTATTTTCATGATAAAGTTCATTTTTTTAATGACTAGTAAAAAATACTGCATTTTAAGTCAAAACAGTCTTTTCATATAATTTATTTAAATGATTAGATTGTTATTTTAATTGGTTTTAAATTTTAATTAGATTACATTTTTATAATTTAATCCAATTTTTTTCATTGGATGTAATTTCACTTATAAATTGGATATAAACACATGTGAATTGTTTGGTAGTTTTTACTTCTTAAAAACACATTTTTTGGTTTTGACAACAAGAATTAATTTTAAATTAATTTCCGCAACTTCTGTATTTTGAATTTAAAAAAATGGATTCCATATTTTTAATCACGAGGTAAAAATTTTGTAAATAGGTACCTTTTATTTTTATACATTATGAATAGTAACATTAGTAAGTATTTTATTTACCAAGGTTAAAGGGTAAATTTGGTAAATGAGGGTAAAAAATAATATTATAGTAATATTAAATTAGCCTAAAACATGTCCTAAACCTATTGGATGAGATATTTCTGACCATGGGAATCCTTGCGTTGATTTTAGGACCCCATGGAGCAACTTGGGTTAGAAAATAACATTTATTTACTTTTAATTTAAAGTTGATGAAAATATAACATAAAAATATATCTTTTACTGAAACAATTTTTATATGGTGTTATATAAGTGATATATTCAAGTAAAAATTGTCATTAGAAATATAAAAATATTTTCTACATCATGATATTTTATTTATAATTTTTAGGCATTAAATAAATAAATTTAATTATGACACAATAATAATTCAGTAATTGCATCATTAATAAAGGATTCAAATAAATGATATTATAAATGTTAAAATAAATGTAATTTGGTTATTTTAATGTCATTAAATAATTTTATAGATGATTATTTCATTTTATATTTGAATTAATAATGTTTTATTCGAATTAATCAATTTTTTATGGATTTTTAAAAGGTCTTGATATGAATAGTATAAATATTAATGTAAATGAGTTTTAAAATATTAAAATATTTTATTAAATGATAAAATAGTCCTAAAAAAATAAAATTCATAAAAACAACTTAGATAATGTTGAAAATTTCATTAATTAACCACTTTAGGTTCTATTGGCATTTTATGGTAACTATATTAACCATATAGTATGAATATACAAGAAGAGATGGTAATAGTTAAATTAGTTAACTAAGGGTTAATGCTAAATGATAAGGTTAAATTTGAAACCAAAACATGTCTAAAACCTAATTACCTAGAGGATTTTAACCCATCCTAATTTTAGCTTTGAAATATATGACTTTGGTGTTATAATAAATCAAAAATCAATTAATAATAAAATAATATTTCAAAACATTCCTAAAGTGCCATTCCTACCTCTTATAATAGGACACCACCTCTAACCCATTATTCACACCTATCAAGCCCCTTGTCTCGTAAAAAATATTCTCTAATAAGTTCCCAAAATCCCTCTCTTCCTCCTAGAATCCTTCTCCTAGGCAAAAGGAAATTCAAGAAATCCCTTTGGCTCAAATCAAAAGAAGTTACCCAATTTGAGGTAACGTCTTCTCTCAAGTTCCCTCCCATTATTTTCCCTTCAACACACACTATGATCTTCTTATTCTTTGTTTACATAAAACAATAGTGTCATAAATATACTAGGTTTTTCATGATAAATATTCTAACAAGACTTACACTCACCTCCATCTAATGGATACAAACATATAGTTTCTGTGTATGGTGAATTGCTGCCTCACGAAACAATGATTGTTCGACTTTCCCCTACCACCTCTCTTGGTGGCCATTATGATGAAAATATAATTATATATAATGATTATTTTATTTATTTTATCTCTATACTTATGTAATTTTTATTTTGAACATACCTTTATGCTTTTCATGTTTTATAAATACGATAATTTCATTTGAGGAAGTATGGACTACCGTCCCCTCAAAGTGATATGGCTCGTTCATGCAATAAATGGAATGTATAAAGGATGTAATTAATGAAATTATGTAACATATATAACATATATATTATACTATAGTTATAATATACCTATTTATTATTTAGTTTTCATTCTTCTAAATATGAAAAAGAAATGAAAGTAGTGTTCATGCGTACATATGACTTAACATCTCCATAAACGTTTCATTTCATTTATTATATCCAAATGATATGAACTATTATAAATAAATATGTACTGAATATATATGATATCTAAATAGTGAATATAATTCTAGAGAAAATGTACTTTTGACCACATGGACAATTTGTAATTATAACAAGTCCATTTTTTACTCAAGTTCCGAACATCGACAAAATGTCTGATATGAACTCAAATAATTAAATAATTTTCATATCAAGGTAATATGTGATATAAAAGGAATTATAAAATTGAAATATTTTCTGAAGAAAGTATAAATTAACTTAAGTTTATTATTCAGAAAGAACAATGAACATATGAGACAAGTCAGACTCGAGGTAAGGGAACCTTTCACCCTCCTCTTTAGTCAACGAATTATTTTATGTGACGTATTTTAATTTAAATTTTCTTATGCTGGTATTTGTTTTTATATATCCTTATTGTTGTAAATTTTATAACCATGTGATTATAGACACTTTTGTCTCCCATCAACTCATTTTTTGAATTTTATAGTGACAATTTTAGGCTTCCAAATTTTCTTAAGGGACTCCATATAAATATGCTTTCATTGATGCATAATTAGATTTATACAAAAATTTATTTTATATGTGGTATAATAAACCCCTTTGAATTTTACTTTTATTTAAAAGGAATATTTTTCTACGAATCATTTTACTAAACGAAAAAAGGAATATTTTACCGTATTTAAGCGACAACGACTTTTTCGTTGTGGTAACCGTTATATGATATTTGGATTTTTCAATAAGAATAAATGTTTTTAAAGGAAAAAAGAAACCCATTATTCCCTTTTGGGTATTTTGGTATTGAAAATGGTTTTGAAAGTTGATATACTATTTCAATATCTTGAAATTATTTATTGTGATTGGAAATGATGGTTTTTTATTGAAATGTTGATATTTTCAATATTTTATGTTTGATGATTATATAATGGTACTTGGAAATTTGACAGGTGGTTACATGATAAACTAAATGACTGGTGGTTCCATGATAAACCAAGTATGGGTGGTAATGTTATATCCTCCAATTAATTGGGTATGAAAGTCGGCCGCATGACTATTCTATTTGGTGATATGTGTGGAAGTTGACCATATGGTTATTCCATTTAAGTATCTTTATGTCCCAAGTTACCTTTATATACTGTATGTTGTTTTTATGGGCTTTATGGTAATCTTTTTGTTACAAGAAGGGTAAAAAATGAGCTTATATTCAGTGAAGTGGTTTTCTAACTTATTTAAGGTGAAAATATTACTTTATGATAAAGTATTCATGGATTAAATGTTGTTTTGAAAAACTAACAATTTTCCTTCTTTTTTCTGACTCTTGCTGAGCTTTTTATGCTCATCCCAAATTTTGAATTTTTTTTCACAGGTTATATGTAACATCCCAAGTAAGTAATTAATTATATATTTTCTTATCTATGTCTATTCATGAATTATATAGTGTTTAGAGGCTTAAAATGAGAATAAATTCAATCTTAAGCATGAAATACACTAATATTTTTAAAAGATTGTTTTATTGCCTTTTGATGGAAAACCATTTTTAAATCAAAATTTTGACATTTTATAAGTTATATTTGTCAAAATAAACTTATTGTTTATGATTGGGACATTTAAATTTACATTGGACAATTTTTTGGTAATTTTCTGACAATGTTCATTGTTTAATGAATAGTGAAAAATACTGCATTTTACATCAAAACTGCATTTTAATTTAATTTAATTATATGGTTAGATTATCTTTTTAATTGATTTTAAAGTTTAAATAGAATATATTTTTACCATTTAATCCAATGGTGGTCATTGGGATTAATTTCACTTTGGAATTGGGCATAAAAAAGTGCCAAACTTTTCATTGATATTATTTCTAAAAAACCGGCTATTTGTTTTGACAACAACAATTATTTTTATAATAATTATTTTAATTTCTGTGTTTGGAATTTGGTAAAATAAATTAAATATTCATAATCAGAATTTCCAAATTATGTAATCAAGAATCTTTTGTTTTTGGACATTATGAATAGTAACGACGGTAATTATCTTTAATTATCTTGATTAATTAGTAATCGGGTAGTTAAGGATAACAAAATAATATCATAAAAATAAAAAATGACCAAAAAATGTGTCCTAATGCTACTGGTTGTGTCATGGCCGATGATGGTATTTCTCGTTCCAAACTTGGGGACCCCGTGGAATCACTTTTGTGTGATAATGCCTTTTTATCTTTTTATTTTTAAAGAAAGTTAAATATAACAAAGAATGTATCACCTGAGTAAAACATTTTTAATTTTGTATACATAAATGATCTATTTGAGTATAAATATTCATTGAAAATATATAAAGATTTCGTACATCATATTAGTTTTTTTTATAATTTTTAGACATTAAATAAATTAAATTATTTTTGACATCATGATGATGCAGCGATTACATCATTAATGAATTATTTAAATAAAATGAAAAAATAATGTAAAATATAAGACTTAAACTTGTCAAATACCTATTGGATGAGTATATTTCGAACCCTTATCACCTTATACTTTGAATACATCAGTGTGGGACCTTTAAAATCCGAAACTCATTTGAAAATAAAGTAACATTTTATACCTTTCCAAGAGTGCCCCTCCTCTCCTCTTATAAAAGGCCCCCACATCTACCTCCTTACCCACACCTCTCAAGCCTTTGGCTCATCCAAGATCTTCTCATTTTGTCACTCCACATCCCTATCCTAATTCTAGAAGACTTACCTTAGTCAGGAAGCTCTTCAAGAAAACCTTTTCATTCAAACCAAATGGAGTTACCCGATTCAAAGGTAAAGTCTCCTCTAATGCTCTTTTATTTTATTTTGCTTCTCCAACCCACTAAACTCTTTTTATTCATTTCTTTTGTAACAAAACCAGTATATTACATATACTAGGATGTTGTTATAAGAATGATTCGAGCTACACTTACACACACCTACATCTATTGGTCAATGAGCATACTGTTTCCGTGGATGGCGAATTTCTGCCTCACGAAATGATGATTGTTCAATATTCTTTTAACACCTTCAAAGGTGGCCATTAAGATGTCACTATATTTATATATGATATATAATATGTTTATGTTTTCCTTAAGCTTCTGTATTTTTCATTTATTTCATACCTTTATGGTTTCCATTATGGGTAAACGCGGTATCTTTATTTTAGGAAGTGCGGACTACCGCCCCTCCAAGTGATTTGATTCGTTAATGCCATATGTGGGAAGTATAAAGGATATAGTTAATGATATTATATATGATATTATACTATAATTATAATATATATTTATGTCATTATGATTTCAATTCAATTAAATAGGAAATAGAAATGAAAGTAGCATTCATGCGTATGTACGACTTACCGTCTCCATGAACGATGCATTTCTTTTCTTACCTCTAAATGTTATGTAATATTATAAATTCATGCATATACTGGATATATATGATATATATGATATCTACATCATGAATATAATTCTGGATATGATGGATATTTTTTCACATGAACAACTTGTAATTATAAAGAGTTTCTTTTTTACTCAAGTACCAATGATCAACAAAATGACCATTATTAACTTAAATAATTACATAGTGTTCATGACATGGTAATAAGTGATATAAAAGGAATAATGAACTTGAAAAAGGTTCTCAAGCAATTAGAAATTAACTCAAGTATATTATTCAGGAGGTTAAAGAACGATGGAGTCAAGTTAGACCCGAGGTAAGAGAACTTCTTAACCCAATTTCCATTATTTGGGTTAATATCCTACTTTCAAATTATGTCATTATATTATTATGTCCTATCTTTTATTTGTACATTATTTATGTGTACCTATAGTGAATACACATAATAGATCTATTTTATTTTAAAAATGATCTTTGTAAGGGACTTCATGTTAATCTCCATTCATTGAGGCATATTTTGTTTTATACACAAATTTCTTTTATACGGTGTATAAACCCCTTTGACTTTTACGTTTATTCAAAAGGAATCCTTTTTATACAAAGTGTTTGCTAAATGACAAAAGGGAATGTTTTTTTGTCATACTTATGTGGGGACAACGAATTCTCTGCCGCCGTGTCCATTATTTGAGTTTCAGGTTCCTCTACAAGCAATAACTTTTTTTAAAAAAATGAGAAATAAATACCATGTTTTACTTTTATTTTATTTTGGTATTGAAAATGGTTTTCATAATGTTTTTATGATATCAATGTGTTGTATTGATATCTTGTGATTGAAATATGGAAATTTTATGTTTTCTTTTATGCATGTTTTATGTGATATGATTATGTTATGGTTCTTGGGCATTGTTATGAAGACGGGTGGTTCAGTGATAAACTAAGGGCGGGTGAGCCCGATATAGCTCTCAAATGCATTGGGTAATGAGAAGGAGTTAAACGTTAAGGTTTATATGAAAAGTTTTAGGGAATATACTTTGATGGGTATTCCAAACCTAACCATGAGGGTTACTCCCTATGTAAAAATGTTATGAATGCCTCAAGTTACCTTTATGTCTTATGATTTCTATGATTTATTCATGATTTGGTGAGGTATGTTAAAGTGATTATGTTTTATGAGTAAAGTATGATTTCACACATGGACTAATGTTTTTATTTCGTACTTTTATATCCCTTACTAATCTTTTTATACTCATCCCAAGTTTTTGAAATATTTTTCACAGGTCAAGGGAAAGGTAAATGATTTGATGATAGTGTCAAGGAAGTGTCAAGAAAGAATCCAGGTTTTATTTTAAAACTGTTTCCATTGATGGGAAAAATGAGTACTATCTTTTATGAAACAAATTTCTTTAAATGTGGAATGTAATGCATGTTTTATGATCTAATTATCTAAAACTATAATCCTGAAAATCTCCTCAACGTGTATTCTTGAAGTAACTCAAGATTATGTAATGTTTAAGGTTGGGGCCTTATAGTTGGTATCATAGGTCGGTTTAGATAACTTTAGAAGTTAGAATTCTATTAAATGATTATCCAAAAATATTTTTTATGGTCAAATTTAAATGATATAGCATTTAAATATTACCATGTTTCTTTATCTAAGACATGTTTGTTCAGAATGGTTTTCTGCAGAGGAAACATGGAAGCAGTGCTAGGAAGGCATACAGAAAGAAATGAACTTTCGAATCAGCATCCTGAGATGGTCGGAATTGGAACTGAACAGTTTGTTGCAGTAATGGCACAGTTGAATCAAGTGATAAATGGTGGTGGTATCCATGCACGAGATCAGCTAGATCAACCGCAGAGGAACATGTTAGTGGTGGAACATTTCATGAGGCAACATCCCCCATCATTCAGAGGATCATCTGACCCTGTGCTAGCTGAAGGGTGGATTAAAGCACTGGAGAAGATTTGCGATGTCATGGGGTGTTCAGAAAATCAAAAGGTTAGTCTTGCTATTTACCATTTGGAGTGTGAAGCAGATCAGTGGTGGTCGATGGTTAAAAATATCAGGGATGCTAATGAGATTGATGCTCTCAACTAGGATGAATTAAAAGGTATTTTTCTTGAGAAGTATTTTCCTAAGGCTGTTCGACTTAGTATGGAAAAACAATTCCTAGAATTAAGGCAAGAGGAAGACTCAGTGGCTGCCTATGAAGAAAGGTTCACTCGATTGGCAAGGTATGCTCCAAATTTTATCTGAGACCTTGATAGTAAAATAAATCATTTTTAATCAGGATTAAAGCCAAAATATTGAAGGGCTTTAGCTTCTCGCGAGTTTAAGAGTTATGAAAAGCTTGTTTGATGTGCTGAGAAGGTGGAAATGGAGTTTTCCGATGATCAAGTGTTCTATAACAACTAGTAGAAGAAGAGATCGAGGTGGTAGGAGAAATGAAAGAATTCTTCAAAAAGTTCTGATGGTAAGAAAACTAAGTTTCCAGTTTGTGATAAATGTGGTAAAAGGCATGCAAGGGAATCTCTTCAGAATTCTGAAAGGTGCTACCGATGTGGTAAGATGGGACATAAGGCTCGTGATTTCACTAAAAAAGATCAGGGTGATGGTAAGACCAAATTTGATTTACAGTTAGTGAAATGTTTTAAGTTCAATGAGATGGGTCACTATGAAAATGAGTGTCCGAAAAAGAGCTCAAGTGATGGGAAGCAGTTAGACTACAAGCAAAAAGGGGTGGTGAAATCCTTTGCAACTACTTTAGCAGATGTCGGGCCATCAAATGAAGTTGTATCAAGTACTTTGTTTGTTTTTTCAGATTATGCCAGTGTGTTGTTTGATTCGGGGTCTACACATTCTTTCATCTCTGAAAAATTTTCTAGTAAAATGGGAATACCATCTCATGAAATGACTCCTGAACTTGTGGTAAAAACACATTGGGGAAATGTTGAGGAAAAAATAATTTATAAGAATCTTCCTATACTTATCCATGGAAAGAACCTACTTGCAAACCTTATTGTTTTACCTCTAGTAGTGTTTGATGTTATCCTAGCTATGGATTGGCTCTCTATTTACCATGCTAAGATTGACTGTAGAGATAAATAAGTTTCTTTTCAGAAAGACTTTCTGTTTGTGTATAAGAATGAACCCTTACTATTAATAACATATCAAGAGGCCGAGAAAATTGTAAAAGATGGAAATGAATGTTACTTTGCACATATCATTGAAAACAAGGGAACTGTTCAGATTAATGACATGCCAGTGGAAAATGAGTATCTTGATGAGTTTCCTGGAATAATACCAAATTGGGAAGTTGAGTTTACTGTTGGCTTAGTTTCTTATGCTAAGAAAATTTCAAAACCCCTTATCGAATGGCTCAAACTGAACTTTTAGAGTTTAAGGAGCAATTTCAAGATTTATTAGAGAAAGGTTTCATTCGACCTAGCGCATCACCATGGGGTGCTCATGTTTTATTTGTTAAAAAGAAATATGGTTCAATGAGACTTTTCATTGACTATAGAGACTTAAATAACATCACTGTTAAGAACCAATATCTTTTGCCTCATATCGATGATTTTTTTTATCAGCTCCAGGGAGCTCAGTTTTTTTCAAAGATTGACCTGAGATCGGGGTACCATCAGTTGCAAGTAAAGGAAGCAGATATTCCGAAGACTGTGTTTCGAACAAGATATGGCCCTTATGAATTTTTAGTAATGCCTTTTGGGCTAACCAATGCACCTGCTGTATTCATGGACCTTATGAATAGAATTTTTCATCAGTTATTGGATAATTTTTTGGTTGTTTTCATTGATGATATTTTGGTGTTTTCTAAAATTAAAGAGGAGCATGAAAGACATTTAAGGGTTATTTTTCAAACCTTAAAAGAAAATAAATTGTATGGGAAATTCATCAAGTGTGAGTTTTGGTTACAACAAATTTCTTTCCTTGGTCACATTGTTTCTAAAGATGGGATTACTGTTGATCCTGCAAAAACAAAGGTTGTTGAAGAATGACCAAGACCCACAAATGTAACTGAGATTCGTAGCTTTATTGGTTTGGTAGGCTATTACCAAAGGTTTTTTAGAAATTTTTCATGGTTATCTAGTCCAATGACTAATCTAACTCAGAAGGGTGTTAAGTTTATCTGGAAAAAAGAATGTGATGATTGTTTTCAAGAACTGAAAAGAAGATTGGTGAATGCTCCAGTTTTGGCACTACCATCCAGGAATGGTGAGTTTGTTATCTATAGTGATGATTCATTGAAAGGATATGGTTGCATCCTAATGCATAATTATTAGGTAATTGCTTATGCTTCACGACAGTTGAAAACTCATGAGGTAAATTACCCTACACATGATTTGGAATTAGCTGCTGTTGTTTTCACTTTAAAAATTTGGAGGCATCATTTCTATGGAGTAAAGTGTAAAATATATACCGATCAAAAAATTTTAAAGTATATATTCACTCATAAATAATTTAACATGAGACAGAGGAGATGACTAGAATTAATCAAGGATTATGATTGTACAATTCATTACCATCCGAGAAAATCAAATAAAGTGGATGATGCTTTGAGTCGAAAAAGTAATGCTTCATTAACAATGTTGCATTTGGAACATGATCCTTTGGTTATGGATTTGATGAAATTTGACATAGAAGTTGTTGGTGCAGGATTTCCTTCTATTTTCTTTCAGGTATCAGTGAAATCTTCTCTATCAGACAAAATTAAGCAAGCATAGAAGCAGGACAACGAGTTGCAGAAAAAGGTAGAGCTGGTTCAGAATGGTAAGTTGCCTGAATTCAACATTGATAATGATTGTGTTTTGAGATTTGGGAAGAGATTTTGTGTGCCTTGTGATTCATAGTTGAAGAGAGAGTTGTTATGTGAAGCTCATAGTTCTTTGTTTTCAGTTCATCCAGGCAGTACTAAGATATATAGAGATCTTTGGGAGTATTACTGGTGGGACGAAATGAAAAGGGATATTGCTGATTTTACTGTGAAGTTTTTGACTTGTCAACAGGTAAAAGCATAGCGGAAGTTACCAAAATGGATGCTTCATCCTTTACCAGTACCAGAGTGGAAATGAGAGAATATATCCATGGACTTCGTTGTGGGATTGCCAAAGAAACCTCGAGGTAATAATGAAATCTAGGTTATTGTTGATCGCTTGACTAAATCTGCTCATTTCCTTTCTATACGAGATACTTTTTCCCTAGATCAACTTTCCCGTTTGTATCTTAAAGAGATAGTCAGGTTACATGGAGTTTCTCTCTCCATTGTATCTGATCGTGATCCCAGGTTTACTTATAACTTTTGTAAAGGCCTTCAGAAGTCGTTGGGTACTGAATTAAATTTTAGTACAGCTTTTCATCCTCAATCAGATGGGTAGTTAGAACGAATAATTTATACTTTGGAGGATATGCTACATGCTTGTTCGATGAATTATCATGGATGTTGGGACCAACATCTTTCTTTGGTTGAGTTTTTTTATAATAACAGTTTTCATTCCAGTATACAGATGGCACCATTTGAGGCATTATATGGGAAGCGGTGTCGAACTCTAGCTTTCTAGGATGAAGTGGGTGAAATGAAGTTGATGGGACCGGAATTGGTAGAAGAGTTGGCAGAAAAAGTTCAGCTGATACAAAAACACATGAGAACAGCTCAGAGCAGGCATAAGAGTTATGCGGACAACAGGAGGAAGGATCTCTCTTTGGAGGTAGGTGATCATGTTTTTCTCAAAGTTTCACCATGGAAAAGTGTGATGCGATTTGGTAAGAAAGGAAAGCTTAGTCTAAGGTTCATTGGACCATATGAAATTTTGGAGAGAGCTGGATCAGTTTCATACCGAGTGGCTTTACCTTAGAGTTTATCTCAGGTACACAATGTTTTTCATGTTTCAATGTTAAGGAAGTACATGCCAGATCCATCTCATGTTTTGAGTCCAGAGGTAGTTCAGCTGGAAGAGAATCTATCTTATGAGGAACAACCGGTCCAGATTCTTGACCACATGGAGCAATTGTTGCGGAATAAGGTGATTCATCAAGTAAAGGTTTTGTGGAAAAACCACATGAGTGAAGAGGCAACATGGGAATCTAAAAATGCAATGAGGGATAAATACTCCCACTTATTCGATAAGTAAATAAATTTCGGGGAAGTAATTTTCTAAAGGGGGGAAGGATGTAACATCCCAAGTAAGTAATGAATATTAGATATTATTATCTATGTCTATTCTTGAAATATATAGTGTTTTAGTGGCTTAAAATGATAATAAATCCAATCTTAAGTATGGAATACACTAATATTTTTTTAATGATTGTTTTATTGCCTTTTGATGGAAAACCATTTTTAAATCAAAATTTTGACAATTTTATAATCTCTATTTGTCAAAATAAACTTATTCTTTATGATTGGGACATTGAAATTTACATTGGATATTTTTGTGGTAATTTTCTAACAATGTTCATTTTTTAATGAATATTGAAAAATACTGCATTTTACATCAAAGCTGCATTTTCATCTAATTTTATTATATGGTTAGATTATCTTTTTAACTGGTTTTAAAGTGTAAATATAATATATTTTTACCATTTAATCCAATGGTGGTCATTTGTATTAATTTCACTATGGAATTGGGCACAAACAAGTGCCAAAATTTTCATTGATATTATTTCTAAAAAACCCGCTATTTGTTTTGACAATGAGAATTATTTTTAAATTAATTATTGAAATTTCTGTGTTTGGAATTTGGTAAAATGTATTACATATTTGGAATCATAAGTTCCAAATTATTTAATCAAGTCTCTTTTGTTTTTAGACATTATGAATAGTAACGACAGTATTTATTTTTAATGATCTTGATTAATTAGTAATCGGGTGGTTAAGGATAATAAAACAGTATCATAATAATAACAAATGACCACAAAATATGTCCTAATGATACTAGTTGTGTCATGGCCGACCATGGTATGCCTTGTGCCAAACTTCGGGACCCCATGGAATCACTTTTGTGTGATAATGACTTTTTATCTTTTTATTTTTTAAGAAAGTTAAATATAACAAAGAATGTATCACCTGAGTAAAACATTTTTAATTTTGTCTACATAAATGATATATTGGAATATAAATATTAACTGTAAAGATAAAAATATTTCCTACATCATAGTATTTTTTATATAATTTTTAGTTATCAAATAAATTAAATTATTTCTAACATCATGATGATGCAGCGATTACCTCATTAATGAACGATTTAAATAAAATGAAAAGATAATGTAAACTATAAGACTTACACTTGTCAAAGACCTATTGGATGAGTATATTTAGAACCCTTATCACCTTATCCTAGAAATACATCAATGTGGGACCTTTAAAATCCGAAACTCATTTGAAAATAAAGTAACATTTTATACCTTTCCAAGAGTGCCCCTCCTCTTCTCTTATAAAAGGCCCCCACCTATACCTCTTTACCCACACCTCTAAAGCCTTTGGCTCTTCCAAGATCTCCTCATTTTGTCTCTCCACATCCCTCTCCTCATCCTAGAAGCCTTACCTTAGTCAGGAAGCTCTTTAAGAAAACCTTTTGGTTCAAACCAAAGGGAGTTACCCGATTCAAAGGTAAAGTCTTCTCTAATGCTCTTTTGTTTTATTTTGCTTCTCCAACCCCCTAAACTGTTTTTATTCATTTATTTTGTAACAACACCAGTATCTTCCATATACTAAGATTTTGTTATAAGAGGTATTCGAGCTACACTTACACACACCTACATCTAATGGTTAATGAGCATACTGTTTCCGTGGATGGCGAATTTCTGCCTCACGAAACGATGATTGTTCAATATTCTTCTAACACCTTCAATGGTGGCCATTAAGATGCCACTATATTTATATATGATATATAATATTTTTATTTTTTCCTTAAGCTTCTGTATTTTTCATTTATGTCATACCTTTATGGTTTCCATTATGGGTAAATGCGGTATCTTCATTTTAGGAAGTGCGGACTACCGCCCCCTCAAAGTGATTTGATTCGTTAATGCCATATGTGGGACATATAAAGGATAGATTTAATGATATTATATATGATATTATACTTGAATTATAATATATCTTTATGTCATTATGAGTTCAATTCAATTAAATAGGAAATAGAAATGAAAGTAGCATTCAGGCGTACGTACGACTTACCGTCTCCATGAACGGTGCATTTCATTTCTTACCTCTACATGTTATGTAATATTATAAATTCATGAATATACTGGATATATATGATATATATTATTTCTAAATCATGAATATAATTCTGGATATAATGGATATTTTACCACATGAACAACTTGTAATTATAAAGAGTTTATTTTTGACTCAAGTACCAATGATCAACAAAACGACCATTATTAACTTAAATAATTACATAGTGTTCATGACATTGTAATAAGTGATATAAAAGGAATAATGAACTTGAAAATGGTTCTCAAGAAATTAGAAATTAACTCATGTTTATTATTCAGGAGGTTAAAGAACGATCGAGTCAAGTCGGACTCGAGGTAAGGGAACTTCTTAACCCAATTTCCATTCTTTGGGTTAATATCCTACTTTCAAATTATGTCATTCTATTATTATGTAATATCTTATATTTTTACATTCTTTATGTGTAACTATAGTGAATACACATAATAGATCTATTTTATTTAAAAAAATGATCTTTGTAAGCGACTTCATCTCAATATCTGTTCATTGAGGCATATTTTGTTTTATACACAAATTTCTTTTATAAGGTGTATAAACCCCTTTGACTTTTACGTTTATTCAAAATGAATCCGTTTTATACAAAGAATTTTCTAAACGACAAAAGGGAATGTTTTTTTGTCATTCGTATGCGGCGACAACGACTTCTCCGTCGCCATGACAATTATTTAAGTTTCAGTTTCCTGTACAAGCCATAAATTTTTTTTATAAACTAAGAAATAAATACCATGTTTTACATTTCCATTATTTTGGTATTGAAAATGGTTTTCATAATGTTTTTATTATATCAATGTGTTGTATTGATATCTTGTTTTTGAAATGTGGAAATGTTATGTTTCCTTTATGAATGTTTTATGTGATACGATTATGTTATGGTTCTTGAGAATTGTTATGAAGACAGGTGGTTCTGTGATACACTAAGGGCGGGTGAGCCTGATATAGCTCTCCAATGCATTGGGTAACACGAAGGAGTTAAACGTTAAGGTTTCTCCGAAGAGATTTAGGGAAGATACTGTGATGGGTATTCCAAAAGTAACCATGAGGGTTACTCCCTACGTAAGAATGTTATGAATGCCTCAAGTTACCTTTATGTCTTATTATTTCTATGATTTATTCATGATTTGATGAGGTATGTTAAATTGATTATGTTTTATGAGTAATGTATGATTTCACACATGGACTAATGTTTTCATTTCGTACTTTTATATCCCTTACTGAGCTTTTTATGCTCATCCCATGTTTTTGAAATGTTTTTCACAGGTCAAGGGAAAGGTACATGATGTGATTATAGTGACAAGGAAGTGTCAAGAAAGAATCCATGTTTTATTTTAAATATGTTTCCATTGATGGGAAAAATGAGTACTATCTTTTATATAACCACTTTGTTTAAATGTGGAATGAAATGCATGTTTTATGATCTAATTCTCTAAAACTCTAAACCTGAAAAGATCCTCAACATGTATTCTTGAAGTAACTCAAGATTAAGTAATGTTTAAGGATGTGGCCTTATATTATAAGGAAGAATAGATCCAAGTATGGGATCAAGGCAAAGTTATGCTGTTAAAATACGAAACAATATCATGTTTCATTCTAAAAAGTTTTTTTATGAAAAAAAGGATAGTGAGTAGAAGTGTCTACTGGTAATATTCAAGTTGTTATGTATAAGTTATGACCAAATTATCTAAAGCCCTAAACCTGAAAAGATCCTAAATTATAATTATTAACTTAATTCAAGATTATGTAATGTTTAACGCTGGGGCCTTATATTTTCCATGTGATAAATGATGATTAAATGATTAAACTATTTGAATTGAAAATTTAGAAATGAGTTGGAAGAACTCATTAAATGTGAATGCTTGTGAACTGATAAATGAATGAGATGATGATTTTATTATGGTAGTGTATATATCGATTGGTATAACTTAGATCCTAATTCTATTAGATTCCATGGATTTTTATCTCATGGATCTTATTTAGAGGAGTGGATTCCTTATACCTATTTACTTCTTGGATCTTGAATCTATAATATGCCTTAGACCTTACTACCCCTTGGATCATATTTTCTTAGGATGAAATTGGACATGGTCTATTGACATGATCCTTGTACCTCGCCGAATTATTTACTGAGTTTCTATCACGATGATCATGGGAATCAACATGGATTCCTTGTTATTCTATACGTTGGATATAACCCTTCATGGTATGACACTTTTTATTACATTACGCGGCTATTTTAGACACCTATTATTATAATGTGCGACCATGATGGATCTTATACGCTTGGTTATATGGCATCATTGTGGTGGTTATTTTGTCACGTTTCTCACATAGCCTTGGTATGGGTATCATATTATAGTCATTATACTAGACTGTATCATGCCTATTGTTTCTATTTATAGCTACCCTCATGTATGGGAGTCTAGTTATTGTTTACAAGGAGCCTTGTTTGGATGGATAGTATCACTTGCCTTTATCATATATTCCTTGGGAACATTAATTTTAGTACTATTATACCTATGATATATATATATATATATATATATTGCATATTTCTTTAGCCTGCTATACATATATTGGATTTTTTAAATATGTCGTTGGTGGTGGCCTACTAAGTGTTATACCACTCCTAATTCGAACAGTCATTGGGTACCTAGACATAATTCATGAATGCAGGTATGGACAGGGGAATGTTCCCATTGTATGATGCTTGACTGTTCATTTCTTAGGAGCAGGGGATCACAGGATCGAGAGTCCTACATGATTTTATCTGGAGATAGTTCTTTTTGGTGTTTTTGGTATTTTGATACATGTATTTTACTAGTTATTTGTATACCTATTTCCAAATTTATAGATATATGACATGACAATCCATATTTTATATTAGATTACTTTTGGAATAGGTTGTTTCTTACTAACTTGGATATTTATCTCCTTTTTGGATGATTCACTCCTTCTTCTATTTTCATTGCTTTTACTACCATTGTGCTACACTCTAACATGAGGGAATAGTCTCCCCACAGATACACCCTAGCCCCTCACTGCTATTCACCAGCATCTAGTCTATGGGTAGGTATGCTTGAGGCCATGTTACCCACCCGATTAGGGAAATGGATTGTGTCTTCTAGATCAGGATGTTTCAAAGTGGTATTAGAGGGATTTCAAATCCAGGTTTTATGATTGATTTATTTGAGACCTTGGGAGATGAATGGTTTGAGGAGTTTATACATCTGTAGTAGTGTGCTATGATGATTATGGAATATTCAATATGATTTATAGAGCTTTTTCATTTTTCGCCAATATACCTAGCTGATGAGCTATCAACAGAAATATGCTTTGAGGACGGTCTCATACATTCTATTTGATCTAAGCTGAACATGTTTAGGTTGGAGACTATTAATAATATAGTAAATCAAGAACTAATTACTGAGTGGAACCTAAGGGAAGATGGGGGAACATAGAAATAAATTCCATCCTTATGACATAGTGGATCAACAACTTCTAGAAGGAAGCACCATTTTCAGGCTTCTCTGATTTGGAGTACCAACCAGGGTGTTAGTGCTAGTAGCTCTATTTTTTTCATCAGTGTGGAAGATGAAGAAATATAAGGAATTAGTGTGATCAGAACCCATTCAAGTTTCAAGATTGTGTTAGGATGGTCCAAATATAGTGTTTATATAAGAACTTACCTCCAACGGTTGGTGGAAGGGGATCGGCTCCGACTCCACATTCAGGGGTGGGTTTTATAGCTCCCTGTTAGGCTAGTAAATAGAATAATATCAATAATTTAGGTTGAGGTGGTGGTCATGTTAAAGGAATCAAGGCATTAGTTTTACCTAGATAGTAGAGTGGGTCTACTCTATGTAGTGAGGTTGTTTCATAGGGTCATGATTTGGGATAGATATATTATGTACAGCTGAACCCTGAGGAGAAGATCGCTAGGTTTTCTATGGGGAGAGGTATGACTTTAGTAGCCTCTAATCTAGTATCTTATTCTTTGATATAGGTGTGTCATGTAGTTTCATATCTATTCCTATGTTGGAGAGACTTGGGCTCATTGTTCAGTTTTTTGAGGGTCTTATGACACTTGATAATCCATTGGGGATCAGGTCAGAGAGTGTGCACTAGTGTAGGGAGTTCCCCCTTCTAATTGGTGGGTGTCACATAATGTTGAATCTATTTTACTCAATATGATAGGTATTGAATTTATACTAGGGATGAAATGAATAGTTAACTATCAAGCCTGTGTAGATTGATATCACTAGAGGGTGACCTTCACATCACCGGAGGATGGAGTTTTTATTCACAAGGGTGAATAAGATGTCCAGGAAATCTGAGTTGGTCTAAAGCATCATGGGCTGGGTGGGATGAAATCCCATATTGCTATTTTAAATTTGGATGATCAGAGACCACATCAGGAATATTTTCCTCCAATGTTTGATCATTTTAGGTATGTTTTAGTAGATTAATATTTTGGTTTACCTCATGAGAGAGAGGTGGATTTCTCTATCAGGATAGTGTCAAGAGCTACACTGATATCCATTCCTACTTACAAGATGGATACTATGGAGTTTCAGGATCTCAAGAGGAATCTAAGGGACTTGGAGGCAAAGGGTTTATATGAACCAATACTTCTATGTTGGTTCCTTTGATCCTTTTTTGAAAAAAAAACTCTAATATAATCCTCAAGCTATGTGTGCATTATCAGAAATAGAACCAATTGAAGGTTAATAAGTCGTATCCCTTACTATAGAAAGATGACCTTTTTGATCATATTTGAGGAGATCGTGATTTCTTAAAAATTTATTTGAGTTAAAGTTATCACTAGGTGTGTGTTAAACCTGAAGACATACCTTTTATAGATTTTCATAGTACGTATTGTATAAATGTGTATTTTGTTATGTCATGCAATCTCACTAACAAGACAACAGTTTTCATGGCACTGATAAACTGAGTTTTCCATTCTTAACTGGATTCATTTATTATGGTATTCATTTATGATATGTTGGTGTATTCTCATAATAAAAAATGACCATGTAAAACATATTTATATCATTTTGGATACACTAATAGAGCATCATTTATATGCTAATCACATGAAGTTGAACTTAAGGATGGATAAGATTCACATCATGGGTCATATTATCTTAGAGATAGGATTTTCAGCTGACTTAGAGAAGGTGGGAATTGTAGTTTTCTGGGAGTATCCCAAGAACATCTTTGACATACAGATATTATTGGGTTTAGGTGGGTATTAAAGGAGTTTCACATCGGAATTATCAAGCTTAAAAATATCTCTTATGGGATTGAATAAGATGGGTGTGAGGTTTTTATGGTTAGATACCTACAAGACAACCTTTCAGGAGTTGAAAGGAAGGATGACTTCAGTTCCCATATTGATTCTACTAGAGCTAGGTAGAAGCTTCAATGTGTACTATGACACATTAGGAATCAAGACAAGAGTAGTTCTGATGCAGGATGAGTGATTCGTAGCAAATGGGTCTCATCATATCACGATCTTTAGAAATATGTTTTTGTACATGTCTTATTCTATTATAGGAACTATTTAATATGAGAGAATTTTGTGGTGTATACAGACCACAAAATCCTGAAGTAAATATTTACACAACATGATATGAATATTAGACAGTGAAAGTGGCTTCATTAGCTACAGTAATTCAATTTAGAGATTTCCTATACGCCTTGAAAAGAAAATGAAGTTGTCGATGCACTCAGTAGGAGGACTCATATACAAGAAGTTCAGGAGGTTGGTAGTGAGTGATATCTTATGGTGTTGTTTTATGAGATGCACTTGGAGGCAAAGGATATACAATTCCATACTTTTCTCTCATCCTTCGTAGTGACATCCACTCTTCTATATAGAGTTAGGATGAGACGATTACTTGATGGTGAGGGCCTAGTACTATAAAATATTTTGGAAGGTGATAACTCGCCATCATGTTGGACTATGGGTAAGGATGAATTTTATATATCCATGGACACATTTGGGTTCCAATAGTCATATAAAGGAAGCTAATTAAATAGTTTCATACCTTATTTTTGTCCGTACATCCCAATGTTACCAAAATGTATCGGGATTTATGTCACCAGTATTGGTGGTCGAGGATGAAATGTGAGTTAGATGTTTCTTTCATGATGTGTTCCACCAGTTAGCAGATGAAGGTAGAACACCAGAGAATAGTAGGTCTTTTAGAGTAGTTACCCATTCTAGAGTAGAAATGGGAAGATGTTGCAATGGATTTCATGATCCCATTATTGAGGTCACTTTGAGGTATTGATGTAGTGTGGTTTTTTTGTGGACATGATCATAATGTTTACTTATTTCTTATCGATTAGGGAGACCTTATAAATAGATTATCCCGAGAGATTGTATATATAGGATATAGTGCATCTTCACGGGATTCCTTAGACCATTGTATCACATAAGGATATCCAGTTTGAATCTCATTTTTGGAAGATCTTGTAAAGGGAATTGGGTACATAGGTTCTCTTGTGAACAACATACCACCCTCGGACCGATGGTCGTTCAAACACCACTATATAGTTTCTTAAAGACCTTCTATGATCACGCTTCCTTGATTTTGGGGGATCTCTAGAGAGGCATATATCCCAAGTTGAGTTTTTCAACAAAAATAGATATTATTTGACTATATAGAGGTCACCTTATGAGGCATTATATGATAGGTCATGCCAATCACCGCTGTGTTAGTTAGCTGCAGGAGAGGTAGCATTGCTCAAACTACATCTCATACATGAGACTTAGGAGCAGGTCCAATTGATTTAGAAATGGATTATTTCCGCACAGTCGAGAAAGAAATATTACGCTGATCATCATCAAATACCTCTAGAGTTTGAGGTCATGAATCATGTATTTTTACATATCTCACCAAGTCTAGGAAACATATAGTTTAAGAGATATGGTTTTCTTTCACTATGATATGTGGGTCCATTAGATATTCTATATAGAGTCGGGACGGTAGTCTATCAGTTGTAGTTACCTTAGAGGTATCAAGCCATGAATGATGTTTTCCATGTATCTCATATCTGATGTTATCACTCTTACCCATCTCACACTTTGTAATTAGATGATGTGGATTTACATGTGGATTCTTCCTTTAATGATCATCCTATTTTTGTTTTTTATAAGAGCAAGAATGTTATTTAATTATAGTTAGTTCATCTAGTATGAGTGATATATAAGGACAATCATTTATATATACAATACTTGTAAGTGGGAAACCAACATAAAATCTTAGTGATTTGTGTTTTTATTAGCTAATTATTAACCAACCTTGAAAGGGAAATTCGAGGATGAATTACTTTTAGGTGGTAAGATTTTATGATCTTGGGTTTTCCTATGAGGTACAATTTTGTGTGTGTTTAAATTCTTATTTTTACCTATTACGAGTACCCAATGTTATCATGGAATTTTTGGGGGTGTACGAGGCTTTTTCAGGGCCTAGATACCTATTTTTTTGGAAAATTTTGTTGGGTCACATGATTAGTAGAAACCACATGACCCAAGACACACAATTTAATGAAATAGTGTGAGGCTGTCTAGGCCTATGTCAGGAGGAACATGTTTTGAGGAAACCATGCGGTTAGGGGTGCATTCATCTGTGGTCCATATACATTTTTTTGCAGAGGGGTGCAACGTGGTTTGCACATGGTTAGGCAAACCATGCACATGAACCGTGCGAGGTTCCTAGTGAAGGGAGCACAGTTGGTGCAGGGTTTGGTCAACCATGCAATAAAAATAGTGCAAACTAATTTAAATATGGGAAATTAATTTTTTTCCTTTAAAATATCTTATAACTTAAAATTCATTTTTCTTTATAATTCGATGGATATACTTCATGCTTGGGAGATCCCTTTGAATCTATTCTATAGGCTTTACTTCCGTTTCATGATCTAGACATAGATTTGAAAATTGTTGGTCTTGTTGGATCCACATAGGTGAGTTATTTGATCACATTATGTCATTATTCTAATATCTTAATATTGATGGAGTTATTTAGGTGCAAACTAATATGCCCTATTTTTGGATTTTTTTATGTTATTCATTTTTCTTCTAATCAAGACTGAATCATAGGTTGATACTAGATTAGTTCTCTAATATGAACCTATGGTAGGTGTTCTATACATTTTATGGAATGTTTGATGTTTTATAGAGATAGTTGTCATTATGTTGTATGTCGGGATTACCAGTGTTTCCCCTAAAATTAATTTAATGACTTGGTAAAATTAATTTTGACCTATTATGTTTCCTGTAGATTAACTTTGAGATTGTTGGAGGTTGTTAGCCCCACCCTAGGCCACCCAAGGGGTGTGACTTTGTATCTACCTTACTTTTTACCACCTAGTTGTATGTGTGGGTACTTTCCATGTTAGAGGGTGACTTTATAAATTGAATAAATTGAATTGAATTTTTAGGAGAAGGTTTAGCCTTCTTTTCCATATGACACAAGATGATTATATGATTCAATTGTTTAAATTGGAATTCTGGAAAATGAGGTGGAAGAACTCAGGAAATGTGAATGATAGTGAAATGATGGATGAATGAGACGATGATTTGATTATTATACTAGATGTATTAGATTTTATACCTTAGATCTCGATTCCATTAGATTTTAGGGATCCCTCCCATGGATCTTATTTATGGTAGTGGATACCTCAGACCTATTTACTCATTGAATATTGATTTTGTAGGATGGCTTAGGCCTTTCTACCCATTGGATATAGATTTATTAGGCTTGTGTTGGACATGGTTTATTGACATGCTCTTTGGTCCCACTTAATTATTTTCCACGTTTCCATTGAGATTCTCCTAGGACTCAATGTGGATGCCTTTGTCTTTTATACCTTGGATAAAGACCTTTATGTTCTCACACTTTTGATTACACATCATGGTCATTGTGGAAACATCTAATTATACAACATGGCCATGATGGATGTTATACACATGGTTATATATAGTGTCTATGGTGCTTATTTTGGCATGTTTTACAGATATCCCTCGCACAGGTATTAGATTGTAGTGGTTGGACTAGACTGTATCACTCATTTTGTTTCTATTTACATCATTCCTCATTTATGGGATCCTATCTATTATTTTTAGGGAGAATTTCTTTGATGGATAGTACCACTTGACTTTATAATATATGCCTTGATAAATTTACTTTCAGCACTGTTATACCTATGATATATATATTGAAAACTTATTTAGCTTTCTATACACAAACAATATTTGTTATAGGCATCATTGGTGGTGGGATATTGAGTGTTATCACACACCCTATTTATGTAGTTTTTGGGTACTCATAAATAATTCATGGATTCAAGTAGGGACTATGAAAAGTGCGAAATTTACAATTCTTGATTGTTTATTCCTTAGGATAAAAGGAGCACAAGACTGAGTATCACCCATGATACTATCTGTAGATGTATATTTTTGGCATTTTTGGTATTTTGATACATATATTGTACTATCTATCTATATACCTATTTTAGTGATTTTTAGAGCCATGAAATGACACATAATATTGTATATGATATTACTTTATCCCTTGGTTATTTATTCCTATCTTGGATATTTATCTTTTGGATGGATGATTTATTGCTTCTACTATTGACTCATGTGTTTACTACCACTATACTACACTCTGACATGAGGGAATAGTCTACCCATAGACAAAAACTAGGCCATATATTCTAGTCGGTAGCCTCTGGCATATAGTGGATCACTCTTGAGGCCATGTGACCAATTGGCTTGGGGAACTAGATAGTGGCTTTCAGGTTGGAATGTTACACTAAACATACTGATAAGTTACTCTCAACTTATGGATATGACACCACCTAATACAATACCAATGGATATTTCACATTCAACAGTGCCACTATAATTCCTATACATCCACATGTAATAAGATCAATTTCATGAATATGAGAATACACTAATGATTCTCCGAAAGAAGAAACTAAATCATGTAAAACCATTTGATATAACTTCCCTGATGACATGAGTCTTCTACTCAAGGAACCACTCTAACATCATTAAGAGTTCTTAGTAGTTCCATCATGCAATATTATTGTCATCATAACTCTACCTAAGAACCTATTACCCTAAAACTATTTGACTATTACATTCATCTCTCTTCCAAACATATCTTGAGAATCCATTTCTTCCTCGAACACAAGTGAAACATGTTGGATTTTCTTCCCTAGAACTAACAATTGTGTACTTTATATTACCTATATATTCAAATATCTAAATATTAATATATTTCTTATCACATATTGATCGTTCTTCTATATAAAATAAATATGATAATATCCTAAAATATTTTTGAATTAAAAGGGTCATATCAGTTCCCTACTATGATAATAACCTTGTCATTCTATGATAATATTCTTAAACTACCATATTTTCACAATATAATTTTATAACAAGAAATGAGGTGAAGAGTCATGGGATCTGTGAAATCACTAATAAGGGTGAATTACTTTTTAATAAAATTTATGATTTCCATCTAAATCAACCCTTGCCACTTGTTAGATCGATTTGATTTCTTTTCTTACCACACACACATGCACATGAAAACAAGGTATAAGGGATTTACAAGGTTCACTAATCAATAAGAGTGGATAATTATTAGCATAGTCTAGTAAAACTCATGATTATACAATCCACTAGAAAAGACATGTGAACCACTACGAGAATGGAAAATCCTTATAATTCTATTTATAAGCATCTCAAAAATTTATGAACATATCACATAGATAGTGTATCTCAAATTATTTCAATAATATCAAATGGGTAAACCACTAAAGAGTCTTCCAATACTGACTTTTTTCAAGTTGGTCATGTGTTGAGATCTTCTACATATTCAATTGTTTCCCAGTAGTAACAATCTTCTTCAATTTCTTTGTAAAGAACCGCATACAACACTTTTAGCTGACTGCTTCTTCATCGGGAAAGAATTCTTCAAGTTTTGTATATCGTAGCAATGAATTATTCTCCCTCCCTATTTTTTAACTTCATGACCAACTCTCCCAATATGTTTGTTTATAAAAACCACACATCATAATATAATCACTACCATCTCATTTTCTTATACTTATTTTAATATATTTTCACAAATATAGTGCGAATAATATTTCAACACATCCTCCTCTTATTCAATTCTTAGGCTAGTAATATTATAATTATATAATATTCAAATTTGAATTTAAATTCCATTGATACTCAACATTCAAAAATTATAAAAAGGCCATAACTACTTGTAACTGTTAAAAGAAACGTGGAAATTATGTGTGGCATCTTACTTCCAATTATTTCTATTTATAAAACTCTCATGAATTCTACTTCATCAAGGTACATTTGAAAAATGAATGAGATTCCTGAATTTCATGATATGAAAGAAAACCTTCCTGGGGTATGAAAATCTAGAATGAAAACCATAATCACACTTTTTTATTGTGAAATTTATTTCAATGAAGAGTGCATCAATTGGAATCATCTAACATAATTTTGATTGTACATTGAATGACTGTTAATGTTATATATATTTTCAAAGAAACCCCATGACATTTGTCGAAATTTAATTTAAATCTATTCAGAATCCCGACTTTTCAAAAAATTAGGGCACCTAAAATTTTGTATGACATAAAAAGTAATTTCAAAATATTGAAATCTAAAAGTTTTAAATAAATTCATAAGAAATCATTTGGATATCATACAATCTACCACTTTAAGTCATATGAAATAAAAATCCATACACAGTCTATCTGTAAATCATACATAAACTAGTAAGTTGTCATAAAAAATGATAAAAGAAATATAAAATCCTTTTATAACTCATATGAAATCCTCAAGACATATTCATATATCAACTTCAAGCACAAAAAGTACAGATTAACTGTAAATGATTCTAGAACAATTCCAAGCCTCTTCAAAATGATTCCAAACTTCTTCAATCATCCACAAAGGCTTCACCTCACACGAGAATCATTTTTTTCATGAATGTTTGGAAATGATTTATATATTGACAACAAAATTCAACACATTCATCATACTCACTTAAATATTATTCAATATTTCTTCTTTGGATGAAAACAAAAATCTATAGGAACTCATTTTATCACACAACACATTTATCTATGGACTTCAATTAACTCTTCCAAAACAACTTATTCTCAAACTATGCCTCAATTTAATACTTTATCTCAACAATATTCCTTTCATTTTTTGTTTTCAACCAAAGAACTTAATCACTATCAAACTATGAATTCTTTTCAATGAAGTGTAACTCGATAATTCTAATACTACTTGAATTAACTCGGTATAGGAAACCAGAATATCGAATAATTATATCAATCTTTTCATAAAAACAATGATAAATGTTCAAATATTTTCAAACCTGCTTTTCTTGGATGCCATTGATAAAATGATACAATGTGAGAATAACTATGGTATAAAACATTTTATTAATCAATACCTTATCAAATCATCGTCATTGAATATATCTAAGGAACATGTTAAAGAACAAATTCCTACATGCACTTCCACAATAATATTAAAACAGTTCACACATGAGCCCTACTGAATTCAGAACATACCCCTTTTAAAAACTCAATCTAAATATATGTCTCCCCTTAAAAGAAACACATATCATTAGATACTCCCCCAATAAATATTCTCTCCCTTTTAAAAAAAATAATGATACATAAAAATAATGATTTATGTTATCAAATTTTCTCTCCCTTTGACATCAATATCCATAAACTAGATGAGAGAGGGTAAAATCCACCATACATTAGCCTAGATATGGGTGAGGTTGAACTACAAACATACACCTCATATTCTGAATTCACCCTTTGACAAAGGCTTAGTGATAACATCTATAGTTTTTTGCTGTGTAGGAACATACTCCAACTTCAATTCATTTCTCTACAAAAGATCCTTTGATAAGGTGATATTTTATATCAATGCTCTTACTTCATAAATTCTAACCAAGATTTGTTGACAAATTTATAGAAATTTGAGTATAGTATTCAAGAAGTGGTATATTCAATTCCACATTCAAATTTTATAACTATGTCTTTATTCATATACAATGAGTTGGGGCATGATTTGGAAGAACATATTATAGTACAAAAATGCTTAGATTCACATAAATCCTATTCTTTGTTCACCAAAAAACACCAATCACCAAGAAAGAAAATTGCACTATATGTCGATCTTCTATCATCATTGTATTATGCCCAATATTCATCAATATAACCAAAAAAATTAAGCTTTCATCTGTTTTCAAAGTACATTTACTACCAGGTTCATGCACTCATAAGAGGTTTTGACTTCATCTCATAGTGTTTTCACTAAGTAATCTCCAAAACAGTATATTATGAGGACAAACCCACCTATAAAAATATCACATGTCTAAATTTCATTGGATATTTATATATACAAACATGTTTAATGATTCTTAGTCTTATTATTATTATTATTGATACATATCATGACTCACATATTTTGATTTATTTACCAAAATCATGAAAAAATATGTTTTCAAGAAGTATGATACATTTGGTGCATCATGAATAATATGTTATTGGTGAATATGTCAAGTAATGATTTAACTTTGTTCTATTTTATGAAAGTTGGTGTCTCAAACCCTTTGATTGGAATGAAACTATCAAACTAAATATTCAAGGTCATGATGATCGATGAGTTTATTTCTGATAGTCAATGAAAGAAAAATAAAACACATATTTTAATGACATAAGTATGAAACCTTCTTGATTAAGAGATATCGAGATAAATGGATTATATTATATAGTGAAATTTCATATGTGGTTTTTTTCATTGGGACATTAACACTCACATTAACCCCTTCACCTTTTTAAACCAAGAGTTTTGAAAAATTACAATTGATGCGACCATTTATATCTTTCTAAGGTATGAAATAGAGAGAAAAATTCAATAAAGAACACTATATCAATCTATAGATAAATAAAATAATAAATTAAGGCTAATAGGAATGGATTTATAAAAAACTTAACCAAAACATAAAATAGTTTTGGATATCAAACTTCAACAATCATAATTCTATATTTACTTTTAGCAATGATAACAATTTGTGTGGGTGATATTTTTTTATCATAGTAGTGTATCTACATTAAACATATATGAACAAATTATTATAATTGTTTATGGATTAATTCATAAATATGAAATATTTATTCGTTATTAAACGCATTTTATAATTCCAAAAAACCAATAAAATTTAAATTTTGATTTATCAGTTTCAATCAATATAAATATGAAAACACTTTACATTAGATTTTATTAATGCAGAGGTGGTATAAAACCTCATATTAAAATCACGGTCACACTGATGTGGAAAAGAGTGTCACACCGCTACTCCTGGGGGTTTAATCACAACATGGTATGCAATCACATCAGTTGTACTACGATCATGGCATCAAAGATCACACGTGATCACGAAAATTATGTTCACACTACATTTAGGTGAATAAAAATAAGTGTATTTTTTTCTAACCACTCAAAACCTACTCCCATCCCCCTCACACCCTAGTTTTGTTCTTTGTCTCTCACTATATTCGATGAACCAGATGCTACTAATCTTCTTTATTGGTGCCAAAAAACCGAGCCTTGTCTCCATTGCAATAGTAGATGATCCAAACATCACTCCCCCTCACTATATCTAATGAAACAAAGAACATTTCCCAATGGAAGATCTTGAAAATTAAGATAATAATTTTTCATTGATTGTTTTTCCTTATCCCTTATGAGTCTAATTGGTTTTTTCTTGATTTATTTTGTTATTATGGTTATTGTTTATGAAAAATCAGATTGGAAATGTGTTTAATACACTAATAATTCTTTTAATTACGAATTTGAAAATATTTTTTATTTTTTTTTAATTTATTATCGTATATATATCTGTGTGTGTGTGTGTGTAGAATCATATGCTTTAAATTGTATTATTTGGTATACGATAAGAACTTTTCATCACCATTATCCAGTTATAGGACCTTACCACATCACAATGTGATCCAAGATTGACTAATATTGTATTAAAAACAAAATAATGGAAAAAAATTTGTAACAATGACTTAGAATATAAATAACTTTGTTTTGTCCTAAATTCAACTAAAGTAATTAATAGGTTCGTTACAATTATAATACAAAAAAAATAATAGAATCATTACTTGTATGGATTCATCATTCAAAGCATAATATCATTACATGAAATATATACCATAATATAGAAGAATCTAAAAAAAATACATCAAAAAATATATTTATTATCAAAGGTATACAAAAAACATATTAAACATATAGCTCAATATGAAAAACAATATTAAAATTGAACTGATCGCTCAATATAAAATGGTTTTAAAAGAATTAAAAATAATGTATAAAATAACACTAGGATTTTTTTTGAAGTACACATAAAATCCCATGCATACGATGCATGATAAATACATGCACATGATGCGTGTGGATTCCACCTCCACTCCCTGAATGATTTTACATAATTTACTATCTATATGATGCATCATACTAGTTATAAGTTTCAAATTCATTAAAAAAAGTTAATGAATAAATACACAATGAACTAAAATGTATGATATGTGTTAGGAATTGTGAGGCTCATTCATTGACTATAAAAGAGAATGAGTTATCTTTTTTTCATGAGAAGAATCTTACACCCCTTTGGATTTTGTGTATCCTCATAAAATATTTGCAAATTCATTGGTTGATGTACATACTGAGAGGAAAAAAGAATTTTTTTACTGCTTTAGTGACCTTTCTCAACCATTATCTTAATGAAGAGAAAACAGAAGGTGTTACAATGGTTGAATACCAAGTACTCTATTTTAAAATAATATTTACATGTTGGTTTCTTAAAGATATATATCCTATTTTTTGGATGTATTTAACTGAAAATGATCATTATATGATCATGAAAAACCCATTTGTGGTATTAAAGAGAGTTTCTTTAAGAATACAACTTGTTTGGAACACTTTTTTTCAAGAAAATCATAACCATAAAGGAGGAGTGTAGTTTTTATAAAACTATTTCAGGTTACAGACCTTTACGTGAGAAGTGTAAAGGTAAATATGATTTACCCTCATGTGCTTAGACTATGTTAAAAGATATACTCATATATAATGAGGATTATATAATATTTATATTCTTACACATAAGGTTTGCATAAGGTTAACCTCCTGGTTACCTTCATACAAATGGTTTACGTAAAGTTTGTACCCTTAAAAAGGGGGTATTATGTAAAGGTCACTCGCACTTTACCCTTATACATATATGCATCATAGACACCGTGTAAAGGAACATAATGTTTACCTTTATGTGGATTAAAAAAAATAAAGGTTAATTATACACAATAGGCATGTAAAAATTTTCTTACCTATTCACAACGCATTGCCTAATGGTTTTTCCCACCTAAGCCTTACACAATTATCATTGTGTAAGAGTATTCACCTTCTGTGGAGCATCTATGTGAAGTCATATAGTAGTTACCCTTACATAGAGTGTGCAGGTTAAAGGAAGGATAACCTTATACATGATAGATATTCTACACAAGGGTAAACCAAAAAAATGATTAATTTGTTTTTAAAATATTAAATGATTTTTATAGTTTATAAAATGTTTATAAATCATAATGAAAGATATTTTAGGATATTTTAATTTATAGGGTATGTATTAATTAATTAATTAATTAAAAATTTATTATAATTAATTTTCATGAACTAGCCCAGGTACCCTGATAACCCGATAACCGAGACGACCTTGACATAGCCCAAAGGGCATTCTTGATCCCCATGATTAGAAAACTAGAACCTAACATCATACAACATGCAAGTGGGAATAAATTTTCCAAAAAAAAAATAGCAGAAGAAAAAGAAACAAGACAATATGAATAATAATGGAAGCTCTATTGGGAGTAAAGTACAAGAATACAACAATCCATAAAACCCCAAAGTGCTTCAACTAATGTACCAAATGGGGGAAAATAGCCCAAGGTCCCTAAGGACACAACTCACGATGGCCAAGGTTTAATAGTTGAATCCTCCTCCAAGAGATCCTTTCCCATTTCTCAAACCTAGAAGAAGAAAGTCTACAAACACCCAAAGGAAAAAATTAGGGTTTGGATACCACTAAAGATTTCATAACAGAGGCCAAATATATATTATCCAACGAAATTTTTTCAAATTTTGAATCTAAAATGGTTTTTCATTTCAAAAGGACATTTAAAAAAAACATGATATACATTTTGAAAAGATTAAAAATAATTTTAAAGCACATGATTTACTTTACAAAATATGGAATATTTCTAAAACAAGGGCTTAAATAAATCATTTATATAAAAAAAATTAAATAAATCTATCAGGCATGTAAAGTAGTTCAAAAAACATTTGAATAAATTTATATTTCAAATACAAATAAACAATAGGGAAACACGACCATCTACTAAAAGGTATGATAGTTTTAACTAGCTATAGGATTCCGCACTCTTTATGTGATCTCATAAAAATGAGTATACTCATGTCCCCCTGACACTGGCCATAGGTGACTCATCACCCTCCAATTATGATGTGACCCACTACAGGTTTGTTATAGAATGTTTTCATAGTGTATAGTGTATACAAATAACTCACCAACTACCTAAGGCTTGCATGTGATATTACATGATGGGAATTTTTTTAAGACTGCTGAAAATATAATAAATCCCATTCTTCCATTTCAAAAATACCAACTTCTTTCCATTTAAAACCTAAATATGTTTTATTAAAAAAACATTCCTATTTTATAAGATAAACCCACTAGTTTTCAATCAAATCTTTTTATTTTCAAGAGTTTGAAATCCATTGAAAACCAATTCCTTTATTTCATCAAGTAATTTTCACAATTATATTCAACAATCTAATTGAAAACATTTTAATCAAATCCACAATTTAATTTCAATAATTTAAATCAACCAATTTCCATAAACCCACCCTAATTCAATAGAATTGATGATTTTCCAAAAATCTGTGCTAAAACAATTTCAAATCTCTAAATTCACTAGAATTGGGTTTTATAAATGAAATTGAAATCAAGTTTAAGAAATTTAATTTAAATTAGTAATTGAAGTAAATAAATCAATACAATGGTAATCAAATTAGCGAAATTGAGATGGAACCAGCTACCTCTTCCCAAAATAGAACACTCACAATGGAACCCATCAATGAAAATAATGGTGTAAAAGACATTGAAACTCAACCCAGAACCAAGATCTAATACCACAGGGAAGAGATCCATCAATTCATATATGATCTGACAAAAACCCATGAGAGGAGAAAGAGAGAATCTTGAATAAAAAAGGAGAAATCTTACTTGGGAATTACACCAAAAGTGAAAGGATGATCGAAAGCCAAAGGAGAGGATCTTGAAGGAGGGTTCCCTTGATAAATGACCAGGGAGGGTTTTGGTTCGAGAGGCAAGAGGTTTAAAAATAAAAGACCGAGATAAATTGAAAATTTTGTGACTTAAAGCTGGGTGCAGGCCGAGTCACAATGTATACCTCAGGTACATAATGTCTAGTCCACGATGGATAAGTTATGATGAAAACCCTATTGAATCATGTTAAAAATATGATATTTAAATGATACACGACATGTAACTCATGTACACGACATGTACATGCTCACAACATGATCTCCCCATTCACAACTTGTATCTAGAAACTAGTACATGATATGTAGCTCCAGTACATTTGGTGTACCTCCAGTACAAAGTGTGTACCTCAAGTACACAATTTGTACCTC
Source organism: Viscum album (assembly GCA_963277665.1). Lineage (NCBI taxonomy): Eukaryota > Viridiplantae > Streptophyta > Magnoliopsida > Santalales > Viscaceae > Viscum > Viscum album. Next base: position 516,052,973 of record OY728131.1, read on the forward strand.
CAGTACGCAGTGTGTATCTCCAGTTCACAGTGTGTCCTTCCAGTACACAATGTGTGCCTCTAGGACACAGTGTGTGACTCTAGCACATAGTATGTGCTTCCAGCACACTGTGTGTGACTCCAGTACAAGGTGTGTGCCTCCATTACACAGTGTGTGCCTCAAGTACATAGTGTGTACCTAAAGTACATAGTGTGTAACTTCTATGAAACCTACAAAAAAACATAAAACCACTTCTATGAAATTTGAATCAAAAGGGTAACTTAGAAAAAGGGAAAACATAGTCGATCAAGGTAACTGGATGTTACAATCTCCCCACTATAAAAACATTCTGCCCCCAAAAATCCTATAAAGAAGATTCCATGCCAGAGAGATGAAGTCACTACTCCCTCATCAGCACCTTGAGTTCCCACGTCTTGTGACTATCTAAACCATGCTACCATAGTATAATAACCAAAGTTATTTTCCTCCCATGAAGTACCTTGGCCTCAGAATCTACTATCCTGACTATTCGCTCAGTCCAAGATAAATCAAGATCATTCTCAAGATCACTCCAACTCAAAATGTGAGATAAATAAGATAGATATTTTCTTAGTTTTGATACATGGAACAATTTATGTATCAAATTCACCAGTAGTGGAAGTGAAAAATGGTACACAACCTTCCCCACTTGATAAACAACCTCAAAAGTTCCCACATAGCGAGGAAAAAGCTTACCTTTTCTCCCAATCCATCAATAACCCAACCAGGGTGAAACCTTCATGAACACCTGATCGCCAAATAAAAACATGAAAGGTTTATGAAATCATTTAGCATAAGACTTATATCAGTTTTTTGCTTTCAACATTCTCTAATGAATTAGCTAAATCTCATATGTCGTCTCTTGGAGCATGGTTGGTCCAACCAGAGAACTTTCACCCACCTCCGACCAACAAAAAAGATATTTACAAGGCTATTGAGAGAATGCCTCAAAAGGTTTCATTCTGACCATGGACTGGTAACTATTATTATAAGAAAATTCAACCAGTCCAATGTGATCATCCCAAGCCCCACTAAAGTCGATAACATGGACACAAAGTATATCCTCAAGAATCTTTATTGTTATCTCTATTTGGCCATCCGAATATGGATTATAGGCCATTATCAAATGGACCTAAGATCCCAATTCCTCTTAAACGCATATCCAAAACTGATAAGTAAACCGTGTATCCCTATCATAGACTATAAGAGATGAAACTATATGAAAACGAGCAATCTCTTTCATGTAGAAACTTCTAAACTTCTCAACCTTTCCTATATCTTGAATGTGAATAAAGTGAGCTAACTTGGTCAGCTTTTCGACCACAATCCAAATTGAATTCTTCTTTATCAAGGTATGTGGCAACCCAACCAAAAAGTCCCTAGAGATCCCATCCCTCTTCTATGTAGGAACTGGAAGTTTCTGAAGTAAACCTGATGGTTTTTATGCTCGACCTTATCCTACTGCCATATATAGAAATGAGAGACAAACTCTGCAATGACTCATCTCATTACCAACCTCCATAACTACTATCAGATATCATAGAACATTATTTTTGGTTGCTGGATAAACATCCCATTGGGATTTATAGAAATATTCCATCACAACCATTCTTAATGATAATGGCACAATGAAGCAGTTATGGTAACATAGAACACCCTCTTTGGAGAATGACAACATGGAAATTGTCTCCCCACTATAAAGGAATTTTATAATGATATAGAACTTATCATCAAGTTTTTTCTCATGATGAATCAACTCAAGAAGGGAAGATTTCAACTGAGCACTGGCTAAAGAAACCTTATCCCTTTCCTTATGAACTCTAATATGCAACCAAGAAAAAAGATCAATCAAATTTCACTCTTTTAAGGATTCTTTCATTGCATGGTTTTTAAGTTTTCTTCTCAATGCATCTGGAATGACATTCCATTTCCCTGGTGTATAAGAGATTTAAAAGTTTAAATAATCTGGGTACTCCACCCAACGGCTAGATATAACTCTAGATTTTGTGGTCTGAATACACCATAAACCTTTCATTGAAAAGTTAGTGTTTCCAACTATTAAGTGCGTGAATCATTGTTACAAGTTCCAGGTCATGGGTAGGATAATTCTTCTAATGTGGAATATGATGATGAGATCCATATACTATTACATGATCACTCTGTATAATAATAGAGCCCAGTCTTGATCCTGGTGCATCATAAAAAAACCACATAGCCCTGCCTAAATTTTAATAGAGTCAAAACTAGTGAAATAGTCATTATACATTTCAGCTTGACAAAAGAACTATGAAATTGATAATTCCATGAAAGCATTACCCCCCTTCCGATATAGAGTATTCATTGAATAATCCATCTTTGAAAAGTATTTCATGAACCTACGGTAATATTATGATAAGACCAAGAAGCTCCAGATCTCAAACACATTTCATGGTTACTCCCAATTCATGAAAAACATCACCTTCTCAGGATCAACTAATATACCATGTTATGACACCAAATTTCCTAAAAATTTCACTTCCCAAATCCTGAAATCATACTTTTAAATCTTGGAATAATGGTGGAGATTTATCTGTAGAATCAGAACTATCCTTAGATGTTGCATAGGATCCTCCTATGACTTGGAGTAGATAAGAATTTCATCCACAAGGACTACCACAATAGTATTCAGATACACCTGGAAAATATTGTTCATTAAAGGCATAAAAAAAGGAGAATTTGTTGAACCAAAACGAATAACAAGGTACTCATAGTGGTCATACCTACTCTGAAAGGTGTTTTTTGGAATTTCAGATTCTTTTATCCTCAACTGATGGTAACAAGATCAATGGTTAACCTTTTAAAACCGCATCTATCCTTTCAAATGATCAAAAATATCATCATTCCTGGAAATAGATACTTGTTCTTCACTTTAACTTGATTTATATTTTGATAATCGACACATAGGTGAAGAGAACCATCTTCTTTCTTGGTAAAGAGAACTGGAGCTTCCCAAGGTGACACACTCAGGTGAATAAATCCTTTCTCAATAAGATGTTCCAACTAGGACTTCACCTCTTTCAATTTAGTTGGAATCATTAAGTGAGAGGGAATAGATAATGGTTGAGTTCCAGGCATTAATTCGATATAAAACTTAACCTATCTCAGTGATGGAAGACCAAATAAATCAAAAGGAAAAAACATCATAAAACACTTTAAAGATAGGGGGAGATCACAACTCATTAAATCCCACTCTAGATAAAAATCAAAAACTGATATCACTTTTCTAATTCGGGATAAGAAGGTCCGGATCTGCTCGACCTTGGGCCCCATTCTCCTTGAAATACAAGAGGCACACCACTGGGTGTAGTAAAGCATACTCATTGAAGATAACAATCAATCTGGGATTTTTTTGGTAATGATCCAATCCGTCCCTAATATGATGTTAATTTATTTCATATCAAGAACTAGAAAAATACAATCTATCTTGGTATATAATATAGAAAAGTCACAAGAAGGACCACATAGACCCTACTCTCACTTCGTACCAAGCAGTGTAGTAATAATGATTGGAAAAGATAGTTGCTCCTTATGAAGATTAAGTAGGTTAACGATATGAGAGGAAATATAAGAGTGAGATGCACCAATATCAAAAAGAGCAGTCACTAATGATGATTCTATAGTAATGGTACCTCTCACAGTCGTTGGACCCATGTATGCTTCATCTAAAGAATCTTCGACTATGTGAAGAAGCTTCGGTCCATATGTATGTGGCTAGAACCCTTTTGAATGAGAAGCATTTGATTTCACCATAGTTTTAGGAGGATATGATTATCCTATCCCACTATGATGATTAGAGAAATGATTGAAGAATCTCTATAAGTGTTCTGAACATCTGCAGGAACTACAGTCCTTGGGTACCATAGTACAAATCCTCTTAGAATGTCCTGGCATTCCACAATAATAAAAAACCAAATAAATTCCTCCTGGATATGTAGGAGGTATGATATTACTCTGATATCAAGAACCCCATGATAATCATCAAAATTACATTTTACTTTTAAGGGACCAATGCTGCCACTGGGAGTAAAAGGAACTCCTGTCAACCCTGACTTCCTAGCTAGGTCCATCTCAACCATCATCTCATTATCCATTACATCATCATAAGTGTGAAGCTTTAGAAAGAAGAACTAAGAATGGATATCTAATACAAGTCCTAATTCAAACCATCAATCATCCATCCTATCATTAGATATAATCTTAGGATAAAATTGCACTAGCTCAGCAAAGCAATTTGAATACTTAGTCACAGTTCTCTCGACCTGCTCAACATTGAATAACTCTACATCCATAGCCAACATCATTGACTCTGGATAGAATTAGTTGGTGAGAATATCCTTGAATTATTTCTACTATAAGACATATTTTTTCTCTACCATCACCATTATGTCCCACCATCTCTTGCTCGCTCCTTCCAGCAAAACGGTGGAACACTTCACCTTTGTCACATTAGGTATCTATAAGAACTCAAACATACATTATATCTTACTCAACCATTCCTCATTACGATGAGGGTCTGTAGAGCCCATGAGGACTGGTGTATTTTGGTGAAGGAACTCTTGAGAATGATTTTGAAGAACATCCCCCTGAGGATCCACAGCTGGAGCCTGAGTGGGGACTGGAGGTAGTGCCTATCCTAGAACATGGATAGTGCACACAATCACCTCAACTAGATTTTGGTCCACTGGAGGATTCAATTGTTGTGGTTCAACAATATCTTCCTCTTGGATATGATATGTATGTATTCTTAGAGGCATGATGCTGTAAAATATTAATATACAACATTGAAGACATTAGGTAATGATCAAACAGAGCAACGAGGGAAATTAATCCTAATAGATGGAACAATCAAATTTGTATTCCACTCTATCCAAATCAGTATAGGGAAAAGACTAGAACTAATCCATAAGTTATCATTCCATAAGTACCCCTGGTAATGTAAGGTTCATTCCGGTGAGATATGGTCAGGCACTCAATCACAACTTCCTCATAAGTCCCGAAAAGATTTCAAAAATGCATATTGTCTTCAAGAAAAAAGTTGAACAACCTCCCTCTAATTCCAATATGTCACGAATCAGCCCAGGTACCCTGATAACCCAATAACTAATCCAACACTGACATATCCCGATGGGGGTTCTTGATCCCCACAGGTCGATGACTATCACCTAGAATTATACAAAATGCAAGTGAGAATGAATTTTTTACCAAACATAGTGGATGAAAAAGAAGCAAGAAAATTTGAATAACAAAGGAAGCTCCACTAGGAGTATTGTAACATCTCAAGTAAGTAATGAATAATATATATTTGTATATATGTATATTTATGAATTAGATAGTGTTTTAGAGGCTTAAAATGAGAATAAATCCAATCTTAAGCATGAAATACACTAATATTTTTAGAAGATTGTTTTACTGCCTTTTGATGGAAAACCATTTTTAAGTCAAACTTCTAACAATTTTTAAGCTCTATTTGTCAAAATAAACATATAATTTATTATTGGGACATTGAAATTTACCTTGGTTTCATTATTGGTATTTTTTTACAATGTTCATTTTTTAATGAATAGTGACAAATACTGCATTTTGCATCAAAACTACTTTTTCATCTAATTTTATTATATGGTTAGATTATCTTTTTAATTGTTATTAATGTGTAATTAGAATATTTTTTTACCATTTAATCCAATGATGGTCATTAGAATTAATTTCACTTTGGAATTGGGAATAAACAAGTTCCAAACTTTTCGTAGATATTGTTTCTAAAAAACCCGCTATTTGTTTTGACAACGAGAATTATTTTTAAATTAATTATTGCAATTTCTGTGTTTGTAATTTGGTAAAATGGATTACATATTTGAAATCAGAAGGTCTAAATTATGTAATCAAGACTCTATTGTTTTTGGACATTATGAATAGTAACAACGGTATTTATCTTTAATTATCTTGATTAATTAGTAATCGTGTAGTTAAGGATAATAAAATAATATCATAATAATAAAAAATGACCCCAAAATGTGTCCTAATTCTACTGGTTGTGTCATGGCCGACCATGGGATGCCTTGTGCCAAACTTGGGGACACCATGGAATCCCTTTTGTGTGATAATGACTTTTTATCTTTTTATTTTTAAAGAAAGTTAAATGTAACAAAGAATGTATCACCTGAGTAAAACATTTTTAATTTTGTCTAAATAAATGATCTATTGGACTATAAATATTCATTGGAAATCTAAAATTATTTCCTACATCATAATATGTTTTTATAATTTTTAGACATTAAATAAACTAAATTATTTATTACATCATGGTGATGAAGTGATTACCTCATTAATGAACAATTTAAATAAAATGAAAATATAATGTAAAATATAATACTTACACTTGTCAAAGACCTATTGGATGAGTATGTTTTGAACCCTTATCACCTTAATCGTGAAATAAATCAATTTGGGACCTTTAAAATCCGAAACTCATTTGAAAATAAAGTAACATTTTATACCTTTCCAAGAGTGCCCCTCCTCTCCTCTTATAAAGGGCCCCCACCTCTACCTATTTACCCACACCAATCAAGCCTTTGGCTCGACCAATCTCTGCTCCTTTTGTCTCTCCAAATCCCTCTCCTCATCCTAGAAGCCTTACCTTAGGCATGAAGCTCTTCAAGAAACCCTTTTGGTTCAAACCAAAGGGAGTTACCTGATTTAAAGGTAATGTCTTCACTTGTGTTCTTTTGTTTTATTTTTCTTCTCCAATCCCCTAAAATCTTTTTATTCATTTATTTTGTAACAACACCATTATCTTAAATATACTAGTATGTTTTTATAAGAATTATTTGAGATACACTTACACACGCCTACATATAATGGTTAAAGAACATACTGTTTCTGTGGATTGTGAATTTCTGCCTCACGAAACGATGATTGTTCAATATTCTTTTAACACATTCAAAGGTGGCCATTAAGATGTAACTATATTTATATATGATATATTATATATTTATGTTTTACTTAAGCTTCTTTATTTTTTATTTATTGCATACCTTTTTGGTTTCCATTATGGGTAAACGTGATATCTTCATTTTAGGAAGTGCGGACTACCGCCCCCTCAAAGTGATTTGATTCGATAATACCATATGTGGTACGTATAAAGGATAGATTTAATGATATTATATATGATACCATACTGAAGTTATAATAAAATTATGTATCATTATGTTTTAATTCCATAAAATATGAAACCGAAATGAAAGTAGTGTTTATGCGTACGTACGGCTTACCGTCTCCATGAACGGTGCATTTCATTTCTTACCTCTAAATGTTATGTAATATTATAAATGCATGTATATACTGGATATATATGATATATATATGATATATACATTATGAATATAACTCTGGATATAATGGATACGTGAACAACTTGTAATTATAAAGAGTTTATTTTTGACTCAAGTACCAATGATAGTTAAAACGACCGTTATTAACTTAAATAATTACATAGTGTTCATGACATGGTAATAAGTAATATAAAAGGAATAATGAACTTGAAAAAGGTTATTAAGCAAGAAAAAATTAACTCAAGTCTATTATTCAGGATATTAAAGAACGATCAAGTCAAGTCGGATATGAGGTATGGGACTTCGTCTCAATCTCCATTCATTGAGGCATATTTTGTTTTATACACAAATTTCTTTTATACGGTGTATAAACCCCTTGGACTTTTTTGTTTATTCAAAAGGAATCCTTTTTATACAAATCGTTTTCTAAATGATAAAATGGAATGTTTTTTTGTCGTATGTATGCGGCGACAATGACTTGTCCGCCACCGTGACCATTATTTGAGTTTTTGCTTCATCTACAAGCCATAACTTTTAAAAAAAATGAGAAATAAATACCATGTTTTACTTTTATTTTATTTTGGTATTGAAAATGGTTTTCATAATGTTTTTATTATATCAATGTGTTTTATTGATATCTTGTGATTGAAATGTGGAAATTTTATGTTTCCTTTATGTATGTTTTATATGATACAATTATGTTATGGTTCTTGGGAATTGTTATGAAGATGGGTGGTTCTATGATAAACTAAGGGTGGGTGAGCCCGATATAGCTCTCCAATGCATTGGGTAACGCGAAGGAGTTAAACGTTAAGGTTTCTCTGAAGAGATTTAGGGAATATACAGTGATGGGTATTCCAAACGTAACCAAGAGGGTTACTCCCTACGTAAGAATGTTATGAATGCCTAAAGTTAACTTTATGTATTAAGATTTATATGATTTATTTATGATTTGATGAGGTATGTTAACGTTCTTATGTTTTATGCGTAAAGTATGATTTCATTGATTCTTATGTATACATGTACTCATGTTTCCTTTCCATATTTTTATATCCCTTATTGAGCTTTTTATGCTCATCCCAAGTTTTTGAAATGTTTTTCACAGGTCAAGGAAAAGGTACATGATATGATGATAGTGTCAAGGAAGTGTCAAGAAAGAATCCATGTTTTATTTTAAATATGTTTCCATTGATGGAAAAAATGAATACTATCTTTTATTGTAACAACTTTGTTTAAATGTTGGATGTAATGCATGTTTTGTGATCTAATTATCTAAAATTCTAAACCTGAAAAGATCCTCAATGTGTTTTCTTGAAATATATCAAGATTAAGTAATGTTTAAGGCTGGGGTCTTATAGTTGGTATCAGAGGTCGGTTTAGGAAACTTTAGGAGTTAGAATTCTATTAAATGATTATCAAAAAATATTTTTTTATGGTCAAATTGAAATGATGTAGCATTTGAATATTACCATGTTGCTTCATCTAAGACATATTTTTTCAGAATGGTTTTCCGCAGAGGAAACAGGGAAGTAGTGCTAGGAAGGCATACAGAAGGAAATGACCTTCCAAATCAACATCCTGAGATGGTCGGAATTGGAACTGAACAGTTTGTTGCAGTAATGGAGCAGTTGACTCAAGCGATAAATGGTGGTGGTATCCATGTATGAGATCATCCAGATCAATTGCAGAGGAACATGTCAGTGGTGGAACATTTCATGAGGCAACATCCCCCATCATTCAGAGGATCATCTGACCTTGTGCTAGTTGAAGGGTGGATTAAATCACTATAGAAGATTTTCGATGTCATGGGTTGTTCAGTCAATAAAAAGGTTAGTCTTGCTATTTACCATTTGGAGGGTGAAACAGATCAGTGGTGGTCGATGGTTAAAAATATCCGGGATGCTAATGAGATTTATGCTCTCGACTGGGATGAATTCAAAGTTATTTTTCTTGAGATGTATTTTCCTAAGGCTGTTCGACTTAGGATGGAAAAACAATTCTTGGAATTGAGGCAAGAGGAAAAATCAGTGGTTGTTTATGAATAGAGGTTCACTCGATTGGCAAGCTGTGCTCCAAATTTTATCCGAGACCTTGATAGTAAAATCAATCGTTTTTACTCAGGATTAAATCCAAAATATTGAAGGGCTTTAGCTTCTCACGAGTTAAAGAGTTATGAAAAGCTTGTTTGATGTGCTGAGAAGGTGGAAATGGAGTTTGCTGATGATCAAGTGTTCTATAACAACCAACAGAATAAGAGACCGATGTGGCAGGAGAAAGGGAAGAATTCTTCAAAAAGGTCTTATGGTAAGAAAACTAAGTTTCCAGTTTGTGATGAATGTGGTAAAAGACATGCTGGGGAATGTATTCTGAATTCTGGAAAGTGCTACAGATGCGGTAAGATGGGACATAAGGCTCGTGATTTCACTGAAAAGGATCAGGGTGATGGTAAGACCAAATTTGATTTACAGTTATTGAAATGTTTTAAGTGCAATGAGATGGGTCACTATGAAAACAAGTGTCCGACAAAGAGCTTGAGTGATGGGAAGCAGTTAGACTACAAGCAAAAAGGGGTGGTGAAATCCTTTTCAACTACTTTAGCATATGTTGGGCCATCAAATGAAGTGGTATCAGGTACCTTGTTTTTTTTTTCAGATTATGCAAGTGTGTTGTTTGATTCGGGGTCTACACACTCTTTCATCTCTGAAAACTATTCTAGTATAATGGGAATACCATCTCAAGAAATGACTCCTTAACTTGTGGTAAAAACACCTGGGGGAAATGTTGAGGCAAAAATAATTTATAATAATCTTCCTATCCTTATCCGTGGAAAGAACCTACTTCCAAACCTTATTGTTTCACCTCTAGTAGAGTTTGATGTTATCTTGGGTATGGATTGGCTCTCTATTTACCATGCTAAGATTGACTGTAGAGATAAAGAAGTTTCTTTTCAGAAAGACTTTCAGTTTGTGTTCAAGAATGAACCCTTACTATTGATAACATATCAAGAGGCTGAGAAACATGTAAAAGATGGAAATGAATGTTACCTTGCACATATTGTTGAAAACGAGGGAACTATTCAGATTAATTATGTGATAGTGGTAAATGAGTATCCTGATGTTTTTCCGGATGATTTTCCTAGAATAATACTAGATCAGGAAGTTGAATTTACCGTTGGCTTAGTTCCTGATGCTAAGCCAATTTCAAAACCCCCTTATCAAATGGATCAAACTGAACTTTTAGAGTTGAAGGAGAAATTGAAATATTTATTAGAGAAAGGTTTCATTCGACCTAGCACATCACCATGGGGTTCTCCTATTTTATTTGTTAAAAAGAAAGACGGTTCTATGAGACTTTTCATTGTTTATAGAGCCTTGAATAACATCACTATTAAGAACAAATATCCTTTTCCTCATATTGATGATTTGTTTGATCAGCTCTAGGGAGATCAGTTTTTTTCAAAGATTGACCTGAGATCAGGGTACCATCAGTTGAAGGTAAAGGAAGCAGATATTCTGAAGACTGTGTTTCGTACAAGATATGGCCATTATGAATTTTTAGTAATGCCTTTTGTGCTAACCAATGCACCTGTTGTATTCATCGACCTTATGAATAGAATTTTCCATGATTTCTTGGATAAGTTTGTGGTTGTTTTCATTGATGATATTTTGGTGTTTTCTTAAAGTAAAGAGGAGCATGAAAGAAATTTAAGGGTTATTTTTCAAACCTTAAAAGAAAAGAAATTGTATGGGAAATTCAGCAAGTGTGAGTTTTAGTTGCAACAAATTTCTTTCCTTGGTCACATTGTTTCTAAAGATGGGATAACTGCTGATCCTGCAAAAACAAAGGTTGTGGAAGAATGGCCAAGACCCACAAATGTAACTGATATTCGTATCTTCCTTGGTTTGGAAGGCTCTTACCAAAGTTTTGTTAGAAATTTCTCCCGATTATCTAGTCCAATGACAAAGCTAACTCGGAAGGGTGTTAAGTTTATCTGGACAAAAGAATGTGATGATTGTTTTTAGGAACTGAAAAGAAGATTGGTGAATGCTCTAGTTTTGGCACTACCTTCCAGGAATGGTGAGTTTTTTATCTACAGTTATGCTTCATTGAAAGGACTTGGTTGCGTCCTAATGCAGAATGATCAGGTAATTGCATATTCTTGACGTCAGTTGAAAACTCATGAGGTAAATTACCATACACATGATTTGGAATTAGCTTCTGTTGTTTTTGCTTTAAATATTTAGAGGAATCTTTTGTATGGAGTAAAGTGTGAAATATATACTGATCACAAAAGTTTAAAGTATATATTCACTCAGAAATAATTGAACATGAGACAGAGGATATGGCTACAACTAATCAAGGATTATGATTGTACAATTCATTACCATCCGGGAAAAGCAAATAAAGTGGCTGATGCTTTGAGTCGAATAAGTAATGATTCATTAACAATGTTACATTTGGAACGTGACCCTTTGGTTAAGGATTTGATGAAATTTGGCATAGAAGTTGTTGGTGTAGGATGTCCTTCTGTTTTGTTTCATGTATCAGTGAAATCTTCTCTATCAGACAGAATTAAGCAAGCACAGAAGCAAGACAACGAGTTGCAGAAAAAGGTAGAGCTGGTTCAGAAGGGTAAGTTGCCTGAATTCAACATTGATAATGATTGTGTTTTGAGATTTGGGAAAAGATTGTGTGTACCGTGTGATTCACAGTTTAAGAAAGAGTTTTTATGTGAAGCTCATAGCTCTCCGTTTTCAGTTCATCCAGGCAGTACTATGATGTATAGAGATCTTCGAGAGTATTATTGGTGGGACAGAATGAAAAGAGATATTGCTATTTTTACTGTGAAGTGTTTGACTTGTCAATAGGTTAAAGAAGAGTGGCAGTTACCGAAAGGGATGCTTCATCCTTTACCAGTGCCAGAGTGGAAATGGTAAAATATATCCATGGACTTCGTTGTGGGATTTCCGAATACACCTCGAGGTAATAATGCAATCTGGGTTATTGTTGATCACTTGACTAAATCTTCTCATTTTCTTGCTATACGAGATACTTTTTCCCTAGATAAAATTTCCCATTTGTATCTTAAAGAGATAGTCAGGTTACATGGAGTTCCTCTCTCCATTTTATCCTATCGTGATCCCAGGTTTACTTCTAACTTTTGGAAAGTCCTTCAGAATTCGTTGGGTACTGAATTAAATTTTAGTACAACTTTTCATCCTCAATCAGATGGGCAGTCAGAACAAACAATGCAGACTTTGGAGGATATGCTATGTGCTTGTTCGATGGATTATCAGGAAAGTTGGGACCAACATCTTTCTTTGGTTGAGTTTTCTTATAATAACAGTTTTCATTCTAGTATACAGATGGCACCATTTGAGGCATTATATGGGAAGCGGTGTCGAACTCCAGCTTTTTGGGATGAAGTAGGTGAAAGGAAGTTGATGGGACCAGAATTGGTAGAAGAGTTGGTAGAAAAAGTTTAGCAGATACAGAAACACATGAGAATAGCTCAGAGTAGGCAGAAGAGTTATACGGACAACAGGAGGAGGGATCTATCTTTTGAGGTAGGTGATCATGTTTTTCTCAAAGTTTCACCATGGAAAAGTGTGATACGATTTTGTAAGAAAGGAAAGATGAGTCCAAGGTTCATTGGACCATATGAAATTCTGGAGAGAGTTGGATCCGTTGCATACCGAGTGGCTTTACCTCTGAGTTTCTCTCAGGTACACAATGTTTTTCATGTTTCAATGTTAAGGAAGTACATGCCAGATCCATCTCATGTTTGGAGTCTAGAGGTAGTTCAGCTGAAAGAGAATCTATCTTATGAGGAAAAACTGGTCCATATTCTTGACTATATGGAGCAATTCTTGCGGAATAAGGTGATTCATCAATTAAAGGTTTTGTGGAAAAACCACATGATTGAAGAAGCAACATGGGAATCGGAAAATGCAATGAGGGATAAATACCCCCACTTATTTGATAAGTAAATAAATTGTGGGGACGCAATTTTCTAAAGGGGGGGAGGATGTAACATCCCATGTAATGAATAATAGATATTTTTATCTATGTCTATATATGAATTATATAGTGTTTTAGAGTCTTAAAAGGAGAATAAATCCAATCTTAAGCATGGAATACACTAATATTTTTAGAAGATTGTTTTACTGCCTTTTGAGGGAAAACCATTTTTAAATCAAGATTTTGACATTTTATAAGCTCTATTTTTCAAAATAAACATATTCCTTATTATTGGGACATTGAAATTTACCTTGGGTTAATTTTTGGTATTTTTCTGACAATGTTCATTTTTTAATGAATAGTGAAAAATACTGCATTTTACATCAAAACTGCTTTTTCATCTAATTTAATTATATGGTTAGATTATCTTTTTAATTGTTCTTAATGTGTAATTAGAATATTTTTTTACCATTTAATCCAATGGTGGTCATTATAATTAATTTCACTTTGGAATTTGGCATAAACAAGTGCCAAACTTTTCATAGATATTTATTCTAAAAAACCCGCTATTTATTTTGACAACGGGAATTATTTTTAAATTAATTATTGAAATTTATGTGTTTGAAATTTGGTAAAATGGATTACATATTTGGAATCAGAAGGTCCAAATTATGTAATCAAGACTCTTTTTTTTGACATTATGAATAGTAACGACGGTAATTATCTTTAATTATCTTGATTAATTAGTAATCGGGTAGTCAAGGATAATAAGATAATATCATAATAATAACAAATGACCCCAACATGTGTCCTAATTCTACTGGTTGTGTCATGTCTGACCATGGGATGCCTTGTTCTAAACTTGGGGACCCCATGGAATCACGTTTGTGTGATAATGACTTTTTATCTTTTTATTTTTAAAGAAAGTTAAATATAACAAGAATGTATCACCTGAGTAAAACATTTTTAATTTTGTCTAAATTAATGATCTATTAGACTATAAATAGTCATTGGAAAGATAAAAATATTTCTTACATCATAGTATTTGTTTTATAATTTTTAGACATTAAATAAATTAAATTATTTATGACATCATGATGATGAAGCGATTAACTCATTAATGAACGATTTAAATAAAATGAAAAGATAATGTAAAATCTAAGACATACACTTGTAAAAGACCTATTGGATGAGTATATTTTTAACCCTTATCATTTTATCCTCGAAATACATCAGTGTGGGACCTTTAAAATCTGAAAATCATTTGAAAATAAAGTAACATTTTATACCTTTCCAAGAGTACCCCTCCTCTCCTCTTATAAAAGGCTCCCACCTCTACCTCCTTACCCACACCTCTCAAGACTTTGGCTCGGCCAATATCTGTTCTTTTTGTCTCTCCACATCCCTCTCCTCATCTTATAATCCTTATATTAGGCAGGAAGCTCTTCAAAAAATCCTTTTGGTTCAAACCAAAGGGAGTTACCCGATTTAAAGGTAATGTCTTCACTTGTGTTCTTTTGTTTTATTTTTCTTCTCCAACCCCCTAAAATCTTTTTATTAATTTATTTTGTAACAAAACTAGTATATTCAATATACTAGGATGTTTTTATAAGAAGGATTAGAGATACACTTACACACACCTGCATCTAATGGTTAAAGAACATACTGTTTCTGTGGATGGTGAATTTCAGCATCACGAAACGATGATTGTTCAATATTCTTTTAACACCTTCAAAGGTGGCTATTAAGATGTCACTATATTTATATATGATATATAATATGTTTATGTTTTACTTAATCTTCTGTATTTTTCATTTATGGAATACCTTTATGGTTTCCATTATGGGTAAACACGATATCTTTATTTTAGGAAGTGCGAACTACCGCCCCCTCAAAGTGATTTGATTCGTTAATACCATATGTGGTACGTATAAAGGATAGATTTAATGATATTATATATGATACCATACTAAAGTTATAATACAATAATGTATCATTATGTTTTAATTCCATAAAATATGAAATAGAAATGAAAGTAGCGTTCATACGTACGTACGGCTTACCGTCTCCATGAACGGTGCATTTCATTTCTTACCTCTAAATGTTATGTAATATTATAAATGCATGTATATACTGGATATATATGATATATATATATGATATCTACATAATGAATATAACTCTTCATATAATGGATACATGAACAACTTGTAATTATAAAGAGTTTATTTTTGAATCAAGTACCAATGATCGTTAAAACGACCGTTATTAACTTAAATAATTACATAGTGTTCATGACATGGTAATAAGTGATATAAAAGGAATAATGAACTTGAAAAAGGTTCTGAAGAAAGTAGAAATTAACTCAAGTTTATTATTCAGGAGATTAAAGAACGATCAAGTCAATTCAGATACGAGGTATGGGATTTCGTCTCAATCTCCATTCATTGAGGCATATTTTGTTTTATACACAAATTTCATTTATATGGTGTATAAACCCCTTTGACTTTTAAGTTTATTCAAAATGAATCCTTTTTATACAAAGAGTTTTCTAAACGAAAAAATGGAATGTTTTTTGTCGTACGTATGCGGCGACAACGACTTCTCCGCCACCGTGACCATTATTTGAGTTTCGGCTTCCTCTACATGCCATAACATTTTTAAAAAAATGAGAAATAAATACCATGTTTTAATTTTTATTTATTTTGGTATTGAAAATGGTTTTTATAATGTTTTTATTATATCAATGTGTTGTATTGATATCTTGTGATTGAAATGTGTAAATGTTATGTTTCCTTTATGCATGTTTTATGTGATACAATTATGTTATGGTTCTTGTGCATTTTTATGAAGATGGGTGGTTCCGTAATAAACTAAGGGCGGGTGAGCCCGATATAGCTCTCTAATGCATTGGGTAACACGAAGTAGTTAAACATTAAGGTTTCTCCGAAGAGATTTAGCGAATATACTGTGATGGGTATTCCAAACGTAACCAAGAGGGTTACTCCCTACGTAAGAATGTTATGAATTCCTCAAGTTACCTTTATGTCTTATGATTTCTATGATTTATTTATGTTTTGATGAGGTATGTTAAAATGACTATGTTTTATGAGTAAATTATGATTTCATTGATTATTATGTATACATGTACTCATGTTTCCTTTCCATATTTTTATATCCCTTCCTGAGCTTTTTATGCTCATCCCAAGTTTTTGAAATGTTTTTCACAGGTCAAGGGAAAGGTACATGATATGATGATAGTGTCAAAGAAGTTTCAAGAAAGAATCAATGTTTTATTTTAAATATGTTTCCGTTGATGGAAAAAATGAATACTATCTTTTATTATAACCACTTTGTTTAAATGTGGGATGTAATGCATGTTTTACGATCTAATTCTCTAAAACACTAAACCTGAAAAGATCCTCAATGTGTATTCTTGAAATATCTCAAGATTAAGTAATGTTTAAGGCTGGGGCCTTATAAGTATTGTACCAGAATATAACAAGGCATAAAATCCAAAATTTCTCCAACCAAAGTACCCAATGGGGAAAAATAGTCCAAGGTCTCTAAGGAAACAACTCACCACGACCATGATTCAATAGATGAATACTCCTCCAAGAGATCATTTCCCCTTGCTCGAACCTTGAAGAAGAGGTTCTATAAACACCCAAAGAAAAAAGTAGGTGTGAGTCTAAGCCCATACCACCAAATATTTCAAAATATATTCTAAACAAAGATTATCCAAATAAAATCTTTTAGATTTTCAAGCTAAAAAGGTTTGGAATTTCCAAAGAACATTTTAAACAAAACATGATATAGATTTTCAAATGAGGGAAAATAATTTTAAACATGGGATTTACCTTAAATGAGATGAAATATTTCTAAAAAATAATGTATTAAGTAAAAAATTTATATAAAATAGTTTATATAAATCTAACATGCATGTAAAGAAGTTCAAATAACATTATCATACATTTATATCTCAAATACAAATAAACAGCAAAGAAACATGGCCATCTACCAAAAGATACGATAGTATGAACTAGTCATAGGATTCTTCACTTTCTAAGTGATCTCAAAAAAATTATTATACTCACATCCCCCTAACATTAGCAAGAGGTGACTCGTCACCCTCCCAACGGGGATGTGACATGTCGAATGTATGTTATAGAACACTGTCATAGAGTAGAGTGTATCCGAATAACTCACCAACTACCCAAGGATTTCATGTTCTCTAACATGATGGGAAATTTATTTTAAGAATCCTTAAAATAAAATAAATCCCATTTTTTCATTTAATAAATGCTACATTCTTTCCGTTTAAAACCATAGAAGGTTTTATTCAGAAACATGCCTCTTTCACAAGATAAAACCACTGGGTTTCCATCAAATCAATTTAATCCATTTTCATTTATTTGACATCCATTCAATACTAACTCCATCCTTTCCACAATTCATTTTCACAATTAAATTCAAAATTTTAATTGAAAGCATATCTATCAAATATACAATTTAAATTCAATAATTTAAATCAACCAATTTCCACAAACCCACCACAATTCAATGGAATTGGGGGTTTTCCAAATTTTTGTACCAAAAAAATTTCAAATCTCCATATTCACAAGAATTGGGTTTTATCAAATAAATTGAAGGAAAGTTTAAGAAATTTAATTTAAATAAGAAATTGAAATAAATCAAGTAATATAATGGTAATCAAATTGGAAAAATTGGGACATAACCACCAACATCTTCCCGAAACATAACACTCGCAACGACACATGACAACAAGAATGAAGGTGTAGAAGTCCTTGAAACTCAATCTAGAAGCCAAATTTAACACCACAATCCATAGATCCATAAATTCCTAGATGATCTCACAAAAACCCACGAGAGGGGAAAGAGAGAAACTTGAAGAATGAGGGAGAACACTTACCTGAGAATTACACCACAAGAGAAAGGATGATCGAAAGCCAAATGAGTGGATCCAAAAGGAGGGGAGCTTATAAAAAATAACTAGGAAGGGTTCTAGTTCGAGAGCCAAGAGGTCCGGAAATAAAATATTGATTGAAACATTAAAACACATTGCTTAAATCTGGGTGTGGTCTGGTTCACGATGTGTACCTCAGGTACACAAAGTGTAGTCCATGATGGATAAGTTACGCGGAAAAACCTATCACCTTAGGTTAAAAATATTATATTTAAACCCTACATGATGTATACCTCAGGTACATGACGTGTACATGTCATTGCATGATCTCCACATTCACGACTTGTATCCAGCAACTAGTACATGATGTGTACCTCCAGTACATGGTGTGTGCCTCCATTACACAACATTTACCTCCAATACATGGTGGGTACCTCAAGTAAACGACATGTCCTATAGTATACGGTGTGTACATTCATTACACAGTGTGTACCTGCTCTGCAGCCTATAGAAAAATCAGAAAACCACATCTAAAGACATTAAACCAAAGGGTAACTTAGAAAATGGAAAACATACACAATCAAGGTAACAAAATGTTACATTAATTAAATAAAAGATTAGTATTCAATTTTTACAAAATATTTAATGTTGAGATTTTTAAAAATACCTTTTTAAAAATTTCTTTATGATCCTGAAATAAATTTTTTATTTAAAAACCATAAAGGGTATTTTATAAAATGTTTATGAATTAAAAAATATATGATATTTAGATCATATAAAGTATTTATATAATAGAAATTGAATTATAAAATGTTTCTATATTATGAAATATCATATAAATTTCATATAATATAAAATATAAGAGTTTAGATTGAAATAAATAAAAAATATTTATTTTCTTATTAACATATAAAATTTTTATATTTATCATTTATTTATGAATAGTTCCTAAATGTCTCATTTAGGAAAATAAATAAATTGTTTATTTATTTGTTAAATTACATTGATATTTATGATTAGTGAATTTTTTATGAAATATGAATATTTTGTATGCTCGTTTATATGTTAAATTGATTCTAGGATAAATTCTCACATGTCATACTATGTTCTATATCAAAAAAATTAGTTTTCAACTACATTTACCTTAGATTTTAATTACAATTATGATCATGAGAATAGTTTTGGGAATAGTTTGTGCAAATTAGGTGTTAGATTTTTTATGAATTTAATTATTTCTTGAGTAAAGTATCATCTGGTATAAGGATTTGTGTTTGGACCACTTTTTTCCTCGAGGCTTATGTCATGGCTAGTAAAGTGAATTAGTTTGACTATCTGTCATTATGGGCTTACTCATATAGAGTTTCTTAACCTCAAATAACATTATGTATTTATATGAATTGTTTTTGTACCTTATACATATGATGCATTTAGATGTGTATGAATATAATTGGATTTTGTTTTTGTGTGAGTGACATAGAATTGTGGGTTGTTTAAAGAGTTACATATTAATGTGGTGTAAATACATTAATTAGGTGATTGGAATAGGGATTTCCAAAACTAAAACATTAGAATCTTACATACACAAAAAGAAATAAATCATAAAAAGATAAATATTATATAAGATGTAATAGTTATTAATTTTAATATGCATATGATGTATGTTAAATTAGTGATTAAAGAGAGTGTCCTTGTCGTGAGGATGGTCGCAAATAAATTTATAATCCTAAATATAGCATAATTCCAACTCAGGGGTCTATATCAAAGAAGTTGTGTCAAATTTCCTAGTGGTCTTCCCAAAAATATTTTTGGTTTTTTTTATATATTTTTGAAAATAGTATAAACATAATGGAAAAGTGATAAAAATTAGTATAGTAGTGGGTAAAAGAGTGATAAAACACTAGAAAAAAAGAAACAAAGGAAACAAACAAAGAAATGGAGAAGGAAAAAAGAGTCCACAAGAAACAAACCTAGATGCATATTGATCCACTATTCTACTACATATGAAGGATCTAAAATAGGTTAGATCATTTCTTAACCTCACCCAGTGGATATTGGATCTCTCAAGTCACTCACCTCTCTCACCCAAAATGATGAGCTACTATGTTTGGAATTTCTTCCAATACATAATCACTCTCATAAACATGAAAGTGTCACCCAATCTAACAACTCCATCCAAGAATATTTTCCTAATCAAAGTGAACATCATGAGATTTTCAATCAGACAACCACACTCAGACACACTCTCAAGATTCTTGAGAAAATTAGGGGATAATAATGAAGGATAAAGAGTGACAAACACTTCCCTGGTGTGTTTATGCTCCCACTTCACCACTTACACAGTTGTTGTCTGCCAAGAGTAATGAAGAATGATGATGATTTAGCTAAAGTACATATCTCCATGATGAATCAGGGTTTCATTTCCTGGAACTGGACAAAAAAAATTATCCCTTCATCTTTGAATGTTTGAGATCACAACACATTGAGAAGGAAGAATGGACACAAACATATATTTAAAACAAATATATAAATGTAGTAACTATGGAAAGAAATATGGAGAAGAACTATATATTGAGTCTCGTCTCTCTAGTGTCCTTAAAAAATAGAGTAGAACACCTCCTTTTATACAAAAAAAGAGAAAAGTGACATATATAGAAATAACAGGAAATGGAATCCACATGGAATATTTTACATGCAAGTTAGAAGGTTTGAGTGAAGACCTTGTGAGATAATTAAACCTATCTTCACAAAATGGGCTTCACTTTCAATTTTTTCATAAGAAGTAGCTCTCATTATCTCGCATCCCAATTTTCGCTATATAGAAAGCTCAAATTCCCAGATAGAAGGACCCCAAAATCACTCGTTTCACCTTATGATTTTTATTTACACTTTCCTAATTCAGGAATACAAAAAATTGTAAGGTGAGGTGTTTAAATAGTTCTCCTTATTGAAATTATTTCACCCCTTTTACTCTGAAATAATTGGATGACATGTAGTGGCTCGGATAAGTTCATCTCTTTAACCAGTGCTCAATGGAACTCATAGAGGAGGTGTTTCATCAATGATGCTTCCAGATCTAGTTCATTGGTGACATCTCCTTCAGATCAGTGGCCTTCATCCTTGTACGGTGCCAGACCTCTCCCAGGACATTAGTGTTCATTCTAGGTGAGGCTCGTTTTCCAGAATCCTTCACGAAGGTGTGCTAGAATCGTCTTCAAAAAGTGCAGATCATGGGTACCTAGTTCATCTATTTCAACAGAGATTTCCTTTAGTGGATGGATCAGGATTTTCTTGAAAGATACAAGGAAATATGGTTATCTCCTAGGTGGAGGATCTATTTCAGATTAGTCAACTTGGCATGGATAAATTTTCAGATTTATGTGGGCCTTTAGTGGAATAGGTTTTCAGTGGAATGGGTCTTCATCAAATGAAATTGTCCGACTTCAGTTTCTCAGTTTGTTGATTGAAACATGTACGGAAGCATCAGCCTATTTTGGAAGTGTTTCTCCAAAAATCATCACAATCTGCAGTTCAATCTGCACAAGACTATATTCATAAGAGTTTGAATGTTTCACCTACTTGTTGTGTAAACCCAGATAGTCACATGAAATAGGTTTGCAGGTAAATAAGAGACAAAACCAAAACAAGATGATGATTATGAACACATACACATCAGTTTACATGAATCAGTAATAATACCTACATCTACAAAGAGGTATAAATTACATTATAATCAGGATAAAAAATTAAAATGAGTTTTTAGAGTTTCTAACATGAAAAATACTAGCTAAAAATGAGCTAATAAAGAAGATGATGCATTGTTCCACCAACCTCACAAAAATTTTGGTGTTCTTTAGTGTCACAGTCACACAAGTCCATGCTGATATAGTGGTCGATGGAAGGTAGTCTACAGAGCTATAATATTATTGTCTCTAAAGTTTTCACAACTATAGTGCCCTATCGGTGTCATCAGTCATCCCTGCTAAAGTTTCATGTCAAGTCTACGCTACTAAAATTCCCTATTGTTATCCTCTGGTCAGCATGGGATGCTATCATTTGGCCCAACATCATCCAAAATAGATTGGGAAAATCCAATCTAACACAACTTGGTATCTGTTCTTTTTTAATCACAGATTGATTTCTTACAGTCGATCAACAATGTAGATTTTTTGGCATTACAGTCGATTGCAATGGTCATGTGTATGATGGTGAATTCCCTAAATTCGATCAATCTTGACAGCATGATTGTTTCAGTGGAGGCACGATTGATGCATGATGGCGTGGTTAATCGAAACATGGATTTCCCCATGAAAAAATGGATTGAATTTTTAGTTGATCATGTTTTTTATTACAGCTCATCATGCAGTCAATCCCCCCTTTTTAAACTTCTCAACTTATGTTTTCATTAAATTAGGGCGTGTTCGATTAGTACGATTTGCGGTCGATGGAATTTTCACTTGTTGTTGATTGCATATTTGAATGCGTGGTCATTCCAAACAAGGCACAATTATTATAACCCATTCCCAAATTTTCACCATTATTGAAAAAACATAGAATTCCTGAATTAATGAAAATAAAATATTCAAATTCATAAAAATTAATATCACAAAAAAATATTTGTTCAAAAGTTATATAAAAATTAAAGAATTGAATAGTTAACAAATTGGCATAGAAGAATCCAAATTTTAATAAGATTTAAAAATAAAAACAAATTCAACTATATTTGTTCCATATTCAATGATTCTTCACCATAATCAAAATTATACATTAAGAAATCATTTAATTTCACTAAAACAAATGTAACAATGTGTGATAAAATAATATAACACCAAATTCCCCCACATTTAATCAATTTCACTCCTGGGAAATTTAACTCATTAAATTATTTATTTATAGATTCCTAAGAAAAATGAATAGTCTTATTGCCTTTCTAGGTTTAAATATATATTCTTGAATTAAATAAAACTATGAAATCTTCCATTTGTAAAAATTTCATGCCTTTTATGTGAATTCTTCACTTCCCTGCTTCAATAAAAGCTCAAACTCTCGTTCAAGAAGTAAAGATGAGAGAGACACAAGTGAAATTAAATCTATAACAATATGAATAAAAACTTTCACTCTCTCCTATGTTCCCCAAACCAAAGTTCCAATTTTCACTTTATTGATACAGCTTAAAATATTTTCTTATAAATCAATTTTCCCTTTATTTATTTAGGTTCAATATTCTCCTCACCTTAATGTGCTCATTTTGAACCAGACACATTATTTTAGTTTTTCCCAAGAATAAATTTATGCATAGAAATTTGTAATACACTTATTCAATTTGAATTTATTTAAAAAATCATTCTTATTGACCTTATCTCAGATACTCTCCATAGGATCTCAATTGCCCATTTTTCTACAAATTCACATAATTTATATTAATCTACATCGATCTGGCACCCTAAGGTGTTCCATTTCACAAAGGATAAGTAACTAGGTTCCTATTTAAACTCAATCTTCCTCAAGTTATAATTCCAATTCCACAAGAATATAACTTATCAAACATTCTTTTGCTAGTTTCAAAATAGTATATCCATAAAAATAGTGGAAAAAATCACTCAACAATCACTCAATCCTCACAAAATCTGACTTAGTGACTATCCTCAAAACAAATTGTGCCATTTTCCCATAGGCAACGCATATTGAATTATTATTTTTCTAACCCAAAGAAACAAAAAACTTCTATTTATAGAAAAAGATGTTTAAGTTTACAAAAAGGAGGCATTGTGAAAATAATTGGGGGTTTTGATGTGTATAGAATTAAAGTATAGCTATGAAACATAAAAATACCCCTCTTCTAGACACTTAAAGCTCATCATTGCCCCCAATGTTAAATCCTAAGGTGGGAGAATAATGGAATTCAAAACAAATTATCAATTCAATAGTTCACATATTTTTTAAGGGGTGACATGAAAGTTCAAAAATCACTTTTTCCACTCATCCAAAATATGTTCAAAAATATTTTTTTAAAGCTCATGTTGTTTATTATGGTACAGAGAAAAAAATAATTTTCAGTTCAGTTCAAACTGGAAAATAATATACAATGAAATAATAACAAAATTTGTTGGGGGTGTTGGCCATATTTGAAAATCAGCTCAAATTTATTTTTCAACACTCTAGAAATAAACAAGCTAGACACCCATGCATGAAGGACCCTGGAACACCCTGAGAGGGGAGGGATAAATCAGGGTGTCAAATTTTTCTTTTAAACTGAATGATCTTGTTACCATGATGGTAGAAACTTATTAAACCTGTCTGAAGAGGAAGTGAAAAAAATATAAAATCACATGCGAAGAAATGAAACAACAATTTAACATGGTTCACCACTAAGGGATACATTCAAGGATCACAAAACAATAGTGTGTTGGTCATACCAAAAAAAATAATATTCACACGTTGTGGATTACAAGAGTTAACATAGTCACTCTTTGCTAGCAGCATTACATTTACAAGGTTTTGGGGATAGTACACAACATCCCTCAGATCACTTATGCTGACTCCCCCTTACTCACTGTGCTTGAAGAATCTTTACTCACTTTATCGACTTGAAGGTCGTTTCAATGGTTTATCATTAAATCATGAATCCAAAACTATAAAGGGATACTCTTTTGAAGTCTTGTTTTCACCTATATATGTTATTTACTTTATCGCACACTAATAAGTTCTAGAAATTAATTATGAAAACTGATTTGGTCTCTTTTAGAACATCCTTGGGTGTGTCGCGTACCACTTTACCTCCTCTGTGTAATGAGTAGCGCGTATGGTATGTAGATTAACTCTTCAAAAACTACATCCATATTATACCTCCAAAAACTTTTTCCATGAACTGCCTTCCTGAATTTTCTTTGGACACTCCTGCTCCGCATACCACAAGAGCTCTGCATACCACCCTAGTATGTCTTGTACTGAATAAGCTTCCTCCATGAATCAAACTCTCTTATACAAACTATTTTTATTTACATGGATCATTCTCTCTGCATACTGTCTTCTCCTATGTGAACCACTTTTAACTTCACTGAATTTCTTTCTGTATTTTTAAACTATAACCCCGTACTTTAATGAATGGGATTACTACTCCTTATATAGTTAAAATTGGATATGATAAATTTTTTAATCCATGATTTACCAAATCTTTGATTTGGTATTTCCTTCACTGAGTACCACTCCTATCCCATGAACTGTAGTTATCCCTTGAACCTCCAGTCTTCGACATACCATACACCTCCATATATATAACTTCACTAAGAACCAATTTTTCTTCCACAAACCACTCCGCATACCATTCTCTTTGTTTCATATGTGGTCAAAAAATTATTCTCAGACAAGGTACGTGGTCCATGTCTTGGGCCATGTGGTTATCTTCCTTTGCTGAATTCTTTCATCATTCTTCATGCCATACATTCCTATGAAAAATTTCCCAATTTTGAGGCCCAAAAATTTGGAAATCAATGGGAAACATTATAAACTTTACTACTGCTTTCATCATCAACTGTATGACCACATTCCTTACAAACTCCTTGGTTATCCATGTGCAGATTGACAACAAACAAAAACCATACTTCATTATTATCCATGAACATACTTGGTTCCAAAAATTCAACTAAAAAATATTCAAAAAAAATCAAAAGAAAATAAAAGTGCATTCCCCCACACTTAGTTCACAAGTAGAAAAATGAAAAATATGGGTATAACTAAAATTAACACTCCCCTAGTCTGAAATCCTATCATTTTTTTCATACACATGAATCCTCCATTTTTTCTTTTAAAAGAACCCTTTATCTACATGGTTCCAATCCCTATAAGAGGAAAACATATTAAAATTATACAGAATAATGTACAACTCAAATTAAAATGAAACCATGTTTGAGTTAGGGAGTTTAATCATGCCATTTTTAGTGTGAATATCTTATTTTCCTTGATTGGTTTCTACATGGAATCACGACCTAATTATTTTCCTAGAATAAATATTGCAAAAATAAAAAAACTAATAAAATTTAAATGAAAAAGGGAGAAAGGGATAAGAATAATATTGGGATAACCCCCTAAGGGGTTATGTGTTTAGACTTTCCATAACTTGATAGTTAGTTGGTCAACCTTGGTCTGATGGGGGTTGTGGCTTCGTTGCAATGAACCACCATATGTGATTCTTTCAAACATCAATGTATTTTCATTTGGAGAGTCCCCCATGTACAACTTCATTTACATTCCTCTCTTCATTGGTGGAACACTTGTGAAGTACTAGAGGGTGGAAATGTATGGGTACTTCCCCTATTCTTCAGCTTGAGGTTGGGGATGCACATATTGTAGGAAACCAACTTTAGGGTGTGAATGATCTTATGGTGTAGTCAGATTCTTGATTTTCTCTTTGACTTCAGAAAATGTGTCAACACCATCTTGGAATCTTATACACAACTCCAACTCCTCCTCTTCAAGTAGTTCCCAAACTTGAATTTTGAACTATTGAAAACTCCAACAGTTCTTCCATGGGTTCAAATAAAAATTCATCCACTCTCTAGGAAATCAAAAAAAATGACCAAAAACCTCATTACCTAAGTGAAAATAAAATTAATTCACCTTCAATATTATCAAAATCAAATAAAAATATAGATTCTTCTAGGAAATTGTCAACTCCATGAATGTGTGTAGGTTTTTATTCAGGATAAAACATCGATCTTAGGAGGATTTATAGGGAAAGAGTAAGGTAGTCATCCACTTACAGTCTCTCTTCAAAGCACATCACCTCATTTTATGTGTCTTCTAAGGAATGTGGGATATTTTATTGTGTTAGCTCGACCTTTTCTACCATGTAAAAATTAACAGACAGGTCGGTTCAATAAAAATAATCACAATTAATTTAAAAAAAATGATCCTGGAAAAGTTGTACAACTTCTTGAGGTTCCACTACAAGAAAACCTCCTCTTAGCGGTGGTTTTTTTCATATAGCAGCGGTTTAAACCACCGCTATATGGTTTGGAGGCGGTTTATAGAAACCGCTACTAAACTGCGCGTCGACAATCTATTAGCGGTGGTTTTATGCATTTCACAGCAGTCAAAGATAAGCGTCGTAGTACCTCATTTCGCAGCGGTTTTTGTAAATTTAGCGGCTGTTTTATGGGATATTTAATTAGTGGTGGCTATAATCGCCGCGAAATTCAGGCGTGTCATGTGCCTGCTTAGCGGCGGTTAAAACTGCCACTAATTCCAGCGTGATTTCGCGGTGGTTTTAACCGTTGCTAAGTGTATTTCCGATTACATTTAGCGGCGGTTTAAACTGTCGCCTAATGTATAAGTGGTAAAACATTAGAGGCGATTCAAACCACCGTGAAATGCTGACCCGAAAAAAAAATAGCATTTCTGCTTATACTGCACCACTGCCCTGAAAAACAAACCAAACAAGAATTCTAAGAAAAATAAAATTCTTAACAACAATTACATGGCCAATTCCTCTTGTAACTAATATGTGAAACATCATTTAATAACATCAAAGGGGCCATGCATTAACATACCACATATCAACTTCTACAGAAAGACATATGGGATTCTCAAACACCAACTAGGCATGATATATCAACTATCACTACTAATATGGGAAACATCATTTCATAACCTTTTCATCACCTAAATACATTTCCTCAACCTCAGAGACATTTAGCATCCTGGGACAGAATAGATCATCAGGAATTTTGGTAGTATTCTGATACTTATAACGCTAAAAATGATCACATATCCAACAAAATAATAATTTAAAAGGGTCACTAATTTGATAAGGTATATTATCCTGTTGAAAATGGCCATGATGATGATAAAAATAAGAAAGTTTTGGAATGGATAGGTTGAGAGGTTTCCCTTCTACCATTCATGCTTCTATAACCAACATGAAGACCCAGATTCCCAAATGTGAATCCCCAACAGAGAAGAGCCGTCCATTTAAAAACATGGCCAAGTATCCTGCTAACCAAAGACTAAGGGATACATGTAGTCTCACCTAGTAGCCCCACGAGGCATACTGTCTAGCTTCTAGAGTAGCGGAAAATGATCCCATGACATTCCAAACTTCTCGAGAAGGTCATAGATGAGGGCGTACGATAGATGTCTGAGCCCCACTTCCATAAAAGAAGATATTAATCCAATCATTGAATTAAATAATCAAATGCAAGTACAAATCCTTTTTCTACCTCTCCTTTACAATGGAAAGAATGTTTCCTGCTAAGGTCTGAGTCTATTTATTTCCATCCCAAACATTCTCAATGGGAAGGAATTCATCATATGTTTCCACTGATAGAAGTATTCTCCCAAGCTTAAAAATATTTCATAGGCCAATATCTACCTCACCATGGGCTAGATAAATAGTTTTGGTTCCTAGAAACCATCAACTAATCAACTCACTATGGAATTATGATTTATGGTACATGATAAACTAAAAAATATACGTCTCCTCGTAATGATGAATATCATGCAATTGATAGGGGAATTTTTTTCAGATCTACCTAACCCAAAATGGCCATGCCCATTCATCAGAGAAATTACCACTAGGGTGAAAATCACACTTTTAGCTCAAGACACTTTTTTGGATTTCTATAGAGAAGATGTGCATGTTTGAGTAAATATGAGAAATCAATTGATGAGTGAGATCATGAATATATGAACCCATGGTGAATTTTTAAATGTATAATATTTCCCTAAGAACGGTGCCACAATTAACTGACTATCCTCAGAAACTATCATTTTAATATAGTCAACAGAGAGTGACAACATGTGAGACTAAAGGTTGTATTCAGGTGAATAATACAACTATCATCCTGATGTCCAAATCTATATAAAGGTAGTCTGTTCAAAAGAGGATTATTTTGATATTCAGTCAGAATAAGAACCTTTAAAACATCATTGTTATAATATACTTTGTATCTATGATTGATATTATGGTTCCAAGAAATAAGGTCTCTCCAGTCTACCACATAAGAAGACATTTGAAAAATAGAGGACATATTTAAAGAGAATAGAGAATATATTAGAAGATATGTAACCATTAAGAGAGAATTAGTTGTGCTAATGAAACAAAATAAGTGCATAACATGGAAAACATTACATGGACCACATGATCCATTCTAGGTCACGAAAATCACATAACCCATAAAACATCTTTTGATCACATGATTTTTCTTAATACATATAATCCTGTTACCATGTGAAGGTCACATTAATCACATAAAGATTAGTAGATCATGAAAAAATCCTCAAGGGACAACTGAATCACATAAGATAGACTAATGGCCAAGGGTGTGCATCAAAGTTCAAATAAATTACCATTGATTAGTTCATGGATTGATTAAGTGAGATATTTAGACAAGGTGATCACACAAAGAGGTCAAGTGACATGATCACATGATTAGGTCTCTTGTATGGTTCTTGTGATAAGGTCATGCAAAGTTGTCTTGCAAAACAATCACACAAGAGAGGAGGTTTTGAGAGCTATGGAGCTTCATGTCACCGGTCAAATGACTAGCCTCTCACCCCCTATTTATAGGGAACCTCAAGGAATATGAATAGACTTATAGAATACCAAAATATGTTTTGAATTCCAACTAGAGAAAGCATAAGAGACTCATGAAGTCATTTCCTACCTCATAACTGAGTCCTTGTTCCTTCGAACATCACTTTTTTTGGGGGGGGGGATTTTTTGACGCTAGCCAAATGAGCATTGTATATTTTAGGAACAAAGAAATTCCCAACACATAGGTATTAATATATACCCAAAGGAAAGAAAATTCTAGCATGTATACATATAGATTAATCACCTAGGTCACAAGGACCATGTGAACTTCAATGAGGCTCATGATCACATGACCCTAGGAACATCATGCAAAGGGGTTATGCAATTCATGTGTTCTGTTCATGATCATGTGAAGCCCTATAAAATAGCCCAATTAATCATGTAAAACCCCTCTGATTATTCTTTTTTATCATATGACATGTCATCTAACAATCTCCCAATATGTTCATAAAATAAAAGTTAGAAAAGAGGGAAGCTTCGTGGGAAGGGAGTTGCATTGGTTTTCATGTGATGTGGTTACGTGCCTCATAAAAAATATTAATGATCAATAAAATAACCTCAGAAAACCATCTTGATCTAGTGATATCCATTCAACATGTCTATTTGGACATGCAACACCCTAATGAGTACAATTACCAATGCTGAATTTACAACAGAAACATCAAAGAGCCTATTACCATAGATCATCTAACCAATGAATCAAACACATCATTCTCTTTACCAACTGAGGTTATTGTGATCATTCAATGTTATCCACTGAAGTTCCACCAAGACCAATGGTTTTTTAAAGGTTCTATACACCACACATGTTATCTACACAAACCAACCTTTCCCATATTTGTTCAACACATCAACAATACTACTCATGGTACGATGATGCATCGTCACCCTCTCCACCTCCATCTCCAGCTGCCACCTGTAAGAACATTATATTGAAAATTAAATATTGTTGCATATTTATAATTAAACTTAAAACCAATAAAAGTTTGCAAACTAAATAATTTTGATTTTTTGTGATTTACCTGCTCACCACCACTCGGTGCACTACCACTGGGGGCATATCTGCTCATATGCTGATATAAATCAATCAACGCTTTCTGCATAGAGGATATCTGAGCCCCTTGGTCTTGAACAGTGGATCGTAGAGAAGAAATCTCCCTCTGAGCATCTTCTGGTATGGGCTGACTATAACCAGGAGTAGATGCGGTTGGAATCCCTGATGGCCTGCTAAAGACCTCAGATGGTACGGGTCCCAAACCCATCCCGCACACTCTACCCGGATGCTCCTTCCCAAGGACTTGAGAAACCAGGTCATCCTAGGAGACTGAGTAAGACTGCCCAGGATTGGAATCCCATAGTTCTTTAATTTTTACCTATAAATCAACTATCAATACATATTAACACAGTAAAAACTGATAATAAGTTATTATAATAAAAATTTGACTTCATACCCCAACTTCTTTGGTAGGCTCATTAACAAAAGAGCCATCTGATATTCTGTGAACATCCAACCACAGTTCAGTCCGGGAGGCTTCATGCCCTAAATTCTTTGACTGCATTAAGCAAAGATAAATAAAAAATTCAATATATTAAATAGATAATATCTTATTATAAATATTTAAACTATTTAAAATATTACCAATGACATTCGGCATCTAGAAAAGCTTTTTGATCCTGCTGTGTGAGGGATGGCTTGCTTCACCCTATTTGATGCATTCTGTCATGAGAGATCCTGAAATAAATAAAATGCAATTTAACAGTAATGTATCTAATGTCATTTCCTCTTCATATACATTTATTAATGTAAAATGAGGATAATATAATAATATATATTTCAATACCATCCGCTTCTCATCACGATGCCTGTCGACAAAAACTTTCCACTGCTCTTTCGGTACCCCACTGGGTAGCTTTCCATACATTTGTTCCAAGGTCAACGAAGTATCATTGAAATCACACCACAATCTCCATTTGAAATCATTCCATTTTTTACCAAGATTTTTCAAATTCCACTTCTGTGCTATCACATCAGCAACTGTGAAGTGGAAGAACATCTGTATATAGAAATTCATTTTGAACATATTAGTAACATGACATTAAATTAAACCATAATGTAATAAAATTAACTTTATTTGAGAATCGAAAAATTCATTTTCCAGTTTGGAGGCATATGTCTCCAATCATCATATGAAATGGTAAGGGAAATGGGATCCACTTTCAACTGACCTATAATCTGGCCAAGTAACCCCGTGATATCATCCGTAGGGACCCCATAAGAATCAAATGGCACGACTATCTTTTGGCCATTCATGGTCCAAACATCTGATCTTTTTATGTGTTTCTCCACGGTTTCATTTTTGTTATCTTCAATGATAAAACAATTAGTATAAACAAAATGCAATAAATTTATTTAATTAAAATTTATACCTGTGACTGTGACCCTCTAGTATGTCTGGGATGAACTGGAAGGGGTTTGTCGCCGCCCAACTTATGAGGCACCTATAGTGGGAGTCGACGAATCAGCCTCTAATGGGAGGCCCTCTGATGGTGTGAGAGATGGTGCGGGGGTGGGTGCCTCAGATGTCGTGGGGAGTGACCCAGATGGATTGTCATCCGTCGCAGTACTAGAAGAAATAATATACCGCTTCCTCCTTGGCATTCCTGTCATTTAATCAAATAAAATTAAGTTCAGAATATATATTTCAAAAACATTATGCAGAAAAAAAATTAAAAATGATAATAGATTCCTAGTACTAACAAACAATATATATATAACAATGATAATGAATGACTGCAGAAATGAAATTAGTGGTTGCTTCATGAATGAATAATTGTACATATAATCATTTTCCTCTTCAATCATGTCGGTTTCCTTCTCCATTGCTTCATCCACTTCATTCATACTTGCAAGAATAATATTTTCAATATCATGATGGACAAATAATTCTGCTTCCTGTTGTTGATGACATTCAATATCAGAGGTCAAATCTTTCACTTCATCACCCATATCATACAAATCTCTTTGAATTATGTGAGTAACTACACTCCTCCCTTCATCCACAACATCATTCACATAATATACCTTTTTTTCTTGTGATGATAAGATATATGGATCATGCATTTCACGATCACCAACATCCATCAAGTGAGAGAAGTTCACAGAAGTAAATTGCACTGAATCTCTTTTAAAACCTATGATAATATCGACCCATTTTCATTTGAATAAAACAACAGAAAAATGTCCATGGTAGTTTAATTCAATAATATCATGCAGATTTCCATAGTATCCCACTTCAGAAAATGTAAATACACCACTATTCTGTGTTTTCAAACCCACTTCTCGATCGACTGTACGAAATTTAAATCCATTCACATTATAAGCGTCGAAATTTCTAACTTGCTTTATAGGACCTCTAGAAAGAAACTTCAAATCTTCTGACAAGTCTGCTCGAGTATCAGTATTCATGATCTGAAAAAAGAAATATAAATTAATAGATTTACAAATTGTATGTGTCAAACTAATATTCTTATTTATTGCAATATTTATGAACTTACACGTCGTGCAAACCATTCTACAAGCTCTTTATTCACAGATTTCATTATATCTTTCTCATTTCATGTTCGTCCTTTCATTCGTCTCTTTGTTTGTATCCTCAACTCTTCAATAAATGGATCTGCAATTTCACTATTCAGCAGCACATATCTATGTGCTTGTAATAATTCCAATTCTGTCAGTGTCACATTTGAGGTCCTCCCAACTAATCGGCCAATAGCAGGAAATATTTTTGATTTCTGATGCATTTGAGATTGAGTTACTATGTCGTTAACACATCCAACTCGATTAAATCTTGTCTCAATATCATCTAAATAACTGGAACAAAAGGTAAGACATTCCTCGGCCAAATAGCCTTCAGCAATAGAGCCTTCTGGTTGAGATTTATTTCTCACATATGATTTCAAATTCCCAAGATATCTGTGAAATAAAATAATAATATTATGCATTTAGTTAAATGTCAAAAATTGTTTACTTAACTGGAAAACATATAAATAAAATACCTCTCAATTTGTAGCACTCTCTTCTAGTTGTTATGATATGTTTTGATGCTGATAGTGGTGTCTTGCAGTGCCGAATGCATCATTTATGAGGTTTTTCATTTCATTTTCCATTGTCGATGAACTTGGGACCTCATTCTGTGGATTAACATCAGTGCTCAATCTTTCTGTATTGTTCGATTCTCCATGCTAATTCCAACACAAATATTGACCAGGGAATTGCTTCAGTATTAAATGTTCATAAACTTCATCTCTCTTAAACCATGTTCTAAATTCACATTTAGGACATGGACATATTATTCTCCCTTCAACGGATCGATTAGAAATCGCAATATCTAAAAACTCATTCAAACCCTTAACATACTGAGGTGTGTTCCTCGATAATGTGATCCAGCTTTTTTCCATGTATATCACAATGTGCCTACACAAAATATACAATAGTGTAAGATTGCAGAATCATAATATAATAAAGATGACCCATTGATCATAAAGTATGCATAATATAATAACAATGATTCATTTATCACATTTACCACTTACTTAGCATGCCCAGACAAACCAAACAAGTCTAGTCCCTAGGAGATAGCGTGAACACCTCATTGAGGACCAGTAAGAATATCAGGTTACACAATTATCATAACACTGCCAATCACGCACTTATGTTTCCTCAAACAATTTATATCCCCACTACATTAATGAGATACATTGGTCCACTCAGATTACTTCCACACCCTCACAAAAAATACTACAACTTTCCTGAACATCTCATATACTCACATGCTTGGTCATATCAATTAAATGTTTTATTTAGTTTTCCATATCTAGAAATGGGATACCAGTCAGTATTTATAACATCCATAAAAAATCACTAATATAGAATATCAATGCATGGGTTCCCATTTCTAGAGTTTCCCCTCCTTGGATTATGTTTAATAATCATTACCTTCACATATTAATATTATAGATCAATAAAAATAATATGGAATATTTTTTTACCATATTTAGTTTCATAATTTGAACAAAGTTGTTGATACTTGTTTATAAGCCAATGAATATTCTTCTCACTAGATCCAACATATTGATAACACATTATGATAATTCCCCAACTTAATTTCAATGATTTTTCATCTATTAACCATTTATTTAGTCGTGATTACCTATTCTTCAAAGATGGACAAGGATTATTTAATTCATTAAAAAGATGAGTTTTACTTTTTTGGTCTTTATCAACATTACTATAAATTATTATCATTTCATTACATATAATCAAGTACCTTTTATTTATATAATAAGAATATGGTTCAAGTGATCTTTTATTTTGAGTGATGATACATTTTTTAAAAGAATTAAATGGTTCTGTCCCATTTATCCTCATAAACCAAAGAAAAATAATCATATATATATTATCTATATATATTACATGGTTGTACCTTCCATGAGTTCCTCATGAGGGTGTCATTTAGTTAGAGACAGAGATATATTAGACCTTATGAATTGATATTTGTTCTTTTCTATTGGCTCTAAGATTAGTTAGACTATTCGGGGTCACTGATAAGATCATATAGGTTGCTTATCGATTATCATTGTTGGTTTTTATGATAGGTATTCATGATTTTTTCCACATGTATCATCTCAGGAAATACCATCCTGATCCCGCTCACATTCTAAGTTGGGAAGAAATTGAGTTTGAGCCATATGTTTCTATTTTGTAGAAACCAATTGAGATTGTTGACTCTCAAGTGAAAGTATTTTGTGGGAATTTTATTCCATTGGTTAGGGTTCTATGGAAACAAGGATCAAATTATCATGAGAATTTGGAACACGAGTCATTGATGAAGGAGCAGTGAACTCATATTTTTCCATGGATTACATCTTTTACATGACTTATTGAGGAAAAAAATTATTTATAGTGGGGAGTTTGTAAGATCCTATTATTGATATATCAGGTATTTTTTATCCTCTTCATGGTTTTCCTTTTTTCCATTGTCTGTAAAGGACTAGGAAGGAACTGGTAAGATACCTAAAATGGTGAAGTCAGATATTATTTGTACTTTCATCTTTAACAAGCTTTTTCTACATGGTCAAAAGTCTTTCACACTGTATAACTAGGTTACACACTGTGTAACTATTACTAGATACAAGTCATGAAAGGGTATTCATGCTGTGAAAGTTTACACCCCGGGAAGAGTGGTTTCACATCGTAAATTTTAAAATAATGGATTTTTAATTCGAGGTGAAGGATTTTTCAACATACTATAACACCATGGATTTCACAGCAGGTAATAGTATTACACATCATCAAATGGACCTCGTTTAGTTTTTAAAATAGGCAAGTGGCTATTTTTGGTTTCAGTTCTTTTCTCCAGGCCCTTGGATCCTTACCTAGAGATCTTATCGAGTTATTTTGGGAGACTATGCTCCATCTAGATTGATCCATTCAACATTGGATCTTTTATTATAGTTGTGGCGCATCTCTATGGCTAAGAAATATTTCTGATTCTTTGTTTCTCTTGATAATGGTGGCACCCTAGGGTAACATTATCAGATCTGGTGGCCTAAGTTTTTGAATCTTTGTGTATTCTTCTAGATCATTTGGGAGATCTCATTATGGAGGCCATTCCTTGGTTAGTTGTGGTGCGGCGAATGTCTGTTCTTGAGGTATTTGGTGTTTTCCCTTTCCACCAACCCCTTCTTTTCTAATTTATATCAATATTAATGTTTTTATTATATTCTAGGGCCTTCGTTTTCATCATTGGGTTTTCATTGTTGGTTGATCCCATTACGGGAATGTGTGACTTGAGCTTTAAGGTATGTGGTTCCATCTCTAGCCTATGATAATTAGCCTAATTTCTCTTAATTTATAAGTTGATTTATCAAATTGGAATGACTATTTTCATTTGTTTAATAAGGGGATTTTGAGAGAAATGTTTTCCCTGATTTTTGATAAATGAAAATGAAATGGGTACTTTTAAAATATTGAAATTGATTTGTGAAAATGAGCACTTAGGTTACCTTGGGTACTTAGGTGGAAGGTTTATCTTGAGTCCATCGTCCATGTCTTGTGATTATTATGAGGTTTTCTCATGGGTATTTCCTTGGTTTCCTAGTCCCATTGTTCTAGGGGACAACTATTAGTATTTTCGGGGGGGGGGGGGGGGGGGGTTTACTCATGGGGTATTCCTCTTATTCCTAGGCATGTGTTATAGGAATTGGATTGTGCACATGATTTATTATGGTATAAGAATTCTTCTAGTCTAAATTATAGTGTTCCTTGGTACTTATGCCTCTACTGCTTATTTTATTTTGTACTGATTGGATTTCTGAGTTATAATTGATATACATTTTGTACCTACTTTTGGTTAGAACTAGGAAAAATGGAAATGTTTACCCATGTTTACTATAAAATTTCATTACGAATTATCATTCCATGTTATATTTAAAATAAGAATACATGAATAGTTATATAAAGGCTTGATATGGAACACCCGGGTGGGATCCTATGGAGGCTGTTAGCTCACACCTTGTGCACCTCCTTAGGTGTACGTAGACATTTGTATGTCTTCCAATACTGGGAAGGGAAAGGGGCTGAAGTGAGGTGGTGAGGTTTGTGTTAGATGGTTTTGGGTAGCTGGTGGTGAGATGGAGGGAGTTCATCCACACCATCTCATGAAGTAGTTTTTGGTTTTAGTCCATGTAGTTAGACTTGTATTCGAAACACCGACTACTTTTGTAATTGTTCTTTTCTACTGTCTTTTGACTATTATGGTATATATATTCCTTTAGTATTCCACATTCCTTTTCATTTTGTGTATACATATATGCAATGTGTTTGATCGTGTTGGGATAAATTTTTCCCTTTGTTGTGTTTTTTGATGCATTGGTGCTTGCCTCCAACCCACGACGATCGGGAATAACCTTCGGGTATGTAACAGAGTGGGTCAGATACCACGTTTGAGGGTAACCCGGGTCAATTCAATACACAGCCTCAATGGAAACTCTTCCTAGAATTAAATTAAAGATGATAGTGACCCGCATATTCAACCTCCTACAGGCCCCGGGTTGATGACTAGAATAGGGGTATAAAAAATAAGGATGAGAAGAATTACCATCATATGTACCAATAATAAAAAAAGAATAACACTGAACAACATCATAATATATATATATATATATATATAAATTTAAATCAACAATAATACTTTAAACAATGAATACATAAAAATATAAAAACCCCAAGATAAAAATACCAAATAAATCTCCACGGTAGTGATTTCACAATAAACACCAAGCACAAAGATAGTACGACCCAACTTAGTCACAAAATATATCCTAGGAATATTGAAGTTTTTATATATATGGGGTTTATCATAATATGTATCCTTAGTATGATTATACACAATACCTCCCATGAAAAAGTTAAAGTCGTATAATAACACATCAATGAACAAAAAACATAACTAGTAAGCACCTAGTAGGTCAAATATTGAAAATACTCATCGAGACTCGATTACTAAATACCATAATCATGCATAGTAAAATAATATCAGATGAATATGACACAAAGGCACCCTAAAACCA
The DNA here is from genome assembly GCA_963277665.1 of Viscum album. NCBI lineage: Eukaryota > Viridiplantae > Streptophyta > Magnoliopsida > Santalales > Viscaceae > Viscum > Viscum album. The sequence goes on from OY728131.1 coordinate 516,091,467, forward strand.
ATTTCTTATTTATTTCACTATCGCACCCTAATATCAAATGTCATATTCTCCCAATATCTTTAACATTTATTCCATAGAATACTATATCTCATATTACAACCATACCATAAACTTTATCCATAACATCATCATTAGCCAATAGCCTCTATCACATATCACATATCATCAACACTTCTCAAATCCAGTACTGTTGGGAATCAAAATCATGAAGGACATTAACCTAATTCCCTCCACCTACCATGCACAACCTCTAATATATATGTCACGACCCGACCTCGGGGCCCGTGCCGTGACTACCCCAAGCCCGCCTTCCATAGGCCAGGGGCTGGCGACTAGCACCAATGGCATAAATCCTGATAACTGGGAAGGCATTGCCATTACAAAAGCAAACAAACACCATAGAGTAAGCAAGCGGAAAAGTAAACACAAGTGAAGAAAAGTAAAAGGTCCGGAAATAAAAGCCCAACTGTAAAGTACAACTCGAAAGGGAAAAACAGCAGTAGGAAGAACGAAGCGGCTCCTGGGTCGTCCTCCTCGATTCCTACCTGAAGGGTAGGTACAGATGGCTCAGCTCCTGGATCGTCCACCACGGATCCTACCTGAAGGGTAGGTACAGATAGCTCCTCTACTCCTCGGGTCCTGTTGTCTACTCCGGGTACGTCCGCCCAGTGGTCCTCCTCCGGGTACCGACCTGCTCCGCAAGCCTCAACTGCGATCTGCGCTGTCCGTCGTCTGCAACCAACACAACGAAGTGCGGGCATAGCCCGTGCAGGGGTGAGTATAAGCTACTCAGTAGGGACCCCGAGACCCTTAAGGTCTCACTAAATCCAACATGGATATCCACAAAGCAAAGAAAACAATCACGAAGTAACATCAGACTCTACTTAGGTATATGCCCATACATATACCTAAGTCATCAAGTAGCCCATCCAATCACAAGGATACACAAAAATCATGAAATCAACGGATAACCATCACCCAGGTATATGCCCATACATATACCTAAGTTATCAAGCGACCCATCTCAATCATGAGGAAACGCAAAGATTCATTGACTCAGCTCAAACCAGGATTTTTCATTATCGAAACCGTAGCTGCTGAAGAGCTCCGTCTCTAGTGTGTACAGTGGTCCTGTCACGACTCTGAGGTACTGCTCGCTAACCTAAGACTGCTGAGGTACTCCTCCTATCGAGTACTGCGGGTTTGCGGCCAACTACCGGGCGCTCCGTCCGCTGAGGGTCTGTCGCCAAATACCGGGCGCTCACCCAAATAGCCTACTGAGGTACTTCTCCTGTCGAGTACCGCGGGTTTGCTGCCAACTACCGGGCGCTCCGTCTGCCGTGGGTTTGTCGCCAAATACCGGGCGCTCCGTCCACTGGGCTAGTCGACTCACTCCAAGTCGAGTCGGTCAAGCAGTCGTCAGGTCTCAGCCGGCTACACGGTCTCCGTACTCTGCACGCTCTTCTCCAGGAGGGTCCGCTCCACGAGCTACTGTTCGATACTCCAAGTATCTCAAGGTCTCACGAAGAAGTATCTCAAAGGACCGCCTCGTCACAGGGGTCTCAACGCAACAGACGGCGCGTCGATCGGACGCCCGGTCTGTGAGTTATTAGCTTTTTCGTCCCAGGGGCCCGATTGGTTTCGTGAGCAAAACCAATCCCGGCCGTATCTCAACTGTACCCCGAACTCCCATAGGGTATACTCATAGGGACCGTTACTAAACGTAATCACCAACGCCGCTGACGGTTCGTCAAACGGACGTCTGGCTGAAAGATATCAGCTTTTCCGTTCCAGGGGCCCGGTTGGATTTCGGGTACAATCCAACCCGGCCATACTCCGACTGCATCCAAAACTCGGGCGGAGTATGTCAAAAGTTCCGTCTCATCAAGAGGAAGTCAACGAAACAGACGGCGCGTCAATCGGACGCCCGGTCTGTGAGTTATTGGCTTTTCCGTTCCAGGGGCCCGGTTGGTTTCGTGTACGAACCGACCCGACCGTACTCCGTCGGCATCCAAACCTCGAGCAGAGTAAGCCAAAAGTTCCGTCTCACTGAGAGGAATTCAACAAAGCTGACGGTACGTCATTCGGACGTCCGGAGCTCAAGATATGTGAATTTGACCGAAATGGTCCGAAAACGGGGCCCCTGAGTCGGCCCGAACCGGGTACGACTTGGTTGGCCCGGCCCCGCCCGGCCAAGGCCGGTCCGGCTCGGCTCGGCCGAGCGGCCTGACAACCCCGCGGCACCCGCGGGGTGTCGCCTGACAACCCCGCGGCACCCGCGGGGTGTCGCGCTGGACACCCGCGGGGTGCCGCCTGACAACCCCGCGGCACCCGCGGGGTGTCGCGCTGGACACCCGCGGGGTGCCGCCTGACAACCCCACGACACCCGCGGGGTGTCGCGCTGGACACCCGCGGGGTGCCGCCTTACAGCCCCGCGGCACCCGCGGGGTGTCGCGCTGGACACCCGCGGGGTGTCGCCAGACAACCCCGCGGCACCCGCGGGGTGCCACCCTGGACACCCGCGGGGTGTCGCCAGACAACCCCGCGGCACCCGCGGGGTGCCACCCTGGACACCCGCGGGGTGCCGCCGCCTCCGGCTTCCGCGGGCCACCGGAGACGCTCCGGTGGTCCGATTTGCTTCCCGTCTGCGCCTACGGTCATCCCGGGACCCGACCTTCACTGCGGAGGCCTCAAAATTAACTTGCGGCCTCGTTTGTCGTCGCCTGTCAATCTGCGCTCAAGAACAAAATAAAATTAATTTAATCTGCGGCCTCTTTGGCGCGGCGCGACGACGTCGCGTGCTTGATCGACTTCTCGGCGTGGCGCGAAGGCGTCTCGATCTTGTTTGATTTCGTTCCACAGCGCGGCGTGACGGTGCCGCTCAATAGTTGTCGTACGATTCCCGCGTGGTGTGACGGCACCACGCAATCTCGCTCCATCCGCAAGAAACAACAAGAATAAAGGAGGGGGGGTTCGGCCGTGTTTGTGCGGCCCGACCCCCCTCGCATTAGATTGATATCAATCGGCCTTTCTAGAACGATAATCCATCACAATCTTTTTAAAATAAATAAAAAGATTCGGAAACAAGGGCCGACAAAAAAAAAACCTTCAAGATCGAAGGAAAGATCAACAACTTTAAAAAGGTTTAAAACCCCTACCCCAAGCGTTGTCGCTCGCGAGTTCGTCGCGGAAGAGGACGATCGTCGCGGAAGAAACATCGCCGGAGAAACGTCATTGATTCCGTTGTCGTCGAGGTGCGTCCGAAGGGAGAACGTCTCTTGGAAAGGAACGATCGTCGCGGAAGAAACGTCGCGGAAGAAGCGTCGTTGATTTCCGCGGTTTCGGCGTTCTTCGCCGGAGGCCGGCGTTCTTCGCGTTCTTCGCCGAAGAAGAACGCTCTCCTCCAAATTCTCCCCACGCCACAAGCTTCCACCCAAAATAAAATAAGAGTAATCTTATTTTATTAACACACAAGCAACGATTAAAAAAAAGGAAACGAACAATTAATTCCAAGAATTAATTTACCCAAGAAACCGCCCAATTAATTGGACGAAAGAAACAGCCCAATTTAATGGTCTGTTAAGAAACTAAGAAACCGCGTCAGTTGACTTTCAGTTTCTTTGACGTGTTTTCGCGGGTGCGTTACTTAGCGGAAGAAACGGCGGGGCTCGTGCGGGCCCCACCCACAAATATCCTATCAAGAGGATAGGATATTTCAGTTGCACCCAATCCGCTTCAACTAAGCTTAACCAGCTTAATGTGGCTTTCAAGTGGCTTCAAGTGAAATAAAAATAAAGTTGTCGTAACAACTTTATTTTATTTCTTAACCTTAAGTCCCAAAATTTAAAAACCACACCTGTGCAAACGCAACTCCGGAAGAGGCGTTTCTAGGCAAAACCCGGCGCTGCGATATCATCGGTGCCCTCAGAATTCGATTCCGGGCATCCGTTCAAAAGTTAGAAAAACCTGCTCGTCCGTTCACTGAACGTACCCGAGCCAAATTTCGGAAAATGATTCCGGGCACACCGGGCCTCGGAATCAGGTGCCGTCAGAAATTGCGTTCTTGTAAAATTTCAAAGAAAATTAAGAAAACAATTTCCTTGAAATTTACGGGTCTTTACATTACTCTCACCACAGGTCTTTACGTCCCCGTAAATCTTCACTACAAACTTAGGGAAACAAAGTGGTACTGAGCACGCATCTGAGCCTTCCGCTCCCATGTGCTCACCTGGAGGTTCCCGCGCTGCCAAAGAAGTGCACAAGAGGAATCGAACATACTCCTAGGATCCGCTCCTGTCGATCCTCGATCCCCACAGGAACCTCCGTATAAGACACTCATCGCCACCGTCTAGCTCCTCATGGTCGATGATATGCGAAGGGGGTCGAGCACGTATCTTCTCAGTTGGGATACGTGGAAAACGTCGTGCACCTAGTGCAACTGAAGTGGATGGGCCAAGCGGTAAACCACCTCGCCTACCCAGCTGAGGACCTAGAAAGGTCCGTTGAACCTCGGAGATAACTTGCCTCCCAGGCCACATCTCCGTAAACCTCGTCGAGGTGAGACCCGTAAGAAGACGTGGTCGTCATCCTCGAACTCCAGAGGTCTCCATTCCTGTTAGAGCTGAAACTCAAAACGACTGCTGCTATGAGGGTAAGGTTGACCGACTCAAGAGTGATCGGTCGCACCCTCCTGTGCAAGAGTTACCCTACACTGCCTGGGGTTTCCTTTTCCGCCGACCAAGGAAAACCCATCCTAACGTTTTCCTAAAACCGTCAATTTGAGTATGAACAGTTATTGCCCATTCCATACTCAAACTAATGTCGTAAGGCCTCGACACTGCCACCAAGAGATTCCAACCAGAACTCTCGCCTCGAAGGTCTGACCACACCGTCGGCGTAAGTGTGATTATCGAGTCTCCTCCAAAGGTATCTCCAGACGTGAGGGTCAAGTCCACGGCTTATCGGAAACTCTAGGTCTGGAACAAGATTTGTGGAAGCAAGGAATGATTCATACCGACGTCTGTTACTACAGCAGCTAGTAGTGGACATAGACTGTCCCTTGAATCATTTCTAGAGCCATTGGGTCACACTCCTTGACCGCATGCAGCCGCACTCTTCCTCCGCCATTCAGCTCCCTGAGCCTGGCGGGAATAACTAAGGCGGGTGGTTGTAGCATGCTAGGATGTACACCACCTCATGCTGCTCACCTAGCAGTGCCTCCACGTCTGCTGCTTTGTAGACTCATCTCTCCTTTAAGCTTCCTCTTCTTGAAACATTTAACACGCCCGAGTCTCTAAGACTGGCACTGGTTTCCTGTTTCTTACTGCACTGTGCAGTCTTCATCCGCTCCTGGATGACTGCACCTCCTTTGCATATGATCTGGAAGAGCTGCTAAAATTTCTCCTTTGCCGAAAAGAGAAACCTGGTCTCATCCCCTCTCTAGATGAACCACGCCCATTGCCTAATACAGTCAATCCTGGCATGAAGGATGCATTCATGTCATGGATGACGTCGTAAGGCCTCGACGTAACTACTAAGAGATCCAACTGTCACTCTCGCCTCCAAGGGTCGAGTCACACTGTCGGCATCAGTGTGAGGTCACTGGGTCTCCTCCAGTTGAAATCTCGAAAGTGAGGGTCAAGTCAACAGTTTAACCGGGACCACTCAGTAACATCACAAAAGAGGACAGGAAGGCAAACATCAGAAGATAAGTGTCTTTATTTTATTGCAGCTCAGGGTACAAAGACACAAAAACAACATCAACATGGAACTAGAAGTACAAGAGACGTATCCACTAGCTCCGCTCCTGTCCACCTGCTCCAGGATCTCTACTGCCTTGTCCACTGCTCTACTGTTGCTCAAGCATTCGTCGCTGCCTCTGCCTCGGTGGCTCCTCAAAAGCCTATGGATCAACTGTACGAGGAGTCGGACAGTCATGTGCCAGGTGACCCTTTCCGCGGCATGAGTAACACAACCTGCTCCTTGCACGGCTGGCTCTGTTCCCACTCCGGGTGCCCCGCACCACCGGTCCTAAAACCCGAGATCGCCCAACTGCTGGTCTGGTCCTCCTGGACCTCTGCATCATCTGTCTACTGCCCACAGATGACTCGGCTTCTGATCGAAAAACACGCGGCAAAGGCAGCAGCTCCTGAACACGCTCGGGGTGTAGAGCTACTGGCACAAACTCCACCCTGAAGAAGGTCTCGAAGTCTTCCCATGTGAAAGCCATCCCATCGCAAAACTGGAACAAGTGGCTCCACCACCTGCCTGCTGCTGCCTGAAGAAGGCTGGCAGTAAAGGTCACCATGTAGTCTGATGGCGTCCCCACTAGCCTGAAGACTCCCACCACAGCCTCCAGCCAATCCTCAGCTGCCTGCGGGTCCGTCTCTCCCCCTAACCTGGGTGGCCTCTGGCGCTGGAACTCATGCAGTGCGCGCAAGTAGCGGGCATCGCCTACTGCTGGGGCTGGTGGCATCGGTGGCCCAACGTATGGTAGTATCGTTGGTGCCTCCGCTGGTGCCTCAACTGCAAGAGGGCCCTGTACCGAAGCCTCGTCGCTCGACAGACTATCAGTACGCACATCCCTCCGGGCTCTAGCTGGTCGTCCGAGAAAAGGCATCCTGAAAGGAACAACGTAACACGGTCAAACGATTATACCTGGTGAGCTGACCTGGTTTGAGCTGTTTTAAGGGGGGAAACCTTTTAAACACACACGCAATCAGTGTTTTCGTGCACAAAGTCGGAAATCAGTTTCCAGGGTCCTGGTGTATGGATACGTCGGCCGCCCGCACCAACACTGGACTCCCTGAACTGAAAACCACACTCGGTACCCTTAACACTATTGCTTCATAGAAAGAAAGATCAGAGTATGCGGTAGAACCGACCACCTCTGATACCAATCTGTCACGACCCGACCTCGGGGCCCGTGCCGTGACTACCCCAAGCCCGCCTTCCATAGGCCAGGGGCTGGCGACTAGCACCAATGGCGTAAATCCCGATAACTGGGAAGGCATTGCCATTACAAAAGAAAACAAACACCATAGAGTAAGCAAGCGGAAAAGTAAACACAAGCGAAGAAAAGTAAAAGGGCCGGAAATACAAGCCCAACTGTAAAGTACAACTCGAAAGGGAAAAACAGAAGCAGGAAGAACGAAGAGGCTCCTGGGTCGTCCTCCTCGATTCCTACCTGAAGGGTAGGTACAGATGGCTCAGCTCCTGGATCGTCCACCACGGATCCTACCTGAAGGGTAGGTACAGATAGCTCCTCTACTCCTCGGGTCCTGTTGTCTACTCCGGGTACGTCCGCCCAGTGGTCCTCCTCCGGGTACCGACCTGCTCCGCAAGCCTCAACTGCGATCTGCGCTGTCCGTCGTCTGCAACCAACACAACGAAGTGCGGGCATAGCCCGTGCAGGGGTGAGTATAAGCTACTCATTAGGGACCCCGAGACCCTTAAGGTCTCACTAAATCCAACATGGATATCCACAAAGCAAAGACAGCAATCACGAAGTAACATCAGACTCTACTTAGGTATATGCCCATACATATACCTAAGTCATCAAGTAGCCCATCCAATCACAAGGATACACAAAAATCATGAAATCAACGGATAACCATCACCCAGGTATATTCCCATACATATACCTAAGTTATCAAGCGACCCATCTCAATCATGAGGAAACGCAAAGATTCATTGACTCAGCTCAAACCAGGATTTTTCATTATCGAAACCGTAGCTGCTGAAGAGCTCCGTCTCTAGTGTGTACAGTGGTCCTGTCACGACTCCGAGGTACTGCTCGCTAACCTAAGACTGCTGAGGTACTCCTCCTGTCGAGTACTACGGGTTTGCGGCCAACTACCGGGCGCTCCGTCCGCTGAGGGTCTGTCGCCAAATACCGGGCGCTCACCCAAATAGCCTACTGAGGTACTCCTCCTGTCGAGTACCGCGGGTTTGCTGCCAACTACCGGGCGCTCCGTCCGTCGTGGGTCTGTCGCCAAATACCGGGCGCTCCGTCCACTGGGCTAGTCGACTCACTCCAAGTCGAGTCGGTCAAGCAGTCGTCAGGTCTCAGCCGGCTACACGGTCTCCGTACTCTGCACGCTCGTCTCCAGGAGGGTCCGCTCCACGAGCTACTGTTCGATACTCCAAGTATCTCAAGGTCTCACGAAGAAGTATCTCAAAGGACCGCCTCGTCACAGGGGTCTCAACGCAACAGACGGCGCGTCGATCGGACGCCCGGTCTGTGAGTTATTAGCTTTTTTGTCCCAGGGGCCCGGTTGGTTTCGTGAGCAAAACCAATCCCGGCCGTATCTCAACTGTACCCCGAAATCCCATAGGGTATACTCATAGGGACCGTTACTAAACGTAATCACCAACGCCGCTGACGGTTCGTCAAACGGACGTCTGGCTGAAAGATATCAGCTTTTCCGTTCCAGGGGCCCGGTTGGATTTCAGGTACAATCCAACCCGACCATACTCCGACTGCATCCAAAACTCGGGCGGAGTATGTCAAAAGTTCCGTCTCATCAAGAGGAAGTCAACGAAATAGACGGCGCGTCAATCGGACGCCCGGTCTGTGAGTTATTGGCTTTTCCGTTCCAGGGGCCCGGTTGGTTTCGTGTACGAACCGACCCGACCGTACTCCGTCGGCATCCAAACCTCGAGCAGAGTAAGCCAAAAGTTCCGTCTCACTGAGAGGAATTCAACAAAGCTGACGGTACGTCATTCGGACGTCCGGAGCTCAAGATATGTGAATTTGACCGAAATGGTCCGAAAACGGGGGGGGTCCGGGTCCGGGCCGACGCGGCCCGACCCCCCCCTGGGTCGGCCCGAACCGGGTACGACCTGGTTGGCCCGGCCCCCGCCCGGCCAGGGCCGGTCCGGCTCGGCTCGGCCGAGCGGCCTGACAACCCCGCGGCACCCGCGGGGTGTCGCGCTGGACACCCGCGGGGTGCCGCCAGACAACCCCGCGGCACCCGCGGGGTGTCGCGCTGGACACCCGTGGGGTGTCACCAGACAACCCCGCGGCACCCGCGGGGTGCCACCCTGGACACCCGCGGGGTGCCGCCGCCTCCGGCTTCCGCGGGCCACCGGAGACGCTCCGGTGGTCCGATTTGCTTCCCGTGTGCGCCTACGGTCATCCCGGGACCCGACCTTCACTGCGGAGGCCTCAAAATTAACTTGCGGCCTCGTTTGTCGTCGCCCGTCAATCTACGCTCAAGAACAAAATAAAATTAATTTAATCTGCGGCCTCTTTGGCGCGGCGCGATGACGTCGCGTGCTTGATCGACTTCTCGGCGTGGCGCGAAGGCGTCTCGATCTTGTTTGATTTCGTTCCACAGCGCGGCGCGACGGCGCCGCTCAATAGTTGTCGTACGATTCCCGCGTGGTGTGACGGCACCACGCCATCTCGCTCCATCCGCAAGAAACAACAAGAATAAAGGAGGGGGGGGGGGGGGTTCGGCCGTGTTTGTGCGGCCCGACCCCCCTCGCATTAGATTGATATCAATCGGCCTTTCTAGAACGATAATCCATCACAATCTTTTTAAAATAAATAAAAAGATTCGGAAACAAGGGCCGACAAAAAAAAAGAACCTTCAAGATCGAAGGAAAGATCAACAACTTTAAAAAGGTTTAAAACCCCTACCTCAAGCGTTGTCGCTCGCGAGTTCGTCGCGGAAGAGGACGATCGTCGCGGAAGAAACGTCGCCGGAGAAACGTCGTTGATTCCGTTGTCGTCGAGGTGCGTCCGAAGGGAGAACGTCGCTTGGAAAGCAACGATCGTCGCGGAAGAAACGTCGCGGAAGAAGCGTCGTTGATTTCCACGGTTTCGGCGTTCTTCGCCGGAGGCCGGCGTTCTTCGCGTTCTTCGCCGAAGAAGAACGCTCTCCTCCAAATTCTCCCCACGCCACAAGCTTCCACCCAAAATAAAATAAGAGTAATCTTATTTTATTAACACACAAGCAACGATTAAAAAAAAAGGAAACGAACAATTAATTCCAAGAATTAATTTACCAAAGAAACCGCCCAATTAATTGGACGAAAGAAACAGCCCAATTTAATGGTCTGTTAAGAAACTAAGAAACCGCGTCAGTTGACTTTCAGTTTCTTTGACGGGTTTTCGCGGGTGCGTTACTTAGCGGAAGAAACGGCGGGGCTCGTGCGGGCCCCACCCACAAATATCCTATCAAGAGGATAGGATATTTCAGTTGCACCCAATCCGCTTCAACTAAGCTTAACCAGCTTAATGTGGCTTTCAAGTGGCTTCAAGTGAAATAAAAATAAAGTTGTCGTAACAACTTTATTTTATTTCTTAACCTTAAGTCCCAAAATTTAAAAACCACACCTGAGCAAACGCAACTCCGGAAGAGGCGTTTCTAGGCAAAACCTGGCGCTGCGATATCATCGGTGCCCTCAGAATTCGATTCCGGGCACCGGTTCAAAAGTTAGAAAAACCCGCTCGTCCGTTCACTGAACGTACCCAAGCCAAATTTCGGAAAATGATTCCGGGCCTCGGAATCAGGTGCCGTCAGAAACTGCGTTCTTGTAAAATTCCAAAGAAAATTAAGAAAAAAATTTCCTTGAAATTTACGGGTCTTTACATTACTCCCACCACAGGTCTTTACGTCCCCGTAAAGCTTCACCACAAACTTCGGGAAACAAAGCGGTACTGAGCACGCATCTGAGCCTTCCGCTCCCATGTGCTCACCTGGAGGTTCCCGCGCTGCCAAAGAAGTGCACAAGAGGAATCGACCATCCTCCTAGGATCTGCTCTTGTCGATCCTCGATCCCCACAGGAACCTCCGTATAAGACACTCATCGCCACCGTCTAGCTCCTCATGGTCGATGATATGCGAAGGGGGTCGAGCACGTATCTCCTCAGTTGGGATACGTGGAAAACGTCGTGCACCTAGTGAAACTGAAGTGGATGGGCCAAGCGGTAAACCACCTCGCCTACCCAGCTGAGGACCTAGAAAGGTCCGTTGAACCTCGGAGATAACTTGCCTCCCAGGCCACATCTCCGTAAACCTCGTCGAGGTGAGACCCGTAAGAAGACGTGGTCGTCATCCTCGAACTCCAGAGGTCTCCATTCCTGTTAGAGCTGAAACTCAAAACGACTGCTGCTATGAGGGTAAGGTTGACCGACTCAAGAGTGATCGGTTGCACCCTCCTGTGCAAGAGTTACCCTGCACTGCCTGGGGTTTCCTTTTCCGCCGACCAAGGAAAACCCATCCCAACGTTTGCCTAAAACCGTCAATTTGAGTATGAACAGTTATTGCCCATTCCATACTCAAACTAACGTCGTAAGGCCTCGACGCTGCCACCAAGAGATTCCAACCAGAACTCTCGCCTCGAAGGTCTGACCACACCGTCGGCGTAAGTGTGATTATCGAGTCTCCTCCCAAGGTATCTCCAGACGTGAGGGTCAAGTCCACGGCTTACCAGAAACTCTAGGTCTGGAACAATATTTGTGGAAGCGAGGAATGATTCATACCGACGTCTGTTACTACAGCAGCTAGTAGTGGACATAGATTGTCCCTTGAATCATTTCTAGAGCCATTGGGTCACACTCCTTGACCGCATGCAGCCGCACTCTTCCTCCGCCATTCAGCTCCCTGAGCCTGGCGGGAATAACTAAGGCGGGTGGTTGTAGCATGCTAGGATGTACACCACCTCATGCTGCTCACCTAGCAGTGCCTCCACGTCTGCTACTTTGTAGACTCATCTCTCCTTTAAGCTTCCTCTTCTTGAAACATTTAACACGCCCGAGTCTCTAAGACTGGCACTGGTTTCCTGTTTCTTACTGCACTGTGCAGTCTTCATCCGCTCCTGGATGACTGCACCTCCTTTGCATATGATCTGGAAGAGCTGCTAAAATTTCTCCTTTGCCGAAAAGAGAAACCTGGTCTCATCCCCTCTCTAGATGAACCACGCCCATTGCCTAATACAGTCAATCCTGGCATGAAGGATGCATTCATGCCATGGATGACGTCGTAAGGCCTCGACGTAACTACTAAGAGATCCAACTGTCACTCTCGCCTCCAAGGTTCGAGTCACACTGTCGGCATCAGTGTGAGGTCACTGGGTCTCCTCCAGTTGAAATCTCGAAAGTGAGGGTCAAGTCAACAGTTTAACCGGGACCACTCAGTAACATCACAAAAGAGGACAGGAAGGCAAACATCACAATATAAGTGTCTTTATTTTATTGCATCTCATGGTACAAAGACACAAAAACAACATCAACATGGAACTAGAAGTACAAGAGACGTATCCACTAGCTCCGCTCCTGTCCACCTGCTCCAGGATCTCTACTGCCTTTTCCACTGCTCTACTGTTGCTCAAGCATTCGTCGCTGCCTCTGCCTCGGTGGCTCCTCAAAAGCCTATGGATCAACTGTACGAGGAGTCGGACAGTCACGTGCCAGGTGACCCTTTCCGCGGCATGAGTAACACAACCTGCTCCTTGCACAGCTGGCTCTGTTCCCACTCCGGGTGCCCCGCACCACCGGTCCTAAAACCCGAGATCGCCCAACTGCTGGTCTGGTCCTCCTGGACCTCTGCATCATCTGTCTACAGCCCACAGATGACTCGGCTTCTGATCGAAAAACACACGGCAAAGGCAGCAGCTCCTGAACACGCTCGGGGTGTAGAGCTACTGGCACAAACTCCACCCTGAAGAAGGTCTCGAAGTCTTCCCATGTGAAAGCCATCCCATCGCAAAACTGGAACAAGTGGCTCCACCACCTGCCTGCTGCTGCCTGAAAAAGGCTGGCAGCAAAGGTCACCATGTAGTCTGATGGCGTCCCCACTAGCCTGAAGACTCCCACCACAGCCTCCAGCCAATCCTCAGCCGCCTGCGGGTCCGTCTCTCCCCCGAACCTGGGTGGCCTCTGGCGCTGGAACTCATGCAGTGCGCGCAAGTAGCGGGCATCGCCTACTGCTGGGGCTGGTGGCATCGGTGGCCCAACGTATGGTAGTATCGCTGGTGCCTCCGCTGGTGCCTCAACTGCAAGAGGGCCCTGTACCGAAGCCTCGTCGCTTGACAGACTATCAGTACGCACATCCCTTCGGGCTCTAGCTGGTCGTCCGAGAAAAGGCATCCTGAAAGGAACAACGTAACACGGTCAAACGATTATACCTGGTGAGCTGACCTGGTTTGAGCTGTTTTAAGGGGGGAAACCTTTTAAAACACACACGCAATCAGTGTTTTCGTGCACAAAGTCGGAAATCAGTTTCCAGGGTCCTGGTGTATGGATACGTCGGCCGCCCGCACCAACACTGGACTCCCTGAACTGAAAACCACACTCGGTACCCTTAACACTATTGCTTCATAGAAAGAAAGATCAGAGTCTGCGGTAGAACCGACCACCTCTGATACCAATCTGTCACGACCCGACCTCGGGGCCCGTGCCGTGACTACCCCAAGCCCGCCTTCCATAGGCCAGGGGCTGGCGACCAGCACCAATGGCGTAAATCCCGATAACTGGGAAGGCATTGCCATTACAAAAGCAAACAAACACCATAGAGTAAGCAAGCGGAAAAGTAAACACAAGCGAAGAAAAGTAAAAGGGCCGGAAATACAAGCCCAACTGTAAAGTACAACTCGAAAGGGAAAAACAGCAGCAGGAAGAACGAAGCGGCTCCTGGGTCGTCCTCCTCGATTCCTACCTGAAGGGTAGGTACAGATGGCTCAGCTCCTGGATCGTCCACCACGGATCCTACCTGAAGGGTAGGTACAGATAGCTCCACTACTCCTCGGGTCCTGTTGTCTACTCCGGGTACGTCCGCCCAGTGGTCCTCCTCCGGGTACCGACCTGCTCCGCAAGCCTCAACTGCGATCTGCGCTGTCCGTCGTCTGCAACCAACACAACGAAGTGTGGGCATAGCCCGTGCAGGGGTGAGTATAAGCTACTCAGTAGGGACCCCGAGACCCTTAAGGTCTCACTAAATCCAACATGGATATCCACAAAGCAAAGACAGCAATCACGAAGTAACATCAGACTCTACTTAGGTATATGCCCATACATATACCTAAGTCATCAAGTAGCCCATCCAATCACAAGGATACACAAAAATCATGAAATCAACGGATAACCATCACCCAGGTATATGCCCATACATATACCTAAGTTATCAAGCGACCCATCTCAATCATGAGGAAACGCAAAGATTCATTGACTCAGCTCAAACCAGGATTTTTCATTATCGAAACCGTAGCTGCTGAAGAGCTCCGTCTCTAGTGTGTACAGTGGTCCTGTCACGACTCCGAGGTACTGCTCACTAACCTAAGACTGCTGAGGTACTCCTCCTGTCGAGTACTGCGGGTTTGCGGCCAACTACCGGGCGCTCCGTCCGCTGAGGGTCTGTCGCCAAATACCGGGCGCTCACCCAAATAGCCTACTGAGGTACTCCTCCTGTCGAGTACCGCGGGTTTGCTGCCAACTACCGGGCGCTCCGTCCGCCGTGGGTCTGTCGCCAAATACCGGGCGCTCCGTCCACTGGGCTAGTCGACTCACTCCAAGTCGAGTCGGTCAAGCAGTCGTCAGGTCTCAGCCGGCTACACGGTCTCCATACTCTGCACGCTCGTCTCCAGGAGGGTCCGCTCCACGAGCTACTGTTCGATACTCCAAGTATCTCAAGGTCTCACGAAGAAGTATCTCAAAGGACCGCCTCGTCACAGGGGTCTCAACGCAACAGACGGCGCGTCGATCGGACGCCCGGTCTGTGAGTTATTAGCTTTTTCGTCCCAGGGGCCCGATTGGTTTCGTGAGCAAAACCAATCCCGGCCGTATCTCAACTGTACCCCGAACTCCCATAGGATATACTCATAGGGACCGTTACTAAACGTAATCACCAACGCCGCTGACGGTTCGTCAAACGAACGTCTGGCTGAAAGATATCAGCTTTTCCGTTCCAGGGGCCCGGTTGGATTTCGGGTACAATCCAACCCGGCCATACTCCGACTGCATCCAAAACTCGGGCAGAGTATGTCAAAAGTTCCGTCTCATCAAGAGGAAGTCAACGAAACAGACGGCGCGTCAATCGGACGCCCGGTCTGTGAGTTATTGGCTTTTCCGTTCCAGGGGCCCGGTTGGTTTCGTGTACGAACCGACCCGACCATACTCCGTCGGCATCCAAACCTCGAGAAGAGTAAGCCAAAAGTTCCGTCTCACTGAGAGGAATTCAACAAAGCTGACGGTACGTCATTCGGACGTCCGGAGCTCAAGATATGTGAATTTGACCGAAATGGTCCGAAAACGGGGGGGTCCGGGTCCGGGCCGACCCGGCCCGACCCCCCCTGGGTCGGCCCGAACCGGGTACGACCTGGTTGGACCGGCCCCGCCCGGCCAGGGCCGGTCCGGCTCGGCTCGGCCGAGCGGCCTGACAACCCCGCGGCACCCGCGGGGTGTCGCGCTGGACACCCGCGGGGTGCCGCCTGACAACCCCGCGGCACCCGCGGGGTGTCGCGCTGGACACCCGCGGGGTGGCGCCTGACAACCCCGCGGCACCGGCGGGGTGTCGCGCTGGACACCCGCGGGGTGCCGCCTGACAACCCCGCGGCACCCGCGGGGTGTCGCGCTGGACACCCGCGGGGTGGCGCCTGACAACCCCGCGGCACCCGCGGGGTGTCGCGCTGGACACCCGCGGGGTGCCGCCTGACAGCCCCGCGGCACCCGCGGGGTGTCGCGCTGGACACCCGCGGGGTGTCGCCAGACAACCCCGCGGCACCCGCGGGGTGCCACCCTGGACACCCGCGGGGTGTCGCCAGACAACCCCGCGGCACCCGCGGGGTGCCACCCTGGACACCCGCGGGGTGCCGCCGCCTCCGGCTTCCGCGGGCCACCGGAGACGCTCCGGTGGTCCGATTTGTTTCCCGTTTGCGCCTACGGTCATCCCGGGACCCGACCTTCACTGCGGAGGCCTCAAAAATAACTTGCGGCCTCGTTTGTCGTCGCCCGTCAATCTGCGCTCAAGAACAAAATAAAATTAATTTAATCTGCGGCCTCTTTGGCGCGGCGCGACGACGTCGCGTGCTTGATCGACTTCTCGGCGTGGCGCGAAGGCGTCTCGATCTTGTTTGATTTCGTTCCACAGCGCGGCGCGACGGCGCCGCTCAATAATTGCCGTACGATTCCCGCGTGGTTTGACGGCACCACGCCATCTCGCTCCATCCGCAAGAAACAACAAGAATAAAGGAGGGGGGGGGGGGTTCGGCCGTGTTTGTGTGGCCCGACCCCCCTCGCATTAGATTGATATCAATCGGCCTTTCTAGAACGATAATCCATCACAATCTTTTTAAAATAAATAAAAAGATTCGGAAACAAGGGCCGACAAAAAAAATAACCTTCAAGATCGAAGGAAAGATCAACAACTTTAAAAAGGTTTAAAACCCCTACCTCAAGCGTTGTCGCTCGCGAGTTCGTCGCGGAAGAGGACGATCGTCGTGGAAGAAACGTCGCCGGAGAAACTTCGTTGATTCCGTTGCCGTCGAGGTGCGTCCGAAGGGAGAACGTCGCTTGGAAAGGAACGATCGTCGCCGAAGAAACGTCGCGGAAGAAGCGTCGTTGATTTCCGCGGTTTCGGCGTTCTTCGCCGGAGGCCGGCGTTCTTCGCGTTCTTCGCCGAAGAAGAACGCTCTCCTCCAAATTCTCCCCACGCCACAAGCTTCCACCCAAAATAAAATAAGAGTAATCTTATTTTATTAACACACAAGCAACGATAAAAAAAAGGAAATGAACAATTAATTCCAAGAATTAATTTACCAAAGAAACCGCCCAATTAATTGGACGAAAGAAACAGCCCAATTTAATGGTCTGTTAAGAAACTAAGAAACCGCGTCAGTTGACTTTCAGTTTCTTTGACGGGTTTTCGCGGGTGCGTTACTTAGCGGAAGAAACGGAGGGGCTCGTGTGGGCCCCACCCACAAATATCCTATCAAGAGGATAGGATATTTCAGTTGCACCCAATCCGCTTCAACTAAGCTTAACCAGCTTAATGTGGCTTTCAAGTGGCTTCAAGTGAAATAAAAATAAAGTTGTCGTAACAACTTTATTTTATTTCTTAACCTTAAGTCCCAAAATTTAAAAACCACACCTGAGCAAACGCAACTCCGGAAGAGGCGTTTCTAGGCAAAACCCGGCGCTGCGATATCATCGGTGCCCTCAGAATTCGATTCCGGGCACCGGTTCAAAAGTTAGAAAAACCCGCTCGTCCGTTCACTGAACGTACCCGAGCCAAATTTCGGAAAATGATTCCGAGCACACCGGGCCTCGGAATCAGGTGCCGTCAGAAACTGCGTTCTTGTAAAATTCCAAAGAAAATTAAGAAAAAAATTTCCTTGAAATTTACGGGTCTTTACAATATATCCTTACATCAAAACCACAATAGCCCGTCCCATAAATACCACTTATAGTCCACTATTTTACTTACATCATATCATTATCTCAATACACCATAGGGACTTATAGTGCACCTAGTTTATAATCATCATCAATAACTCAAAGGGTTTTCTAATACGTAATGTACCTTCACATAAATAACCATTAGGGTCTTTTATTTCACTATATAATTTAGAAGTATGATCTTACCCACCTCAATACATCAAATATAATTCTAAAACTAGAAGGGAGAGTGGGGATGGGGGAGTAGGCATGCATCCATTCCCTCACCAACCCGAATGTTAGGGGAAACAACTTAGTACCCAGAGCTTGTTGGGATTAGAGACGGGTATCTAACTCAAGTGGGATGTATTCAAAAACCAAAAATAATAATATTTAAGTATATTTATAGACACACACAAGACCAACATAAGACATAAATAAACAAATAGAACTTCTATAGCTAGTAAAAATCACCACACTACTACTACCTCACATTACCATCACTGCCAACTATAACACAATGACAATCCCCACATCTTATACAATGATCCAAAAAAAAGATGAATAATTTACCATCATGCCTCATCATTTATCCCATTTATAGATTCATTTCACCAACCATATTACATTATTTATATTTTATATTAATCATATTTAATGACAAACCATGCAGCCATCTCCCATATTTTTCCCAACTATTAACCATTAATTAAAAGGCTTATTTTTTTTAATATTTACCCATGATCTTTTTTAATTCCATAAAACCCCATGTCATGATCATGATTAAAAACTATATTCCATTCCATAAGGAAACTACCAAACATTCATTTTTCATATAACCAAGTCATGTCCCATAACAACCAACTCATTCCCTCTTTTCAACCATGTAAAGGAGGAAATATCCCCACTACACAATCCATAATATCAATTTTATTCCATAATACCACCCATTTAATCTTTTCAACTATGCTCCTATGTACTCTATGATTTATATAACTATTCAATATTGACCTATTGTGTCATAAATCATTAAATACATGTTCAAACCTCCAATGAAACGATCACCTACCAATCATTCTCAATATTATCACCATGCGTGAAGTCTATCAAAATTTTCTATATTTCAAAACTAGTTAAATGGATATATACCAGGAAAAGACGGGTCGCCAGAGATGGAGGTCACGGGGTCGCCGGAGACGGAGGTCGCGGGGTCGCCGGAGGTCTTGGGTCGTCGGACGGTTGGGGGTCCCCGGACAGTTGGGGGTCGAGGGTTGCGGGTTGCCGGGGGGGGGGGGGGGGTTAGGGGAAGAAGGGAGGGCATGGGGGTTTGGGGTAACAATCGGGGTGGGGGTAGGGAAGGGTCGGGAATGTTAAAATAAATTTCGTGTTTCGCGTCGGTTTATTAAAAACCACTGCGAAACCTTTCGGCGAAAACGTTTAGCGGCGGTTTTGTGAACCGCCGCCACAAAACCGCAGCTAAACCCGGTTTTTGTTGTAGTATTATACATAATTCATATCAAATAATCCCTTGAAACATGCCATAGAAAGTGGATCATTAATTTCTAGTTGTGTTTCCTTTCTCTTTTTTTTCTCATTTACTTTCCAGAAGTTTTTTAGTAGGTTATTAGAGTGCATCCATATTTCCATGATTTTTTCTAATCTCATCCATATCTTTTTGAATCATGTGCATGATTTATTCATGACAAACCATTTAATAATCAATAATCTCTCTATTTTTTCATTCTTTCGCCTAATTTTGAAATGCCTCAACAACCTCCTCATGTTCTTGCATCAGATCAAACAATGATATTGAATCAGAATCGTTATAGTTCATCATTGTTGTTTGTGTGTGTGTTTTGTGTATTTTTTTCGAAAAACATCAAAGGAAAGGTGGAAAACCTCTAATAAATGTATCACTTTAAGGAAAATGGTGCTAGTTTGATGAGTGTTTCCTCATCGTGATGGCGGTCACAAATATATTTATAACCCTAAATATAGAATAATGGTCAACTATGGGAAGATCTCAAGGAAGTAGTGTTGAATGTCCTAGTGGTTTTCTTGAAACTATTTTTGAATTTTTTATATAATTTTCAATCCAGTAAAAATAGCATGGAGCAATGATAAAAAATCAATGGGGGCATTATAGAACATAGTGATAAAATAGTGGAAAGAAATTAGAAATAGAGGAAACAATGAAAAAAATAGAGAAGGAAAAGAAGAGACAACAAGAAATATGCCAATATTATGGTTGGACTACTCATATACTACATATCATTGATCTCAAATGGATTAGATCATTTATCAACCTCAATCAATGAATGTTTGATCTCTCAAGTCACCCAAATCTCACAAAAAATGATGAGCACCTATATTCAGATTTTCTTCCAATACATTAATACTCAACCAAACATGAAGGTTTCACCCAATCGAACAACTGCATCCAATAATCTCTTCTTAATCGAAGTGATCTCCAAGAGAACTTCAATTAGATAACCACTATCAAACACTCTCTCAAGCTGCACAAGAAAATGAGGGGATAATAATAACGAAGAAAGAGTTGTACACACTTCCCTTGGGTGTTCATGCCCATGCTTCACCAAATACAAAATTGTTGTCCGATAAGAGTAATGAAGGATGATGAGTGACCTGATGTGCAGATCTCTAGGAAACATCAAGATTTCACTTCCTGGAACTGGACTTTAAAATTAGTCTTTCATCTCTGATGGTTTTAGATCACATCACATTGAGGAGGAAGAAAGGGCACAAACATTTATTTAAAAAATAGAAAAACATGGTAACTGTATAAGAAACTGGGGAGAAGAAGAACTAAAGATTGGGTCCCCTATCCTGGGTGTTTTTAAAAGCAGTGAAGAACACCTCCTCTCACAAAAAAATAGCTACTTTTAAAAAAATAACATGCAGCGGAATCCACGTGGCGTACTTTGAAATGATCGATACTAGCTCCAAGTAAAGTCCCTATGTGAGAATCCAACCTCTCATCTCCAAATGCACTTTACTAATAACTTTTTCATGCAAAGCAGCTGTCACAATCCCGCAACCCAATTTTCTCTATACGAAAAAATCAATTGCCCTGATAAAATCACTTGTGTCCCCATCTTATTCGACTTTGCACTTTCATGATTTAGGAAGAAAAAAGAGTAAGTTGAGGTGTTTAAATTGTTCTCTCGTTTGAAATTATTTTCCCCCTTAGATTCAGACATCATTGGTTGATGTTGAACCACATTTTTTTTATATTTATAATAATACAACTGTTATATATATATATATGATAAAAGGGTGTGATATTTATTATATATTAATTATATAATATATATTATATTTACAATTATAAAATTTTAAATTAATTTAACATAATTATAAATAATTTCACACTTTTAAATGCATATTTAAAATTTATAAAATTATATATATTTATTTAAATACATAAATAAACCATATTAAATTTACATAGAAATATATATATATATTTATATAAACATTATTAAATTTTTTTATATTTATATAAATAAACCTTATTAAATATTATATAATTACTATAATTACATATTTATTTTAATTATATAATTATTAAATTTTGTGTTAATTATATTTATAATTATATATTAATTATAATTATATATTTATTATATTTATATATTTATTATTGTTATATATTTAACAAAATTATATATTTATTATAATTATTATATTTATAATTTTAAATTTAATATAATTATATAATTATAATTATAATAATTATAATATTAAAATAAATATATAATTATAAATATAATAAATATATGATTATAATAAATATATAATTATAACAAATATATAATAATAATAAATATATAATTTTATATATAATAAATATAAATATAATAAATAAATAATTATAATAAATATAAAATTATAATTATAATAAATATATAATTATAATTATAATAAATATATAATTATAATTATAATAAATATATAATTATAATTATAATAAATATACAAATATATTAAATATATTATAATTATGTATTTATTATATTCATAATTATATATTTTCTATAATCAAATATTTATTATAATTACATATCTATTACTAGTTACAAATTTATGAATGTTATAAATATAATTACTAAAATAAATATAATAAATATATAATTATAAAGATAATTAATATATAATTTTCAATATAATAAATATATAATTTTAAATATAATAAATATAATAATATAATTATTGTATTCATTTTAGTAATTATATTTATTATAATAAATAAATTATATATATATATATGGTGGTTGTGGGTGGCGTGGATCTAAAGGGGTTAAAATGCCACTTCAAGTGGTGTTTTGCAACCAATTTCTCAAATAGTGTTGGACCACCCCATATACCCAATTAAAAATAACTCTACCCTTGTAAACTAAAAAACCCTAATGCCAAATTTTTTGTTTTCTTCAATTTCCCAGTTGGAAAATTATAGTGTGGATGGTGTCATCGAACCATTTCAGAAGTTGTTTCTCCTGCAAACTTCAGCATCTTTGGTTTTATCATCACCAGACTTGCTTCATCAGAGTTCGAGAGACGGAATTCGGCTACAGCATCATCATCTAGTTCAGTGGTGCTTTGACCTAGTTCATCAGCATCTGTTGTGAGTCATCTTTTTCCGACATCCATAGGGGTGGCACCAGCTTTGTAACACCCGAGACTTTTATGAGAAATATTTTGTTTTTATGTTATATAAATCATCAAAGGAATCTTTCACTACACACAACACTTTCTTGGCTTTCTTTACACGCAATCGCAACCTTCCTCGATAGCTTGCGTCGTACGCAATACCAAATTTCACTAAAAAACGATATACTATTAAAATATTATTAAAACTAGCCGTTATGAATAGTAATAACCACCTTTTAAAATTTTGTAAATTTTATTTTTCAAAATGGACTTCATTTTTTGATTCGGAATATCGAAATTAGCTTAGGGTGAAATTTTGGTACTTTTCGGATAACTTTCATATTCTGATGAATAGTGAAAATTACTAAATTTTAACTAAAAACAACTTTTTTAATCGAAATAATTAATAGTGATAAATTATTAATTTTCATGGTTTTAACGTATATTTAGAATATATTTTTACCATTTAATACAATTTTGGTCATTGAATGTAATTTCACATTTAAACCAAACATAAACAAGTGTCAATCTTTTGATATTTATTATCTCTTAAAAAAACGTTATTTGTTTTGACGACGAGAATTAATTTTTAAATAAATTAATGAAACTGATGTGTTTTGAATTTGGTAAAATAGACATCATTTTCGAATTCATAATATCAAATATAGCTTAGGCCAAATTTTTGGTATATTTCTGGAAACTTTCATTTTTTGATGAATAGTGAAACCACTAAGTGGTAGTTAAAAAAAGTGAATTTCTCATAAAACTTAATTTTACCGCTTCTGTGAGTGGAATTTCAAAAATCCGAGAGACACGGTTAATATCAAGGACTAAAATGTTGTTCAATGAGATGAAAATAATTTTTGGTGAATAGTAACTTTTTACTTTTTTTACCACGGTTAAAAGTAAATAGGGTAATTAAGGGTAAAAATGATATTATTATTACCCTAACACATGTCCTAATTCTATTTAATACGTTTAATTCGACCAAAAACAACCTTAGGAATAAAATATGACCATTTAGGCCCACATGGATTAGATTAGGACATTTATTATCAATTTATTTAAAGAATGGTTAAAATAGTTAAAATCAATGTTTAATAACTAAAGTATATTTAATATAGGGTTATACAAAAGATAAATTCGACTATAAATATTAATTAAAAAGATAAAATGATTTCCAACATAATGGTATTTTATTTATAATTTTTAGACATTAAATAATTTAATTTATTTATGACACAAAGATGATGTAGTAATTATCTTATTAATGAAATATTGACATAATTGATGTTATAAATACCCAAATATATGTAATTTGAGACTTTTTATGAATTACACTAATTTTCTTGGTTAATATGACATGTTAGTATTGATTTAATTAACCTTTTTTGAACTAATCATTCTGTTATGAGTTTCAAAAAAATAAATTACTAAATAGTGTCAAAATTGACATAAAATAGTTTTTAAAACAAATATTATGCTATTAATTGTTAGTTTATTCCTAAAAATATAAGGTTCGTCCAAATGACTTAGATAAAGTTATATATATTAATAATAAACAACTTGGGGTTCGTTTGTCTTGTTATAGTAAGTTTATTAACCTTATAGTGTAAGAACACAAAAAGACACGGTAAAAGTAAAATTATCTAACTTAAAGTTAAATATAAATGATAAGGTTAAAATAGGAACCTAAACTTGTCTAAATTCTATTGGATGATAGGATTTCGACCCATCCCCACCTTATCTTCGAAATAAATCAATTTGGAGCTATTTAAAACTGAATTTGGCTTTATAATAAAATAATATTTTTAGTTTTTCCAAAGGAGCCCTTCTCCTCCCTTATAAAAGGGCACCTCCTCCCCCTCTTCCTCACACCACTTTGAGCCTTCAAGCTCGGCCAAACCCTGCCACTTTCTCCTCTCCACTTCCCTAGAGACATCCTAGAGGTCCTGGTCTTCTTCAAAGACCAATTTTAGTGCCCTAAAAGGAGGTCTCAAATAAGCGCTTCAAAGAAGAGGAGGTTCAGACATTTACGAAGCAAATCAGACCTAAGGTAAGGGAACATATCACAATCTCTTTTTTATCCGAGATTTTTTATACTTTGGTATTTACTAAGGTGTATTTTATCATCCACATCCATGTTTCCTCAATATGTAATATTATTTCTATCCACCTACAATTGTTTAAATCCAATTTTACCCTTCGGTGAGTTTTTAGTAAAAGATATGAAAG
This sequence comes from Viscum album, assembly GCA_963277665.1. Classification (NCBI taxonomy): domain Eukaryota; kingdom Viridiplantae; phylum Streptophyta; class Magnoliopsida; order Santalales; family Viscaceae; genus Viscum; species Viscum album. The sequence continues at coordinate 516,115,753 of OY728131.1, forward strand.
GAATCTTTTGTCGTTTTTCGTACAAGGTACATTTTGACTTTTCCGGAAAAAGTATGAGAAAAATGTTTTTTTAACTTATATGACATGAATGGATTTTTAAAACAATATTTCCAAGAATCTTCCTTTACAAGTTTTCAAGTTTATTTTTAATCAACTTCTTTTAGTTTAAAATTGTATGACATGTTAAGAAAGGAAAAAATGTTTTTGAAGTAGAAAGGATATTTTCCTCAAGAATGGAGTTCAAGAGTTTTATCAAAATTATTTTCCATCTAAGATAATATAGGGTTCTGTTTCTATCCCTATTATTACATGGATTTGATTATGTTGTGATGGATATATTTTTATGATTTCCTTTATCTTATATGAATTGTTTTATGATGTCACGATGTTTAAGATTCCCATTTTTATCACATGGGTTATGCTATGATGTATGGTTTATGATTTTTTGGCACATATAAGAATGGTATCATTATGAGATGGGTGGGACCTATATCTCCCTCCAATTCATTCTGTAAAGATTTTATATCTCATGAGATAGACATGGATGGAACGGCAGGTTAAACCGGTTTAGTGAAACAGGACTGAAACAACGAGTGAACTCAGTTCAGAAATGGAATTTGTCCACTAAGAGAGTCTTGGAAATGAGTCTTGACTAATAATAAATGATTCTCTATGATTATGTGTGTATGACACAAAGTTTCATGTTTTATGTTATGATTATTGGGATTATATTTCACTACAATGATTTATCCCATGTTATGAAATTATGATCTCTTTTGCAGGTTAAGATTTCCAAAAGTTATGTTCTTATGTATATGATGTGATTGATATTTCTTTTGTTTACCCTTAATGAGCATTTGGGATCACCCTTTTGTATGTTTTATTTCCCCAGGTGAGGAAGAAGTTTATTAAGTCGGATATGCCAAAAAGGGACACTAGATATGATGAAATAAATGGGAGGCAAAGTAGATTCTTTATGAACCAGTTGTTTATGTTTCCCAGTTTCTAAAGACTCTATACCTATACGGTCCTTTCCTAGTTTTGTTTTATGTTGTAATAAGTGTGATTCAATTCTAAAGTAATAACAATGTATGTAATGTATGGGTCGTCATAGTTGGTATCAGAGGAAAGGTATAGTCAACCTTTGGAAACTAGGATGTGAAAGCCTTAGTAAGAACCTTAAGGATAAGTCTAAGCATAGAACACAATCTTAGTGTTTTAGAAATAGCCATGAATAACCTAGGATAAGACCTTAAGTGTGAAATTTTATTCTTGATTATGTGGTTTTACTATTACAAGTAGTGTTGCTCACACTATTCTTCTTGGTTTTAGTCAATGGCTGGAACCCGAAGGAACCGTGTTAATGCGGAATGTGACGGGCAATGCAATGATTGTCCCCCTGAGCAACCAAGCGTTATGGGAGCTGGATTGCAAAATCTTGTAACCATGCTCACACAACTTTCTCAAGCTATGAATCATTCAGGACTTCCAAACGAGCAAAGGAAAGAGCAACATTCTGTTGAATCCTTCATGAGGAAGCGTCCACCTTCATTCAGTGGGTCTACTGATCCATTAGTTGCTGAACAATGTATTAGTACTACTGAAAAGATATTTTCAATTCTTCAATGTTCTGAACATGATAAAGTCATCCTAGCAGTGTATCGTTTGGAAGAATATGCTTATCAATGGTGGAATCTTATTAAGATTACGAGGCAAAGGGATGAAATTGAGTCCATGGAATGGGACGAGTTCAAGAACTTATTTTTCAATAAGTACTTCCCTCGTATTCTCCGAACAAAGATGGAGAAAGATTTTCTTGAACTGAAGAAAAAGGATGATGAATCTGTTGGTACCTATGAAGCAAATTTTACAAGACTTGCAAGGTATGCTTCTGGTATTATTATCCAACCTGAGAGTAAGATCGATCGATTCTTTAGTGGCTTAAAACCAAGTATTTGAAGGGCGTTAGCCATAAGGGACTTCAATAGCTACGAGGAAATCGTTCGATGTGCTCTCAAAGTTGAGATGGAGATTGGCGTAACCCATCAGTCATATGGGTTTGATAAGAAGAGGAAAATGGAATTCAAAGGAAAATCTAAAGAGCACACTAAAAAGAAGATGAGATTTCCCTTATGCTCAAAGTGTGGAAAGAAACATGGAGGGAGTTGTCTTAAAGGGACAAGTAAATGTTTCAAATGTGGAAAGTAAGGTCATCGGGCATTTGAATGCCGCAATGATGGGAAGAAGATGTATAATGATGCAAACAAAGGAAGGGATTCACAGAATGAACCTACTACACTTCAATGTTTCAAGTGCAAGGAGATGGGGAATTATGCCAATCAATGCCCAAATCCAAGGTTTGATGATGATGATCGATGTCAACAAAATTTTAAGGCCAAAGACAAAGGAAATTCACATGAAATTACTATTGGCGATGTGGAGTACGACAACGAAGTAGTGAGAGGTACACTTACCATCCACTCTAAAGTAGAAAATGTTTTATTTGATTCGGGATCCACCCACTCTTTTATTTCTGAAGAATTTTCTAAGAGTATCACCGTATTACCTCAACAATTAGATATTTAGTTAGTTGTGACAACCCCTAATGGCACAATAGTCTCATCAAAAGTTTATAATTCTTCCCCGATTGAAGTTTGTGGGAAAGTGATTCCTGCAAATCTTGTGATCCTTCCTATAGTGTAATTTGATGTGATTCTTGGCATGGATTGGATTTCTTTATATGGATCTCATATCAATTTCCAAATAAGGGAAGTCACATTTCATATTCCAGATCAATCTATGATTGTCTATCGATGCAAGGATGAACATAACCTTCTAGTGGAAATTTCTTCAATCTTATGGGTCTTGAATCCACTAAATGAGGGTTATTTATCTCAAATGGCTGGAGAGAAACTCACGATGAAGAATATTCCCGTTGTATGGGAGTTTGATGATGTCTTTATAGAGGAATTGTCGGGTCTTCCACCAAATCGTGAATTTGAGTTTTCAATAGAACTCATACCAGGTGCTTTGCCTATTTCGAAGACATCTTATAGAATGGCCCCAATTGAGTTGCAGGAATTGAAGAAGAAACTCCAAGAGAATCTTGATAAGGGATTCATATGGCCTAGTGCGTCACCTTGGGGAGCACCTGTTTTGTTTGTTAAGAATAAAGATTTATCAATGAGACTCTGCATTGATTATCGAGAACTTAACAAGATCACTATCAAGAACAAATATCCTCTCCCATGCATTGATGACTTATTTGAACAACTACATGGAGCTTAACACTTTTCCAAGATTGATTTTCATTCAGGGTATCATCAATTAAGGGTCAAAAGGGAGGATATACCAAAGACGGCTTTCCGTAAAAGGTATGGACACTATGAATTTATAGTGATGCCATTTGGTCTTACTAATGACCCTGCCATCTTCATGGATCTGATGAATAGAGTCTTTAAAGACTATCTTGATCATTTTGTGGTAGTCTTTATAGATGATATTCTTGTATATTAAAAGAGCAAGGAAGAACATAAAGATCACTTGAGAATTATATTGAACACCCTAAGAAAGGAGAATCCTTATGACAAATTTACCATGTGTGAATTTTGGCTTCAAAAAGTTTCATTTTTGGGTCACATAATTTCAAAAGAGGGGATATCTGTGGATCCAGCAAAAACAGAGGTTATTGAAAGATGGTCGAGACCAACAACAGTAACTGAGATCTGAATTTTTCTTGGTTTGGCTAGATATTATCGACGTTTTGTGAAAGAGTATTCACGATTATCTAATCCACTCACCGACGGAGGTCTGTGAAGAGAATTTGAAGGAGTTGAAAAGAAGGTTATCCAGTGCACCTGTGCTCACACTACCTTGTAGTGGAGAAAGGATTGTGATCTACAGTGATGCATCCAAGAAGGGATTGGGGTGTGTTCTTATGAAAAATGATATGGTGATAGCTTATGCCTCACGAGAGTTGAAAATCCATGAGAAAAATTACCCAACTCATGATTTGGAGTTAGCTGCGGTAATTTTTGCATTAAAGATTTGGAGGCATTATCTTTATGGAGAAAGGTGTGACATTTATACTGATCATAAAAGTTTAAAGTATATTTTCACACAAAAGGATCTGAATATGCGGCAAAGAAGATAGTTAGAGATGATTAAGGATTACGACTGCTCAATCCATTACGACCCTGGGAAAGCAAACAAGGTGGAAGATGCATTAAGTCGACAAGACCATGCCAGTTTATCCATGATGAGGATCACAAAAGATCCAATATTTATGGATTTACAAAGGATGGATCTTGGAATTATAATGGAATGGGAAAAATATTATCTTTCTCAAATGAATGTTCAACCATATATACATGTGAAGATTAAAGAGGCACAAAAAGATGATGTAGAGTTACAAAAGAAGGTGAGAAATGTACCTGAATTCAAGATTGATTGTGATAGGATAATAAAGTTCAGGAATCAGGTTTGCGTTCCTCCCATCCTAGAATTAAAGAAGGAGCTGCTGGATGAGGCTCATAGTTCTTCATTCTCTATTCATCCTGGAATCATGAAGATGTATAGGGATCTGATAGAGTACTTCTAGTGGGATGGAATGAAAAGAGATGTTGCTGAATATGTCTCCCGATGCTTGGTTTATCAGCAAGTTAAAGCTTAGAAACAGAAGTCTAAGGGGATGTTACAAACATTACCCATACCAGAATGGAAATGGGAAAACATCACTATGGACTTTTTCACAGGACTTCCTAAAACATACAAAGGCAATAATGCTATCTGGGTCATAGTTGATCGTCTTACAAAGTCTGCACACTTCATTTCTATTAGATAGGATTTCTCTCTGGATCATCTTGCCAGGATATATGTAAAGGAAGGGGTAAGATTGCATGGAGTACCACTTTCTATTATATATGATTAGGATCCAAGGTTTACCTCAAAGTTCTGGCAAAGTCTTCAGCATACTCTGGATACAGAGTTGAGTTTCAACACTTCTTATCATCCTCAGACAGATAGTCAGTCTGAGAGAACAATTCAAACTCTAGAATATATGTTGAGAGCTTGCTCTATGGATTTCAAAGGTGGTTGGGATCAACACTTACCTTTGGTGGAATTTTATTATAATAATAGCATTCACTCCAGTATTCAGATTGATCCTTATGAAGCTCTCTATGGAAAGAAATGCAGGACTCCAAATTGCTTGGATGAAGTTGGGGAAAGAAAGCTATTAGGACCTGATATTGTTGATCAGATGGCAGAAAAGGTCCGATCTATTCAACAACACATAAGAGCAGCTCAGAGTCGACAGAAAAGTTATTCCGACAACTGAAGAAAAGACCTAGAGTTTGAAGTGGGTGATAAAGTGTTCTTATGAATATCTCCCTGGAAGAGGGTCAAGAGATTTGGAAAGAAGGGGAAGTTGAGCCTTAGATATATTGGTCCTTTCGAAATACAGGATCGTGTTGGGAAGGTAGCTTACCGATTGGCGCTTCCACCGAATCTCTCTCAAGTTCACAATGTGTTCCATGTATCTCTCTTGAGAAATTACATACCTGATCCTTCACATGTACTCAGCTCAGAAGTTGTACCGCTAGAGCAAGATCTTTCTTATGAAGAACAACCAATAGAGATTCTGGATCATAGCGAAAAAGTCATACGAAACAAGACCACTCGCTTGGTGAAAGTTTTATGTAGGAACCACCAATTAGAATAAGCTACATGGGAGCTTGAGGATATGATGAGGGAGAGGTATCCTCATCTGTTTGTTACAAAGTGACGAATTTCGAGGGCAGAATTCATTTTAAGGGGGTAGAATGTAACACCCGAGAATTTTATGAGAAATATTTTGTTTTTATGTTATATAAATCATCAAAGGAATCTTTAACTACACACAACACTTTCTTGTCTTTCCTTACACACAATTGCGACCTTCCTCGATAGCTTGCGTCTTACGCAATACCAAGTTTCACTAAACAACGATATACTATTAAAATATTATTAAAACTAGTCGTTATGAATAGTAATAACCACCTTTTAAAATTTTGTAAATTTTATTTTTCAAAATGGACTTCATTTTTGGATTCGGAATATCGAAATTAGCTTAGGGTGAAATTTTGGTACTTTTCGGATAACTTTCATATTCTGATAAATAGTGAAAATTACTAAATTTTAACTAAAAACAACTTTTTTAATCGAAAAAATTAATAGTGATAAATTATTAATTTGCGTGGTTTTAAAGTATATTTAGAATATATTTTTACCATTTAATACAATTTTGGTCATTGAATGTAATTTCACATTTAAACCAAACATAAAAAAGTGTTAATCTTTTGATAGTTATTATCTCTTAAAAAAACGCTATTTGTTTTGACGACGAGAATTAATTTTTAAATAAATTAATGCAACTGATGTGTTTTGAATTTGGTAAAACAGACATCATTTTTGAATTCATAATATCAAATATAGCTTAGGCCTAAGTTTTGGTATTTTTCTGGAAACGTTCATTTTTTGATGAATAGTGAAACCACTAAGTGGTAGTTAAAAAAACTGAATTTTTCATAAAACTTAATTTTACCGATTCTGTGAGTGGAATTTCAAAAATCCTAGAGACATGGTTAATATCAAGGACTAAAATGTGGTTCAATGAGATGAAAATAATTTTTTTTGAATAGTAACTTTTTACTTTTTTTACCACGGTTAAAAGTAAATAGGGTAATTAAGTGTAAAAATGATATAATTATTACCCTAACACATGTACTAATTCTATTGGATAAGTGTAATTAGAAAAAAAACAACCTTAGTAATAAAATATGACCATTTAGGCCCACATGGATTAGATTAGGACATTTATTATCAATTTATTTAAAGAAGGGTTAAAATAGTTAAAATCAAAGTTTAATGACTAAAACATTTTTAATATCGTGTTATACATAAGATAAATTCGACTATAAATATTCATTAGAAATATAAAATGATTTCCTACATAATTTTATTTTATTTATTATTTTTAGACATTAAATAATTTAATTTATTTATGATACAAAGATGATGCAGTAATTATCTTATTAATGAAATATTGACATAATTGATGTTATAAATACCCAAATAAATGTAATTTGAGGCTTTTTATGAATTCAACTAATTTTCAAGGTTAATATGACATGTTAGTATTTATTTAATTAACTGTTTTAGAACTAATCATTCTGTTATGATTTTCAAAAAAATCAATTACTAAATAGTGTCAAAATTGACATAAAATAGTTTTTAAAACAAATATTATATTATTAATTGTTAGTTTATACCTAAAAATCTAAGGTTTGTCGAAATGACTTAGATAAGGTTATATATATTAATAATAAACAACTTGGGGTTCTTTTGTCTTGTTATAGTAAGTTTATTAACCTTATAGTGTAAGAACACAAAAAGACACGGTAAAAGTAAAATTATCTAATTTAAAGTTAAATATAAATGATAAGGTTAAAATAGGAACCTAAAGTTGTCTAAATTATATTGGATGAGAGGACTTCAACCCATACCCACCTTATCTTCAAAATAAATCAATTTGGAGCTGTTTAAAACCGAATTTGGCTTTATAATAAAATAATATTTTTAGTTTTTCCAAAGGAGCCCCTCTCCTCCCTTATAAAAGGGCACCTCCTCCCCCTCTTCCTCACACCACTTTGAGCCTTCAAGATCGACCAAACCCTGAAACTTTCTCTTTTCCACTTCTCTAGAGACATTATAGAGGTCCTGGTCTTCTTCAAAGACCAATTTTAGTTCCCTAAAAGGAGGTCTCAAAGAAGCGCTTCAAAGAAGAGGAGGTTCGGACATTTACGAAGCAAATCGGACCTAAGGTAAGGGAAAATATCACAATCTCATTTTTATCCGAGATTGTTTATACTTTTGTATTTACTAGGGTGTATTTTATAATCCACATCCATGTTTCCTCAATATGTAATATTATTAACATCCACCTACAATTGTTTAAATCCAATTTTACCCTTCGGTGAGTTTTTAGTAAAAGATATGAAAGGAATCATTTGTCCTTTTTCGTACAAGGTACTTTTTGACTTTTCCGACAAAATTACGAGAAGAATGTTTTTTTAACTTATACGACATGAATGGATTTTTAAAACAATATTTTCAAAAATATTCCTTTATAAGTTTTCAAGTTTACTTTTAATCAACTTCTTTTAGTTTAAAATTGTATGACATGTTAAGAAAGGAAAAAATGTTTTTGAAGTAGAAAGGATATTTTCCTCAAGAATGGAGTTCAAGAGTTTTATCAAAATTATTCTCCATCTAATACAATATAGGGTTTTATTTCTATCCCTATTATTACATGTATTTGATTATGTTGTGATGGAAGTATTTTTATGAATTCCTTTATCTTATATGAATTGTTTTATGATGTCACGATGTTTAAGATTCCCATTTTTATTAAATGGGTTATGCTATGATGTATGGTTTATGATTTTGGGGCACACATAAGAATGGAATAATTATGAGATGGGTGGGACCTATATCTCCCTCCAATGCATTGGGTAAAGATTTTATATCTCATGAGATAGACATGGCTGGAACGGCAGGTTAAACCGGTTCAGTGAAACAAGACTGAAACGGGGAGTGAACTCGGTTCAGAAATGGACTTTGTCCACTAAGATAGTCTTGGAAATGTGTATTGACTAATAAGAAATGATTCTCTATGATGATGTGTGTATGCCACAAAGTTTCATGTTTTAAGTTATGATTATTTGGATTACATTTCACTACTATGATTTATCCCATGTTATGAAATTATGATCTCTTTTGTAGGTTAATATTTCCAAAAGTTATGTTCTTATGTATATGATGTGATTGATATTTCTTTTGTTTACCCTTACTGAGCATTTGAGCTCACCATTTTGTATGTTTTATTTCCCCGGGTCAGGAAGAAGGTTATTAAGTAGGATATGCTAAAAAGGGACTCTAGATATGATGAAATAAATGGGAGGCAAAGTAGATACTTTATGAACCAGTTGTTTATGTTTCCCAGTTTCTAAAGACTCTATACCTATACGGTCCTTTCCTGGTTTTGTTATATGTTGTAATAAGTGTGCTTCAATTCTAAAGTAATAACAATATATGTAAAGTATGGGTCATTATAAGCTTGTCCAATCACATATTGATATCTTACAGACCAAGATTATGGATTTATAGGCCTTGTGGTCTATCTCAATGGCCATATGGAGGATGGAAAATGATTTGATGTTGGTCCAGTTTGGGTTCACAGTTTCTTTAATAGAGGCACGATCGATGCACAGTGGATAGGTGGATCAGAACTTGTATTTCCCCGTGGAAAAATGGATTGGATTTGCAGTTGATTGTGTTTGTTGTTGGATATCTCTATGAAATCAATCTCCCCTTTGTAAACGGTTCAATTTATGGTAGCTTAAAATTAGGGTGTGGTCAATCATAAATCTTTGTGGTCCGTGGACTCTACACTTGAGGTAGATTGCAAATTTCAATATGTAGTCGTTACAAACAAGGCATGATCATTCCAGTCCTTTTAAAAAATTTCACCATGGTTCAAAAAACACAGAATTCCAGAATCAGTGAAAATAAAATATTCAAATTCAAACAAATGAATATAAAAATAATCATGTTAAAAAGTTATATAAAAATTAAAGAATCAAAAAATTAACAATTAAACACTGAAAAATAAAAAATTTAAAAATATTTTTAAATAAATGAAAATTCAACCAGATTTGTTTTAGATTCTATGATTCTCTATTATAAGATCAATTATTCTTTAAAAAATCATTTAATTTCACTAAAACAAAGGTGAGAAAATGTCATAAAATAATGTCACATCTGTGAGACATTAAATGAATGTCTCATAAATACTAAGTGTGAGATTACTTCTAAAGAAACAATTGTCAAGACATTGATAATCTAACCAAAGTTGGGTGCCCCTGAATTATCTTCTCTAATAAGAGTATGTAGTAAGTGACTTTCGGTCATTCTATTGGGTGGGTCATTCTAATGTCATGTTCCCCATGATCGTCCGTTGTGATATTATTTTTTGGAATTTTTTTAGGTTACACTAACTGGGAGTCCTTAATAAACTAAATAAAATAGGCCTTTAATAGCGCTAGAAATGACCTTTATCAACACTAGAAGAGAACTAACTACATGAGAAGGTTAAAATCCATGGACTTTTATCAACACTTTAATTTAGCACCACTAAAGAAACCCTTTATTAACACTTTTAAAATCGCTTATAAAGGGTCATTCTGTAGTGTGTTGTAACAGCACACCACAACAGCACTACAATGTGCTATAACAGCACACTACAACACCAAAAACACACCAGATATCAACACAAGCATTCACCAATACATTATTTAAATGAAATGAAATTTACAACACAAACAAAAGAAACACACAAACAAACACAAACACACACACACACACACACACACACACACACACACACACTATATTATAGACATTTCAAACATTTGTGTATACAATTACATAAATCCAAATTATTATATACATTCAAAAACATCGATGTTTCTTTATCTTTTAATCCTGACCCAACTCATGCTACTTCTGAACAGACCACCCTTACTCGAACAAATAAACGCACCTATATAATAAAAAAATATTATATTAGTAATAATGTATAAAAATAAATTAACATAGAGTGTTAATTTAACAAAAAATGATCTCACTTTTAAATAAAAAAGACGCACTTGGAGCCATACCAATCACACCATGCATCATATTGAGGTGTGGCTGATTACAAGATGTCTCAAATGACTTGTGGATCGTTTACTAAAGTATCAATACAATCTGAATGTGTTTCCACATTTTTGAGTATGTTTTTTTGTCTTTTTTACTAAAATTTCATTCTAAACTGGAAACACTCACATTTAACTCATTCCAATCACAATGTGTATCAGTTTGATGTGAAATATATTCCTATACATCAAAAATGACTTAAGAATCATTATTTTAAATTATCAAGAAAATCCAAGTGCATTTGATCAATTTTTCGTGAGTAACACTTTTTGAAATAAAGTATCAAAACAATATGAATGTTTTTGTTTGGTTTTGAGGTGTATCTGATTATTGAAAAGGAATGAGACATTGAATCATAGTGGTCACACCGTGCACCGAATTGTGGTGCAGCTAGTATCTACATGTCTCAAATGACTTATGGATCGTTTCCATAAGTGTGAACGAAGTACACACCTCTATCGACCACTTTTTAAAAGCATGTAAAACCATATAATTTTTTTAATAAACAAATAAAATATCTAGAAATGAAAAATGAACCCACACATAAGGCACAAAGAGTGATTTCCACAAAAATAGACATCTCAAAACATGTACGATAGAAAGAGAGGAACTAATTCAAGAAATACTAACCATTTAAAGTTCACATTAAAAAACAAAACTTTTTAACTACAAAATAATGATTTCATCAGAATTTTATAATGAAATATAAAATTACAATAGCCATGAAATAAAAATTAGGAAACTCTAAACATCTTCATCCTAATACAGGAGACAACAACTGAGCTAATGTGTTGTATGATTCTTTTATAACAACTCAATAAAAAACTCTTCATCCACTAACTTCTCAAAATAGAGCTCCTTGGATATGATGACACACTCCATGATCCCTGGATGAAGACTCCCAATGAAAAGAGAAGATTTAAATAGATCATGCAACACCACCTCTAGATAAAAGTAAAAAATTTCTTTGATGTGTTCAATATAATCCTTTACTGTCTACAGACCTTTCTGGACACTCACGAGCTATTTCCTTTTATTTTTATTCACCTCCTTAGGTATAAACCATCAGACCAAGAAAAACATTAAAAAATTCCACATCATCCCAACTTGCATCATTGGAGGGGAAAACAATGCCTATTTTTCCAAAAATGGACCCCCAGGTAGACCTATAATATCACAAACTCTAACGGATTTGGGTGTTTCCAACAGTTTGAATACACGATCAAATTCACCAAGACACTTCACTACCTCTAACAACCCTCAATTTCCATCGAACAAGGGAAACAAATGAGGAGAACTAGAAACAGAGTGAGACCCACTAGAAACTTTGGGGGTCTTTCTAGGTGTCATATTCTAAATAACACAAAAGTTGTAAAATCTGGTTTAGAATCAATTACTCACATACCCACACATATGAAAATTCTCATAAGGAATGTCGAGGGTCACACTTACAAATTTATCAACAAACCCAATGATTTACCAAATTTTCAATCCAAAACATTTTCATTTAAAACTCATTTTTTCCAATCCAAAATCATTTGAAAGAAATAATTTTAATTTTCTAAATCCTTTTAAATATAAAATCTTACTCACAAAAACTGAGACCCAAAAAAACCATAATTCACACTAAACCACTGAAATGAGAAACTAGTAGTCATGCTTAACCTGGTGACATGGTAGTGGGATATAGTTTACTTAGTATGTGAGTTTACTATGATTAAAAATATAAAAAAAACTCCATCACAAATCAAATATAAAAAGTACCACTATATACATAATACTAGGCCACTGGGTTTTTAGTTGTGTTAACAGTGGCCCTACTTACACTAGCCTATCAATAGGTACCAGGTTGCATTCCATCAAGTACTCAGTGCCTACCACCCAAGGTTACCTCTCTCTCTTCACCACTCTCCCCTATCAAATCCTCCAATACCATCTTTTTAACTCCCCTTAAACACAAAATACACCCAAAATGCTACTAAGATACCGACATTAAAGGCTATTAAATGGTTACACCAGATGGGGCTTTTAAATTCTCCATAGCCTCAAGAATTATGTACTCAATAATATTTAAAAAGATACTTGTGGTAATATATTCAACTATTGGGGTTTCATATGTGTAAGGTTAGGTATTAACAAATAAGTTTTGATGTATTTTTAGGTTAATTTCCTCATCTTTCTAATACAATAGTGGACCAATCTCAAGGAAACATAAATAAACAAGTGATAATAATATTAAATTAAAGGGTTGCCCTTATTGGTTATTATAGGACATTGGATGACATTTAGTTGTTTCAAAATGTTTTTAAATTAACATCACTCGGTCTATTATTTCATAGACAAGACTAGTGCTATTTATAGGATATTCTTCTATCTTTATCCAACATAAAGGATATGGAAATGTATTTAATATAATTCTTCATATGGGTCCAGCTGGATAAGTGATGTATAACTATTTTTATAATAGAATTTCACTAAGAAAAGTTAATCCTTTTATGAGCCACTGAAGTCAAGAATTAAGGCTCAAAGAATATCCTACAATATACAAATAGTCAGATTGTAATGAATGTTAGTCTATGGAATAATGAATGTATAAAATTTCACCCACAACCTCATTGAAAATTAATGTCCTTTTTTAAAAGGTTGGGGCTAAAGCCTCATTTATTATTAAATAAAATAAAAGACCTATTTAAAATTGGTAGAGGGAGACCCATTACATAGCCCGAAGGCCCAGGGGGCATTTAGCCCATTACATGGACCGTAGGCCCAAATTTTTGGCTGAAGACCCATTATGTGAATAGTACTACTACAGTACTCGTACTGCTACTGTATTACATAGTACCCACCTCCACTATAGTGCCCGCCATTTCTATAGTGACGCCACTGTTACAGTATGTTATAGTACTGCTACAGTACCTGCGCCCCGTGGGTTTTGAACCCCCATTTTTCATGTATAATTATGGGGTGATTACCACTAAGACAAACTCCAACTACATCAAAATTAATTTCCTTGATATAACCAAGATAGAAAAATCATATCTCTATCAGATACAACACTATATGGAACACCTGGAAGCGTTATTATCACTTCAAAATAAAATTAATCGAGTTCATCCACTAGTAAAGATTCTTCAATATGTAATAAGTTGTTCATTTTAGTTTGGTGATCTGCAATAACCCATGGTAAATATTTCTATTCAGTTGATGTTGAAAAATTGGACAATAAATCCATCATGATTTCAGCCCACTTTATAATAAGAAAATAAAGTATTAAAAGAGTACTTATTGGGTTTTTTGTATTTTTCCTTCACCAGATTATAGGTAAACAATTTAGCAGGTAATACTACGATTCATTTCATCATTTCATGCCACAAAACTGGTGACTAATATCATGGTACATCTTTATGATCCTTACAAGAATATAGAGGATTCGCATCAGCAGTCACGAGGAGATGAGATGTAAGGTATTTCCCGGTTAAGAATAGTGAAAAACACAAAACGTGGAACCCAAAAGACCAAACAATGATAGAGGAAACGTGTAAAATAAAATACATTAGATTCTATCCTTGATTCGTCCAATGGAATGTAGAGAAGTCGCATTGGAAGTGGCGAGGATATGAGATGTAGGATTTTTCATGTTTAACTACAATTCAAAATGAAAAACACAAAACCTAAAAGAACAAACAATGATATAGGAAAAGTAGTAAATAATATAAATTGGATTTTAGCCTTGATTCGTTCGAGTGAATGTAGAGGAGTCACACTAGAAGCAGAGGAGTTCCATAAGAGCTTGAGAATAACGATTGAATGAGTACCAGTTATAGTTCTTTTAAATAGATTGGGAACAATTTTAACAGTGCTATTAGAAAAGCACTGATAAATATACCTTTTATCAACATTAAATTGGTAAGCGTTGATAAAAGGGATATTTATCAGCGCTAAAAAAATGATGATAAAAAATATCTTTATTACTGCTAATATTTTAGCATTGATAAAGGGTTTATTTAAATAAATTTATTATAATTTTATAATTATTAAATATATTTAATTATTTATTTATAATTATATAAATACTTATTAAAAATAATAATTATTTATTTATAGTAATTATTAATTTGTTAATTTATAAATATAGTAAATATGAATTTATAAATATATTTATTTAAAAATATATTTTGTAGATTATTAGTGGACATATAATCTTAAATACACACATTTTAAAAATGATTGAAATTAAATAATTCAAAATGAGTACACATTAAAAATATTGAAAATAGATATGTTTTATTTATTAAATATAAATTATTAAAAAAATATGGATATATATATATATATATATATATATAACTTGAAGTAAGATGAATACATATTGAAAATACTAAAACATAGTAAATAAATAAATAAAAATAAATAATAGAAAATGATCAAATTCATTAATAAATTTAAAAATAAAAAAATATTAAAAATGAATGCCCTGACTATAATAGTATTAAAAATAAATAAATAAAATTAACTGATTCAAAACATAATATATTAAATGTATCATTCTATAATGAAATTCTAAAATATATTGAAATTTGAATTAATTACATAAATATTAGGTTTATGTGTTTCTATATATTACGTAAATATTTTTATGTGTGAATTTGTGTATAAATTTGAATTAATTACACACACACACACAGATATATATATATATATATATATATATATATATATATATATATATCTGTGTGTGTACATGAAATAAATGTAACACACAACATTTGATATATGTTAAATTTAAAAATAAAACCACATTAAAAATGAATAAGACATTAATATGTTTTTAATTAATATTTTATTCATTATATATATATATATATTTAATATTTTTTATTACTATTTATAATTAATATATATATATATATTATAAATATCCATTTTTTATTAATAATTGTTCCATTAAAATATTTTAAATAATTTTTAATTTATTCATTTTTAATTTTTTTTGTTTAATTATATATTCCTTTACATATCAACATTTAATATATACTATTTATCAATATTTAAAATCAATATATATGTATATTAAATTTATTCATTTATATGATTAATTTTTTAATTAATATAATGTTTTTTATTTTTCTTACTTTACTCATTTTAAATTTTTATTTGTTTAATTATTTCATTTTATTCATTTTACATATATATATATATTTAATATATATTAATTTTTAAAATTTATATATATTTATATTTAATTTATTATTTTTTAACAACAATTATTTAGTTAATGAAATTGTTAAAAAATAATAATTTTATTTGTTTAATAATTTTATTTTATTGTGGACCTTTATCAGAGTGCTGATAAAGGTTACCATTTACCATCACTTTAATTTTAGCACTCACAATGGGTACTTTTTATCAGCGTTGAAAATAAAGCGCAACTAAAGGGTAATCATTATCATCACTAAAATATGTTTTGATAAAGGTGAATTTTGTTAGTGATAAATAAATATTTCTAATAAAGGGTTCCCTTTATCGACATATATATTTAGCACTGATAAAGATCAAATTTCTCAGTGCATTTTTCTAGAACTCATAAATTTTGGTATTATTAAAGGCACATTTTGTAGTAGTGATAGATTTAGCTTACTGAAATAATAGAGTTGAATGAATTAATGACATATATCACATTAATCATATTGATATTGTTAATAGGTATGACCTATAAAACAACTTTAGAATCTATGATGGAGAAGTTTTCTCAAGAAGAAACATTTAGAGTACCCAAATTTGAATGTTTTGGAAATCAATTCCTTCAACTCTGACTCATGGGTATTTTATATTATGTGTGCATCACACATTTGTGCTAATAAAAAAAACATAGCAATATGATGGAATTTATTAAAGGTAAAGTATATATTTTTATTGGTAATGAATCAAGATTTGAAACATTATGAGTCGGCATCTATGCTATGATTTTACCAAGGGGATTGATCTTAGAATTGAAAAATTGTTATTTTGCTTTCACCATAAACTAGAATGTGATATATGTGTCTTGTTTGGACAAGATGGGGTTTTCATTAATTATTAAGAACAAGAGTTATTCTACATATAAGAATGAAATATTTTATGACATTGGGAATATAATGAACAGTTTATATATTCTTAATATGAATAGTTTTATTTACAACATTCAGAATAAGAATATTATAGTTGATTACAGTCTCACCTACCTTTGGCATTGCTGCCTTGAACATATAAATGAAAAGCGCACTCAAAGACTCTATAAGGATGTATTTTTGGACCCATTTAATTATGAATCGTTTGATACATGTGAATCTTTTTTATTGGACAAAATGAAAAATTTTGTTTTTGAAAGAAAATGTGAGAGGACTAGTAGACTGTTGGATCTTATACATAGTTATGTATGTGGACTAATGAGTAATCAAGAAACCAGTGGTTTTAAGTACTTTTTTAAATTTACTGATGACTTTAGTCAGTATGGGTATGTGTTTCTGGTGAAACACAAGTATGAAACTTTTGAAAAGTTCAAAATGATTCAGAATGAAGTACAAAATTAGCTGGAAAAAGTTATTGAAATCCTTTTATCGGATAGGGATGGTGAACACTTGATCTAAAAATTCATATCTCATCTAAGAGATTATTGAACTGTTCAAAAATCACTCCTTCCAGAACACCAAAATGGAATGGTGTATCTTAAAAGAGGAATTTTACCTTGTTAGACATGGTTTAATTATTGATGAGTCTATGTGGCCTTCCTATTTCATTTTGGGGTTATGCTATGGATACGGTTACATTCTTACTAAATTGTGCTCCATATAAAGTAATCATGAAGAAACCATATGATATATAGACTGGGAAACCTCCTAAAATATATTTATGGAAAATTTTGGGTTGTAACACACTCGTATAATGATTGACTTATAATAATCTTATCCCCAGATCAGATAACTACTTATTTGTTGGTCATCCCAAAGAATCTATCTGATATTATTTCTACAAAACTACTGAATAAAAATATTTTATGGCTAAAACTAATATATTTCTCAATAATTTAATATCTAAGTAGAGGAGATAGTGGGGGGAATGTTTAACTTAGATAAGTTCAAGACCAATAAATACGTAGTTTTCCTGAGATAAATATTGATATAGTTCCACAAAGAGTTGTGGAAGAAGAGACAACTCAAATTACATAAGAACCTCGATAATTTGGTATAATTCTTCAAGAAATTAAGAGAGATTAATTTATCATGGCCAATTATGATTAAGTGACATCCATAGTTGATGAACCTACTTCCTACCAAGATGCAATTAGAATTTTTGATTTTGATAAATTGTTAAAATTCCTGGAATATGAGATGAGATCCATGTACACTAACCAAGTTTGGAACATGGAAGATGCACCATAAGGGGTGAGACTCATAGGTCACAAGTATGGGTTTTTTCAAGAAAACTAACATGGATGATAGAGTGTCTATCTATAAAGTGCATCTGGTGGAAAAGGGTTAAAATTAAGGTCATGGTGTAGAATATGAAGAGGCCTTTTCACATATTGTGATGATAAAGTCCATTATGATTATCTTAGCCATAACGACTAATTATAATTATGAGATATATCAAATGGATGTTAAAATTTCACTCCTTAGCAGGAATATAGTCGAGGATGTGCATATGATACAACCTAAGGGTTTTGAAGTTCCAAATGAGAATGTTATGGTTTATAAGTTGGAAAGGTCTATTTCTGGATTGAAGAAATCTTCCCAAAGTAGGAATATCGAGTTTGATGATGTAATCAAAGAGTTTGGTTTCATAAAATAACACATATTATTAATGTGTATTCAAGAATATTAGTGGAAGTATAGTACTGTTTCATATACTATATGTCAATTACATACTTTTTATTGGAAATAATATCCCGAAACATTACTCTGTGAAGATGTACATGGTAAATGATTCTAAATGAAAGATGTGGGTGAGGTATCCACCATACTTAGTATGAAGATCAATAGAGATAGATAGGTTTCTTGGATTGATTTAGAACATGTATCTTCCTAAAGTGTTAAAGTGGTTTAGCATAGATAAACTTAATAAAGAGTCTTTACTAGTGTTTCATGGCATGAATCTTAGGAAGATTGAAGATCCTTATAAAGAGATATAATGGGTGGAAAAAATTCTTTAGGCATTATCCATATGATATATCATATATATCAGGTTGTGTACTCAAACTGATACCTCATATTTTGAGATAAAAAATAGATACCAATCCAATACTAGTGATCTGCTGGATTGATGTGAAGAATATCATTAATAAATCAAGACCTACAAATCATTTTTTTCACATTTTCAGAAGCCAGTTTAAGGGGTTTCCGGTACCGATTACACCATATCACCACATCCTTTTAACCACATCTCCACATCCAGATGAAATACACATTTCAAATTTCAAATTCAAATCCACCGCCAGCCGCCTCGATCTTCGAACCAGCGTCATCTTCACGCGCCCACGATCGGTTCAAACCTACCAACGAATCCTGCAACAGCGTTGACATGCCTCGCGTCGCGCACCGCACGTCAATCCCTCACCGCGCAATAGACCGCACGCAAATCGAAAGCCACACGATGACCCGAACACTGTCATGCGCCACACTTTAACCGGAACACCGGCGAGGTACACCGGCTCCCGTCATCGTCTTCACCGGCGACCATCGTCATCGTCCCTGGCGAGCTTCGCCGATAGTAAAAATATCACCATCGGAGAAACATCCCGACACCAGAACATCAACGTCTTCAACCAAATCACCAAGAGAACAGAGAAAAGGCCTAAAACCTTCACCCCCATCTCGCAAAAAGGAATCAATCGCAAAAACACCGCGATATACAGCAAAACCACCACTCCAGCAACCATCACGAACAACAAAAATCAAAAAGATCAAAAGAAATTACACCAAAAACCAAATCAAGCCGCTCTAGAAACGGCACCACAGCATCACCCGGACTCAAAAAATCCCACCTCCACCTGAACAACTGACCACATAAGACATAGAAAGACCCCAAAGAATTCATAGGAGAAGAGAGGGAACCCATAAACCGTCGACAAACGAGCGCGACCCCCAACAATGAAAAAAGCTCACCATAGGGCAACCGCAAGAAGCCGAGAACAACACTAGTAGCGCTCTGAAGAGTATGTCGTCGATGCAGACCGGTCTTACACCTACAGATCTGAACCAGAAACCACTGAAGCCCAAAGAGAACCTTCACAGCAAAAGGGAAGACCACAAACCTGCCAGATGAAATGACCGCGGAGAGCCTCCACAAACCCACCGAACGCGGGGGGAAAATGCCGTGTCTTCCGCAGTGATGGAGCGGTGACGGAGAGAGGAAAAAAACCTAGGTAGGGAGCCCTTTACGGGCGCATGCTCACTTTTCCTAATATTTAATAAATCAAGGAGGACTAGGAATATGTTCTTGAACTTTAGATTAGAGGATGAGCTTTGTGTAATGTGTTAAACAAATGATAGTTTCCAATCCAAAAAAATGATATGGAACTTCCATCTGGAATCAGGTTTTTTCTAAATAATAGAGAAATTAGGTGAAAAAAATCCTAAAAATCCACCAAAGAATTCTCAAAAATAGAATCAGAATACATCACTGCATCTAATGCTATGAAGGAAGCTGTTTGGACCGAGAAGCTCATTTCAGAACTTGGATCTATTCCAAACCTTGAAAGAGTAATCAAGACATATTGTGATAACAATGGTGTTATTTCTCAGTCTATATAACCCTAGTCCCATCAAAGGACTAAACACATTCTTCTCCAATACCTTCTCATATGAAAGATCATTGAGAGGGTTGATGTAAAGATCAGTTGGGTGGCTACTAAGGAAAATGAAAATGATCCTTGAAACCATTACCATGAAAAAAACACAATGGACATGTAAAATCTCTGGGTGTAAGATACATGAGATATTTATTATAATGGTTGTAGATATATCATGTTATAATAAAAAAGTGAATCTACAATTGTCATTCATTTATATGTGTGGTAGTTAATTTTACATGAACGATTGATTGATAATATCTTCTTAAAGAGCGACTTTGATTTGTATCTAACTGACGATCATTACAAAGTATTATGGGTTGTAATGATATGATAAGGTTATCATGAATAGATTTGGGTACTCATTAATGAGAGTTGTATTTGAGTTACAAAGAATGGATTCATGAGCTAATAAGTAAAGGCTTATTCTTATATTCATATGGAATGTCATAAAATCATCAATATACTTAAGGGTTTATGATTATTATCAATCCTTCTTACCAGAGGTTGGAAAAATAACTAGCATGAGAACCTACATTCTTTGATACCCTGATTATGAAAGTATATATGTCGAATTAGCTAATGTGGGGGTGGTTTGGTATGTTGTTAATCATATCATCGAATTGAGCGAAATTAATAAGGAATTTGTCCACCTATATGACAAGATAAAGAAATACAGTCCATGATTTAATTATACTAAGGAAATACATGACCATGCTTAGTTGTTTCACATATGATGTGCTCAGTTATAAGTGACATGTGATGTGTTTATCAGATATATGAATGAAATATGATGGATTCAATGACTTGATGATCCTTTTTTTTAGAATCAAGAAATGATGAGAGGGAAATCCTAAATTAATATGTTCCATTTCAAGTGGTATCTCAATGTCATGGAAAAAGGATTATAAAGGTACACATATGAAATATATGATACATCTTATGGTGGACATGTTCTTATTGAGACATGAGTTTGTTTTATAGAAATCACACCAGACCCCTTGGTAGTTTGAGTAGTGTGGATGATTTTCTAAAGACCGCTCTTTACTTATATATATGAAATAAGGATTTCATAGTTGTTGTAAATGTTGCTCTAGCCTATAAGGTCACACAAAGAGACACTTGGATAAGGATAAAATTTTGGATAATGTTCAAAATGAAGAGAGTTTGATGAAAAAATGTATGCAAAAGAGTTCATATGGATTCACAAAGAGTTTTAAAGTATTTCCTATTGTTTTAATGTGATTTTATTAATAGTGGAATATTGTTTAAAGTGAACATAAAATCTCATTCATGCGATGCATAGTAAATACATTCATGTGATGCATTCATATTCCACCTCTAATCAAACATTTTTATATCATTTATGATCTTAAGATGGATTGTACACAATAAAAATTACACATTCATTGAAGTTGTTAAATGAATAAATACCCAACGGATAGAAACACGTGAGATACATGTTAAGAAGTGGGAGCCACAAGCTTCGACTATAAAATAGATATAGTTATCTTTTATTCATATAGTGTGATGTATGTAAGACATTGTTAAACTCTCTTCTTCCTGAAACTCTATTTATCTAATTTGATAAAGTGCTAGTACCCCTTTGGATTTGGGGTATCCTCATAAAACCATTGTAGATTCCTTGACCAATGTAATCCCTAGGAGGAAAACATAATTTTTTTCTACATTAGTGATTTTTATCAAACATTCTCTTCATGAGGAGAAAATAGACAATGATGCAATATAAAAATACCGAATACTCTATTTTATTATAATATTTACATGTTTATTTTATGAAGATATATCTCATGTTTTTTTGGTTGTATTCCGTAGAAAATAATCATTAGATGATCCTGCAAAACATAATATATTTAACATGATTTTATCCAATTTGATCTATATGAATGGGGTATGGGAATAAAGAGGTTTTCACTATAAAAAATCAAAAGTGGGAAAGAGATTATAAACACCAAATGACCACATAAGGTATCGAAGAATGAAACTCTTTTCACTCCCGAAGCTTAAAACCAATAAGAGATTGAGGAAGATGAAATATAATTCTAACCTAGATTGAAATACATGATGCACACAATAAAAAATTAGAAGAGAAATAACAAATAAAAATGTATAAATCACCATGGTAAAATCCACCATACATAGGTTTATTCATTGTCTCCGAAGATGCTGAATCATCCATGTTCATAATCATCGTCCAACCATCTTCTTACATCAGCGATAACACACCATGACCCAATCTCTCCATGTGAATCCGGTTTTCACCAAGAACCCTACATATGTGCACCATAATCAACCATAGTTGTGTGGTCATATCACATGGCAGGTAGCCTCCTTGAAGAAGTGAAATTCTAAATGTTACACAGCTTTTTATTTGATTATTGTTCCCATAACTCGACTTTAAACAACGTCATTTAAGATTCTAAACAGCTCCATCAATCATAAAACATTGTTAAATGTGCAAGATTCTCCTAGATCTAAACCTATAAAGAAAGATTTTTTTCATAATGAATGATATTATCCATTTGAACAGAAGGTAACATGTCCCATTCCACTCAATTTGAAAAATTATAATTGTGGTGGCTCCCGAGATTCGTTCTTATTCATCGAAAATTTTCATTTGTTCCTTGTGGTACTGAAAACTTCATTTATATAACTAGTTTCCTATGAATATGTATAAATCATAACCGCGATAAAATGATTTTTATTTCATAGTTTCATAAACAATAAACAAATTACATATCTGAATTACAATTCCAAATACTAAGAATTACATGATAGTTTAACCAGTAAATAAAAACATAGAATAGTGGTAATAAAATAAAATCAATCTTTTATAAATCTTATAAAAATTATAGACTAGTGTATAAAATATGATTCAAGTAAAATGAATGAATAACATGATAATTAAATTCTAGATTCACATATATACAATAGCAAACTAATAAAAATGTCCTAATCAAATATATAATAAAACTAAGAAATAAAGAATAAAAAACAACATAGTGAAATGAGTTATAAAAATTTAGCTGAATATGATATTTCAGAAAACAAAAACTCAGGTTTGAAAAACAAGAAAGCATATCCATCAAGATACATATTGTGATTAATAGAAGATACACCATCTTCGATACAGATCGTATAAACTTGAATCCAAAAAGGATCTAACTAAGAATAATTAATGTAGGATTTTAAAGAAATCATAAGGTTGAATAAGTAAATATAAATCAATTAAATACATTGAGGATTTACGTACTTTATTAAATTTCCCTATATTAATAGGGTGGATCCTCACAGGTTTTTGTTAACCAATAAAAAATGTGTGCAAGAAACAATGAAAGATGATCAAACAAGGACCAAAAAGTCTATCTGAGAATAAGAATATCGCTACTCTTGGAACTCACAGTCAAGACAATCCCAAAGAAAAAATATATTTATCCAATCTATAAGGGAACAAATAAAATCACTAAATCAATAGGTAAAAGGCTCAAGAACTAACCAAGGAAATGAGCGAACCAAGATCCCATATCAGGGATTGGTCTTACCTTCATTGTCATTAAGGTCCTCTTCCCACTTGTGAATATCGTTGTGGTTGAGTCGCCGCCATCCTATCCTCAACCTTCGAGTCAGTCACCCTCCACATTCGAGAACCCAAATCAGTATCCACCTCATGCCACACATTTGGATGCTACAGGAACGAGATATCAGGAGCCCATATCTAGCTTTGACTAACTAGGGAGATGCACCAACATACTCACCTCTTCTCTTCACTCTCTCAGTGAAATAAGGAAAAATACTAGTATATTTGGCTTCCTCTCACTCTATTAATGGATAGACAAACTAGTTGGGCTAACACATGAACCTCCAAACTCCATACACCTCATGATGCTATCAAGGTGCTATGGGTAATCAAGGAGAAGGAAAGCATAGAGAGAAGTGAATGAAGTGTGGATATCGCAGGTTGAATGGAATGATCTAGAAGCACACGAGGGCCCCAAATCCATGGGCACATGGTAGGAAAGTGGGAGGAACAGATCCAAGATATCTGAAGTGCCTAACAAAGGTAAAATTACATCGGAGGACAAAAAATGGACCTTACCCTAGGTAGTTTTATGAACAGTAAAAAACATTCTTCATATAACTAGATGAGGTACCTAAATGGTATTAGGGACTAGTTTGGGTCCCTGGATTTAATTATACTACTAAATAAGATGGAAATGGTGATATCTAGGCATGTGTTCCATAAACGGACGAATTGAAAAAACCCAGTAAAATTTGAATGCATCCCAAAGGAAAATAAAATCTCAATTCCACTAGAATATGTAAAATAATTCCCTAATATATAACCTATTAAAATGAAATATTAAAACAATATTCATGAAAATAATGGAAAATTGGACATGTGAAACTTGCATTTTAAAAGTCAACTAAATCATTAAATTTATTAACAAAAAATTTAAATTCAAAATTATTTATCTTCTACCTTGAAAATTAAATTCATGTACACAATTTAATATGAATCATGGTGAAAAAAATTTCACATATCTTCATCTTGAAAATTAAATCCTTAATCATTATGATGAATTTTTACCTTTTAAGTTCATTATTCTGGGAATAATAACCTAACTAGAAAACAACTATAGGGTACGAAAATAGTGTTTTCCCCTAACTTGTATCAATGAAACACATGTTTCTCAAATTTAATGAAATTATGAAACTCTCATAACATGTTAAGAATTAAAACTCTAAAAAAATGATAAAAAAGTGCATACTAGCACTTAAAAAAGTCCCCCATTATGATAGTGTCAGTCAAGGAATCCCAAACTTGCTATAAACTGCATCAATTCGAGTTGGTGGAATTGAAAATGAACTAGGTTCCAAAGAGATTAGATCCAAAATCTATTGGAATTTCCAAATATATAATGATAACAAGTGTGCACGAATGGTTTTAAAATTATTAAATAAAGGTTTATAAGGTTTTGTCTTGGGTGATGGAGGCCCATATTGAATTTTAGGGGTATGTGGTTGTAGTAGGCCATTGAGTACTCAGTTTGGTGGTACTGGGTACCCAAAGAGAAACCAATAGAGGGGTATTCTCGGGGCCACTGGGTGGATAGTGTAGGTGAATGGGTACCCTATGCAGCCCAAACCTTTTTTTAATGGATGTGTTTTGGTCATTTAATGGGTTTATGTTTCAAACCCCTTGCAGGGTTTCATCTTTTCATTCCACTAAAACCAGGGGGATTTATCATTCCTCTCTTATCTCCCTCCATTTATTCTTGGTGTTTTGTCACAACCCTCCCCTATTGGAAACCCCTCTCAGGCCTACAATAAAGATGAGGGTGACCCCCAAATCTCACTTTCAATAGGCCATAGGGTGACAACTATCACTGAGGATATTAGTCATGTAAATGGGATACATTACCCTAATCTATCCCATAAACATATAAATAAATACCACTATTGAGCACCATGATATAATATAAAACCAATATCCCACAAATACATGTAATTTCATACATATAAAAAAATCCAAAATAATGAAGATGAATTACACAAATTAAAATAAATGAAATAAATTTTGTAAAAATGGTACTACTAAAAAGGGAACCCTTGAGAAGGCTTGGAGGCATATAAGATTCAAAGGGTTGGTTCACCATGACCAACCATATTCTTCTACTTGAGGATGTTTTAGAATTACATCTCTCCTAATGTATTTAAATATCATAAATATTATTTAATAGATGAAGGTTTAAGGAATAGATAAATTCCATAGGGGGAGGGCATGGAAAGGTATGATTATTTTAGAATGTCTTCTAGAATTAGAAGAGGACGACATCGATATGTCTATAATATCAAGTGGTATCAAGATCCATTATTGATTTAAATTTTTTTTAGAGGTATTATAGTGGTATTAAGCCTAATATAAAAAATATTAGTGTTAAATACTAATCAAAAATTTCAATTGGAATCAAGAAAAATATAGAAAACAAAAAAATGTTATTGGGAATATATAAAGTGGGTTTAGACCTAGAATAAAAAATAAAGATAGATCAAGTTTTATAGATAAGAAAAAACCTTGAAGGAGGTGTTATTGTTTTATTTGATTTTGATTTAAAAAGGAGGAAACAAACATAATTTGTGGATAGTAATAATTATGGAAATAATATCCCATGGTGAACATACTTTTTATATTTAGTTGCTACGTTGATTGAATTTAGGGGTGGTAAAATCTTGGGTTTAGATGGATGTACGCCTCATTTTTCATTCAAATATATAATATTCAACACAAAAAATAGATATTTATAAAACATAATAAGTGAAATCATAGAATTATTAAATTGTCAAGTGGAATCACAGAAAAAAACTGTTATCAAGTGATATTAAGTATTATCACATGAAGGTTAACAATTGGTATGATTCACAAATTTTTTGATTTAGTATTTATTAGTTGAAAATCATGTTAATGTATGATTGAGATCACAAGAAGATGTGAGAAGGGAGTAAATTCTCATTTTTGATACATTTATCGAAGTAAGTGAGTGTAATGGAAAATGTTGATGTTGATTAATTACTATATTGATTCTTATACAATGTATTAACTAAGTGGTCTTAGATAATATTTTCATGACTTTTTTCAATATGTTAAGATAACTTACTAACAAGAATTGATAAGTGTTTCTATAATTGTGAGAGTTTTTATCTTGTTATTAAAATATAGATCAGTAAAAATAAGGTAGGATAGATCGGTTGGGAATATATTAAGTCATATAAAAAATGGATCTAAATAGAAATTATAAAGTTATTTATATGATGTAGAATTTAAGGTGTAAGTTATAGAGTATAAATAAGTAGTAAATAGAGATATAAATTCAATTTTACCAGTGGTTAAAAGTGTAATATGATTGGTAACAGGTTCCTTACTGAGAAAAAGGTGAGAAAAGATATGTTCATAAGTTGGGAAAGTCGATCTTAGAGTTACATGAAAAAGTGGGGGTTTATTCGCTTAAAATCTAGAAACTAATATGCATTAACATTGTGTAAATACATATAATATATTCTTTATTAAATAAGTATGAGATAATTTCTTGAAAAGTTTCATAAAGACAACCTTTTTGTTTTATTGATAAAGGGACATAGATATGTTCAAGTGTCCATATTTTTATTAGATTTTTATTTGATAGAACTTAATCAATCTATATTTTTGTTGATATCTTTGATTTAAATTCAAAGGGATGTATACATATTTCTTCTTCATAAAGATGCATGGATTATGAGTTATTATGATTATTGAATTCATAGAAGAATTGAAAAAAATACAAGGGGGAATGCTACAATTAAGTGGTTATATGTTGTGTTTGTTGAAAATTGATGGTGTAAATGGAAAATGGTTTTTTTAGTTATGAAACATTTTAAATTAAGGATCAATGTTTTAATAGGATAATGCTGATGAGTATCCATGTGGTTATATAATCGAAGATCATGAAAAAGAAGACTATGCCATCTATTTAAATGATAAAGTGGATAGAAAGAGTGATGCATGGATAAAAATAAAGATATTTCCCACACATAGAAACAATATATGGTGATAGATTCATGAAATTTACATATATGGAATTGAAATAAAAAAACGTAGTACAGTGACTTATGAAAGAATGGGTGATCTATTGTTTAATTTAGTAAACTGGCTATGGAGACTGAAGGAATTGATAAGTTAAAGATGAAATATATTTTTAAGACTTGATAATTTGTTTTAGATGATTGATATATCTAATATAATGAATATATAAGAGATTATTTAGTCATTGAGTGAATATTGAGATGATTTAGGGAAGCATAGATAAGTTTAGATATAATTGTGTAATGTTTGAATAAGGTATTCCATAATGCATTTATCTATACTGTAATATTTTTTGGAAGATTAAACGATATAGTGAATTAAATACTATTTCACAGGAATAAGTTGTTATGACCACCTCCCCACAAATGTACCCCAATATGATTTGTAATGAGATAAGGTAGATAATGATGCTCGAAGCTTTCCTCAAAAAGGCCATGGGTTGGAAACAAATGCTGATGGTATAACATTCACACAAATGGGATGCATTACCCTATACACACATATATGAGGAAAGATAACTAACATTTATACATGCACATAATATTACCCAGAATGAGAGTGGGTCTAGAGGGGACAGTCAACAATCAATTCCTTACCAAAATTGATGTTAGAGAAAACACCATCCTAGAGTCCACATGGTGTCAATCGCCCTACCATCTTGGGTGGATTAGGACATACAAGATATAATATAGCTCAATTCCACACTATGGGGATTAACCTATACTAAGGCTCAAATGAATCTATAGTCACTCAGACACACGACTACTGTCATTAAAAACTAGATACCCTATAATAACACAAGAATTCAAGGACATTCATTTAATTAATTTTTGTTCTTTTTAATTTTATATTTAGGATAATTAATTCATCATACATTTATTAATATTATTACATTCACATTTAATTAACCTCAATGTGAATCCCATTCCCTCTAGGAATAGACCAACTTATTCCATGATTCCATGATTCCACGATTCCACAAGACTGACAACATTTTAATTCCATTCAAGGACTAACCCCATGGGTTAACACATTTATTAATCACTATAATTCTATAATTCTATGTACTCCAGAAAAATTCCTAATCTACCATACAAGAGTTAAATAACCAAGCTCAACCAAAAGTCTTAAGTTGTGGGGAAAGGAATTCAGGTAAATAAGAAACCCAACCATCAAGACTTTTAAACAAAACATTGTTAAGAAAGAAACCATATTTAAACATAAAAATGTGTAAGCCCATATTCAAACCATTCTAAAAAATTCATTACCATCATTGACACCACCATATATACCACCATGTATAAATATATGAATCTTTCTATCTCAGGATTCAAATAAGACTATAAACCTGGGCCTCGCCACCCATATCTTTCTAAACTGTCAACCGTCCCAGACTTATATCATGTCACACAGAAAGGCTCACATCTAGAGAAAATATATAAGTAAGAAAAAAAAAGACACAACAAGACATCTAATATGTCACATACATGACTAATTTTAAAGTTAAATTCCATTATATTTCCATTCATGCTTTTTTTTGGGTTTTCCGAAGCTTTTATGGAGGAATGGGTGAGTTTTCATGAATTGGGCAAAACCTTGAGCCCAATTCCAGATTTAAAAATAAATTTTTATTCCTTTATAAATCCTTCATTTTTCAACATTTTTCATCCATTCCAATTCCTAATTGTCATACCCTGACCTATTAACACCACCATTATTAATTTGGACAATTTAGGAATCCATAATCATGGTGGATATGGGTTTTTATATAAGGGATTGGGCCAGCCCGAAAGCCCATTTTCGGCATTAAAAATAAATCTTAATTCTTTAATATCTCCTTCAATATTTACGTTTTTTCAGTGATTCCAACTCTCAACCGAGCCCACTTACCTAGGGCACGCCCCAATATCTCCTCCCGCAATTTGTAGCTCAATAGAATCTAAAATTTGGTCGAATCTTTTCTAGATTTCAGAAATCGCCCATATTTGGAGAAGTAAATTGATCCTTTCATAACTCTTTATATTTTAACTCTTTTCCACCATTATAGATCCTAAATTATTTTCTAATCCTTGTTCAAAACTCCCTTGAATTATTGGATGTTTTAAAATATAGATACTTGTGGATTTGGGTGGTTTTATTCAAGATTGTTTTGAGTAAGTGTTTCTCTCTTTAATTTATTCCTTCTCCTTAGGATTTTTCCCTCTTTCATTATGTTCGGAAATGTCCAGATGTTAGGGTTAGAACCTATGGTTTTATTTGGTGTCTTTTTGGTAAAATATTGTGGTCTAGGGATGGATTTATCTTCCTTGTGATGCGGTGGTGGGGCGGTTGATGTTTTTCACCATGTTTTGTGGGATTCAACACTTTTGGTAGGTGGTTCCATGTGTAAACAATTATTGACGAGTTAGCTTGCTGTATTTAGTCATTTTTTATATTCATTATTTGTGGGTGTGATGAGAAATCTGTTTATGATTGATTTGGTTAAGTGTTTAATTTTATAGCTGCATTTTAAATTAAAATTCGGTGTTTTCATGTGTTTCTCGTGGGGTATTATTTGGGGGTATTTTATAACATATTGAATTTCTTTACAAAATCTTGTTTGTCCTGTCAATTCTGATTTTGTAATGTATTAGTGTGATATGGGTCTAAAAAGAGGGTTTTTGAATAGGTTTTATGTTTAAAACATTGTTATACTTCTTGAGAGCATTTTATGAAAATGTGTGCTTTCATTTGGATCTTTTGTAGTATTATTCAAGATGATTTATAAAACAGAAATGTGTTTTATAAATGTCTCTAGGGATTCCAATTTTATTTTTGATAGGAATTGGTATGGTTTTTGGTCTTAAATGAGGGTTTTGAAATGGGTTTTGTGTGCAAGACATATTTACACCACTTGGGTTCTTTTTATGAGAATTGTAAATATTTTAGTTGGATAAACAAAGTAGGAAAAGGGTTCATATGTACTACTTGGTTTGTGTGTTCACCTATTATGGGGTTTTGAAAGGTGAAGTTATGTTTTAAGATGTAAAACATTTTTATAATGTTTTGTGAATTTTTAAAATGTTTTATTAAATTGTGATGTTGGAGAGAAACTTGTTTATGGGCTATTGCGTGTAAGTTTGATGATAAAATGATTTTGAAGGTAAAAAGGGTATTATGTAACAAGTGAGTGGGATTTTATGAGAGTTTTAATATATTGTAATGGTTTTATAAAACTTTTTAATGGAATTTTGGAAGTGTTAAAGAAATGTGAAAAGTGTTGTGGGCTATTTTGGTGTGACTCAGATTTCAAAATCAATTTGAATGAAAAGTGGAATTTTGTGACTTGTGTGTATACATGTGGGATGTTTTGTGAATTTAGGAAATGGAAATGATATTTTCATGTGAAAATTATATTCATTTACTTATTGAACTTGTTTGAGCACAAAGGGAAAACCTGGGTATCTAGGTGGGTGGACGTGCACTAGTATGCTAGTGAATCTGTGGGGTTTGGCCTCAGTTTCACATAGCAAGATTGATGCTTATAACACTAAATAAACTATTATTATGATGATTGGGGACCAATAGGTTATGGGTATGTTCCCTACTAGTTGCTCGTGCATGAGAATAGATATTTGTGATGGTTACTCTCACCGAGATACGAGGTACCTGGGACCCACAACTAGCTAGTTCCTAGAGGTTATTTCCCATTGTTTGTGCTCACTAGATATTTTGTGCTTACCGTCGGCATATAGTATGAGTGTCTGAAAAAATTCAGTAGCTTTGGTATTTACTTTAAAAGTGTTTATTCATTAAATTAGCCCACCTAAAAACTGTTTTTATTTAATATTGCATCTTTTAGAAATTGTAACTACTATTTCATGTTTTTGAAAACATGCATGCTTTTCATCTTTAAATGTTTATCACATGGAATATATTAGTGGTGTTATCCTATTGGGATTTTTCTCACACCCTAATTACACCCTTGGGTGTATGTAGACTTGGTTATTTTTTTGTTGTCGCAGGTTGGGTATAGTTTTTAGTTCTAGTGGTTTGAGTTTCTAGCAGGTCCTTGGTGGTGAAGTCTTGTGGAGATGGCTTGAGGGCAGTGCCCCTTTCCATGAGGGTTCTTAGGAAGTTCCCTTTTGGTTTTTAACTTTTTATAGTCTTTTTTAGTGGTTTTAAAATATGTAATTCAGTTCTTATTTTTTTTAAAAGATTGTTTGGATTGAAAAATCCAGTTTTGTTTTATTGGATTCTTTTGTTGTTTTAAGTTTATAAACTCGGGTAAATAATTCCCAATTTTAATTTTATGATATCCAGGAAATTTTACCAGACCTTGGGGATTGGTAACGCCCTTCGGGCTTTGTCGTGAGCTGGTTCGGGTGCCGGTTTTGATGGTGACCAGATTCGGTTCGTGACAAAATTGTATCAGAGGAGGTTTAGGTTAACTTTTTTGGTCATGTTATTTGGGGAAGAATCTGGATAGTCTGGAGTTAGGATTGTTGGGACCTAGAATTCTAGTTATGGGTAGTGTTCCTTATCACCGAACTTCATTATGGGATTCATGTTTCCAATAGAATTTGGGATTTATCTAAGTCCTTTGGTTTTTTTTGTTCGATGATGATTAAGGGAAATGAAAAGAGAGTTTGGTTAATGGTCTTAGTGAGATCACAGGGCATGGAAAGCCATGTGGAGAAAAGGATAATCCCTATAACACTCTCTATGATAGTGAAGTGATTGGAATATGGCTACCAACCATATGTCCAAGTCACCCACTGAAACTAGTTTCCTCTCGCAATGTTTTGTGCTTTTGTTTTAAAATCCTGGAACTTTGGTTTTAAGAAGTGTAAAGTTTTTTTTTCAAATGATTCTTAAATAAAGAGGGAATGGATTGATTTATTAAATGTTGGTACTGAATTTTCAGAATTTTTTTGAAATGGAAAATGGTGTTCTTACACCACTTTTGAAAGAAGTAACTATATTGAAGTTGGTTTTGAAAATTGTTTCCAATAGAGTTTTCTAAACAATCAAAGGGTGTTTTAATGGGATGAGATGTTTTGAAATTAATGTGAATATCTTGAAAGTGAGTTATTTTCTAAATGGTTGTGTCTTTATAAAATTTTTTGTAATATGTGAATTGGGACTTTGATCTTGTGTTTAGCAGTTTTGAAAAAAAGGATGTGTTGGTTGACTGTTTTGGTTTTGAAAAGTGGAAAGAATTTTTTGTTTTAACCTTTGGTATTTCCATGAGAAACCACATGAATCGGGTTATATGGGATGATTGATGGTTGATTTCATGGATGGATGAGTGTTGGGATGGATATGAAGAGGGTGCTCGGTGTGGCACAGAAACATGCATGTGTAAGGTCCATGGGGTACCATTAGTGGATACACAAACTGCTGAACCGTTTGTTTTCAAGAAATGTTTTCAAAGAGAAACATGATGACTTGATGAATTTTTTGGGATGGATTATTTTATGTGTTTTTGGAAAATGTTGATGTTGTGGGATGTTTTGAGTCCAAGAACCCCTCCTGTTTGAACTGTGTTTTGGGTTGATGTTTGGTCGGTAATTTGGGTAGAAGGACCGGTTAATAGTCTCCTCTGAGATATGTTTTGGGACACCTTTAAGGTGGTTCCATTCATGTGTTTGGATCTAGTTTATGGATTTTTTTGAACAATGGACTAGCTTGGTTGGGTCCTTGGGCTCTCTCATTGGATAAGGTAAGCCCCCATTAAGGGTTAATGCATAACTGAAGTGCCACCCTGATTGTTTCGCCATTGGAAAATCCTCCAGTTGATCCATATATGGAATATTTTATCGATATTTGTTGACTGAGTCTACACCCATTATTTTCTTTGATTTTTAGATCCTATTGTAGTAGGAGAGTTCTCGTGGATGGTTGAAAGAGTCCTTAGTTTCTTAAGTTTTCTAATTCGTCGAAGCTGAAAGTGGTCTAGGGTTGTTAGTGGGGATGACTGTCTCGATGGTGTCTAAAAGGGCCTTTTGGTTCTTCACAGACTTGTTGAAGCAAGAGTTCATGTTAAACCACAAGTATGGGAAATATAGTCATGATAGGATATTGAGGACACTTTCTAGAATTGTGTGTTGTTTGGGGATGTTGTATAAGGTCCCTCTCCATGCATTGTTTATATCAGTCTCAATGGTCATGTTTGGTGATGCCTTATGATGTCATGTGCTCGATTGACCGTAAAGGTGAAAGTTGGGCAATCATATGAGAGTCTCTATTATGTTGGGAGAATTTATCCCTTGGAAAAACATAAAAATATTCCATTCTAGAGGAAGGTGAGTATAATTGTTCTTTACTTATAATGTTTCTCACCCAAACAAACAAGGTGTGATGTGTGTGCATCTTCTAAGCCCATGTTTCAGTGAAATATTAGGTTTGGGTAAAGTGAGTTTGGAATGTGTAATGTCTTGGAAAACATATCGGGTATTGCAGTGTATTTGTTGGTTGCACCGAAAAAAGAATTCTCTTTCAGGGGGTTTCCAAATCCTACCAACGAGGCCGAAGATGCTTCAATCATTTGAGCTCCAGCCATAGGTCTTGGAGAGAAGATGGATTGTAGTCAGAGGAAATCATAAGGTTGTTTAAACCCTTGTACAAAGTCCTATACTCAGTATGAAATATACGAATATTTTAAGCATATGGTTTCATCATCTTTCTTCAATTGTTCATGTTCAATGGAAATAGGTGGAGGGCCTTGTACCCATGTCATCGCCCAATGTTATTTTCTCCCCCTTTGGTTTCCTTTGAGTATTTGGAGAAAGGTTTGATGTTTGGATAGATAGGTTGAGCACACGGTTTGTGCATGGTTAGCTGTGAAGATGCCCCAGAAAACCATGTAGATAGAAGGATCCTCACTATTAGTGCATGGTTTCTCAAACCATGCAGACTAACCATGTGGTCATCCCAAGTCTTTAAATTTTGGGGTCTTTCTATACCAGTCTGTGTAGGTCGGTTAAGATGGTTGGTTCTTATGGTGGGGAGACCCAATATGAGTCTTATATAAGTTCTTTTCTAAGTTTATGATGGAATTATACCCTTTTTACTAGGGAGTCCATTCATGCCTCTCCCTGTTAGTGTCCTAATTCTGTCTTGGAAAAAATATTGGTTGTCTCTTATGGTGGGGAGCCTATTTTTGTTCCCCCGTACCAGTAACTCAGAATTATCCATGGTCTTAGCTTGGAGGTAGGTAGTCTCGCTCGGAGGTATCAAGATACCTACATCTTCCTTGCATAAATGTTTAGATTTTAGAGTGCCCAATGGTTTAGTTATAGCAAGGTAAGTGTAACCTTGTTCGATGTTGTTGTTCATTTGGGTGAATTTCTTGAGTCTTGTCTGGATAGTGTTTACGCAGTTTTATTTTGGGATAAAGTATAAAAGTGATTGATCATTTCAGGAAGGTGGTGTAAGTTTTGGTTGTGAGAGTAATCCTTCATTAATTGATCATTGGAGGTGTTTCGGTGTTTGGGGGTGAAACCTGGCAAGAGAGTACCTCTTGGATTCTCGGTTGGGTTTGGTTGTCGCTTTGGTCGTGATGTGACTTTCTGGGGAGGAAAGTTTTCAGGGTGGAGAGATTTGTCAAATAAATGACTTCTTTTAAAGTTAAATTACATTTAATTTCCATTCATGCTTTGTTTTTTGGGGTTTCTGAAGCTTTTATGGGGGAATGGGTGAGTTTTCATGAATTGGGCCAAACCTTGAGCCCAATTCCAAATTTAAAAATAAATTTTTATTCCTTTATAACTCCTTCATTTTTCAAAATTTTTCATAAATTACAATTCCTAATTGTCATCCCTTGACCTATTAACACCACCATATTATTTTAGACCATTTAGGAATCCATAATCATGGTGGATATGAGTTTTTATTTAAGGGATTGGGCCTACCTGAAAGCCCATTTTATGTATTAAAAATAAATATTAATTCTTTAATATCTCCTTCAATATTTACATTTTTTCGGTGATTCCAACTCTCACCCGAGCCCACTTACCTATTTCGCACCTCCAAGCTCTCCTCCCACAATGTTGAGATAAATAGTATCACGGAATTGGTCGAAACTGCTCTGGATTTCAAAAATATCCCAGATTTGCAGAGGTAAAATGATCATTTCATAACTGTTTCTATTTTTACTACTTTCCCCCATTCCAGTTCCTACATGAACTCCTAATCCTCTTTCAAACCTCCCTTGAATGGTTGGATGTTTTAAAATTCAGATACTGGTGGATTTTGGGTTGTTTTATTCAAGATTGTTTTGAGTAAGTGTTTCTCTGTTCAATTTATTCCTTCTCCTTAGGGTTTCCTCCCTCTTTCATTATGTTCTAAAATTTCCATAAGTTAGGGTTAGAACCTATGGTTTGATTTCGTTTTTTTTGGTTAAATATTGTGGTCTAGGGATTGATTTTTCTTCTTTGTGATGCGACGGTGGTGCGGTTGATGTTTCGCAACAAATTTTGAAGGATTTGACACTTTCGGTATGTGGTTCCATGTGTAAACAATTATTGATGAGTTATCTTGCTGTATTTACTCATTTTTCATATTCCTCGTATTTTGGGTGTGGTGAGAAAACTATTTATGATTGTTTTGGTTAAGTGTTTAATTTTATTGTTTCATTTTAACTAGAAATTGGGTGTTTTCATCTGTTACTTGTGGGGTATTATTTGGGTGTATTTTATTACATATGGAATTGGTTTACTAAATCCTGTTTGGGCTGCCAATTATGATTCGATAATGTATTAGTGTCATGTGGGCCTAAAAAGTGGGTTTTTAATAGGTTTTATGTGTAAAACATTGTTATACTTCTTGAGAGAATTTTATGAAAATGTGTGTGTTTTTGGATCTTTTGTATTATTATTCAAGGTGGTTTTATAAAACTTAAAAGTGTTTTATAAATGAATCTAGGGATTCCATTATATTTTTTGGATAGGAATTGGTATGGTTTTTGGTATTAAATGGGGGTTTTGAAATGGGTTTTGTGTGCAAGACATATTTACACCACTTGGGTTCTTTTTATGAGAATTGTAAATGTTTTAGTTGGTTAAAAAAAGTGGAAAAAGGGTGCGTATGTACTGTTTGGTATGTGTGTTAACCTATTATATGGTTTTGAAAGGTGAAGTGATGTTTTAAGATGTCATACATTTTTAGAATGTTTTGTAAATTTCTGAAATGTTATATTAAACTGTGATGTTTGAGTGAAACTTGTTTGTGGGCTGTTTCATGTAACTCTGATGATAAAATGGTTTTGAAGGTAAAAAAGGTATTATATAACAAGTGAGTGGGTTTTTATTAATGTTTTAATGTATTGGTATTTTTTTATACAATTGTTTAATGGATTTGTGGAAGTGTTAAAGAAATGTAAAAACTGATGTTGGTTATTTGGGTGTGAGTCAGATTTCAAAATCAATTCGAATGAAAAGTGGACTTTTGTGACTTGTGTTGTATAAATGTGGCCTGTTTGATTAATTTATGATTTGGAAATGATATTTTCATGTGAAAAGTATATTCATTGACTTGTTGAACTTGTTTGAGCACAAAGGGAAAACCCGGGTATCTAGGTGGGTGGACGTGTACTAGTATGCTAGTGAATCCGTGGGGTTTGGCCTCAGTTTCACTTAGCAATATTGATGCTTACAACTCAAACTAAACTATGATGATGATTATTGGATACCACTAGGTTATGGGTATGTTCCCTACTAGTGGATCGTGCATGAGAATGAATAATTCTGATGGTTACTCTCACCGAGATACGAGGTACCTAGGACCCACAACTAGATCCTACCTAGGGGTTATTTCCCATAGCTTGTGCTCACTTGATATTTTGTGCTTACCGTCGGCATAAGGTATGAGTGGCAAAAAAAATTAAGTACATTTGGTATTTATTTTAAAAGTGTTTATTCTTAAAATTATCCCACCTGAAAACTGTTTTTATTTAATGTTTCATCTTTTAGAAATTGTAACTAGTATTTCATGTTTTTGAAAACTTGCATGCTTTTCATCTTTAAATGTTTATCACATGGAATTTATTAGTGGTGATATCCTATTTTGATTTGTCTCAAACCCTACTTACACCCTTGGGTGTAAGTAGACTTGGTTATTTTTTGTTGTCGCGGGTTGGGTACAGTTTTTAGTTCCAGTGGTTCGGGTTTCTAGCAGGTCCTTGGTGGTAAAGTCTTGTGGAGATGGCTTGAGGGCAGTGCCCATTGCCATGAGGGTTATTGGTTTTTTCCCTTTTGGGTTTTTATTTTTATTATAGTCTTTTTTAGTTGT
This sequence comes from Viscum album, assembly GCA_963277665.1. Lineage (NCBI taxonomy): Eukaryota > Viridiplantae > Streptophyta > Magnoliopsida > Santalales > Viscaceae > Viscum > Viscum album. Next base: position 516,154,287 of record OY728131.1, read on the forward strand.
TTTAAAATATGTAATTCAGTTCTGATATTTTGAAAAAGATTGTTTGGATTGAAAAATCCATATTCGTTTTATTGGATTCTTCTGCTGTTTTAAGTTTATAAACTCAGGTAAAGCATTCCCAAATTTCATTTTATGATACCCAGGCACTTGTTCCAGCCCATGGGGATCGGGAACGCCCTTTGGGCCTTGTCGCAGGCCGGTCGGGTGCCGGTTTTGATGGCGACCAGAATCGGTTCGTGACATAATCCCAAAAAATGTATCAATCCTTCACATGTGAATGGTGATTCTCAACCCAAAAACATTTATCTTTATCAAGAAACCAATTATTTACATTATTTTATTAACTGATTCATTTATCATGGGTTAAAACTATAGGTAACCTAAAGCATAATCTATTAAACTCTATAAATTACTTAAAAAATCTCTAAATCATAACTTCTAGTTTCAAAAACATTATTGAAGAATAATTAAATTAACATTCCACAATATTATTATTAATAATAATAATTTCTAGATTCAAGATGTTTGTCCAATTATATCTACATATGGAATAAAAATTCAATTAAAAATACATCATTCATTCTTTCATTTAAATCAACTTATAAAAATCAACGGACTTAATAAACAAGCATATTTAATTATTTATCCAACTTATAATTTTTTTATTTACTTTATTTAACCATTTTAAAAAAATTAAACATGCTATACCGTAGAAAACTATACATTCTAAACAAATAATAATCATAGATAACATTTTATCTACTAAAATAAGAGTCAAACCATTACCACAGTGGAAAAAATGTGATTTCAATAACCATAACAAATTTATTTCATTAATTTGATTTAATTTTTATTAAAATTCATTACACCATAATCCAAATAGATATATCTAGGTTACTTTATGATTGAAAAAATAATAATTATAGAATCAAAGAATCTTCTACATAAGGGTTTTAAACTTTATCTGATTGAGAATAGAACTTAAATTCATAACTTCAATCACCTCTCCTATAAGGAAACTATATCCCTCCAAGAACATCATTCCATAACCAAGAGAAAAACATTAAAATAACTCTATATAAACAAATGATATCAAAATAACATAACATAGAAGTAATTAATTAAAGGAACCAAGATTTATTAGAAAAGAGACCAATAATTAAAGAGTGAAAACTCACCTCAAATCACCCTAGATCAAACATGGGAAGTCAGGGATCAATCCCATTTGAAAGGGATTCAAAACACTTTGGAGAAGTACATTTAGTAACCTATATTTTGGAGAGAACTAGATGTTTTGAGAGAAATTTAAGGGTGTAAGAGCATTTATAGGTATTATTCCATACATACTTCCATTGAGTGAATTTTTTATTCATGTATTCAATATCTAATGTTTAAGAATCACTGAGAAACACCTCACCCAGGTCAATCAAACCATGGAATAATTCACATCATTAACTAAAAGTTCACGTCATAAGTTTTATAGATAGATTCAAATAACATGAATCCTCATCCTTTCACATAATGAACTAATAAATAACATCATGGATTTCACCCTAAAAACCACCCTCAATCAATCCAAATACTTATATTTCATTCATGAACTAAAGTCTCACATCCTAAACTATAGTTCACTTTGTGGAATTCACTTGGTTCTCTAGTCCATATCCAAAACTCCACTAGTCCTACTCTAGGATTCCTCCAAGCACTATAGACCTCAGAAACACACACAAAAATGGTCTAGAAGGATCTATACCCTTACATTATATACCTATCAAACAATTCTTATCCTCAAGAATTTAAAATCAAACCCTAAGATAAAGGAAATAAATAGAGTTCATTCAAACATCCACCCCATGAGATACTTCTCACGAATCATTCCATCACAAGAACTCAACCACCTCACTCAAAGAAAAAAACAAAAAAAAAACAACACAAAAAACTAGATTCTAAATAATCTCATGGAGAGATATCTATCAAACAAGACAAATCCCACAAACAAGGAATAATGGAATATAAAACCATCACCAAAAATATATGAAAGATAATATGTAAACATAAAACAAATCATTACATTGAGTATTTATCTATGAATTATGTTCCTAGGTGATCTATTTCATGTTATCATGCTACCAAAAGACACACAATAAACTAATAAACTTCCCATGATACACCTTCACCAGGCATTCCTAGGTATCCACAGTCCACTCTTCAAATGTCTCATCATCTTCAATGTTGATCTCACCTAAATTGATGATATGAGAGTTTTCATATAAATAAATGTGAAGTTTTAACACATTTAATACATCCTGTATATGGATCATCTATAGGGGGAGTCAAATCTGATATGCAACGACTCCAACATGAGACTACACCTTGAAAGGCCCAACATAGTGGGGAGAAATCTTACTCCTATGACTGAACCTTCACTACCCATGATGAGTGTTCAACTTCATGAATATATGATCTCTATCATCAAACTCCATTGATCTCCTATTATAATCGACATAGTACATCTGATAATCTTACACTGCCTTTTATCCTCTCATGAATCAACTGAATCATCTCTATCGTGCTTTTCAATAGTTCTAGACTAAGAATTATTTTCACTTCAACCCCAATACATTACAACATACAACATAAAGGTTAGTCATATAAGATTTTAAATGATTCCATACCAATGGTGGAGTGAACACTATTATTATAATCAAAATAAACCAAATGTAGGTGACTCATACACGAACCTCTAAAATCCAAAACACAAGAACACAACATGTATTTACAATTCTGGATAGACCACTCTATGTGACCATATATCTACAGATGAAAATAAGTGTTAAGGAATAACTGATAGACAAGATATTATTCTATACCTCTCCACACCCTAGAGGTAAAATAAGAATCACAATCATAGATGATCACCCTTGGGAATATATGGAGTCTCACAAGATACTCCAGGAACTTCCACAATAAAAAATATACTAAGATCAACTCCTTTATCCTTATAAAGTGTGATTAGATCATCAAATGGTCAAATATAACCCATATAACATCAAATAATCCTTAATATTGGGGTAAATAAGTGATTAAGGCCTTAAATATGTACACTCACTTCAACTGAGAAGCATCCAATGGAAAGATAGAACCTCTGGGAACATGGTGTTTTACCTTCACCATATATTTAACAAAACATTAAGAAAAAAACTCTATAACTAAATTCTTAAACCTAGGTCACCAAAAACAAACTATTATAGATTGATACATCTTTATCATTATATGATGTGCCTATAAGGGTGAGATATGGAACTCAAAGAGAACCAACAAATGCATCACAAAAGGGATGAAAAGACTCCTTGGGAATAACACATGATGTTCTTCATCCTTATACAAAGTATTAGGGGCACCACCAAGGAAAATCAATCTCTCTATACCTCCACCTTGGAATCCCACAACCAAGACTCCTCAAACTATTACACAAAATTCTACTATATTATCATATGAAAAAAGTAAACCTCTACTACCAACCTCTCTCATATCAAGATGTATCACCGTTAGCTCTTCTATTAATTTCCAAGCATCTCTAAGTTCATGCATAACACCATTATGTGACTTCATGCTCAGCACATTAACAAAAACATCATCCCTTACCGATGTATATAAAATATTGATGTCATAATACTATAAGAATTTTATCCACCATCACCATAAAATGTTTAGGTCACTCTAGGATAAGACACACACTGGGATCCTATGATCATTAAAAACCACAAAACACTCTTTTATGAGGTCATATATCCATTAAATTAGTAAAAACACAACCAATAACAACTCAAGATCATGGGTGGAATAGTTACACTCATTGGGAAATAACTTATGAGACCCATAAGAAACAATGGATATCTACTACATTAAAATTCATCCCAAACCAAGATGTAAATTGTAATTTAAAACCTCAAACTGGACTACTAGTTCTAACAAATAAATAACTAGATTCCTGAAAAACTATTCATTCAGGTACTTTAAAGCTTTCTAAAACTAATTAGTCCAAAAGAACAATAGATCCATTATGGTCAAGGATGTTAGAGGAGTCAAAAACTAATATAAATTGGATATGAATCTCTTATAATATCCTATAAGATCAAAGAAACTCTACACCTATGAAACTATCTTAAGGGATTACTAAGAAACAACTACCTTAATCTTTGAAGTATCCACCTCTCCACCATGTTGGGACACAACATGTCCCATGAAACAAACTTCACAAGCCAAGAAATCACACTTCAAAACATGACAAACAACTTTTAATGATGAATAACTCCCAAAACAACGCATATATTTTCTTAGTGCTTCTCTATAGATGCAGAGTACACAAGGATGATATCTATGAAAACCACCACAAACCAATCCAAGAACAATATAAATGTTTCATTTATCAAACCCATGAACATGAATGGAGAATTCTTTAAACAAAAAAAAAATGAAAATAATCTTTTAATACTCATAAAAACATATAAAAGTAGTCTTTGGAATATCCTCATCCTTTACATATATCTGATGACTTCTCGAATATAGATCAATCTTTTAGAACTAGCTAGATCATTTCAAATGATAAAATAAATCATCAATCCAAAGAAGAGGATATAGGTTCTTCACTGTCACCTAGATTAAGCAATGATAATCGATACAGATATTCAAACCTCTTTCTTCCTTCTTTAAGAATAGAACTGGATCACCGAAAGGTGACACACTTGGATGAAAAAAACCTTAAAAAAATTATCATCGATCTATACTTGTAGCTATCACAACTAGGAAGCGTCATCATATATAAATACATTGAGATAATAGAATCATCTGGTTATAGATTTATCCAAAACTCAATCTACCATCAAGGGGATAACACCACAACCACCTCTGAAAAGTCATTATGGTACTCTTCTAAAATCCTAGGAAACACCACCCACTATGTCCCTAACAAACTAAGAATAAACTAATCCATTAAGGATGATAAGCGTGGAACATGCATCTGACACATTTTAGGGTCTCTATCACCAATGAACACATCATACTCTCCATAATAATCCTAAAACACAATCAATCTCTTGAAGTTATCCACAAAAACATGCCCCAAATATAGCCAATATATTATAGGTATGATTTAATATGGCTGTTTCTGTAAACATAGGAAGTCTCCACAAGATTAGTGCCACCCCAAAAATAGCTCACAATCTCGAAATACATCATACATATTAGCTTATCCTCTAATTAGCATCATTAATTCCAAGGAAACTATAAGCCTCTCCACCATATTTCTAAAAGCATATAATAGGGTTAGTTATATAATGGAGTATGTAGCTTATGTCTCAAACAAAGCATTCAAACAAGTAAAAATAAAAAAAGAGTACCTAAAATGATGTATAGATCACACGGTGTTGGAAAATAAAAATCATAAATTTAACCATGACCTTCTTCCCGACCTCTATAACACTAATGGAAAAGACAACTATGGTCACTCTCTATTCATGGAGGATGGAAAGAATCTTGGGGTTGTCTTATACCTATCTCATCTCCTCTCTATTGATCCAAAGTTGGAGCACCCGACTATTTCTTCCTCGAATGAAACTACCTCATCCAAGGATCATGAAGTGGAAAACCTATTTTATGTCAACTAAATAGAAATTTTGGGCACTCTCCCCACTAAGGATCATAAAATCCACTCTAAAAACAGTTGCCTAGGGACTGAGAGCCACCTCCCCCATGGAGATGAGACGATGAGGGATATGAACCACCACTGAACTTCTGAAAGATCTTTTTTACAAGAAATTGGGTACCACATACCACGAATCTGAGATGAAAGGAATACTAATACATCCACTCTTATGAATATTAGTTCATGGAAAAATCATCTCAATGACCTCATCTCTCACCAAAACATTAACTTTCATCGATAGTGTAAATATGGTGACCTATCACCATATCTCTTAATTCAATCCTCAAAATACCTAGCCCTAACCACGTAATATGGAAACAGTTTTGAAGCATAATGTAGAAGCATTTATAAATATATCTCAAATTTCTTCATTTTGTAAATCCCCTATTTAAGGGTAAGAGGCACCTAGAGACCGGTTGCCTTTGTGAATGAATAAAGAAACTCAGCTCACAAACTGCTCTTAGAACATTCCCCCGGAGACATCTGAAATGTTATGATCCTCAAGGAATAATACCCACCACCACCTCACTAAATCATACAACATCATAACCACTAACAAAACCTAGTGCTCTTTATGAGAATATATCGAACCGAAGGCTATCTCCACCTCCTCTAACCAGTCCTCTATCACTTATTCTGATATGAAACCCCCATAATTCCATAGATTCTGCTGTTGAAACTCTTAGAGTTTCCTCTACAAAGTTTCGTTATCGTCGACCTCTACTTTGCAACAATATATTATCATATCATTCTAAACATATATGTAACAAACCTAATAAAGATATCAACCAATATACATACCTAAAAAATAAAAAATGTTTAGGAATCTTAAACTTCGAAAATGGAATATTTTAGGATTATTTAGAGTTTAACCTAATCTCATGGTCTAATCATTCAAACAATAGACACAAATATGATTGATTTATGGTCCTTTCCTATGTATCTACCCCAAAACAAGTATCACTTCTCTTAGTATGATCTAGTAACCTTAAAGGTCCATGAATTAGATCATAGGGGCCCTAAATACGGGTGTCTCAGTTGGTCACCCCTTATTTTCATTGCTTACTAAACTTAGTTGATAATGTTTACCTACCAAACTATACAACCTTCACATATGACTATCTCTAAAATCCATACTAACTTTCAAACTAATCATTTGATACCAAACATTAATTATCCCCTTCTCTAAATATACCTCTCCTGTGTTGATAATGAGATAAGAGAGATAACTATTCCTAAATCCCACCTCCAATAGTCTATAGGTTAGCGACAAGAACTGAGGGTATAACATATAAAAAACTCATATAATTACCCTTTATACTTATATATGGGGAAAGATAACCACCATGCATACTAGTAAGTAATAATACCAGGAAAAGAGGGTGGGGCCAAAGGGGGTAGTTTTCCATCTCTTCTGCACCAACCTAGATATTGGAGAGAATACCCTCCAAAATTCTACTATGTTTTAGTCACCCTTTCAACATGGGTGGGGTATAATATAAAATAACTAAATATATAAGATATAATGTAGCTCAAAACCACACTATAGTCATCAAACTAGTCTAAGGATAAACTAAAACTATCATCTCCCAGACACCTAACTTCCACCTCTAAGAATTAGATATTCTATGAGAATATATTAATTCTTAGAGATTAATTTAATTAATTATTTCCTTTTAACACTTAATTATACATTAATTACTTCATTCGTCACTAATAAACATTATTCCATTTACATTTCATTAACCACTTAGTGAAGTCCATTCCCTCCATGCATAAAAAAATAGATTTCATGGTTCCATAGGATAAACAAAATTTGCATCCCATTCAATCACTAACCACATGGTTTAAAAAATTTATTAATCAATATCATTAAAAAAAATCTTGGTACTCTGGGAAACATCGTAAGCTACTATAAAATAGATGCATAACCAAGCACAAACTACTTCCTCAATCGGAGGGAAAAGGAATGTATGTAAACAAGCAACTAATCCATCCAATATTTTAAGAACATTATCAAAAAAATAATAATGATTTCAGTATAATAATAGGAAATTATAGCTTTAAACCATTACATCAAACCTGATGTCATCCTTGAAACATCCATGCAAATCACAATGCATACCTCTATGCATCCTGCAATCTTATGCACCAATCGTTGCCACAAAATTGGGCCTCCCTACCCAAATCTCACTAAACTATCATCCATCCCAGGATCACAACATATCAGATTACTAGGCCCAAAACCATATCAAACACATGAGTTAGAAAACAAAAAACAGATATAATAGGGAATCTGGGACTTGAAACATGCCATACAACCTTCACATGAAAATTGAACCACTCAACCCCTGAGAATTTTTCTTTAATAAATAAAAAGTTATATACCTTTTTATATTTTCAGATTCATTTATCAATGGTTATAACTATGGGTAATCTAAGGCATCTTTCATTAAAGGTTATAAATTATTTAAACATTCTATAGAGAATAACTTCCAATTTTATCAACATTAATGAAAAACAATTCCAGTAATAAGACTCTTTATTATTATCAACAACAATAATTTCTAGATTCTTTTTATTTTTCTCATTTCATTAACATAAGGAATAAAAATTAAATTAAACATGCACCCTAAATCATTTTATTTCCATAAAATTCTAAGAATCATCATATTTAGTAAACATGCATCTTTAATTATTTATCTGACAAATCACTACAAAATTTATGTTCTTTAACCATTTTCATAAAATTTATCATTATAAACCATATCATAAAGAATGTAAAAAAATAATAGACATAGAAAACACACTATCTAAAAAAATATTCAAACCGTTATCTTAGTATAAATAACATGTTATTAGTACAACTATAAACCATTTCTTTCATTAATTCTATTTAATATTTGTTAAGGTTAATTCTACCATCAACAATAAAAATAAAGAATGATTAATTTAATATTTTGTATAAAATAATAGGAGAGTCAATGAATCCCTTACCTCATGGATTTCAATGTTCTTTTATCAATTATAGAATAACAACCCATTAATCAGATCACCTCTCTTTAAAGGAAACTAAAACATTCCATGAATTCTACACCATAACTGCTCCAAAAAACATCAAAATAACTCCATAACAATAAAGGAGACAAATTAAAATATCATTTTAATAATGAGATGAAATAATAATGATCATAGAATAAATCACAATAGAAAGAAAAAAAATCACCTCAGATCATTATGGATTTAACATTGGTAGTCAGGGATCAATCTTATTTTAAAGGTATTCAAAACACCTCAAATATTCATGATATGTATATTTCATGCATATATTTTAATGCTTTTAAATGTGTGGATCTTGTAATTTACTGAATAATCTTGAAAATTTTGGAATTTATTTTGCTCGCGGCACAACATTGGATTTTTAGAGATAAAGAACAGATGGAAACTAAAGAAAATATGACTACACATCATGTAACACAAGTACATGTCGTGAACATTTTTTGTACAGAAAATATGCATAGGACAAGTCATGACGACGGTACACACTGTGAAAGCCAAGTACATGTCGTGAGAAAGCAGTACACGACGTGATGATAGTCAAACCAATGTACAATATTTCTACAGATTCAACATGATGTAGGTAAATGTGTATCTAAGGTACACGTCATGTACCCCAGGTACACATCATGTAGTGGTCAACACACAGTGAAAAACCAGGCAATGTGGTCCATGGGTTTTGGAAAATTTTGACTATAAAAGGAGGCCTTTGTCCACCCATCTAAGTAAATTTGGGATGAAAAAAAGTAAAAGAAACACCAATAGATGAAGGAGTAATGATCCAGAGTTTTTCTTCACTGCCTTTCTTCCTCGGGTACCCAAGATGCTTGCTCATAACATGAGGTAGTTATCTCTCTATGTGATGGGTGATGTGATTTGTAGGGGGAGTGTGGCTTAGGGATTATTTTCTTTATTTTATTCTTGTTTTTAGTTATTGAGAAAATCATTTATCAATTCCAATATCTTTATTTTTAAAATTTAATTTCCATTTATTATGATTTGAAGAGAATTATTCCGTTGCTTCAATTAATTAGCCTACTTTTCCCATGGACATTGTGCAATCTAGGATAGTTATGTTTGAAATAGATTTTGGGATTTCTATTTCTCGATTTTCAACTAGTAGATGACCATTTTAAAGGTGAAACCATATTATTAGGGTAGGATACCAAGACCAAGGATCCTCACTAACCCAATTCTGAAACCAAACATGAACAAACCCATTCCTGATTGAATCCCTGGAACATGACCCTAAACATCACTAAACCTGGTATGTCTCCCCTATTAAATTTCATCCCAACCATTAATACTATTGTGTATTTCTTTACAAACAAATAAAATAATTTAAATTTATGTTTCTTAATTAATTTAGAACATATGATCTTTCCTTTTGGGTTTGACACTCGAACTCACCAATTACTACACTATTGAGTTGGGATTGACTGATTTTTATAATTTTTTTGCATAGCACTATAGGGAAATAATGACGCCATGTGGGGATGTTAATTCACTTATGGATACATGGATTTACGATAGAATTATTTTTTTTAGAAAACTTTTTGGGTTCAAGAGGCTATATAGGCATTTTTTCCCGATATACTTTCATGTTTGGAATAGTCCATTCGCATCCGGAATGTCCCAAGTTTTAGACATATAGAAAAATGAATTTATTATATCCACCAAAACTAGGATTAATTAATTTCATTAAATACTTTTCACATAATTATTTTTCAAACACAGATAAAATAAATTTGAATTTAGGTCCATTCACAGCATGAACTTATGGTTTACATATTGAATTATACCATATGAACCACCCACACTCAAGTTGTGAACATCTATTCAAGACAAAAAATGAAGTATCACATTGTAAACTATAATTCACATCTTGAACTTCTCTTAGTTCTATATTCCATCTATCAAACACTTATAATATTAATCTAGGATTCCTCCGAACAATGCAGACCTTAGAAACATGTAATGTAATGAGATAGAAGGATATGGGGCCTTACATAATCCATCATTTAAAAATTTCTATTTAATATAATTAGACGGACAAGAATTTTTTGAGTATATTAATTATGAATCTAAACTTCACACCACAAAGAAATGGTGTAATGGAGATCAAGTTGTAGTTAATAATGAATAACACTATAATAAATTATAATAACATAATGAATCATTTATACATAATGTGGTAGTTCTAGTATGGATATTACACCGTGATGGTTACAATATAATAGAGACCAAAATAAAGGTTGTTTCAAGATTTCATTTATATCTCAGATGATACACTATAATGGGATGTCACAATGCATTTAAAATTTCATGGATGTATTATAACATATATTATTACACTATAATGAGTTTTAGATATAAATGTATAAGGATATATCCCTTTTTTATTTTTATAAATCAAATTCAAATATAGTTATGTTTTATAGGACTCTGTAATAGGGTATCATTACACTGCAATGGAATTAATCACCTCATAGTTTATAAAAAATCCTCATATGTTAAAGATTTAGTTTGAACTCAAAATAAGGAATATATGAATTGATATATGGGTTTTCAATTAACATAATTAGATTAATGTTATCACACTTAAAATAATTTGATACATGGAATTATCATCAATTATTGGTATAACATGAATTTATATTAATGTTTGATTAATGGATTAAGTATTTTGATGAATATATAATACTAGTTTTGGTGGAACTGGAAGAAATAAATTAATGGAATTAAAAGTTCCCGTTGATAGAGAGAGAGAGATAGAGATAGATCTATGAAGGGAGGATTCATTAATACACCTATTTAACCAAGATAATAGGCCCATATTTTATGAAATTTCATTGATTATAGCCTCTTATTTGGAGAAAAGGATGGAGTGTAACAAAGATAATTCCTTTCCTATAATTAATTTAACATAGAAAAATATTTTAATATTGTCATGATTGTTGGAAGTAAAGTGATTCAACTCTCTTCATCAAGTTGTTGATCATACCTTTATTTGGAGCAAGATGGTTGTAAGGTTGACATCAATGATTCATCAAATATAGAGTTATATGATACACATGATATCATTTACATATATTTATTGAAGAGACTTATAATTCTATAAACTAATTCTACGCTTGAAGTAGTGAATGGTGGAGAGGGGGGGGGGGGATAAAATATCCCTTTGGAAAGAAGTGAGTGATCCTTAAATATATTATAAGGGCAGTTCACGTGGGTATAGAGTTATCATCATACAAAAAATTGTATCAATTATAATAGTACATTAATAGTATATTTTGGTACACTGGCACATTGTTGAGTGTATTCCCCATGTGTATATCCCATTGTGGTTGAACCATGTAAAATACTTGTATTATGTTGTGCATTAATATAGGTATATTTGTTTGATATTCAATGAAAATATGATTATGTGGATGATAAACTATAAGAAAATAGGTAATTAGTGGAAGTTTTTTTTCCATGATGGTTTTAAGTCTTTTCATGGGAGTTTATTGTTACCAATTTGAAATGGTGTTTCAATATTCTTTTAACGACGGTTGTAATTTTTTAGTGATTTTATTTTTTGAAATATCATGAATTATTTTTTAACCACCACTATATATGATTTATAAATATTTTCAGAATAATTTAGAGTATTTTTTTATAATTTAATGACATTTATAAATTCCAATAAGTATAGTACAATTATATTTTTTACCATATATTCAAAAGGTTTTACCGACCACTGTTTTTATTAGGGCGTCTATTTGTATTGGAAGTGATTTTAATCATTTATAATCATTCCATTCCAGAAAAATAACAATAAATTTCCTTATATACCAAACAAACATAAACTAATATATAAGAAATTATAAAACCAATATAGTATAACTATATTAATTAATTCCATACATACACAAAGAACATTTAACTTTATACAATATAACTGGGTAATATTATAATTTATAAGTTGTAAATAGACAATTTGATACTTTATAAAACATCATTAGATAAAAATATAATATAAAAAATGTAAACATACACTTTAGTCTTCACTTATATACTCTAAAAAATAGAATCCACCTCACTCTCCACTAGTGCATCATGATATTGGCCATCACCTACTTCCATGATTCCCACCTCTAGTGTCCGATTTTAATGTAGTTAACCACTCCTTAGTAAAGAAAATTTACAATAAATAATAAATTATGGAAAACTATAAGGATGATGCGTACAGTTTAACAACTAAAAAATACAATCAATACAGTAATTATATGTTAGATACACCATTTTAAAGTGACATTTTAGAACATGAAGAACCAATATCATCTTTATTTGGTTTAAATAATTATTTTCGGGGATGAATACTTATAAAAACAAATTCTTAAAATATGTGAAAATAAAAAAATATCATAAATTTTTTTAAAGTTAATTGATATAATTCTCACATGTAATTACCCGAGAAATATTCCCACACTTAATAGCTAAAATAAAGGATAAATAATTTATATACTAATTGAAATGGAATCCATGGATAAATTATTAAAATTATAATATAATCATTAAAAAAATAATTTCATGATATTGGTATGATCCTGATTCAATTAAAATAGTTCACCACCAAAAATCCCAAGAAAACCCTCAAATACATTTTTATCTATAGATAACGTAATGAATGATATGAGATTTGATTTAAACTCAGTTTACCTAATGGAATAATAATCTGTCTTAGGTATTCATGTATTTTCTTAGAAATTATTATGAGACACTATATGATGCATCAGACTCATTTATAAATTAATCCCATCACAAGTCACTTACCTTTGATTCTTGAACTATTATATTCCATACATAAGATTTCAAAACTAAAAACTAAAAAAACCATGACAATTTTCATCCTTACTATGTGATTCTATCAAGTAGAGAATCTCTCTAAAGCTACATTACCTCTTGTTGATGTATGATATTCCTCCTTAAATGAGAAAAGTTCACCATCCCATCATTAACATTCAACTCTTTAAGAAATAATAGAATGAGATTTATTTTCATATATGTGTATATTTAATGAAATTAAATATTTATATTTTTATTATAAGAAAATAAATAAATTTGAAATTCAAAATAATAAGGGATTTTACAAAACCATTAAGAACATATTATTGTTTGCATTGATGTTGTCAATTATGAATATTTTTAATATTTACTAAATAAAAAGTAACTATTGAAATGAAGAAAATATTTGTAAATTTATGAAATCTATGGATATTGAATCCCCTACGATTGTTGTTATTTCTTGGGTAATACTACTGATGCACTCATCTTTCATATAAAAAAAATTAAAATTTGATAATGCATTATAATTTTTTTATGAAACATAATATTTAATTAAATTTTTTATTAAAATATGGTTAAATTAAAAACTAAATATTAATTTAGATAAAAATTAATAATAATTTTGATTTTGAAATTCTGTTTTTACTCATTAATTTCTTGTGGGGATTTTATATAGTGTTTGAAAAAAAAATCTATAAAAAAATTGGTCGGCCCTGGTAGCCCTCAACTGAAGGGATAAAAGTCACTTAGCCAACCCAATAAGGGATATGTAGAAAAGTAAACATAATAGGAAATCCTTATGGGTGGCAGGAGGAATCCCAGGTCACACATAGTGAAACCTGAGGGAGGGAAAAAGGACATTGGGTCCAGGTGTGTTGTCACGCCCCTTGACAATGAATGTTCTATGAGTGTATGTGGGAGCCATAACTGCAATATAATTTTGAGAAAGGAATGACATCGGATAATTTATATGGAATTTATTGACCAAATTAAACACCTATGTGGGAAAAAATTGTACGGGTATTATTACCAACTTTCAAATATGGATTCATCTTTCTACGAACATGAAACCCTCCTCACCTCATGAATTTATACCTCATTGTTGTAATTATCAACATCACTATTATTGAACATTGGAAGCCTGATTATCACCATAATGAGTGGTTTATATCAAGAAAAAATTCCATTGTCTGATATTTGGATCACTATAGATCACATCTGAATCTTGAGAAAACCACTATGAAGTTGAATAAAATAGGAAAAAGTCATGCAAGATAACAAGATCCCAATCCAACCACTGTGAATGATAAATGGAATTGATGAAGGATATAATAGGAAAAATTATTCTATTATATTTTTTCTACCACTAATACACTACACTATTTCCAAGGAGGGAAACAGGAGAGCACAAAGCCATTGGAATGCAAACCGTGGCATGAGGAACATGTAGGAACCATTTTTGTCAAAGTGTAATCAAGTGAGACCCTTGAGCAGTGATACTTGCATATGGGTAAATATAGGATACATTATGCATAGTTATAATGTTATCTATAGATTTAAAAAATGTTAGTATTATGGAAATGATTAAAGAAGAAGACCGTGGTTATGGTTTACCAACTACAATGTATCCATGAAAAAGAAAAAAACACATGATATGAAGCTTGTGTCATTGGGTTTTCACTATCTCATTGAGGTTCTCAATTTGGCAGTGCCGAGTTGTTTAGGAAGATAGAAAATAAGAACCTACTCCATGGAGTGGTTTTTTATGCTATGAAGATTCAAAATATTTTATTATAATGAAATTTGATAATAAATAGATCTGCATCGTGGGTGTTATATTTCAAAATATCCTTTCAAGGAGGGAAGCAAATATAACACAATTATTATATCCATTTTTAAGGGGTCATTGAGGTAGAATTTAAGTACCTTTTATCCTTTGTATATCTAGGATATACACCCTAATTCTCAAGAAAAAATTAAGGAAAAAAATATAGCGAGCCTCATTCACATACAAGGAGGACAAAACACCCTTAAGAAAGAGGATATTCCTATAACCACTTTTGATGATAAATGAAATTATATGAATTTTGGAAAGAGGGAGAAAATATAACATTGTCTGATAATGATATTTTAAAAAGAAGATTCTAGAGATACCTTGAGGTTTTTTATATTATAAATTAGAGGGGTAAGCTACTATGTAAAGAGAGTCTAGAAGAGAGAACAGACTGAAGGCTTGGGAGTATGATAAAATTGTGGCTGCTCTGAATTTTATACTACCTCTATTAATAATTTTTTTTTATTTTAATTTTCCTTCTACCCCTAATGAATTTATAGTTTCTTATTTAATGGTGGGGTAAAAACCCTGAGTGATTAGGGGAAGAGGAAGTGGCCCCAATGTGATGATTGAGTCTATGAGCCTTATTTTAATACATTAATTTATTTTCTTTGTTAATGGTATTAAATATTTTATTTTAGAATTTAATTTGAACTATTTTATGTTTGTATTTAATTATATATTTTTCTTATATTCTTTATTTAGGATTGTTTTTCTCCCTCCAATTGGTTTTAGATAATATCAATTGATTGAACTATGGATAAGAAGAGAGTGGTTAGTGATTACTAAACACACAAGGAATATGTAGTGATATGTCTAGGTTACATAGGTATAAAAATAACTAGTTGGGCATTTCCTAGGTGAATCAAGGGAGATTGATTGTGACATTCACATATTTGAATGATAGTAGTCTAAATGAAGGAAATTGTTAGGACTATTCTCAGCATAATCAAACTTAATCAAGGGTGAAAATGTGGAAGTGGTTTTGAAACCTTCCTGTAAATTAATTAACAAA
The DNA here is from genome assembly GCA_963277665.1 of Viscum album. Classification (NCBI taxonomy): domain Eukaryota; kingdom Viridiplantae; phylum Streptophyta; class Magnoliopsida; order Santalales; family Viscaceae; genus Viscum; species Viscum album. Next base: position 516,170,727 of record OY728131.1, read on the forward strand.
GATATGTGATTTATTTTGAATATACAATTTTAGAATTATAAATGGGATTCCAAACTTGAACCTGATCACTTGTCTCTCATCTTTATTTTTACAAGCCCTTGTTTCTTTGTAAATTAGTCCTAGAAATCAATTTTCTTTTCACCCATAAAAATAACATTTATAGATATCCTTTTTAGGGAAAACCCCTGGTTTCCATAAACAATACATTCATTAAGAAAATAGAAAGGGTTTTTCAACACCCCATGAAAATCATGCATCAAAACATTCCACTACTACGAGTAAACAACACCAATTTGAATTTGGAAATTAAATGACTATGACCAATAATGAGTAATTATTTACTTTATAACCTAAAATAGAAATAAAATTTATAACTACAAATAGGGATTTTAATTTATAAAAAAACTTATAAGAAATTAATCTTAAGTACTTGATTTAAACTTCTAGTGCTCACTCGGAGCCTAAATTCATTGTGATCAATCCAATTCAACCCTTAAGGGAATTTTGTGGCCCATTATTTACCAATCAACAGAATTAATTTGTTTTTCATAATTTACAAAATTATTTTTAGTTGAAAATAAATTTGATTTAGGGGATACCAAATCATAGTAGTCTTGTAGGGGAAGATATGAGTAGACATATTCTAGAGTTCATTTATGCGTGCTTGAGTTTCAAGCCTCAAGGTTTTCTTATGATTATGTCACGTGGAGGTAATTAACCATTTCAATTGAGGGAGATACTAAGAAGTGGTTTTATAGCCTAAAAACAGAAGAGAAACATGACTCGGATGAACTAAAAATATCTTCAATTAAAATATTATTCTCAACCCCTCGGAGTAGAGTGATTAGGAAGTAAATATATTCCATCTTCTAAGAAACTAGTGAAACTCTCTAGGAGTATTATGAAATATTTAAGAATATTTTGGAAAGTGTCCCTCATCAAGCTGTGGAAAAACATTTTAATGACCTCTACCCTCGTAGCCCATATTCAATGGTAACTTCATTACATTTGAATTGGATACAAATAATTTCATACCAAAGGCCTAAATAGTTTCGTATATTTGAAAAACTAAATACATACTTGAATAACACTTTACAATTAAAAGCAAAAAATAAAACCTATTATTCATTTTGAGAAAACAATTATTATTCTTGATTATCTATTCATATTAATCCTAATATACTTATTGGAATCTAGGAGAAAATGTACAATATAAAAAGGGTGATCTCAGATGCTTAGTAAGGGTATGCGTACAACGAAAGATTAATAAGGCATCAATAATATGATTAGAAATACATGGATATCATGACTAATAAAATAATCACATTGGAATCAATAACGAATCTCATAATGAGGAAAAGACATAATTTTGTACATCATAAAAAATTTGTTGAGGCCTTATACCAAGATATCTTATATAAATCCATAAGGCCTCATCTAATACAAAAATTAGTTTGTCTCATGAGACCTACCAATGCATCGAGGTGGTATAGAAAACCCCACCCATCACTTACTAACTTCAATTCATATCTCATATGAAGTGTGAAATATAATCAACAAAAACATTCATGTTGTAACTAACCATCCAAAGTAATATGCTGAATGGTGTCAAAATAGTACATACTCAGTAAAAAAATTATAAATTGTCTATAGAAATAATAAGGATGGTTTTATCATATTATTTCCCTAATATATCATAATTAAAGTAATTTATTTTTCATTGAAGAATAGAAATACCATAAAAATGTCTTCTAAAAAAATTCTTGAGAAAATTTACCTTTTCACTTTCAAACCCACATGTTTTTTAGAATTTCACAATTATAAAGGAAAAAATTCTCGAAAAATAATCTTATAAAAATTTAAATTAAACAACATATAAAATATATAAAATCTATTCAAGCTGTATAAGTTAAAAACTCATTCTTTTCACACTTTGTTTCGGAAATTTCAAAAAGTACCTTGTTCGGAAAACTATAAGAATATTCCATTAAAAATATTTTTTATGAAGTAACACATGGGTAAAAATGAATTTATAAAATCATAGGCTAGTATTAATAATTCTATATAAAACATTTTATTGATTATATAGATATGGAAGATAACTTTTCCCCATCAGATACTTAAGCATGTAAAATCTCAAATATTGAGGATATTGTGAAATGAACTCTTACCTCAGGTCTGGATTCCATCATACATGTTAAAACATCCTATATAATAAATATATATTTATTATAAATATATTCCATAACCATAATCATATATATCATACAATTTATTACATACTTTATAATATTTTATCACTCATTTATTAATAATTCATTATTAAAATTCATTGTTTTGGGTATTGACTACTTCAATTTTCATGGATGTTTTTGTTTGATTGTTTTAGTATTTTTAATTTTATCAAGATTAAATCATATACACAATGTTAATAATGATATAAATATTATATATATATAATTATATATGTCTTTAAATTAATCCATTAAAGGTAGATATAGAAAAATGTATTACACTGTTCGTGGAGAAAACATGTCATACAGACACATGAATTATGTTTCATTATTCTATGGATAGAATGAAAGAAAGAAAAACAATAGTTATAATTTATAGAATAATTATTATATCATATAAATCATATATATTCATAAAATATATCTTTATTACAATCCATTTAAAATAGAAAAGAAAAAAAATCACACCACTTCAGGAGGTGGTCATCCACATGTACACACAAGTGGCGTTATCGTTTACCAATGGTTTGGAACATAAGAAGGTAGATATTATATAATTTTCTATTAATAGTGATTATGTTATATATATAATATTAAAATATTAAACCTATTATAATTATCATCTCTAAAAATGGTAATGAAAAATTAATTATAATGTTATGTGGTGACGTTAAGGCGTATGTACGCATGAGCAACCCTTTCACATTTCATTTAACGGGAAACATGATTGATAATTTTGGTTTAATAATCACAATAAAATATATGTATATTTATTATACTGAAGTTCTTATATTATGATAACTTCCATATATTTAAAAAAGTCATATTAAAGAATAAATTGAAAGAGGTCGTGTAAGACAATTACATCTTATTCAAGAGTCCTTCTTTAGATCCTTTCTCAAGGGACTTAGGGTCTTTATTTTAGGTGTAAAATAACCTCCATAAATTTTATAAGTATTTCACAAGATAAATGGTCAGGTATTGGTTGAGATATATGGCTCAATATGGTGTGAATAAGTGAAGGATGAGGTGCCCTTTTATAATTTAGGTGAGAGGCACTTTGGGAATTTCCAAAAATATTACATTATAATAAAATAATTATCATAACAAATTTTTAAAAATAGAAATTTATTTGAATATAACTAGGATATGGTTGTTATCCTATTAATAAATATATTTTATACAACTTTTTATTTTATTTTAAACATTGTTAGTTTGATTAACCCTTTGTCAATCAATTTTATTTTTTACTATGGTACCCAATGTTTCCAAATTAATGAGTCATAATTTTTACTTATAAAGTAAAAATTTTACAATAAATGTCCAATTTAGGAATATTTTAGACCATATCATATCAAACGTTTATTAATAAAATATTTTATTATTTTTAAATAATTTAATAAAATTTTATTTTGATAAAATATCATTATTGTTAATTTTGAAACTCTTCATTTAATTTGACTAAAAATACATCAATAAAAATGGTGAATTAAAATATAATGATTTACAACCACAATAATATTTGATATAGATCTATAAAATTCTTTATATACATTAAATCATTCAAATTATATCAAATTATATTATTTTTACAATCATTTATTTTATTTTCTTGTTAATTAAATAAACATTATATTAGGATTGTAAAAGTATTTGAGGTAATTAGATAATTTATTAAAATTTAAAATAAACCTCTATAAAGAAAATAATTTCATTAAGATCAAAATAGACATTTTTATTTATTTATATCTTTCTTTTTTCCCTATGTGAATACATAAGATATTTTAAAAACAGAGAGAGTGTCATTTTGTAACTATCTTTGATTAAATAATATATAATTAATTTTCATGGAAAAATATCCACTAAAAAAATTAGATCCTATGGTGTTAAGGGTATAATTACCACAATATAATAAGAATAATTAGAAAACATTATGACCTTATAACTTAGTTTATACCTATATTAACATGATTTAACCTTTACGAAGGTGATAATATTTACCATGGTTACTATTCATAATGTCTAAAAATAAAAGGAACATATTTACTAAATTTGACCCTCCCAATTAAAAATATTGATTCCATTTAATCAAATTAAATACCTATAATTAGTACAGATTAATTTTAAATAAGTGCGAAAAATGTGATAAAAACTTTATTTTAGAAAATATAATTTTTATGAATAAAACTAGATTTATTATTATCCCATACATAGTAAAAATATTATCTAAATTTTAAATTTTTTTAATGAATATATAATATTTAATCTTTGTTGAAATCATTTACCAATATTGAATAATTAATTTTATAATGATATAAATATATTAAGTTCATAAATATATTTTTTCATAAAAACACTTCTTTTATTTTTTTTAAAATATTTTACTTCTAATAAATTGAAAAAAAATCTATAAATATATAAACTATATATTTTAAAAAAATTATTTATTCCTATTTATACCCTCCAATTTAATGACTAGTTTGTAATGATCACAAAATAATATATCATTGTTCATTTGAACTCACTGTTGTGTGCAACATAAGTTATCAAAGAGATTAAATTTATTTAAAAAGAGAAATATCTTAAAATATTTGTGTGTTACATTATTTCATCCTTTAGAAAAAATTTATTCCCTGAAATTTACAGAACATATCCACATAAATATATTAGGGTTGTTCTTCATCATAATTTTCTCTGGTTCCTACATCGACACTTCTATATTATGATTTTTCCAAAGTAACCTTACCATCTGAGTCATCAAATTCCTCAACACTTGTTATCTAGTGTTCATAATTTGGATAGACACTCCATAGTAAGATAAATCTATTTTCAATTATATTTCTTCATAAGTGATAACATGCGTCGGGGCTAGCATTTACTTCTTTAATAAATAGACATGGAACACATAAGTTACTTTAGAAAGGCTATGTGGAATTTCAAAATGGTATTCCATAACTCTAATTATTTATAGGATTTCAAAAATTTATCATACATGGAACTAAATTTTTTCTCTTAACGAATCTTATAAAACATTTCCTTGGAGATAGCTTCAATAAAATGTGATATCCCACATTAAATTCTAAATCTATCCCCTGATTAGTAGAATAGGTATTTTTCCTACTTTGATATTCTTTGATATGGGTTTGAATAGTATTTACCTTTCCACTATTTCCTCCACAAGTTCTGGGCCTACAAGCTTCCTTTCAACAACTCCATCCCAACAAGTTGGTGTATGAAGTCTTTTTCTATATAACTCTTTATACAGTGCCATTTGTTTACTTGAATGGAATAAACTTTTATAGGGAAATTATAATAAAGGTAAATACGGATCCCGTATACATTGAAAGAAAACTCATAAGTACCTTAACATTTTTTTCTAAAGTTTGGATAGTCCTTTCTAACAACCTATTAGTTTGAGGTTGATAAGAAGATCTTAAACAAAACTCGGTATCAAGAGCCTTATGAATAATTTTCTAGAATTTCAATGAAAATAATGGATCACAATTAGAAAGAGCTTAAATAGGCCCACCATGAAGTCTTAAGAATTCATTAATAAAGATTCATGTACAATGCTTTATTGGAAATTTATCTCTTATAGTAAGGAATTGTACATATTTGGTAATCTGATCAATAATAACCCAGATCACATCATTATTTCTGGGATGGTTTGGTAATATAGTGAAAAATTCCATAGCAATTTCATCCCATTTATATATAGAAAAAGGTAGAGGTTTCATGACTCCAATAGGATGTTGTATCTCATTCTTGACATGTTGATAAACCAAACATCTTAACATATAATTAGAAATTTCCTACTTCATCTTATCCCAAAAAAAATGTTTCTTCAAATAACTATACATCTTGGTTCTACCTATGTGTACAGTGAAATTTTAGCTATTAAATTCATCCAATAATTCATTTTTTAACTCATGTTTAAAGGTAACACAAATCCTCCTTCCAAATTTTAGAAATATATCATCATATATGATGTCTTCCAATTTCCCATCATTCATAGCTTTAATTTTCTTTTGAAAATTCACATCATCAAACCAAGACCTTTTTATATTTTACAATAATAATGGTTTGAAAATCATTTGAATAAGGAGAAATTTTTCCCTTCCTTAATAATTATAATATACATCTTTATTAGATACATGAGTATTATATCCCTATCAATCCTCATTTTTTTCAAAACTCCATGAAATTTCCAACTCAATGCCCTACTACCTTATTTTCATTCCTTGGGTGGTATTTCATTGATCATTCATAATCCTCGAATTGATTGATTTATCACCTTTGACTCGTGTTGAGTTATTTTTGTGAGAATCTTTATTTTAGACTCTTGTGATCTATATTTGTATCACACCATTCACCATATAGATAATGTCTCCAAATCTTCATAACAAAGAGCATGAATATTGATTCTATATCATGATTTGGATAGTTCTATTCAATATTTTATAACTACCTTTATGAATAGGAAATAACTCTATCATTCATCATAAAGACAAAGCAAACCCCTTCCTCGATGCATCACTATATACCAAAAATACACCAATTACCAATGGTAGATTAAAGATAATATAATTCCCCAATCTCATCTTTAATTCTCCAAAACATTATTTACTTTACATTGTTTAAATAAAATCTACCCATTAACATTTAATCTTGGTTAACAGATTAGCTAATTGGGAAAAATTTGGAACAAATCAACAATTGTAACATGCCAAACCAATGAAATTATGTACCTTGGTTATGTTTGTTTGTATATGATATTCTTGGACTACCTTTTTATTCATAGATTCAACAAATATTCCTTCCTTAGAAGAAATATGGTAAATATAATTTTTGAATCTAGAATTCACACTTTCTTAGTTTTTCATATAACCAATTTCTTCTAAGAATCTCAAGAATGATCCACGAGTGGTTATCATGGCCCATATATTTCATAGTGTATAAAAAGATATCATTAATAAATACCATTTAAAATTTATCAAGATATTATTTTAATACTCTATTCATTAGATCCATAAAAACATAGCGTGCATTAGTCAATTAAAATGGAATTATTGTTAACTTATAATGTTCATACCTTGTTTGAAACACTATCTTCCTAATATATTCCTTCTTTACTGACAATTTGTGATATCCAGAATGAAGTTAAACCTTTGAAAAATATTTTTCTCCATGAAGTTGGTCAAATAATTCTTAAATTCAAGGAAGAGGATTCTTATTCTTTATCCTAATAGCATTGATTTACCTCTAATCAATGAAAAACCTCATAGATCTATATTTCTTCATAAAAAAGACGGGCCTCCCAAAGGTGAAACACCAAGGAATATAAACCCCTCACCACTCAAACCCTATAGTAGTTTCTTTAACTCCAATTACTCTATAATTTCAATTCTATAGGGATTCTTTGATAAAGGTATTTCATTAGGGATAAAATCAAAGAAAAACTCAACTTCCCACATTGGTGGATATCCATGTAATTCCTTAGGAAATACAACAATTTATTCTAGTACAATAGGTACACCCTAAATTTTAAGATTAAAGTATTTTAATTCATATGTTATGTATCCTATTCTTCTCTAAGAATATCATTTACAAGAGCCTATGGAGGTGGAACGATAAATGAATCTGATAATTAAGTGTCCCCTATAAATATATGGAATTCCATATCTTCATCAAAAATCATAATTTACCGCTCTTTGTTATAATTTTTCTTCTTTATATGTTAAAATCCAATTTTTACTAAGTATTATATTAAAGTCAACCATATGTATGATAATAAAATTAGAAAATATAGAATGATTATGCATCATAAAAATAAATTCATGACACATAATTTTTGTAATGAGGTTTCCACTATGATTTTTAATTAACAACTCCCTTCTTAAGGAAAATGGGAAATGTGTATTTTTTCTGAAAAATCAAGAAATTATAAAATAATCTGATGATATAGAATCAAATAAAGAAGTAATTTTTTTTGACTATATGGTTAAAGTACCTACCACCACACCATTATGAACTTCAACCTCAGATGTTGTGATCACATAATATTTTCCTTGTTACATTTGCCTTTTATGGTAAAATATCCCTTGACACCTAGAAAAATCATTTTTATAGCATCCTATCTTCTTACAGCTGAAGAATTGAACATTTCTAGATTCTCTCTTTCCCTTATAATCATAGTTTTGGTGGTCTTTTTCTAAAAAAATATAAAGAAATACCTTTCCCAATAAGAATGTTCCATGATTATTCTTTCCACATTTATTTCAAGTTAGAAATTACATCCTTACCTTATCCTATTTTTTATTTCCTTTTTTAGAGTACTCAACAGCCATATTCTTATATTTATTCTATTTAAATCCATAAAAATAGAGAATTTATTCTCTGTCTTGATAGCACATGATACTATATCGTAATATGATGATAATTTTTGGGATACTAGTTCCCTTTAAATAATTGGATTAATTCAATTAATTAAATGGTAAATATTTATCTTTGGATTACGTACATAGTCCATGGATTTATTTTTAATCATGTATGTTTGGATTCATAGTTAGGAACATTCACATTCTCCTTTAGTATTAGACATAAGAATTACAACTCTATATCCACTCTTTATTCTCCAGGAAATATTTTACCATGAAATTTTACTTAAAATCATTCCATTACATGTTTTCTATTTCTTCCTCCTTAAATGTGCATTGAATCAATGACAATAATTGATCTAAATCTCATGAGAAATGATAAACTTCCATGAAAAATTATTCCATTCATTACTTCCCAAATCAAGAAATATATTTTCTAAGGAACTTATTTATTTCACATATATAAATTGATTTTTAGTCCCCTTGAATGATAGAGGTTTCTTACACATGAAGCACTCTTACATTATTACACCATGTTGTGGATCAACAGATTTCACTAAAAAGTTAAGGTTATTGTACTAACATGAGTCATCTATACCAATATAGTTATAATTTGTTCAGTTCCAACTATAGCTCCATCTATAGAATTATTAACTTCACTATTAGGGAAATCCCTACAAGGATTTTATGAATTGATATTGTTTCCATTATTTCTGCTATGCCCCATTTCTAAACAATTGAATACATTACTTTATATTTTGAATCATAATTTATAATTTCGAAACTATTGAAACACATAACATAAATTAAAAATTTATGTCTAACTAATCACAAAGTCAAATTCTTGGTTTAATTAGGAATCACTACTAGAAAGTTTTGTTATAGACACATTATTATAGCCATGGTTTTATAGGACTATGGCTATAGATTTTTTATAGACAGAGTTCAATTTTTATTTGTGGATACACATTTGTGTCTCTTTTTTTCAATTCCCTTCAGGCTCCTCCTCCTTCCTTGATACATAACCCTCTCATTGTGGTTCCCTCCTCCCCCGACAACCTCTCCTTCTCCCCGAAGACCTATCTCACCACGCCCTCCTCTCTTCCCTTGTGCATTCCCTCTCTTGACCTCACTGTTGTCCTCTCTCATTCATCCACTCCATCTTAAGTTCCTCCACCCCTCATCGCGGTTCCTTCATTCATGGCGCGGATTCTCCATTCACAGATCAGTTTCTCCATTCGGGGTTGATCCATCCCTCACGTGGTACTCCCATACTCCATACCCTTCTTTGGACGTTCCTCCTCCATTCTGTGTGTTAGCTGAAGGGTTCCTTCCCTCCTCCATACCCTTCTTTGGGCCTTCCTCCTCCCTACGGTGTGTTGGCTCAACCAATTTACATAATTCTGTTATGTGGATGTTATTTTCAGTTTTGTTAACCTATTTTGTGGATCCCTTATGTTTGTAGTTGGTGTTTATAGTATTCATTTTGTTTGTATTTGAAGGAGTATTTTTTGTTTTGTGGATCCTAGTTTTTAGTATTAATTCTATTTGAGTTTTGGTAAATTTTCTATTTTGTGGATCTGATTTTGTGGCTTCTTTGAATATATTTGGAATTATTTATTCTATTTCGGGAGTTTCCTGTTTGGAAGAGGAGTTCAAGGAGGGGTTTTTTGTTTATTTTCAACTATTTTGTGGCTTCTATGTGTTGAATGGTATTCTGTCAACTATTATTATTTAAAGAACCGGAATTTCCATGTATTTATTTTAAATATATGGTAATTTTACGACTCTACAGAAATTGACAGTGCATGATTTTGAGACTCGGAGTGCCTGAAATGAATTTATGAACTTTTTTTGGGTATATTTAGTAAAGGTGTGAGACGGTTTTTCTAACTTTTAAACCGGTGTTCAGAATTGAAATCTGAGGGCATCGATGAACTCGAAGCACCAGTATTCTCTTAAGGATACTTTCACCTCGATGATAGTGGGTCGATAGTGAAAGATAGTTGTTTGGGGTTTTCATGTAAAAATAAAATAAAAATAAAAGTGTCTGAAATTTTTATTTTTATTTGCAACACCCATGTGGGTGTTGGGAGGTGGGGTCCACTGTAACTAAACCTCCATGTGGAAGTTGGATGTGAGGACCACGAGACCTTATCCTCCCATGAGAGGTTATGGTGGTGGGGACCACCCCAGTTTAAACCCCCTTGAAACCCCCTTTAATTGGGAGAGACCCTCAACTCCCAAATAAATGTGGGGGGCCTCTTTAATACGTCCATAATTAAATTGTTCCAATGCAACACATTAATTGTGTCAACTCTCCCTTAATCAATTAAACCTTTTTGAATATTATTCCAACGACTTAAAAGATATTATAATCTATAATCTTGGGAGGACATCTCTTTTTGGGTGGAATTTGAGGAGAGGAGGAACTTGGAAAAAAGCTCCAAAAAAAGACTGCTCCACCGATGAGGAACACCGACGAGGAACGCCTTCAAATACGAAGAATGACCTTGACTTCGATTTTGTTACTCAAAACTTCCTCCAACATAGGACATGTTCATCTATAACGAATCGATGTCTGAATTTTCACACCAACATTAACCAAAAATGAATAGGTAGGGGTTTAATGTTGTTTGTTTATCACTTCACAAGTACACCCCTTATTTTCTTTTGCGGGTTGGGAAGAATATTTGCAGGAGGGTTTGATGTGCTTTGTTCTTGTGAACCTCTTGCTACCGCTCTACTGCGAAGAGTGCTAGCCAAACTAACATGGATTTTACTCTCTGTAACCCTTGTGTTGTTTTGCGGTGTTCTTCGAAATGGGGGAAGGAGACGAAGGTAACGACACCGCCACCCGCAGCCTCCGTAACCTGCGCCACCCCCACGGTGCTCCGGCCTCCCGGCCAAACCGGCCGCACGCCGCCACTGGCCAAACCAGCCCCAAACCGTGCCTCGCTCCGGCCGCGCCGCACCACAGCTATGCCACACCCCAGTCGCGCCACACCCCGGCCACGCCAGCCTCCCAGCTGAGCTACCCTGACCGCGCCATTTGTCAGCCAATCCACCCCGGCTACTCCGGCCTCTCTGCCAAACCAGCCCCGGTCGCGCCGCCTGCTGGCAGAATCGGCCCCAGACGCACTGTCCCTGCCCCCGGGCAGAGCCGAGCCCCCATGGAGCTCCGAGATGAACCAACCCCGCACCCCGGGCCAAGCCGCCCTCATAGTTCCATCTTGTCCGAGCTGCCCACACAACACCCTTGGGGCCGAACCACCCTCACACCGACCAGGGGACGGTCCGCGACCTCGCGTCCAGTCCGCACCCTCATGGCTCTCCGCGGCCCCTCGTGGCCTTCTGGGCTGGGCCCAATAGGTCGGGCCGAACCCAACGGATAGGCCAACCCAACGGGCCGAGCTAGACAGAATGGGTCAGGCCAGGTGACCCGAACCGGGTCGGCCCGACCGGGTCAGACCAGACCCGGGCCCACTACGACCCATTTATGCTTATTCGGCCATATCTTTGGCACTGGACGTCCATTTGAAGAACCGTCAGTAGTGCCAGAAATCCTAGAGCATGATGTTCCCTTTGAGTATACCCCACTGGAGTCTGGGGAATAGTTGAGATATAGTCTGATTGGATCGTGCACGAATCCAACCAGGCCCCCGAGACAAAAAGGCTAATAACTCATAGACTGGGCATCCGATTGACGTGCCATCTGTTGCATTGAGACCACTATGTCGTGGTAGACCATTGAGATAATTCTTCATGGGACTTTGTGACATTTGGAGTATCGACTAGTAGCTCATGGGGTGGATCCTCCCGGAGATGAGCGAGCGTAGTGCAGAGACCTAGTACCTGGCAGAGACCTGATGACTGCTGACCGTTTTGACTTGGAGTGACTCTACTAGCCCAGTGGGGAGCATCTTGGTGTTGCGGGAGACCTACAGTGGGGAGCGTCTTGGTGTCACGACAGACCCATGGTACTCGACAGGAGGAGTACCTCAGCAGGCTACGAGGGGGAGTGCGCTTGGTGACGCGGAAGACCAATGGTGGGGAGCGAGCTTGGTGACGTGGCAGATCCACGGTACTCGATAGGAGGAGTACCACAACAGTCCATGGTTTGTGGGAAGCGCACTTGGTGTCACGGTATGCTCACTGTACTCGATAGAGGAGGAGTTCTCCAGCAGATGAGGTGTCGTTAATGTGACTGGGGATGTTACCTGATACTGCCCCTAGAATAAAATCCTAGTTTGAGATGAGTCAGTACCTTTGTGTTTTCCTCATGATTGAGATGGATTACTTAATAACTTTGGTATATGTATGGGCATATACTTAATTAGGGTTATCTGTTGATTTCATACATTGTAGTTCTCCTTGATGGATTTTGTGAGACCTTGAGGGTCTCAGGGGCTCTACTGAGTATCGTTATACTCACCCCTGCACGGACTATTCCCGTACCTTATTGTGTTGGATGGAGACGATGGACAACACTGATTGAGGTTGAGAGTATCAGGACCAGACGGTACCCGGGCATGGATCTTACGACGAGTCGGTACACAAAGGAGACAGATGGGCATAGAGTTTTGAGGAAGCAATCTCTACCTACCCTTCAGGTAGGAACTTTGGAGGACGACCCAATGACTATTTTTCTTTTCTTCAGTTGTACTTGTACTTTTAGTTTCTTGTACGTATTATGTCCCTCTTTACATTCAGCACTCTTTTGTTCTACATTTTTACTTAGTGTTTCGTATCTAGCTGTGGGATCTATTGTGTGTGTTTATAGGTTATAAAGTCAATTATTTCCCAGTTTTAGTGAATTACGCCTGAGGTGCTAGTTTCTAGGCCCTAGCCTATGGAAGGTGGGCTTGGGGTAGTCACGGCATGGGCCCCAAGGGATGGGTCATGACAAATTGGTATCAGAGGAGGCAGTTTTGCCGGAGATCTTAGGACTTTCATATTTTTTGTGAAGGAATAGTGTTAAGTTTATTAAGTGTGGTTTTTAGTTCAAGGATTCCAGTGTTGGTGTGGCGGCCGACGTATCGATACACCAGGACCCTGACTACTGATTTCTGACTCAGTGCACAAAAACACTGATTGCCTGTGTGTTTTTAAAATTTTTCTTTAAGTCAGCTCACCAGGTCAGCTCACTAGGCATAACTTTTAACCATAGACCACTTGTTTCTTATCAAGATGCCTCCACGCAGACATCCTAGCTAGAGTTCCGAGAGTTGTATGCACTGATAACCCACCGAGCGACGAGGCCTCGGTGTAGGGCCCTTTTCAAGTAGAGGCACCAGTGGAGGCACCAACGGTACCACTCCCCATTGGGCCACCAATTCAACCAGCCCCATCAGAATATGTTGCATGCCTCTTAAGCACATTTCATGAGTTTCAGGGCCAAAGGAAACCTAGGTTTAGGGAAGAGACGACCCATAGGCTGTTGAGGATTGGCTGGAGACTATGGTGAGAGTCTTCCGACTAGAAGGGACACCAGCAGACCTCATGGTGATTCTTGATGCCAGCCTTCTATAGGTAGTTGCAGGAAGATGGTAGAGCTTGATGCTCTAGGTTCATGATGAGGTGACACATCTCTAGGCAGACTTCGAGAGCCTGTTTCAGGCAGAGTTTGTCCCAGTAACTCTTTGCGCAGTGCGCATACATGAGCTACTTCATCTGCAGCAGGGCAACATGACTATAGCTCAGTATTCAATGAGGTTCACAGACCTCTCATGATACTCCACCGATATGGTGTGTGACCCATTCTTTAGGGCCTATACCTTTGAGCAGGGACTCAGGTGGGAGATCAGGGTTTTACTGATCTCACCTAGCATCCCAATGTTGACGGGGGTGTTAGAGAGAGACCTCATAGTGGATAGTTTCCTAGCTGAGAAGTCTCTAGCAACAAGACCCACTACCAATCGTCACATAGCCAAGTCTTCTGCACCTATAAGCAGACATAAGTCACAGAGGTCCAAGAGGTCCAGACCTATAGGTGGACGACCGCATGATTTAGAGTCGGTTGTGCTGGGTACCCAAAGTAGAGATAGACATTCCAGGAGCGGGTAGTGTTTCCCATGCAGCAGGCATGGTCACATGGATCGTGACTGTCCGACCTTCTGTTCGGATGATCAGCAGACGGTCGAAGGACCACCCAGGAAGAGATAGAGATTCAATCGAGGTGGTCCACAGGGAGCAGGAAAACGTGGCAGAGGAGCTGGTCATGCTGGTGGTTGTGGGAGATGATTTGAGTTATTACTTCCAACACCACCAGGAGGTCCACCCCGACCGTAGAGAGTAGGTGGACATAGGAGAGCTCAGCTCCAGGCAGATGAGTCTTATAATCACAGTGTTACGGATATGATACGAGGTACGGTCTGTGTCTATTCCACCATAGCTATAATACTTATAGACACTGATTCCAGTTATTCTTTTATTTCCACTTCCCCCGTTCGTAGCTCAGAGATTCCGACGGAGTGGTTGGCTCGATCTTTACGGTAACAGACTCCTACAGGAGATGATTTGACGATTAAGCACTGGAGCCAATAGTGTGATCTTACTATAAGAGGATATATCTTCGACTGGGGTCTCTTAGAAGCAGCGTCGAGGCCTTACGACATCATATTGAGTATGGAATGGTTATCTACAGTCTATGCTCAAATTTACTATATTAGGCGCAATGTACGGTGTGTCCACAAGGATGGGACCAGGTTTACCTTCATCGGTGAGAAGGGAGCCTTTGCAGCACATGATGGACTTACTCAGAGGAGAGTACAACCGATCACTCATCTATTGGCTAGCCTTACCCTCCGAGCTATTTATGTGGAGAGTCCGAGTTATCCTATAGTGGTGGAAAAGTACACATATGTTTTCCTTGAAGATGTCACAGGTCTACCTCTACATAGAGAGTTGTACTTTTACATTTATTTGTACCCTGAGACGGCACCGATATCTACTCCAGTGTATTAGATGGCTCTATCGGAGCTTCTTGAGCTGCGGGTATAGCTAGAGGTCTTACAGGGGAAGGAATTAATACGGCCCAGTGTTTCTCCCTAGGAATCCCCGATTCTATTTTCCAAGAATGCGGATGGGAGCTTGAGGCGTTGTTTTGACTATCGGTGCCAAAACCAGGTGACCGTGAAGAATAAGTACCCACTACTGAGGATTGACGACCTCTTTGATCAGCTGAAGGGAGCACGGTGGTTCTTGAAGATCTACCTCAGATTAGGCTATCACCAACTCAGATTTTGAGATAGGGATATGCAGAAGAAGGCTTTCAGATGTCGGTACGTCCACTATGAGTTCTTGGTTATTCTTTTCGGCATAACCAACACTCCAACTGTGTTCATGGGACTCATGAATAGGATATTTCATCCATACCTTAATCTCTTTATCGTAGTCTTTATCGACGTCATTCTGATTTACTTGACTACTGAGGAGGATCATGCCTACCATTTGCTGGTAGTACTGGACACACTCTGAGAGCACCAGCTTTAAGGTTATCTCTCAATGTTCCAGTTCTAGATCCGAGATGTTCACTTCCTGGGACATGTCATATTGGAGGCTGGAGTTGCAGTGGATCCAGTGAATATTGAGGCGGTACTCTCTTGGGAGCCACCTAGGAGTGTGACAGAGGTACAGAGTTTCCTAGGATTGGCTGGTTACAACCAAAGATTTCTGCCATATTTCTCCAGAGTTGCAACACCACTATTAGCCTTGATCAAGAAGGTCCAACCCTTTGTGTGTTCAGAGAGATGTCAGTAGAGCTTTTAGGAGCTGAGGCAGAGGATGACTAGTGCCCCCATCTTGAGGCTTCCAAAGGAAGGCATAGGGTACGTAGTCTACTACGACACATCAGGGACTGGACTCAAATGTGTCCTAATGTAGGAGTGAGAAGTGATCGCATATGTCTCTCGACAGCTGAGATAAAATGATAAGAACTATGCTACCCATGACCTAGATTTAACAACAATGGTCTTCTCCATGAAGATGTGGCGACACTATCTGATGGGTGAACATTTTACAGTGTACTCTGATCACAAGAGTCTCAGGTATATCTTCTCTCAGAAGGACCTAAGCCTGAGACAACAACGTTGACTTGAGTTCCTCTAGGATTATAACTTAGAGGAAGTCTATACTCTTGGGAAGGGAAATTTTGTTGTAGATGAACTCAGTAAAAGATCGGGTATATAACATCTAGGTGAGATGATAGAGTAGCTAACCGATTTGCAGATATCCTTAGTGGATAGAGATAGAGCAGCTTTTCTTCAGTCTCTTACAGTCACTCCTCCACTTCGTCAGAGAGTCAGAGAGGTGCAGCGTGGGGACACTGACTGCGAGACACGACGTGCTCATATATCCATAGGGCAGGCACCTAAAAGAGTTTCTAAAGGTGGGGAGCACGTCATCATCTTTAGAGGACGTACCATGGTACTAGTGTCACTTCAAGAGGATGTGTTGAGGGAGTTCCACACATACCCTCTAGAGGTACATCTAGAAGTGGAAAAGATGTACCAAGACCTCCAATGACAATACTTGTGGTCAGGAATGAAGAAAGAAGTTACGGAGTTTGTCTGTTGGTATCTCACTTGTCAGCAAGTGAAGGAAGAGCATCAGGTTCCAGCAAACTTGGTTTAGCCTTTAGAGGTCCCAGAGTGGAAGTGGGATGGGATATCCATGGATTTCGTGATAGTACTTCCATGTACATCCAGGGGACATGACTCGTTTTGGGTGATTATCGACCAAATCACCAAGTTGGCCCACTTCCTACCGATTAAATAGTAGTGTTCAGTAGAGAGCTTGGGATGCCTCTACATGCAAGATATTGTGCGGCTACATGGAGTACCTTCAACAATTGTCTCTGATCGTGATGAATGTTTTACTTCCTAACTATGGAAGGGGTTGTAGGTGGCTTTTGGGATGCATCTTCGTTTGAGCACCGCGTTCCATCCTCAGACGGATGGCCAGACTGAGCGGACCATTCAGACCCTCGAGGACATGCTCTGCATTTGTGTCCTTGACTTTAGTCGTAGTTAGGAGGATCACTTGCATTTGGTGGAGTTTGTGTAAAATAATAGCTATCACTTCACTATTGGGAGGGCACCTTTCGAGGTGTTGTACGGGCGACCTTACAGATCACCCTTGTGATGGACTAACCTAGGTGAGTCAGTACTCGTGGGACTAGAGATGGTTCAGGTTACCATAGAGAAGCTGAAGATCATCCAGAAGTGGATGAAGACTACAAAGAGTAGGCAGAGGTCGTATGATGATAGGAGATAGAGACCTCTGGAGTTCGAGGATGGAGACCACACCTTTTTACTGGTCTCACAATGACGAGGTTTGCGAATATTTGGCTGAGGGATCAAGTTATCTCTGAGGTTCATCGAACCTTTTCAGGTCCTCAACAGAGTTGGTGGGATGTCATACCTCTTAGCTCTTCAACCTTAGTTGCACCTTGTGCATGAAGTCTTCCACGTATCCCAGCTGAGGAGATACATGCATCACCTTTCTCACATCATCAACCATGGACAGCTGGACGTCAAAAATGGAGAAACATTTATGAAGGTTCAAGTAGGGATTGAGGATCGACAAGAGTGGTTCCTTCGTGGACATTCGATACCTTTGGTGCGTGTTCACCAGCAGCACGAGAACCTCCATGAAAGCACATGTGAGTGGGAGGCTCAGATGCGTTATTAGTACCCCCACTTGTTTCTTTAGTTTGAGTTGTGGATTATGGGGATGTAAATCCTATGGTGGGGAGAATGTAAATACCCGGAATTTCCATGTATTTTTTTTAAATATATGGGAATTTTACGAGTCTGTGAAAATTGACAGCACGTGATTCCGAGGCCCAGAGTGCCTGAAATGAATTTCTAAACATTTCTTCGAGTATGTTTAGTAAACGTGCGAGCGGGTTTTTCAAAATTTTGAACTGGTGCTCAGAATTGAAATTTGATGGCACCGTTGAACTCACAACACCGGTATTTTCTTAAAGATACTTTCACCTCGACGGCAGTGAGTCGAGAGTGAAAGATAGTATTTGAGTTTTTCGTGTAAGAATAAAATAAAAATAAAAGTGTTTAAAATTTTTATTTTTATTTGAAACACCCATGTGGGTGTTGGGAGGTGGGGTCTACCAGAACTAAACCTCAATGTGGATGTTGGAAGTGGGAAACACCTGACCTTAACATCCCATGAGTGGTTATGGTGGTGGGGACCACCCAAACCATAACCTCCCATGAGAGGTTACGGTGGTGGGGATGGCCCAGGATTAAACCCCACTTTAATTGGGAGAAACCCTCAGCTTCCTAATAAATGTGGGGGGAGCCTCTTCAACACCTTCACAATTTAACTGTGTCAACTCACCACATTAATTGTGCCAACTCTCCCTTAATCAATTAAACCTTCTTAAATATTATGCCAACGACATAATAGATATTATAATCCATTATCATGGGATTCCATTTCTTTTTGGGTGGAATTTGGGAATAGGGGGAACATGGAATGAATCTCCAAAAGAAGAACACTCCACCGACGAAGAACACCGATGAGGAACGCCTTTGACTATGTAGAACGACCTCGACATCAATTTTTTTCCTTTGAACTTCCTCTGATGTAGGACGTGTTCATCTACAACGAATCAACATCCGCCTTTTCACACCAACATCAACCAAAAAAGAACATGTAGGGGTTTAATGCTATTTGTTTATCACTTCACAAGTACACCCCTTCATTTATTTTTCCGGTTGGGAAGAATCTTTGCAGGAGGGTTTGATGTGCTTTGTTCTTGTGAACCTCTTGCTACTGCTCTAGTGCGGAGAGTGCGGTCCAAACTAACATGGCTTGTCTTCTCCATAAACCTCGTGTTTTTTTTTAGTGTTCTTCGAAACAGAGGAAGGTGATGAAGTCAATGAAGGCGACGAAGGCAACGGTGCCGCCACCCGCGGCCTCCGTGACCCGCGCCACCCTCACGGCACTCCGGCCTTCTGAAAAAACCGGCCCTGTGCCGCCGTTGGACGCATCATACCCTGGCCGCGTCGCACCCCGGCTGCGCCAAGACACCCTGGCCATGCCCTCTGCCTGCCGAGCCGCCCCGGCTGCTCCAGCCTCCCGGCCGAACCAGCCCTGGTCGCGCCACCCACTGGACGAAATGGCCCTGATCGTGCAACCCCGGCCCCCGGGCAGAGCCACCCTCATAGTACCCTCTGGGCCAAGCTACCCACGTGGTTCACTCTGGGAAAAACCTCCCTCACACCTAATCGCATCCAGTCTATGCCCTCGCGGCCGGTTCTCACCCTCACAGCTCTCTGCGGCCCCTCACAGCCTCCTGGGCGGGGCCCAGTGGGCCATGCCGAACCCAGCGGAGTGGCCTGCCCAATAGGTCGGGCCAGACCCAACGGGTCAGGCCAGGTCAACCGGAACCATGTAGGCCCATAATGGGTCTGTTCGGGTCGGTCTGACTGAGTTGGACCAGATCTGGGCCCACTACAACCCATTTATGCTCCTTCGACTATATCTTTGGCTCCGGACGTCTGTTTGACGAACCGTAAATGGTGCTGGAAATCTTGGAGCGTGACGGTTCTTTTGAGTATACCACACTGGAGTTTGGGGGTATAGTTGAGATACGGTCAGGATGGATCATGCATGAATCGAACCACCCCCAGAGACAAAAAGCCTAATAACTCACAGATCGGGCATCCGATTGACGCGATGTCTATTGCCTTAAGACCCCTATGTCATCACGGACCTTTGAGATACTTTTTTGTGGGACTTCGTGACAGTTGGAGTATCGACCTGTAGCTCATGGAGTGGATCCTCCTAGAGACGAAGGAGCGTAGTGGGGAGACCTAGTAGCTATCTGAGACCTGACGACTGCTGACCATTTTTACTCGGAGTGACTCTACTATCCTAGCGGGGAGCGACTTGGTGTTGCGGAGGACTCACCATGGGGATCGACTTGGTGTCGTGGCAGACCCACAATACTCGATAGGAGGATTACCTTAGTAGGATATGAGAGGGAGTGGGCTTAGTGACACGACAGATCCACATTACTCAATAAGAGGAATACCTAAGCAGTCCAAGGTTAGTGGGAAGCACGCTTGGTGTTGTGGTAGGCCCACTGTACTCAGTAGAGGAGGAGTTCTCCAGCAGCCAAGGTTTTGTTAATGTGACTGGGGATGTTACTTGATACTACCCCTAGACTAAATTCCTAGTTTGAGCTGAGTCAGTACATTTTTGTTTTCCTCATGATTGAGACAGATTACTTGATAACTTAGGTATATGTATAGGCATATACCTAAGTATGGTTATCTATTGATTTCATAATTTTTTGTTATCCTTGATGGATTTTCTAAGACCATGAGGGTCTCGGGGTCCCTAATGAGTGTCTTTATACTCCCCCCACCATGGGATATGCCCACATCTTGTTGTGTTGGATACAGATGACGGGAATCACTGATCGAGGCTGAGAGTTTCAGAACTCGATGGTACCCGAAGGTGGATCTTATGTCGAGTCAGTACACGTAAGATACAGACGAACGTGGAGTGCCGAGGAAGCGATCTGTACCTACCCTTCAGGTAGTAACTTCAGAGGATGACCCACTGACTATTTTCCTTTTCCTTAGTCATACTTGTACTTTCAGTTTCTTTTACTTTACTGTTAGTCTTGTATTTTGGCCCTCTTTACTCTCAACACTCTTTTGTTAGACAATTTTACTTAGTGTTTCGTATCCAGCTGTGGCGCTGTTGTGTGTGTTTACAGGTTATAAAGGTGATGGCATCCCAGTTTTAGGGAATTGTTCCTTTGGTTATAGTCACCAGCCTCTGGCCTATGGAATTCGGGCTTGGGGTAGTCACGGCATGGGCCCTGGGGGATGGGTCGTGACATATTCACTGGTATTTCATGGTTTATATTTCATTCTAATTCTCATAATTAATCTGGTATTCTGATATTCATGGTTTAATCTGTTTACTATTCTATCATCTATTTACTATTCTGGAATTATTATGTTTCTATTTACTACTCTTAAATTATTAATATGTTTCTAAGTGTTCTGTGTAATAGACTTTGGATTTCTGAAATTTACAAAATTTAGAAGTTGGATATTTTAGTCATATATTCCAAAAGATATAATTTTCACTATGTAAATAACATTACTTATCCAATTTTGACCTTTTTATATCAACCATATTAATAGAAGACCCTTGTATATGATTATGATCATGCTATAAAGAGTATGTTTATATTTTTCCTTTTTATTATATATTTTTAAGTAAGTTTTCTATCCATTTATGTACATGTAAATTACATGGGATATGTTTTTGAGTTATAAATGAGTATACCCCTTTAATTATTCCCTGGGATGGGATGAGGCCTCCATTTTTTATAATCTTTCCCTATTCCATGGGATGGGCTTAGGACCTAACTCCAAAAGTGCACCTGGGTGGGATGGTCTATAAGATTTCCCTACCCTTATCATAGACTAGATGTCTTACAATATTTACTATATCTCTATATTTACAATGATAATGATCCCCATTTAAGAATATAAATTTAGATATCTTTCAAAATGCATTTTCCTACTATAGAGAGTTTCTTGATATAACTTGTATTTGCCTTTCAACTACCTATTTAAAATTATTTTAATTTTATTTGGGTTATTTTCCAAAAAATGTTTTTTATTTAGATAGACTAATTAGTATACATGTTCACACATACACTTGGTTATTCACTAGTTATTTGAGGTATGTTCATGGTTCCCTATTGAGTATATAAATTTGTATACCCTACATTAACACCATACAAGACATGAAACTTTATGCCTTATACATCAAGTGCCTTTTTAACAATGGATGTTTTGGGAATTGACTAGTCCTTGGTGGATTGAAATATGAACCCTCTTATAGATTGGATATTTGGAGGATCATTATTTGTATGTACCAACACAAATAAAAAAATAGGATTTTACATCGGCATTTAGATGATATTTATTTTATAATCGACCTAAAAAATATTAATAACGGTTATTTATATAACCAATGTTAAATGAATTTTACCAATGGGTTAAAATGCTTCTTATCTACTCGTTTCTCTTGCAGTAATTCCCAAGATAAATTGTTCTATATCTTATATGCGACGGTCCAAATCTTGTTATTCTACACTAGTAATAATTTTCAATAATTTTGACTGGTTTAATTATTCTATATTCATTATGTTTAATTTCTTTTGTCGTGTAAAGTTTTATCAAGTTTTAATCACTCAACTCACACATAGTTGTGCCTCTATTTAAAGGTAGTGTATTGGTTATGCTATCTTAGGAAAATAATTATTTCATAGGTTCTACCTTATCCCTGAAAAAATTTAGGTGTTTTTGTTGTGCCTTCAAGTGTGAAAAAGGTAGGTTGGTTTTTTTGGGTTGTTGGGTATAACAAAAGAATATTGTAAAGAGTTTTCAATATCCTTCACCATGATGCAGTGTTATACTCCATGATTAAAAATCAAAAATGGAATGATGTCACATCCTTACACTATGGTATATTATATTGTTTATATATTCAAAATGTCTCTAAATTTCAATAAATCTTTATAGAATTAATACAAAACATCACAACTCATTGTGAATCCATCCAAAAAATTTTGGGAATTGATTATTAATATCTCTTATATTTCATATAAATTCTTTTTACAATATTCTACTACTATAAAAACAAAGTATAACCATGGTTCAAAATCCACGATTTAATTGTTCTATGGTTATATGTATGATAAAACTATAGTTTAATTGTCCCTTGTGCCTACATCTATCTCTAATTTTATTCTTTCTTGGTATTTCTTCTACCATGCTTCTACTCAGGATTTTTCTCCCACCCTATCGCTCAGGATTTCATCTCCCAAAATCATTATCATTGGATTATTGTCACCTGACTGATTTTCCATCGTCTGATCCTCACTGGCTTCTCCTTCTCAGTTTGTCTTTACCTCACTGACATCTTCATTCGCGGTTCCTCTATCCATTAACCTTTCCTTACCTCCTCCATACCCTACTCAGGTGTTCCTCTTCTATTCGATGCATCGGATGGTGCTTCCCCTCTTCGTGATTGAGCTCTCCTCTTTTCCATAGTTCATAATTTCACTTGAGGTATGTTTCATTAGGTATTTTTTATCCTTTCTTGAAATTTTTGGTGAAATTGGTGGTCAATTTGGGTGTTTAAAAATGTGTATTTCATGTGAATTAATTTTGGGTGTGTCCCATGAGTTAACACACCATGTTTCTCAAGGTTTGGGTAGCGTAAGGTTGTCCAGTGAGTTTTACATTTATTATGATTTGTGATTTTTGGTATTAATTGTTTGGTTTATTAATTTAACAGTTTTTATAACTAAACTCATTTGGATGACCCTAGAAAAATCCTTCCTTCCACAATTTATCATTTTTGACTTTCTGTTGTATAGGGTTTTATATGTATTATGCCTTTAAAATTAATAATCTTCACACCGTGTTCTGAAACCAATTAGTGGTATGTAATGTTTAGAATAATTATTTGAAATATAATGAATTGGTTTTCTATTTGAATTAAATTGTGTGAAATTTTTCTATTTGAATTTTCACACCAATTACCTATCAAAATTCTGGGTTGGCCTTCTAAATGAGTTTTGGTATCTTAAAAAGTGATTTATGTTTTCAAAAGTGAATATAAATAGAATTAAAAGTGGTGTTCACAGTTTACCTGGGTTCTTTATAGGGTGTTATTCATGATGTTTCATGGTAAATAAATCATGGTGAATGATTGCGTTGAATGAAATTATCGTCCTCTATGTTTTCATGTTTATTAAGGTATGGTTATGGATATTACCTGGTGAAAAATATTTTATGTGTGTTTTGAAAAGTAAAATACACTAAATACTTAGGTTATCTTCCAAATGGTTTTATTTAAACAAATTATAAATTTTAAGAATGTTTTGGTCTTTTGGATGGTATTTTTAAAATGTTTTAATGACTTGGTCAATTTTATAAAGATATTTAAATTAGTTTTACACATTTCAATTGTTTATTTTAAAATAATGAGTTCCATTTAGTACTTTAGGGGGTTTCTTGAAAAATTAGGAACCTCTATAAATACTATCCATTCAGGGGGAATTTACATGGATGGTGTCGGGAGGTTGGATTAGCATAGATAATAGATCTTATAAATTAGATGCAATATATACATTGTTTACTCACCTCCGGCATTTTTTATTGTCATGAGATCATAGGTTTCATAGTGAGAGCTGAGTGATTTAGTGGCAATGTAGTGGTTGGATTAATTAAGTGGGGATTTTAATTTACCTAAAAATCCTAATATATTTTTCTAACCTTATGTATTGGTTTATGATAATTAAAATGGTTTTTAGAATTTTTAAAGTGAGTGAAGATTTAATTAAAAACCACATTTTTTTATTGAATACTTTTGAAACATTTTCCTAGTTAAACTCATTTATTCCTCTTGATGTTTTATCAAAATGTGTTTTTAATGAACTCACCTCTTTTCCCTTTTTATCATTTATTTTTATCTTCTAAACCAATTTTTTCTAAAATATGAGTTGTAACACTATTAAAATAGTGATTGAAGAAGTTGGTTTCCAAACATTCTTTTAGGTCATGAACACTTATAACTTAAATAAAATTACTTATGTGTTGTATAGAAGATACGTTTTTCCTTAAAAGGTGGGGTCTTAAATTAATCAAGCGTTGATTTAAAATATATTAATCTAGATTAAAATTTATGAAGGACCTTTGGCGAACCCATTTTTGATAAATAATACCATAAAACCTTGTACTTCTAATTATTGAAATTTTTTTGAAACTTTATTCAAAATATCATAGATGGTCTCTAGTTTATACCTCATTTGTGTTTTTATACCATGTGTGATATTGGTGTTCATTACATGATTATAAATACATTTGAAATCCCCCTAGTATGTCATAAAGTTTTAAAATGGTATACCCGTTCTTCATTTGGATTGATATTATCATGTTTGATTGTTGTATTATTATATTTTATTTATGGATAGTTAAACAGACTTTTCATGTTTACACATAATGGTTATTATTATCATATAGCATAGTGTTATAATAGTGCGTAGTGAGAATGTGCGATATGATTTAGTTTTAGTTCCTGTTTATTTAGTTTAGCATAGACCCAGTCAGTGTTTTACAATAGGGTATGTTTACAACTTTGACATAGAACATATCTATTTCTATAATGTGAATCATTTTTATTGTTTTATATAGATCATGTTTATTACTTTTTTGTAGATAATGTTTAGATTTATGATATTTACACTATATATTGTGTTATCATTTTTGGATACTGATATAAAAAATATGCTTCAAGGTTTACCTCTATAGTATTTAATATATATATATTTTGTTTTTCTATTTATTTTATATGTGGGTATACCTAGGATTTTATATTTTTATATGTATTTTCTATATCACAAACCATATCAAACATCTATATGGTACTTCAAATGGTATCTCGAGGAGTTTGTTAGATAGTCATCCTCCCTCTTAAATAGAACAAAGCATCTAAACACATGTAAATTTTCTTGATAATATCTAACTTGAAGAACTCAAGTATATCATTAGATTCATGTTTATACATTTGAGAAACTGATGGGAGACTATTGTTTAGGATTCCTTTAAAATATTAAATCAAACCAAAATTGAAACATTGAGGATCACAAAATAAGGGTATAGGACAAGTACTACATGAAATAGATGGAAGGTCTAGATAGAACTTCTTTAGAATTTGGTAAAGTTATCCTTGGATGCTGACAAATCTCTTATTAACTGATTTTACTTTACTTTCCATTTTAGTAATCCACTCTTCCTGCAATTGAGCTACCTCTTCAAGATCATTGGAAAAGGTTTCAGACAATGTAGCACTAGTAGTGGAAATAATAGACTTAGATGTAATCAGAGCAAACATAGTAATTGGATTTATAGAAGGGAACAATAGACCTAAATATCATTCCCTAAATATTTTGAGACACTTCCAATATATCTTTCAACTTTTAACCAATATATTCTTCAAGAGAAATCATGGTGACATTGAAGGATATGTATGTTCTAACTTCAAGCTTTATAATAGTTTCAGTGGTGTCTCGGAACTCATCCAAATGATATTTCTTAAACTATTTTAGAATAACAAGTATGAATATATCAAAATAAATAGATTTAATTTGATAAGATAAAGAATTCAAATCAGAAAGCATCTAATCAACCACATTATGAAAATAAAGAACCACTAAAGGTGAAAATAAAGAAGTGGCGGTTGGTTAAAAATATTCTATTACACTTACATATCAATCTGAATATTCTCTGTTCATTATTGGTTATAGAGTCATGTATCAGTTATCACATACAATTGAAACAATGATCACATATATATAATAAGTCATTAGATCTCACTTCTTTTCCCATTATCTACTTATAAGTGGTCTCTTTTTATGAGGTTGGTTCTATCCACTGCCATTGAAGGCAATGAGTTTGAAATCATATTTAGGTAAGGTTTCTTCCATTTTCTAATGATGTTGTATGTTGATGCTACTATCAGCATCATCTGTCCTGTTATTTCCATTCTCACTAATCATGTTTCTCCCAAATTTATTTTTAGATTCCATTAATGTTGATTAATCAGATCACTGGATTTTTTTCGAAGTCTCCCAAGACCTATTCATGTGTGTTGTGATAGCCAGAGTCAAAGGAAACTCACTGTATATGCATAGGTATGAATATATATAACAACTTCTCCTGTTATATGTATATCTTCCCATGGCAGCATGATTACATATAAGGGGTTAGGTGTGCTTATGTATATGTAGGTAAAATTCATACATGTGTGGGTGATAACGGGATTATGCATGTGAGAATATATATAAGGATCCTCTTTTTCATGTTCAAGTCCATTAAGACATGTACATAGGAGTTAGGGTGTCCTTATGTATATGAAAAGGTGCATATGGCTGGAGTATGGATGGAGAGGCCTAGAGTTTTCCCTGATAAAAGCATCAAGTGTCGAGTGTGGATTGGATCCTTTGAGGTAGGATCCCTCTCTTATCCTATTTAATTAAAGAATGTTTTAAATTTCATTTAGGATCCGTCTTTATTCTTCTTTTCTATCAGCCACCATCGAGGACAATGAGTTCATGATTTTGATCCTCAATTCCACCTTTCTATATTATTTTTCATGTTGGAAAGAATTTATATAATATCCATTCATGAATTATATATTGATGTGAGGTTAACAACATTTGTTATGGTGACTTTACTAGAGGTGTTAAAATAATGTATCTAAGGGTTTTAATACATCCCAAGATATATTAGTGTATAAAGCACATATACAAGAAAAATTAAACTTCCATATATTTGAGCTATTCTAGGTGTTGTCGAGATGGTTATCCATGAATTTTAATACATAAAAAATCCAAAAATACATTCATGATTCCTTAATGTAGGCTTATATTGTATATTTAATTTATTTTTCTAGGATCCAACATATTCTAACTAAATAAGTACAAATGATCAAGGATATATGGATATATTCATAGTTTAATTTAATCCCATATGAAGATGTACTAAACAGAATGAATATCGATGAATACTCCATAGATTACAAGGTTATTTCATATATTATAGATTAAGAGATTTCATCCTCTATGAGACCAATTTTCATGAGTCTTTATATACCATGGGACCCATATCTAAATAAATTTGAACTACTCTTGAAAACTAGATATTCTTTATCCGAATTAGTTTATCCCACATTTGATTCATTTGTATTAAATAAGGGAAAGAAAACTCAATGTACATGCACCACATGTATCCTTATAGTTTCCATGAATATAGGCCCTAAAGGGACCAAATAAAACGAAATATTTTGTTCTTATTTATTATATTACTTATTTATTTTGAATCAATTTTTAATAATCATTATTGAAGGAATTAATTTGTTATATTAAATGGTGTGTACCTAGGGGACACATACTGTGTTTTTCAAACCACATAACTCAACATGTATAGGTGTACAAACCCTTATTTCACACCCGAACACACATTTTGTGTGTTCTAGGTTATATTCCATGTATGATATCGATAACATGATGTAGGTATCCTAATAGGACAGACCTTTTAACCCTAATGATTCACACATCGTGTGTAAAGGAGAAACATTGCATTTATGTTAGGTTAGATTGGCCTGATGTATATTAGTGGTAGACACCTAAGTAAATCATCAGTACCATAGGTTGTGTATCATATTGGGATATAGTATATAGTTAACTCAACATGGATATATGAAAATATTATATGCCATGCCTTTTACTAGGACTCACAAACCATGTTATGAAAAGTACATTTAGTATACTCTGTGACTTCCTATGTTTCACATTTAATATCACCTATGTGTCAGCATATGAAAATTAAAAATTATATTTATAGTAATTTTATATGTAGATAATGATGGTATGATCATATTATATATAAGATAAATTTTATGATGAATCTTAAAGTGTTTGATATTATTTTCCCTACAAAATTTACTACTAGTTTTGGAAAACATAATCAGGGATAGAACATGGTTAAGTACTCCATAATAGATTTGCTAGTGACATGGAATGGTTTCTCATAATTATATTTAGGGTTATATACTAACTTATAAACA
Source organism: Viscum album (assembly GCA_963277665.1). Classification (NCBI taxonomy): domain Eukaryota; kingdom Viridiplantae; phylum Streptophyta; class Magnoliopsida; order Santalales; family Viscaceae; genus Viscum; species Viscum album. The sequence continues at coordinate 516,200,035 of OY728131.1, forward strand.
TATTTTTTAAAGGATTTACTTCCTATATATTCTTTATAGAAGTTTAACATTACCCCACATGCTCAAAGTGGGGTTCCTCCATATTATGGGTTAGTTTTTGGAACCAGCTGCAGGGGAGGGGGAGGGGGAGGGGTGGAAAGGGGTTAGGGTCATGGTCAGGGGGAGGTTTGTAAGGAAGGGGGAGGGGAGGGTGAGGGGAGGGGGAGGGGTGGGGTGGGTGGAGGGGGCAGGGGGTAGGGGGAGATCTTCAGGCCCAGGGGAAGGGGGAGGTCTGTATGGCAAGGGAAAGAGGGAGGAGGAGGGGTGGGTGGAGGGGGAAGGGTGTAGGGGGAGTTATGGAGGTTAGGGGTAAGGGGGTGTTCTGATGCTGGGTCTGTAGGGAAGGGGGAGGGGGTCATGGGGTAGGGGAGGTCTGTAGGGAAGGGGGAGGTCTGTAGGGTAGGGGGGAGGGGTGGGGGTGGGTGGAGGGGGGAGGGGGAAGGGGGAGGTTTTCATGCCAGGGGAAAACCTCATGAATAGTATGTTGGGATTTTCATTAATTATATGTGTTCTCATTTTTATGAATTATTTTTATCAGAGTATTTTATTGGTAACATAATGTTATTATATGAATCACCATATAAACATTTAATGGTTTCATTAATTAAATGTGTTCTCATTTTTATTCATTATGTTTATCAATATTCACCGCTCATTCCACCGATTTAGGTGCATAAACCAATGAATATTTCAATGATCATGATGATGGTGGTGGTGAAGGTGGTCTGAGAGGAGGTGATAATGATGTAGGTGTTTATGTAGGAGATGATGAAGGTTATAATGGTTCAAGTGATGCTGATATTGAGGTACATTTCAGATGAAACCTTTATATTTGGTTTATAAATTTAATTTCATCAAATAGTTCTTTTTATTATGATGATATTGATATTAAAGTTTTATATTGTTTATATTGGTGATAGTGTTAATTCTTATGATTTATATTTTATTATGTTTGATTTCATTTTTATTTGGAAGGTGGTGTTTTTCTCTCGTAGCAAGAGGTTGTGAGTACTGCTATAAGGTGCAACTATTATAGAAGCATTTGGTGATTAATTATAGCTGGGTAGGAATAAATTTACATGGTTAGTAACTGTGGTTGTAGGGTCTATAGGGGGGGGGGGGTTTGTAGGGGGTGGGACGGAGGGGGTATATCCAAGGGATGGGGGGGGGCTGTCTAGGGTTTGGGGGGCCCAAGGTCTATCCTTGGGGGGGGGGGGTCTATTTAGGGTCTATCTGGGATGGTTCCATGGTATGGGGGTGTCCAGGGGGGAGTGGAGTGGGGATTTTCATGAGGGAAGGGGTGCTGTAGGGGTGGGGGGCTTTGTAGGGGGTGGGGTGGGGTTGTCCAGGGTTGGGGTGTCCAGGTTCTGGGGGGTTTCCAGGGTCTATCCTGGGGGGGGGGGGGTCGGTCCAGGGCCTGTCTAGGTCTATCCAGGGTTGGTCCTGGGGGGGGGGGTCTATCCGGGGTCGGTGTGGGGGTGTATATGGTTGGGGGGGCATGGTATGTCTAGGGGGTGTCCTGTGTTTGGGGGGTTGTCCTAGGAGGAGTGAGGGGGGGGGGGGTTGCATGGCGGAAGGGGTGTTGTATGGGGGGATATTGAGGGGGTTTGTCCAGGGTGGGAGAGGAGGGCTTGGTCTAAGTGTGGGGGCTTTGCAGGGGGGTATTTCCACGGTCTGTCTGGGGTGGGTGTGTAGGGGGTTTGTCCAGAGGGGGGGACTATGAAATGGGGGAGGGGGTATTTCCAGGGGGACTGTGTAGTGGGGGGGGATTTGCAGGGGTGGGTGTTTTTTTAATGAAATAGAAAACCCTATATATGTGGTTTGAAACCATGGATATAACCTTGTGTGCCTTAAGATGCTTCCATGATTTCAAACTGTGGCTTTAGATGTTTAGCCATAGTTCTAACCGTGGATATAGGTCTTGCCCTATAGCCATGCCAATACCATCCACAGTTTATAAAATAGTGGCTATAACCTATATCCATGGTTCCAAACCGTGGCTATAGGCTAAATTTACAGTAGTGAATTTTCCTAAATTCTATTATATGGTTACATTTACCTAATCTATGTTTTTCCTAAATCTAGTTCCCATGGTTTATACTAAAATTCCATTGATACCAACTGTATAGACCTTAAAAATTCTAACCTAAAGTTAGTGGTTACTTTTTTACAATGTAATTAGATAAAAATAATCACATCCTAAAGGATAGAATAGTTTATTAGACTTTGAAAACTATATACATACTTGAATCTTATATTAGAATTGAAAACATAAAATAAAAAAATAGTAATTCCTTTGAGAATACTGTTATTCTCCCTTATTATCCTAGTATATTAACCATAATATACATTTTATAATCTTGGAAAAAATAAACATAATAAAAAGGGGTAACTTAAATAAACATTAAGGGTATGAATACAATAGTTTCTAAATAAGGAATGAATAATATGGAAGGAAATAAATAGAAATGAAAATATGTCATAATCACATTAGAAAAACATTATCCTTGAATATAATCACTTATCAAATAATCACATTAAAATTAATAAATAATCCCATTATTTGGTAAACAAATAATTCTTAACATCATAAACATACCATCGAGGCCTCACTCCAATACATGTTGCATAAATGGTCAAGGCCACAAACAATACCAAAGCGAGTTTTTTTCACGAGACCTATCGATGCATAGAGGGGATATAGTAATCCCCACCCATAAATTACTTAGTCAAATTCATTTCTCATATGAAAGGACTGAAATATAATCCACATAAACATTCATATTAAAACTATATAAAGAAATGTTAATAATTTTCCCAATCAATAAACATAATCGTAAACCATCCATAATAATATGAAAAATGGTTTCAAAATAGTACATCCTCTATAAAATAGGTCATAAATCATATTAAGAAATAATAAGGATGGTACCATCATAACATATACCTGGTAGATCATAAGTAAAATATGGGATTTTTCATTGATAAGTAGAAATACCTAAAAATTTCTTCAAAAACATTGTTCAGGAAAATAACCTTTTCACTTTGATAATAATTTATTTTACAAAAAGTTAAACTATTAAGGAATTTTTTTTATTTTATTAGAATGTGTTAAACTTTTAAATGAATATTAAAATAATATTTTATTCATGAAGGAAATAATTTTTTTTTCAATCCATATATTATAAAAAACATTCATTCCACTAAATTTTTGGAGAATTCCAAAAGTACCTTGTTCATAAAAAGAAAAGAAAAATTATTTAAATCATTTTATAAGACGTAAAAAATGTGTAAAAATGAATTTTAAAAATAATAGGAGAGTATTAAAAATATTATTTTAAAAATTTTATTTAAAATATGGACATCAAATAAAAATATTTCCCATTAGAGTCTTAAGCATATACAATTCTAAATATTGATGAGATTGTGAAATAAACTCTTACCTCAGATCCAACATTCTTTGTATGTGTTCTAAAATATTTTATAATTGATATATATATTTATTATAAATGTACTAGAAACCTATATTCATATATTTTAAACCATTTATGACGTACTTATAATCTTTTATCACCTGTTTCTTAACATATTCCTTGTTAAAAATCAATATTTTAGGTAAAAATTAATTTGTTTTTCATGAATATTTTGATTTGGTAGTTTTGGTATTAGTACATTGATCAAGATTTCACCATCTCTATAATTTTTATAATTATATAAATATCATATATATTCATTATATATGTATTTAAATTTCTCCATTAAATTTAGGTATCAAATAATGTATTACACCGTTCAGAGTGATGGCGGGTCGTACGTACGAATGAACGATGTTTTCATTATTCAAAAGATGTAATAAAAGATTGTTAAATAATATTTATAATTTATATAATAATTATTATATCATATTAATTATATATATTCATCAAATCCAAACTTATTACAATCTAAGTAAAATAGAAATGAAAAACTAATCACATCACTTCATGGAACTGATAGTCCACATCAACACATGAGCAATGTTATCATTTACAAATTATTTTGGAGGTAATACGGTAGATATGATATTATTATTTTAGAACTATAATTATTTTATAAATATCAAATATAATTATTAAACCTATCATAATTTCCATCCATAAAATATGGTAATGAAAAATGAATATTGCTACATGGAGACGGTAAGTCGTGTATAAGCACGAGTGATAATTTCACTTATCATTTAATGGGAAAGAGGGTGAGTAATCGTGGTTTCATAATCATAATGATATTTCAGTATATTCATGATACCAAAGTTACTATTTTATGTCAACATTTATATATTTATAAGAGGTATAAGAACGAATAAATTGAAAGAGGTCAGGTAATCCAATTACCACTTCTTTGGGAGACCATTTTTAGATCCTTTGTTAGGTGACTTAAGGTTAGTATTTTAGGGAGACCTGAACCTCCATAACATGGATAAGGATTTTGAGAAGATAATTGGTAAGGCATTTATTAATCTAGATGGCTCAATTTGGTGTGAATAAGTGAGAGAGGAGGTACCCTTTTATAATTGATGTGATGAGAACTCTTGTATTTTCTCAAAAAGTTAAATTATAATAAATTAATACTCATGAAAAGTTATTCTAGATGGTAAAATATTCAAAGATAAGGTAGTATATGGTTGTAATCCCATCAGTTATTTTTGACAATTTTTGATGTCATTTTAAACGTTAAAATTTTGATAAATCCTGAGTTAATAAATTTTAATTTTAACTATGAAGACAAATTTTTCCATATTAAAGATTTATAATTTTTAAGACCATATGATATACACCTTTTATTAATTAAATAACTTATAATTTCTAAATAGTTTAATAAAATATTATTTTGATAAAATATCATTTTTTCAATTTTGATGATATTCATTTAATTTGACTTCAAATACATCCAGAGAAAGAGATAATTCAAATATAATTATTTAAAACTCCTATAATATGTAATATAGATCTATAAAATTTGTTTAACATGTTAATTAATTAAAATTATATCCAAATAAATTTTTTAAAAGCATTTAATTTTTTATTTTAATTAAATATATACTGTATTAGTGTTGCACAAAAAATTAAGGTAATTATATAATTTATAAAAATTAAAAACAAATTTATATAATGAAATAATTTCATTAATCCCAAAATATAAATTCTGGTTTTCTCATATATTTATTTTTCCCTATATAGACACTTAAAATATATTTAACACAAAGAGAGCAATATTTTGTAACTATCATTGATTTAAATAATATATATGTAATTTTTATGGATAAGTTTCCATTAAACAAATAAATTTAAATCATAAGAATTTAATGGACTAATTAAATTCATAAAATAATAATTATGATGAAAAATTATGTCCTTATCACTTAGTTTTATCCAAGATTAATAGTATTCACCATTTATTGTAATGATAAAATTTACCATGGTTATTATTCATAATGTCTAAAAATAAAAAAAATATTTAAAAAATTTGATACTTATTATTAAAAATATGATATCAATTTAATCAAATATAATAACTATAATTAGTAGAAATTAATTTAAAATAAGTGTGTAAAATGCGATAAAACCCGTAATTGAGAGAATACAATTTTTAAGAATAAAATTAGATTTATTTTTATCACATCCATAGTGAAAATATTATATTAATGTTAAATTTTTTTATTAAATATATAATATATTAATTTCATTAAAATTATTTACAAATAGTATTTAATTTAATTCATTATTATATTAATATATTGTTTTCATAAAAAGCCCTTTTTTCAGAAAAAAAATTCTTTTAATTATTTTAAATTTTTTATTTATAATCTATTGATAATCACAGAAGTTATTTTGTGAATATTTATAACAAATATTTTTCAAAGCAATAGTCATATTTATAACCACCAATTTAATGTTCAGGTTATAATAGTCACCTAATAATATATCATTGTTTGTTTAAACTTAGTGTTGTGTGCAACACAATCTATTGAAGAGATTAAATTTATTTAAAAAGAGACATTTCATAAAATATTAAGGGGTTAAAAAATAAAATTATATTTATATCTATGATGGATTGATGGAAAAGAAAATAAATTTATTAGATGCATCATCTAGAGGAACTTTGATTTTCATGTCACCAATAGAATATTGGAGCCGGATCAAGAATACATCACAAGATTCCTACCAATTCAAAACAATAGATATTGTTACAAGAGGTATTAATAGGGGAATAAATTATAATTAATCAACTTTAATTAAAACCATACTTAAATAAATAAACTTTTTAGTGAGACAGATGGATGTAAATAAATTGATCGAGCAAGAGACCCCACCTCAGGTATGCGGTTTTTTTTCATCACCCAACACTTTACTAATCAATGTGCAAAAATACATGGGATGAAGAGTTGGGTTTCAACATTTTAACTGATATAATTACAATATAATCATCCATGGATGTAAAACCCACTTTCCAAACTAGGATTTAGAATCGAATAAAGTGATTATAGAAAATTTTATCCAATCCAATAACCAAATTACCCGCATAACAACAATAGTTATAGAACCCACACCCTTCCTCTCAACCTTACAAGTAGATGTACTTATATAAAACATCCTAATAACTTCCATTAAAAAATAATCCTCATGAATAAAACCAAAAGGACTAGATATTTAAGAGATGAAAAAATTAGTAGAAAATTTTTCAAGTAAATTTGAAAGTCTCATGGAAATGCTATCCAAAAACCAAGGAAAACATCTAGCTCAAACAATATCATATCCAAATGAAGAGTGTAATCATGAACATAAAAAAGAGTTTGTGTGTATATTAAACCACATGAACCCAAGAATGTTCAAGCGAAACCTAAAGGAATCAAGGATAGAAATACAGAATATATCTTTAATGATCAACCTATCCTAGAATAAGAAGATAAAAAGAAATAAGAATTAAGGACAATGTTTAGGAAGTAAAGACCTAAAAAAACCTTGAAAATGAAACAGAGGTAAAATAATAGCATTCCCCTATCATTCCATTATAGGTTCAAGTAGTCAAATGATATCAAATAAGAATACATCCAGAGAGTAATTCAAGAGACCCTTAAAATGGTTCAAGTCAAGATCCCTCTCTTGTAAGGCAACAGCAAAAAATCAAAAGTATACCTAATTTCTCAAGGATATTTTCAAAAAAATAAATATAATTGATGGGAATGAGAGAATAAGCATATATTGAAGCATATCATATATGATCACACCAAAAATACCTAAAAAGTTTTGAGATCCAAGGAAATTTTTCATTCCAAACAACATTGTTTCATTAAAATTTTTAGATGATTTTTGTGATCTTTGTGGTTTCATAAATGTCATGTCCAACTTTTTATTTTCATCTTAACAAATAAATTACTTTAATCCCACAAATATGGTGGTAAAATTGGAAAATGGATCCACAATTTTCCTAGTGAGAGTCTTGGAAAATTTGATCATTAGAGTGAAAGGATTGATTTTTCTAGTATACTTGTATGTTCTTACCATCGAATAATACAAAGCACATGAAATTTCATCCATTATTTTGGTAAAACAATTCTTGAAGAAGGGTAATACAATCAACAAGATGCATGAAGGAACCCTTACCATGGATATTAGAGATTTCATGAAACACTTCAATATTCTTGACTCTAAGAAAGACCATTATACTAGTAATTCCTTATTTACAATTTCCCATGAAAAATTTATTTAACCCAAATAGTTATAATGTATTATACACGAATTATTAGAAATAAAAAATAACTTTCTAAGAAAAAATTCCATGAAATAGGTGAGTGCCCAAAAATCTGAACATTCTAAATTCATGTTGGAAAAAGATTTGAAATATAACTTCAATGATAATATAAAATAAGGGTTAATATGATTACTTTTACAAACGATATTGAATATTTTGATGTGGGGAACAATAATTTGGTATCATCTCTTAAAAAACCCTAAATATGGCATTCAAACATCTACCATGTGATTTGAAATATTTATAACTTTAGAAGATGTAACATCCCAGGTAAATAAAAAATATTACATTATAACGTTTATCAATATTTTTGAATAAAATTTTAATATTACTTTAAAGGGAATTCTATGCTCGATGGCGTACCCAATACACAACAACGAGTTTCTTTGAAATCTTACATTGCACACTAATAATATAATAATATTATAATAGTTAACGCTTAGCTGTTGAAATGGAGGGAATTAATAGAAATAACTAAAAAATGATTACATATGTTTGTTAAATATTTTTACATTTATCCAATAAATGTTAGAGGCTTAAAATCCAAATGAATCCAATTTTAAGAATAAATACTCTAATATTTTTAAAAAATTGTTTTACCGCCTTTTGATGGTGAAACTTTTTTAAATATAAATTTTGACAATTTTATAAGCTCTATTTGTCAAAATAAACATATTCTTTATGATTAGGACATTGAAATTTACTTTGGATAAATTTTTGGTATGTTTCTGACCATGTTCATTTTTTGAAATGAATTGTGAAAAATATTACATTTTATATCAAAACTGCTTTTTCATAAAATTTAAATATATGGTTAGATTATCTTTTTAATTGGTTTTAAAGTTTAATTAGAATATATTTTTACAATTTAATTCAATTGTGGTCATTATAATTAATTTCACATTGAAAATGGACATAAACAAGTGCCAAACTTTTCATAGATATTGCTTCCAAAAAACCCGCTATTTGTTTTGACAGTGGGAATTAACTATATTATTTATTAATGAAAATTATATGTTTTTAATTTGGTAAAATGGAAATAATTTCTTAATTTGAAATATCAAATATAGCTTACGTTTAATTTTCGGTATTTTTCTGATAATGCTTTTTTTAATGAATAGTGAAAAATACAGTTTTTAATTCAAAACTACCTTTTCATCCAATTTATTTATATATTTAGATTGTAATTTTAATTGTTTTTAATGTATAATTTAATTATGTTTTTATCACTTAATAAAATTTTGTTCATTGGAAGTAATTTCACTTTTCAATTGGATGTAAAAACAAGTCAATCTTTTGATAAATTTTACTTCTTAAAAACCCATCTTTTGTTTTGACAACGGGATTTACATTTAAATTAATTTCTACAATTTATGTGTTTTGAATTTGAAAAAATGGATTTCATATTTGGAATCATAAGGTCCAAATTATGTAATAAAGACTCTTTTGTTTTTGGACATTATGAATAGTAACGACGGTTATTATCATTAATTATCGTGTTCAATTAGTAAACAGGTAATTAAGGGTAAGCAAATAATATCATAAAAATATAAAATTACCCCAAAATGTGTCCTAATGCTATTGGTGGTGTCTTTTCCGACCATTGTATTCCTTGTTCCAACCTTGGGACCCCATGGAATCACTTTAGTGTGATAGTGACCTTTTATCATATTTTTTTTAAAGAAAGGAAAATGTAACCAAAGTATGTAACACCTAAGTAAAATAATTTTAGTTTTGTCTAAATAAACGATATCTTTGACTATAAATAATAATTTGAAAGCTAAAAATATTTCCTACATAATTTTATTTTTTTATAATTTTTATACATTAAATAAATTAAATTATTTATGACATCATGATGATGTATTGATTACCTCATTAATGAACGATTTAAATAAAATAAAAAGATAATGTAAAATATAAGACTTACACTTGGAAAAAACCTATAGGATGAGTATATTTCGAACCCTTATCACCTTATCCTCGAAATATATCAATGTGGGACCTTTAAAATCCGAAACGCTTTTTAAAACAATGTAACATTTCTTGACTTTCCATGAGTGCCCCTCATCTCCTCTTATAAAAGGCTCCCACCTCTACCTCCTTACCCACACATATCAAGACTTTTCCTCAGCCAACCCATGCCCATTTCATCTCTCCACATCCCTCTCTTCATAATTGAAGCCTCACCTTAGGCAGAAAGCTATTTATGGAAACCTTTTGGTTCAAACCAAAGGGAGTTACCCGATTTAAAGGTAATGTCTTCTCTTATGTTCTTTTGTTTTATTTTGCTTCTACAACCCACTAAACTCTTTTTATTCCTTTATTTTGTAAAGAAACCAGTATCTTCAATATACTAGGATGTTTTTAAAAGAAGTATTATAGCTACAATTACACACACATCTATATAATGGTTAAAGAATATACTATTTCTGTGGATGGTGAATTACTGCCTCACGAAACGATGATTGTTCAATATTATTTTAACAACTTTAAAGGTGGACATTATGATGTCACTGTATTTTATATATGATATATATGGTATTTATGTTTTATATATGCTTCGGTATTTTATATTTAAATCATACCTTTATTCCTTGCATGTTGTGCAAATGCGATAATTTCATATGAGGAAGTGCGGACTACCGCCCCCTCAAGTGATGTGACACGTTCATGAAATACATGGAATGTATAAAGAATGAAATTAATTAACTTATGTGACCTATATAAAATATATATTATAATGTAATTATAATATATATATATATATCTCTCTCAATTATTATTAATTCCATTAATATGACAAAGAAATGAAAGTAGCGTTCATGCGTACGTACAGCCTACCCTCTCCATGAACGGTGCATTTCATTTTTTTATCTCCAAATGTTATTGAATAGTATAAAATGAATATGTACCGGATATATATGATATTTATATCATTAATACTATTCTGAATATGATGTACTTATAACTACACAGACGATTATTTTCAAACAAGTTCTTTTTTGACTCATGTACCAAACCTCGACAAAAACATTTGATATGAACTCACATAATTAACTAATTATTATAACATTATAATATGTGATATGAATTGAATTGTAGACTTTAAATGAGGTACTTAAGAAATTATGAATTGAAAAAAGTTTATTATTCAGGAATATAAAGAAACGAACAAGACAAGTCGGATTTGAGGTAAGGGATCCGACCTCTCTCTTTCTTTTTAAGTACTCTCCTTTATGTCATTTATTTGAAGATCATATTTCATATGTTGGGGGATATTATTTTATTTTCATCTTGCTATAAATTTTATGTTAATATGATCAGATACTCTATTTGATCTCATCAATCCATTTTTTGAAGTTTTATGTGGCGTCGTTCGGCTGCCGAATTTTCATATGGGGATTTTCATCTCACTTTTTATTCCCGTGAGATTCATGCTACATTGGAAAATATTTCCTTTTGTGTGGTGTATGTACTGCCCATTATTTTACTATTTGGTTATTTACATCTTCATTGTATGACCCTTCTTTCATGGGGTGTACGTTTCGAAAGTTTCCCAAATTGGTAAGGGAACCTTTCACACTCCTCTTTAAAAAAGACTTATTTTGTTATGTCTTTTAATTTATATCTTTTTATGTTGGGATATGTTCTTAAATATCCTTATGGATGTAAATTTTATGTCCAAGTGATGAGATACCATTTTCTCTCTCATCAACTAATTTTATGAATTTTAATGTGATGTCGTTAGGCTGTCGAATTTTACCAAGGGAACTTTTAAACCCAATTTCGATTTCTTTGGGTTTAAGATGTAGTTATGGAATATGTCATCCTTTGAATATGTGTGAATGACCCTTGATTGTTTTACACTTAATATCCAATTATATTGGTTGTATTTATATTTGTCACACATAATTATGAGATTGATTTATCCTTAATTTAAGGATACATTTTTTAAGGGATTTCATCTCATTTTACATTTCTGTTGAGACTTAATTGTTGTTATGCACCAATTCACTCTTATATGGTGTATATAATATCCTTTGGAATATTATATCATGAATCCATTTATTCTCATGATATTATAAAGTTATGATTAAATGTTATTCCTCAATTATTGTATTCAAGTGTCTCTCATTTTGTTAAAAACCCTTTAACTAAAATATCGTTTAAAATGTTTTAATCATTTATTCTTATAAATATTTCTCATTAATATCCATGTTTTCAAAATGGTTTTAAGGATTTATTTATATGGATATTAATGGTTTGAAATGTTAAAAGCTTCAAAGTGGTATGAGACACTTTGATTCAAAAATCTTTTTATTAAATGGTTTTAAATGGTCTTGAAAATGGTTTTTTAGAATGGGTTCATTATTTCAATATCCTAAAAGGATATATTGTTATTGCAATGTGATAATGTTGTCTTTCCTTTATGCTTAAGTTATGTGATGTGATTATGTTATGGTTCTTGGGCATTGTTTATGAAGACCGGTTGTTCCGTGATAAACATAGGGTGGGTGAGCCTGATATATCTCTCCAATACATTGGGTAACACGAAGGATTTAAATGTTAAGGTTTCTTCGAAAAGATTTAGGGAATATACTGTGATGGGTATTCCAAAACTAACCATGAGGTTTACTCCCTATGTAAGAATGTTATGAATGCCTCAACATACCTTTATGTCTTATTATTTATATGAGTTATTCGTATATCTTATGTTTTCATGAGGTATGTTAAATTTCTTATGCTTTATGAGTTAAGTATGATTTCATTGATTCTTATGTATACATGGACTAATGTTTTCTTTTCGTATTGTTATAACCCTTACTGAGCTTTTTTATGATCATCTCAAGTTTTTTTGAAATGTTTTTCACAGGACATAAAGTTTAATAGGGTCATGGATGGGATCAAGGAAATGTCAGGCTGTCTAAAACAAGGAACTAGACATGACTCTTTTGTTCAAGAGTTTTTATTTTTGTGAAAAGAAATGGAAGCTGAGTAGATGTGTCTACTTTGTAACCATTGATATGTAATAGTTATGTCTTAATTCTCTAAAACTCTAAACCTGAAAAGATGCTCAATGTGAATTATTCATTTAATTCGATAATAAGTAATGTTTAAGGCCAGGTCCTTATAGTTGGTATCAAAGGTCGGTTTAGATAAATTTAGAGGTTAGAGTGGTGTTTAAGAAAAAGTGACAAGTTGTGTATAACCACAATGGTTAGTATATTAGAAGGAGTCATTGTTTTTTTTTGAAAGTTAAAATGAGTTTGAGATAACTTGGATAAGTATATCTTGGTGTTTATCTTCCTCTTTATTATATGATGATTTTACTAATATACTCACACTGACCTTTTTGGTTTTAGTAAATGGATGGATCTAGAAGACACCAAAGTAACAGTGTATTTGAAGAAAACTATGATGATTTTATGAAAGAAAAACTGAATGATATGGGAGCTACAATGAGAAATCTTGTGGTTATCTTCAACCAACTATCTGGAGTCATGATTGACCACCTTAACCTTTGTGATTTTTATAAGGCATCGTATATGCGAGAAACAAATCCCTACAGAAGTTCAGGTAATAATCATAAAGGTAAGTATGTTAAAAAACCTATGTGTCAAATATGTGGAAAGAAACACATAGTAAAATGTTTCAAAGGGACAGAAAGATGCTATAGATGTGGAAATGAAGGTCATAAATCAAGAACCTTCCATGGAAAAAGTAAGCATCTTGTTGACTCTAGGAAAGGGAAAGAAGTTCTTTCTGAAGCATCAATTGAATGTTTTAAATGTGGTGTGCATGGTCATTATGCAAACACATTTCCTACGAAGATGTTTCAGGAATGGGGTCACCAAGATCATACAATTATTCAATTACCAATACCTAATTCCATTCTAATTGAGGATGAAGAAACTGACAATGACCAATGAAAGGTATGGATTATTTCTTAACATATGTTTTCCTATTATTGGAATCTTAGGATATGATTCATGATTTTGCTTGAAGGAAAGAATTATTTCAGAATATGTTGAAAAGGAATGGCTAATGGATCATGAAGAATGTTGAATGAGTAAGAAGTCAACATATAAGGGACTCAAGAGTTATGGTAGATTTTAGGATGGTGAAATTCTTAGATGTATTAAGTCTCTTTTGACGATGGGGTTACATTAGAAGACTCTTTATAGTAACCCTGATGTTTGATATACGAAAATTTTATTCAAGGAATAATTGACATTTCTTTTGTGGATATAGTTATAAAGAACCATTTGGGTTTATATGATCCTTGAATTTGAGGCAATTACTGGTTAATAAATTTTGGGTTTCAAAATGGAAGTTATTAGATAAACTTTGTGGTTAAAATATGTTATGGTTATTTTTGAAGATTTTATCTTTTTTGGCGGTATTTTTTAAGAATTATATAGTTTTGGAAAAAGGACAACACGCAGACCGTGTGACAACCCGTCGCGTCAGACGAAGCTGCGGGAATCAAGCCCACAACCAAAGTGCAACTGGTATTTATCTTCTACCACTGGACTACGTGAAGTCCCTGGTTAGTTTTAATTATTCTTTTTAGTTAGATGATTTTATGAATTAAGAGTATATTTATTTTGGGTTATCAATGAAAATGATTATCCTATCATGGAGGATATGTGATTAGGTTAATTAATTTTCAGTATGATACTGTAAGAGTAACTGATGTTATTTTGGAGAAAAATGTTAAGATTTATCTTAGGAGACTATGTGATTAAATTCTTCAGAGATTTGGGTTTCAATCTTAGTTTGGTTTACTTTGAAAAATTTTATGGACAGATGTTTATTAAATGGTCTTTGTTGAACTTTGGGTTTTGTTTGACAAATTTTGGAGATTAGGAGTAGTTTTTCTTTTTGTAAAAAAATATCCTTTTTGGGTATTATCTGATCTCATACTAAAATTTTTGGTTTGTTTTTGGTTGAGATCTAAAAAAATGGGAAATATATAGTTCTCTTTTGTGGATTAGGTGATTCTCAAGAAGTTAATTATAGTACTCTTAATGCGAACAATTCTTCCTAAATACTAGTCTTTTGGAGAAAATATGAGTTTGATTAAGGAATCTAGTAAAAGTTGAAAGTCTACGTGACAAGTAAGTATGTTTCATTATGATTTAGTTAAGCTCAAAAATAAATTCCTCAATGAAAAGTAACATAAAACAAAATTGTTGTCTGTTAACTTTTCCTACCGGGGAATCGAATACCGTTTAACCCATCACAAGTTTGTGATTTTCTTGTGGTTAACTTTCTCCTAGACATGTTTACTATCACTCTCCATCAGAACATGACCCTTTGTTTTCTCCTCCATTTCCATATTTTCCTACTTGGAATCCTAGTATGGGTTAACTTAGGTGACTTTTGTACTTCTCTCCCTTTCTTTTAAAGTGATAGTTTTACTGACTCATGATCCGATGTGGGACTTTCAATGAAGTTTCCAAGCCCAATTTTGATATTACGAGGACACAATTCCCAAAAGGGGGGAATGATGTAACATCCTAGGTAAATAAATAATATTACATTCTAAGGTTTATCAATATTTTTGAATAAAATGTTAATATTACTTTAAATGGAATTCTATGCTCGACGATGTACCCAATACACAACAATGAGTTTCTTTGAAATCTTACATTGCACACTAATAGTATAATAATATTATAATAGTTAACGCCTAACCGTTGTAATGGAGGGAATGAACAGAAACAACTAAAAAATGATTACATATGTTTGTTAAATATTTTTACATTTATCCAATAAATGTTAGAGGCTTAAAATCCAAATGAATCCAATTTTAAGAATAAATACTCTAATATTTTTAAAAGATTGTTTTACCACCTTTTGATGGTGAACCTTTTTTAAATATAAATTTTGACAATTTTATAATCTCTATTTGTCAAAATAAACATATTATTTATTATTGGGACATTTAAATTTACTTTGGATAAATTATTGGTATGTTTCTAACAATGTTCATTTTTTTAATGAATAGTGAAAAATATTGCATTTTACATCAAAACTGCTTTTTCATCTAATTTAAATATTTGGTTAGATTATATTTTTAATTGGTTTTAAAGTTTAATTAGAATATATTTTTACAATTTAATTCAATGGTGGTCATTATAATTAATTTCACTTTCAAAACGGACATAAACAAGTGCCAAACTTTTCATAGATAATGCTTCTAAAAAAACCGCTATTTGTATTGACAGCGGAAATTAACTACATGATTTATTAATGAAACTTATATGTTTTGAATTTGGTAAAATGGACATCATTTATGAATTTTAAATATCAAATATATCTTAGGTTTAATTTTTGGTATTTTTCTGATAATGCTTTTTTAATGAATAGTGAAAAATATAGTTTTTAATTCAAAACTGCCTTTTCATCCAATTTATTTATATATTTATATTGTCATTTTAATTTTTTTTAAATTATAATTGAATTATGTTTTTATCACTTAACACAATTTTGTTCATTGGAAGTAATTTCTCTTTTCAATTATATGTAAAAACAAGTCAATCTTTTGATAAATTTTACTTCTTAAAAACCCGTCATTTGTTTTGACAACAGGATTTACATATAAATTAATTACTACAATTTACATGTTTTTAATTTGATAAAATGGATTCCATATTTGGAATCAGAAGGTCCAAATTATTTAATTAATACCCTTTTGGTTTTGGACATTATGAATAGTAACAATGGTAATTATCTTTAATTACTGTGTTTAATTAGTAATTGGGTAATTAAGGGTAAGAAAATAATATCATAAAAATATAAAATGACCCAAACATGTGTCCTAATGATATTGTTGGTGTCTTGGACGACCATGGGATGCCTTGTTCCAACCTTGGGACCCCATGTAATCACTTTAGAGTGATAGTGACCTTTTATCATATTTTTTTAAAGAAAGGAAAATGTAACCAAAGTATGTAACACCTAAGTAAAATAATTTTAATTTTGTCTACATAAACGATATATTAGACTATAAATAGTATTTGTAAAGATAAGAATATTTCATACATCAGAGTATTTTTTTTATAACATTTAGACATTAAATTATTTAAATTATTTATGACATCATGATTATGCAGCGATTACCTCATTAATGAACGATTTAAATAAAATGAAAAGATAATGTAAAATCTAAGACTTACACTTGGAGAAAACCTATTTAATGAGTATATTTCGAACCCTTATCACCTTATCCTTGAAATATATCAATTTGGGACCTTTAAAATCCGAAACTCTATTTAAAATAAAGTAACATTTCTTGACTTTCCATGAGTGCCCCTCCTCTCCCCTTATAAAAGGCCCCCAACTCTACCTCCTTACCCACACATCTCAAGCCTTTGTCTCGGCCAAAACCTGCCCATTTCATCTCTCCACATCTCTCTCTTAATCATTGAAGCCTCACCTTAGGAAGAAAGCTCTTCAAGGAACCCTTTTGGTTCAAACCAAAGGGAGTTACCCGATTTAAAGGTAGTGTCTTCTCTTATGTTCTTTTGTTTTATTTTGCTTCTGCAACACCCTAAAATCTTTTTATTCCTTTATTTTGTAACAACACCAGTATCTCCAATATACTAGGATGTTTTAAAAAAAATATTAGAGCTACACTTACAGACACATCCGTCTAATGGTTAAAGAACATATTGTTTCTGTAGATGGTGAATTACTGCCTCGCGAAACGATGATTGTTCAATATTCTTTTAACACCTTTAAAGGTGGTAGTTATGATGTCACTATATTTTATATATGATATATATGGTATTTATGTTTTATATATTCTTCTGTATTTTATATTTAAATAATACCTTAATTCTTTTCATGTTGTGAAAATGCGATAATTTCATATGAGGAAGTGCAGAGTACTGCCCTATCAAGTGATGTGACTCGTTCATGCAATACATGGAATGTATAAATAATTAAATTAATGAACTTATGTGACCTATATAAAATATATATTATACTGAAATTATAATAAATATATCTCTCTCAATTATTTTTAATTCCATTAATATGATAAAGAAATGAAATTAGCGTTCATGCGTACGTACGACCTATCGTCTCCATGAACGGTGCATTTCAATTATTTTTATCTCCAAATGTTATGGAATAGTATAAAATGAATATTTACTAGATATATATGATATTTAAGTTATTAATAATATTCTGGAGATTATTTACTTATAACTACACAGACGATTCTTTTCAAACAAGTTCATTTTTGACTCATGTACCAAACATCTACCAAAACATTTGATATGAACTCACATAATTAACTAATTATTATAACATTATAATATGTGATATGAATTGAATAATAAACTTTAAAGGAGATCCTTAAGAAATTATAAATTTACCAATGTTTGTTATTCAGGAATATAAAGAAACGAACAAGACAAGTCGGACTTCAGGTAAGGGATCCGACCTCTCTCTTTCTTTTTAAGTACTCTCCTTTATGTCATTTCTTTTAAGCTAATATTTCATATGTTGGGGGATGTTATTTTATATTAATCTTGCTTTAAATGTTATGTTAATATGATGAGATACCCTATTTTATCTCATCAATCCATTTTTTGAAGTTTTATGTGGTGTCATTCGGCTGCCGAATTTTCATAAGGGGATTTTCATCTCACTTTTTATTCCCGTGAGATTCATGCTACATTGGCCACTATTTCCTTTTATGTGTTGTATGTACTGCCCATTATTTTACTATTTTTTTATTTACATCTTCATTTTATGACCCTTATTTCATGGGGTGTATGTTTCGAAAGTTTCCCAAATCGGTAAGGGAACCTTTCACACTCCTCTTTTAAAAAGACTTATTTTGTTATGTCTTTTAATTTACATCTTTTTATGTTGGGATATGTTATTAAATATCCTTATTGATGTAAATTTTATGTCCAAGTTATGAGATACCATTTTCTCTCTCATCAAAAAATTTTATGAATTTTAAAGTGATGCTGTTAGGCTGTCGAATTTTACCAAGGGAACTTTTTAACCCAATTTCGATTTCTTTGGGTTCAAGATGTAGTTATGGAATATGTCATCCTTTGAATATGTTTGAATGACCTTTGATTGTTTTACACTTAATATCCACTTATATTGGGTTTATTTATATTTGTCACACATAATTATGAGATTGATTTATCGTTAATTTAAGGATACCTTCTTTATAAGGGATTTCATCTCATTTTACATTTCTATTGAGACTTCATTGTTGTTATGCACCAATTCACTCTGATATGGTGTATATACTGTCCTTTGGCATATTATATCATGAATCCATTTATTCTCATGATATTATAAAGTTCTGATTAAATTTTATTCTTCAATTATTGTATTCAAGTGTCTCTCATTTTGTTAAAAACCCTTTAACTAAAATATCGTTTAAAATGTGTTAATGATTTATTCTTATAAATATTTCTCATTAATATCCATGTTTTAAAAATGGTTTTAAGGATTTATTTATATGGATATTAATGGTTTAAAATTTTAAAAGCTTCAAAGTGGTATGGGACACTTTGATTCAAAAATATCTTTATTAAATGGTTTTAAATGGTTTTGAAAATGGTTTTTTGGAATGGATTCATTATTTCAATATCTTAAAAGGTTATATTGTTATTAAAATGTGGGAATGTTATCTTTCCTTTATTATTAGGTTATGTTATGTGATTATGTTATGGTTCTTGGGCATTTTTTATGAAGACGGGTGGTTTTGTGATAAACTTAGGGCGGGTAAGCCCGATATTGCTCTCCAATGCATTCGGTAACATGAAGGAGTTAAACATTAAGGTTTCTCCGAAGATATTTAGGGAATATACTATGATGGGTATTACAAAAGTAACCATGAGGGTTACTCCCTATGTAAGATTGTTATGAATTCCTCAAGTTACCTTTATGTCTTATGATTTCTATGAGTTATTCGTAAATCTTATGATTTCATGAGGTATGTTAAATTGCTTATGCTTTATGAGTTAAGTATGATTTCATTGATTCTTATGTATACATGGACTAATGATTTCTTTCTGTATTGTTATAACCCTTACTGAGCTTTTTATGCTCATCACATGTTTTTTAGAAATGTTTTTGACAGGCCATAAAGTTGAATAGGGTCAAGGATGGGATCAAGGAAATGTCAGGCTGTCTAAAACAAGGAACCAGACATGACTATTTTATTCAAGAGTTTTTAATTTTTTTAAAACATGGAAGCTGAGTAGATGTGTCTACTTTGTAACCTTTGATATGCAATATTTATGTCCTAATTATCTAAAACTCAAAACCTGAAAAGATCCTCAATGTGAATTATTCATTTAATTCAATAATAAGTAATGTTTAAGGTCGAGTCCTTATGAAAGGAGAAGAATTTATATAAATTATTTCCAAAAACCTGTCTAAAATTCAATAATAAACCATGATTGACCTTCTAAAAAAACGGATCCATAAGGTGGAGCAAAGGTGACATCATTGTAATTAACCCCAAAAACTTCTCACATAAAATTTTATTAGGGGGAAAATATATACCTCTCATGAATCCCAAATAGAGGGTAAAATCCACCATCATGGAGGTAGTAAATAATGAGATAATGTAGTTCCTAGAAGATGAAATCATTTACTCAATTTGTTATTCATAATGGGTCTTCCCAATCACTCTAGTTCCTAATAAAACTAGTATTAGCTTTGTAGAAAATGATAATAATGAACTAATTCCCATAATTTTTAAAAAAAAGTTAGAGAGTGGATTTTAATTATTGTAAGTTTAACCATGTCACTAAATAATACTTCTTCTCCATTACATTCATTTACCATGTTCTAGAAATTATAGAGGGGAAAAATTACTATTTTTTAGATGGATTTTTAGGTTATTTTCAAGTATCAATTCCTCCATAAGATCAAGATAAAAAAACATTTATATGTCCTTGTGGAAAACATTCCAATAAAATTATTCCATTTACATTATAAAATTACCTAATAATATTTCAAAGGTGCATGGTAAGTATATTTGAACATCATATTCAGGACTTATCAGAGGTATTTATTGATGAATTCAGAGTATTTTCTAATTATTTTAGTCATTACTTGAAAAATATGGAAAAATTGTGGAAAATTGCATTGAAAATAATCTTTTTTGGAATTTGGAAAAGTGTAACTTCATGGTAGATAGGGGGATAGTGTTAAAAATGTCATTTTAAATAAAGGAATTGAGGTAAATAAACCTAAACTCAAGGTGATAAATTCTTCACCATATCCCACTTTTTTGAAACATATTATATTTTTTTTGGGACATTATAAATTCAATATAATATTTATTAAGGATTTAAGTTATCCTTGTTTTCATCTTTTTAGACAACTTTTAGAAGAATATGAATTTAATTTTAAGGATAATGGTAGTAAATCATGTTATGGTCTGAATAAAATTCTGATTAACCAACTGATAATACTACCACCAGTTTGGGATCAATCATTTGAGCTACTTTTTGATGAATTAAACAAAGATGTGGGAGAAAATCTCTACCAATGAATTAAAAAAAAAGACCACAAGTGATAGACTATTCCTTAAGGACAATGAATTATACTCAAATCAATTAAACAACTACAAAAATGTATTTATGAGAGTGAAAATATTTTTAATTAATTTACTTTTAATTTCAATGTTTTACTCCTAAAAAGGGTTATTTTAAGTTCTATTGTCACATTTTATAGTTTTTTAAGTATTTGGATCTTAATTGAAAAATGGAATATTTTGGATTTTAACTATTTTATTTTTATTATGTATTTCGGCCATAGAATTTTCTACATTATTCTAAATTGGAAGTTTATTATTTTATAGGTTTCTATGTTCAATGGGATTATTTCATCCATTTGGACCCCAAACTCAATACCCCATTTATGATCCCAAATATATCTCACAATGAAGACCTAAAAACTATGCATAAATATGAAGAGTTTTTACATTATTCCCATATATAAAAAATTTATTATCTAAATAAGATGATATTCGACATGGAGAAATAGAAAATCTAGGGGGAACATATTCATCAATTGTAGACCCGACTGATTTAGACCTCATCAGGGTCATGATGTCATGGGAACTAAGGGAATTGGAATATGAATAGTCACCTATCCAGAATTAATTTCTTGGATTGCATTAGCTATAAATCTTACATACAGTGGCCAATAAAGATGAAAATTTTAGGGTAGACATAGATATAGTGTAGAAAAATCTATAAAAAGGGATCCTTTTCCAAATTCTATCACTTAATGGGTTGTCTATGTGTCTAAATTTTGTGTATAGAATTGGTTCTGAAAATTTCACCCCTTTTCCTATAAAAGTGTGTTTCTACTTCAATCCAAAGGGTTGTAAAATTAGTGTAAATTTTTTGTAGGTATAAAATTCCATTTTTTCTATAGTATATTTTTATAAATTTAATTTTTATTAGTCTTATAATGTATACCCAATTCTTCTATTTTTAATTTTATGTATTTCTCCCACCATATTCTCTTCTAACTCTATGAAAATAGGGACCTAACCAATAAATTTTTTCTATGGAGAGAATGGCGGTTGATTGAGTTTTATTTAACTTAAATTTAAATCTATTTATTTAATTGTAATAGTTTTGTTGGTAGTTAAATTGATTTTGATGTTAGATTTCCAAATTTTCTCTCCCACTGGGTTCTTCTTCTCATTTAACATTCATCATTACCTTCACTATCTAATTCATGCATATGACAGAGTATAGATTGGGTAGTGATGGCCAAACAAGGTATTTCTTAGATGTATTTAGGATGAGTATTTCCCCACATGAAGAGATATCCATGTTGGGGAGATAAAAATTTGAATGATAGGGTGTAGTTTTACAGATCATGATCACTACATTGAATATATATTGAGAATTTTTTAATAAACACTGATATCAACCCTTATGATATCCTAAGAATGAATGTATTCCTTATTTCTTTCTAACATCATATTTTTTCACATTTCACACACACACACACACACACACATATATATATATATATTTTATTCATATTTCAAACTCATATTTATATTATTTATTCAAATATTAGTTTGAAAATAAACAGTGATAATAGAATTTTGACGTTGTGTGATCATCCTCCTTAAGATCGGCCCTGGGATTGAAGTATATTATATGATTAGGTAAATAAAACCTTAAATGTAGATTGATAAAAAAATCCCCACACACAAATTTTTCACTATATCTAGGGAGTCTCAACACATGAACATACTGTTTTTCCTAAAAATACACAAAAAATCATAAATTTCAAAAAAAATCTATTTGTTAATGATGTATTTGAATTCAAATTATTATGTAGGGAGTGAATATTCTCAAGTGAAATGTGTAGAAGAAATTAAAAATTATGAGTTGAAATAAATTAAATGATACATTCAAAAACTGATGTGAAAATAAGAAAGGGTTGAAGAATATATTTGTTTACTGGGGCATAAACCCCAACTATAACCAGAAATTGACACAGAACGAGCGGTGAAAGAGATTTTACCAATAATTTTTTATGTTTAAGAAACTGAGGCAGGTGATAATGAGATTATAAAATAATTAATCTCATAATACCATAATCAATCATTTCTTGAGGAGTTCCATGTTTAAAACATTCAAATATACTAATGGGAGATAAATGATTTTTGGAAGAATCCTTAAATAGATTTGTGGAAGACAACTTGAAACTTGATATTACTATCCTTGATAGTGGAAAATAAGCACCTCCCCACCTCTCTCTTTCTTTAAAATATGATATTAAAAATTATCTTGTGGATATTGAGCTAATAATGGTACATTCAGCAGTGACCAATTTCCAAGATGACTTACTTGAAACTGAGGATTTCGTTATTGATTCTTCTTGTCTTAATATTTTTCAAGATAAATTGTTTTCTAAATTATATTTTTCAAAAATTTATGACATAGAACAAATTTATAAGGCCTTTTATTTTAAATAAGAGACCATCCATGTGGTGGTTACTGAAGAATAAGACCTGTGGAAGCATTCAGTGCAACTACCTCCTCAACATCAACTTATATACTATATGGAAGAGGATACCACAAAAGACAATGGGGGAGAAACACTACTTTATTTTCCCTCCCACTATGGGCCTCAAATTCTCTATTTTTTATTTATTAGGGGTTGGTATTTTTCTTATATTCTTTTGGTTTCTCCAATATTGGTGGAAACTGGGAAAATTCAAATGTGGTGGTTCATCTCATAGAAACCACACCTATCTTCTGATTGGGGATAATCCACTACAACTGTCTGACTAGGGGGAGTAAAAACCTAGCACCTGATAGGGGGTCTAAACAAAGAATTATCCCTTTTATTCTCCTTTTCCATTTATTTTTCATTATTTTAATTATGTTTTTTTCTTTCTTTACTATAGTATTAATGTGGTAGCAGTTTTGAATATTAACTCAAGGATGCCACAAAGAAATAAATCAAATTATGTCTTTATTTTTATTTATTTTATTTGTTACCCAATAAAAATTCTATGGGAAAATTTATATCGATATTATTTGAGATAAAAAGAGGTTATTAAATTCAATAAATTTGGGGGAGGTATGTCATCCATTTTTTTATGAATTTTTCATGTGATTTCATTTTATTTTTCGTGTATTATTTTTTATTTATTTTTGGTGTGTTTCTAAGATTCTTGAGTTGAATTGATTACTTTATAAAATTGAAACCATATTAGTATTTTTGTAAAATTTATTTATTTGAATATTTGAGGATTTAAATGATTTATAAATAGATTTTATTTCTTTATTTCTGATTTTTTTTTTCATTTGAATAAGTTTGACTGATTCGAAAACTCAGGTGCACTAGTATTTTCTAAATTCAATATCTTTCCCAACCTGAGATATTTATAAAACTTTTGATATATTTTTTCCATTTATATTTTTCTTGAGAGTCTTCATACAGGTTTTGTGATCTATAACCTTTTTTTCTCCTTTTCAAATGATTTAGAGACAATTGAATGTGTCAAGTACGATTGAGGCACTACATTGAAATCCATTTTTGCATTAAAATATTATTTTAGAATACCTATTCATATTACATTTATTATGAACCTATTATCCATGAAAAATATTTTTATGAAGCCACATGAAAATCCATTTATCCCTTTGAAACCTGCTCTAGAATTTAAATGCATGATTATTATTGAACATAATTTTTGGGGAGGGATAAGATGAGTTGTATTTTACTAAAAGAATATTTTTAAGATGAAATAAAAATGTGTTTCCATATTTATTACTACTTTTTTGTAATAAATTTCATGATGTAAAATAGATTGGTGGCCCAAAATATCATTAAATATATGGTATGGGTGTTCACCAATTTTTGAAGATTAAAATATGCATCTCTTTTTCTCAAAAATATGATTCTGAAGAGAAATCCATATCTAAACACAAACTAAAAAAATGTTACAAATTTTAAAAAGAGGGATGAAATTTATCATTTATGCTGAAATTCCAAGTGTGAACTACCCATGAAAGAAATAGTTGTTTGGAGGTGATTCATTTTTGAGCTAATTGAGGAGCACACTATTCATGAGATAAACTGTTTTATGCATATACTTCACTTTAGATCTTAACCCTCCTCATTCTACCTCAGTTTTTAAACATTTAAAACCTGAAAACACTTAACAATAGAACGACCCATGAAAAATACATTATTATTGAATCATTTATGACTCTGTGATGTGGAGATACTAGGAGGATAACAAGCTTATGAAAATCACACATGTTCTTGAGAATGAGAAAATTCTACATAAAAATATCACGGAGTAAAGAGAGAAATGTTTTTTTTCAAGATTTTGGTATGACATTCATGTGAGTATTAACATGATATTGAATAAAATTTTATGATTTTTGAGGAGTTAGTAAATTTTTACCCATTTAGGAGGCTTGATATTTTCCTTTGATATGATAATTGAGCCGTGTTGTCATTTATGTTTTGGGATGTTTGTTTTATCTTTATTATAAGATGATTTCTTATGAGTGTTACGTTTAAGTATGGGGTGGGGGGTTGAAAGAGAAAATATTTTTAATTATTTTAATTTTTTAATCCCAACAAATTGTTATATTAAGGTAAATTGTAACATTTTATGGTTTTTGATTTATTTAGAGCTTATTTAAAAAATGACATATTTTCGATTTTATCAATTATTTTTTTATTTTTTATTTTGGAGATAAAATATTCTAAAATAATATAAATTATAAAATTATTATTTTATATGTTTCTATGTTCAATGGTATTATTTCATTCTTCTAGACCCAAAGAGCAATCGACCATTTGGCGGCCCAAATCTAGCTTAGAATGTGGACTAAGAAAACTGTTCATAGATCTGGTGATTTTTTATGTTATGCTCATATATCATAATGGAATTGTATAAATGAGGTGAGATTCAACATGGAGAAAGAGAAAATATGGGGGAACATATTATTTAATCGTTTCCCCACCTTATTCAACCTTCTTCATGGTCATAATGTTATTGAAACTTGGTGGATTTGAATATAAAGAGTCACATGTCCAGAATTAATTTATCAGATTGAATCAGCTATAAATATTACATATAGTAGCTAATAAAGATTAAATATTGAGGGTAGATGTGGATACATATGAGGAAAAACTTTCAAAAGGAACATTTTCTTAATTCATTCATTCAGTGGGTCATCTACGTGCCTAAATTCAATGGAAAAAAGTGGTTCTAAAATTTTCATCCATTTTCCTATAAAAATGTGGCTCTGTTTCATGCCAAAGGGTTGGAAACGTAGTGGTATTTTTTGTAGGTTTATATTTCCTTTTCTGTTTTAGTATATTTTTATACTTTTAATTTATATTAGTCATCTTATTCATACATCATTATTCTATTTTTACTTTTATGTTTTTCTTCAACCGTATTCTCTTCTAACTCTATGAAAATGGGGAACTAACATAATTGTTTGTTTGAGGGAGATAATGGTGGTTTATTGAGTTTAATTTCACTTAAATTTAAATATCATTAATTAATTTTGATAATTTTCGTGGTTGTTCAGTTGATTTTTGTGTGAAATTTTCCCATTTTCTCTACTACTGAGTTCTTATTAACATTCAACATTCATCCTTCCATTCACTATCTAAGTCATTCATATGATAGTGTATGGTTCCAGTAGTGATGTATGGAAAATATATCTCCTATATAGATTTAATAGGATTTTTCCCCACATTTAGAGATCTCGATGTTGGGGTGATAACAATTTGAATGAGATGGTGTAGTGTGATAGATCATGATCACTACATTTAATTGAAATTGAGAATATTTTAATGAATAATGATATAAACCATTATGATCTCCAAAGAATGAATATCTTCTTAATTTCGATTGAACATAATTTTTTCACATTTCATATATATATATATATTAATATTTTATTCATGTTTCAAACCAATATTTATATTATTTAGTTATATATTAGTTATAAAATAAATAGCGATGGTAGAATTTTAAGTGTTGTGTGAGTTACCTCTTTGAGACCAAACCTGAGTGTGCACTATATTGTATTCTTAGGTAAAAAATATATTGATAGGGGATCCATGAAAAATCCCCATGCATCAAGTTACTTTCTTTTTTCCATTAGATAAATCCAGATCTTATTTACTTAAAAATGATGTAGTTGTATTTCTTAATAACATATCCTATAAGAACATGATGGAGAAGGATAATTCTAAGCCAAGATAGGTTCAGTGGATACTACTTTTATAAGATTTTAACTTTGAGTTTAAGGACAAGAAAAGATATGAAAATTAGGTTTTAGGTAAACTTTTTAAACTTCCCTACTCCCCTGAAAAAGAAATTCCTTATCTAGACCCAATTGATGATCATATATCAAGATAAAAACATTAAATTATTGAATGTGAAGTGACTGGTATGTTAACATAATGAATTATTTTGCCACATATCATGTACAATCTCATATAAACTCTTATAAAAATCATAAAAATAAATCGAAATCTGTATTTTAAATTTTTGAGGATCCATTTCTATGGAAAATTTGGAATGGTCAAGTAATAATAATGTTCTTTTAGACAAGTGAAATTGAATCTTTTTTTGAATTTAGTCACCCAATTGTGGTAGAGGCCACTATGGACCTCAAATAATGGAAATAAAAGTCTTGGAATCCAGAATTAATTGGAAAACATTATTTAAAAATTCTTATGAATATTGTATGAAATGTGAAAAATGTCAATTTTCTGTAAATATTTCCAAAAGAAAAGATATACCTCAAAAAATAATATTATTTTTTAAATCATTAAAGTATAGGTAATTGGATTTATGTGACCCTTCCACATGTTTTTTTGGAATTATTACATTCTTATTACTTTCAATTATGTCTCAAATTTGATGGAATCCAAGGCCACCAAAACCAATGATGCCAAAGTTATGTGTTATTTTATCAGGTCTAACATTTTTAAAGGTTTAGAGTACCAAGATCTATCATTAATGAAAATGGGAATCATTTTTTTAATATAATTATATATTCTATGCTTAAAAATTTTGGGGTGAATCACAAGATATCCATACCAAACCATCCCCAAACAAATAGAAAAGTTGAATTGTCTAACTAAAAAATTAAAATTATACTTAAAAAATTATTAAACCCTACTGAAAGGATTAAATCCAAAGACTTGAAGAACAATTTTTGGTATACCATACATCTTCCAGACACTTATAGGTATGAGAACCTA
The DNA here is from genome assembly GCA_963277665.1 of Viscum album. Classification (NCBI taxonomy): domain Eukaryota; kingdom Viridiplantae; phylum Streptophyta; class Magnoliopsida; order Santalales; family Viscaceae; genus Viscum; species Viscum album. The sequence goes on from OY728131.1 coordinate 516,228,658, forward strand.
CTTTCTAATTTATGGAAAGAGCTTCTACCTACTAGTGGAGTTGGAGCACCAATCATGTTGGTATATAAGGAATGTAAATTTGGACTTGTAAAGTGTTGGGAAATAGGGAAAATTGAAAGTGTAAGATCTAGAAGATATCATAATAGAGGCATTTAAAAATTACAAAATTTAAAAAGAGATAACCTGAGTGGAACATGAAAAAATAATTTATCCTAAGACCTTTCAACCTAGTGACAAAGTTATGCTCTATAATTCTAGACAAAGGTTTATTCTAGTTAAACTTCATTCCATATGAAAAGTCCTGTTTATTTTTAATAATTTCTATTTTTTGTCCCATTTATATCTAGAAATATGAATAAGGAAACCCATTCATAGTTAATGGGATAAGGATGAAAAGTTCAATGAGTATCTACCTTGAGAACATGTGGGGAGGTCGCAATACTCCAACACATCTATTGAACATTACTCGTGAGTTTAGGTTGATCCAAATATGTTAAATAGAGGATATTTGGGGAGGAAATCCGAGTTTTAATGTTTTCTTATGATTTAGGATTTTTGGAGTTTAGGATGTAGTCACATATCCTCTTTTACCCTTTTAAATTTAATGAAATTTTTATTACACTTTCATGTGATATATTATTTTTATAGAACTTCTTTAGAAATAATTAAATGAGTAGTCTATAAAAATTGAAAATAGGAGGAAAAGAGATAAATAGCTTCATGATAAATGGTGTTTCTCTTTTTATATTATCTTTTAACTGCATATAAATCATTTTTGAGCTTTAAAATGTAATTTTCAAACCCAAAATTGAACTTTTCTTTTTTTTTACTTATCTTATCAAGAAGACATAATATCCTTATGAATACTTTTATTCCATGTTTTATATTTATACATTAATGATATTTATTGAGTAAGTAGGATAATTAAATGATTAGAGTGAAGCACATATATTAATTTTTGGAATTAGGACTTAAAGGAACTTGTTAATTAGGGAAAATGAAATTTCATAACCATTTTTTATACATTGAATTTTTGAAAATCAAATAGAATTATTTTATTATTTCATGCCATGAGTGATTTTCAAAATTCATATTTTTTTATTCTCGAGAGGATTTTTAACAAAAAATTTCTATGTCTATAATGATCATATTTCTTGAGTGATCTTGGGGAATTCAACCTACCAGAAAATGCATTTAACGTATTAAATATATGACTGTACAAAGTCACATTTAATATCATTGGGACATTTTTATTAATTTATCAATTATTCTTAATCCAACCTTTCACAATAAACCTTGTTTGTATAATATAATCCATTAATGTCTTTTTTCAGAATGAACCCCATTAAAATCCATTTATTTCCATACCTATCCTAATTTATTAATATTTTTTTATATTTTAAAATTAAAGTATTGGGGTGATGGATGTCATGAAATATGGGATGCAATAGATTGTAATGAAAAAATCTAGGGGTACAATTTTGGTTATTTATAAAGGGTTTTGATGATATTGGCCTACTAGGATCAATGTATCACTGGGGGGTGAGTTAGTAATATATTTATCTTTTAAGTTTACTTTCTTTTGAAACAACCGTTGACTCCTATTAAAAATATATCACTGTGTTGAAAGAAAAAAAATCACACATCCACAAGAACACAATTATTTACAAGGTTCTCTACTCATCAAGAGTAACTACATCCGTAGTATGGTTTGAAAACGATCCAATGCCAAACAATAAACTAGAAAAAAAATCCTTTTATGTAGATACAAATAATTAGGATATACCATTACACTTGTGCAGCACTATGATCAATACAATAATTCATGTGACTCAAGTAGCAAGAAATGATACAAAACAACACCAATTTCTTCAAAAAATATTATTGTACTACTTTTTTAACATTCATAAATTAAAACTTTTAAAAAATTCATTATCTTACCCAATAGTAGGTAAGAACTCAATGGAATTTTTAATTATACTAACCATGATACCATAGTTTGATTCCTCAGTTTCGAAATATATGTTAGTCAGAATATTGCTAAAACAATTCAGAAGGATTTTGTCTTATTCCAAAAATCGTTGTAGGATTTATCAGTCTGATCCAGTAACCATTGAATATGATATTAATTATTCATAATATAATATCTTAAAAACATCCTTAGGAATGATTGATTTATAAATATTTTCTCTCCCAAACATTATATCTTCCCTCACTTCATCTACATGTGAAAAGTGTAAAGATTAGTCAGAAAGTATATAGTATTCTCCTCCTTTTATAGGTGTAGAAAAATTGGTTTAGGTGGAAATATAAACATTTTCCCACTTAAATTTTTTTTTAATCTTCAATTTTATTTTTATTTCAGATCAATCTTTGACTTATTCATTGCTTCTCAACTCTTCTATGTTCTTTTTGAAAATTCTTGGATCTTCTCACATATCCAGTTCACATCAACATTTCTAAACATTATTCTGTTAGATTTGTATTGTCATCATGATTTCTTACTTATGATGAAAACATATGTACAATAGAATATTCATTATTACATTTCTATATACCAACTGAAATAAAAAATCCCTCTAAACCCATTATTTCATAAACATTTTTACAAGTTTTTTAGAATTTTTTTTCATTTATTTTTCTATAAACATAATCACAATTTATAAATATATCAGCACTTCTTAGAAACCCTTCAACAAAAACTTCAAAACAACTTTAGAAAAAATTTATGCAATGAACTTTTAGAACTTCTTCAAAAAAATTATTCTTCCTCTTTTTATCATATTGATGATCTTGCATCTGATGAAGTTATCAATGTTAGACCACATGTAATAAATCGACCTTCATATTCTTTTAATGGATTGGTGTCACTTCCAGTATGATAGTCTGAATCACATATTTTTTGATGATTCTTTACCCATTTTATGAAACAAATAATAGTTCTTCTTTCTCTGTTGACCCAATTATTAAGAAAATATACAAGAGATTTCATTTTTCTTGACCAAAATGATAGAAAACAGTTAAAACAGATAAAAATTGTAGACTAAATTGTTCATCTTCATCCATTTGATCAGTCCTTGACATTGTTACACAAATCTATCCTAACAAACTCAAATTATTTCATTTTCATAGGTCTCAAAAAAAATATGCCTTGAAAGAATTTGTGGTACACTATATCTGATAGACCAATATCAGTAGTAGCTTCTTTCCTTTTAATAGTATGGTTCATGTCAAATTATTTCTTTGAAGATTTTTATCTTTTGGATTTTTGTTATAAATAAATACCAATATCTTCATATTCTCATGTTTTGAAAAAAAACATCACAGCCTTCAAACAATTATGTGTTCGGTGATCTCATACCGATGAACTGAGACCAGAAATATTTGATCTCAAAAACTTTCTTCTTCTATAAACTCTTTCTTGTAATCATGATTCTTCATGACTTTGAGAATATATAGTATTGGAATAGCATCATCTGACTTAAAGTGGAAATTATTATGACTTCCCATCCTTACAATTTCTTCTTTAATTCTAACCAAACAACAATAGGATTAGAAATACTTGTTCCCCCTTTCCTTTATAAGGATTGAATCATAATTTTCCCAGAAAACTAGTGATATTTGAGAACTTATGGAACAAAAAATCACCATAATATTTATAATTGAAATTATTATGACTTCCCATACTTAAAACATCTTCTTTCTTTCTAACCAAGCTTTAATCTGATTGGAAGCACTTGTTCTCCCCCTTTCCTTCTTAATGATTTCATCGCAAGTTTCCAAGAAACATTATGATATTTTAGAGCTTATTGAATAGAAAACAATCTTAAGATTTTCATCAGACCCATTCAAACTTTAATAACTTTACTAATTCTAATTCATCCTTTCATTCTAGACCCAAGGTGAGTCTGATGATGGTTTTCTTCCCAAAAAAATCTTTACAATACAATGTAAATTATTATGTATTTTGTGTCCAGTATTAGGATTACGATGGTGAGTTTGATGACCAACAATTAAAAATTTAGGTGAATTATTTCTATATGAAAATAAAAGACAACACTTTCTGTATAAATTTATTTCAACTTACAAAAAAACTTGTTGTCAACTTGGTCCCAACAATACCTTAATGGTATTTTGTTCTCAATGAAGTTTCAAAAATCACTGAACATTTTAGTCTCAAGAAAAGGATCACTTATCAACAATTATAAACCTATATGAGATAAATCATTGTTGGAAACAAGAATCATTGATAGTAATACCATTTCATGGAAATGTAGTGACTCATGAAACTTATTTATCTTTTCTTATTGTTCTTTAATTATTACAATTAACTACAATCAAATTTTACCAACAAACACTCCAAAAAAACTACCAAAATAGTTTACACACCTACATGTTGATTTCAAAACTTACCCACAACCCCCTACATATTTTCTTTCTTAAATGGTGTAGCATATATCAATATATAGATTTATGAATCAATTACCCCCGTTGAAAACACTATCCAAATTTTAGATGAGAGAGGGTATAGAAATACATACCTCAACCTTGATGAGAAATAGGTTGGAATCACATGTTCAACCTTAGCTTAAAAAATTCTTATCACAGTAATGGTTTTGTGAATATGTCAGTAAATTGCTCCGATATAGGAACATACTCTAGATTTAATTCATTCATCTCTACATTATCTTTGATGAAGTGGTATTTTATTTCAATATATTTTAAATTATAATTTTATACAAGTGTTTTTCTAAGGTTTATTTCACTTTGATTATCACAACCCAAGATAAAGGGTAACATTACTTCAATAAGTAAGTCTTCCAACTGGGTCTTCATACACATAATTTTGGTAGCATCTTGAGTAGAAGAAACGTACTTAGATTCAGTTGTGATAAGTGTTACTAAATTTTGTTTCCTTGTATTCCAACGGACACAAATTTTCATAGAAATAAAACTCTACCTAGTGTGGATATTCTATCATCAAAATTTCCTTTATAATCAACATCTAAATACCTAAAAAAGACAATACTTTTTAAAATATCATACCTAATACTAAAATATATTTTTCCTCCAATATATACGATAATTATTTCTCCATCCAATAGATGTGATTCATTTGGAGTACTCTAAAATCATTCACCTAAGTTAATAGTGTAAACAATGTCTGGACTTGAGGATGTCAAGTATAAAAAAATTCCATTGAACTTATATAATTCATTAGGGTCAATTTCAATGACTTATCCATATTTTTTCAACTTGGTTCCCACTGAAATTGATTTGGAAATAGGTTCCAAATCTTCCATTCCAATCTTCTTTTGAATTTCATTAGTATACTTTTCTGGAGAAAGAAATATGTGTCTCTAATTTTGTGGGAATTGTAAACCATGAATGTATTTCTCTTCACCCAACATGAACATTTCAAACAATTTATTCATCTTATAATCTAATATTTCACAAGTTATTTCATCATTATTAATAAAGATAATGTCATCAACATAAATAATTACAATGAGGGAAAACTCATGAATTTCCTTGATGTACAGATTACTATCAAACCTTCATTTCTTAAATCTAATTTTTCTTAAGTAGGTATATAATTTGAAATAACATGACCTCAAATCCTTTTTTATCCCATTAAGGTATTTCTTTAATTTATACACAAAACTTTCATACTCCTTAACATAAAATCCACATAGTTGTTCAATATAAACTTCCTCATCAAGATCACTATTCAAATAATATGATTTCACATCAATCTAAAAAAAATTAACTTCATTGTGTAGAAATAGAAAGAAATATTCTAATAGTTTATATCCTTTCCACCGGAGAAAAGGTCTCATGAAAATCAATTCCTTCAATCTATGAGTAATATTTTCACACTAATATTTCTTTGTTTATTATCACTTCACCATCTTCATTTAGCTTGTTCTGTAAAACCCAATTGGTACTAATAATATGTCTGTTATTTATCTTGGATATGAGTTTCCCATGATCATTCTTATCAATATGATACAACTCTTAATTCATATCTTGATCCCAATTTAGATGTTTGAAATCATCATTCACATCTTTCAGATCAACTTTTGAATACAAATAAATATGCGTAATAACTTTTTAATGTTATTTTTTGAACCTTTTGACGTTGATAATCAATAATGTTTTGATCTTACACTTTCTTCCCCAGTATAGGATTATATTTTTGAGATTATTCCCCATCATAAGAAATAGCCAAGTCTAATTCTTATTCTTTATTATGATTAAAATTATTTTCATCCTTATCATAATTCTCAACATAAATTCTTTCATCCAGTTTATCTTTCTTACATGCATGAGTTTGTTTAAAGTATTCCTCTTCATTTTCAATAACATGCACATCAACCGAGTAAACTTATCTCCATATATATTTTTTTGAAACATATATATTCTCTTCCTTATAGAGTTTATCTAAGATAAATTCTATCTTCACCTCTCCACTCAAACTTTCCAAGGCTTCCACCTTTTTTCTTTATGATGCTTGGACTCTTAAAAAATCATAAGTGTTTCAAAAATGAATTTTTTTTTTCACAAAAAAATTCATATGGATTCATATCTAAACTTGTCCTATATAAACATCAATTTTTAAAATAAATAGAAGTACTCATGAATTTCCTCAATAGGTAATGAGAGGGACCAAGTTCAAGTAACATAGTTCACCCCATTTCGACAAAGATTCTATTTTTCCTTCCCACAACACCATTTTGTTGAGGAGTGTAAGGTGTACTGTACTCATTCTGAACTCTATGATTTTTAAGATAACATTAAAAATTTTCTTTTTTGTATTTTACACAATTGTATGTTCTCATCATATTTACCGAATACTCACTTTCCTTTACATCTATCCTCTTGAAATTTTTTAAACATTTTTAGAGAATCTAACTTATGTTGCATATACATAACACAAGAAATGAAAGTAAAGTATTCAATGAATGTAATGAAGTAATAATATATATGAGTTGATTTTTTTCTCATTAGCCCATATATATCTGAATGAATAAGTTTTAGGGGTCGTTTTGAATAATTGTCAACTTTCTTATGCACAGAGTTTGTTATCATTCCATTCTGATAAATTATACAACACCAATATCTTCTTATTTACATATCAATAATACCAAATACAATATCTCAATTTGGTAACATTATCATGATTCTATGACACATGTGTCCGAACATTTTATTACATAACTTATTTTATTATATCATACTCAAGTAACAAGAGTTTTGAACCACACAAACTTAGAACAAGTTTCCTTTTGTAAATTGGCCTATTGTGATTATCATTTAATATTCTTTACTTTTCACAACAAACCAATATTTTCAAAAAATAATTTTTTTTGAATTTATAAAAGTGCTATGAAACAATCACTATGTTATTTTTCAGCCCATCAATAAACAAATATTTATTGAAAATTAATTTTTATTCCCCATTATTAGCAAGATCAATGCCTTTTATCTTGAGGGATTCATCTTTTCCAAATGTCACTATTGGTTCATTGAATTCTTACAAATTATTAAACCATTTAAATTATCCAATTATATGAGAAGAACACCTAATATCAAAGATATAACTTCATTATACTTTCATAGATTTGAGAGTGTTTTCTACAATTAGATCATTCTCTTTCTCTTTATATTTATTTACATCCAGCTTCTGAGAATGGGTAAGAAACATTTTTTGAACCAATAAAAAAATAAGAAAACATTTTCCAAGATTTCTAGGCTATTCACATATTTCAAAAATAGTTTCCTAAGTTTGGAATATATTGTTGAATTTCACACGAACCTTATTTGTTTTCCTCAAATAATCCTTCTCAAAATTCTTTATTTGGGAGGATTGAATCCCCCTCAAACTCTACCTTTTGTAATTCATGGAATATTAGTAATTTTGTTGATTAAACCAACACATATTTTATATATGTTTGAATCCACCACAATACCAGCGGTCTCCATAGAAATAATATTTTCCTTTGTAACTTCCATATCATTCAGAGTTGTGAGCATGTTTCTCAACATCATTATTATCTTTATAAACAGAAATTTGTTAATCATAAAACTTTCTATCATCACTTGGAATATTCATTTTTAACTTATATTTATTTATAGCCTTATTAAAACAATAGGTAGTACAAAAAATTGAGACTCAGAATTTTTATAAATTTCCGACTTCTCCACTATGTTGGTTTTAGCCACATACATGGTTTTCCCAACTTTCTTCTTCTCCAAAACTATTTCACATTTCTAGTCAGACATTGAAGGTAATTTTTTTATGTTCACCCTTTCCAAAAAATTCACCAACATTAGAAATATAATTCTTGAAACTTGTAACCCTCTGCTCAAATTTTTGATGTTTTTGTTTATTAAGTTCCAATTTTTATTTCTTTCAACATAACTTTTGGATACTCGTTCTGATTATTTTATTTCTCAAAATATTTCTTCAAGTTATCAATGTCTTATAAAAACTTAAATTTCTTATCAGGAAAAAATTATAGATTTTTTATTAAGGAAATTTCATTTATCAATTTCCTTATTTCATTCACAAACCTTCCAATCTTTCTAAAAAAAAATTCAATTCTTATTTCAGATGACATTCTAGTTGAGTTTCTTATTATTCATAGATAATGATTTCAAACACTCTATTATAAATAGTTACAATGAAATTATTCTCTCCATCATTCTTAATATACTTTTTAGATTCATATTTACTATATTTTTCTTCCTCATCATTAGACGTGAAACTTCTCTTTTTATATTTATAAAAAAATTATCTTTCCCTTTGGAATAATATATAACTTTACTACCCTACTTCTTCCATGATCTTCTTTATCTTACATTAACTTTATCACTATTGTCTTCATTATTTATTCAAGGATAATTAGCTAAAATGCTTCCAATGGATCCAAATTCAAAACATTTAATGTGAAGTTTCCTATTATATTTACATATACCTCTTTTCACATTTTTAGAAAATAAGGATAAAAATTCATCAAAATGTTTACATACCTTAATTATAGAAAAAGAATATCTAGCTTATTCTTAAATAATATTATTATTCTTTTATTTCTTAGCATACTTGAATTACATTTCTCTGTAAAATTTTATTTTTTTCATTTCATAAATTAATCTCTTCTCATTTCATAATTAATGAGATTACTATAAAAATCATCTATAGATAATGTTTTTGGATCTCTATCTTCCAATGAGGAAACTTTTACATCAAATGTTTCAGGAAGAATTCTCAACTTATTTTCCAAAATAGTGGAATCGAACAACTTTTTACCAAGACATATAATAATGTAAATAATGTTATTCACCTTAGTAAAGAAGTCACCAATATATTCATACTCATCCATTTTTTAGATATTTATTCTCTAGCCTTTAGATTTGTAACTTTTCCTTATTCAATTTTTTTTCCCTTTGTAAATGTTCTTCATCTTATCCTAAATAAATTTGGTAGTATCAACACCCTTCACTGTTAGAAAATCACCTAAATGAGTTAATGATAGTAAGGAATTATTAGTTAATCTGTCATTATCAAGATTCCTCTTATTAATAGATTTAAGCGAAACTTTTTCATAAATAGTAGGAAGTCTCTTTGTTGTAGCTTCAATAACATCATACCCTTGATAAATAAGATAAAACAACATTATATATTTGCAAATATAATAGTAATTACCATCGAAGACCAAAATCCCATTACTATTCACACTATTCAGATTATTAATCCCAAATTATTTTCTAAAAATTGAACAAAGAGTAAAATAAGGGAATATACCCTTTTATACTAATTGATATTTCCCTGACAGGATCAATGTATCACTGAAAAGGGGATGGGGTAAAAAAATTACATCTTTTTCTTTTAAGTTTCCAATCATTTGAAACAACATTCACCTACTGTTAAATATATTTCACTTTTCTAAAAACAAAACAATCAGACATACATAAGAACAAAAGTATTTACATGGTTCACTACTCAATAAGAGTATCTACATACTTGGTATGGTTTTAAAAAAAATTCAATACCACACAATCCCTTAGAAAACAATCATTTTGTGTGGATACAAATAAGTAGGATACCCCCTTACACTTGTGCAACACTATGATCAATACAAAAATTTATGTACTTCAAGTAGCACAAAATTATTTAATAAAATTTTGTTTAAATAGTTAAGAAACTTTAATCAATTGCTTCAAAACATGTTAATGTGCTACCTTGTCAACTTTTATTAATGAAAATTTTAAAACAATTATTCACTTCTCTAACCATTAGTAGGTAAGAACATCACTAGTATTCATAATGATACTCATTTTGATACCTAAATTTGATTCCTTAGTATTATTACTTGGTATAGAAATATAATTGTATCAGAACACTACTGAAACAATTCTTAACTGCTTCTATATCAGCCTAAAAATCCTAGTATGATTTCATGGTCTGATCTAGTAACCACTGAATACGATATTACTTCTCCTCCTTCTATACAAAAAACTTCCTTATGAATGTTTGATTTAGAAAGATCTTTTCTCTAAAACATTAAAGATTCTCTATTTTCTTCCATACATGAATTGTTTATAGATCAGTCAGAATGTACAATGTACTCTCCTCCATTTTATGGTTGTTCCAAAAGTGGTTTAGGCCAGAATCTAAAAAGTTTTCTCACTTAACCAAATTTCATAAATCCTCAATTTATCCTTTATTTCAACACCATATTTGACTTCTTAAATGCTTCTAAACTATTCATGGTTCTTTTCAAAACTTCTCAAATCTAATCACATCTTAGTCTTGCTTCAAACTTTCTAACCATTTATCACTATAATTCCAATTTTCATTTTGACTTATTCATTATGATTAAAACATATATACAACATAAGATTTTTTATTAATTTTCTTCTTACTAACGGAAAGACAAACAAAATATGAAACCATTCTTCCATAAAAATTGACTTAAATGTGTTAGACATTGGTTGTATTTATTTTTCCATAAACATAGTCACAACTTATAATGATTTCAATACTTCTTGGAAACTATTCAACAACAGCTTCAAATATTCTTTATAAAATATTTCTAAAAAACTATTTTTTAATTACTTCAAACAATTATCTTCTTTTTATTTTCCTTAGACAAATAATCTTACATCTGATAAATTTATCAGTATCAGACCGCATATGATAAATCGTTCTTTTCCTTACTATGTTATATCAATGTCACAACTATTTTGATAGTCGACACCACATATTGTTCTATGATTCTTTACCCATTTGATAAAAACAAAAAACAGTTCTTATTTCTCTCTCGACCTAATTTTTAATAAAATAAATCATATTTTTCTTTTACTTAGATGCAAATGTTACAAAACAATTTAACCTAATGAAAATGGTTGACTACATTGTTGATATTCAACCAGTTTGTTGGTCTCTAAATTTCTTACACATATTAGTCCAAAAAAACTCTACTTCATTACTTTTTATAGGTCTCAAAAAAAAATTATACCTCTGAAGAATCGATGGTGCACCGCGTACAATGGACCGGTATCAACAGTAGATTTTTTTCCTTTTAGGATTACAGTATGCACCAACTTCTTTATATAATGATTTTTATATTTTGGATTATTGGTCTTACTTGAAACCAACATCTATATCTTCTCATATTTTGAACAAAACATCACATCCTTAAAAAAATTTTGTGTTAGGTGATCTCACACTTATGAACTGAGACCAATATATTTTCACTTCACAAAGTTTCTTCTTCTACAAGCTTATGCCTTTTATGGTGACTTACTCATGAATTAGGGGACATTTAGGGTCAGTAGAGCATCATTAGACTTATAATAGAAAGTATTATGACTTATCATCTTTTAAATAACTTCTTTCTTTCTAAAAAAACTTCAATTTTATTGGTAGCACTTTTTCTCCCCCTTTCCTTCACAAGGTGAGCATCACAGGTTTCCTATAAAACTTTTATATTTGAGAACTTATGAAACAATAAAGAATCATTAGATTTTTAATGCAAAGTATTTTAAATTTATATTCATATTATGTCTTATTTCTTTCCAACCAAACTTTAATATCATTGGTATAAATTGTTCTCCCCCTTTCTTTTATAATGAGTGCACCACATGTTTCCCATACAAATTATGATATTTTAGAACTTATTGAAAAACAAAACATCATCATATTTTCAGTGGATCCATTCATACATTGATAAATTTTCTCATTTTGATTCAATCTTTCACTTAAAATAGAAGGTGAGTCTGATGATCCTTTTCTTCCCAAAAAATTCATCACAATTTGATAGACATTATTAAGAATTTTATTCCTGATCTTTTGATTTTGATGGTGATTCTGATGACCAAAAATTACAAAGTGAGGTGATTTATTTATATTTGAAAACAAAAGGAAACACTTTCGCTACAAACTTCTTTCACCTTCAAAAAACAACATCTTGTCAACTAGATCCAAATAGTTGATTCATCCACTACACTTCTATTTTTCCCCTTCAAAAAAATAAATGAAAAAGTGAAAATAAATTTATTACAGCTTGGGAGAATCAAAAATTACCATTATCATATGAATTATTTTTATCATATGGGGTTAGGTGGTGGATGTGATATTTTTTCCAACCATAAATTTTTAAAAAGTAAAAAATAAATTTGAAAGAAATTAGTTTGAAAAGTAAAAAAATAAGTGTAAAATAGATAAAATTTAAGAAATTGAAAATATTTTATTATTCTTGCATTTATCATGACCATAAATTAAATCATGTTAAATGGGATTTATCACTTTGAAGGGGATATTTTCATTACACTTTTCTTTTGATATCATACACTATGCTATAGATATAGAAATAATCTTTGAGATTTAAAATTTTGAACATCCTTACCTACCAAACTTAAGACTCAGAGCCATTAGAACCTCGATTGAAAAGTTACCATGATTTTATGTGATTTTTTTCATTAAAAAGTAGATAATTTAGATCTTTTTTAATAATCAATAAAAGAATCATGTGCCCAAGGTATGATCATAACTTTAGTGGAATCTGTATCATGAGTGATGAGAAGAAATTTCTCAAAATGAGGTATATCATGATTGGAATGATTAATAATAATATGTTAAGAATATTGAATGAGTTAAAGTAGAAGACCAATAATTTTCCAATGAATAAATGTAAAATATTTTCATTTATTTTTCTTTCATAAAATGCAAAGTGGAATTGGTATTTTATGGGAATCTTGAAAATTTGTTTTAACATTGTTTTTATATTTTTTCTTAAATGTAAAATATTGGTATCATTGTTGTTATTATTTAATCTAATGTTTAGATTCAATGCATGAGGACAATACTAGTTTAATTGTGGTATTATTTTATGCACTTATATTTCATTAAATAATATTAAAATTTTGATAAACGATTTTATTGTTTTTAAAAAAATCATCTCATGCAATTAATTTTTTATTAAAAATTGGGTAAACAAAAATTGATGAAATAATATAGAAGAAGATTAATAAAAAATGTTAGTTTGAAATTCAGGTTTTACTTATTATTTACTTTTGGTTATTTTATTATGTGTTTGAATCATTTTTAGGTATGAAATTGTATATCCCTTCTACCCCTTAATCCAAGGGGTGAAAGTAACTTAGCAAACCTAATAAGGGATAGTTGTCTAAGAACACATAAGAGGAGAGACTTCATAGGATGCTATAGAAAGACCAGGTCATTCAATGTTCACACATATGGTGGGAAAAATCCCACTAGACCCATGTGTGTTAGAATGACCTGTGAGAATGAATGTTATGTGAGTGTATGTGGGAGACCATCCCTATAATAGGATTATAAGATGAGGATTTCATAGTATTTTTAGTACGGATTTTTTTTGAACAAATTCAACTATAATATGGGATAAACTTATACATATTCTATTTCCCACTTATAAAAATGATGTCATTTTACATTAGACATGCGTCCCTCCCCGCCATGTATAGTTTTTCCTTTCCATATAAATTCTCAACAACATCTTTATAGGTTATGATAAATTACATTTCCACTAGAATGAGAGATAGGTTTCGATCCAAAATTCCATTGACAAAGATCCAGATCTCAATAGATCACATCTGTAGCCTGGGAAAACAACTATAAAGTTGGAAAAAAGACGAAAATTCCATGTAAGGGAACATGATTTTGATCCAAACTCTATTATTTTCGGACAATATTGATGAAGGAAAGAATGAGAAAATTAATTTTGTTACATTTTATCCACCACTATTGAACTATAGGATCACCAGGGATGGAAGAAAGTGGGAAAAAATCCACTAGAGCCCAAATCATGGGATGAGGCACATGCAGGAACCATTTATACATGAGTGTAAACAAGTGGTACCCTAACACAACACCACTAACAGAAGGGTAAAGATAGGTTGTTCTATGGATGGTTTAGATATACATTAGAGATTACAAAAATGATAGTATTATGTAAATGATTAAGAAAGGAGATTGTGGCTATAGTTTACTACCTTCACTGTAGACATGGAGAAGAAAAACATACATGAGGTGAAGGTTATGTCGTAGGGTTTGCACTACCCCATGTTGGTTCTCAATGTGACGATGTTTAGATTTTTAAAAAGATTATAAATACGAACTTGTATTGTAGATAGGTTGGTTTTGAAAAGGAGATTCAAAATATGGAAGTATAAAGAAATTTAAGAATAAATAGAGTTGTGTTGTGCATGTTATACTGCACCATAGCTATACTGGGAAGGAAGTGACTACACTACACTTAATTTATATATTTTGTAGGGTTCATCATGTAATTTTTTTGACTACCTGATATCTTGATGTTCTCTACAAGATACACCTTTATTATGAGGAAAAAATTATGGGAATAAAAGCATGGATCTTCATTCAAATACAAGGAGTTAAAATCACTCAAAAAACAATGACCATATAATGAAAACTTTTGATGATAAACAAAAATATATGAATTGAGGAAATAGAGATAAAAGATATAATTTTTTAATAAGATGATTTTGGAAATAGGATACTGAATATAGATTATGGGACTATTTTTACTTTAAATTAAAGGGTGTAGGATACTATATGTAGAGGGACTTGAAGAGAGAATAGCCTGAAGGCTCAATTGGAGGATCGACTTTCTGCTACTCTTGAGTTTTTACTATGTCTCTTAATTTGTTTTTATTTTAAAATTACCTCTACCACTCAATAATAACATATTTATTATTTAATAGATGGTATGAAAACATGATTTATTGGGTAATGGGAAGTTAACCAATTTTAATTCTTGAATAAATGATCATTTTATTAATTCATTGATCTATTTTATTTTTAATGGTTTTTGATAATATATTTTATAATTTAATTTGAATGGGATTGAGTTTCAAATTAGTTTGGGATTATAAATATTTCCATGATTATTGAATTTTAATCTCTCTATAATTGGATTTGGATCATATTTATTGATTGGTATATGGATAAGAAGATAGATTTTTGTGATTAATAAACACACGTGGTATAGGTAGTGATCTATCTAGGTTATTTAGAAATAAAAATTCCGGATTGGGTATTTACTAAGTGAATCAAGGGAGATTCATTGTGACTTTCACATATAGAAATGAGAATAGTCAAACTTAAGGAAATTTTTAGGACTATTCTCACTATCATTGAACTTAATCAAGGGTGAAAATGGAAAATTTATTTCTAAATCTTTCATTAAATCAATTATAAATGATAAGATATTTATTTTAAAAATATTATGATTACATTAAAAATGGGAATCCAAACCTAAACGGATTTAATTTTCTATCATCATTTATTTTTAAAGTCCTTTTTTATTTTTAATATATTCTTGGAAATAAACTCACGTTAATTGATTATTCACCAATGAAAAGTAGATTTATAGCATGCCTATATAGGGACAATACTAGGTTAAAAAACCACTACATTCATTAGGGAAATAAATAATAATTTCCCAAACCCCCTGAGAGGTGTTCATCAACTATTAGTCAATCTTTCAAACAAAATTTTCAATACACTATCAAATACTAATAATATATCATTCTATGTTTGAATAAGTGTTTCTTAATATTAAATTTTATTAGTTAGTGCATAGATTTTTTATAAACTATGATCACCAAAAACAGTAAACTACCATGCATATGACATTTTAAAATATGTATGTTACCTACTAAAAACCCAAGATATAGATAGTCTACAACCCGTCCCTTTAACATAACTATAATAATATTTTGCAAGAGCTTAGGTCATAACTTCCTCTAAGGATACTTTCATTGACATGGCAGAGTTGACATCCCATACTTTTTTGAATTTACACTATAAAATGAATAATATTAAATTATAATGTAATTTAGTAGCACCAAATAATAAATAAAATTTGTTACATTAAATTTTATGTTGGGTTCGTTGACAAAACTGATATCTATTTTGTGGACATTAAACCACAACTATGTCCTTATAATAGAATTACCTAATTCCTCCACCTATCAAAAAAAGTACATAAGTAACATTTTGAAAAACTTAATTACTTGAAGTTTTATAGATATATGTTTTAATAAAATAAATGGAACATTTCCTACTAATTTCCTAGGGAAACTCATAAACAAAGTAGTGTGATGAATAACTTTATTCTCTCGATTAGAAGAAATTCTCTTACAAAGAACATAAAGAAACTATATATCAATACAACATGAAATATTCCTAACATGGTGCTATTAATATAATATCATTTAATAAAACACCTAATGTTAATCGACATGATGATGGTCAACAAATTTTTTCAACCGGTCCTTAGGTACTCCCTCGGGGACCTTCTCTTACATTTGGGACACTAATAGTGATGTTTCATTGAATCCAAGTTATAAAATCCACTTAAAATAATACCATTTTCTCTTATTTTTTTAAAATTTCAATGGATAAAAAATTGCATCAGGCATCTCAAAATGGAATGTCATCTACAAATAAAATACATTAATATTACTAGATTATTAAAAAATTAAGTAACAATGTTTAATATAATGATATGAATAAAAATTATGATAGTACCTTTATTTGTTTGTCAAAATACTCATTCATCCAAGGCAATGGATTGTGCCTCCATTATAAATTATTAATATAGTGGGATATCACCTCACATGTTAAATGGACTAGGTATTGCCCAAAAATTCTCATTGTATCCTTGTTGGGTACCCCATATTCATTAGAAAATAATAACTAACATTACAATAGAGAAATTCAATACATCCTGATTATTGATGTTTATATCCATTTTATTACTATTTGTATTTATTTCACATATAAATCAGGTAATTAGTATCAATATTTAATAAATTAATTTTGTCACATTGTGATATATACTGATGATTGTGACCCACCCGTAACCCCTCAATAAAATATTATTGTCATATAGAATGTCATATGGATATATTATAGGTGTCTTGTATGATCCCCCATTATCATCAATTGAATTCATACATGAAAATGAAATAATATTAGAATAAGATTAAATTTTTGGAAAAAAATTCTGCAAGCTATGTGATGAAGTGTACCTAGTGCTACCATGGTAGAATCAGAATCCACTAATTTGGAGTGGGTGCCTTCACTAAACCTCTTCTGGAATAACATGTCTACAAAACATTTAAAGGAAAAAAATAACTACATTAACTAAACCTATAATTATATTATAAATAATTATATTTATCATTATTAAATTAAATTATAATTAAAAAATATATCTCATATTTATTAATATAAAAAAACAAACTATATATCCTATTATAGGTTGTTCATATTACTATCAAGTTCCACTATTAACATTAATTCTTCTTCTTCTATATCCTCTTCATTTTATTCTTCAATCTCCCTCACAAGACCAAAAATTTTAATATCATCAGGTATAAACAATTCGGTCTATTTTGATTTATGTTATTAATTATCAAAAATTACTTCACAAACATCACCCATATCATAAATGTCTCTCATTTTTATATAGAAAACAACACTCCACCCTTTATCCACTATATTATCGACATAATAAACAATTTTTCATTTGGAACCCAAAATATATGGACCATGTTTTTACAAATCATTAGTATCGATCAAATGTGAGAAATTGACATAATTAAATGGCAAAGAATATTTCTTTATATTTCATTAATATTGGCCCAATTACATTTATATAAAACAATTAAAAAATTTCAATGATAATTTAACTTTATAATATCAACCAACTATTCATAGTAACCCTGATTTGAAACTATAAATATACCATTGTTTTATGTGTTCAATCCTTTTTCGTGATCAATAAAAAAAATATAATACCACTAATACAATAAGCATCGAATCTCCCACTATGCTTCAACGAACCTCAATCTGGATACTTAAAATATTTGGATAGTTCAGCTTGATTATCAACATTAATTACCTATAAAACATGATGTAAAATCTTTTTATGTAATTTGAAAAATTGTAACAATATTAAAACTGCATATTATATTATAAACATACTTGATGTTCAAACCGGTCAAAAATTTCTTTATTGACCAATTTTTTGATATATTTTTCATTATCAAGATAAATCCTAAGTAATATTTCCATTTTTTTCCTTAACTATTTGATATAAAAATAAATAATATTAGTATTGAGTAGAACATATTTATGTTCTTTTCTTAAATGAAAATTTAATAATGAAAAAGAAGATACTCTTACAACTTCTTGACCTATAGTTGGAAACATTGGTAATATATTATTTTCTTAAAAATGAAATATATTTTTATAAACATGTCCCATTTGATTGAATATTGTCTTTATCAAATCCAAAAAACTCATAGATAAGGTTAGGAAATCTTTAGTAATGTAACATTCTACAATTGAACCATCTATGTAATATTTTTATTGATACAAGACATCAAATGAGAAATATACCAAATGAAAAAAAATAAGAAATTAATAAATAACATTTATCATTGTTTAATAGGAAAATTTAAATTAAATAAAGAAATTAAAACTTAAATATTGTGAATCTCAATAGGATACATTCCTCGATAGTGTACTGGCCCTCCATATTTAGCTTCTTATAAAAATGCATTATTAGATAAATAATCATAGTGAAAAATGATGGTGTAAATTTCATCTACAAATGACATAGTGACTATACTATTCTATCTTGAAGTTTATATAATCCATTGGGTTTTAAGGCCTTCTCATAAATCTATTTGAATAATTTTCAAACGTCAATTACAATGAAGGATATTTTTTCAAGTAATAAATTATGAATTTTCAAATGAATAAACTGATCTAAAAATACATGTGAGTTATGAATATTGAATCAATTGATTTAATTATGATACAAATTATTACATTGTGAAAAAATACTAGAATATCCACCAAAAACTTTCACATTTCTTAATCTTTGAAGAAGAAACATCATTTTGATAATTTTATATTATAAAAAAATTTGGTGGATACTTCTTCTTATTATTTCCCCATAGATCATGTTAGATATTGAGTGATTCTTAGTCTCTATGATAGTTTAAATGATCCTTTTATTTTCCTTGAAAATTAATTAATATGAAATGTACGTTTTTAGACACATTATTCTCAATGTATATAACATCAATATTATGATGTAATAAATTAAATTCCTGATATATAAGATTAAAAATATATTCCCTTTTGTTTCATTTTTTTCAACAATTATATCTAACAGAGTTAAAACTCTCACCCCCATCATTTAATTGAAAATATTTTTCCAAACTATATTATGACATTTGAAAATTATGCCAATATATATGAACCCGATAATAATTTTAGTGGAAACCTCAATGTTTTTCATTGAGACATGACTTATAAAACCAATATTTATGGTATCTATCTCAGAAGAAATGATAAAATAGGAAGAAACACTTTTTTGTAATAAGTTAGTAATTAGGAATCAAAAAAAATTTTATAATCTTGAAAAACCAAATAGTGTTTGTTTCCCAACTAAAAAAATTTATAGTTCCAAAAAGTAATTGATTTTCCCCCTAAGGGAAGTATGAAATTTGAACATTTTCATGGTATATTTATCATGTATTTATACAACATCATTCCATAAAATCTATATTTCATGAATAAGAGGCTAAAGGTTAACATCAATGTCACTAAAAGAAATTTTTTCTAGGAATAATAATATATAAAATGAATGATTTTTGTTGCATACACATCTAGGTTGGAAGATTATAAGGGATCAAAAAAACTATAAAAATACTAGAATTGCTACTAATGTCCTCGAAGGATTTAATATCTCATCTTCCAATCCCAATCACACATTTCTAGCATGAAAAGAAAATCTGGATGCATTGAATTAAAGTTTTTCCATTCTTTTGAATCTCTTAAATGTCACGTGATTTTTTTTTTTATTATATAAAGCAATAACCTTAACATGTTTAGTGGTTTTAAATGATAGAAAAAATATTTTCAACTAGATTTATAATTTAATGTAACATAAAACCTTTATAATAGTTTTTCTTCTATTTCTTTGTGGTAGTACATAGATTTATGTTGACAATATTAGTTATTGAATTCTATCTATATATAAAACAAATTTTTCATTTTTCTCTACTAAAATATTCTTTCTAGTAAAGAATGAAATAATTTTTACATGTGTGTATATTTTTATAATTGAGTCTAATATTGATAATGTAATACCCCAACTTGAATCACCCTATCTAAGATAAAGTCCCACATGATCTCATGAACACCTTCGTGTATTCAAGAGGTTTCTAACTATTAGTGAGAATCAGAATGATGTAGTTAGGAGACTATAATCTCAATACCAAAATGCATAAATCAGGATCATGTTAGGGAAATAATAATAACGTTTAAAGGGAATAAATAAAGAAAATAATAATAATACTATAATAGATATAAATAGGTGTATCTGATAGTCACACAATATCATAATCAGGGATCTTCAATGTTCCATGTAAACCAATGTATAAAAATGTAATAGGAAGATAAATAAGACATTGTAGTTTCACCTATAGTCCATCCTGGTAACATATAAGAAAACTAATCTCTATCTCATTAGATCCCTATTATTGGGCCCCTACCATTTCTCATATCTCTAATCATGAAGTTTACAGATGCATCAAGATGAACATATATGGTGTGAGTATAAAACACATTAAGACAAAACCAGTGTGTCCTGAAAACAAGTTAATGTATATATAGTATATATTCCACAAAATGAAATTAATTCATAAATAAAAAAAATAATTGAAAAAGAGTCGATTAATCATGTTCTAACCAAGATTTGATGAACCTCAACCCTGCTAACTTTGACATTATACCACTAATAATTCCAGTGTCAGTCACTAAATGTCTCAGAACATTCTACAAGGTCCACATGTTAGTTCAAAACCATAATTTTATCTATCATGTCTTTACACCCCCCCCCCCATTATGGAAAACCTCATTCCTCACCATATGGTGGTTGTGTATCCTCACTTTATTGTACATTTCACAACTTGACCTTAGATAATCTTTTATTTTATTCTTCACTTAGTGTCAGATCTTTTGGCTAAGGTTTGGGTTTGAGTCCCGGTTGATTTTTTTTTGATTTTGGATGTTTTGGTGAGTTTTAGGCCTATGAATGGGAACCACACAATTAGTAGAAACCATATATTCAGTCCTAGTACCCTTTTTTCTAGTCCAGGAAGTGGAGATAAGTTGTCACAAAGTTTGGGCACATACACACAAACTGTGTAGCCTGGTCATGCAGTAGGTCTAGATCTTGGTATAAGCTACCACATGGGTTGAGAATGGGTGCACAAACCATGTAGTTTAATCATGTGGTAAGTACATGTTTGGTTAATGGATACTACATAGTTGTTGTGAGGTTTATTAAATTGTGTGTCCAAACTGTTCAATCATCCTAGGTCATTAAAAACATAAAATTCCTAATCTACACTACTCCCCTTTTCTAACCTTTCTCTATTCCCCTTTCTATTTCAAGATTTCCCTTGGGTGGGATATCATTTAGATGAACTCTAATGGTTAGGGATTGGGTGTGTGTTGTGTTCCTTTGGATATAGGGTATGAAGATCATCTTTGGGGTCCTAATCATCTTTCTTTGTGAGTCTCGTCACATTCTCACACCATCAAGGTGGGTGTTTCCATTCTCTTCCTTTTCGATGCAATACATTGGTTCTTGGATGTATTTAATCAATATTTAAACATGATTAACACCTCTATAATGGACATGGTTAATTTATTGTAGTGTTTTATTATTAGTAGAAATTTTTAAAAATGTGTTTAGAAGTGATTATTTGTTTATGAATATGTATATATAGCCCAAATGTTTTTCATAAAATTTCAATTGAGTTTTGATATAATATTGGGTGGTTAGGGTGGTGTTGGCCCTTAAAAATATTTTATTAAATTTCTTGTACAATAATTTGGGGATTTCATTTGGAAAATGGTTATTTTTTAGTGTGGTTGTAAATTTTTTTGGAAGACTCTCTTGATTTTTAAATCCTTGATAACACCTTAATAAATTATGTGAAATTTTATTTACCCTTTTTTGAAATAAATTGGTGGTTTTAGAGACGGAAATAGTTTCGGGTGTTTTCATGGAAGTTTAAAGTGTTCCATTGGATGTTCTAACATTCATGGGTACACAAGGTGAACACGTGGATGTTCACTCAAATGAATATGGAACATTAAAAAAATTATTTGGACCTTGGTTTCTCAATGGGTTTTAGTTCCCTTATGTAATTTCAAAATTTCATTCAAATGGAATCCTTAAAGCGATGTCTATTTGGAATGATTTATAAGATTATATATTTCCCCAATGTTTAGAAAGGTTTTTATTAAATTGTATTGTAATTTGGAACTTAAGTTACCGTTTGTCATTGCAAACATAAAAGTGGTGTTTGGTGTTGTTTTGGGAAGAGATTGTGTAATGCTTTCGATAAATGCATTTGGATATGTAAATATAAATGCCTATTTGAAAATTTTAATCTTTTCAAAGAAAGGGTTGAATTCTTAAGTGATGTTATTGATGAGTTGGCACCATTGATGATGTGATATATATATTTATAGTGGGTACCTCTAAATGAGATATTTCCCATTACGTGTTATTGTGTAGTGGTTTCCATGTCTGGGGTAGGCAAGTATGGTGATGCAAGGTAAGATTAGTCATGCGTGTGAGGGGTTCCTACTTAATAAATGTACATTTACTATGGATTCTTAGGTGTCTTTAAAGGGTAGATTAATTATTTATGATCAACCCTAATTAGACTGGTTGGTACCCCTTTGATGTTGTAAAGGCCAGGTGGGTTGTGCCACTAACAAGGCAAGTTTAGGGTAGCCAGTTGGTTATTGACTATGGAGTTTAATAATATGCCTGTAGGTGGTTTTGAATCGAGTGCGTCTATGGATTTATTTAGGGAGGTTTAAGAGAATCCCATGGTAACTAAATTACATGTTCTTGTTTATTTTTTGTGATATTTTATTTTCATCTGGAACTATTTGTTTATTTTATGCACTTCCTTGTTTTGTCTTCATGGGTTTCTAGTTTGGGGTTTGGTTTCTAAAATGATGGGTTCTTTGATAATAAAATGGGATTCATGTTCTATTTTAAAAAGGAAAAGATGTGTTTTTTTAAGAAAATGTGAAAACCTTGTTTTTATAAATATTACAACTAGTGTAAATGAATTGTCTTTAGAAAATGAAATGTATGAATTCCTTGGTGGCTGCCTACTTAGTTTTTTAGCTCACACCCTACTTGTACTATTCAGTGTTTGTAGACCCGATCTGTTTTTTAGATTCTGGTTCATGTTTTTTGGTTTGAGATGGCTCTTGGAGTGGTTCAGTCTTGTGGTTGGTGGTGACCAAGTGGTCACATTGAGATCACGTCTTAGTATTTTTGTTTTGTTTTTTTTGTTTGAGTTTTAGTTTTGTATTTATTTTTAATTTTTTTTTGTTGTATCTTGTAATTGAATTAGTTTTTTTATTTATTCGGGATTCAGTTTCTAGTCTTATTTCTTTTTCAGTTTGTTTGGTTTATTCATTTGATCCTAGTTATTTCTATTGAAATCATTCCCACTTATATTGTTTTTATACCCGACACTAGGTTCCAGCTCCTGGGGATTGGGAATTCCCTTATGGACTTTCCATGGACCGGTTCGGGTGTCGGTTTAGATGAAATCCTATCCTGGTTCCTGATAGTAAATCTACCTGACATGATTGATGAATTGGATCATAATCACCCTATTATAGTATTTCTCCCATGTAGTAATTTCTATATTTTGGATACACTTTTCCCATTCATGGTATGCTCTTGCATTGACTAAACATGTTCACGATATCCAAATAGTACAATCAATAAATACCAATTCTTTATACTTTCTCATAATACTCAAAATCACCATCTAAGGGGTCATCTATTAAATTATGAACAATTCAACCATCTTAATACCCAAATCTACAACCAAACTCTATACAGTGACTACAAGAAAGACACGTCATAGTAAGTATGACTATTAATATCAATCATGGATTCAAAAATTACACACACACACCCAAAAGAAAACACGTCAAGCATGGGTCTCAATCTATACAAGAACACACCATCAAATCATGCCAACAACTATACACAAGGTCTCTATATGGTAAAGGGATTCCTACCTCCTTCACATTTATTCCAAATGTTAATAGCCAGCAAGATTCATCACCCAAATAAATCATTCACCCCAAGGGTCCCTAAAATTGTGAACCATACTTTTAATACATAAATATCACATCTTATTACATTAATATTCAATACATATCATTACGATCTATGATCTAATCATATAACTCTAATATATTTATAAACTTGTATGCATAAACAATTGTTTTTTAAGTGAACTACATAGTCACCGAAAATGTTATACTTAACTAGAACCCTTCCTAGATATATCATACATAAAAACATTCTTCATAACCTTGTGTAAAGAAAATACAGTAAAGGTTAAGTTCTTATTCTTAGTAAGTTAAAATAAGGGAGATATTAATGACCACTTAGACATATAATAATAATAAGAGTATGCGAACATGAGCTTAAAATTTGGAAACCATACCCTACATATAAAATATCATAATCTGGATTCATTGAATAAATATTGGTTGTTCATAAGACAAGAATCATATAGGAATAAAAGAAAAAGATCCATGAGAGGGAAACAATATCATAAGTCACGTGTTTCTAGAATACACATAAGCATAGAAAATCATTTCCTTAGTGGTCAAGGATCACTACCAATAATATCATAGTGGATTGTGTTTACTACCCAAACAATTGAAGTATTCAATTTTCACTCCTAATATTATCATATTAGATAGAGTCCCTTTTAAATGTTAGTTTACTCCCCATTTCAGTCCTATTTGTCTCATGAGATATCTATATTTATCGAATGCATTATAGAGATATATAATTCTAGGCCTACACATACCATAATGAAAATTATACAGATGTTTTCCAAATATCATAAAACATTCATCATATTTTAACCCCTGAAAAATAAATGACTTTCTAAACATTTAAACATATCACAGCTTATGGAAAATAAAAAGGTTTAATAAATATTTCAACATTTCATCTTAGCATGGCTCATGGAAAAGAAATTTGTTTTATAAAAATATTTTCAATATAAATATAGTCAATATTGAGAAATAATAATGATGTTATACTTGTATTATATACCCAATAAATAATAGGTAACATCAAATTATTTTATAATAATTTGAAATTACTTAAAAAGATCACTTGGAATATTTCTTCTAGAAATTTTCCTTTTGCCTTTGAAATCACATATTTAAAATAAAAAAATTTCCAAAATATCTTAGAAAACAAATTATTTTAAATGGTCCATAGAACTTGTAAAGGAATACAATAATAATTTAGTGAAAAAATAATTTTAGAATATTTAAAACATTCTTGGAAACATTTTTAAAAAACATCGATATAGAAAAAAAATGTTTTTCGACCAAAGAGAGAAATAAAGTCACTTTTCCCTACAAATTTTCTTTCCGAAACTTGATATCTTAAAGAGATTAAAATGAAAGTAAAAAAAGTAATATACATAGATAAACATAGGATAATAAAATACATGAGTTTTTTGAGATGCTTATCATAATATTTCATCATCATAAACAAAATCATAAATAGTCCTGATAAATAATGAGATTGGCACATAAAACCCTTACCGCTTTAGTAACTTTTAATCATAAGCCCAATGAAATAGTAACATAAAATGAAACATTAAATTTAATGAATATAATAATATTAATGACATAATTATATAATATTATTTTTATAACCCTTATAAAATAAGGTAGGTGCATAACATAACATATGTCCCAAAGAAGACAATTTCTAACGATAAACCTTTACATAGAGTTCCACCTGATTAGAAAGTTTTTTATCACCCTATATACTAAATTTAAATTAATTATAATTCTATACTAGATTAATTTTCATAATTATAATATTATTTATAATCCAATTATAATATTTCAACACCCATTTACTAATAATTACTTATTGAAATCGTCAATTATGGGTATAAACTATTTCATTTTTCATGGGAGTTTTAGTTAGGTTCTTTTGGTACTTATAATTTTTTCATAGTTCCATAATATAAATAATATTAATCATGATATATATTAATTATATATATAAATATATTCATTCATAAATTATATAGATACAAAAATTAATTACACCGTTCATGGAGACTGTTAGTCATACATATGCAAGGACATTGTTTCCACATTTCAACAGTTGGAATGAAAGAAAGTTAAATAATAATTAAAAATTAAATAATAATAATTATATAATATATATTAATTAAATATACCTGTTTTATTATCCAATTATAATTTAAATAAAAAATTAAATCACATCACATCATGGAGGTGGCAGTCCACACATACGCACTAGCGAAGTTATCATTTTCGAATAGATTTTTATGTAACACGGTAAATGTGATATTATAATTATATAATTTCAATTATGTAAAAAATATCATATATAAAATTTAATACCATCATAATAATCATCTATTAAATATTCTTATGAAAATTTATTTTTATCTCTACGTGGAGACGGTAAGTCATATGTACGCAAGAGTGATACATTCACTTATCATTGGATTAAAAATATGGTTGATAATGGTGGTTTCATAACCATAATAAACTTTTAGTATATATAGGATAATTAATTTGTTATTTTATGATAAATAAACTTGATTTAGGCGAGTTAAAAGAATAATTAAAAAAACAAAGTGATCGGTAGAGGAAATAACATATTCTTTGAATAAAATCCTTTAGATCTCATCTTTAAGTATGATAGGGTTGGTATTTTGGGGAGATACTAACCTCTAGAATATGTATTGGGAATTTTTTAAGATAAATTGGTATGATTTAGTCAATATATAAAGCTCAAAGTTGTGTATATAAGAGAAGGGTGGGGTGTCCTTTAATAAGTGGCGTAGAGGACACACTTGGGATTTCTTAAAAGAATAAAACATAATACAGTAAATCTCAAGAAAAATTATTCAAAATGGCCATATATTCAAATTTGGGACATGATGTGGTCTAAATATTAAAAAATATGATTTATAAAATATTAATTAGAAAACTTTCCCTTACCTATTGGTTTAACTCTCCCTAGTAAACCCGTTTCAACCTTAACCGTGGTGATAAATTTTTATTATTTTTACTATTCATTATGCCCAAAAATTAAGTTGAACAAATTATATAATATTAATTATTCGGATTCAAAATATGTAATATATTTTATAGAATTAAATCCAAATAATTTTCATTATTTTAATTTTAAATTAAACCTGGAAACGTTATGAAAAATAGGTTTTTGAAAAATAGTTTGATTAGTTATTGAAATATTTAATATCATAATTAAAAAAAATATTGATTTCAATGATCTAAAATGAATTATAAATAATATAATGTAACTAATGATACTTATAATTCTATTTTATAAAATTATTTAACTTTTAAAATGATTTAATGAAAATGTAGTTTTCCATAAAAATCAGTATTTTCACTATTCATTGAAAAATCAATCCTTTTATAAAATTATCAAAATTTTAATCTTAGATAATTTTGACTTGATGACTAAGAAAATGAATTTTATTTTTTTATATAAATATTCTAAATGTGTAAAAAATAATTTTATTTATTTGTTCACAAAAAGAAATAAAAATTTTTTTTGAGGAAAAATGTATTTTTGAAGCATATAAATACTTTAAATAAAATTAAGTATTTATTAATCAATATATTTTATTTATCAAAAACTATGATAGTGAATTTTAAATTTTTTCTCAAATTAAACCTTTAATTTGATCACTAGGTTATAATAATATACCATATTATGATTCATTTAGACTCTAGGTTTAGTGTATTATAAGCTATCGAATAAATTAAATTTATTTAAAAAGAAATATATCATAAAATATTAGGTTGTTAGATTATACACCTTAAAACAATTTTTTTTCATAAAAATTATATCATTCCTATACAAAAATATGAGGATATATCTATTTCATCACATCCACAGATTCCAATATTGGATCTTCAAATTTATGATTCCCCTTGAGAACTTTAACAAGATGAGTAGTCTTATTCTGTATACTTTATTTCTACGATCCAATACCTATATAGGTTTTTCATACTCGGAGATATCATTATCCAGTGGTATGACCTTTACGTTAAATTAATATGAAGTATAAGGTATGTACTTCCTCATAAGAGATACATGGAACACATTGTGAACGAGAGAGAGGTTCTTTAGAGCAGCATAGAGTGACCCAGAGCCTAGTAGCATGGATCTGGTGCTTTCTAAAATTACATTAGAATAATATACAAGGAATGAAATCCCTAAATATCACATAGTATAGTAGTATTGGTAAACTATATACATAATTGAAATATTAATTACATTTTAAAATATAAAATACGTAATGAATTTACCTTTAAAATTCTATTACCCCCTGTAGTGTATCCCTACATATCAATCATAAAATACTTCCCTATATTCTGGGGAAAATAACACATAAGAAAGGGGTGAGATCATATGATTAGTAAGAATAATTTTATAATAAAATATATGAAAAGATAAGATATAATCAATGTAGAAAGAATTAAATGGTAATCAAATAATTCCATGTAAATAATCACATGAGAATGAAACTTAGCCATGGATATTCTAACTAATCAAATAATCACATGGAATATAAATAACTAAATTTATAATGATGGAATGAATAATTAATTATATTTGAAACTTAATTTTGAGGCTTTATTCCATGACATCTATTGTCATCAAGGATTCATGCCAAGAATCTAATGCTATCAAGGCTACATTCCAAGACTATAACACTATCAAGGATTCATTCCCAGAATCTAATAAATGGGTAAAGCCTCTACCCAGTCCATATCTAGTTTGTATCATGATAAATACAATGCATCTATAAAATATAAAGGTCACTAAACTTTACAAACAAAGACCTTTTCATTCCTTTTATGAAAGGGGTGAAATATATTTAACATATACATTCATAATAAAAATAGTATATGAAATGCAAAAACTTTCCCCAATGAATAATCATATACTATCTGGGGTAAAGTGAATGGGATAAAAATTGTACATTCCCAATTCAAAATAATCATAAACTATCAAGATAAATAATAAGTTTTATTACAATATGTATCCATTATATTAAGGCTAAAGGTTTTTTCATTGATGAATATAAAAACCATGAAAATATATTTAAAAATATTCTTCAGGAAAATATCCTTTTCATTTTGAAAAAAAATAAATAAATAATTATTTGAAAATATATTTTAAAACATTTTTATAGAAAATATCCTTATAAAATTGAAAATTAAGCTTCAAATAAATTATATTCATGTCTATGGGTAATTTTTTACATGTCTTAAATAATAATCATTTTTCATGGTAATAAGGTTCGAAAAGTGCCTTGTTCAGATTTCGATAAGAAGATTAATTTGAAAAAAAATATGTAAAGAAAAAAATGGTTAAAAATTTATGTGAATAAATAATTTTTAAAATGTTAAATATATAAAATTAAAAATATTTTTAGAAAACATGGTTTCGTAAGAAAAAATATTTCCGACCAAGGAGATAAACGAGGTCAGATTTTATGAAAACATTTTCTCAATTATTTTAAGTACTAAGGAGTGGGAAAATGGTAATATTACAATAAAGTATCATAAATAACTAAAGGATAAGAAAATATATTTATTTCAAAATTTAAATATAAAATAATCCTCTAATGGAGACATAAACATAAACCATCTCATATAACAATTAGATTGTGAACTAAACACTTACCACTTTGGTAAATTTTGTATTCAAACCCCATAAACGAAAAAAATTAAAATTAAACATTAAATATAATAATGACAAATTAATTAATGATATATAATATATAAAGGTAGATATATTCACCAAAAAAAGAAATTAGTGGTGAATATGGTGTATGCCTCGTGAAAGTTAAAGAGAGATAAGAAACAATTACCTAACACTTTTCTTTTAGTAATACTTTGTTTAAACTTATGTATATTAGTTTTAAAAATTTATTAACATATAAAATAAACATACTAATATTTATTATATCTTATATTATCCATTTATAACATATATTTACTTATTTGTTAAAAATTATTCATTATTTTCATCGTTTTAGCTACGAATTGCATTATTTTTTATTATGTTTTGACCTTTTATTTTTCTTCTTCTTACATAGATCATGATTTCATAATATATAGAATTAAAACCCTGATATTAATATCATTTGTATTCATTAAATATTTTTAGATTAATCCATAAAATTTGGTGATAATAAATTAAATACACCGTTTATGGAAACGGTAGGTCATACGTATGCATGAACGTTGTTTCTATTATCTTATCGTATTGAAAGAAAGAAATTTAAAGGATATATATGTATAATATAATTAAATTATAATATTTATTTCATATGTATCACATATTTTTATTAAAATCATACTCAATACATTCCATGCAAGGACTTAACGAGTTACATCGCTTCGCGAGGCGGTAGTCCGCCGTACACACGAACGATGTTATCATATTACCGAAAAATAGAAATCCTGAAGTTATGTGTTATATAATAATTAAATAAGCATAAATAAATCCTAAATACCATAAATATCATATATAAACATATTTTAAATCCTTATACCAAGCTTTAAGAGGTGGTAATGGAAAAAAGAATTACATTAGTTTACAAGGCGATAATCTTCTACACATAGGAACAATGATTACCAAGACCATTAGATTAAAGTGTGTGTGATTATAGGATATAGACGTAACATAAAAATATCTAAGTATATGTAATATACTAATTTTATTATATAATCATGATATAAAAACAATTTAAGGGGTTTGAGGAAGAAATAAAACAAATATGTTTGTTGGTAAACGTAACCTCTTCTTCGGGTATCTCTTTTTAGTTTTTACCAATGGCCTTCCTTGGTTTTATTTATGCCACAATTATAGATTTTATTATTATATAATGGAACTTTGGAAGTGGTTTTTTTCGTTTTGGATGAGCAAAATGGCTCGACATGTGTGAATAACTGGTGAGAGTGAATTCCCTTTTATAATCGACGAGGAGTAAAATTCTTGTAAATACCCAAAAGTATTCACTACTGGGAGGTATCACTTACCTCATATTCCTAAATAATTGAACAATAATATAGTTTAGGTATTAATAGGTCTATAAACACCTCCAAAAAATAAAATTAATACATTTTTTTCATGTTATTCCTTATAATTTAAGTTTACTCAATTTTATCTTCATAGTTTTTGCTAAGCTAACTTGAAGCTTTTTATTTACCTAGGTAATTTGTTCATTGATATTATAATTAAAAATAAAATTATTAGATAATTTATACACACTTATTATATATAATAATTCCAATTCATTGAAAAAAAAATCCTATGTTTATGTTAAATTAAATTTAATACAAATGCATGTGATGTGAAAAACCTAGTTTTAACCTTAACTACGATAATTAATTTTAATAGTTTACACCAAAAATTAGGGTAAAAAATTAAGTTGAAATTATTATATAAAATAAATTATTCTAATTCCCAATATGGAATCCATTTTTCTAAATTTTAATTCACCAACTTTGCAAGTTTTAATTTAAAATTAATCACATAGAAGTGATGAGAAAGTGAGTTTTTAAAGAGAAAATGTTCAAATGTTTTCTAAGATTTTTATATCAAAATTCAACATAAAAATGAAACCAATGACCTAAATTGGATTAATATATGTATAATTGAACTATTTAAACTTTAAACCAAAACAAAATAAAATTTAACATTATAAATTATTTAGATGAAATGTAATTTTTTAACAAAAGTTCAGTATTTTTCATTATTCATCAAAAAATAAAACCTCTCAGAAAAATAACAAAAAGTTACCCTAAGATAATTTTGATATATTTAATTTAAAAAATAAAGTATATTTTTCAAATAAAATTGATAAAAGTTTCAAAATATATTTTTAAAACAGGTTCTCTATTAAAAGGTGGAAAAAATACTTTTTAAAAAATAAAACTTTTTATATATAAAGTGTAATTTTTATTATATTATACATATCAAATAGATTTTATGAATTTAAAAAAATTTAATATATAATATATAAATTTCATTAATATAATACACTAATATTAATTAATTTAATTTATTAAGAAAAAACGCCTTTGGCGCATAAAAATTGTTTTTTTAAAAAACATTTTTTTATATTCAATAGGATTTTATATTAATTTAAAATTAATTCGCAATAAATTAATTCAACTATATAATTTTATAAGTTATTAAATAATATTCATAACCACCAATTTAATGTCTTGGAGAAAATTTTCATTTTAAATAATAATATAATTAATATTCGATAAAACTCGGTCTTCCATGTAATGCAGGCTATCGAAGATAGTCATTGTTGCATGTAAAATAAGATAAACTTTGTGTTGTATGAATTAAAATCCATAGAATGTATTGAATTTATTTAAAATATTAAATATATCATTCATTCTTGGAAAATTATATTTATTTTTTCACTTGGTGTTGTGGGTCATTCACACTACCAAATATGATGTTCAAATTTTAAAATTTTGTGATGTTACATTCTCCACCCTTAAATAAATTGCATCTTCACATTTTAAGATTTTTATCTATAATAAATGGTATGATATTTTTAAATTAATTTGTTGAAAAAACCAATATTTTTAAGAGTTTTGGTAAAACATTCTCTTAATAAGAGATAATGGGAAGTATGAAGGTCATATGGAATAACACATATCAAAATTTCTATGTAGGAGAACAGTAGTGGGAAGTGAAGATATGTAAATAGAGGAGAAGTGTAAATAATTATAAAGAATGATTAATGTTATTGGTCACAATAAATTTAATGATCAATGGAAATTTGAGGGCCTCAAATCCATAAATCTAATAGGTGTGAAAAGGTCATTTATAACATAAAAAATAATTTTAATAGGGAAAACATTTATTTCAAGATCATTTTCCTAATGTTGAAAAATTATTTTACTATCTACGAATTTTAGGAAACACATTTACATGATATATTTATATTTTATATGAATAATTTCATCATTTTGTTATGATTTGATAAGTTTCCAATTAATTTCTTATTCTAGGAACTGAATATAAAAAATTAATATTTTTATTTAAGAAGAACTTAAATTTACTTTTAACAAATCGTAAGATCCATAAAGAAGGAACATTATTTATGTCTATCTCAAAATATTTTTCCAATACTAATAAGGTTTATATATTAATCTCTAAAACTCAATGTTAATACTACTAGATCATTGTTAATATTTATTTTTTAAATTGTTTAAGTAAATATAATAACATATTAACTAGGACATAGTATAGGCCAGTGGTAGGTGTGAAACCCTTATCGTCCTTCAGTCGTGACTTCAATCCCCACCCCCTTGCTGAATGTTATAGGTTTTCACCCTTCTTAGAGGTTTTGTTTTTTATAAACTATATAATTCCAGTAGTGTTACAAAAAATACAATGGAGATTGTTTAAATAAAGCAATCATTAAATAAACATTTTATTATGGTTTTCAATATAACTTATTTTTTAACAACATCCTACAATCAAATTTGACTAAGGTCATTAATGATCATACCAACCCTAATATTGATCAATACATTTAAAAATATGTTTATAAAATGTAAAATCATTATTACTAACTTAACTTTTTCACTAAAATATAAACTTGCCATAAATTTCTCCAAAATGTATTTAATCTTGATATAATCCCATCACATAAAACTAAAAAAGTTTTTTTTAAGACATACAACTTTTGATCAACCGTAATCTCATAATATATTAGTTTAATTAATAACTCTTAAGTTATTTAAGACATATGTTCATCAAAATCCATAAATGTTTCATGTTTTGTAAAACCAAAATGCTATTGGTAAAAATACTTCAGAATTTAATTCCTCAATCCCAATACATTATTTGTTTTATTTCAATATAAGTACTTCGTTGGTCAAGGGTTTATCCTAGATAATTCATTGTCATTTTCTTTTTAAATCCTTCATAATTGTTTATAAAAAAATTGTGACTTATCCTAAGAAGATCCCATGGGAGTGTCCAACCAGGTGTGTAGTAAGAGTCGTTGTTGGGTAGTAGGTAATTCTCTTGTCAAGCTCAACACATCCTTTTCATAGTTATTACCCCTAGGTACTTTTGTTCATGAACCACTTACACTTGTAGTATCCATACAAGGATATATTGTAAAATAAAAATACATAATTTCTTCCAACAAAATCATTTAGGATGTTCTTATATAATTATCTTCAAATTGTACCTTAAGGTTAGGCTCCTTAATACATTTATTCCTAAATATTTTTCCAAAGGTTTCTACTAGACATGCTATAATACTAACTATAGTGACCCCGAACCTAGTAGCACAAAGTTGTTGTCTTCTACCATTACATTGGCATAAGATACATTTATCACATACTGATGGATCGAGTAGTTTAGTAGTCTTGGTAAAATAGATACATAATTGAATTTAAATTATATTGTAAAACATAAAATACACAAATAATTTTCTTTGATAATTCTATTACCCCAATTAGCATATACGTATATATTAATCATAAAATAATTCCTCATATCTTGGGAAAAATAAGAAATAAGAAAGAGGTGATCTTAGATTCTCATTAAGGGTAAGTGTATATCAGAAGCTATAAATAAATTAGACATAATAAATATGGAAAAGAATAAATAATGATCAAATTATTCCATATAAACAATCAAATGATCATGAAACCTAACCATGGATATTCTAGCTAATAATATAATCACATGGAATATCAATAACTGAATTCCTAATTATGGAATTCTTAATTATGGATTTCTAAAACATACCATTGAGGCTTCATCTTATGACATATAATACTCTCAAGGATTCATGATAAGAATATAAACATTCAAGGCTTCATGCCTAGAATCTAATACTATCAAGGCTTCATGCCAATAATCTAATATATGGGTATGGTCTTGAAAAAAACCATAACTATTTTGTCTCATGGAACTTACCGATGCATTAAGGGGCTATAAAGAACCCTAAAATTCACATAAAAAATCTGTTTCATTTTTCATACGAAAGGGGTGAAACATAATTAACATAAACATTTTTATTAAAACCAGCATATTAAATGTAAATACTTTCCCCAATCAATAATCATATACTAATCTAAGTAAAATAATGGAATCAAAATAGTAAATTCCCATTCAAGAAAAACATAAACCATACAGATAAATAATATGGATGATTATAATATATACTCATTGGAGTAAGGGTAAAGGGATATTGTCATTTATGATTATAAATACCATAAAATTATCTTTAAAAAATATTTAGGAAAATGTCATTTTTTATTTTGAAAAACATTTATTAAATCATTGTCCTTGAAATTATCTTTTAAAAACATTTTCTTCAAAAAGATCCTTATAAACACCCAAAGTAAGCTTCAAGGAAATGACAACCATGAAAGTGGGTAATTTTAAACATGTTGTAAAGAAGATTCATTTTTCATGGTAAAAAGTTTAGAAAATAAAATTATTTAGAAAAAGATAAGAATATTCCTTTGAAAAAAAAGTTGTAAAAAAATGTGGGTAAAAATTTATTTTAATAAATCACTTTTAAAAGGTTAAATAAACCATTTTTGGATTTTTTTTAGAAAACCTGGATTTTTAAGAAAATAGCTTTCTAACTGAAGAAATAAATGAAGTCGATTTTATTAAAATATTTTCTCAATTATTTTAAGTACCAAAGAGAAGAAATATGTTATTATAACATTAAATTTTCTTGAATAACCAGATGAGAATAAAATATATTTATTTCATGTTTTAAATATCAAATAATCCCCCCAAGGGAGGTGTAAGCATAAACCATCTCGAATAACACTATGATTGTAAACAAAACTCTTGCCAATTTGGTAAATTTCATATTGAAATCCCCAATAAATTAATATCTTAAAATAAAAAATTGAATATAATTAAGATAAATTATTTCATGATAAATTATTTATAAAGAGAAGTATATACACCACAAAAAATAATTAAGTTGTGAATATGGCATATGTCCCACGGAAGTAAATGTGAGAAGATAAACCCTTACCTCACGCATTTCCTTTCATCATACTTACTTTAAACTCATGTATTATGATTATAAACATGTTAATAACTTATAACATATCCATATTAATATTTATCGTATCATATATGATCCTTTTAAAATATATTATTACCCATTCATTAATAATCTTTCATTATTTTCATAGTTTCGATTTCTAATTACTTTATTTTTCAGTTATGTTTTGACTTGTTTTTTCTTATTAATTAGATCATGATTTAATAACATAAATAATATAAAACATGAAATAAATATCATTTATATTCATTATATATGTATTTATAGTAATCCATAAAATTATGTGAAAGGAAATAAAATACACCGTTAATAGAGATGGTAGGCCATACGTAAGCGTGAATGTGGTTTATATTTTCTGATCATATTGAAAGAAATAAAAGTAAATGATATATATGTATATTATAATTAAATAATAATATTAATTCCATATATATCACATATTTTTTATTAAACCCAACCTTAATAAATTCCATGTAATGCATGAATGAATCAAATCGCTTCGCGAGGCAGTAGTCCACCATACACAAGAACGACATTATCGTATTCCCATAAAATGAAAATAATAAGGGTATGTGTTATATAATAATTAAATAAGAATAAATAAATCATAAATACAATATATATCATATATATACACTATTTACATCATTATGTTCAATTGTAAGAGGCGGTAATGGAAAAAACAAATTACATCGGTTCGCGAGGTGGTAGTCCGACGTACACACAAAAAATGAATTTGAATCCCATTTGATGGACGTTTGTGTGATTTTAGGTCATACGATTAACATAAAAACATAAAAACATATTTATGATACTGAATTTATCATATAATCATGATGTAAAATTAATTTAAGGGGTTTTAGTAGAAAATAAAAAAAAACATTAATTGATGAATGTTACCTATTCTTCGGGCATCTCTTGTTGATTTTCAAAAAAGGCCTTCCTTGGTTGGATTTATTCCCAAAATAAGGATCATAAAATCATATTAGGGGTTTTTGGAAGTTATTTTTTCTATTTTTATTTGAGAAAATGGGTTTATAAGTGTGAAGAATTAGGGATAATGAATTCTATTTTATAATGGAGGCGGAGTGACATTATTTTAAATACCCAAAATTATTGAATATTAGGATGTATCCCTTTAATAATGTTATTCATAAGTTAAACAATAATTTATGGGATGTATCAATTGGTCAATAAATACATCTAAGACATAAAATAAATACATTTTTTATCAATTTATTCCATTGTATTTATGTTTACTCAATTTTATTTTATAATTTTTACCAAGGTAACTTGTATCTTTTTACTTAACTTTCTAATTTATCCATTAATATTATAATTAAAAATATTATTAATAGATAATTCATATCCATTTATTCTAAATAATAATTCCAATTCATTATATAATAATCCAATGTGTGTGTGAAATTAATTTTAATACAAATGAATGTAATGCGCAAAACCTCATTTCAACCTTAATCGTGTAAATTAATTTTAACTATTCTCTCAAATAATTATGGTAAATAATTATGTTGAACTAATTATATAATATAAAATATTTTAATTCCAAATATGTAATCCATTCATCTAAATTCCAATTAAAAGATGTAATAGAGTTTAATTTAAAATTAATCTCACATATGTGACAAGAAAAAAGAATTTTAATGTGAAAATGTTTAAAAGTTTACTAATTTATTATATCTAAATTCAATAGAAAAATGATTAAAATGGCCAAAATTGTTTTAATATATTTTTAATTGAACTATTATTACTTTAAACCCAATTAAAAATATAATTTATCTTTAAATTTTATTCAAATGAAAAGTTTATTTTCAATTTAAATTTAATATTTTACATTATTCAACAAGAAATGAAACCACTCAGAAAAATATAAAACAATTCACCCTTAGATATTTTTGAAATTATTTTTTAATAAAAAGTTTATTTTTTTCAAATAAAATGTATGGAAGTTTTATTTTTTAAAAACAAGTTATTTTTTAAAAATCTGCAAATGTGATTTTAGAAAAGTAAAACTTTTTAATGTGTAAAATTGGATTTGTTATTATCTTATGAATCTCAAATATATTAGATAGATATATATTTTTTATTAAATATATAATATATAAATTTCATTTAGATAATACAAAAAATAGTAATTAAAATAAATTATTACGATAAAATTTCTTTGGCGCATAAAAATATTTTTTTTGTAAAAACATTTCTATTATATTCATTTGGTATTAATATTCATTTATAATTAATTGGTAACAGATGAATTTAACCACATATTTCTATAAATTTTTAATACTAATCATAACCTCTAATTTAATGGATAGAATATAGTTTTCATTATAAATTATAATATAAATAGTATTTGGTAAAACTTGGTCTTGCGTGTAACACAATCTATTTAAGTAAGTTGTAATTGCATGTAACGTAAACTAAACTTGGTGTTGTATACATTGTAAGCTATATAATGTATTGAATTTATTTAAAATATTAAATATATGATAATTTCTCAGCATTTCTTATTGGTATATATGCATGGTGTTGTGTGTTGTGCATGTTATTGAGTGTGGTGTTGACATTAAAAATTTTGGGTTGTTACCTACCAAGAGATAAGCTATTATTCATGTTCAATCAAGAATATTGAAAAAAAAATATACCTAGGGCTCAAAGTTTACTTATTTATTAATATAATAACTGTATTCCATGTATAAATTTATAGAAATAGGCTCTCACACACTTTTTTCTTCATATCTCTCTAATGACTATCAAACTTAATTTTCTATTGACATCGAGCTACTTGGATGTTTTATTGAATTGCACTGAATTTATCTACCATTTCCTCAAACATAATATATCTGAATAACTTTATTTATACAAATTCATACCAAAACACTTATTTCTATATTGGGCTTCATAAAGATCCCTATGACTTCTCAAGTGAAAAAATCATGTTAAAAGAATATTCTACCATGGGAAGTTATTGATCCCAAGAACCTTTAAAATCCATATAAATAGGTCTCAACATACACTCTAGGTTTTGAATGGTTCTCTAAAACTAACCATATTTCTGAGGATGATAAGTTGTAATAAAACTCAACATTTTATTCCAATCCTATTTAAGAATTTCGCAAAATTTCAAGGTAAACATTGAATCTCGGTCATCTAATGTAGAATATTGTACTCCATGCAACCTTACAACTTAATTAATGTATGTTATGGAAATATGATTAAGTGATAAATAATATATAATTGTAATGAAGTGTGATGAAATCATAATTTGATCAACTAAAACTCAAAATAAATTATGACCTTTATATATTTTTGGGAGTCCAATGGAAGAATCCTTAATGACAATTTCTTATTTCCATTATGGTATGGGTATTTATTGCAACATACCCATACAATTGTGTCTATCAACCATAAATTTCTGGTATACCCAACACCTAGATACATATTCTACAATATTTCAATTCATTTTTTCCACAAATAATAGTCCTTCATATCTGTAAACATCTTCGTACTTCCAGGATGAATTGATAGTGATGAACTGTGAGCTTCATTGAGAAGCTACTTCTTCAAATATTGTATTGAAGGGATGCATACATGATTTTTAATCCCTACCATTCCATCATAATCATGTTTGAAATTAAGAACACGTATCACTTTATTTTTTAGCTATACATCTTTATTCTATTCCACATTAATATTTAGCTTAACTGATTGTTTAATGCGAATATAAGAAATATATTATTTCTACCATTTCTTTATGATTTCAATATCCATAATCTACAAATATGAAAATATTGGACCTTTTTTATCCTTATCATAGATAAGGTTTAATGATCATTTTGACTCAAAGTCTTAGACACCTTTTTCTCTTTTCTAGGGTGGTAAAGTATTGAGTATTCAGAATATTTAATCAACTCTTAACATCTTCTATGTCACATATTCATCTATTTTTAGTAAATATGTACTTTAGACTTTTCTGATAAGTATATATATCACAAATTTATCCATAAAAACAATTCCTTTATATATTTAATGCAAAAATTACTACAGTTAACACAAAATCAATATTTGGGTAATTTTTCTCATGAACCTTCATTTGTAATGATACATAAGCTATAACCATTTAATTATTCATGATAAAGCATTCCAATCCCTCCTTCAATGTAACACTATAGACTTAAAACCCTTATACACAACAAGGTAAAGTGAGCATATGTGCGCTGACTAGTATTATATTCAGTTCCCTAAAATTTTCCTTGAATTAATTTTTTTGCAGGAACTTATATCCCTTTCGAGTTAACTTGGACAGTAGATTATAAATTCATGATAAATTATCTAAAAAGAGGTGATAATATCCTACCAAAACAAGAAAACTATGGATCTCAATCATAGTGGTTGGTCTGGGCCAACATTAAATAACTTTTATCATTTATTGATCCACTAATATATCCTCTCTTCATATTATATGACACTAGAATGAAGATCTTGTAGCCAGAATTCATACATGATAAATTTTTCATATAGATTCTCTTTCCTTTGGGTGTTCAACACAATAATCAAATGATCTTAATTCTCTTCCATTATATTTTAATATATAAGAATATCATCTATAAAGACTACCAAAAATTGATCAAGGTAATATATAGAGACTCTATTAATTAATCCATGAATATAATAGGGGAATTATTAAATCCAAATGGAATCGCAATATATTCATAGTGTCCAGACCTTGGACATAATTAAGTCTGGATTATATCATCCTTATTAACC
The DNA here is from genome assembly GCA_963277665.1 of Viscum album. NCBI lineage: Eukaryota > Viridiplantae > Streptophyta > Magnoliopsida > Santalales > Viscaceae > Viscum > Viscum album. Next base: position 516,270,313 of record OY728131.1, read on the forward strand.
CTCAATTTATTATATCCATAATGAAGATACATCTTGGAAAATTATTGTGATCTATGTAGTTGATCAAACAAGTCATCAATATGAGGAAAATAATACTAATTATTGATTTTGATCTTGTTATATTTTTGAAAATCAATATGGAGTCTCATTGATCCATATTTATTACTAAAAAAGGAATAGGTGACCTCTATAGTGATTTCATTGGCTGAATAAATCCCTTTTCAATATTATCCTATAGTTTCTTCTTTAATTTCAAAAAATCTATCAAGGCTATTTTATATAGATTCTTTGAAATAGATGTATCACCAAGTTTGAGTTTTATTTAAAACTCAACTTCACTATTTAATATAAGAATAGGAAACTCTTTTAGAAATATATCAAGAAAATCTCTCACAATAATCATATCCTCAATGTTGACTTTACACATAACCATATGATGTCACCACACCTTTTGAATATGAATCAAGACCCATATAATGGATGCTATTTATATTAGAAAACCATTCTTATCATCATAATAATATATGATCATAGGTTGGTTCAGAATGTCAAATGTGACTTATATTTTTTTATACCCTGAGATTTTTTGAATTATTATTTTTTGAATTAACTTAACCTTTGTGATATTTTTCATTTCACATAACACAGAAAATAGTTTATTTTATATTCAAGCACGATGTTTGAATTGTGTCATATGCAACACCAAGATAATTATGCACTACACACAAAATAAATCTTATCTTGATCTAAAATGAACACTGAGGTTATATTTCAACTTGTAATATATTTCACACAACACTTACTTGGCATACACAACATGAAACACCAACTTGGAGTACGTTTCACGCAATAATGAGTTTCTACGAAACGTATTTTTATTGTTATAATTATTTAAAATATATAATAAAAATATAGCCATTAAACATAGTAATATGAATAGTTATAACTAATTTTAAAATATTTTTTCATATAAATAAAAAATATTCATAATAAAAGACATAATTTTTGGTAAATTCCTTATATGTTTAAAAAACTACTTTCTTAAATAAACTACTTTTCATGTCCTTTTGTGAAAAGATATAAAATTAATTTTATAAAAATTTATAAATTTAATTTGATAAAATAAGCTTTATTCTTTAGTTTATAATGTCAAAATTAGCTTATGGTTAATATTTATGATTTTTCTAGAGAAACTTCATTTTTGGATGAATAGTGAAAAATACTAGATTATAATTCGTAACTGCCTTTTTGCCTAATTTATTTGAAAGTTTAAATTATATTTTAATTTTGTTTAAAAGTTTAATGAGATTATATTTTTATAGATTAATCCAATTTAGGTCATTGGAATCAATTTCACTTTGAAATTGGGTATAAAAACTTAGCAATGGTTTGGGCGTTTTTACTTTGAAAACCAGCAGTGTTATCCCGTCAGCAGGATTATTTTTAAATTAATTTCTTCCACTTATATGATTATAATTTGGAAAAATTGATTCCATATTTGGAATAATATTAATTTATAATTTATAATAATTTAAACTTTGTTTTTGACCAAAATGATTAGTGACAATGATTAATGTAAATTATAATGGTTAAGAGAAAAATTATGTCAATAAGTACCAAACCTTAAATTTAAGACCCAAAACGACCAATACACTTTTAAAAAACACATTTATGGTAATTATTATTCTACTAACCTTAATTTATTTAGTTTTTTTGTTTTGGTTTGACTTTAGTTTGGTAATAATGTGGGTAAACCTTACTTGTTTTCAAAAATTTCCAACTGTGTCCTTTCCCTTCCATATAAAAGGCCACCACATCTATCTCCTCTTAACACCTCTAAAATAATATAGGTTCAACAAATATCTAACCAATAAACTTCTAAAAATCCCTACCTACCTCCTATAATCCTACAATTTGGAGGAAATCAATCCAAGAAATCCTTTTGGCACAAACCAAAAGGAGTTACTTGATTAAGAGGTAACGACTTCTCCCAAGATCCTTTCTTTGATTTTATTTCTCTACACCCTATAATATATTTATTCCGTGATTTTATAATGAAAATATATATTAATTATACTAGATTTATTTATAATAATTTATATACCTACACTTACACACACCTCAATTTAATGGGTAACTAACATACTATTTATGTGTACGACGAACTACCGACACACTAAACGATGATTGTTCATTTTTCATTTATCGCCTCTCATGGTATAAATTATTATGGAAAATATTTTTATATATGTCATATATTACATTTATTATGTCTTAATTCTTATTAATTTATTTTACAACACATATCTTTCTTACTTTCCATTTGGTCTAAATACGATAATTTCGTTTGTGGAAGTGTGAGCTACCGCCCCCTCAAAGCGATGTTATTCCTTCAAACAATATATTGAATGTATTAAGGATGAGTTTAGTGAAATTATATGATATATATTATATAATAATTCTACTATTATAATTATATATATACATATTTTCATATATACATATATGTAATTTTCTTTCCTTCTTTCAATACGACAATAAAACATAAAAATCGTTCAAGCGTACGTATGACTTAACTTCTCCATGAATGATGTATTAAATTTAATAATTTGATATTATATATATTATTATAATAAAAATATAATTAATATAAATGATATTTATATCATGTATTAAATTTTTGAAATCATGATATAAGTATAAGGATCAAAGATATAATAAATTAAAATACATGCATAGTGGACGTTTCCAGAATTCAAACCTTAACATAGAATTATTGACAAGAGAGTAATATAAGGTTATAAAAAAATAATGTTTTGAACTAGATATAATAATGTTATCTTATAAAAGATATATAATAAACTTACATTTATTATAAAAGAATATTGTGTGAGTACGATGAGAGTCAAGACACAAGGTAGAAGAACTTCATCTCACTTTTTTATTTACGTGAGATACATGTTATATTCACCTAGAATTAATATTATGTGGTGTGTATACTAACCATGGATGTATAATATGATTATTAAACTAAAATATGTTTGTATTTACATATACATTTCATGATTTTTCTCTCATAGGGTTTATGTTCCAAAACATACCAAATAGGTAAAGTAATTTCGTCACAAATTTCCTTCCTTGAAAAAATTTCCATATTATAAAACTATAATTTTCCATGAGTTGTATACAATGACTTCTAATTGTTATATCATGAATATTATTCTATTGGTGATATTTAATCCTTTATGTAATTTCATTTTCTGGAATAGGGTATATGGTTCAACGTTACTAAGTGGGAAAAGTTTAATGAAAAAATCTCATCACTTTTCAAGATGGTTTATATTTATGCTTTGATGAAATATTTTGATCCACCTATAAATAACACTCATGAATTTTATTATCTTCTGGTTATTCATGATATCTCCATGTATTTTTACCATTTCTATAATCATTTTTATATAATATAGTTAATAATGTGTTTTTAAGAATGCCTGACTTTACCCTCTCTTTGGTCGGAAATTAATGTTCCTTCAAAAAAATATTTTCTAAAAAGGGTTCCCAAGAATATTCTACTATTATCATAAAATATTTAAAATAAATTTTTACCCTTTTTTATTTTACTAATGTTTTCAAAGGAATCTTATTTTCACTTTCTAAATGAAAAATTTTATAATGTTTTTACCATGAAAAATGAATGTTCTTTTTACCACATAAAACTTGAATAAACTTACCCGTCATCAATTATTTTAAGATTATTTTCATGTATAAAAGGTAAATTTTTTAGAATATGTTTCTAAAATATATTTTCAAGGAAATGGATTTCAAAAGGTTTTCATGTTTCTTTTTTAATATTTTGAAGGAAAATGTTTTTCAAAAGGTTTTATGTTTTAAATATCCCTTTTCAAAGAAGATGGGATATTTACCTAAAGAAAGGTTTTCAAAATATCCTTCCAATTTATTTTATATATAAGATAACATACATTGGTGTTACTAAATACCTTTATAGGAAATTATCCAAAGGATTCATTCAAATTATTTATTAAATGGTTTAAATTTTTATGGAATGATACTTATGTCACTTGTTTCACATCCACGAGTTTTATGCTTTTGAGTCACACTTCCTTTCATGGGTTATGCTTTCATGAAGTGATTATAAAACCTATATCTTTTCATAGGTTATGATGTGATGAAATGTTAATGATACCCAATTCATTTAATAGGTTACGATTTGATGTTTATAAAACCTATCTATTTTTATGTTCATGACATGATTATTGTTTTATTATCTTGTAGCACTTGTATGAATGATTTTATTATGAGATGGATGGGAACTATATCTACCTCCAATGAAATGGGTAATGATAAGTTATCTATGAGATAATAGGATACATGAGTGGTGGCCCAATCCTGAAAAAAAAGAAGGTATGTGGGGTGTATCCCATTCCAAAAAGAAAGATGGTATACAGGTTGTAGTCTAAACTCAAAAATAATAAGGTACATGGTTTGTATCCCAATCCTAAAAGTAAGAGGGTACATAGGTTGCAGTTCAAGGCTGAAAATAATAAGGTGCATGGGTTGTATCCCAAGCCTAAAATTAAGAGGGTACATGAGTTGTTAAACCAAGCCCAAAGTAGGTACATGGGTCATAGCCCATGTCTTACATGTTATAAAGGTCTTGGTAGGTATCCTTGAAATAAAATTTTCTATTATTATATATATGACACAAATCCTATGTCTTATTCCTTGGTTATGATTTCATGATCATGATGTTTATTTAATTATGATTTATATCTTATCAACTTCCAATATTTATACCATAACCAATGTTTATGATCTTTTATATACAGGGTGTGACCTTATAATGTTATTATCACATTCTCATACCCCTATGTTCATGTTTATTCTTACATATCTCTCTGGTTTTTGCTTACCGAACATCTGAGATGACCCCTTTTACGTTTACATCCCTAGGTTATGAATATATATTTCATGTATGATATATCTATGACGGTTTCTAGTCTTGGAGAACATAGTGGGAGAAAATGTATCTTTCTTATGTATCGGTGTTTAAGTTTCCATGTTTCTAAAGGTACTAAACTAATATGGTCTTTGGGCATCCATTTGTAAATTTTTTTATGTATTCCACAAAATTTATGTAATGTATCTCTATAAAAATCAAGGGTCTCTATAGTTGGTATCAGAGAAAAGGGTTAGTTATCATTTTTAATCTAGTATAATAAAGCTGTAGTAAAAGCCGTAAGGACAAATCTAATGATAAGTATAAGGATAAAGAAAATTATAAGAAAATCTCCTATAATTTTTGTAAAGGATAGAGTGAGTAGTTTCCCAGAAATAAATATTTATCTGTATACTAAAACTTAATGTGGATCTAGCACAAATGTACCTAGGGGTAACAAATCTGACAAGATGTTTCAGGTCTGAATCAGGGTAATCTAGTACATGAAAACATGCCTTTCTGCACATTTGGTTTGACTTCTCTAATAATGTCCTCAAGCACCAGAATCATGCGCCCTGACTGGACATCTGGCTGAAGGTGGTATACTATTCTCAAAATCACCTTTGTAGATAACACCCTCTACAAACACTATTATAAGTGAGGCATAAACTGGTTGTCCCTATCAGATCTCATGGTCTATAAAAATATGTGAAGTTTCAATATATCACGGATATAAAATATCCCAATCTCATCAACTGATAAGGTCTTCTTGACTGGTAGTAAATCAGTAACCTTTATGATCTTATTCACCATAACCTATACAACATCACTACCTCAAGCTGACCTGGAAAACCAAGTCATGAAATTCATTGCAAAATCTCCTTATTTCCACTTGGAAATGAATAACTACTATAAAATCCCAATTTGTCATTTAAGATATTCCTTAAACTTATGATAGGTGGAACACCTTGTGAAAAAACCATTTACCTCACATTTCATCACTAACCACACTCTTTCATAGGATTAATCTCTCAACATCAGATAACTGTATAATCCCCACTCTATCAAGAATAGTGGGTGTAACTTTCTTGGATGAGAGAATTTTTTTCCATTTTATATCCTACACCTCCAAGTGCATCACATAAAATAAATCCATAAGATTCCACTCACTACTACCCTCTTGTACATCTTATATATGTGTCCTTCTACTTAGTGCATCGACATCTACATTTAATTTTAACTGAATAGAAGAAATGTTGAGGTTGAAGTACTGAAGGTATTCAACCCATCTTCACTACCTAAAATTCAAGTCATGTATTGTAAGTATATACCTGATTCTTTTGTGGTCTGTGTAAACCAAAAAATCCTATCTTAGTAAATAATTCCTCAACAACACAAGACATGTAAAATAGAAGAAAACTAGATATCGTGTGTTAGGTAGTTCATCTAATGTGGCCTCAACTAATGAGACCCATGTTCCACAAATCAATCTTTTGATATTTGAACTACTCTTAGCCTAATACTTGATGTATCATAATATACAATATAGATTTTGTCCGGATTTGTAAGAATCCGGACTGATGGAAAATTCATTATCCCTTCTATCCCATGTAAGGATTTCTCACTAGTATCTGACCATACAAAATTACACCATTATTATTCAAGCCCATACGATGTTCTTATATTCCTAAAAATTCCTTTATGAAATGAATGTAATATCCATCTATCCCCAAGAAACTCTATATATCAAATACATACTTGGGATTATCCTAAGAAACTACAACCCCCACCTTATATGGGTTAACTAATACTCATATCTCTAAGATAATATGAGATAGGAAGTAAATATTATCCATCCTGAAGTTTTACTTTGTGATATTAGCATATAACTGATGCTCTCTCAGTGTATCCAAAATGATATCAAGATGTTTAGAATGGTCATGTTGATTGTGATAATACAACAAGATATTATCCATGCATACCACCAAAAATGAATCTAGATTAGGATATAATACTTAGTTCATCAGCTCCATAAATATTTCTAGTGAGTTCATGATACCAATTGATATAAAAAGATAATTTTATAGAATATACCTACAATGAAAATATATATGAGGTATTTCTATAGGATGAACACACACCTAGTGATAACCTAACCTCAAGACAATATTTTAGAAATTATATATCCTCAAAGCTGGTCAAAGATATCATATATCTATGGAAAAGGATATTAATTCTTAATTGTCAGTTGTTTTAGTTTCTGATAATCCACACATTGTCTGAGGGTATTGTTCGCCTTTTTTGTTGAAGGACCACTGAACTCCATCGAGAAGTATTGTGTCATATAAAATCATTTACCTCTAAATCCATAATCTACCTCTTAATATCAGGTAACTATTTTGTAGCCATCCTATAAGGAGTAATGGATAGTGATGTAGCTCCTGGAACTAGCTCAATATAGAACCCCACCTATCTATTAAGTGGTAAACTAGAAAAGTGTTCTGAGAAAACGTTACTAAAAAATCAACCAATAGAGAAAAATATTCCTAACATAATCCCTGATCATCCAGATATAAACTAGTTATCTTGGTTATCATCCCTCCCAACCCATAATGATATGGTCCAGCTCAAATCACCTGGAAATCCGATTCGCCATTGTGAATAAAAACTTTTCCCTCTACTAATGTGAAGGTAACCCTCTGATGATAGAAATCAACATGGGATCAGTAAGAATCTAAACATTTCATCCTGGGTATAATTTCAAACTCATTCCTCTCAAGGAAAAAAATATCTCATGTAAAGTGACACCCACCAATATCAAGGGGGACTTACTATAGTGGTATACACCTTCTATTCTGATCCCAAATAGGGTATCGAGTGTTATAACGCCTTCAAAAAATTAAACCACAAGACTGAGGCTCCCCAAAATAGGTAAATAAATGAAACTATGTGATGTGAATATATAGAAAAGAGTATATTCTTTCAGAGAAGCTACAAATATCATACCTCTCATCGTGGATGGTCTAGTACTCTTCTCCTCTGTTGTAAGCTATATAGAATATATCTAGCCTAAACCGCGACCCAATAAAATAACCTCACTACCCCAAGTATGCACACTTTAATATCTAAGTTCAATTGGTGAATGAATACCTTGGTCACAACCACCAACTTAGCCTGAACAACCAACACTACTCTAACTCCCTGCCTCACATGGAGCTGTGAATACCCCTCATGAAACATGAGTTATAATTGAACCCCTTCCACTAACTGTCGGTGGAAAGGTCCTACAAAAACACTATATGTGGACCATTATACCACAAGATCGACACTCAATTAGGTCTCTATTTGACTGATTAATCATATAATCTTATATTCCACACTGATTATAGAAGAAAGAACTACCATAACTAATAGTATAACCAATACTCCCCTCATAAGGAGCTTCAAAGTGGTTCTTCATACTAGTGGAAGCTAAACCACTGGGTTGAGAGGATGAACATCCCTTCCCTGTTACCCCATATTCCCTCGAGTTCCACTCAGTAATAAGTGAATTATTGACTATCTCAATAATAGTATCCACCTAAAACACATTTATTTGCGATCAAAATACAATCTTTAAAACTTCTTAGAAGCGTGTCTCGCTCGATGGATCATCAGTAAGATAAATCAACAAAAAAAGTTTATTCTATTTAATGTGTGACTAATACTATATAACTATCATCACACCCTACTCCAAAAGAATAAAATTAGAGGACCATTAAAATATCAGAGTCTCACGAAAAAATTTATCCTAAAACCTAGAATATAATTTCATCCAAGCCATATGCCGGATCATATCAGACTTGTTCATAAAATCCCACCAATTCTTAGATTCTCACCAAAGAATATATATCATGAGATTAACTCTGTACTATAAGTGTGTATCTAGATTATCAAAGATCAAAAAATTAGTCTCAATCCAAACCTTAACTACATGTGGACTTCCATCCCCGAAAAATGTGGGAGGATGTTGCCACTGAAACACAAGCATCAGCTCTTCCATAGATGAGGAAAGATGTGGGGATCCTTGAATGGTCTACATAAAGCTTAGAAAACTCTCATGGAATTGTGCGTAAACATCCATATATGGTACTACTATCAGTACATCAACTAGAACTATAGGAGGATCTGCTATTATACCATGGCTCACCAACTCTGAAGCATGGTCGTCAATACCCTCCTGGCATACGACTAGAGGTCATCATGGCGGCATGTATCTAAAACTCCTAGAACACATGTCTAAAAAGATCAATAATCATAAGATAATATATAAAAAGTTTAGGATAGGTCGAATCCTTTATATAAACAAGACACATCCCTCAAACTAATCCTAAATCTAGGAATAGGTAATGTGAACTACCATAAAAAGTACCATAGATACTGACTACAACACACTCAAAAATCCGGGTCATGGTCAAGATATCTGTTTCACGATTTCGATTTCATTTAAATTCATATTTATATCACATTTATCTTTAAATGGTTGAAACAAATGGGTCACAATTTCTTATCTATAAGGGTCTATACACCTCATGAACTGATGTGTGCAATCCACATAATCCATACAGTGAAATCTTCCAGCCCATGCGACCAATGGTCCATGACTCAACTTTCCATGTTTGACTGCTTAAGGTGTATGTTAAAACCTATGTAGGAAAAACACTGTTTAGGTTATAGAAAACACTATAAGTATAACCCTTTTTTCTCAATTCCCTATACAAATCTTCTATAAAATGGATATATCACTCAAGGCGTATATAATAACATCATATAACCAAGAAATGATTCTTATATGGCATGACATAATGCATCTCATGTGAGTCCTCACTGGTGCCCAAAATGATGCCCAAGTTGGAATGATCTCATACCATATTGACATGATACAATAAAATCATAAATCATAGAAACAATGACATCACAATACAAGTTCATCACCCAATGGTGAAATCAAATCAACTGTAATATGAAAAATCTATAAAATAACAATTTTCCTTCAAGAAAATTTAGATTTTTTCCTATATGTGGGTTAACTACTCCCGGGAACAACTCATTACCAAATTCTATTACCTTCATAATACTTATATTTCATCTATAAATAGTAAGAAAACTAGAAAATAAAATCTTTGATACAACATTGTAATGTCCCGAACCAATTTCCACTAAACAGTTCCCTGAACTGGTGGGTCACATGGCCTCAAGCTCACCACCACATATGCTAGAGGCTACCGACTATCACCAAGGGCCAAGTGTGTATCTATGTAGAGTCTATTCCCACATTGTAGAGTGTAACATATAAATATAATAATAATGATCAATATTGGAATTAGTAAATGAAATAGATAGAAGATAGATATCTAAGACAGTAATAAATAAACAATGTAAAAGGAAATCTCATATAAAAATGATGTGTCATTTTAGGTCTCTACAAAATAGGAAAATAGGTATACATGAATCTAATAAAATTCATATATCAAAAGAAAAAACACTAAAAAGGAACTATAAAATCTTATATCATGATCATAGCTCATCCATGTCCTCCCCTGCCCATAAGAAATGATCTAATCAAGCATCGTACAGTGGGTGCTTTTTTGAGTCCCTACTTACTTCCATTGAAGTCTGTCTACGTACCAAACGAACTTATGAACAGTGTGTGAGATAACACTCAGTAGTCTACCACCAACGATATCTATTACAAGTACAATCAGTGTAATATAAAAAGAAATAGTGTGCAATATATAGCAGTTATAACAGTAGTAAAAGTGAAACTCCCATGTAAAAAGTTATAACTATAAGGTTGTACTATCCATCCTATCAACAATAATCACATTCCAAAAACAAGGGTTAATTATAAATGATAAATAAAACAAGTGTGTTAAATTTCCATTCTAAAACTTTAAACTGATACCCATACTAGGTCTATCTATAATGCATAAAATATATCAACAATGTCTCTGTCGTGAAGTCAAGTTTAATACATCCACCATGACCACACCATAAAATCTAGTAAAAACATCCATAATTTCCACAACGTGTAATAAAATGTCAAACCATGATGGCACATATCTAAGGTATAGAAGATCGATGCATCCTTTTTTATTCATAGGAGTATCTTAATGGAAACATAGTAAAGACTTGGGTGGAGTCCAAGGATCTTGTCAATAGATCATGTCCAATATGAGTCCAAGAAATCTGGATCCAAAGGGTAGCAAAGCTCAGGGAATCCAACTTAATCAAGATCCAAGGAGTTAATAGATCCAAGGAATCCACTACCATAAACAAGACCCACATAGTAGAAATGTCTATGGAATCCATTTGAATCAGGATCCAAGGATCTTGTCCAAGTTATCCAATACCATAATCAATTAATAAATCACTTCATTCGTCAATTTATATCCATTCACATTCCTGGAGTTCAACAAAATCATATAAAAATTTCCAATTAAATATTTAATACAAATCACATCATGTAATCCCATGGAAAGGTGGAATAACTTTCTCATAATCATAAATTCAATTCTCATTCAGTTTATCAAGAATTTCAAAACCATCGATGAGTTTATCCACAAACAAAATGTTGGTATAAAATAGTAAAAATACAAAGATACACCCCATGGGTGGCCTAGATTGGGGCTAATAATGTCCAACAATCATGTTGGAACTCAAAGTGCTACCTAAAAGGTTCCAAATATTTTATTCAAGATAATTATTCAATTTAAGGACAACACAAGAAAGTACAACACATAGAACAATATAAAAAAAGATTATAAAACACCAAAACTTGAGGGAAATGTATAAACCACCTACCATAGGTCTGTAGTAGAGCACACATCCATATTCGACCCCTGATTTGGTCCATATTGAAAGAAAAATGAATAATAGATGAAAATCCTATAATTGGGGAATATTAGATTTCACAAAAATAACTCTTTAGATATGAATCAAAACTAATAATGACACTAGAGGAACATATAATTTACAAATGTAGATATAACGAGACAAATGATGTTTGAATCAGGTGGTGGATAAAGAAATGGTAGAAAATCATATGATCTGACATCAAGATGGAGCTCCCAATATCAATATATCTGTTGGAATGAAAATAGGAAGGAGTGTTTAGATATTAAAATAATTAGGGGAAAATCTCAAATTCTCACATTTTAACTGGTTCACATGGTTTGTCATGTGATTGGAAAAACCATGCGCTAACCATGTTCCCTTCTCTATCTCAAGTGGGAACCGCAAACAGTCATGACACATGGTTAGAAAATTATGCGTGACCATGTGCTAAGCCTTTACTAAAAATTATAACACCCCCACATGATCTTGTGCTCTAGGAGACATGGTTTCCTTAAATTGGATGGCCTCCTGAATACCATTGTCTAACTCCTATATGGTTTCTCTTAACCGTGAAACTTGGGTTGTAAATTTTCTCTTAACTCTAGAGGCTAGCTATTTTTCTATAAAGGCTGGGCTACAAGATCTGAACAATCCCCAGACACCCCTGAAACACCCTGAACTCAAAAGGTACACACAATAGATCAAAAAGAAGGAGTTAAACCAAAATTAAATAGATCCATACCTCATAAGAAACCCCATGATCTAAAACCCCCCCATATTAAAGTGGTTTCTGACTTGTAGTGAAGGTCTAAATAGTGTAGCGGGGAGACTATAGCCTTTGTATCAGAATATATACATCAGGATTATATTATGTAAAGAATAATAACATAAAAGTTAACTGTGGAACTGACTAATAACAATTCTATAATTGGTAGTATGTCATGTATCTCAGAGTCACACAATGTCATAACCAAGGATCCCCAATGTGGTAAATCAATGGGATTGTAAGTATGATATAAGAAAATAAATAAGACAAAATGAAATCACCCCAAATTCCATCCTAGTACCATATTTAAACATCAATCTATGTCTCCATAGATCCATGTCATTGGTATTTTACCCTATATCAGATCCCTAATTATGAAGTCTGTATAAAAATCAACATTTCTATGAAAAGTTTCAGTATAAAACATAGTATAACACCACCAATGCATCCTTAATAGAAGTTTGTGTTTATAGAGTATATAAAATAAAATTAAATTAATGAAAAAGTAAAAAAATCATCCATGCAAGTTTTGGGTCATTGTGTGATAAGCAAGAAACCATGAACCCCAAAACCACATTCTTTGTCACTAAGCTTGTAAGAATGTTATTTTCAATCCTTGAATGTATCAGAACATGCCAAAATTTCCACAAATTGGTCTAGAACCCTATTCTAAACAGTCAAATGACTGTATACCAACTTTAATGAACACCACTATCCCCACCCTAAAGTTTTCATTTATCATTACCTGATGGGATGTAAACCTTTTTCACATAACGAATTAGATCAAAATTACACATGTATGGTATTTTTCATATATATTCATTCTAACACTTTGGATATGCATCGCCCCTGATAGTTTTACTACCACATTGAATGAACATGTTTGTGATATCTAACTAGATCCACCAATATAACAATATAAAATTTCATCAATGGAATTTCCCTTCTTATATAAAATTTTAATAGTTAGTAGTGTAATATTATATAAAGCACAAGAACCGCATGATAAAAAAATATAATTATATTATATTAATTTCAACCTTAAATTTAGAGATTAAATATATCTATAATAATTGAAAATATTACAATGGAATAAAAAATAGAAAAAAAGATAACTAAAATATGAAAATTTGGATCTTCTCAATACCCTAGAATAATATCACTCATGGACTACACTATAGAAATGAAACAGAATATTAGTAATTAAACATTCCTCTTGAAAAATAAAATAAATATGAACCTTGTGATAAAATATAAGTGAATGAATAATTAATGAAATGTGATGTAATTATAGAATTTAGGGAGCCTATATGACCATTAAAAATCAAACCATTGGAATAGTTATTTGACAGTTGGAATAGAAATTTTGAAATTAGGTGTAACACCCCAAGCTTCTACGATATGCTTCTTATTGAATAATGTGATAGCGTGTGTTGTACGCAACACCGAGTTCTAACACACCATAACCAATCAAACTAGCCGTTATGAATAGTAATACCTACATTTTGAAATTATATATATTTTATATTTTAAAATGGAATTCATTTTTGGATTCGGAATATCGAATTTATCCTAAGGTGAAATTTTGGTACTTTTCAGATAACTTTAATATTATGATGAATAGTGAAAATTACTAAATTTTAATTAAAAACAACTTTTTTAATCAAAGTAATTAATAGTGATAAATTATGAATTTGGGTGGTTTTAAAGTATGTTTAGAATATATTTTTACCATTTAATATAATGTTGGTCATTGGACATAATTTTACAATTAAACCAAACATAAACAAGTGTCAATCTTTTGATAGTTATTATCTCTTAAAAACACGCTTTTTGTTTTGACAACGGGAATTAATTCTAAATTAATTTCTGCCACTTCTGTGTTTTGAATTTAGGAAAATGGATTCCATATTTGGAATCAGGATGTTCAAATTGTGTAAATAGGTAACTTTTATTTTTAGACATTTTGAATAATTACTGCGGTAAATATTTTATTTACCATGGTTAAGGGTAAATCCGGTAAATAAGGGTTAAAAAATAATATTATAATAATACTAAATTACCCTAAAACGTGTCTTAACCCTATTTGTTGATACATGGTCGACCATGGACATCTTTGGGTCGATTTTGGGACCCCATGGATCCACTTGTAAGTGATAATCACACTTTATTTTAATTAAGTTAAAATGAATACAAAAATGACACAAGCATATATCTTTTAGAAAAACAATTGTTACATAGGGTTATATATGTTGGATTTTAGATTATAAATATTAATTAGAAAGATAAAACGATTTCCTACATAATGATATTTTATTTATAATTTTTAGACATTAAATAATTTCTTTTATTTATGACACAATGATGATGCAGTGATTACTATAATAGTGAAAAATTAAAATAATTGATATTATAAATACCCAAATAAATATAATATGAAACTTTTAATGAATTAAACTAATTTTATAGGATAATATGATATATTAGTATTGATTTAATTGACTTTGTTCGAATTAATCAATCTGTTATGAGTTTCACAAAAATAAACTATTGAATAGTGTCAAAATTGACATAAAAGAGTTCTTAAAACAAATATTATATTATTAATTGATATTAAATTCCTAAAAATCTAAGGTTCGGCCAAGAGACTTATATCATGATAGGTTCATCATTAATGGACCACTTGGGGGTCTCTTGGATGTATGTAGTAAGTTTGTTAACCATATTATATAAAAATACAAAGATACATTGTAAAAGTGAAACTAATTAACATAGAGTTAATACTTAAAGATAAGGTTAATATAAGTACCCAAACCTGTCTAAATTCTATTGGTTGAGTTGTTTTCTACCCATCCCCACCTTAACCTTTGAATAGTAAACTTTTGAGCCATTAGAAACCGAATATGAATTTATTATAAATTTATATTTCTAGCTTTTCCAAAGGTGCCCCTCACCCCTCTTATAAAAGGGCACTCCTCCTTCTCATTTCTTCACACCTTCAAAGCCTTTTGGTTCGGCCAAACTCTGCCCAAATACTCTCCCAACTTCCCTCACTACAACCTAGGGGCCTTATTTTGATCAGAAAGAAATCATAAAGAGCCCTTTTGATCAAATCAAAAGGAAGAACCCGAAGAAGAGGTAATGATTTCACCACCCGTCTCCAGGTTCATTTCTTCTTCCACTTCTTCTTCCTTTGTTCTTACCATTCTAAAATAATAACTCCAGTATCTCACATACACTGTGACGTTATTATAAATATGGTACAACCATATTCAGTATTCTATCCACCCTTTGAATAACATGTCACCATACGTGCGTACGTACGGCTTACCGTCTCCACGTCGTGGTGTAATTGTTATTCAATATATTATTATTTGGATGGGTATAATAATGATGTGTAACTCATGTAAATAATAAATATAACATGTTAATGATTCTGTATATATGATATACCATCCATTTATATATTATTTTAATATCAAAAGAATGATATTGTCGCTCGTGCGTACGTACGGACAACCGTCTCCACGAACGCAATGAGATTCATTCTCCATCGTATCCATTCAAGTATAATTATCATTTGATGATTTAAAAATGATGTTTAAGGACTTGATATCATTCTGGATATGAATAATATACAACCTATCCTTTACAAACATGTCTTACATAACAAAACATATAAAATAAAACAAGTATGTTAACACCCGAAATAATGATAATACTAAGATATTATTATCAAATCAATATTAAAAGATCATATATGATATCATATTAATGTATATGATTCTTGTATAATTTAATAACAATTATTTCACCATTATACAGGAGGTTAACCTACCCCAACTAAGGAAAAGTACAAGGTAAGGGTTATTTCACAATCTCTTCATTATCCGAGGTTGTTTATACGTAATAATCTACTGGGATCTCTTTATCATCCACATCCATGTTTCTTCAAAATGTATTTCAAAACATTTTTATTATTTACAAGAATATGGGTTAAAGTCATTTATACCCTTGTTTGACTTTTTATAAGAGGAATATTTCTTTCGTTTTCCAAACAAGGTCCTTTTTAACCTTTTCGACAGAACTAAGGTAAGAATGTTTTTTTAACTTATACGACGGGTGCGGTTATTTTCCGCCGTTATAAAATCTTCAAAGCTTTCCTTACAAGCTTATAAAAATATTTTCAAGAAAATGTATTATTTTATATGGCTTTTAAATGATTTCAAAAATAGAAAGAGATATTTCTCTAAAAAGTGTTTTGATTTCATCTATGTCAACATCCTTTGATGGATTTTACGCTTATTTGAAGTTGATTTGTTATGATACAAAACTTATATATTGTATTGAAGGTTTTGTGATATGTTTGACTGTGGATGTGCAATTTTTATACCATTCATTGTTTATGGTGAAATTATTGACATTTCATGTGCTAGTTTTAATACGAATGTTTATGTTATGTTTAAACCTTTTCATATGGGAATGCTTTGGACTTAATATGTGACGGGTGGAGCCCGCTATAGCTCATTGATGCATCGGTAGGTCTCATGAGACAAACTAGTGTCTTGGCACAAGGCCTTGACAAAATCTTATTTGTAGTCTTGGCACGAGGCCTTGGCTATGTGGTTATGATAGTCTGGCATTATGTATTCCATCATTATGAAAGTGGTTATTGATTTTCCATGTGATTATTCGATTAGTAGAATAACCATGTGAATAAGTAAATGGAATTATTTCATTTTATTTATTCCATACTATGTTAAATGTTCAAGTTTAAAAGGATTTTGTTTTAGTTATACATTGCCTTAAATGTTTATTCTTATTTATGAAAGGTTCCGCTATATTGTTATCCTTACTGGGCATTTGAGCTCACCCCTTTTCTATGTTTTATTTTTCCCAGGAAGTGAAGAAGTAAATTATGAATGACCTGCAAGGATATTATGAGGGGATATTAGTGTGGACTGTGGAGACATTATGTTTTTGTAGTAGTTTTTCATTTTATGATGTAATGTAAAACTTATGAATATATCTAGTGTTTCCAAGGCTACTAAACCAATCGGTTTTTCGATATTTGATCTTTCTTGTGATCATGCCAATGTTATGTAATAATGCACCGACTCTGGGTAACTAGGGTTGGGGCGTTACAGTTGGTATCAGAGGAAGTTTAGTACAAACCTTGGAAACTAGATTTAGATAAACTCTGATTAGAGCACATAGACCTAAGATGAACTTTGAGGATTAGTATAGAAGAACTTCCTAGAATTTTGGTATTGTAGAGATTTTGTGAGTTTTCCGAGCAATACATCCCTGTCTGGATACGAGCAGGTAGAGGCGGCTCTGGCACAGATGTACCTAGGGGTAAAACCCGAAAACACCGCTTTGAGCTAGACTCGAACGGGAACTGGTGCACGACAACGGGCCTTGCTGCACTCTTGGTTACGACACTCCCAGGGGATATGCTTAGGATAACTCTCATTTTATTTACAAATAATTATGAAGGGTTTATGAGTATATACTTCCTCAAAGAAAACATTTTTATGATTATGGATTATATCCATAAATAGTTCAATTTATGTTAAGTATTTTATAAGTATGGGATTATGTATTTTGATCCATAAACTGATCTAGTTTATTCCATTGTTTAGAAATGGTTCCTAGTGAAAGAAATGGAAACCGTATCAATGCACGCACTCCATGTAGGGATTTCCCTCCTGCTCAAGATAATTATAGTGGGGCTGGTGATGCAACTGGTGCTGATCAGCTAATCACCATACTGGGACAACTTACTCAGGTTATGAATAATAACCTTACCCATATGGAGCACCCTGATCCGCAGCGTGGAGGATCAATGTTAGATCGATTCATGAGACAACAACCACCAACGTTCAATGGGAATACAAATCCCATAGTAGCCGAGCAGTGGATAAATTCCCTAGAGAAAATATTTCAGGCTTTGGGGAGCAGTGATAGGGAAAAAGTTATCATGGCAGTTTACCGCCTCACTGGAGATGCTGATCAATGGTGGTCATTGATTCAAAACATGAAGGAAGATGATGGAGTATCAAATATGGAATGGAGGGAGTTCAAAGATTTGTTTTTAGAAAAATACTTTCCTCGCGACCATCGAGCAGATATGTAAAGGCAATTTCTGAGTCTGAGACAAAAGGAGGATGAGAATGTCACAAAGTATGAGGCTAACTTTACAAGGTTAGAGAGGTATGCTGGAGATTATATTCGCAACCCAAGAAGTAAGATTGATCGTTTCTTTGATGGGTTAAAACCATTTCTCCGTCGAGCGTTAGTCTCACAATCCTTTTCATCGTACGAAGACATTGTCTCATGTGCTATCAAGACCGAAAAGGAATTCTCTAAGTCCTATGACTTTAAAGCAAAGAAAGAGAAGAAGAGACCTTCTGATCAATCTAGGAATGGAAATAAGGGGAAGAAGGGAAAGGTTGAATATCCATCTTGTGGTAAATGCGGGAAGAAACATCCTGGTACTTGCTTGAGGGGAATGGGAGTCTGTTACAAGTGTGGTGAAAAAGGCCACCAAGCTCGTGATTGCAAGGGGAAGAAGGAATCCACCAACGTTCAGTGCTACAATTACAGGGAGATGGGGCATTATGCAAATGCATGTCCTAAGAGTCAGGAGAACTTACCTCAGAAAAGGACAAGGGATCAAGGCCAGGGTTATGCTATCACTACTGCTGAGGTAGAAGCTCCGAAAGACGTGGTGGTAGGTAATTTAATGGTTTCCTCAAGTTTAGCAAATGCATTATTTTATTCTGGATCATCACATTGTTTCATATCTTCCCAGTTTGCTAAGAAAATTAGATATTTCCAATTTGATTTAATAAGGGAGTTGTCAGTTAAAACTCCTAAGGGAAGTATCATTGCAACAAAGTTTTGTGAATCAGTCCCCATTAGAGCACATAAATTTTCTTTATCTGCGGATCTCATTATCATACCTATGATTGAGTTTGATATAATCCTCGGTATGGATTGGCTTTCGGACTATGATGCGAAGATTTATTGTAAGAAGAAAGAGGTTACGATTCTTGATGATAATGATAAGGAACACCTTATCTTTAGAGCAGAATCGTCACCACCTAATTCTTATTTAGATCCACCCCCAGTAGCTCAACTTAATTCAATTATTGGGGAGGAAGAGAATGAAATAACTGTCGGTGAGGAAAGGAATGTTCAAATAGAGGATGTACCTGTTGTGAAAGAATTTGTAGATGTATTTCCGGAAGATTTACCTGGACATCCTCCAGAACGAGAAGTTGAGTTTTCCATTGATTTGATTCCTGGATCAAGGCCTATATCGAAGACCGCTTATAAAATGGCCACTGTAGAATTAGTTGAACTAAATAAACAACTAGAGGAATTGAGTAATAAGGGATTTATTCTCCCTAGTGTTTCTCCATGGGGAGCCCCTGTTCTTTTTGTTAAAAAGAAAGATGTATCTATGAGGTTATGTATCGACTACAAGGAGATCAATGCTATAACAATAAAGAACAAGTATCCCCTACCTCGTATTGATGATTTATTTGACCAACTACATGGAGCTCAATACTTTTCAAAGATTGGCCTTCGATCTGGATACCATCATTTGTGTGTAAAGAAGGAAGACATTCCGAAGACAGCATTTCGAACCAGGTACGTGCATTATGAGTTTACTGTAATGCCTTTTGGATTGACTAATGCACCCTCTGTATTCATGGATCTGATGAATAGAGTTTTCAAGGAGTATCTCGATGAATTTCTGATGGTATTTATTGATGATATCTTGGTATACTCCAAAACCTACGAATATCATGAAAATCACTTGTGCATTATCTTGAAGACTCTTAGGAGGCATGAATTATATGGGAAGTTTAGCAAGTGTGAATTCTGGCTTCAAGAGATTTCTTTTCTTGGCCATATTGTCTCTAAAGATGGAATCTATGTTGATCCTTCTAATACCAAGGCAATCCAAGAATGGCCAGCACCTACGAGTATAACTGAGGTACGCATTTTTATTGGTTTGGCAGGTTATTATCGACGTTTCGTCCAGAATTTTGCCCGATTGGCTAACCCATTAACGAAGCTCACACGTAAATGGGTTAAATTTGTTTGGACAAAAGAGTGTGAAGAATGTTTTGAAGAACTGAAGAGAAGATTAGTCAATGCTCCTATATTGACTCTACCATCGGGGAATGATGGGTTCGTTATTTATACTGATGCATCGAAGAAAGGACTTGGTTGTGTCCTTATGCAGAATGATAGAGTTATTGCCTATGCATCACGACAATTGAAAATTCATGAACAAAACTATCCTACTCATGATCTCGAGTTACCAACTGTGATCTTTGCTTTGAAGATATGGAGGCACTACCTCTATGGTGAAAAATGTGAGATTTATACTGATCACAAGAGTTTGAAGTATATTTTCTCACAAAAAGAACTCAACATGAGGCAAAGGAGATGGCTTGAATTACTCAAGGATTATGATTGCACGATACACTACCACCCAGGGAAAGCAAACAAGGTGGCAGATGCTTTGAGTAGAAAAGACCATGGAGTTTTGAACAATATGAGAATTGAAAGGGATCAAATTTTCATGGATCTAGTGAAGATGGACATGGGAATAACCAGGGAAGGTGAAACATCAATGCTTTTTCAAATGGTTGCCAAACCATCTTTACTAGAAAGGATTAAGAGTTCTCAGACCGATGATGAAGAATTCCAAAAGAAGATTAAAGCTGTGAATGATGGGAGATTGAGAGAATTTGTGTATGAAGATGGAATTTTGAAATTCGGGAAGAGACTTTGTGTTCCCGATTTACCTGATCTAAAAAGGGAATTGCTGGATGATGCTCATAGTTCCAATTTCTCTATACACCCTGGGGGCACAAAAATGTATAGAGATTTGAAGGAACATTTTTGGTGAGAGAACATGAAGAGGGAGATTGCTGATTTTGTGTCAAGATGTATGGTTTGTCAACAAGTGAAAGCTGGAAGGCAACAGCCTGGAGGAGTCATGCAACCTCTTTCCATACCGGAGTGGAAATGGGACAATATTACGATGGACTTTGTCATGGGGCTACCAAAGACTCCTAGAAGGAATGATGCAATATGGGTTATTGTTGATCGTCTTACCAAGTCAGCACATTTTCTTACTATAAGAGAAGATCTACCCCTGGAACGTCTAGCAAGACTATATATTAATGAAGTTGTGAGACTTCATGGAGTACCCTTATCAATTGTTTCTGATCGTGATCCCCGTTTTACATCAAGATTTTGGAAAAGTCTTCAGAAATCCCTGGATACTGAACTTCATTTGAGCACTGCTTACCACCCTAAGACAGATGGACAATCAGAATGGACTATTCAGACCTTAGAAGACATGTTGAGATCTTTCTCACTTGACTTTCAGGGTATGTGGGATCAATATTTACCACTGGTAGAATTTTCCTATAACAATAGCTTCCATTCGAGTATTCAGATGGTACCATATGAAGCGTTATACGGAAAGAGATGCCGTACACCAACCTGTTGGGATGACGTTGGTGAAAGAAAACATGTAGGCCCAGAACTGGTGGAGGAAATGATGGAAAAGGTGAAGGTAATCCAAAATCACATCAAAGCATCTGAAAGTAGGCAGAAGAGCTATGCCGATAATCGAAGGAAGGATTTGGAATTTCAAGTTAGTGATCATGTTTTCCTGAAGGTATCTCCGTGGAAGGGAGTCATACGTTTTGGTAAGAAAGGTAAATTGAGTCCCAGGTACATCGGACCTTTCAAAATTCTAGAACGAATTGGGGTTGTAGCTTACCGATTGGCAATGCCGCCAAGTCTCTCCAAAGTTCACGATGTGTTCCACATATCTCTGTTGAGGAAATACATGCCTGATCCAATGCATGTACTCACCTCTGAGGAATTAGAACTGGAACCCGATCTTTCCTATTGTGAAGAGCCCGTCAGGATTCTTGATACGAGAGAACAAGTACTGAGAAACCGGACGACACGTCTGGTAAAAGTTTTGTGGAGAAACCATACGATGGAAGAGGCAACGTGGGAACCCGAGGAACTTATGATGAAGAACCACCCGAGTCTTTTCATGCGGTAGTATTCTAGAAATTTTGAGGACGAAATTATTTGAAGGAGGGGAGAATGTAACACCCCAAGCTTCTATGGTACGCTTCTCATTGAATAATGTGATAGCGTGTGTTGTAGGCAACACCGAGTTCTAACACACCATAACCAATCAAACTTGCCGTTATGAATAGTAATACCAAATTTTTGAAATTATATATATTTTATATTTTAAAATGGACTTCATTTTTGGATTCGGAATATCGAATTTAGCCTAAGGTGAAATTTTGGTACTTTTCGGATAACTTTCATATTATGATGAATAGTAAAAATTACTAAATTTTAATTAAAAACAACTTTTTTAATCAAAGTAATTAATAGTGATAAATTATGAATTTGAGTGGTTTTAAAGTATTTTTAGAATATATTTTTACCATTTAATATAATGTTGGTCATTGGACATAATTTTACAATTAAACCAAACATAAACAAGTGTCCATCTTTTGATAGTTATTATATCTTAAAAACACGCTTTTTGTTTTGACAGCGGGAATTAATTTTAAATTAATTTCCGCCACTTCTGTGTTTTGAATTTAGGAAAATGGATTCCATATTTGGAATCAGGATGTTCAAATTGTGTAAATAGGTTACTTTTATTTTTAGACATTTTGAATAATTATTGCGGTAAATATTTTATTTACCATGGTTAAGGGTAAATCCGGTAAATAAGGGTTAAAAAATAATATTATAATAATACTAAATTACCCTAAAACGTGTCTTAACCCTATTGGTTGATACATGGTCGACCATGTACATCTTTGGGTCGATTTTGGGACCCCATGGATCCACTTGTAAGTGATAATCACACTTTATTTTAATTAAGTTAAAATGAATACAAAAATGACACAAGCATATATCTTTTAGAAAAACAATTGTTACATAGGGTTATATATGTTGGATTTTAGATTATAAATATTCATTAGAAAGATAAAAAGATTTATTACATAATGATATTTTATTTATAATTTTTAGACATTAAATAATTTATTTTATTTATGACACAATGATGATGCAGTAATTACTATAATAGTGAAAAATTAAAATAATTGATATTATAAATACCCAAATAAATATAATATGGATCTTTTAATGAATTAAACTAATTTTATAGGATAATATGATATATTAGGATTGATTTAATTTACTTTTTTCTAAGTAATCAATCTGTTATGAGTTTCACAAAAATCAACTATTGAATAGTGTCAAAATTGACATAAAAGAGTTCTTAAAACAAATATTATATTATTAATTGATATTAAAATCCTAAAAATCTAAGGTTCGGACAAGAGACTTATATCATGATAGGTTCATCATTAATGGACCACTTGGGGGTCTCTTAGATGTATGTAGTATGTTTATTAACCATATTATATAAAAATACAAAGAGACATTGTAAAAGTGAAACTAATTAACTTAGAGTTAATACTTAAAGATAAGGTTAATATAAGTAACCAAACCTGTATAAATTCTATTGGTTGAGTTGTTTTCGACCCCTCACCACCTTAACCTTTGAATAGTAAACTTTGGAGCCATTAGAAACCGAATATGAATTTATTATAAATTAATATTTCTAGCTTTTCCAAAGGTGCCCCTCACCCCTCTTATAAAAGGGAACTCCTCCTTCTCATTTCTTCACACCTTAAAAGCCTTTTGGTTCGGCCAAACTCTGCCCCAATACTCTCCCAACTTCCCTCACAACAACCTAGGGGCATTAGTTTGATCATAAAGCCAACCTAAAGAGCCCTTTTGATCAAATCAAAAGGAAGAACCCGAAGAAGAGGTAATGATTTCACCACCCTTCTCCAAGTTCATTTCTTCTTCCACTTCTTCTTCCTTTGTTCTTACCATTCTAAAATAATAACTCCAGTATCTCAAATATACTTTGATGTTATTATAAATATGGTACAACCATATTCAGTATTATATCCACCCTTTGAATAACATGTCACCATACGTGCGTACGTACGGCTTACCGTCTCCACATCGTGGTGTAATTGTTATTCAATATATTATTATTTGGATGGGTATAATAATGATGTGTAACTCATGTAAATAATAAATATAACATGTTAATGATTCTGTATATATTATATACCATCCATTTATATATTATTTTAATATCAAAAGAATGATATTGTCGCTCGTGCGTACGTACGGACTACCGTCTCCACGAACGCGATGAGATTCATTCTCCATCGTATCCATTCAAGTATAATTATCATTTGATGATTTAAAAATGATGTTTAAGGACTTGATATCATTCTGGATATGAATAATATACAACCTATCCTTTACAAACATGTCTTACGTAACAAAACATATAAAAGAAAACAAATAAGTTAACACCCGAAATAATGATAATACTAAGATATTATTATCAAATCAATATTAAAAGATCATATATGATATCATATTAATGTATATGATTCTTGTATAATTTAATAACAATTATTTCACCATTATACAGGAGGTTAACCTACCCCAACCAAGGAAAAGTACAAGGTAAGGGTTATATCACAATCTCTTCATTATCCGAGGTTGTTTATACGTAATAATCTACTGGATCTCTTTATCATCCACATCCATGTTTCTTAAAAATGTATTTCAAAACATTTTTATTATTTACAAGAATATGGGTTAAAGTCATTTATACCCTTGTTTGACTTTTTATAAGAGGAATATTTCTGTCGTTTTCAAAACAAGGTCCTTTTTAACCTTTTCGACAGAACTAAGGTAAGAATGTTTTTTTAACTTATACGGCGGGTGCGGTTATTTTCCGCCGTTATAAAATCTTCAAAGCTTTCATTACAAGCTTATAAAAATATTTTCAAGAAAATGTTTTATTTTATATGGCTCTTAAATGATTTCAAAAATAGAAATAGATATTTCTCTAAAAAGTGTTTTGATTTCATCTATGTCAACATCCTTTGATGGATTTTACGCTTATTTGAAGTTGATTTATTATGATACAAAACTTCTATATTGTATTGAAGGTTTTGTGATATGTTTGACTGTGGATGTGCAATTTTTATACCATTCATAGTTTATGGTGAAATTATTGACATTTCGTATGCTAGTTTTAATACGAATTTTTATGTTATGTTTAAACCTTTTCATATGGGAATGCATTGGACTTAATATGTGACGGGTGGAGCCCGCTATAGCTCCTCGATGCATCGGTAGGTCTCATGAGACAAACTAGTGTCTTGGCACAAGGCCTTGACAAAATATTATTTGTAGTCTTGGCACGAGGCCTTGGCTATGTGGTTATGATAGTCTGGCATTATGCATTCCATCATTATGAAAGTGGTTATTGATTTTTCATGTGATTATTCGATTAGTAGAATAACCATGTGAATAAGTAAATGACATTATTTCATTTTATTTATTCCATACTATGTTAAATTTTCAAGTTTAAAAGGCTTTTGTTTTAGTTATACATTGCCTTAAATGTTTATTCTTATTTATGAAAGTTTCCGCTATATTGTTATCCTTACTGGGCATTTGAGCTCACCCCTTTTCTATGTTTTATTTTTCCCAGGAAGTGAAGAAGTAAATTATGAATGACCTGTAGGGATATTATGAGGGGATATTAGTGTGGACTGTTGAGACATTATGTTGTTGTAGTAGTTTTTAATTTTATGATGTAATGTAAAACTTATGAATATATCTAGTGTTTCCAAGGCTACTAAACCAATAGGTCTATCGAGATTTGATCTTTCTTGTGATCATGCCAATGTTATGTAATAATGAACCGACTCTGGGTAACTACGGTCGGGGCGTTACATTAGGAATAGTAATAAGACATTTATAATAGTAGCCTCACCTTTGTAAGTATAAAATAGTATTTAGGTATCTTATAAAATTAAAATATGACATATTTAAGTTATGATATGATGAAATAATTTTTTAAAATTATAAAATAATTGTTTTTATTTTTGTAAAACATAAATGCTTTTTTTTAATTTTATAAAAAAATTAATGTTTTCAAAAAAATTATTTTCATTAAATGAATTTATAAATTAATAATAATCTATATTAGAATGATAATATAATTTTATGATTCCATGAATAATTTTTTAAAGATACATAAAATTGATCATAATATTAAAATTTTTATATTTCAAATAAATAAGGATTTTAATTAAAATTTAAATATATCATATTTAAAAAATTATTTTCATAAAATTAATTTCATTATTTAATATACATTCTAAAAAATGGTTAGGGATATTTTATGGTATCTTTATGATTTTTTTTATTGTGAATATTGAAATACGACAAAATATGATATATAAAATTATAAGGTAAATTCATGAATTTAATAGTCATATATGATGTAAGAACCCATAAGTTTGAACTCATAAGAACTATTTAATATATAAAGTCTCAATATTCATCAATATTGGTAAGTTTGAGCCAAAATATTAAACCAATGAATATAATATTAAAAAATGATTCTCTCCTCCCCTTATAAATACAACCCCTTAACCTCATACCTCCTATGAATTGGATCTTACCAAAAATCTACCCAACTATATCCCCTATCTCTCCCCATTCCCTCAGAAGACCTTGTATCACTAAATAAAAATCCAAGGATCCTTAATAAGAAACTTATTTAGAGACCACTAACAGAAGAGGTAAATTTTCAACTGAGATACTTTTAATTTTATTGTTTTCTTACAACCACATTTGATTTTCATACACCTAGACATAGAAAAATAAGTAAAAAAATGAATTTATATTTTATTATTATGGTGTAATATCCACCTTCCACCCTCCCTTTATTTAAATCCAAAACGAAAATGGTGTTTACAATTTGGTTGGTCCACCGCCTCTATGAACAACTTACTTCATTATTCTCCACCACATCAACTCTAGTTGTAGAAATATAATTATTGTTAAATATGATTGTAATAAGTATATTAAAATTTATTTAATTATTATATTGTTTATTGATATAATTTTAATAAACTAAAAATATATATAATTCATGATGGTCATAAATTCTTCCTAAATGAACTAACTATATAAGAACAGTGTTTATAAAAAATGAATCATCCCAATGAAGGAATAAATATGGATATTTAGGAAATTTTATTTTTTAAAAAAATACATGAATATTATTTCATTTATCTTATGAATTAGTAGTTCCATTTTACAATATCTTTAGTAATTATCCACAAGTGATCTTACCATGGAAATAAGAAACGAATTCCCTCAGAACAATGACATTTAATTTATATCTCATTGAAATCATTGTAAATAAACATAATATAATTATAATAAGTAAAATATAGATATAAAAGGTTATGAATTAAGTAACAAATGAATCTAATTTTATTTCGTGGGACATTAAGTGAGATTGTACAACATATTCGGCCATATTGTATGGGATTTGTCAGAACAAACCTATTTAATTTGGGTTATAATAATTATCTCTATAAATAAATTTATAACTCTTTGATCTAATGGAGTTATTAAGAACTTTTTATATATATTTTTAAATTTATAGCTATCTTATTCTCTCTTCTTTTTATGGGGTTTTATATTTCTTATGTTCATTTCTTAATTTATTATTTAAAATCAACCCCAATTTATGGGAACTTTCATACCCCTAAATACTTTTATGAAAAACTCTTTTAAAATATTTACTCCAATTATATATCTCCTGAAGTAAATTAATATTTTAGTTATAACCATTTTCACCATTGTTTTTAAACTAAAATACCTCATTCATTCTTTCTTCATTAATCTTGAACTGATTCATGAAAACACTATTTTGAAATTTATTTTCTATAACCCATTCTAAACCATTTATCATGATTATTTTTCAAATGAGCATCCAATTTTGGGACCAATACTTATTTATTCAGATTTAAATTCCCACAATATTTAATTCCTTCTTCTCTTTAGAATCATTATAAAATATCCTTTGATTGTGATATGAGGAAAGATTTTTCAACCCATTTCTTTCCATGGGTAATTCTTATGTTTCATCCTTATATTTTATTTCCATTTTTGGGACACATAAGAATATACAAGTTATTATGGGTGTTCCTATATCGTTCTCTAATTCATTGGGTAATATTTATGTCTCATGAAATGATATGTATGAGATTAGGGAGTAAAGCTAATCCATGATGGGACTTTCCACCATTTGATGATGTCTTGGCAGTTATCCTTGACTTATTCTTCTGTTATGTTTGATGTTAACCCCAAATACCCATAATTCCATGATATTATGATTCCATGTTCA
The DNA here is from genome assembly GCA_963277665.1 of Viscum album. Taxonomy (NCBI): domain Eukaryota; kingdom Viridiplantae; phylum Streptophyta; class Magnoliopsida; order Santalales; family Viscaceae; genus Viscum; species Viscum album. The sequence goes on from OY728131.1 coordinate 516,299,311, forward strand.
TTTTTATGATCCCATGTGATTTTTCCTAATATTTGTCTTTTATGACGTCATGTTATTCCGTTTTACTCATATGATATGCTTCTTTGTCATGTTTTTTTCAAACTGATATTTTTAGTCGACCACTTTTGTTTATGTATTCCATAGGTTATTCTATGAAATATTAGAAGATAAAATGGATTGAGGATCTCATTATGTAAATTAAAATTCATACATTTTATTTTAGTTTCAACTTAATGTTTTATATACCCATTCTTCTAAGGAAACTAGACCTATCGATCTTTGGGTTGTGTTTGTTGTATATTTTTGTTAAAAATTATGTAATAATATGGGTAAAAGGATTAATAACTATAATAAAGAAAAAAAATCCATTGAAATTTTCTAGAACACTCACACTACCACATTAAGGGGTCATCTAGACAATTTTGAACATACTAGTCCATATTTATACCTATAGATTTTTCCATAAGATATGAAACAACAATAAATAAAAACATAATAATAAGAACAACTGGTCATATCAAGTATGATTTTCACAATGCCAGACACACACCAACAAGAAACAAATATCAACCATGGGTCTCAATTTTCATAATAACAAACCATCATATCATTATAAAAACCATATACAAGGGTCTGATATGGTAAGGAGCTTACTAACTCAAGTATTTTTTGGTTAAATGTTAATATCCACTAATAGTCATCAGCTGAAGAAATCCCACACACCAAGGATCCCTAGAACCAATCCAAATTCATTCCAAAATCAGATTCTAAAACCATATTCTTAATGAATAACATGATAAGGTCTTGAATTCAATTTGGATTACCCAATTATATACACCACTTATGGTGGATCTAGATCTTATTTAGACAGAGGAAGAGATTCCCAATAGATATGAGATCTAATTCTTTAACAATATAAGAAGTATACATTAGATCACATAGGAATCCATAGATCTCACCATCATATCCCATGTTTATGATTCATCCTAGTATAAATAGGGACTATATATTTTTATCAATAATAATGGAGAATAATGATCACATTCCACAAATTCTCATGGTCTAATGCTTATAGATTCACTATAATTAGAGATTTAAGGAAAAGTAATCTCAAAATACCACCAATTGATTCTCTAGACTCTATAACCCTAGGTGTTGGAAAAATAATTAAGTCATTTTGAGAGGATTCAGGTTTAGAACTCAATTTTTAGATTATTTAAAAATCTACACACAGTTTGGTCAAACAATTTACTAAATCATACACCAACCAAGTGCGGTTTCCTACCTTTTTTGGAACACACATATTTTTGAATCATGGTTTGGTAAACCATGAACCAACCATGATTTTCACCTCTATCAGAATTAACAATGGTTTCTAGGGAAGTCACATGGTTATCTATAACTTTGCACCATGTAATACCCCAATAAAGAATACTATGTTTCATAGCGTATACAAATCAAAACATCAAGATTAAATAAACTATGAAATCTTATTATAACATAGCTATTAAATTGATGGGAATTAATATCATTAGATCCATTATAAAATAAATATAAAGTCCTTACATAATAAAAATTGATAACCTCTTTGGAAATAAGAACTCAATTTTTAGTAGTCATTTTATTCTTCAAGAATATGTTTTCATAAAAAGTTATTTTTTTTGTGAGAAAATATTATAATTATTTTTTGTAAATTTTAGAAAATTTATTTGGTAAAATTAACTTATTTTTGAAATAAACATATCAAATTATCTTAGGGTTATATTTTTATTTATCTAAAAAGATTAATATTCAAGTCAATAGTGACAATATTGATTTTGATTGAAAGCTGTGCTTTTATTTCAAAGAATTTTAAATGTAAAATTTACAATAATCAAAGATAAATTAATTATATTATATTATTATTAATTAAATTAAGTTTATCGGAATCAATTTTATTGTTTAATTTGGTATAAAATCATTTTTTAACTTAAAACAAATTTTTCTTAAAAAAACATTCTTCATTTCATTTTAATTTTTCATATTGAATTAATTAATGACACCTATATTAATTTCATATTTCAAAAATTGATCTCATATTTATAATCAGGAGGTTTAGATTTGGTAAATAGGTCCATTTTATTTGTTATCATTGTAAATAGTAATCTTAGTAAATATTTTCCCCCTCAGTAAGGGTAAATCGGTTAATCATGGTTAAAAATAATACGATAATGACTAAAAATGAGGATAAAATTTTCCTTTATCATACTGGATGAGTTTAATTCATATATTTCCATTAAATTCTCTAATACATGTCCTCTTGGTATCATATTTCTTTGATTAGGAATTTTATATTATCTAAAGAAAATAATAAATACAAAATGTCACTCTCTTAGTATTAATATCTATAAAATTTATACATAAGGATAAAAAGATGATAAGTTTTGTTAAAATCTTTATGTTAAAGATAAAATAATTCTTATTAATTTTATAGATATTATAAATGTTAATACAATGTCGATAAAGTATTAATTCAATTAATAGAAAAATAAAATAATAAATTTTAAAAATAGTAAAAGTAATTCAATTCAATTTAATTTTTATATTCCTAGAATTTTGTAGATAAATATTACATATTTGTGATGCTTTCAATTATTTTATTTTAATTATATTTTATATTAAATGAAAAGTGTCAAAAATGACATTGATAACATTTAATGAAAAAACCTATTTTTTTAAATTATTTAAAAATATTTTTTTTGAATGAGGAAAATGTGTGTAATATATTGTTTAAAATCTTACTCCTTGGAAATTTATTATCAAATTTTCACCTTATAAATAATATTATAAACCTTTAAGAGTAAAAAATTCATTATTATGGTTAAGGTTAAAATAGGTTAACTAAGGTGTTAAAAAAACAGATATTGTTTAAAAAAATATAAACCCATCTAAATTTTATTTTGTGATGGTATTGAAACCTAATACATCATTATATTTGAACTTATTAAGATTTTAATCATTTTTAAAGAGAATTTTTTTTGTCTTTTAAAAATTTCTAGAGTTCCCCTCCCCTCACATATAAAATTTCACCCATACTTTCTCTTATTTAAAAAAATTTGATCATTGAATCTCAACATTACCGTGCCAAATTATCTTATAAACATAATAATGAAAATTATAGTGATTATTTTATTCACAAAATACCAACCCTGTGATCATTAATAGAATATCTAATGGAGTTCTTTCAAACAAGAGGTAATATTCTTAACTAATCACTATATCTTTATTTATAATTTTACATTCTATAAATATATGTAATTTCACATAATATAATAAATTAAGTATCTAAATATATTTAAATGTTATTATGAATATAAATATACCATTATCCTCTTTTTTTCTCATCAAATGGGAAGTGGAAGTTTCTCTCGTTCATATGTATGACTTGTTATCTTCGTATAGTGATGCAATTTATTTTTCATCAACATATTTTTTGGATGTATATTATGATGGTAATAATGTTTATATATGATATTTATGAAATAATTATCCATATTTAATCATAATATAATATCTACCATCTTACCTTTCAATCTATTGGCAAATTATAACATCGATTGTGTGTACATGTAGACTATCACCTCTACAAAGTGATATGATTTTTTTTCATTTCTCTTTAAATGGATGGTAATAATGATGGATTTCAAAAATATATAATATTTTTATGATATAACAATTATTATATAAATTTTAATTATTATTTAACTTTATTTAGTTGAAAATGTTGAAAAGTTGAAACAACGTTCATGGGTATATACATGTTGTCATCTCCATGAATAATGTCATTCACTTTTATGTATCTAACCTGTATAGAAGAATCTATATATATGTATATATAGTGAATATATATATGATATTTATATCATTATTAAAATCCTTGAGATTATGGAACTGTGATCAATATACAAGGACTAGAGCTACAGATCAAAAATTCTTATGGAAAAATAAAATAGCTAACGCCTATAAATGATGATTTTAAAAAGGAATTACGTATAAATGGCTGTTGAAATGTTATAAATGTAAAATATATGATATTATAAGTATGTAAGTGATTTTTTATATATGTTTAATAAATTTAAATATATTATTTAGGATAATAGATCACTTTTAAATCAACTGGAACTCAAGGTAAGGGTTTTTTGTCTCACATTTATTTATGCGAGACACATTCCATATTCACCAATTGTTTATTTTATGTGGTGTACATACAGACCATGATACCTTTTATGATGATCCAAATGAAAATTATGGGGATATTAATATCTTTTTAAGGTTCTGTCTTTGATTATCTTTAATTTCATAAGTTATCTAATTGGTAAGGGTTTTATGTTAGAATCTCATATTTTAAATAGAATATTTATAATTAAGTTTCTGAAGATTAAATTTCATAATATACCTCTCAAGAAACTAATTAATGTTATACTCTTATATATATCTAAATATATTACATTTTTCCTTTCATCTTTCTCTATTCAATACCTCAACAAAAGAAAAAAAAATGAAATTCAACTTTATTTCTCTCATTGGTCAAAAATACATTTTCTTCTATATCTAGTTTTATAAAAATGTTTTCCATAATGATTTTTATTTTTTATTGTGTTTATCTAAATAAATTTTTACACATGATTTTATTTTCAAAAAATGGTTTAAAAATAATCTCCTTACCATTTTCTGAATGGGGTAATTTTTGAGTTTCTTTCAAAAAAAGTGTGAAGTAACGTTTTATTTTAACTTATGTAGAATAAAAAACATTTCTCACCATCATGAATGATCAAAGATTTTATGCTTCCCTTAAAATTTTCCAATATTATTATCAAATAAAAATGTTTCTTTAATATGTAGGAAATTTTCATATTTTAAATAATTTATTTAAAAATGAAATGGTTTTCTTCCTCAAGAAATATTATAGATAGATTTAAAAGGTATTTTTATCTAAAATTATATCATTTAATGTTACTTATGATTTAATGGGGATAAAGTCCAATGATAACAACCACTTTTATTCCTTAGATGGATTATTATGATGATGATTTAGTGATTATTATATGAAATCTATTTCTTTTCTAGCTGTTAATAAAGTTACGATACACATTAATTTTACACATGTTATGCTATGATAAAATGATAAAATGTTTATTAAACTCATTTACTTTTCAATATTTGTGATATAATTAATTTTCTTTTATCATATAGAAAATTCATATTATTTATTTCCATTATGAAATGGGTGGTCCCATAATTATATATCACTTGAATTCATTGGGTAAAGATGGATATTTCATGAGATAAAAAAGATTGAAACTGGGAGTGAAGCCAGTTTAGTAAGGGAATATATCCATTATGATAATCATGGTAGTGAACTTTGACTAATATGATGGTTTGGGGAGTGAACTCAACCAATAATGACTGTCTTGATAGTAATCCTTGAATACTAATGAAATTATTTTCTATGCTTATTTATATACCGAAAATCTAGGTGACATACCGATGTTTTGTACTCATGGATAATGTTATTCGATTCCATTATAATTCATGTATTTTGTACTATAAAGTTTTATGCCATGACTCAAGATTACGATCTATGATATGTAGTGTATGGGTTTCAAATGTAAAACTCATATTTTTATAATCTTTAATCTCATGTTATGTTTATGTGATCATTGACATCTCTCTTATTTACCCAAACTAATCAACTAGGATAAACCTTTATTATGTTTCATTTCCATAGGTTATGAAGAATGGTTTTAAGTATGATGTGTTTAATAAGGGTTACAGTGATGAATATTTAAGTGGGAGACAATGTCGATCATTTAGGAACCAATTGTTTATGTATCCATGGTTTTGAAGATATTAATCCTTTGTTGTCCTCAATATTTACTTTGTAAAATGAAATGAATATTCATCTATTAAGATGTAATATTTATGTATGAAAACAAAAGTTCATTATAGTTGGTATTATATGGAATTTGTAGTTTATATTTTAAAACATGGATGAGAATACATTAGTGAAAACTATGGAGATGAGTCTAGGAATAGGATATCATAATAAAGTTTTTGTATGGAAGAGATTATTTTCTTTTCCAAGAAACACATCCCACTATAGATACTACAAGTGGAAGTGGTTTTGGAACATATTAATTTAGGATTAATAACCCCAAAAAGAGTTGGTTGAGTATATCTCATCCATCATGATGGTGCATGCAGTTTGTCCCCTTATTGAGAACCTCTTTTAACATTCCCAAGTGATATTGAAAAACCTTTGTGATTTATTTTTTAACAATTTTTTTGTATTTTTTTTATAAATAACATGTTTTGTAAAAGGATTTTTTTTCTTCAGAATCATAACCAGTCCTTCGATATAGGTAAATCGGGCATGCCTCATTGGCATGAGTCAACAGAACTAGGACATTGGAATGAGAATTTGATGGAAAGTTAGAGAATGTTGGGAATCGATCTAAGGAATAATCAGTCTCAAGTGATGATGAGTGAAAACACGAGGTTTAGAAGTAATAAAACGTCCTTGTTTTAAATATGATGATTCTTTTCTGACCATGAAGTTATCATAAATTATAAAGAAGAAATGATAAATTCTTGATCTAATGAGATAAAATAGAATGTAGCATAAATATTTCTTGCTGCAGCCCATTAGTGTGAGGAATGCCAGATTTAGAATGATGAAGATCATTGATGTGGGAATCATTAGTGTGACAATATCAAGAAGCTAAAATAATGGTATTTATAAGTGAATAACTCATAATGTTTCTAATTAGTTTTAAAATAATATGGCGAAGTCAGGAGTTTGAAAGTTTTCATACTTTCTAACCAAAGTCAGATGATGCTTAAAAAATCTTGAAATTCTAATAAATCCTAAAAAATCTCATGATAAAATATTTTGATGAAATTTTGGAATCATAATGATTTTATCAGTTCCAAAGACCAATAAAAAATTTTCATTGGATACAGTAGTACCAAACACAAACTTTTCCAGAAGTCTAAATGATTAATAGATAACAAGGTTTGAATAATTTCAAATTTGTAGAGTTGAGTTTCCATCTTAATGATAATTCCATCCTTATGAGTTCATTGTAATGAAGAATCATTAAAATATGAAGATATATTTTTTATTTAGAACTGATAAATCAAATATATATATCCTTTAATTGATAAGAATAAAAAGTAGAAATTATTGGTTTCTAAAAGTTCTTATTTATTCAAAATCTGTGAAAGAAAAGAAGTTTTTATAGGTACCGGTCCATCATATGTGGTGTGACATCAAGTCAATAAAAATGAACATAATAAATAAATTCAATTGAACTAACTCTGAGAAGAAAATTCAATCTGACTAACTCTAATGAGGAAGAACAATTTGAAAAAGATATAGTGGTTTCATCATAATGGGATGAGAATGTTCCATCATACTGAAGTTGATGCATGAAGAAAAATCAGTGATAAAAAAAATTTGATAACCAAGTTCACCTAATTAGATAGAAAAAAAGTAAGGATGTCTAGAAAGCATGAATGTAGAAAAGACTCAAGAATATTCCAAAATATTTATGAAGATTTTAAGCGGTCAAAATTGAAATTCAATTATGCGTAAATCTCGGAGCTTTGAAATTTGAAGATGTGATGAATGTTTTCATGTTTCCCACCTTTTCCATTATCAGTTTTCTATACATAGTTTCTCAGAACATACATACTTTTAACTTTTGATGTAAGGGGAAAAGGTGGAGCATTGAAGAATTCAAGTGAAAGTTCCTTTCAGATAGAGTCTCATTAGACGATCTTAAATAGGTAGTTTTTGTTTACCAAACTAAAAAACATCATTTTAAGAAGATCGTATTGAGTTAATCAAATAGAGGAAGATCGGACGGAGCTTTTAGTATAGTTTAAAAAGTGAAAATTGATATAGAGAAGATCATATTGATTCTATCATACTAGGTTTATTGGGCTTAAGTTCATCAGATTCAAAGTCATCAGACCTTGAAACTATTGTGGATAAAAATGAATAAATAATATTTAGTTTCCTTTTGTATCAATTTTTTTATAATCAAACTTGGTAAACTTATGGGAGTTAGAATAAACTTTACTAACAAGAGATATAAGATGTCTAATGGGAGTATGCACAATTTTTATTCACTTCTTCATAATAGTGAATTTATATAGACCTACGGGTGTGGAAATTGAAAGGATGTAGGTTCTCACACTGAGGCAGAACCTTGTAAATATCATTTTCTTTAATTTCTTTACTATTTTTCATGCACTAGTATTTACAAAAAAATATGATAAAGAAATGAACATTAATAGGTTTTTCGGATTAATTTTTAAAAAGTATTGAAAATTATAAAAAATTGAACAACTCATTCACCCCAATTGTTAATTGATCCTTTGGAACTTCAATTAGTGTCATTGAAAAGGTTCCCTTGTGGAATTATTATCATGGATAATATCAATTTTGTTAATAGTATAGGAATTCATACATTTGGTGGAAAAACATTTTATGGATGGGGAAATAAGATGATTCCTGATCTCCTATCTATTGGCCTAGATATTGTTGATACTGTTAAAAATAGTTTTTAACACCCTGAGATTTTTATGATATATATTTTTTTAGAAAAATAATTAAATTTATTTTTTGTCTCATGTTATAAGCTACAAATAGTTAAGATTACGCTACATGTAACACTAACTTAGGGTGCTTATACAAAACACTAAGTTTATATAAAACATTATTTTATTATTATATTTATTTAAAAAGGGAAATTATCACCTAGTTGTTAGAATGATAGCTATGAACATGATTAACTGAATTATGAAATTAATTATAAATATGCACAATTGTGTCTTAAATATGAAAAATTGTGTCTTATACCAATAAATATACAAATCAATATGGTTAAATTATATTAATGAAATAAATAATATATTAAATTTAATGTTTAACATTTATCTTATGTATTTTATTTACATGATATAAGAAAAAATAAACATTTATGCATAGAAGAAGTATTTTTCTAAAAAGGTCATTTTTCACCTTTTAATGGTGAACCCATTTTTAATAAATTTTTTGGAAAATTTATAATTATTATATGAAAAAATAAAATTGTTATTTGAAATCAAGATATCAAAATTTACTTTGGTTTATATTTTTTTCTTTTATAATAATTTTCATGTTTTTATCAATAGTGAAAACACTAAATTTTAATTGAAATCAGCTTTTTCATCGAAATAATTTTTAGTATTAAATTATATATTTGATTGGTTTTAAATTATGGTTAGATAAAAAATTTATCGGTTAATCTAGTTTAGTTAATTGTAATAAATTTGACCATTAATTTTGATTTAAAAACATTCTAATATTTTGGATGTTTTCACAATAAAAACTCATTACCTTGTTCCGTCAAAATTATTAATTTTAAATTAATTTTAGAAAATTTGATTTTTTGAATTATGAAAAATTTATTTCATATTTTTAATAATAATTTCCTAATTTATTAAATAGTTCCCCTTTATTTTTGGCCAATATGAATAGCGACTTTGGTAATTTTTATTATAATGGTAATGGAAAAATTGGGTGATTTAAGTTAAAAATAAAGTGATAAGGACTATAAAATGACCCTAAAACCTGTTAAAAATTATTGGATAAAAATAATTTTACCCTTAAAAAATAATTATCTAAATTGAATAATTTAAAGGACACTTTTCCCTTAAAATGACTTGGATATTATTAAAATTAAAGAGAGTGAAAAAATGTCACAATCTTACTTTTAATAAGTATACTATTTTTAATATGGGATTAATTAAAAGATATGCTCAAATATATATATTTTTATGAATAATAAAATGTTTATATACATCATAGAAATTTAGTTTTAATTTATAGTGAATAAATTATTATCATAAATAATTATATAATGACATGTAGTAATTATTCAATTAAGGAAACAATCAATTAAATGATATTATAAATATTAAAAGAAATATAATTTGACTTAATTTAGATGATAAAATAATTTTATAGGTTAATATGACTTGTTAGGGCTGTATAAATTCAAAAACATTTATGTTATCTTGTTGTATTTATTTTTTTGTAAATTTAATGTAATGAATAATCTGAAAATAGTCACTTTTGATATTTTAAGAAAATAATATTTTATTAAATCATTTAGAAATCCTAAAAATATTAAATAAGGAAAAGTGGATTATATATGGTTTAAAATATCATAAATTGGACACTTATAGTCCAATTAATAATTTATAAGTAACAATTATATCCTCTTTGTATAGAAAAATTGGTAACCATAGTTAAATTTAGAATGAGTTAATTAAGGGTAAATCAAAATGATAAGGATTAAAATGACACAAAAACATGTCAAAAATATATTGGTTTATGAGATTAAAATATTATCATATATTATATTCGAATAAATTTACTTTTAGAGTAAGTTTTATTGATAATTAATTTATTATAACTTAATATTTTTAGAAATTCCAAAAGTTCCCATCCGCACTCTTGTAAAAGGGAACATCTTCTTCTCTTTTACTCACTCTTAAAAACATATTTGTTTCAGAAAAATATACAAAAATACCCTCTTATCATCCCTAAATTCATCTTATGCGCCTTAATATTTTCTTAAATCCCACAAATGGAGTACTTTTGTGAAAATAAATAGAAGATGCCCAAATTAGTGGTAACGTTCATCAACGAACGTTGTTGTTTTATTTCTTCCTTAATTACATTAGATTATTTTTATTTCATGTTTATATAAAAAAGTATCATAAATATAATTTTATGTTTTAATATTAATTTTTCTACCTATAATCACACACACTTCCATCAAATGGGATACACAATAATCATTCATGTGTACGACGGACTAGAGCCTCACGAACTAATGTCACTCATTGTTTAATTACCACCCTTAAAGGTTGGAAATAATGATAGAATTTATGTTTTTATATTATATATATTATATTTATGATTTATTTAGGCTTAGGTTATTATAATATAGCACATACCATCATTCTTTCCATTTTGTGGAAATACGATAACTTTATTTGTGGATGTGTGGACTATAGGCTCCTCAAAGTGAAGTGATTCGTTCACACTTTACATGGAATGTATTAATGATTATATTAGAGAAATTATATGATATATATAAAATAATAATTCCACTATAATTATATAATATATATATATACATATATGACATTTACTTTATTTATTTTTATACAATGTGAAATTGGAAGCATCATTCATGTGTACGTACGGCCTACCGTCTCCATGAATGGTGTATTTAATTTTATATTTATATATTTTATAAGTAAACATAAACATAAATATAATGAATATATATGATATTTATATCATGTTTTTCATTCTGTAGATAATGATATCATGATTTAAGTATGAGGAACAGGAATAACAAGTCAAAACCTATACGAGAAACAAAGCGATTATTACCTGAAACATAACTTAGATAGTTAATAAGAAGGTAATATAAAGTCATAAGTAAGTCATATATGGTATTATATATTTGAATATGGTTATTAAATATATTTATAATATACTTATTTTTATTATATAATATTTTTCATGAGTATGATGAGAGTCAAGATATAAGGTAAGGGATTAATGTCTCGCTTTTAAATCTGTGGGACACAAGCCTTATACACTATGTGTTTCTTATACATGGTGTATATAGTACACATGAATGTATATTATGAGAATTATCTAGAATATTATGGTATTCTTATACCCACATAATTTTATTTATTTCATGATCCATACAATTCTACTAATTATAAAGTATTGAGTATTTATTTTTCAATACCATCACTATTCGAGATTGTTTAATTTTAAGTCTCTATTGGGGAGTATATATCTTCTATATCCAAGTTTTCTATAATTTTTTTTATAAATTTTTTAATATTTTGATATATTTTTTTAAATTAATTTTTACCACTTTTTACTTTTTACTAAATGGTTTTAAATGATTCTTTTTTTCATATTCCAAACAAGGTACTTTGTAACTTTTCTGGTAAAAGTGTGAAAGGGGTGTTTTTTAAATTATATGGAATGAAAGGAATTTTCCTCCATCAAGAAACATTAATTATTTGAAGCTTCCTTTACAAGTTTAAAATTTAATTTTCAAATTAAATTATATCTTTTAAAATTGAGCGGCATTTTAAGAAAATAAAATGTTTACAAAGAAGAAAGAATATTTTCCTCAAGAATTGTTTTCAAGTGATCTATCAAATTATTTTCCATATAAGATAACATTATTTTATGTTATATATGTTTCACTAGAGATATGATTCAATTCAACAATTATTATTCTTTATATGAATTTTTTAAGTTTATGATGGAATGATATTTATAAAACCTATTTCTTTTCCATGGTTATGTTATGATTGAATGATGTTTATAAAACCTATTTCATTCAATGGGTTTTAATATGATAAATGATATATGTTATTATTTCAAACATATGTATGGTTTTAATTATTTGATGGGGGTGACCTATATCTCCCTCCAATTAATTGGGTAAATATTTTTATCTCATGAAATAGACATGTCTAGAATGGGGAGTGAACTCGGTTTGATAAATTAATTTTTCTGCTAAGATAGTTTTGGGAGTGAATATCGAATACTAAGATGTTTATGGGAGTAAACCATGACTGCCAATACAGTATTTGGAGTGAAATAAAACTACTAATATGACCTGGTATGTGATTCCATGACTATTATGGGAACCATTTTATATGATTATGTTTCTTCAAAAAATTCCATGTATTATTTCTATGTTATGCCTTCATAGATTATGATCTTGATTCAATTATGACACAGGTCATATGAATTTCCAATATTTATTCTATGACTCATGTATATGATCTTTGATATGTAGGGTATGGTATTATAATATTATGATCATGTTCTCATACACTTATGTTCATTATTATTCTTACATAACTCCCTTGTTTACAATTACTGAGAATTAATCTCACTCATTTCTTACGTTTTTCCCCATGTTATAAAGAAAGGTTTTATGTAGGGGTAATAAAGGGGAATATCTTCATGGGAAACATTTAAGATCTTTCTAATTAATAGAAGTTTGTGATCAAAATTTATCTAATGTCACTAAACTAATATGGTCTTTGGGTGTGTGTTTTTATATTCCCCCTAAATGATGTAATATCCATGTATGGAAATCATGGGTTCTTATAGTTGGTATTAGAGAAAGGTTTTACTCAATCGTTTGAAACTAGAATGAAAAAACTTTAGTGAGATCCCTAGATATATTTCTATGGATGTTTCAAGGGATTTATCTAAGGATAATCCTAGGTGTATGATATGATACTAGAGATTTTGTAGTAATCATGAATAACCTATGATTAAACCTATGGTGTCGTAGATTAATTAATGTGTTATAATTTTGATATCCTATTAATTATTTTCATAATTATGTGATTTTCCACTATGATAAGTGTTTCTCGCTCTATGCTTTATAGTTTTAGTCAATAGAGGGAACCGGAAGGAACCGGGTTAACGTTGAACGTGGTGAAAAATTTGCTGATGAGAAGTTGAAAGGGATATTCATTAGAGTGAAAGAAATTGTGATAATGAATAATCAGATTTCAAAGAATAAGATTAAAATCATTTACATTATCCAACTCTCAGACTCACTAAGGAAGATAAATAAAGTGTATTATTATAATTATAGTAATGGATACCATGGAGGAAAAATTAATCATTTTATTTTGTGTCAAAAATGTTGGAAGAACCACACAAATGAATGTCTTCGAGGAGCAAGAAGATGTTTTGAATGTGGAAAATAAGGATAAAAATCAAGTAACTGAAAAGGAAAAATTACAAGTTATGTTTATGAAATGAATGTTAATATTGGATTCCCTAAGGAACTATTAATTTACGAGTGCTACAAATGTGGAAATATCATGCATTATAAAAATCAAGGTCCTATGTGGAAATATCTTGAAGATAATGATCAAGTTGGTATAATTAACCATTATATTGATGCTTATGATGAGACTATAGGTGAATTTTGAAAGGAAAAAGGTATTAAGTAATAGGATGAGGTATCCTTTTTAATTAATTAAGGATGAAGGGAAATAATAGAAGTGTTTAAATATTTGGATTCAAAAATTATGTTATATGAATTGTGAAATATATAAGGATTGTTCAATTTAAGTTTTTTGCTAAGGATTTATAAGAATATATTTAATTTTTCTGATGGACGATAAAATCTATTTAATGGGAATGTGATATATTTGAAAAACACATGATTAATGGAAGGATATCCCTTAATACGCGGATGATGTTGCGACAATGAAATAAAGAGATGTTTCTTATACGATAAAATAAATGGGATAGTATTGATGACCTTAGAACTATTTAGAAATATAAAGACAAGGTGGTTTAATGATTGATCTTATAGAATTTTTGGATTTATGGTATGAGGAAATAGTTAATTTTTGAAAGATTTCATGTTTTCACTATGGTTTGTATCGTAATTCAGGTTATTACCATGTTTCAAAAGAATACATGATAATGGTCTTAAAATGTTTTTATGTGACAATTAAGAGCTACAACATGATTTTTAGGGATAAATTATAAGATTAGAGACCTTATTTTTAATGTCTTTTGTTTTATTATTTTAGAAGGTTCAAAAGCGTAACCATTTCTGAAATTATTTACATTGAAATTTAGATGATATTTTAGAGATTAATGTTTTGTAATATAAGGAATTATGCATATTGGATAACATGTTCTAACCATTATGTTTTGATGATAATTATAGGTAGAAGGAATGTCTTATATTTATATTATGGATCTTATAATCCATTAGTTATGTAGGTATTACAATTAAACTTCATTTCTTAGAGTAAGAAATGAAGTGGAGATTGATCAAGGCACAACCAAAGAGTGAGATTGTACTTATGAGATGAAATAAAGCATTTATTTCTTCTCAATTGATTCATAAATAAAATTAAATCCTATTATCATCATTTATTATTATAGTAATGACCTTTTTAGACCTATTTGACTCATGATTTTGTGGTTATCAACCTTCTAATGACCATATTTTCTATCACTCTCCATCAGAACTTGATAGTTAGTTTTCTCTTCTATGTCTATTTTTTCACTTCCCATATATAATCTCCTATATGTAAGATTATTTAAGAGTCACTTTGTGTAACTATTTAGTTTCTAAATTTTTCTTTTTAAAAGGATGTTTTATTATTATTATTTTTATGTGGGTTTCTATGAATGAAACATTCAAGTATTAAACCTTTGACAACCCAGATAAATTTCGGGGGAGAAATTAATTTTAAGGGGGTATAATGTTACACCTCGAGATTTTTTTGAGATAATTTTTTTTAAAAAATAAAATATTTTTTTTAATTCTCGTGTTATATGATACACATAGTAAAGTTTGCGCTACACACAACACCAAATTAGCTTGCATTATATGAAATTCTGAGTTTTTTGGAAACATAATTTTACTATCATACTTATTTAAAAAAAATTATAATAAGGAAATTATTATGACATTTTTGAACATGACTAACTGAATTATGAATTTTTTCTTACACATGATTCTTTTACCAATTAATTATAAATGAATGTAAAACTTTTTTTACAAATATTCTTCTAAAAAAATATTTAAATATGCACTACCATGTTTTATACCAATAGATAATCAAATCACTATTATTAAATTATATTAATGAAATATATAATATATTTAATTTTATTTTTAACATTCATCTTATGTGTTTTCTAGATATGATATAAGAAAAAATCCAATTTTACGTATAAAAGTAATATTTATCTACAAGACTATTCTGTTGCCTTTTAATGGAGAACCCATTATATATATAATTTTAAAAAAAAATTATATTTTTTATATGAAAAAATAATATTATTATTTTAAATTTGGATATCAAAATTCAATTTGGTTTAATTTTTGATATTTTCTGATAAGTTTTATGTTTTGATGAATAATGAAAAATACTACATTTCAAATGGAAATAGTTTTTTCATTAAAATAATTTATATTATTTTGTTATATATTTAATTGGTTTTAAAGTATAATTAGATAATTTTTATAATTTAATACAATTTTGGTCATTTTAATTAATTTCACATTTAATATTGACATAAAAACATGTCAATCTTCTGAATAGTTTGACTTTAAAACCATGTTTTCTCATTCCATCAACAAGATTAATTTTAAATTAATTTTAATATTTTTTGTTTTTTAATAATTAAAAATTTATTTCATATATTTAATCAAAAGGTCCAAATTTAGTAGATATGTCCCTTTAATTTTTGCCAATTTGAATAGTAAATTTGGTGATTTTTATTATGAGGAAAAAGGGGAAATTGGGTAATTTAATTTAAAAACAAAGTGATAAGGACTATAAAATGACCCAATCACTTTATCAAAAATTTTGAGACAAATATTATCAAACCTTAACATATAATTATAGAAATTGAATAATTTAATGGATACTTTGCCATAAAAATTACTTGGATATTATTAAAATAAAAGAGAGTGACAAAATGTCACTCTAATTTTTAATAAGTATAATATTTTTAATATGGAGTGAAATATAATATATTCTAGAATATTTATATTATTCCGGAAAATAAATTTTTTATCTAAATCGTTGAAATTTATTTTTATTTTTTAGTGAATAAATAATTTTAACAAATAATCACACAATGATTATGTAATAATTATTCCATTAATTAAACAATCAATTAAATGATATTATAAATATTAAAAGAAATGTAATTTGACTTAATTAAGGTGATATATGAATTTTATAGGTGAATATGAAATTTTAGTAATGTATTAAGTTAATTTTTTCTAATTTATCTTACTGTATTGCTTTTATTAAAGTCAGAGTAATAAACAGTGTCAACATTGACATTTATTATATTTTAAAAAAAACATATTTTATTAAATTATTTAGAAATAAAAAAAATATATATTAAATAAGTAAAAAATGGGTGATATATGGTCTAAAATATCATAAATTTTCTATTTATGGTCAAATTGACAATTTATAATTAAAAATTACATCCTCTTAGTATAGAAAAAATGTTTACCATAGTTAAAATTAAAATGGGTAAATTAAGGGTTAATCAAAATTATAAGGATTAAAATAAAACAAAAAATTCTCTAAAATATATTTTTTGATTATATTACAACCTTATACTACATTATATTTGAATAAATTTAACTTTTGAGGTATTTTTATTGATATCGAATTTATTTTAAATTTGTATTTTGAGAAATTCCAAAGTGATCCCCATCTCTTATAAAAGGGTTCCAATACTTCTCTTTTACTCACACTTCAAGACCAATTCTGTTTGGAAAAAATATATAAAAATATATTTAAATAATCCTTTCCTTTATCCTATAATATTAACTTTGGGCAGAAAGTCAACCAAAGTATTTCTTTTCTGAAAATCAAAAGGAGATACCAAAGGAAGTGGTAACATTCATCAACAAACGTTGTTGTTTTATTTATTCTTTAAATAAATTAAATTATTATTATTTCATGCTTATATTATAACATAAGTATCATAAATATATTTATATGTTTTATATTAAGGTTTTGATTTATACTCACACACACTTTCATCAAATTAGATACACAATCATCGTTTTTGTGTACGACAAACTACCACCCCCGGAACCGGTGTCGCTCATTATTACATTACCACCTTTTAAGGTTGTAAATAATGATATAATTTCTATTTTTATATTTTATATATTATATTTATAATGTATTTATGATTATACATTTATTATATAACAAATACCTTCATGATTTCCATTTTTTGGAAATATGATAACTTCATTTGTGGACGTGTGGACTACCACCTCCTCAAAGTGATGTGATTCATTCACACTTTACCTGGAATGTATTAAGGTTGATTTTAGGGAGATTATATGATATATATGAAATAATAATTCTTCTTTAATGATATTATATATATACATATATTTTATTTACTTTATTTCTATAAATATGATACGAAATAGAAGCAACGTTCGTGCATACGTACGACCTACCATTTCCATGAATGATGTATTTAGTTTTCTATTTATATATTTTATAGATATCTATAAACACATATATAAGTAATTTATATGATATTTATATGATATATATCATTATTTAGTTAATGAAATCATGATCTAATTATGAATACCAAGAATAAAAATTCAAAACATGTATGAGAAACAAAATAGTTATTACCCGAAACATAACTTATATTATTAATAAGAGGGTAATATAAAGTCATAAGTAAGTCATATATGGTATTATATATATGAATATTGTTCGATAATATATGTATAATAAACTAATATTTATTATACTATAGGTTTTTAGGAGTATGGAGAGAGTCAAGACAAAAGGTAAATGACTTTTGTCTTACTTTTATTTCTATGGGACACATGCCTTATACACTACTTATTTCTTCTACATGGTGTATATATTTCCCATGAATGTATTTTTTGAGTCTTATACATAATATTATGGAATTTTTATATCCATATAATTTTCTTTATTTCATGTTTCACACAGTTCTACTAATTTTACAGTGATGAGATTTTATTTCACAATCTCATCACTATTCAAGATTGTTTCATTTTAAGTCCCTATTGGGGAGTATTTCCCTTCTATATCCATGTTTTCTATAATTTTTTTTTAAAATATTTTATACTAGTCTTATATTATTGTTTAAATTCATTTTTAATCTTTTTTTTGAATTTTTACTAAAGGCTTTGAAAGGAATCTTTTTTTTTTCATTTTCCAAATGAGGTACATTGGGATTTTTCTGGAAAAAGTATTAAAAAATATATTTTTAACTTATACGACATTAATATAACTTTCTACCCTCATTAAAATTTAATTATATGAATCTCAATTTATAATTTTAAACGTTTATTTTCAAATAAAATTATTTCTTTTAAAATTTAATGGCATTTTACGAAAATAAAACATTTTCAAAACAAAAAAGATATTTTCATAAATAATTATATTCAAGTGATCTATCAAAATTATTTTCCATATAATATAACATTATTTGATGTTACTTATTTTTCAATGGGGATATGATTCAATTATAAAATTCTTATTCTTTCTAAAAATGTTTTATGTTTATGATGTAAAGACATTTATGAAATCCATTTATTTTCCATGGTTATGTTATAATTAAATGATGTTTATGAAACCCATTTAATTCAATGGGGGTTAATATAATAACTGATATATGTTATTATGGAACACATATGTATGGTTTTAATTATGTGATATGTGGGACCTATATCACCCTCCAACGCATTGGGTAAGTATTTATATCTCATTAGATAAACATGGCTGGAACAAAGAGTGATATTCATTCAGTAAAGTAATTTATCTGTTAGGATGGTATTGGGAGTGAACCTTGATTAACAATATGGTCATGGGAGTGAACTATGAAAACCAAGATGGTATGGGGTGTGAATTCATACTACTATGATGTCTTTGGTAGTGATTCCTTAATTACTATGGAAATAATTTTATATACTTATGTGTCTGCCACAAAATCCAAGCATTGTTTCAATGTTATGCTTTCATACATTATTCTCTTGATTTACTTATGATTATTTTCTTATTAATCTCCAATATTTATTCTATGACTCATGTAAATTAAATTTGATATGCAAGTTATGATCTTATAATGTTATTCTTAGATTCTTATACACATATGTTCATGATTATGTTTATGTAACTCACTTTTTTAACCTTACTGAGCATCTATTATCACCATTTTTAATGTTTTATTTTCACTGGTTTATAGAGAAAGGTTTTAGGTAGGGGTAATAAAAGGGAAGATATTCGTTTAAACCATCTAAGTTCTTTCACTAAAATAAAATATCGTGTTACAAGATTTCAAAGGCACCAAACTAATATGTCCAATGGGAGTGTGCTTGTGTATTCTAAAAACATGATGTAATATCTATGTATGGGAAGCCTGGGTCAGTATATTTAAACCTATTGAAAAGGATACCCTAATGAATTTTTCTAATAAGGAAAATTTTGATGTTTTTGGAAAATCTAGAAATCTTATTCTTATGCCCTTATGATAAAATGTTTATATAATGGTGATGGGTCTCAAAACATCAAAGAGTATGCATGACACGATGGAAAGTGTTTTTCAAGGGATTACATAAGAGATGGTATCAAAGCTATAAATCCGAAATAATAATTATGAAGACATCAGAATATGAAATGAATAAACTATTGATGAATACTTCACTAAAGTAAATGAAATTTTTTGAAACAACAGAGGATTCAGATATGTCCTAGAATATTATACAATTGTGAAGAAACTTATGAGGAAATTTTTATACCTGTTTTATTCAATAATTTACTATTTATAGGATAAGGATGATGAAATGAATGAAAAAATTATGTATCTTATATCCATGAACTAGAAGAGAGGAAGAGGAAAGTATAAAGGTAAAATTCCTATCAAATATTTTGAGTATGGTCGAATCATAAAATTTTCTATGAATTTCCCCATGACTAAAGTTGGTGAATATTGAGATAATTTTGATGAAATAAACTTGATGGAAGAATAGGAAAACAATTTATTAAGAATAAAATTCATCAAAAAAAATATGAATAAATTCACCGGATATAAAATATGTATGCTGAGTAAGAAAGTCTATTCCGACTCAATTGAAAAAAATTCTTCAAAAGTTGAAAGTTCGTGAAATTTTAGAACTTTCATTGAAAAATTTTAGATAATATAATACACCTCAAATAGTGAAGAAGAATATGAAGGTGGTGAATCTTATAGATTGTATCTGGTAAGAGAAAAATGCATTTCTTATCTTCATAAAAACAAATCTCTTAAGAGAAGTTAGAATAATAAAGATACATTTTGAAAAATTTAATAAATGAAGAAAATATATCATCAAATATGAGGAAGAATACATTTAGGTGATCTTAAGTTATAAACTTGGAATTTATGAATTGGGAAGGGTGGTTTAACATATCAGTAAGAAAATAAACACTATGGAAGAAGAAGCTAACAAGTTTTAATAAAAAATCATGAACCCAAAAATAAATAAATAAATATGAATTAAAACTTAGAAAAATACTTGGGATTAAAATCTTAGACATCTATAGTTTCTGATAGATCCTAAATCAAGAATTAGGTTAAATAATAACCCATTAAAAATAATTTTTCATATAAGTTTTCTAAATTTTCATGTTTGGAAATATGTGTTGGGAAATCTTGTGTAAATAAATGATGTGCTAAACCTATCTCATATAAAAAAGTTGAAAGAAAACTCATAAGTAAATATTGTCCCCATCTTGAGTATGATAGAGAAGAAAGAAGTTCTCAACATCAAAAAACATTCTATATATAATGATCTTTATTCAGTATAAAATAAAAATTTGATGGATATTTCTGGTGTTGTAGAATCTAAAGGCACAAATATTATATTTTTTTGAATAACTTTTCATTTCAAAAATAAGTTTTTAACAAAGAGAAATAAGAAATAGAAGTATGATGATTAAATTTTCTAACCTATAGAAAGTTTGAAAAGAAAAAACTCATGATGTTGAAAAACATCCCAAAAAATCAATTTGAATGTTTGGATGAAGTTTATGGAAGATGTGACCAGGCTGGTCATCATACAAAAATATTTATGAAAATCCTTTCAAAACAAGTTTCTTATGGTAAAAAAGAAATGAAAGATGTAAAGAATAAAATCGAGGAAAGAGACTTTGTTGTTGAGACACCTTTGAAATCGAGTAAATGTAAGAAAACAATGATATTTGACTTTGGTTGTTCTTCACATATGAAAGGTGATATAAAAATCATGAAACATATCGAATGTCATGATGGAGGAGTAGTTACCTCTAGTAGTAATAGTTCCTTACAAATCAGAAAAATCAGAATGGATGATATTGAAACAAAAAGGATGAGATCTAAGAAAATTGTATTTGTTGATGATATAAAACATAACTTAGTGTAATTTAACTTTATGACAATGGAAAAGAATTTATATTCATAAAATATTCTTGTTTTATCCAAAGTGAGAAAATGGAAAAACTATTACAAATGGAGAATGAACCAGTGGGAATATCTACCAAATAGTAGAGTTTAATAATTCCTATTACTTGAGTGATGAAGTTAAAATTAAGTTTTGACACTTAAAATTTGGGCACCTTGGTCAGAAAAACATGGAAAAATTTCTAAAGTTCATCATGTACGTTATTTATAACACCCCAATCCCACTTTTCTAGACTCTGTGCTTAAAAATGATGTGTAATTTTTTTATAAAAGTAAATAAAAAATTACACAACACTTTTAACAAAAGTTGATCTTTTACCAGTCTAGGTTCTATATGATTGGACATAACCTTACATTTTTCAGAGTTTAACAAAAAAATAAAACAATTTTCCAATATGCTTCCACGTGTGCTAACTCTAAAAGCGATGACATCTGTAACTAAACTTCTAAGATACCTGTATAAAATCATTTTAAATATAAGGGTGATCATTCAATTACTGAGTAAGGATTTTTGAAAACCATTCATTAATTATATTTAAAATATATCTTTAATAATACATTAAAAAATAAATTATAAATGCATTTGTAAAACAACCTTTACAAAATACTATAATGCTTTGAAAATTATTTATACTTGAAAAATTCTTTTAAACTAATATAGTAATTTGGTTGAAAATATTATTCAAGCTCTTAAAAACAAAACAATTGAGGCCACTCAAAACATTGAAGGCTATCTTGCGCCTACCCACTTGAGGGATGGATTCACTCTCTGATTCCCTATCATATTTACAAAGTTCAATTACCAAATTTTATAAAAAACATTTTTAAACTTGCTTCACATATATATACATTTTCACTGGAGTTTTATTTTTTAACTAAATATATTCATACATGAAAAAAATGTGTTCAATTTTATTTATATTTAATTACATAAATACTAGTTTTCATTTGAAATTTTACATTCGACATGGTACGATCAAATCTTATGATACATAAACTTTTCTTAACCACCTGAAAGATTAATCATCATCACGCGCTTAAAATTTCAAAGACATATTTATTAAAAAACTTTATGTATTAAATAATGTCTTGAATATATAAAGTAATAATAATCACATGCAATTTTTATGTCATGCATGAAATTATCAATATAATTTCATATGAATTCACTCTTTCATGAATATATATATATGTGTGTGTGTGTGTGTGTGTGTTTTGAAGAACCTAATTTCAAGAACATATTTAAATTTATATATACTAAACCAAAGAAGTGGAGTTAGAGGGTAATGATCTCAAACATCGAATAAATTGTTTTTTGTTTGATTTATATGTACATAAATATTTTTTACCCATGTCAGATATTTATAGTATTTATTCAAAGTGTAAGAAAAATTTATTCTCATTATAAATCATATATATGTATATATTTGTATTGCATGAACATAAACATTTAAACCAAAACACACATATTCAATTCATGAATTACAAAGATGAACTTGGATTTTACTCCGGTATTAAACAAGAAAGCATAAACATATATTTGAAATTAATCAATTTCTTAAATGACATATGGAATTTTCGAATATGTTCATTCCTAAAAAATTAATGACTTAAATAAAATTATTTTTTAATAAATTCAACTTTCTAAAATAAACAGCATCTTCAAAATATAACAATAACAATTTATAAATTCTATTATAATGATGAAATCACCTCTAATATATATATAAATTAAAACAAAAATAAGTTTTAATACAAATATACCTTACACATAATCTGAAAAATAATATAATAACTTTGAAATAAATAAACTAAATATCTCTTCTAATAATTTTGAAATAGATAAATTTTAAAATCAAATAAAAATATTCCTTAATAAAATAAGAATAGAATTGATATGAAAGTATAAATAAATCCCTTACAAAAAAATAAATTTGAACATAATTTTCATAAAATAAATATAAGATTTCAATGATTTAATTGAATAAATCCCGTACTAAAATAATCATGTAATTGTGCCAAATTAGAAAATATAAATTATAACATGAGATAAATAGATAGAGTTCCCTTACGCAAAACAAGAAATCATAAAAACTATAATATTTTCTCATAAGATAATTTAGTGTAAAATAAATGTCCCCTTACTAAATTTTCATGAATATGTGTTCTTACGACTTCTTCTCCTTCCCAAAGATTCTTACCACTCAAAGTCTCAAAACCAAAAAAGAGAGAAAAGCCAGGCACTCCAAATTTTCTTCCCGACGGACTTGCCACACTACCTTTTTGTATACTCGTATCAGGATAATTTATGTGATTTATTTATTCCATCTTGTGAGGATATTTTATATATCAGATTGGTTTGCAGTTCAAGCTAATAGACATAAATAGAAAGTGGGAAAACAATAATACATTGACGGATAGCAACGAGACAATTGATAAATAAATATATCTTGGTGGTTTAATGAGTGAAACCAAAATATTTAATTGTACTAAAAGGACTGATAACCAGAGTAAAAAAACACATTGGTAGACCAAAAGGAATCCAATTTTTTTGAAAATTGGAAAAATCCAACATTTAATATTGAAAAACGATACAGAAAATTATATCAGTAGAATCCAAACTATTTAAAACATTGACATTTGATGAAAATTCCAAATAGAGTTAAATAATTAGCTACAAAAAAGGGACCAGATATTGATTAAAAACACAAGTGGATGAATAAAATACTGAAATCAAATCTAGAAATCTGATAAAATAAGCATTAATGGGTCAGAATAAAATGAAACTCTATTATCGACGTGTGACCTTACCACATCCGTGAAATTCGGATATCTCGAATCAAATCCTCTGTGCTTACCAGCAGTTGGAACTTCATCAATTGCAACACATAATCTAAAAAAACTCATATCAAGACTGTGACTCAACATTTGAACTAGAAAAAACCATAGCCTTACTTGGATCCGCTTCGACCTCAACTCTCAAAGAAGAATGACACTCGACCTCACTTAGAATTGGATTCTCTGCATGCCCTCGATGACAAGCCCTGTGAAACCCTCAGCCCGCCTAACTATTCACCTGATTTCCTATTTTCTCTTTTTAACACTATTATTATTACAATTTTTTTAATCAAACTATTTCATCATTATATATATATACATATTCCATTATATAATTTAAATAATTTGTATATGTAATAGTATAATTTATTCTTTTTTTTGTTTTATCATTTATATATATATATAATTTTTTTATATACATATCATAATTTATAATTATATTTTAATATAATATTAATTTTAATAATTTTATTAGTTCCTAATTACTATTGCTTATAATTTTCAAACCCTTAATACCTATATAATATTTTAAATGTTAACATAACATTATTTCAAATTTCAAAAATAATTTCTGTGGGTTTTTTATGTAACATAATCATTTATAATATCATGTTATACAAATAATAAAATAATAAATTATTATTTTTAAAAAAACATTGTTAATAAAAATTCATTAATTAATTAAAAAAATATTATTATTAAAACAAAATTACATTTACATAAATGAGTTCAATTATCTTAAATTGAAGATATTACTTCTCATAAGTATTATTATTGTCTTTAAAATATTATTAATTAAATAGAATATCAAGAAATAATAATTATATGTTAACTTATGTACAACATTTGAAAATTTCATAAGTGAATCTATTAAAACATATTTTTATTGTTTAATTAATATATATGTATATATATATATATATATTAATAAAAATTTCATATTCCCAAAAAAATATCATGTTTAGAAAAGTAGTATTTAATCAAAATTTATGAAATCGTTATTATGAGAATTTAATTTTTTTAACTTATTTGTTAAAATTTATATTGACTTAATGAAATAAATAAGTTTTTTATTAAAACTGGGGGTGTTACATTCTCCCCTCCTCCCTTAAATGAATTGTTTCCTCGCAATTCTTTTTTCGTACATAAGAAAATTATGAATTTCCATATTCAGTATTAAAGAATATATAAATGGACTTAATTGTCCTAAGAAAAATCTTACACGTAGATTTTTATTCCTTCAAATACAAAATATAATCTTCATTGTTTTCTAGAATGTTTGTCTGATAGTAATTAAAACACCCTGATCCCACTCTTCCAGAATCAGTGCTTGAAAATGATGTGTAACTTTTTTTTATAAAAGTGAATAAACAATTACACAACACTTTAAACAAAAGATGATCTTTTACCAGTCAAGGTTCTGGAGGATTAGACATAACCTTACATTTATCAGTGTTTAACAAAAAAATAAAACAACTTCCCACTATGATTCCACGTACGCTAACTCCGAAAGTGATGACATCTGTAAATAAACTTCTAAGATACATGTAAAAAATAATTTAAAAAAGAAGGGAGATCATTCAATTTCTTAGTAAGGAGTTTTGAAAACCATTCATTAATTCTATTTAAAATATCTCTTTTATAAAACATTCTGAAAAATCAATTAGAAATTCATTTGTAAAACAACCTCTATAAAAATACTATAACACTTTGAAAATTATTTATACTTCAAAAATGATTTTAAACTAATTAGTGATTTGGTTGAAAATATTGAAGAAGCTCTTAAAAAAACAATTGAGGCCACTCGAAAATTTGAAGGCTATCCTGGGCCAACCCACTTAAGGGATGGATTCACTCTCCAATTACCTATCATATTTACAAAGTTATGGTACTAACTTGTATAAAAATAATTTTTAAGATTGCTTCACGTATATATACATTTTCACTGGAGTTTTATTTTTTAACTAAATATAGTCATACATGAAATAAAATGTGTTCACTTTTATTTCTATGTAATTACATAAATACTAGTTTTCATTTGAAATTACATGTTCAACTTGGTACGACCAAATATTATGATACAAAAAATTTTCTTAACCACCTAGAAGATTAATCATCTTTCACACACTTTAAATTTCAAAGATGGATTTGTTAAAAAAAATTATGTATGAAATAATGGCTTGAATATATAAAGTAATAATAATCACATGCAATTTTTTTGTGGAACATGAAATTATCAATAACATTTCATATGCATTGACATTTCCTTGAATATATATATATGTGTGTGTGTGTATATATTAATATATATGTTTTGAAGAACTTAATTTCAAGAACATTTGTAAATTTATATATACAAAACTAAAGAAGTGAAGTTAATGGGTAATGATCTCAAACATTGAATAAATCATTTTTTGTGTTTGATTAATATGTACATATATATTTTATACCCATGTCAGATATTTATTTTATTTATTCAAAGTGTAAGAAAAAATAACTCTCATTGTAAAGCATATATATGTATATATGTTTATTTCATGAACATAAAAATTTAATCAAAAACACATATATTCAATTCATGAATTACAAAGATGAACTTGGATTTTATTCCAGTATTAATCAAGAAAGCATAAACATATGCCTGAAATTAATCAATTTCTTAAATGACATATGTATTTTTCGAATACGATCATTCCTTGAAAATTAATGACTTTTAAATAAAATGATGTTTTAATAAATTCAACATTCTAAAATAA
The DNA here is from genome assembly GCA_963277665.1 of Viscum album. NCBI lineage: Eukaryota > Viridiplantae > Streptophyta > Magnoliopsida > Santalales > Viscaceae > Viscum > Viscum album. The sequence continues at coordinate 516,327,061 of OY728131.1, forward strand.
GAATAATCTTCAAAATTTAACAGTAACAATTTATAAATTCTTTTAGTATGATGAAATCACCTTTAACATATATATAAATTAAAACTAAAATAAGTTTTAATACAATTATCCCTTATTCATAATCATAAAACTAAAATCATAACTTTGAAATAAATAAACCTATTATCTCTTCTAATAATTTTGAAATAGATAAATTTGAAAATCAAATAAAACTATTCCTTAATAAAATAATAATAGAATTGCAATGAAAGTATAAATAAATCCCTAACACAAAACTAAATTTGAACATAATTTCGATAAAACAAACATATGATTTGAAAGATTTAATTGAACAACTCCCTTACTAAAATAATCCTGGAATTGTGTAAAATTAGAAAATAGAAATTATAACAAGAGATAAACAAATAGAGTTCACTTATGCAAAATAAGAAATCATAAAAACTGTAATATATTCTCATAAGAAAATTTAGAGTAAAATAAATGTTCCAGAACTAAATTTTCATACAGATGTGTTCTTATGACATCTTCTCCTTCCCAAAGACACATGCCACTCAAAGTCTCAAAACCAGAAAAGAAATAAAAACCAGGAACTCTAAATTTTCTTCCCCATGGACTTTCCACACTCCCTTTTTATATACTCATATCAGGATAAAATAAGTGATTTATTTATTCCATCTTGGGAGGATAGTTTATATATCAGATTGGTTTGCAGTGTAAGCTAATCGATATAAACAACAAGTTAGAAAAAAATAATACATTGACAGATAGAAATGGGAAAATTGATAATGACATATAGCTTGGCAGTTTAATGAGTGAAAACAAAATATTTAATTGTATGAAAATGAATGATACCCAGATTAAACAAAATAGATTGATAGATCAAAAGGAATTCGATTATTGTGAATCTTGAACAAATCCAACATTTAATATTGAAAAATGATATATAACATTAAATCGGTAGAATCCAAACTATTTCAAACATTGAAATTTGATAAAAAATCCAAATGGAGTTAAAGAACTTTATACACCAAAGGGACCATATATTTAATAAAAAGACAAGTGGATGAATAAAATACTAAAATCAAATCCATAAATCGGATAAAATAGACACCTAACGGACCACAACAAAATGTGATTGTATCATCGACACATGACCTTACCTAATTTTCCATGTACGGATATTCTGAATCAAAGTCAATGTGCTTACCAGCACTCAAAACATCATTGGTTGCAACACATAATCCAAAAAAAACTCAGATCAAGACTGCTACTCAACATTCGAACTAGACAAAACTGTAGCCTTACTTGGATATGCGTCGAACTCAACTCTTGGAGAAGAATGACACTTGACATCACAGAGATTTGGCTTCTCCACCTGCCCTTGACGACGAGCCCCATGAAACCCTCGGCCCACCTAACTGTTCACCCAATTTATTATTTTCTCTTTTTAACACTATTATTATTTCAATATTTTTAATCAAATTATTCCATCGTTATATATATATAATCCATTATATAAGTTAATTAATTTATATATGTAATAGTATGATTTATTCTTTTTTTTGTTTTATCATTTATATATATATATATATAATTGTTTTTATTCATATCATAATTTATAAGTATATTTTAATAAAATATTAATTTTAATAATTTTATTAGTTTATAATTAATATTGCTTATAATTTTCAAAACATTAATACCTATATAATATTTTATATGTTAACATAACATTATTTAAAATTTCGAAAATAATTTCTAAGGGTTCTTTATGTAACATAATCATTTATAATATCATGTTATAAGAAAAATAAATTAATAAAATATTATTTTTAATAAAAAAATTGTTAATAAAAACATTATTAATTTATCAAAACTCATATTGTTGTTAAAACAAAATTACATTTACATTAATGAGTTCAATTATGTTTAACTAAATATAGCACTTCTTAGAAGTATTATTATTATCTTTAAAATATTATTAATTAAACAGAATATCATGCAATAATAATTATACGTCAACATATATACAACATTTGAAAATTTCCTAAGAAAATTTATTAAAACATATTTTTATTATTTAATTAATATATATATATATATATATTAATAATAATTTTATATTCCCAAAATAATATCATGTTTAGAAAAGTATTATTTAATCAAAATTTATGAAATTGTTATTATGAGAATTTAATATATTTTTTTTACAAATTTGATAAAATTAATATTGAATTAATGAAATAAATAAATATTTTAATAAAAGTCAGGGTGTTAAATTATTTTCCATAATTTAAAAGAAGAGATGAAGATGTTTGTGTTACTTTTCGAAGGGAAAAAATGACTAAAAAGGTCATAAGAGAGTTGATATTCAATCTACCCGACCTATTGAGATTATTCAATCCAATTTATTTGGATTCATGTGATATAAATAAACAAAAAAAATCATAATTCAGCACTTTTATTTTTTATTTCACTTGGATAAGAAACATCATTCCTATGAAACATCAGTCGAAGGCTTTGGAAATGATCAGTTTTTCCGAAAATCAGTTGAGAAGGAAATAGAGGCTTATATAAAGAATTTGAGAACAAATAATGGTACAAAATTCACATGAAATAATATTCAAACATATATGAGAAATAATGGTTTCAAACATCAATATTGTTCTCTCTATACTCCATAAAAATGGAGTAGAAAAAATAAATAATATAAGTTTCGTAGAAATTAGAAGAAGCTTGTTAGAAGAATACAAATTTTCAAAGATCTATTGGAAAGAAACATTTAGTATCACTGTACATGTTCAAAATAGATGTTTTTGGAGTCTAGAAACTAACATGAAACACTGTTAAATGTGGTATAAAAACGTAATTGAAGTACTTCAATATTTTTGTAAGGTCATGATTACTAAAAATAAAAAATACAGATTAGGTAAAGTTTTATGAGAAAGACAATGAAGGAATTTTTATGGGTTACTCCCCCAATGGAAGAAATTCAAAATGTTGGAACAAATTCTTACAAAGGTTGTTGGACTTATATGATGTGAAATTAATTAAAAATAAATATTCCTTAACAAAAGTTATTGAGAATTATGAGGAGGATAATCTAAATATTTATAAGTATTATAAAATTAATTCACATCTTTACCAAGATTCAGGAGAATCATGAGATGAGAAAAGTTTAGCTAGAAAAAACATTGAAATTTCCTACCACATAAAAACATGATGATTCTAAAAAATTATTAGAAATCAGAAGGATCTAGTTCAGACTATAAGAATATTGATTTTAGAAACTTTGACCTCACTTATCTCAAAAGTTGACCTGTAATTAGTTTTATAATATTTTCAACACAAATAATGGGTGGATTATTTGGATAAAGAGTTGGATTAGATTGAGAAAAATGAAACATGTAAACTTTTTGCATGGTTAAAAAATAAAATTATTATCAGAATAGAGTGGGTTTACAAAAACAAATTGATTAATCCAAGAGAAGTTTCAAGAAATAAAAAAAGACTTGTTTGTAAAGGCTATGCATAGGTGTAATGTGTGGATTTTGAAGAAACGTTTCCCCCTTTTCATGATTAAAAACAATTAGAATGTTTTTATCAATGGTCGAACATCAGAGTTACAAAGTTTACTAGATGGATGTAAATTCATCTTTATTAAATGGTGATATGAGTAAATAAGTGTACATTTAACAACCTTGTGGTTTTCACCATGAAAATGATGCAAACATGTTTTGAAGATTGAAGATAGAATTGTATGTTTTGAACCTATCCCCATGTTCCTAGTATTCAAAACGTGATAACTCTTTGATAATGTTGATTTTTGTAAATAAAAAGTTGATAACGACTTATATATCAATGTTGTTGACTCTGGAACTCTAATTTTTATTTTTTATATAGATGATATAACTTTTAATGGGGAGGAATTAAAAGTTTTTACAGAGTTTTTTTGAGGAAATGAATAAGAATTTTGAAATGCCAATGTTGGGATAATTGACATTATTACTTGGATTACTAGTTAAAAAAAAGAAAATAACATTTTATTATCATAAGAAAAGTATACTATTGAATTTTTAAATAAGTTTGGAATGGTAAAATACTAATAAATGTATACTCATTTATCTGTGAAGGAAAAGTTGAGTAAAGATTAGTCCAGAAAAATTGTGAATCAGAAAAACTGTTGGAAGCTGATAAGAAGTCTACATTACCTCAGAGCCTCAAGGCCTAATATTTTTTATGTTTTCTCTTTGTGTTCCAGGTATCAAAGTGATATGAAATAATAACATATGTTGGTAGAAAATATAATTCTGAGATATTTCAAACGAACAACTTTACATGGGTTATTATACAAAATAAATTGTGAGATGATGTTTCATGGTTATACTAATTCCAATTGGGATGTAGATTATAATAATAGAAAATCAACTTTAGGAGGAATATTTTTATTGGGAGAATTTTGTATGAGTTGGAATAGTAAGAAAAAATGTTCAGAAACATTAAGTATAGATGAATTCGAAAATGTTACAACTACTTAGGCTTGTACTCAAATTTCTGTGGATGAAAGTTCAGCTAGAATACATGAAGGTGATAGCTTCAAAACTGTTGAAGATACATTGTGATAATAAAAGTGAAATTGATATTTCTAAAAATACTGTCTAGAATTCAAGACCAAAACACATTGATATAAAATTTCACTTTATAATAGATAAATTTTAGACTAGAGATTTTATCATATAATATATCAAAATAAAGTATTAAATTACTGATATCTTTCCAAAATCTATAATGAAAGTTTGATTTGTGTAATTGAGGACGAAACATCATGTTCAATTTCATCCCATGAATTCTTAAACCTTCATAAGAAAAAACCCCCATCATTCATTGGATTATGTTGACAAAGGGGGAGAGAAAGTATCAACTCTGTATTTTGCTTTACATTTTACTTATCTTTATTTTTTGAATTTGACGCTTTGGTTATAAAATAATGGGGGAAAGGAAAAGAAAAGTGAGAGAGAAATAAAAGTGAGAAAAGATAAAATTGAGGGAGAATTTATATTAACATGGTTAAAAATATTCTTATCATCGAGGGATATAATTCCTTCAAAAACATTACTTTATTCAGTAGTGTGGTTTTAAGACACTCTCTTCTGAGAAATGTTGTGTTTTGGTAAAATTCAAAAATCTAGATTTGTTTACAAAAGTTTATTTGTGAAAATTTTCTAAGAGTTGAAAATGTTGTCAACGATTGTTATCAATAAATCCAAAGGGGAGATTAATGATCCTTTGTGAAATTTAGTTTTAAAAAAGTTTTTGTATTTTTTGAAAATTTACCTTTTTTAAAATAATGATTTTTTATTCAGTATTGGACCTAGTTCATCAGTATAAGAAATTTCCCTTAGGCTATTTTCATGAGTCAATAGAACTAGGAAATAAGAATGATAATTTTATCGAATGTTATCGAAAGTTGAGAATCAATATCAGGAATAATCAGTCTTAGAATTTATTGAGTGATACTGAAAGGTTTCTAAGTAATATAAATTCCATGTATTAAATCTGAAATTTATTTTCTTATCATAAAGTTCTCATAAATCATGAGGATGTTTTGATACAAGCATGAGTTTGTAGAAGAGAGGATAATATGATGTTAAGTATTCTGGATGATACTTGTCGGTGTGAGGAACACCAAACACAGAAGGATGCATATCATTAGTATGAGAATCATCTATGTGACAATATCAAAAGGCTATAAGAATGATCTTATTGAGTGAAGAATTAATAATTTTGTTGAAGAGTTTTTAAAGAAGATAGTGAAGTCATGAGCTAGAAAGTTTTCATACTTTGTGACCTAATCTAAATGATGCTTTACCAATATTAAAATTCTAATAAATCAAGAAAACTCTCATTATAAATGCTTTTGATGAAATGGTGGAATCATAGAGATTTTATCAGTTCTAGAGATCGATAAAACATTTAAATCGAATTTAGAAGTACCAGAAACATAAGTTTTAAAAAGTATGAATGAGTTATAGGTAATGATGTTTGATGGATTTCAAATTTAAAGAGTTATGTTTCCATCGTAATGAGAGTTACATCATTATGAGATCATCAGCATGAAGAAATGAGAAAAGATGAAAATGCTGGATTATAGTCAGAAATGATAAATCAAATATATAGATAATTAGATATAGAAGAATCAGAGGTAGAAACTATTGGTTGTTGAATGAAACGAAGTTGTTGAAGGTACTGGTCTATCTGAAATTGTGTTCCATCAAGTCAATCTATAACGACCCGAACTTTGGAATAATATTTGATTCCAAAATTTATTTTTTATTTCATTTTATACTCCACAAAACTATATCCTTTAATTAATGAAGTGATACCGTTGGGTTTTGACTGTTATATAAAAGGTGGCCAATATTACGGTTGGAAACTAAACTCTTAACATTACAATTATTGTTTATAAATACAAGTGATCTTGGTTAATAAATATAGAAATAAGAGTCGATGGCTCATCCAATAGACTCGGGCCATACGAAGCCCATATGTCAGAACTTGGGAAGGAGGTTGCATCTCTGGGCTTTTCTCTAGAAAAATCCTAAGTCAAGCTTCAACATGTGTAGCTTGAATGGAATCACCTAAGAGAGAACTTCAAGATGATATAAATCACCACTTGGGAAATATTTTTTCTACCGCCCCAAGATTATATCACCATAGCACACCTTACACTTAGGTCATATGTTTGTGTTATAAGGGGCTATGTAACGAGGCCTTAGATATTTTTTGTAATCCCTTTGTATAAATAAAATTACTATTTATTATTATAGTAAAATTAGTGATTTTAAAATGTTTGGATAAATATAGGATGAATATTATTGATGAATTTTTGAAAAATGTTATTTTAAAATATTTATGTTAACTTTAAATAAGTAACAATGTGAAAAGATTTTTAAAAATTAGTCTACTACGGTTGGGATCAATAAGAAATTTAGAGTCTAATAAGATCAAGTTGATTTTTAGTGAATAGTAAAGTATTAATAGTAACATACCCTTATGAAAATTTATTAATAGTAAATCGGAAAAAAATAGAAACTTCCCCCAATAATGTATAAATACAATTTAGACATCTTAAAAGTGAAAAAACGATCATAGTATAGGTTTTGGTATTTTTGTAGGTCATAAATATTTTATTTACAATTTAATAATTAATTTAATAATTTAAAATGAAAATATATTTTCATAAAATGTAATCATAAATTGTTATTTTATTTTCTTATGGTTATACGATAATTTTATGGGATCTTGATTACTTTTTCAAGGTATTACAAAACAAGTTATAGTTTTAGAGTTGTTTTTTTGAAAAAATAATGATTTTATTTAAAAATTAAATTAAAAATATTTAGAAAATTATTTTTTTTAAATGGAGTTAATTTTTGAATTTAGATCATTGATATTATGCTAGGGTGAATTTATGAGATTTTTATAAAATGTTTTGTTTTTTGGTGAGTAGTGAAAATACAGTTTTGAGTTCTGGTGTGTTTAATGACATCATTAATGATGTTATAATGATGTAATAATTTTGGCCGAATTTTGATTAGTAAGATATGTTTTGAGGTGTCCCAAGTGGCCAATATCATTGGAAAATACCATGGTCAAGCCCATTGTTTTTCAAATATCACCGATGAGGTGTCCCTAGGAAATTAATAAAATATTCCCTCACTTTTGCTATAAATAAAAAGTCATTCCCTCATTCTATTAATTCTAAAATCATCCTAAATGAATCTATGGTAGTTTTACCTCCCAATAAGCCCTATCAAGGTGCCATAAATCCACCCAAGGACCCAACCTTCAAGCTTTTGAAGTTACTCTTCAAGGTAAAAGAACCTTTCACTATCCTCTTTTAAGTCATGACTTCTTTTATGTTATATCTTCTAGTTTCCATTTTATTATGTGGTGGTATATTATTCTATATAATTATTGTAGTCCATTAATTTTCCAAATTATGAGAGACCTTTTCCACTCTCATCAACTGATTTTCATGATTTTTAAGTGACACCGTTAGGCTGCCAAATTTTCCTAAAAGAAATCACATCTTCTCTTTTCTTTCAAGTTTCATTTTCATTTGGTATGTCTTTAAAATATCCATACAATGTTCTTATTTGTATTTTATTTTTTCCCTATATTTTATTATGAGTTATTTCACAGTGGTTTATCCTTTCCCCCTCTCTTTTTATTGTTTTATAAAACCATGTTATATAGCCGTTATGCTGTTGAAATTTCGTCTCAAAAATTCTCTCTCTTTCTCTGAAAAAATATATTTTATCTTATTCATGTGAATACCCATACCTATTTATTTTATAGGGTGGTTCATAAAGACATATAAATGATAATATTTATTTTTTAATTGACATACATAAAAGACTTATTCCCTTTATGTGGGTTATAAATGACATAATTATCTTGTTTTAAACACTTTTTAAAACATCATGATTTTGATATGAAACCAATTTTGTTTATTCTATTTGGGTTGTTTATGAAATGTATGATTATGATCTATGTGGATCACATGAAAATAAATAAATATTAAGGTTTTTCCTTGATAGTTCTCCAATGCATTGGGTAAAAAAATTAATCTCTAGAGATGATAGAATTCACGATACCATGGTGAATATCCTTGGTAATTTTTATGACACCTTTGGGATGAACCTTGGTGATATGTTAATGAATTTCTAAATGAAATTTTGTAGCCACATTTTCAAGTTATGATTAATGTTTTTTTATATGCCTCTTTTTCCATTCCTCGTGTCTTATGGTTCTCATCAAGTTTTTATTTATATCACAAGTAAAATGATTCCCTTGCATTCCATACTGGGCCTTTAGCTCACCCTTTCTTTTGATGTATGTCTCCAGGTTATGAGATGCAGTAATTATACATAGGATGAAATTTTCAAGAATATTTTCAATGGTATTTAAAATAGTGTTTTATGTTTCATGTTTTATTGTTCTTTATTTACAAGACACTTGACTTTTAAGATCCTCTGTTTGAAAAATGTAATGAAAAGTTGTGTAATAAAAAGGTGGGATGCCATACAATCATACTAACTCTGATATGTAAATTCAATTAGAATGAATTTGAAGATAAAATTAAATATTACTAACTCTAATGATGAATAGAAATTCAAAAAAAATATAAGTTTCATTATAATGAGTTTTGAAAGTTTCGTTATACTAAAGCTAAGTCAGGAAGGAAGATTGGAGCCAAGAAAAAAATGATACAAAAAAATTCAACTAATCAGTTTGAATAAAAGTAAGGAATTCTAAATGGATGAATAAAGACTCAAGAATATAACAATTTAAAAATTAATAGTTGTAGTGATCAAACATGAAATTGAATTATGCATAAATCTTGGAGTATTTGAATTTGAAGAAGTGGGAAAAGTTTTCAAGATTCCCATCATTTCCATTATGGGATGCCTATAAATATTTTCTCAGTACATTCATACTTTGTAACTTTTCACATAAGTGGAAAAGGTGGAGCATTAAATAATTCAAGTGAAATTTCCTTCCAGACATAGATCTCATTAGAAGATTTGGCATCTATTGTTTTTATTTACCAGATTGAGAAGCACTATTTTCAAGAGATCATATTGATTCGATTTAACTAAGTAAGATCAGACTAGGTTTTTAGCGGTGTTTGAGAAGTGCATATTGAGAAAGGTAAGATCCTATTGATTCTATAATTCCGAGTCAATTGGACTGGGTTTATCGACAAAAGGATATTTGATTTAGATTCATTAGAGCCATGAAATTTTGTCGAGAAAATTGAATAATGAATTTTACTATTGTTTCGGATCAATTGTTTTATAAGTAAACTTAGTAACCTGATGGGAGTCAACATAATATTTCTTATCAATATATGGAAGGTTCCTAAATTGATTTGGAACAAGTTTTATTCACTTCTCCATAATAGTGAATTTCCATAGATTCGTGGGAATGGATATGGAAAGGATGTAGGTTCTCACGCTGAAGTCAAACCTTATAAATATCATGTTCTTAAATTTAATTCCTATTTTGGAATGCATGAGTATATAAAAATTTATGATAAGGATGTGAAATTTAATTGGTTGTAGGGGTTAGGTTTTAAAAAGTATTGGAACTTATAAAATGTGAATATATGATTCAACCCGCCTCTTAGTTGTTATTTGATATTTTGTAACATCAGATATGTTTTAGATAACACATATTTTTCTTATAAACCAATATAAAGTATTTGGATATATTATAACCAATGATATCCTAGGTGAAATATATAATGTATTAGATTAAAAATATGGTTACATGATTTATAAATCCTATGAATTATTTATCATTCTTTTTCACTATGATTATTGTTTCTCACACTATACTTTTTTATTTGATGGATTGAACTGGGGATAATTTTATTAACATTGAATGTGACAAACAATGGAGTGATTTTCTTAATGATAATCCAAGTGAAATGAGGTTTCTAAAGAGAAACCTTATAATTATGAATAATAATATATATCATTATATTATTAAAAATCTCAACAAGTATGAGTTTCCTGATATACCTAATAAGATAAAAATGGATTTTCATGAAGAACATGGATGGAAAAATATTCAGTTTCCTATATGTCAAGTTTGTGGGAAGAAGAACACTTGGAAAAGTATCATAGAAATGAGAAGATGTTTTATGTGTGGAATAGAAGGTCATAGAGGAAGAAATTTATAATTAAAAATGAAGTGCTTGAAAAAGGGATATGAACTTCATCCTAATGTACATTTTAAATTGCAATGTATTATATGTAGGGGACTTGGTAATTATCCCAATAAATTACTTAAATGAAGATCTAAAAACCAGACCAAGGAAGGGCTAATATTGTATCAATTTTTATAGTGGAATGATTCAATTTTTTTGTATTGAAATTCAAAAATTATGTTATATAAGCATTTATATCGATAATATTCTAGTTATAAGAATCATGAAACATATAAGTATTGTTTTGTAGTATTTTTCATTCAGGATTAGCAATAATATTTTGAATAATATTGATGACATACAAAGTGATTTAGTCTTAAGGTAATATTTTATTGAAAAACACATGATTAAGTGAATGATAACCGTTAATATATGCTCGATGTTGAAATAATAATGTAAAAGTGATTATCTATATAGTAAATAGGATAGTACTGATGACTTTATAACTGATTATTTATTGAATGGAATATTGGTTTATTTTATCTTTGATAGAGTATACAAAATTTTTGGATTTATGGAATATATTTGATAACATATAGTTTTATTTTGGGGAAATATTTAATTTCTAAAGAATTTATGTTTTCATTGATGTTTTATAATAAATATTGTTATTAATATTTATTAGGAGAATAAATGATCAAGCTATTCTAATATTTGGTATGTGAAAATTAGAGTTACATTATGTTTAAGGATGATTAATGTTATGTAGATTTTTGAAACTTTAGTTACATTATTTCTAAAAAATTGTATTTTTAACGTGGTTAGACAAATTTTAGATGATTCATTTGGGTGAATATTTATGGAATGGATTAATTTGACCATTGGGAGTTAATATTTAGGCCTTAGATATTAATGTATTGTATTTATCCATATTGGATAACTTGTGCTAACCATTTTTATTTTAATTATAAATAAAGATATATGAAATGAATTATAATTATTTTATGTATGTTATGATCAATTAAAAGATAATTTTATAGTTATAGGCATGAAAAATTCATCTTTACTATTTATTTCTTGAAGTAAGAGTTGATGTGGAAATTAATCAAAGCACAACAAAAATATGAAATTTTTCTTAGGAAATTGAAATAGATTAATTAAGTATATTTTACCATGATATATATAATTACATAACATAAATCCCTAAACTTTAGAAAATAATATCAAAATAATAATGTAATGATGTTACCTTCATTTCTGATGAATCAATGGTATTTTCACCCATCAAAATTTTTTAGTTTGGCGATCATTAAATTTCTTCTGACCACATTCTCTATCAATCTCTATTTGTCTTTGGACATTGGTTTTCCCCTCCATGTCTATATTGTCACTTCCCACTAATTTTCTCATATGTGGAAACTTAGTTTTGTTTTATTCTATATAACTTTCATATTTCCCTTTCCATCATTTCAAGAGAAAGTCTTATTAACCTTTGTTTACATTATGGTTTTAAAAAAAATTTAATTTTAAAATATAAAACTATTAGTTACTAATCACAAGTTCAAAATATGAGGCTTAAATTTATTAAAGGGGTGAATTTAACACCCCGAGGTTTTTAAAAGAACACTATGTTTGATAACGTATACAACACGCAACACCGATCTTAAATAAACTATGAAATATTATTAAACTCATCCATTAAATTTTTAGATATTAATAGGATTAAGTTTATAATGAAATACATATAAATCTAATACTAAATAAAAATATATTGATCAATTATTTTGAAATAAAAATCCAATTTTTAGTAAAGTCATTTTATTGTTCAAAAATAAGTTTTCATAACAAATTATATTTATTTCTATTTATGAGGAAGTATTATAATTAATTTTTGGAAATTTTAGAAAAAATATTTTATAGAATGAACCTAATTTTTGAAATCAAAATACCAAAATTATCTTAGGGTGATATTTTAATATTTTTCTGAAAATTTTAATTTTCTAGTGAATAGTGAATAATATTTATTTTTATTGAAAACAATAGTTTTGTTTAATTCCATTAAAAAGTACCGTTTTTATAATAATTTAAAAGATAAAAAAAATTATATTATACTATTATTAATCTAATTATGTAAACTAGAATTAATGTTATGGTTTAATTTGGAATAAAAACATTTTTAACAAAAATCACATTTTCTAAAAAACAATTTTTATTATGTTTTGTGCATTCAAATGGAATTAATTGCTTCCAATTATAGGAATTTAATATTTAAAAATAGATCTTATGTATTCAATTTTGATTATAAATAGTTCCCTTTCATTTTTCGTGATTATGGATAGTAATATTAGTAAATATCTGTTTCTTCGGTAAGGGTAAATCATGTAATTAAGCTTAAAAATAATATGATAAGTACTAAAAATTACCCTAACACTTGTTTTTATCCTATTTTATTAGTGTTTGTCATCAATTTATATCAAATTATTGAATACATGGCCACTTGGTTTAATATTTCTTTAATTATAACTTTTATATAAATTTAATAAAATAATAAATACAAAATGTCACTCTCTCTATTTTAACATCTCTAAAATTTATACATAAGGATAAAAAGAGTATAAGTTTAGTTATGAATGTTTATTATAAATTAATTTATAATTTTTAGTAATTGAATAATTACCTTAAATTCTTAAGCAACACTAACACAATATTTATTCAATTAATCAAAATATAAAATCAATGATTTTAGAAATATTAAATATAATGAAATTTAAGTGACATATTTTGTTATATAAATTTTTAAGATAAATATAAAATATTAGGGATGTTTTAGTGGAATTTATTTTAATTAAATGTTTTTCTTTGTGCCTAAAGAGTTAAATGAAATTAATTGTGTAAAACATGAAATTTAAAATTATTAATGAAAATAATATTTTATTCAATTATTTAAAAATAATATAAAAATATTTAAGTAGGGAAATGTAGATAATATATAGTCAATTATTTTATCCCTTGTCCATTAATGAGGAAATTTTTTAAATAATAATTAATATTATAAACCTTTAAGAATTAAAAATACCTTACCATAGTTAAGGTTAAACTATGTTAAATAATGGGTTAAACCAAAATAAAATGTATAAAACACCATGTTGATTCAATAAGGTTTTTCTTATGACTTTTCCATTCCTTCTTGTTTTGAAAATCACAAACACCTTATCCATAAGAAAAAATGCTTTCTTAAGGAAAATTGTTTTTATAAGGAAAATTGCTTTTATAAGGAAAAATGCTTTCCTAAAGAAATTTGCTTTTATAAGAAAAATCGCTTTTATAAGAAAAAATATCCTTATCTTATTTTCATCCATATTTTTCTTAAGTATGAGATTCAGATTCATTTCTATTTTCTCGGAATCATTGAAACATTGATATAAAGTATTCTGTTTAAGGTTCTGAATTCTGGATAAGAACTGTAAGGAAGTTTCACTCCGGATTCCAGATGAGAACTGTAATAAAGTATCATTCCGAATTCCAGATATGAACTCTAACTAAGTTCTATTCCAGATTCAGGATATGAATTCTTATGAAGTTTGATAACTAATTCTCAATACGAATTCTAATGATTAATTCTCATTACGAATTCTGAAGAAGAATTCTCATTACGAATTCTGATGAAGAATTCTCATTACGAATTCTGATGATGAATTCTCATTACGAATTCTGATAACGAATTATTATTCCGAATCCTGATGATGAATTCTCATTACGAATTCTGATGACGAATTCCCATTCCGAATTCTCATTCCAAATTCACCTATTAAACAGAATCTGATTATCTTTGTTTTATACACTCTGAATTAATTCAGACTCCGAAAAATATTTTGGTTAGACTAAGAACTTTTATTCTACTTACATTTCTATAATCTGTCTACTCTTTATTATTTCCATTACACTTCGAATCTTCACTCCGAAGCTTTCATTCCGAACTTTTGAGTTAGAATTAAAACGATGTCGTACATTCTTTTACACTTGTTTTGTTATAAAACGATGTCGTCTATTTTGTTATAAACTAACCATTGTCTAAGTGACATGTGTACAGGTCCCTCTGATCTTTAAGGAAAATATGACCGTTGGAGAAGGAGCTGACCATACCTATAAATAGGAGCTCATTTGAAAGAGCTCGGTGCTAAAAGGCTGACGGATCTTCGACTCATGTGATTAAATGCTTGAAGTGATTTCTAGAGAGAGAGGATATTATTAACACTCAAATCTTCGTGCGACTCTGAATGTTGGGGATTACATTCGAGGACTTCCGGGGATAGGAAGACAGAGGTTCCAACTACCTTGAAGTTCGAGGGCTTCCTTGCTGAGGAAGACAGAGGTTACCAACTACCTTGAAGTTGAGGGCTTGCGGGGATAGGAAGAAAGAGACTCTGATCTTTGTATCGAGGGATTACCCTGGTGTGGGTAAGATAGACTTTCTTGAAAGTATAAATCAAGGGACCTTTATCCAAGGTTGTTGGATACCCTTCTCTTTGGGTTAAAAGACTTATATCTTGTTACTTGTAGTTTAACTACTTGTTTTTATTTCCGCTGCATTTTGTATCTTAAGGAAAGTATAACTTTCTTATACTTCCTTACTTTTACTCTGATTCATTTAGATTCTATATGCTTTAAGATAGAATCTCATATTGTAACTCTTGTTAAGTTTCAATTTCCGGAACCATATTTCTGGAACCCACTTTCGGAATCTCATTCCAAGTTTGCATTCGGTGTTAGAGGTGTTGTGAATTTTCTTAGTTTAACTTTGTTAAACTTAGCCCTTTCCTTTGCTTAAGGAAAACATAGTTAATCGTAACTAACTTTAAAGGTTCCAAAGGAATTTTTAAAGTATAAAATTCACCCCCCTCTTGTATATTGAGCATCTACATCATTATTTTGATCCTACAATTGGTATCAGAGAAGGTCTCTGAAATACTTATACTTACGAATAAGTTTTTCTTGCTCATTTTCTCATTCCGAACTTTTCTATTCCGAAAATTTCCAATCCGAACTTTGTTATTACGAATCTTTTGCTACTAACAAGTTTGTGTGTCGAAGGTTTCTAGTATGGAAGGAATTAATGTTGGTTCGATTGACAATCTAAATCCTACAAGACCACCAATCTTTGATGGTAATGACTATGAGTACTGGAGAGATCGCATGAAGACTTTTTTTATCAACACTGGAGTAGATAATTTTGCTATGCTTACTGGTGATTATAAAATTCCTGACAAGGAAGTTAGAACTTTTACTAACCAGGAAAATCAGGAATATCAACTCAACTATAAGGTACGCAATACTCTACTATGTTCAATGACTAGAAATATATATAGCCAAATTTCTTCTTGTGAAGCAGTTAACTGTATCTGGAAGAAGTTAGAGGTTACACACTTTGGGACTTCTAAAGTGATTGAGATTAGAAGAGCTATGCTTAGAGCTGAATATCATGGCTTCAATTTTCCTTATGGTGAACCAATCTTTAAAGTTCAACAGAGATTCATGACTATAGTCAACAGTCTACAGTCTATGGGAGAAAAATGTTTAGATGATGAAGCTCTTGTGGATAAAATAATTGATATTATGCCCAATGAGTGGGAATCCAAAAGAACAGCTATAGATGAGAACAGGAAGGTCACTCAGATCTCTCTTGATGATCTTTTTGGAACTCTTCTACAACATGAGACTAGAATGAAGAGAGATGCATACAACATCAAGAAGAAGAATGGAAATGGTACTGTTTCTTTTACTACAACTTCAAATCATATGAAAGCTAAGACTCCTGAGAGAGTAACTAGATCCAAGTCTAAGAAAGTTATTTTCCAATCCGAATCTAGTGAGAGCGAAGTCTCAGAAAATGAACTAGAAAATCTTGCTCGAAGGATGAACAAGATAGCTGGCCAGAGAAATTTCCAATCCAAGTATAAGAAAATGGAAAGGAAAGATAAGAAAGATGGAGAAGTTACATGTTTTGAATGTAAGAGAGCTGGACATATTAGACCAGATTGCCCTATGCTCAAAAAGAAAGAAAGAAAAGAAAGGTATTCAGATAGAAACAGAAAGAAATATTATAAAGCCAAAGCTAAGAAAGTTTTGAAAGCTAACGACACTTGGAGTGCCAGTGGCGGTGACTCTTCAGATGAATCTTCTGATTATGAATCTTCAGGACAGAAGAATCTTGGTCTTATAGCCAGATTACCTATTGATAATCATTGAATCATGGATAAGGTACGAAATGTTGAATCATTGACCAATGTTTCTTTAAATTCTAATGATAGTAAGTATTATAACTCATCTAATGAAGAATCTTCTTCTGATGAAGAAAATACTTTACCTACTTATGAATAAGTCTCTAGGTTTTTTGAACTTCTTGAGATTGATAATTCCAAACTCAATAAGAAACTTGATAAGGAAAACTCTAGGAATTCTATTCTTACAAAAGAGATATCAGATCTTTATAAAGATATTAATAAGAAAAATGCTGATTTTGAAAGTATTTCAAAAAATCTTGAGGAAGTAAGTTCTGAGAAGAATAAACTTTCTAAAGAGTTAGAAAAAGTAATTTCTAAGAAAAATGTTTTCGAGCCTAACTCTAGTTCAAAAACTAATGATTTTAAGGATAAAAACTTGGTTGTAAAACTCAAGTCCGAAATTTTTTCCTTAAAGAAGTGTTTATCAAACTTTACCCATGGTAAGGAAATTTTTGATAAGATATATTCCCAAATACGACCATTAAGAAATAAATCCGGATTTGGTTATACCCATGCAAAACCGATTTTCAGTAACAATTATTTTGTTCCTCAAAGTGCCCCATTTTGCACCAAGTGTCAATGTGGTGGTCACTGGGCAAAGGATTGTTCCTTAAACAAAACCCAATCTTTAGGATTTCACAAAGCTTACTTTTCTAAAAAGATGTGGGTTCCAAAAATTTTATTATCTGGAAATCTCAGATCCAAACAAGTTTGGATTCCGAAAGTCTAATTTTCTTCTTAATTTCAGGAAAATAAAGAAAGTACCAGCAACAATATATGGTACATGGATAGTGGATGTTCTCGGCATATGACTGGTAGCAAAAGCTTTTTTGAAAAGATTATCAAAACGAAAGGAGGAAAGGTAACTTTCGGAGATAATGCTAAGGGAGAGATTGTTGGTATTGGTAATATTGTTCTTCTTGGTAAAACCTTGATTTCAAATGTTCTTTTTGTTAAAGGTCTTAAGCACAACCTTATTAGCATAAGTCAGTTATGTGATGAAGGTTACCTTGTGAATTTTAGGAATGATAAGTGTTTAGTTCACAATTCAAAGGAAGAATTTATTCTCTCAGCCAATAGACAAGAGAATGTTTACACCTTAAACTTAGAAGATCTTAGAAGCCAAGATTTACCTTGCCTAAGTGAAATAGAAGATCATTCCTGGTTATGGAATAGAAGACTAGGTCACTGTAACCTTAGGAACCTATGTAAACTCTCTAAGAAGAAACTAGTTAAGGATCTACTGGAGCTTAGATTTAATTCTTCTAAAGTTTGTGATCCTTGTCCATATGACAAGAAACATAAATCCAGTTTTAAATCAATCGGTGAAGTCTCAACAACCAATGCATTACAGTTAGTGCACATGGATCTTTTTGGACCAACACAAACTGGAAGTATTGGAGGAAAATACTATGTGTTTATTCTAGTTGATGATTACACTAGGTTTACTTGGGTCTATTTTCTAGCAAAGAAGTATGAAGATTTTTCTTATTTCAAAAGTTTTAGAGCTCAAGTTAAAAATGAGAAAAACCTTCCATTGAAAACTATTCATAGTGATCATGGAGGAGAATTTCAAAATTCAGATTTTGAAACTTTTTGTAGTAAGAAAGGTATTACTCACAATTTTTCAGCACCTAGAACTCCTCAACAGAATGGTGTAGTTGAAAGAAGAAATAGAATTCTTCAAGAGATAACTAGAACCATGTTGAGTGAATATTCTATTGCTAGACATTTCTGGGCTGAAGCTGTAAGTACTTCTTGCTATACTATAAATCGAGTTTTGATTAAACCTTTTCTTAATAAAACTCCTTATGAGTTATTGAATGGTAAAAAAAACTAGACTATCCTACTTCAAGGTTTTTGGTTGCAAAGTATTCATTTTGAATACTAAAGATAACTTACATAAATTCGCACAAAAATCTGATGAAGGGATTTTCTTAGGATATTCCACAAATTCTAAGGATTGTAGATTTTTTAATAAAAATACTTGTACTGTTGAAGAAACAGTACATGTAAAATTTGACGAGTCAGATCCTTTTGTTTTTAAACCATCCCTACCTTCTTCCTCAGATGTGTTTTCAAAAACTGATTATCAACCTTTGATAGAAGAACCTTCTGATAAAGAAATTGTTCAAGAAGATACTTCTGAAACATTTACCCCAGAAGACTTTCTACCCTACGTTGGTGAACAGGTTTTACAAAACCCAAATCAGGTGTTTCTTAAGAATCATCCCAGTGATAGTATCATTGGTGATGTAAATCAACCTGTAAGGACTAGAAGTTTCTTAAGAAATGAATTAGAATATCTATCATTTATTTCCCAATTAGAACCTAAAGAACTGATGAAGCTTTAGGTGATGATGATTGGATTAAAGCCATGCAAGATGAACTAAATGAATTCGAAAGGAACAAAGTCTGGACCTTGGTTCAAAGACCTAAGGAAACATCTGTTATTGGAGTAAAATGGGTTTTCAGAAATAAATGTGATGAAAATGGAGTCATAGTAAGAAATAAAGATAGACTTGTTGCAAAAGTCTATAATCAACAAGAGGGAATAGACTATGAAGAAACCGATGCTCCAGTAGCTAGACTTGAATCTATTCGTATTCTACTTGCCTTTGTAGCATTCTTTAATTTCAAACTTTCCCAAACGGATGTGAAATGTGATTTTCTTAACAGTTATGTTCAAGAGGAAGTATTTGTTGAACAACCTCCTGGTTTTAAAGATACAAAATATCCTGATCATGTTTTTAGACTTACCAAAGCTTTGTATGGCCTTAAACAAGCCCCACGAGCATGGTATGATAGACTCACTGGATTTTTGCTTTAAAATAACTATGTTAAGGGAAATGCAGATCCAACTCTTTTTATAAAGAAAGATAATAAAAATGTTTTGATTGTTCAAATTTATGTTGATGACATCATATTTGGTTCAACTCAGCAATCTTTGACTGACTCCTTTGCAAGTCTAATGAAATCTGAGTTTGAAATGAGTATGATGGGTGAGTTAACATTTTTCCTTGGTTTTCAAATTTCTAAAAAAACCAGAAGGAACTTACATATCTCAACATAAGTATATTAAAGATCTTCTTAAAAAGTATGGTTATGACAACACTAAGAGTATAAGTACTCCCTTTGGTACCTCAAACTCTTTAGATCTTGATGAAGCTGGGAAACCAGTAGATCAAACATCTTTTAGAGGTATGATAGGAAGCCTACTATACTTAACAGCTAGTCGACCGGACATAATGTTTTCAGTATGCTTATGTGCAAGATATCAATCCAATCCTAAGGAATCTCACTTAAAGGCAGTAAAAAGAATTTTTCGCTACCTTAAGGGAACCATGGATCTAGGATTATTTTATACTTTTGGAAATGATTTTGTTCTAAAAAGCTTTTCTGATGCTGACTTTGGTGGATGTAGAATGGATAGAAAAAGTACATCCAGAACTTGTCACTTCTTAGGAGATTCTTTAGTTTCTTGGTCCTGCAAGAAGCAACATTCTGTAGCACTCTCCACTGCTGAAGCTGAATATGTAGCAGCTGGAAGTTGTTGTGCTCAAGTGTTGTGGATGCAACACACACTCACAGAATATGGTTTGAGTTTTACCAAAACTCAAATTTTGTGTGATAACACAAGTTCCATTTCCCTTAGTAAGAACCCTGCACATCACTCCCGTGCAAAACACATAGATATTAGGCATCACTTTCTTAGGGATCACACACTCAAAGGAGATATTATTCTTTTGTTTATCGGAACGCAAGATCAACATGCTGATATTTTCACAAAATCTTTTCCTTCTGATAGATTTGAATATATCAAACAGAAGTTAGGGATGATAACCATAAGGTAATTTTCATTAAGTAACTTTCTGTTGAGAAAGTCTCCTTACAGCAATAAACTCCTTTTCATGGGGGGGGGGGTACATTTGGTTGTTAGTTTAACAAAGTTTTTTTTCTTTTTCAAAATTTTGTTTTCAAATATTTCGGAACGAAGATTTCCGAAATGAAATTTCTGGAACTATAATTTTCTAGAATGGACATTTTCATACAAAATACTTCTGGATTGAAAGTGTTTGTATTGGAAAACATCCGGAATATAAAATTTTGTACTGGTATTTTCATAATGGAACTTTCGTACGAAATCTTTCATAATAAGTTTTTCGTTTTCAAAATTTCATAATAAATTTTTCGTACTAAGTTTTTCCTTACTAAGTTTTTTTTCGTACTGAGTTTTCCGTAATGAGTGTTCCGTAATGAGTTTTTCGTACTAAGTTTATTTTCAATAGTGAATCTTTTGCGAACTCTGTCTTCTCAACTTATCACAATCGTTAGATCAACCGAGGTAGTTGAACCGTCATCTCGTTGCCTATATAAAGGGAACCCAAATACTCATCCCACATCGATCTCAAGCTCTCGCGTCCCGAATCTCTGCCTCTCTGATTTAAGGCCATTCCGAACTTCAGTTTTCTCCGTTCCGAACTTCCCAGAGAACTTCAGATCCGAATTTCTGCGGAGTTAGCGTCTCAAGAAATGTCATCCACTAAGCCTATTTCACAATGGTTAGTTTACAGAGAAAGGTTAGTCCATCCGGATTTCTTCAGCAACTACGATTCTCTCATTTCGAAGAACATTAAGTTGAATGGATGGGAAGATGTTGCTGTATCCAAACCGGGGAATCAAGATGATGTCTTTTCGGAGTTACTTATTGAGTTCTATGAATCAGTCTCCTTCAATCAGGAAGATAATAAGGAGAATTTTTCTTTTAAGTCTTATGGAAAGACCTATAAACTCTCTTATACCAAGGCAGCAATCTTGGTAGGTCTGACCTATGAAGGAGAATCCGAGTTCATATCTCACGTTTTGCCGGATTCTAGGGGTAGCTTCGATAAAGAAAAAGTCTTGAAAACTCTCGGACTCTCAGATGACAAAGCTCCAAAAATTGCAAGTTTGCCTACAAATTTCCGGATTCTAGAATTGTGGGTGCAAGGTAATATTGTACCAAGGAAAGGTGATAAAGACAGCTTGAAGAAGAGTGAGATCTATATCTTAGATTTCCTGATAAATCTAAGGATGTTTAACTTCATGAGGCACATTCTTATAACCATCGAGAATCTTAAGAAATGAAATCTCAGAGCCCAGATCGTAATGTACCCAGCAATATTATCAAAGTTGATAGTTCGGTGCCTTGACTCCTTCAAGGAAGCTTGAAGATCTAATCCAAGGGTTTGAAAAATTTTATTGGTCAGTGATGATACTCTTAAGAGGATGGATGTGGATTTCAACAAGGAGACTGGTGAGTTCTTTGATCTGCCTAGCCAAGAAGAAGCGGCTCCGAAAACTGCTGAACCGGAATCGTCCAAGCCAGTAAAGAAAAGAATGTTGAAGGAAGTTGCAGCTGAGGTACAGGATCCAAAATCTAAGGAAGCTCAAACCGCACCTCCCAAACCAAAGAAGAAGAAGGCTTTTCCTGATGAGGTTGTCTCCAAGTGGAGAGAAGATAAAGAGAAAAGGAAAGAAGGGGATCCGCAGTTCGGATTGGACCCTACGGAAGCTAAAGCCTTAAAGGAGAGAACTACTGATCAGCTTGAAAAACAAGTAAAGGAGAAGAATCTCAATAAGAAGATGTCAGAAGCCGACGCAGTCCAAGCGTTGTTAAAATTTAATGAGATGGTATCCGGAAGCATTCCAGTTCTGAGATATTTCTCCTTGGAATCTCTACCTGAGACTCCAGGAAGAAACCTTGATTTTTCGAAAGAGGTTACAACTGAACATGTTGAGAAACTCGAGCAGGTTCAACAAGTGCAAGAGGAAGAACAGGTTGCTGAAGAAAGTGGTGAAACAAGAGACTTATTGAAAGAAGTAGATGAGTATAAGGGGTCGCCTTCGGAACACCTGTCACTCCGAACATCAGAGGCTGAATCCTCTAAGTTAGTAACTCCAGAGAAGGATAATAATGAGGAAGATGTTGTTCAAAAACTAGTTGATGATATTGTTCAAGTGTCTACTGGCGAGCAGAAAACCCCTGATCAAGAATCGGTTCCGAAAAAAGACAAGGGAAAGAAAATTCTTGCTGATACTCCGAGCTCATAAGTGAGGAAGAGGAAGGAAGTTGGTAGTTATTCGAAGAGAAAGCTTGACCTTGTTGAAGAAGAAAATTATCCAAGCAGAGTTTCGGATTCGGAGTCATCCTCGGTGGGTCATGACTTTGTTGTCCAGTCTTTAAAGAAGTTGGTGGGATCCATTCTGACCTTCTCAAGTATTTACTCATGGTGTCAGATTCTCCAACATGCATTGAATCAGAAAATTGACTCCGTATCTATGGTTATGGACAAGTGCGTTGAGATTGAGGTTCAGTTCAAAACCTTCTTTGTTGGCTACGAAGCTCATAGAAAATCTTGCAAGAAGATGACAAACTGGTCGAAGAAGACTGTTGAAGAGATGAGGTTATTTGATGAGTTTCAAGATAATGTTAAAGATGCCTTCAAGACTGAGGACAGGAAGATAAATGAGCTGACTTCCTCCTTTGAAGAGAAGATGACTGGTGAAAAGAACTTCCGGATTCAAGAAGTCAGAGATCTGAATGGGAAGTTGAATTCCGTTTCTCAAAACTGGAAATTTGAAAGGGATCATCAGATTGAATTTGAACAGAGGATGAAGGCTCAGGAAGAAATGATCAAGGCTCATGAAGAAAAGATGAAAGCCCAGGAAGAAAAGATTGAAGCTCAATCTGCAAGGATATTGGTCTTAGAGAAGCAAGATGAAGAAGATCATAAAGACCTGAAGAAGATCAAGACTATTCTTAAGGGGCTCATTTCAAAGGAAAAAGATCCGAAATAACCAAATCCGATTTTTTTTGTATTTTTTTTGTTGTCGAGATTTCAATGAAATTTGTGCTTGTCGTTCCTTTTGTTGTTACTACTAATGTTTCAGGTACTTTTTTATTTCTTTCCATTCCCTCAATTTCTTTTTGAAAATCACAAAGGGGGAGAAGGAAAAGATCCTTAAGAAAAAGAAGAAACTTTATCTAAAGGGGAGAAGGAAAAGATCCTTAAGAAAAAGAAGAAAGTTTATCTAAGGGGGAGTTTTTTCATCAAAGAAGACTTTCTTATTCATAACAAAATGTCACTACGGAAATCTGAATACGATCCTTAGAGTTTCAAGGCCTAAGGGGGAGTTAGTCGTATTCATCAATATCCTTAAAGCAAAGGGAGATAAGCTTTATTGTTTTTCTTTCTTTCTAGAATTTATTTTTCGTAAGGATGTTTGTGCTTTCCAAAAAGGGGGAGATTGTTGAGTCAATAAGGTTTTTCTTATGACTTTTCCATTCCTTCTTGTTTTGAAAATCACAAACACCTTATCAATAAGGAAAAATTCTTTCTTAAGGAAAATTGTTTTTATAAGGAAAATTTCTTTTATAAGGAAAAATGCTTTCCTAAGGAAAATTGCTTTTATAAGTAAAATCGCTTTTATAAGAAAAATTATCCTTATCTTATTTTCATCCATATTTTTCTTAAGTATGAGATTCAGATTCATTTCTATTTTCTCGGAATCGTTGAAACTTTGATATAAAGTATTCTGTTTAAGGTTCCAAATTCTGGATAAGAACTGTAAGGAAGTTTCACTTCGGATTCCAGATGAGAACTGTAATAAATAATCATTCCGAATTCTGGATATGAACTCTGACTAAGTTCTATTCTAGATTCAGGATACGAATTCTTATGAAGTTCGATAACGAATTCTCAATACGAATTCTAATGATTAATTCTCATTACGAATTCTGAAGAAGAATTCTCATTACGAATTCTGATGAAGAATTCTCATTACGAATTCTGATGACGAATTCTCATTACGAATTCTGATAACGAATTATTATTCCGAATCCTGATGATGAATTCTCATTAAAAATTATGATGAAGAATTCCCATTCCGAATTCTCATTCCGAATTCACCTATTAAATAGAATCTGATTATCTTTGTTTTATACACTCTGAATTAATTCAGACTCCAAAAAATATTTTGGTTAGACTATGAACTTTTATTCTGCTTACATTTCTATAATCTGTCTACTCTTTATTATTTCCATTACACTTCGAATCTTCACTCCGAAGCTTTCATTCCAAACTTTTGAGTTAGAATTAAAACGATTTCATACATTCTGTTACACTTGTTTTGTTATAAAATGATGTCGTCTATTTTGTCATAAACTAACCATTGTCTAAGTGACACGTGTACAGGTCCCTCCGATCTTTAAGGAAAATATGACCGTTGGAGGAGGAGCCAACCTTACCTATAAATAGGAGCTCATTTGAAAGAGCTCGGTGCTGAAAGGCTGACAGATCTTTGACTCTTGTGATTACATGCTTGAAGTGATTTCTAGAGAGAGAGGCTCTTATTAACTCTCAAAGCTTCGTGCGACTCCGAATGTTGGTGATTACATTCGAGGACTTCCGGGGATAGGAAGACAGAGGTGCCGACTACTTTGAAGTTCGAGGGCTTCCTTGATGAGGAAGACAGAGGTTACCAACTACCTTGAAGTTGAGGGCTTGCGGGGATAGAAAGATAGAGACTCCGATCTTTGTATCGAGGGCTTACCCTGGTGTGGGTAAGACAGACTTGCTTGAAAGTATAAATCAAGGGACGTTTATCCAAGGTTGTTGGATACCATTCTCTTTGGGTTAAAAGACTTATATCTTGTTACTTGTATTTTAACTACTTGTTTTTATTTCGGCTACATTTTGTATCTTAAGGAAAGTATAACTTTTTTATACTTCCTTAATTTTACTCTGATTCATTTAGATTCTATACGCTTTAAGATAGAATCTCATATTGTAACTCTTGTTAAGTTTCAATTTCCGGAACCATATTTCTGGAACCCACTTTCGGAATCTCATTCCAAGTTTGCATTCGGTGTTAGAGGTGTTGTGAATTTGCTTAGTTTAACTTTGTTAAACTTATCCCTTTCCTTTGCTTAAGTAAAACATAGTTAATCGTAACTAACTTTAAAGGTTCCAAAGGAATTTTTAATGTATACAATTCACCCCCCCCCCCCTCTTGTATATTGAGCATCTACATCATTATTTCGATCCTACACACCACATAAAAATGTAAATTTTATTATTTTGTTAGGATATTTTAACCAAATAATGCCTTATTTATTAATATCTTTCCCATCAAACAGGAATTGAATGTATTGTTTGTGCATACGTATGGCTTACCGTCTCCATGTGGTGATACAATTAATTTTTCATCACTATATTTAATGGATGGGTATTATGATGGATTTATGGTTTATATATGATATTTATGGCATAATTATTATTATTTAATGATAATATAATATCTATATTATTACCTTCCAATCCATTGGAAAATGATAATGTCACTCATGCGTATATATGGACTTCCATCTCCACAAAGCGATGTGATTATTTTTTCATTCATTCACTACATGGATCATAATAATAATAAATTTGATAATTTTATACGATTTATATGATATAATAATTCCTTCTTAGAGGTTAATTATTAAGTAACTTTATTTCTTTTCATCTATAGAAAATTGAAAATAACATTCATATGTATGTATGACCTAACGTCTCCAAGAATGGTGTAATTAATTTATATATATAAACATTTTATGGATAACTATAAATATATATATAAAAAATTTATATGATATTTAAATAATTATTTATATCCTAGAGATATTTTAACCATGGTCATGGTACATTTACCTAAATTAATGAATTGAAATTCTTATGAAAAAATAAAACAGTTAACACCGAGAAATGGGGATTTTAGTATGGAATTATTGATAAATGGATGTTTAAATGTTATATAGGGATGATAATTGATGTTATATGTTATTAAATTATTATATTATATAATTATAATAAATTTAAATTTATTATACTAGTGAATATAACACTTTCAAAGCAAGCATAAATCAAGGTAATTGATTTTCATCCCACTTTTATTTTAGTGAGACACTTTCCATATTCACAACTTATTTATTTTATGTAGTGTTTATAATTCCCATGAATTTCTTTTAGAAATATTATAATTAATATTTTGGGGATATTAATATCCATATATGGTTCTCTATTTCTTGAGGTTCTAATTTAAAAGTTACCAAAATATAAATATTTTTATGTTACAATCTCATTATTTTCCGGAATGGTTTATAATTAAGTATTTTATGATTAAATTCCATGATCTAACTCCCAAGAAACTCATGAATTCTCTCCTACTATGGTAATTTCTAGATATTACAATATTTGTTTCGTTTTCAACTCTTTATTAACTCAATATACATAGATACTGTTTTTAATAAAAACAAGATTTATTTCTCTCTTCAGTAAAAAATCATTTTTATTACATATCCATGTTTTCTAAAAATGTTTTCAAAAATACATTTAATATTATATTAGGTTTTTAATGAAATTTTACCCAATATTTACTTTTAAAAAATGTTTTAAAATGAATATTTTTTTGTTTTCAAAATGATTTATTTTTTTAAATCTTTTACAAAAGTGTGAGAGAAATGTTTTCTTTTCACTTATACATAATAAATCGAATTTCCCACCATCATGACCGCACAATGATTTCAATCATCCTTTAAAAGTTTCCAAGGTTATTATCACTTAAAATTTTTCCTTAATATTTGGAATATTTTTAAATTTTAAATAATTTTTTTCATAATGAAAAGGTTATTTTAATCAAGAAATATTCTAGAAATATTTTAATGGTATTTTCATCTAATATACTATACTTTTTTTATACTTATTATTTAATTAACACATAATAAAATCATACCATACAAATTAATTCATTTTATGGCTTATGATGATAATGATTTGAGGATGATTTTATGAAACCTGTTTCTTTTCTACACATTAATTAACTAATGAAACCCATTTATTTTCTAAAGTTTATGATATGATGAAATGATGAAATATTAATAAAACACATTTAATTTTTATGGGTTATGATATGATGAATGGTTTATGATCATGTGGAACACACATGTATGATTTTCATTATGTTATGGGTGGGACCAAAATTGTATATCCCTCTAGTGCATTGGGTATAGATGGATATCTCATGAGATAAACAAGAATGGAATGAGGAGTAAACCTTCTTCGGTAAGGGGAACTATAAAAAATTATATTTTTTGGAGTGAACCTTTACTACTATAATGGTTTGTGAAGTGAACCCAATACAATATGTCAGTCTCAGTAGTAAGCATTGATTACTAACAAAAATATTTAATATACTTTTGTATATGCAACAAATATATGTCTTATGACAATGTTTTTCTCTTATGGATCCTGTTATTTGATTACTCTATGAATCAATTCTTATGAAGTACCTTGTTTTTTACATGAGTTAATATTATGATCTATGATATACATGTTATGGTTTTCAAATTTCAATCTCATGTTATCATACCATTATTATCATCTTATGTTTAAGTGATAATTGATATCTCTCTTGTTTACCCTTAATAATAATTTGATCTCAACCTTTCTTATGTTTCATTTCCCTAGGCTCTGATGAATGGTTTTAATTATGATTTTATTTATAAGGATTATACTTATGAAGATATAATTGGAAGACAATTTATATATTTTATGAAACAATTTCTTATATATCCATGTTTCCAAAGACACTAAACCTTTATTTTCTTCATGAATGTTTTTGTTAAATGAAATGAATAGTCATATTTTAAGATGTAATATCTATGTAAGAAAAGTCTGGGTTATTATACTCAAACCATGCACCACCCCTTTTACCACTCCAACGATCCATACAATTTCTTGGGGTAAAACCTCACGGTTTGACCAAACTATTATCAAATGGTTTACCCCCTTAAATACCTCCAAGCCCATCAATAATCTACCAAGACATCACCCAACAAAGGCATAACTAAAAAAAATCAAAGAAGGGTTTAAAGTATGGTGTAGGTACCTAAAAAACCCTGAACATTACAGATAATATCCTTCTTTATCACATAAAATTGTGTAGTGATCTTAGCTTCATCATATGCATCATGCAACAATTCAAAAATATTTAACATTTATTTATTTTTAATTCCATAAAATAACTTTTGGGGTATAAATTTGGTAGAAAAGAAAATTCTCAATATTTACCATATCCTTCATATAATTTTATATTTACATCTTCAAATAGTTGAGAAAATTATGGTGTTTAATCAGTTAAGTGTTTTTCCTATGACTCCTCAATATCATCCATTTATATGTTTTCATCTTGAACAGGTTGTCCTAAATTCAAAAATAATAATTAATATATAAAACATCAAAAATTGAATCAACTTATGTATTACATTTTGGGTGGAATTTACCTATAATACCAAAATCATAATTTATAAAATTTTGAATTTCATTATCCATTATTAGGAAATTAGCTTGTTTATTTTAATCATGTACACAGTTAATCAATTTTTTTAACGTGTGATTCTATATGCTAAATCCGACTTATAATATGAGGTTGAAATTTTTTCAATATCAAATGCTAAAATACTTCATCTCTATTCAACCATCATATAAATTTACATTTATAACGTATAAATTTTATTCTTCCATCCACAAATCGATTTTCAGTTTCAAAATCCAAAAACATGTTCAAACCCATAACATAATGAGATGTGTTTCATGGTAAGGTAATCCAAATTTTTTCATGCATAATCAGTTTACTACAATTTCAAATAAAAATATAATTATTTTAGTATATATAAAATCAATATTTTAATAATATTAAAATGTTTAAATAACTTATATTATTATGATCCTCCCTTCCAACA
Organism: Viscum album; assembly: GCA_963277665.1. Classification (NCBI taxonomy): domain Eukaryota; kingdom Viridiplantae; phylum Streptophyta; class Magnoliopsida; order Santalales; family Viscaceae; genus Viscum; species Viscum album. Next base: position 516,356,888 of record OY728131.1, read on the forward strand.
ATTCATTATTTTTAGATCACATCAAAATATCCTTTAAAAAAACTGGTTAAAAGTAATTTAGTGGTAACATTTTATTAAAGTAGTTTAAAATATATTTAAAATTTCAAAAACCAAACAAAACAATTTCAATTAACCCTTTTATGATATAACAACACATTTAAACCTAAAAAACAAAGTTTAATTAATTCAACTTAAATAAAATATCTAATTTTTAATCATGCTTGAAATCATTTTATACATTAAAAATATCAAACAAAAATCATAATTTCCTTTAAATTTTATTAGAAAAAGACAATGTATACACGCACAAACATGCAAACCTTTATCTTTTTAAAATGAATACCAAATATCCATGATACACATAAATTGTAAATGATACCCATTAAAACTCTATAAATTAACTATAAAAAACAAAATCATTTAAAATTATAACATTCTATATAATTATGGTTAAGTCACACTAATATTATTCTATACAGTTATACATAAGTAACACTAATGACATTCACTAATTCATATAATGAAATGGTGACCACTCCCTAATTAGTTAACCATAAAAATATCCATTTACCAAGGTTATGTGATTATCCAATGATCATTAAATTGAATGTGATTTCATTCCATTTTATAGAACCACAATATCAATGAATAATACTACTAAGATAAAATCACCTTACTAACAATACTTTTACTAATCATAGGAAACACAATGTATAACAGTTGATGGAATTAAAACATTAATGAAAAATATTAATTATTGTTAAATCACATGATATAATTTATATAAATTCAAAATAGTCATAAATGAAATACATTCCATTAATTTAATTTTAATCCTCATCTTTATACCAATTTTTAAAATGAAAACTAAAACCACTTATATTTATTATATTTTAAATGTATTATAAAATAAACCTTTCTATTTATAAATTGATTTTTCAAAAGTTTAAACTCATCAAAGAAAACTTGGAACTAATGAGAATGTGACAATTTATATCCACAAAACATTATATAAATTATTTTAAACCCTATTTAATTTTTATACCATAAAAATACATTCAGTTTGTAAACATTAAGAAAACATATTTATTTGACTATTTAGACATAATAATTTTTTAATACATAACATACTCAATATATATAGATCCGTCATAATAGAACTTTAAAATAACAATTATATTTCACTTTTCCAGTCACTAAATCATTATACACATATCGATAAACAATAATGTAAAACATATTTAAATGAATTAATAAATACAAAATAAATAATATTATCACCATTGAGTACATGGGAAAAAGCAACTGGTTATTAGAGGCATCTAATCAATCAAAATAATTCAAATGAAATGAAAAATACATCATTCGTATTGATCTTAAATGATAAAGTTACCTTAATATAGAAACTCAAAGTAAGTGGAAGCCTAATAAAGGGTTTAATAAAACAAATAAATCACACAAATACGAATTACCTTGAGGCTATCAACTATCAAGGGTTGGGTATTTAGGGTCGATCCAATCATAAATCAAGGCTTGAGGGTTGTGTATTGAGGTTTCCAGAAATCATGGCATGGTGTTCCACCAGAGATCATCATTTAGGTTTAATTTATTAGGGAAAATAGAGTATTAAATGAGTGGGGATGTAGGGTATTGGGTATTGGGACCAATGGAGATCTTGGTATGGTGTCCACTAATGATTTTTCAATTAGTGTCTGATGATTACAATGAAGAAATATTGGGAGGGGGTGTTGGGTATCAGGGTCGACATTAAGGGGGAAGGTGTTTTAAAAAAAAGTAAATAGTGGTAGTTTTGATTACAACCAATTATAAATATAAAATTCATAAATGTTTGTTTAAATCACTACTCAAAAATGATTTAATTTTTTTTTCATACCTTTAACATAATTTTTAAAAACCACCACTAAAAAACTTCTTCTATTTACCATTAATATTATAGAGATTCATTGAACAATATTATTACTAACACGAGAGTAAGATATGATTAATACTAAGTTATAAGTGAAATATTTATAATTTATCATCACCCAAATTAACCACCACCCCCTCTCATGGTTCCTTAGGTCATACAACATAACCCCATGCTCCCAATACAAACTCATCAAAACTTTTGGAAAACATGAATCCTATTTAAAAAATATTAGCTATAACATGAAATATTAGTATCCTTGTTGTTAATATTACAAATTTATCTACATTATCACATTAATTATCATATATTCTATTTAAAATTATATAAAAACATGTATATGATAAATTATAGGTTCTAAATACAATGAATATAATGTGTTTAGTAAATAGTATTAAAATTCAATATATATTTTTTATTTATTAATAAAATTCATTACATGTTACACTCTAAATTTCTTTTCTTATTATTTTATTTATTTATTAGTTATTATATTTTTCATAAATTTTTGGGATGAATTTTCATGAAATTTTGAAAATTTATGGTGGTAGTTCTAGGTGAACGATTAGCACACAGTTAAAGAAAACTCTACAACAACCATGAAACAGACCCAACGTTATTAACAAAAGAAATTTTCACAGTTGGAACATGGTTTTTAAAATTGTGTAGCCAAACCAAGCAGAATCATTTTTCTATCTAGTGAGGGGTGGATGGTTGGTGCAGTTTTTATGAAACCATGTGACATAAGAAATCTTTACAAATTTTTCAATTCTTAGTCTATCTTGTTCAAAATAAAATTTAATAAAGAGTTTATGCTTCCCAATTCACATGATATAAACCCAGAGAGACTAGACACACCTCTTCCATTCCTTATCCCTCGATTTTGGGCCTTCCCCCTTTTATTTTGGTGACTTTTATTGGGGGTTTCCCTCCTTTTCTATTTTATCCCCCCTTCTTTATCTTATTTCATCATTTACCATTGTCATGGGTTTATTTTCACCAAAACCTAAATGGTTAATGGTTATAATATATTATGGTTTTGTTTCAAAGGGAGTACATATTCCTCTTTAAAATGTTCTCTACCCATATTTGACAGTTTCTCTCCATCTTAAATTTATTTGAGGTAGGTGTTTCTATGTTATCATTTTTCCAATATATCAATTCCATGCATAAGATTAATAAATTAATTTTTCATAAATTTATGTATGATATGTATGAATTTATATTTCTAATAAGGTTTTAAATTATACTTTTTTCATTCACGAGATGAATTAATGGTTTGACGGGTCACGGTTTGGGGTTCAAATATTGATGGACTTTTATGTGTGGTTTAAAATTTTTATGGTGTTTTTTGTGTAATATTATGTATTAATAATGATTGTATAATTTTTTAGTGATAATGAATATTTTTTTTATGATTTATAATCATTTTTAATGATTTCAAATTGCGTTTTATCTTTTTATAATACATAGTTGTCCAAGGATAGCTGCTTTCAAAATTGATTTTAGAATGAATTCTAAGGCAAACTTTAGAAAGTATGTTTCAAGGACTGTTTAATAACTAGAATATAAATATTTAGGGATAAATTTAGTTTCAAAATGGTTTTAAGGAATGTTTATCAAAACTTATTTCTTTCTTTAAAATATGAGGCACAATTGGCACATTTATAGAAGGTTTTCTTAAATAAACATCCACCCTATCTTAGACCTTTTTTTTCAGATTATGTGTTACTTATGAAATGATGATAATATTTTTGAATTGATTTATTTGAATGTATATTGTTGAGTGGCTTTCATTAGGTGGTGTTAGGATGTGGGATGAAGGGATGTGAATATGTGGTTAAATTTTCATACCTCCTAACACTATTCTCATGGGGATCCAAGGCATCTTAGTGAGGAATTTAGAGATGGTTATTATCGAGTCCCAAGGATATAAGTTATATTCCTCAGGTATGGATGTACCCAGATCATAAGGTATTTCCAATAGTGAGGCTAGGTTAGATCATTTGGGAGGTTATAGCTTCTAAATTCATTGATAGGTCAGTAGATGGTTCCACTAGAGTATATCCACAATAATATCATAGGGTGTTTAGAAGTTTCCCATGGTTATGTACAAGTGAATTTTCATTTATTTTAAAACTATACTTTATTATATTCTACATAAATTATTTATGTTACTACTTTAATATCATACGTATATTTTATGCTCATCTCTTTCATGGTCGATTGATATATTCTCCGATCTTCGTTCCTTTATTATTTTCCATTTTTATGATTTTTTTACTTTGATTTATTTGGTGACTTGTTTCATCTGTGTGACTTATGTTTATACTATGGTTGGGTTATTTCCATGTATTTTTAAAAGGATGTTTTAAATTGGTTTTTTTAAAAACCCATTGAAAATTAGTTTTTAAAAATAAAATTTACTTTATTTTTCTCTAGTATCATAATATTTTAAATGGGTGAAGTTTGGAAATGTTTATTGATTGTATTTATAAAATAGAAAGAAAAATTATTTTTAGTATTGTATTTCAAAATAATCCTTGTAATATTTGGGAATGGGAAATCATAGAATATTTGGTGATATCCTACTAGGATGTATATTCTCACACCCTACCTATACCACTGAGTGTGTGTATACTGGGCATATATTTTAAAGGTGTTGGGTAGTGTGGAAGCACCTTTGGTGGTGTTATATAAAAATTTATCTTAATTTATAGTTGACCGCAACCCCAATAGATTATATTTCATGTTAACTTTATAATTAATTTATTTAGATCTAAAAGAAATGATTATCTTATCTTTTAATCCTTTCTATGGTGATGATATTTTTTTCTTAAAACCCTTTCAGATTACATTCGTGGAACTATAAGGATTGAAGTGTTGAATCCCTATAGTGATGATCCACAAATACTCCTTTGATATCTAATCAATTCCAATCAATTTATAGGTTCTATAATAGTGAATCAATTATCTTTAATTTTTATTCTCGATCAATCTAAGAACCATTGGGATTGCAGGAGTTATTTTCATTATTGAGTGGAAGTGAGGAGGGATTTTAAAGGGAGATAGAGAGAGAAAAAAATATTTTGTGCGCAACGATTTTCCATTCTACATTTTTGATTAACCCTACAAAATAGACTTAACCATATATTTATAAAGTTAGGTTTTAGGATAAATAATTATATAATTGTATATTAGCCTTTAAATAAAATTATAATCTTTATTAAACCCCATGAGACATAATAATATTATTATTTTTATTTTACATTTCATGTGCTAAATTTCATAATTATTGATATTATTTTACAATCATGTAAACTAATACTTATCACCGGATGAGTTAATGGTCCATTTTAACTCCTCGGAATTTACTGAATACCAGAATAAAAATTTTATTCAAAATTTTATATTTTTATTCACAAAATAGAAAATAAATATGTATTAAATATTCAATAAAATAAATAAATATATTGTGTTCACAATATGATGAATAAATATTCATTTATTTTATTTTATCCATAAAAATTGCATATAATTATTCCCTGGACTTGAGAATAATATTTATTCAATTAATTAATTTCAAATAGAATTAAATTGAGATCAAGAGAAACACTTAGGGTGTGACCCTCTAAGATTCGTTCTCATTATCATTAGAGGAGTGTGCCTAAAGCCCAACATTAATGTCTAGAAATGGGTTAAGGAACCTAATAGAAATAACTTAATGTTGTAATTTTAAACAACCACATACAAATGCTTTTTGTGTAATATAATCCCTTTATCTCAATATCTCATCAAGCAGGTTGCACATCTGTGTCATCAACTTATATGTTTGATACATCTTTTTTTGACTATCTAAAATAAGTGATGTTACATTATGTCCATAAAATTCATGTTACAGTTATATTTCAATCAAATTCTATGTTATTAACTGTCATAAATATGGAAGGGACAAATCATTCCTCAACATATCTATTAAAAAAATGTCATTTTGAATTCACACAATATACCCTACTTCCCACCAACATATGGAATAACTGTTTTTGTTAGTAATTATATCTATGTGAGACATGACATGCATTAATGACAATATTGAAGTCTAATTACCATTACACATGCTCGTATATGAAAATATCCAATAGCATAAAAACATGTGTAATTCCTATCATAGGGTCTATTATAATAATCACCCATCTTGGAGATTACAATGTATGAACTTCATGAGAAGAATATCCATATACTTATGAGTACTTACACCTAATGGTATATATACTATCTTCCTTATCATAGTACATTATCCAACTACTGAACTATATTTAATATTATCATTATAAAATTTCAAGGTTCTTATCATAGTGGGGAACTGTTATTAGATTATCAATGAACATGATACTCTAGGTCATTATTACATCAATGTTATAAAGAATAAAAACAATATATAATAATTTATTTATATTCATATTCACTTATTTCAATATTTGTGTAATTAAAAGTTAAAAAGTAGTTTGTTATTGGGAACCAAATCCGAAAAACTCCATGTTTCACTAGATCCAACTACTAATGACATGTTAGTACTCGCATAAAAACATTATTTAGTAGAATATGGATATAGCTACTAGGGATATCTGGTTTCCATGGATATTTTTGGTAAAACCACATGTATCTATAGTGAATATATTTAATGTAACATTACTATCTTGATAAAATCCCTCAGGTAGTGATATAACCATGTATTAACCTATTTTTCCCATGTCAGAACACTAAAATCCCAACTAAATCCATATTCAATTTTTATAGTAAAATTGTAATTTTCTTTCTTTAGTTATTACACAAAATTGTAACAAGACATTGCTAAAACCACTTCTTAATGTACATTGGAAGCTGCAACGTACTAGGATATTATATATATGGAAACCACTAGTTGTAATAATATTTTCTTGCATATTACTTTAGTATTTTATATGATACTATATAAAATGAACCAAGTGTATTCAAGTGTTCAATTACCTTGATTACTCGTATTATTACTTATATAAACACCAAGAACTGATCAACTTTTACTTTTCCAAGTACTATTGGATATTTATAACTAGAATTCTATGAAATTATATTGTATCTATTTGATTTCAAATTATTATTAATTATTTAATAATAATATAAAATTTAAATATATATCATGGAACATGATATGAATTAATTACACTTAAACATGTGAAATTATTTTAATATCAATAATCTACTCTTATTCCCGTGAAAGTTCTACTCGAAGGGTTATATGACATAAAAAATTCAGTCTTGAATTTTTTATAAACTTTTATTTTTCAATAATATGTTAATATATATATATATATATTATAACTATATTTTGAAAACTAATATATCCATTTTGTTGATATTATCCCCTATAATACGGTTCTGAATTTAAGTCAAACATGGATAAATTTCTTCCCTTAGTCTTAACAATCTGGTAAGACATAACATTTGTTTTCCATATGTTATTAACATATTTATCTTTAAAAATAATTATTCTCCAACAAAAACATTCATTCCACATGTCACTCATTATTTTCTAAATGAATATTCTATGATCACTATGCATGATTTATATAAAAATAAATTTAAGTACTCTTTATATATAACTAGCATGAATTGATATCACCGACCATTTTACTTATGCCTAATATAAATATACCATAGGTTATCCTTTTGGTCATGTCACATAAAGATATTATGTCACACCCTGACCTTCTAAATTATTTTATTTTATTCTTTCTTGGCTTCAGTTAGCCTTGTCAAAGTGTGGGTTGAGTGTGTATTTAATTTTTTTTTGATATTTGATGTTTTTGGTGGGTTTAAGACCGATTCCTGGGCACCGCACGGTTGGCGGTAAGCGTGCCTTCGGCCTGGATGCCCCAGCGATTACCCATTAATTAAAATAATAAAACTTTATGAGAATGAAAAAAAAGTAAATGTTTAAGACATAATAATAATAACATTATTGTTCAGATAAAACTATTTTTTTATTAAAATTATTAATGATCTTATTATCATTAAAATAGTAATAAATATAATTACAATTTAGTTGTTATTAATTTTGTTATTATTTAAAAGAAAATGAATGAAATTATGATTATGATTATGAATATTTTTACTGTCATTATTATTATTATCATTAAGAAAAGTAATGATGTTGTTATGATTATATAATTATTAATATTATTATAAATGTTTTCATTAAAATTTTGTTATTATTTTTGTTATTTAAATTTTTATTATTGTTATTATTATAATTATTAACATTATTTTTTATTATTATTTTTTATTGTTATTTATTTTTTAAAGGGTTTTAATCATCACTCTTTTTTTATCCAATCACGACCCCTATTTATTTTACCAATCACACCTCCCTCTTTTTTTATCTCATGTGCTCCCTCAATCCAATCATCCCACTTTCCCTATTAATTCATCTTTTTTATTTCCTCTCTCTAATCACCCATCTCCCCATATTCTCCCATGCCTCCCCTATTTTTTATCTAAAATTCTCACCCCTTCTCCCCCTGCCCTCATGCACCCCACTTCCTCCTACCCCCCTCACACACATCATCCTCCCTTCCGAAACTCCTTCTGAAAGTCACTCCTCTCTTCGGTGGTTCCTTCTGGTGCGTTCTCTTTCCTATTTTCTCCAATCCTCACTCAATTACTAGGGTTTTCCATGACATGTTTCTTATTGGGTGAACCGTAAATTTTAGGGTTAATTTGTATCTTAGGTTTCCTTTTGATTTAGTTTGTGCGATTTGACCACCGGGCATCGTTCTTCCTCCTATTTATTTTTCATTCCAATCGCACGAGGTTTCGGTAGTTGTTTCCAAATTTTTCATTCCTAAAGCCTTTCCTTTAATGCTTCACATTTTTAATAAATTTTTAAACTATTTTCCCACCTTTATGTCCCTCTTGTGTAAATTATTATAGAAATTTGGAATTTATTTGGATGGTTAAAAACAGGTTTTAAATGAGTTTTGTGTAAATTACCTATGTTTCGGGTACCTAGGAAGCTTGTTCGAATTTCCTTTGTTCTTATAATGAGGAATTCGATTTTTATTAAATGTATAGAGATTATTATATTACAATGACATTGTTTATTAATGAACTTGGTTTGATGCATGTGATTTTTTTATATTATGGTTTGGTTATTGTGGTAAAACACTTTCGTAAGGATTTAATGGCCTTAATGTTTTATTTTGTGTTCTATTAAAATAAAGTGGGTGAGTGGAAATGGTTTTAAAGAAAATGGTGTTTTATGGAAATGGTTTTTTGGCAACCCTTTGGATGTGTGATGCACTATTAGATGTTGACACATCCATGGGTGCACTAGTTGCACACATGTATATGCCTCCAAATGAATATGGTGACATAAAATGGTGTTTTACTTAAAAACCTTAGTTCCACAAAATGGATCTTTAGATTCTAAAGGATGGGGGTTCATTATGAATTTTCAAAGGATGGTTTTAAATTTATTCCTCGAGTTTTTTGTCCATTTATCCTTGAAAATTGCTTTGGTGTGTGTGCATTTAAATCTGTGTGCTTGTTTGGTTCTTCGTGTGGGTTTTTGTGAATGTTTTCTTAAGGGCTCATTGGTCTTTGTAAATTTAAAAGTGGTATTGGTAATGTGTTTTGGGTAGATTTATTTAATCATGTTGAGTTAAAGGCTCATTTTACACTTTTAACCCATGGATAATGTTTGTACGGACTTTTAAAGGAGATTGTGTTTTGGGGAATGTGTATGCCCGATTGGAAACATTGAGCGTTTTATGAAATGGTTTAAATGTTAAATGGTATGGAGGCCCGGTTGTCACCTTTGTGTGATAGGAAATGTATTTATATAAATATGGGTCACCCTTATATGAGGGATATAATTTATGGGTTATCGTATATGGGTGTCTGTGTTTGGGGTAGGAAAGTGCGGTGAGACAAGTCACAAATGTGAGGGCCTCCTAATTACATAGTATTACTATAAGCACCATGGGTACCTAGGCATATTATAGATTATCAAGTTCTAGTTACTTGCCATCCTTGATTAGATGTATTGATTCCCCCTAGTACATAGAGAGGCTAGGTGGGATTTTCCATTGATTTTGTCATAAGGGAGATCAGAGGATTATAGACTATAGGGAATCACCATACGCCAACAGGTGGTTCCTAACCAAGTTCATCTATGGGTCATCTAGGGATGTTCAGGATTTCCCATGGTTGCAACTTTTAATGCTTGTTTATTTTTCTTCTACATTGGTTTATTTTCAGCTTATATTATTTACCTGTCTCCCTTTTGCACATCCCTGTTATTCATTGTTTGGTTTTTTTATAAAATGGTAAACTATTTTTGAAAAAATATATGGCGTGAGTTGGTTCTCATAGTGGGAAAGAAGTGTTATTTTTTAAAAAAGAAAAATCCTTATTTTTATAATTGTATTTCCAAACTTATGTCATCACAAAAATTTGGGTAAGGAAACACTTGGATTACGTGTTTTACTTTTGGCATTCCTACTTAGCATTTTTGTGTCATGCCTATTCTTTACCATTGTAGTTGTAGGTTCAGCTATTTTTCAGGATTTTCCATAGTGGTTTCTCATATGGGACATGTTTTGGGATTCTGGTTGGGGTTGACCAAGGGGTCACACAGAGATCTTTGTAGCAGGGTATTGTTTCTAGTTTTGTTCTTTTTAGTGGTACTTTGTATCTAGATCGGTTCTTCGTTTATTTAAGATTCAGTTGTCATTTTTCTGCATGATCTGTTTGTTATATTTATTTATTTGGTCCTAGTTTTATATCTCGGTATTAAATTGTTCCCTCATGTATACTTTGATGCTATCCACTATTTTTCATCCCGTAGTGATCTGGAACGCCCTTTAGACCTTGCCGTGGACTGGCTCAGATGTCCGGTTTAGGGTCGACCATGGTTGGTTTGTGAAAAAACGGTTTCATAGGAGGTTGTGGTTATTTGGGGTGTTTGTTAGATGGATATTAGGACTGTCGAGACTCAAGAGGTCGGTACAGGAAGGGCATTATGAACTCTCACTCATTCTAAACATTGAGTCGCCATGGGTCATCCGGGAATCAAGTCCTTGTCTCATTTTGGTTTGTTTTAGATTAAGGGATGGAAAAAAGGAAATCTGATGTTACATCGTAATTTCATATTGAGTAGTGACCCATGTGGATCCTGAATACATAGTTTATGTTCCTCCTAGTTTTTTATGCTTACTTGGGCCATGGCCTGCTACCATGTCTCCAGGTTAAGCATTACTACTAGTACCTCACTTTTGTATTTTGATGCATGTTGAGTGTCGTCTTGGTTCTAGTTGGTGTAAGTGAACTTTTGAAAATCAAAAAGGGTTTTTTAAATGATAATGAATTATTTTGAATGTATCTAAATTCATGGAACAAGTTTTAAAACTAAAAGATATTAGTCAAAAAATATGATGTTTTCTTAGAATTCGAAGATAAATGGTTTGGGTGGAACCTCCTGTACTCTTTATGAACATTCTCACATCTGAGGGAATGCATGTGAAGTGTGTTTTGGTGTGCATGGATTAATGTGGATGAATACATGTTCAATTATTCATAGGATTATTGGGGTGTGTACTTGGAATTAAAGTCTCGATCTAAAGTGATTTAAAAAAAGGAAATGATTTTGGAAATTAAATTTGGTTTGAAAAGTGGGTTTGTTATTTGGAAAGTGTCATTTAAAGAAGGTAGTTTTCAAATATAAAATGAATAGGGGGATTTTTAAAAAGATAATTTTGGATTATGTTTGTATTTTTTTTGGTTTTTGATCTGTTCATTTAGGCTTAAGATGATACTTTTAATTATACTTTGATTTGATATCAGTTTTAGATTTTTGTATTATATGTTGTTTAGAAAATGCCACCCAGAAAGGTCTCCATGGATTCTGATAAGTCATGCTCGGTTTTTGGTCCTTCTAAAACATTTTATATCCTTCACGGTGATTGGGGTCCATTAGAGGCAGCAGAGTGGCTTGAAGAGGTTGAGCACACCTTTAGGATACTGGGAACTTCTGAAGATGTTAGAGTGTGTGTCGTTTTGGGTCTGTTCAAACGTCCAGATCTGGAAAAATGGGAGTTGTTTTTTCCTCCATCACTACAAGTTGGGATGATTTTGGATGTATTTAAATTTGTCTTCGTATGATGGTTCATACTTGAAGATGTTAAGACAGTGAAAATCAAATAACTCATGCATATTCAATTAGGAAAATAGAGAGTGAAGACTTATATTGACCATTTCAAGGAGCCTGTTTCCTTTTCTCTAGAGGTAGCATCACAGAATTTTATGAAGAATTATCTCTTCAGTGGGTTTCATTATCCATAGATCAAGGAGCAGGTCCTCCCGTCTAAGGACCATCATTTTGAGAAGCTGGTGGATGAGGCGTTCTTAGTTGAGTTTGACTCTGGAGTGCAGATGGTTGGAAATCTAGTGTATCCAGTTACTCGTGAAGGTTCCCCATAGGTAGAGTAGGGTTTGCTAGAGGTAATGGTTTCTAAATATTCCTCTGTTGTGGTTTTAGCTTCTAGTTCATCAGACTCTTCAATGGTGTGTCATTGGTGTGGACGTTTAGGGAAAACGAAGCCATCGGGTCACATCCCTCTGAAGACGTGATGTCGTTGCAGGAGTGTAGGTTATCTATAGATGTTCTGCAGGAAGAATCGCCTGAAGAAAATGATGTGACCAGAGGATTCTAGTGCCTTAATATGAGGAAGAATATGCATCAGCCACCAGATCTCAAGCCACGTGTCTTGGGGTGAAGCTCGAGCATAGAAAGGAGTTTTCAGGGGTGTGAATCCTCGATTCATGTTTTGTGTTCCATGTTGGGATTGGGTCATTAAAAAACTTTTTGTTCTTGTTTATTTTCTATTAAAGTTTTACTATTATTATAAGGTCATCATTTCAATGGAAGAATGTGATTAACTTGTTCCATTGTAATCCAAACAATATTTTTTGTCTAAATATTCTCTTCTGAATCATGTGTTTTTCTTAAAAGTGTGTTTGGACCTTGTGTGGGTGGATCTCAGTTTAGTTGTGTTCGTTTGGAGATTTACATGCATGTGGGAGAATAAATTTTTGTAGTTAAGCTCGTGTTCACTACATGGGTAAAGTTCCTCTTAGAGGTTTTTCTCTAGTGTTATGGCTTTTTTTTGATATGGGTCGAGAGTTCCAAGTTTCAGAAGAAGTTTTGTTTCTATCATGCTATAAAAGTTAATTTTGATTGATTGGGAGATCCCACGTTGCCCCCCCTAGGGTGGTGTTTGAGTTCAATTTCTAACGTTATGGGAATTCTTATGGTGGGGAGAACCCTATCATGTTCTCCCTTTATTTTGTGTTATGGTTTCTCTTTGATTCGATTGGGTGTAACTTGTTGAGTGAATAATCAGCTCAAGGATTATATTTTAACAATGATTTTGGTCGGGTATTGACCTATGTTTTGGTTGCCTTTCAGCTGAGTGACTTTCTGGTGGCATAATGTTTTGTGGTGGGGAGAATTGTCACAACCTAACCTTTTAAGTTATTTTCTTTTATTATTTTTTGGCTTCGGTTGGCCTCATCAAAGTGCGGGTTGAGTGCATGTTTAAATTTTTTGATATTAGATGTTTTTTGTGGGTTTCAGACCGATGCACAGGCACCACATGGTTGGTTATAACCATTATATCGGCCTAGATGCCCCTATAGTTACCCATTACTTAACATAAAAAACTTTATGAGAATTAAATAAAGTAAATGTTTAAGACATAATAATAATAAAATTATTGTTTAGATAAAAAAAAATTTTAATTAAAATTTTTAATGATCTTATTATCATTAAAATAGTTATAAATTTAATTTTTATTCAATTGTTATTAATTTTATTATTATTTAAAATAAAATTGATAAAATTGTGATTATCATCATTATTATTATTATTATTATTATCATTAAAAAATTAATGACGTTGTTATGATTATATAATTATTAATATTATTATAAATGTTGTCATTAATTTTATTATTATTATTATTTAAATTGTTGTTATTATTATTATCTTCATTATTATTATTATCCTTATTATTATTATCATCATTTTTTATTATTATTTGTTATTGTTATTGATTTTATTTTTTGAAAGGGTTTTAGTCATCGATATTTTTTTTATCCAATCACACCCCCTATTTGTTTTACCAATCATGCCTCCATCATTTTTTATCTAATGCACTAACTCTCTCCAATCATCCCTATTTCCCAATTAATTCATCTCTTTTTTTATTCCCTCTCGCCAATCACCCATATCCCCTTATTCTTTCATTCCTACCATCTTTTTTATCTCATGCACTCACCCCTTCTCCCCCTACCCTCACGAACCCCTCTTCCCCTTACCCCCCCCCCCCCAACATGACCTCCTCCCATCTGGAACTCCTTCTGAAAGTCGCCCCTCCCTCCGGTGGTTCCTTCCAGTGAGTTATTTTTCCTATATTCTCCTCTCCTCACTAAATTTCTAGGGTTTTCCATGTGCGATTTCTTTTTGGGTGAACCCTAAATGTTAAGGATAATGTGTATCTTGGGTTTCAATTGGATTTAGGGTGTGTGATTCGTCTATGTGAAGTCATTCTTTCTCCCGTTGAAGTTTTACTCCAATCGCACGAGGTTTCGGTAGGTGTATCCAAAATTTCAATTCTTAATGCTTTTCCTTTGATGCTTTACTTTTTTAATAAATTTATCAACTAGTTTAGAACCTATATATCACTCTTATTTAAATTATTATAGCAATTTGGAATTAATTTGGTTTGATAAAAATAGGTTTTAAATGAGTTTTGTGTAAAATACCTAGGTTTGGGGTACCTAAGAAGCTTGTTCGAATTTCCTTTGTTCTTTTAATAAGAAATTGGGTTTTTATGAAATGTATAGAGATTATTATATTGCAATGAAATTGTTTATTAATGAACTTGGTTTGATGATTATGTTTTTCTATGTTATGGCTTGGTTATTGTGTTAAAACACTTTGGTAAGGATTTAATGGCTTCAGTGTTTTGGTTTGTGTTCTTTTAAAATTAAGTGGGTGAGTGGTGATGGTTTTAAAGAAAATGGTGTTTTATAAAAACGGTTTTTGGGTAACCCTTTGGATGTGTGATGCACTATTATATGCTGACACATCCATGGGTGCACTAGGTGCACTCATAGAGGTGACTCCAAATGAAGATGGTGACATACAATGGTGTTTTCATTCAAAACCATGGTTCCACCAAATGGATCTTCAAATTCTAAAGGATGGGGGTTCATTTTTAATTTTCAAAGGATGGTTTAAAATTTATTCCTCATGGTTTTTGTCCATTTGGACTTAAAAAATTTTGTGATATGTGTGTGTTTAAAAAAATGTGCATGTTTTGTTCTTGGTGTGGGTTTTGGTGAATGTTTGCTTAAGGGATCATTGGGATTTGTAAATTTAAAAAATAGTATTGGTAAGATGTTTTGGGTAAATTTATTTAAACATGTTGATTTAAAGTATACTTTTACACTTTTAACCCAAGTATAATGTTTGTACTAGCATTTAAAAGATATTGTGTTTTGGAAAAAGTGTATGACAGGTTGGAAAATTTGAGATTTTTACAAAATGGTTTTAATGTTAAATGGTACGGAGTGTTGGAACCACTTTGTGTATAAGTTTGTATTTGTTTTCAATAGTTTTCAATGAAGATCAAAATGAAGGAGATAAAGAAGTACTCCAATGAAATGGAGGAATGGAAGATCAAAATGAAGTAGATCATGACGGTTGATGAAGAAGACAATGTGACAATGATTGGAATTCTAAGATGGTCGTGTGGGGATTGGAATTATGAGATAGCCCTGCACATCACATTGTCATAGAAGATGATGATGCTAAAGCTATGCCTTAAAATAATAAATATCACAATAGTGGAGTTTGTGATAAAAGCAGAAGAGTTGCTGAAGGATAAAGATCCCCAAGAAGAAGTGTTGTTGAGGTGATCGTGCTTGTTGACAAAGAAAACAAACGACATACAAATTTATTGAAAAAGGAGATTCCATGGTTGCATGTCAAGTTCAAGGACTATGGATAATGATCCATGTTTTATTCAAGGAACATAGACAAAGGAATGGATGATCTGGAGGCGGAAAAAAGAGCATATACAAGGTGGCGCCGTTTCCCAGTGTTTGCCAAATTTTTGGGCCTGAAAATCGACAAATAAAGAAAACTGTTTTTGGAAAAGGGACTTGCGCGCCGAGGTCTTGGAGGATAGGAAACTTGTGCGCCATATGTTTCTGAAGATCAAATCATCAAAATTTTGCAAAGGGATAAGGGTCGCGCAAGTTTTGGTGCGGTCGTGCAGGTGACTTGCGCGCCGTGAAGAGACTTGCGCGCCGATGCCTTGGAAGCTTGATAACTTGTGCGCCTATGGTTTTTCGAGGTTAGAAGATCAAAATTTTGCAAAGGAAAGATGTTCGCGCAAGTTTGGAAGTTGGTCGCACAAGTGACTAGCAGGGGAAGAGAGCTGCGCGCCGAGACTTGCGTGTCGATGGTTGACTTGCGCACTGTCACACAGGGTGGTCAAACTGCCTATAAATACTGGACCACCCCTCCTCGTTTCCAACTTAATTCAACACTTAGAAAAATCAGAGCTCCTTTCGTGCAGGTGTGGAAGTCGCACAAGTATTGTGTAGTCGCGCAGGTGGACCTGCGCGACATTATCTGAAGCTGCCCGCCGATTGTTGGTTGTGCGCCCAAGGCAGTTTGGGAGAGAAAGGAAGTAAGTTGCGCAGGTTAGAAGTTGAGGAAGGCAGTGTTGCACAGGTGGTTTGGTGATACTTGCATGCTAGTTTGGACCTGCGCGCCGGACACTTGCACGCCGTAGTGAGACTTGTGCGCTGTATTGGGACTTGCGCGCCTGGCTTGGAGAAGCACGCCAGGTATTGCTGAAGCCCACTGGTCTGTTTGGAGCTGCACGAAAGCCCGGAGATTACCCAATACATTTGGTGCAAAGTGAGATTGAAGAAGAAATCTAAATGATACATGCATGATCTCATGCATACATGGTGAACTGATTATGACGATGAAAAGTAAGTTGAGCATCATTTATTGAGCAATCACATAAGTGATTGTGATTTAGGAAAACAAAGACAAGGGGATCTAGTGCATTCAGTCATTGCACTAAAGAATAAGGATTGAACTAAAAAAAGAGCATCAACTTTGAACCCTGATGCAAGAAAAGTCTCATGTTGAATAGGAGACAAAGAACTTCAATGCACATCTATTGAAGAGACCTTCACATCTATAAACTATGTGGGACTTCACCAATGGCAGTGAGCCAGGGGGAGTCAACAGGAGTGACCCGAGGGACGCAGTGAGCTATCCCTAAACTTTTGTAAAGGCAGTGATCCTGGGAAAGAGTGATTGTACCCAAACATTTGTAATCTACAGCTAGTGAAGCATAGTGGATTTTGGTATGACTGAAAACCTGTCAGCGTATGCTTCTTGGACGTAGCCCTTAGTGGTGAACCAAGTAAAAATAGATGTCTCGTCTCTCTACATGTTAATGTTTCATTACTAATCATATCCATCATACAGGTTTAACGGGTTCCTACCAACGTGGGAACAAGATCCAAAACTTTAAGAAGAAAAAGTTGACACCCTGATTCACCCCTCCCCTCTCAGGGTGTCCCGGGTTCCTACACGGAGGCCCAGTTCGAACCTTCATTTGATATGAAATATTTTTTTATAAATATGGGTATCCTTTGTAGGAAGGATATACCTTAGGGGTCATCGTATATGGGTGTCCGTGTTCGGGGTAGGCAAGTGTGGTGAGATGAGTCACATGTGCCAGGGCCTCATACTTACACGGTATTACTATAACCACTATGTGTTCTTAGGATTATTATATATTATCGAGTGACGGTTACTCACCAGACCCGATTAGAAGTATTGGTGACCCTGGTAGATAGAGCGGCCGGGTGGGATTTTCTGCTGATTTTGTCACGAGGGTGATCAGTGGGTTATACAGTATATAAGGCCTGACCTTAAACATTTACATAATATTTAATTAAATTAATAATTCACATTGAGGATCTTTTTAGGTTTAGAGTTTTAGAGAATTAGGACATAAATATTACACCTCAAAAGATTACAAGGTAGACACTTCTATGCAACTTCCATTTTTTCATAAAATATAAACTCTTGAAAAAAAGAGTCATGTCTAGTTCCATGTTTTAGACAACATGAATTTTCCTTGATCCCATCTTTGACCCTATTCATATTTAAGTCCTTTCAAAACATTTCAAAACTTGGGATGAGCATAAAAGGATCAGTAAGGCTTATAAAACAAAGAATGAAAACATTTTTTCATAAATACATACAAAATAAGAACTCTTTTACTTACCTTATAATAACATAAGATTTATAAATAACACATAGAAATCATAAATCATAAAGTTAACTTGTGGCATCCATATCATACGTACATTGTAGCTATCACAGCTACATAGGGAGTTAATTTAGAATACCCATCATAGTATATTCCCTAAATCTCTTTGGAGAAACATTCACGTTTACCTCCGTCATGTTACCCAATGAATTTGAGAGCTATCTCGGGCTTACCCGCCCTAGGTTTATCACGGAACCACCGGTATACGTAATTAATACCCATAACATGATAATAACACATAACATAAGCATAAAGGAAAGATAACATTTCCACATTGAAAAAAAAATATCATTTCATGATATTGAAATAATAAATCCATTCTCAAAATCATTTTCAATACCAAAATACGTAAAAATAGAATATGTTATTTATTTTTCCTTTTAAAAACATTATGGCTTGTTAAGGAAGCCTAAGATCAAATAATACTTGTGGTGGCGGAAAGGTCATTGTCACCGCTTACGTAAAAAAAAGAAACATTCCTTTTTTCATATAGTAAAACACTTCGTATAAAAATATTCCCTTTGAATAAAATGAAAATCCAAAGGGGTTTATACACCGTATAAAATAAAGTCGTGTATAAAACTAAAAATGCCTCAATGAAAGGAGATTGAGACGAAGCCCCTTACAAATATAATTTTGTAAATAAAATAGAATTATTATGTGTATTCACTATAAGTACACATAAATAAAGTATAAATACAAGATAATACATAATCATAGCATGACATAATTTAAAAGTAGGAGATTAACCCAAAGAACGGAAATTGGGTTAAGAAGTTCCCTTACCTCATGTCCGACTTGACTCAATCATTCTTTAATCTCTTGAATAATAAACTAAAGTTAATTTATACTTTCTTAATAACCTTATTCAAGTTTATTATTCCATTAATATAAATTATTACCACGTTATAAACATTATGTAATCATATAAGTTAATAATGTCCATTTTGTTGATATTTGGTACTTGAGTCAATAATGAACAACTTATATTTACAAGTTGTCCATGTGGTCAATATTCCATTATATCGAGAATGATATTCATTATTTAGATATCATATATATCATATATATCCAGTATATACATGTATTTATAATAGTATATAACATTTGGAGGTAAGAAATGAAATGCACCGTTCTTGGAGATGGTTAGTCGTATGTACGCATGAACGCTACTTTCATTTCTATTTCTTATTTTTATGGAATTAAAACATAATTATACATAGTTATATTATAATTATAGTATAATATCATATATAATATCCTTAACTCCATCCTTTATACATCCCACATAATGCATTAACGAGTCACATCACTTTGAGGGGGCGGTAGTCCGCACTTCCCCAAAGGAGATTATCGTATTTACCCACTATGGAAACCATAAAGGCTTGATATAATTGGGAATTACAAAATCATAAGGAAATCATAAACATAATATATATCATATACAAATAAAGTTCCATCATAATGGCCACAATTAGAGGCAGTAAGATGTAATTGAAAAATCATCATTTCGTGAGACGTTAGTTTTCCATCCACAGAAACATTATGTTCTTCATCCATTAGATAGAGGTGTGTGTAAGTTTAGTTCAAATAATTCTCATAAAAACATCCTAGTATATTGAGGATACAAGTTTTTTTACAAAATAAATGAATAAAAAAAATTAGGGGTTGGAGAAGTAAAATAAAAGAAAACAAATTAAGAGAAACAGTTACCTTTAATTTGGGTAACTTCCTTTGGTTTGAACCAAAAGGACTTCTTTAAGTGCCTTCTACATAAAGTAATGCTTCTAGGGGGAGAAGGGTTATGTAGGGAGCTTAATTGGGCAGATGTTGGACTATCCAAATGGCTTGACAGGTGTGAGGGAATGGATATAAATGGTCTCCTTTTATAAGGGAGAGCAGTGGCTCTTTAGGAAAGTGTTAAAATATTATTTTATTATATTATGATATTCAGTTTATAATGGTCCAAAAATCATTAAAGATACAGATAAGATGACTCATGGTCGAAATAAAATAATCTAATAGTAATTGTATTGGTTTTGTATAATATTTTAATCATTATATTCTTATTTATTTAAATCATTTATTAATGAGGTAAATACTGCATCATAATTGTGTGATAAATAATTTAATTTATTTGATGTCTAAAAATTATATAAAAAATACGATCATGTAGGAAATAATTTTATCTTTCCAATTAATATTTATAGTATAAAATATGACTTATATAACATTATATAAAAATTAATTACTAAAATATTTTTGTTAATCCCAATTTTGTCTTTACATGAAATTAATAAATATAAATTGTAATGATCACTTCCAAGTGGCTCAATGGGGTCCCAAAATCGACCCAAAGATGACCATGGTCATCCATGACTCATACAATAAGGTTTGGACAAATGTTACGGTAATTTGGAATTAATATAATATTCTTTTAACCTTGAATTACCTTATTTACCTTTAACTCTGGTAAATAAAAGTCAAAAGTTACTATTCACCCAAAATTATTTTCATAATATTGAACCACATTTTAGTTCTTGATAGCAACCATGTATGTCGGATTTTCAAAATTCAATTCACAGAAGCGGTAAAATTTCATTTAAATGAAAAAGTCGGTTTTTTAACTACCACTAAGTGGTTTCACTATTCATCAAAAATTGAAGTTTTTCAAAAAAATATCAAAAATTCAGCCTAAGCTATATTTCATATTCCGAATTCAAAAATGATGACTATTTTTCCAAATTCAAAACATTTAAGTTTCATTAATTAATTTTAAAATTAATTCCCATTATCAAAACAAATAGCGTGTTTTTAGGAAACAATAACTATCAAAATATTGACACTTGTTTATGTCCAATTTCAAAGTGAAATTAATTCCAATGACCAACATTGAATTAAATGGTAAAAATATATTTTAATCTCACATTAAAACCAACTAAAAATATAATCTAACCATATAAATAAATTATATTAAAAGGCACTTTTGAATTAAAATGCAATATTTTTCTCAATTCATTAAAAAATTAACTTTTTCAGAAAAATGCCAAAAAATTACCCAAAGTAAAATTTGATGTCCCCATTCTAAATAAGGATTTTATTTGGTCAATTATAATTTATTAAAGTGACCAAAACTATATTTAAATAGGGTTCGCTATTAAAAGGTGATAAATCGGCCTTTTAATGTAAATTACGCTTAAAATTAGATTCATTCACATTTTAAGCCTCTAAATTTTTATTGGATAATGTAAATACATTTAAAAAAAATCTATAATCATATTGTAGTTAGTTTCATTCATTCCTTCCAATACAATGACAAGGAGTTATCTACCATTTAAAATAATAATATTATATTATTAGTGTGCAACGTAAGATTCCAAAGAAACTCGTTGTTGCGTATCGAGTATGCTATAGAAAATAGAAACCCCTTTAAAGTAAAATTAATATTTAATTAAAAAATATTAATAAATATGAAATATGTCTTATTCTTCATTTACCTGGGATGTTACATCCTTTCCCCCTTTTAGGAATTACGTCCTCGCGATTTTTATTCACTTATCAAAATAAGTGGGGGTATTTATCCCTTATAGCATTTTCATATTTACACATTGCCTCTCCAACCATATGGTTTTTCCACAAAACCTTTACCTGGTGAATCACCATATTCCGCAACACTTGCTCTCTATGATCAAGAATCTTAACTGATTGTTCTTCATAAGAGAGATTCTCTTCCAAATGAACTACCTCTGGGCTCAAAACATGAGATAGATCTGGAATATTCTTTCTCAACATCGAAACATGAAAAACATTGTGTACCTGAGAAAAACATGGAGGTAAAGCCACTATATACGCAACTGATCCAACTTTATCTAGAATTTCATAAGGTCCAATGAACCTCAGACTCAACTTTCCCTTCTTACCAAAATGCATCACACTTTTCCATGGAGAAAATTTGAGAAAGACATGATCACCTATCTCAAAAGAAAGATCTTTTCTCCGGTTATTTGTGTAACTTTTCTGTCCGCTCTGAGCTGTTCTCATGTGCTTTCGAATCAACTAAACTTTTTCTACCATCTCTTTTACCAATTCTGGTCCCATCAGCTTCCTTTCACCTACTTCATCCCAAAAAGCTGGAGTTCAACACCGTTTTCCATATAATGCATCAAACAGAGCCATCTGTATACTGGAATAAAAATTGTTATTATAAGAAAATTCAACCAAAGAAAGATGTTGGTCCCAATTTCCCTGATTATCCATTGAAAGAACATAGCATATCCTCCAAGGTTTGAATTGTTCATTCTGACTGTCCATCTGATTGAGGATGAAAAATTGTACTAAAATTTAACTCAGTACCCAATGACTTCTGAAGGCCTTTCCAAAAGTTAGAAGTAAACCTGGGATCACGATTAGATACAATGGAGAGGGGAACACCATGAAACCTGACTATCTCTTTAACATACAACTGAGCAAGTTGATCTAGAGACAAATTATCTAGAATAGGAAAGAAATGGGAAGATTTATTCAATCGATCAATTATAAACCAGATTTCATTATTACCTCGAGATGTCTTTGGTAATCCCACAACGATTTCCATGGATATATTTTCTCATTTCTACTTTGGCACCGGTAGAGGCTGAAGCATCCCTTTCGGTAAATGTCGCTCTATTTTATCCTACTGACAAGTCAAACACTTCACAGTAAAATCAGCAATATCTCTTTTCATTCCATCCCACCAGTAATACTCACAGAGATCTCTGTATATATTAGTACTTCCAGGATGAACTGAAAACGGAGAACTATGAGCTTCACATAACAACTCATTCTTCAACTTTGAATCACAGGGTAGACATAATCTCTTCCCAAAACTCAATACACAATCATTATCATGATTAAAATCAGGAAACTTACCCTTCTGAACGAACTCTGCCTTTTTCTGTAACTCAATGTATTCTTTCTGCGTTTGCTTTATTCTGTCTGATAGAGATGTTGTCACTGAAACCTGATACAAAACAGAAGAATTTCCTGCACCAACAACTTTTATGCCAAAGTTTATCAAATCAAAAACCAAAGGATCTCGTTCCAAACATAAAATGGTTAATGAGGCATTACTTTTTCGACTCAAAAAATAAACCACTTTATTTTCTTTTCCTGGATGGTAATGGATCGTGCAATCATAATCCTTGATTAATTTCAACCATCTCCTCTGTCTCATGTTCAATTCTTTTTGAGTGAATATATACTTTAAACTTTCGTGGTTAGTATATATTTCACATTTTACTCCATAAAATGATGACTCCAAATATTTAAAGCAAAAACAACAGTAGCTAATTCCAAATCATTTGTAGGGTAATTTAACTCATGAGGTTTCAGCTAATGTGAATCACAAGCAATTACCTGATCATTCTACATTAGGACACAACCCAGTCCTTTCAACAAAGAATTACTATAGATAACAAACTCACCATTTCTGGATGGCAGTTGAAAAATTGAATCATTCACCAATCTTCTTTTCAATTCCTAAAAACAATCATCACATTCTTTTTTCCAAATGAACTTAACACCTTTTCGAGTTAACATAGTCATTGGATTAGATAACCGTGAAAAATTTTCAACAAACCTCTAGTAATAACCTTCCAAACCAATAAAACTAAGATTCTCGGTTATATTTGTGGGTCTTGGTTATTCTTCAATAACTTTCATTTTAGCAGGATCAATAGTTATGCCATTTTTTGAAATAATGTGACCAAGGAAAGAAATTTGTTGTAACCAAAACTCACACTTGCTGAATTTCCCAAATAGTTTCTTTTCTTTTAAGGTTTTAAAGACAACCATTAAATGACTTTCATGTTCCTACTTACTTTTTGAATAAACCGGAATATCATCAATGAACACAACCACAAACTTATCCAAGAACTCAAGGAAAATTTTATTCATAATATCCATGAATACAGTAGGTGAATTGGTTAAACCAAAAGGCATAACTACAAATTCATAATGGTCATATCTAGGACGAAACATGGTCTTCTGAATGTCTGCTTCCTTAACTTTAAACTGATGGTACCCCGACCTCAAATCAATCTTCGAAAAATACTGAGCTCCCTAGATATGATCAAACAAATCATCGATATGAGGCCAAGGATACTTATTCTTAACAGTGATGTTATTAAATACTCTATAAACAATGAAAATTCTCATTGAACAATCTTTATTTTTAAAAAATAAAGATAGGATCACCCCATGGTGATGTGCTAGGTCGAATGAAACCTTTATCTAATAACTCCTGTAATTGCTTCTTTAACTCTAAAAGTTCAATTTGATCTATTCGATAAGGGGGTTTTGAAATTGGATTAGCATCAGGAACTAAGTTAACAATAAATTCAACTTCCCGATCAGGTATAATACGAAGAAAATCATCAGAAAAAACATCAAGGTACTCATTTACCACTATCACATCATTAATCGGAACAATTCCTTTGTTTTCAAAAATACATGCAAGGTAACATTCATTTCCATATTTTACTAGTTTCTCAGCTTCCCGATATGTTATCAACAGCAAGCATTCATTTATGTATAAAAACTGAAAATCATTCTAAAAATAAACCTCTTTATCTCTATAGTAAATCTTATCATAATAAACAGAAAGACAATCCATGCCCAAAATAACATCAAACTCTACTAGAGGAAAAACAATAAGGTTTGCAGGTAGATTCTTTCCGCACACAAGGAAAGGAATGTTCTTATGTTTTCTTTTTGTATCTACATTTACTCCAAGTGTTTTTACTGTAAGTTCTGTATTCATATCTTGAGATGGAATTCCCAATTTACTTGAAAACTTCTCAGAAATAAAAGAGTGTGTAGACCCTGAACAAAACAACACATTGGCATAATCTGAACAAATAAACAGTGTACCTGGTACAAATTCATTTGATGGACCAACATCTGTAGAAGCAGTTGCAAATGATTTCACCACCCCTTTTTGCTTGTAGTCTGTCTGCTTTCCTTCGGTTGAGTTCTTTGTTGGACACTCATTTTCATAATGACCCATTTCATTGCACTTAAAACATTTTACTGACTGGAAATCAGATTTTTTCTTACCATTACCGTGATATTTTTCAGTGCAATTACGAGCCTTATGACACTTTTTACCACATCAGTAGCACATACCAGAATTCAAAAGACATTCCCCAGCATGTTGTTTACCAAAATTTTTAAAAAATTTAAACTTAAGTTTCTTACCATCAGACTTTTTTGAAGAGTTCTTCCCTTTCGCTTGCCACCTCGACCTCTTATTTTGTTGTTTGTCAAAGAATACCTGATCATCGGAAAACTTCATTTCTACCTTCTCTGCACAACGAACAAGTTTTTCATTACTTTTGAACTCACGAGAATCTAATTCCCTTAGATACTTTGGATTTAATCCTGAGTAAAAATGGTTGATTTTAATATCAAGATCTCGTATAAAACTTGGAGCATACCTTGCCAGTCGAGTGAATTTTTCTTCATAAGTAGACACTGAGTCATCCTCCTACCTCAATTCCAGGAATTTTTTTTCCATCCTAATACGAACCACCTTAGGAAAATATTTCTCTAGAAACATACCTTTGAATTTATCCCAATTAAGAGAATCAATCTCCTCACTATCCCTAATATTTTTCACCATCAACCACTACTGATCAGCTTCACCTTCAAAATGGTAAACAACAAGACTAACCTTTTGATGTTTTAAACAACCCATGACATTGAAAATCTTCTCCAGTGATTTAATCCACCCTTAATCTAGCACATGGTCAGATGATCATCTGAATGATGGGGGATGTTGCCTCCTGAAATGATCAACTACTGTTATATTATTCTGTGGTTGATTTGGATGATCTCGTGCATGGATACCACCACCATTTATAGCCTGAGTCAACTGTGCCATCACTGCACCAAAATGTTCAGTTCTGATTCTGACCATCTCAGGTTTCTGATTTGGATGTTTGTCTTCCTCATGATGTCTTCCCAACATAGTTGCCCTGTTTCCTCTATGGAAAACCATTCAGAACACAGAAATATTTTAGGCGAAGCAACATGGTAATATTTAAATGCTATATGATTTAAATATTAACATAAATTACTCTATGGATATTAATTTAACAATACTCTAACTTTTAAAGTCGTCTAAATTGACCTATGATACCAACTATAAGGACTCGGCCTTAAACATTTACATAATATTGAATTAAACGAATAATTCACGTTGAGGATATTTTCTGGTTTATAGTTTTAGTGAATTAGGACATAACTATTACATCTCAAAAGATTACAAGGTAGACACCTCTACGCAGCTTCCATTTTTTTCATAAAATATACACTCTTGAAAAAAAGTGTCATGTCTAGTTCCATGTTTTAGACAACATGACTTTTCCTTGATCCCATCCTTGACCCTATTCATATTTAAATCCTGTGAAAACATTTCAAAACTTGGGATGAGCATAAAAGGCTCAGTAAGGGTTATAAAACAAAGAATGAAAACATTTTTTCATAAATACATACAAAACATGAACCCTTTTACTTACCTCATAATAACGTAAGATTTATGAATAACACATAGAAATCATAAATCATAAAGGTAAATTGTGGCATCGAAATCATACTTAAATTGTATCTATCACACCTACATAGGGAGTTAGTTTGGAATACCCATCACAGTATATTCCCTAAATCTCTTAGGAGAAACATTCACATTTACCTCCATCACATTACCCAATTCATTGGAGAGATATCTCAGGCTCACCCGCCCTAGGTTTATCATGTAACCACCCGTATACGTAAATAATTCCCAAGAACCATAACATGATCATAACACATAACATAAGCATAATTGAAAGATAACATTTCCACATTGCAAAAACGAAATATCATTTCAAGATATTGAAATAATAAATCTATTCTCAAAATCATTTTCAATACCAAAATATGTAAAAAGAGTATATTGTATTTATTTTCCCTTTTAAAAACATTACGGCTTGTTAAAGAAGACAAATATCCAATAATACTCGTAGTGGAGGAAAGGTCGTTGTCACCACTTACGTAAAAAAAGAAACATTCAGTTTTGTCATTTAGTAAAATGATTCGTATAAAAATATTCCCTTTGAATAAAATGAAAATTCCAAGGGGTTTATACACCGTATAAAATAAAGTCGTGTATAAAACTTAAAATTCTTCAATGAAAGGAGATTGAGACGAAGTCCCTTAAAAATTTAATTTTGTAAATAAAATAAGACTATTATGTTTATTCACTATAAGTACACATAAAGAAATTATAAATACAAGATAATACATAATCATAGCATGACATAATTTTAAAGTATGAGATTAACCCAAAGAACGAAAATTGGGTGAGGAAGTTCCCTTACCTCATGTCAGACTTGACTCGATCATTCTTTAATCTCTTGAATAATAAACTAAAGTTAATTTATACTTTCTTAAGAACATTTTTCAAGATTATTATTCCTTTTATATCAATTATTACCATTTTATAAACATTATGTAATCATTTAAGTTAATAATGTCCATTTTGTCGATATTTGGTATTTGAGTCAATAATAAACACCTTATATTTACAAGTTGTACATGTGATAAATAGTCCATTATATCCAAAATGATATTAATTATTTAGATATAATATATATCATATATATCCAGTATATACATGTATTTATAAGAGTACACAACATTTGGAGGTAAGAAATGAAATGCACCGTTCATGGAGACGGTAAGCCGTACGTACGCATGAACGCTACTTTCATTTATATTTCTTATTTTTATGGAATTAAAGGATAATTATGTATAGGTATATTATAATTACAGTATAATATAATATATAATATCCTTAACTCCATACTTTATACATCCCACATAAGGCATTAATGAGCCACATCACTTTGAGGGGGCGATAGTCCGCACTTCCTCAAATGAGATTATCGTATTTACTAACTATGGAAACCATAAAGTATTGATATAATATGGAATTACAGAAGAATAAATAAATAATAAAAATAATATATATCATATATAAATATAGTTCCACCATAATGGCCACCATGAGAGGCGGTAAGATGTAATTTATCAATCATCGTTTCGTGAGGCGTTAGTTTGCCATCCATAGAAACATTATGTTCTTCATCCATTAGATGGAGGTGTGTGTAAGTGTAGTTCAAATCCTTCTCATAACAACATTATAGTATATTGAGGATACTAAGTTGGTTACAAAAGAAAGGAATAAAAATATTTTAGGGTTTGGAGAAGTAAAATAAAAGAAAACAAATTAAGAGAAACAGTTACCTTTAATTTGAGTAACTTCCTTTGGTTTTAACCAAAAGGACTTCTTTAAGTGCCTTTTGCGTAAGGTAAGGCTTCTAGGGGGAGAAGAGGGATGTAGGGAGATTAATTGGGTAGAGGTTGGAAGAGACAAATGGCTTGAGAGGTGTGAGGAATTAGATAGAAATGGTATCCTTTTATAAGGGAGAGGAGGGGCTCTTTAGGAAAGTGTGAAAATATTATTATATTATATAATGATATTCGGTTTCTAATGGTCCAAAAATCATTAAAGATTAAGATAAGATGACTCATGGACAAAATAAAATCATCCAATAGGAATTGGATAGGTTTTGGATAATATTTTAATGATTATATTCTTATTTATTTAAATCATTTATTAATGAGGTAAACACTGCATCATTATTGTGTCATAAATAATTTAATTTATTCGATGTCTAAAATTTATAAAAAAAATACTATCATGTAGGAAATATTTTTAGCTTTATAGTTAATATATAGTCGAAAATAGGACTTATATAACATCATATGAAAATTAATTACTAAAAGTGTTTTGTTAATGTCAATTTTGTCTTTACATTAAATTAATTAATCTAAATTGGCATGATCACTCCCAAGTGGCTGAATGGGGTCCCAAAATCGACCCAACGATTCCCATGGTCGGCCATGACTCATAAAATAAGGTTTGGACAAGTGCTAAGGTAATTTGAAATTTTTATAATATTCTTTTAACCTTGAATTACCTTATTTACCTTTAACAGTGGTAAATAAAAGTCAAAAGTTACTATTCACCAAAAAATATTTCCATCTTATTGAACCAAATTTTAGTTTTTGATAACAACCATGTATTTAGGATTTTCTAAATTCAATTTACAAAAGCGGTAAAATTTCATTTAAATGAAAAATTCAGTTTTTTTAACTACCACTAGGTGGTTTCACTATTCATCAAAAATTGAATTTTTTCAGAAAAATACCAAAAATTCTGCCGAAGCTATATTTCATATTCCAAATTCAAAAATGATGCCTATTTTTATAAATTGAAAACAAAGAAGTGGAATTAATTAATTTTAAAATAAATTCTTATTATCAAAACAAATAGCCTGTTTTTTATAAACAATAACTATCAAAAGATTGACACTTGTTTATGTACAATTTCAAAGTGAAATTAATTCCAATGACCAAAATTGGATTAAATGGTAAAAATATATTTTAATTTAACATTTTAACCAACTAAAAGGATAATCTAACCATATAAATAAATTAGATTAAAAGGCAATTTAGAATTAAAATGCAATATTTTTCACTATTCATTAAAAAATGAACTTTTTCAGAAAAATACCAAAAAATTACCCAAAGTAAAATTTGATGTCCCCATTCTAAAGAAGGATTTTATTTGGTCAATTATAATGTATTAAAGTGACCAAAACAATATTTAAAGAGGGTTCGCTATTAAAATGCGATAAATCGGCCTTTTAATATAAATTATGCTTAAAATTAGATTCATTCACATTTTAAGCCTCTAATTTTTATTGGATAATGTAAATACATTTAACAAACATGTATAATAATATTGTAGTTAGTTTAATTCATTCACCCCAATATAATGACTAGGAGTTAACTACCATTTAAT
Source organism: Viscum album (assembly GCA_963277665.1). NCBI lineage: Eukaryota > Viridiplantae > Streptophyta > Magnoliopsida > Santalales > Viscaceae > Viscum > Viscum album. Next base: position 516,387,237 of record OY728131.1, read on the forward strand.
ATAATAATATTATATTATTTGTATGCAACGTAAGATTTCAAAGAAACCTGTTGTTGCGTATCGGGTACGGTATCAAACATAGCAACCCCTTTAAAGTAAAATTAATATTTAATTAACAAATATTAATAAATATGAAATATGTCTTATTCTTCATTTACCTAGGATGTTACATCCTTCCCCCCTTTTGGGAATTGCGTCCTCGCAATTTTTATTCACTTATCAAAATAAATGGGGGTATTTATCCCTCATGGAATTTTCAGATTCCCACGTTGCCTCTTCAACCATATAGTTTTTCTACAAAACCTTTACCTGGTGAATAACCTTATTCCGCAACAATTTCTCTCTATAGTCAAGAATCTGAACTGGTTGTTCTTCATAAGAGAGATTCTCTTCCAACTGAACTACCTTTGGGCTCAAAACATGAGATAGATCTGGCATATACTTTCTCAACATCGAAACATGAAAAACATTGTGTACCTGAGATAAACTTGGAGTTAAAGACACTATATATGAAACTGATCCAAATTTCTCTAGAATTTCATATGGTCCAATGAACCTCGGACTCAACTTTTCCTTCTTACCAAAACGCATCACACTTTTTCACAGAAAAACTTTGAGAAAGAATGATCACCTACATCAAAAGAAATATTTTTTTCTCTGGTTATCCACATAAATTTTCTGTCCGCTCTGAGTTGTTTCGAATCAACTGAACTTTCTCTGCCATCTCTTCTACCAATTCTGGTCCCATCAGCTTCCTTTCACCTACTTCATCCCAAAAAGTTGGAGTTCGACATCATTTTCCATATAATACCTCAAACGGAGCCATCTGTATACTGGAATGAAAATTTTTATTATAAGAAAATTCAACCAAAGAATGATGTTGGTCCCAACTTCCCTGATAATCCAGTGTACAATCCTGTAGCATATCCTCAAAGGTCTGAATTTTTCGTTCTGACTGCCCATCTGATTGAGGATGAAAATCTGTAATAAAATTTAACTCAGTACCCAACGACTTCTTAAGGGCTTTCCAAAAGTTAGAAGAAAATATGGGATCATGATCAGATATAATGTGGAGGGGAAAACCATGCAACCTAACTACCTCTTTAACATAAAACCAATCAAGTTGATCTAGAGACAAAGTATCTCGAATTGGAAGTAAGTGAGAAGATTTAGTCAATCGATCAACTATAACCTAGATTGTATTATTACCTCGATATGTCTTTGGTAATCCCACAATGATGTACATGGATATATTTTACCATTTCCACTCTAACACTGGTGGAGGCTGAAGCATCCCTTTCAGTAACTTCCAGTCTGCTTTAACCTACTGAAAATTCAAACACATCAAAGTAAAATCAGCAATATCTCTTTTCATTCCATCCCACCAGTAATACTCAAGGAGATCTATGTACATATTATTACTGTCAGGATGAACTGAAAAAGGAGAACTATGAGCATCACATAACAACTCATTCTTCAACTTTAAATCACAAGGTAGACATAATCTCTTACCAAAACTCAATACACAATCATTATCAAGATTAAAATCAGGCAACTTACCCTTTTGAACCAACTCTACCTTTTTATGTAACTCATTGTCTTCTTTCTGTGCTTTCTTTATTCTGTCTGATAGATATGTTCTCACTGAAACTTGATACAAAACCGAATAATTTCCCGCACCAACAAATTTTATTCCAAAGTCTATCAAATCAAAAACCAAAGGTTCTTGTTCCAAACATAATATGGTTAATAAAACATTACTTTTTTGACTCAAAGCATCATCCACATTATTTTCTTTTCCCAGATGGTAATGGATCGGGAAATCATAATCCTTGATTATTTCCAACCATCTCCTCTGTCTCATGTTCAATTCTTTTTGAGTGAATATATACTTTAAACTTTTGCGGTTAGTATATATTTCACATTTTACTCCATAGAAATGATGCCTCCAAAATTTTGAAAGAAAAAACAACAGCAGCTAATTCCAAATCATATGTAGGGTAATTTAACTCATGAGGTTTCAACTGACGTGAAGCATAAGAAATTACCTAATCATTTTGCATTAGGAAACAACCCAGTCCTTTCAACTAAGTAATACTGTAGATAAAAAACTCACCATTTCTGGATGGCAGTTCCAAAACTGGAGCATTCACCAATCTTCTTTTCAATTCTTGAAAACAATCATCACAGTCTCTTTTCCAAATGAACTTAACACCTTTTCGAGTTAACTTAGTCGTTGGACTAGATAACCATGAAAACTTTTCGACAAACCTCCGGTAATAACCTGTCAAACCAAGAAAACTAAGATTCTCAGTTATATTTGTGGGTCTTGGACATTCTTCAACTTTCATTTTACCAGGATCAACAGTTATGCCATTTTTTGAAACAATTTTACCAAGGAAAAAATTTGTTGTAACCAAAAATCAAACTTACTGAATCTCCCAAATAATTTCTTTTATTTTAAGGTTTGAAAGACAACCCTTAAATGACTTTCATGTTCCTCCTTAATTTTTGAATAAACAATAATATCATCAATGAACACAACCACAAACTTATCCAAGAACTCAAGGAAAATTCTATTCATAAGATCAATGAATACAGCAGGTGCATTGGTTAAACCAAAAGGCATAACTACAAATTCTTAATGGTCATATCTAGTACAAAACATGGTCTTTAGAATGTCTTCTTCCTCTAATTTCAACTGATGGTACCCCGACCTCAAATCAATCTTCGAAAAATACTGATCTCCCTGGAGCTGATCAAACAAATCATCGATATGAGGCAAAGGATACTTATTCTTAACAATGATGTTATTCAATGCTCTACAATCAATGAAAATTCTCATTGACCTATCTTTCTTTTTAACAAACAAGACAGGATCACCCCATGGTGAGGTGCTAGGTCGAATGAAACCCTTATATAATAAATCCCACAATTTCTTCTTTAACTCTAAAAGTTTAATTTGAGCCATTCGATAAGGGGGTTTTGAAATTGGCTTAGTGTCGGGAACTAAGTCAACAGTAAATTCAACTTCCCGGTCAGGTATAATACCAAGAAACTCACCAGGAAAAACATCAAGGTACTCATTTACCACTATCACATCATTAATATGAACAGTTCCTTTATTTTCAACAATATGTGCAAGGTAACATTCACTTCCATATTTTACTAGTTTCTCAGCTTCCCGATATGTTATCAACAGCAAGGGTTCATTTTTGTATACAAACTGAAAATCATTCTGAAAAGAAACCTCTTTATCTCTACAGTAAATCTTATCAGGATAAACAGAAAGCCAATTCATGCCCAAAATAACATCAAACTCTACTAGAGGCAAAACAATAAGGTTTCTAGTTAGATTCTTTCCGCACACAAGGACAAGAATTATCTTGTGTTTTCTTTTTTTCTCTACATTTCCTCCAGGTTTTTTTACCGTAATTTCGGTATTCATATCTTGAGATGGAATTCCAATTTACTAGAAAACTTCTCAGAAATGAAAGAGTGTGTAGACCCTGAATCAAACAACACATTGGCAAAATCTGAAAAAACAGACAGTGTACCTGATACAACTTCATTTGATGGGCCAACATCTGCAGAAGTAGTTGAAAAGGATTTCACCACCCCTTTTTGCTTGTAGTCTGGCTTCTTTCCTTCGATTGAGTTATTTGTTGGACACTCATTTTCATAATGACCTATTTCATTGCACTTAAAACATTTTACTGACTGGAAATCAGATTTTGTCTTACCATTACCCTGATCTTTTTCAGTGCAATTATGAGCCTTATGTACCCTTTTACCACATCAGTAGCACTTACCAGAATTCAAAAGACATTCCCCAGCATGCTTTTTACCAAAATTTTCACAAACTGTAAACTTAAGTTTCTTACCATCAATTTTTTTTGAAGAGTTCTTCCTTTTCGACTGTCACCTCGACCTCTTATTCTGTTGTTTGTCAAAGAATACCTGATCATTGGCAAACTCCATTTCAACCTTCTCCGCACAACGAACAAGTTTTTCATAACTTTTGAACTCACGAGAAGTTAAATCCCTTCGATACTTTGGCTTAAATCTTGAGTAAAAATAGTTTATTTTAATATCAAGATCTCGTATGAAATTTGGAGCAAACCTTGCCAGTCAAGTGAATTTTTTTTCATAAGCAGCCACTAAGTCATATTCCTGCCTTAATTCTAGGAATTTGTTTTCCATCCTAAGACGAACCACCTTAGAAAAATATTTCTCGAGAAACATACATTTGAATTCATCCCAATCAAGACCATCAATCTCCTCACTATCCCGGATATTTATCACCATTGACCAGCACTAATCAGATTCACCTTTAAAACAGTAAATAGAGAGACTAACCTTTTGATGTTTTGAACAACCCATGACATCAAAAATCATCTCCAGTGCTTTAATCCACCCTTCAGCTAGCACTGGTTCAGATGATCCTCTGAATGATGGGGGATGTTACCTCATTAAATGCTCCACTACTGTCATGTTCATCTATGGTTGATCTGGATGATCTCATTCATGGATACCACCACCATTTATAGCCTGATTCAATTGTTCCATCACTGCAACAAACTATTCAGTTCCGATTCCAACCACCTCAAGTTGCTAATTTGGAAGGTTGTCATCCTCCTAATGTCTTCCCAACATAGCTTCCCTCTTTCCTCTATGGAAAACCATTCTGAATACAGAGATATATTAGGCCAAGCAACATGGTAATCTGTAAATGCTATATGATTTCAATATTAACATAAATTACTTTATGGATATTAATTTAACAATACTCTAACTCCTAAAGTTGTCTAAACCAACCTCTAATACCAACTATAAGGTCCCTGCCTTAAACATTTACATAATATTGAATTAAATGAATAATTCAAATTGAGAATCATTTCTGGTTTAGAGTTTTAGAGACTCAGGACATAACTATTACATCTCAAAATATTACAAGGTAGACACTTCTAAGAAGCTTCCATTTTTTTCATAAAATATAAACTCTTGAAAAAAAGAGTCATATCTAGTTCCATGTTTTAGACAACATGTCTTTTCCTTGATCGCATCCTTGACCCTATTCATCTTTAAGTCCTGTGAAAACATTTCAAACTTGGGATGAACACAAAATGCTTAGTAAGGGTTATAAAACAATTAATAAAAACATTTGTTCATAAATACATACAAAACATGATCTCTTTTACGTACCTTATAATAACATAAGATTTATGAATAACACATTGAAATCAAAAATCCTAAAGGTAACTTGTGGAATCCATATCATACATACATTGTAGCTATCACAGCTGGATAGGGAGTTACTTTGGAATACCCATCATAGTATATTCCCTAAATCTCTTATTAGAAACATTCACGTTTACCTCTGTCACATTACCCAATGCATTGGAGAGCTATCTCAGGCTCACCAACCCTAGGTTTATCACAGAACCACCTGTATATGTAAATAATGCCCAAGAACCATAACATGATCATAACACATAACATAAGCATAAATGAAAGATAAAATTTACACATTGCAAAAACAAAATATCATTTCGAGATATTGAAATAATAAATCCGTTCTCAAAATCATTTTCAATACCAAAATACGTAAAAAGAGTATATGGTATTTATTTTCCCTTTTAAAAACATTATGGATTGTTAAGGAAGCCAAAGATCAAATAATACTTGTGGCGGTGAAAAGGCTGTTGTCACTACATACATAAAAAACATTCATTTTTTTCATTTAGTAAAATTCTTCGTATAAAAATATTCCCTTTGAATAAATTGAAAAGTCAAAGGGGTTTATACACCGTATAAAATAAAGTCGTCTATAAAACAAAAAATGCCTCAATGAAAGAAGATTGAGATGAATTCCCTTAAAAATATCATTTTTTAAATAAAATAGAACTATTATTTGTATTCACTATAAGTACATATAAAGAAATTACAAATACAAGATAATACATAATCATAGCATGACATAATTTGAAAATAGGAGATTAACCCAAAGAACAGAAATTAGGTTAAGAAGTTCCCTTACCTCGTGTCTGACTTGATTCGATCATTCTTTAATCTCTTGAATAATAAACTAAAGTTAATTTGTACTTGTTTAAGAATATTTTTCATGTTTATTATTCCTTTTATATCAATTATTACCATGTTATAAAGAATATGAAATCATTTAAGTTAATAACGTCTATTTTGTCGATATTTGGTACTCGAGTCAATAATGAACACCTTATATTTACAAGTTGTCCATGTGTTCAATAGTACATTATATCCATAATGATATTAATTATTTAGATATCATATATATTATATATATCTAGTATATTCATGTATTTATAATAGTACAAAACATTTGGTGGAAAGAAATGAAATGCACCGTTTATGGAGACGGTAAGTCGTACATACGCATGAACGCTACTTTCATTTCTATTTCTTATTTTTTATGGAATTAAAGCATATTGATACATAGGTATATTATAATTACAGTATAATATCATATATATAATATCCTTAACTTCATATTTTATACATCCCACATAAGGCATTAATGAGTCACATCACTTTGAGGGGGCGGTAGTCCGCACTTCCTCAAATGAGATTATCGTATTTGCCCACTATGGAAACCATAAAGTATTGATATAATTGGGAAGTACAGAAGCCTAAGGAAATCATAAACATAATATATATCATATATAAATACAGTTCCATCATAATGGCCACCATGACAGGCGGTAAGATGTAATTTAACAATCATCGTTTCGTGAGGCGTTAGTTTTCCATCCACAAAAACATTATGTTCTTCATCCATTAGATGGAGGTGTGTGTAACTGCAGTTAAAATCCTTCTCATAACAACATACTAGTATATTGATGATACTACTGTTGTTACAAAATAAAGGAATAAAAAGATTTTATGGGTTGGAGAAGTAAAATAAAAGAAAACAAATTAAGAGAAATGGTTACCTTTAATTTGGGTAACTTCCTTTGGTTTGAACGAAAATGACTTCTTTAAATGCCTTATGCCTAAGGTAAGGCTTATAGGGGGAGAATAGGGATGTATGGATATTAATTGGGCAGATTTTGGATGAGCCAAATGGCTTGAGAGGTGTGAGGAATTGGAAATAAATGGTCTTCTTTTATAAGGGAGAGGAGGGGCTCTTTAAGAAAGTGTGAAAATATTATTTTATTATATAATGATATTTGGATTCTAATGGTCCAAAAATCATTAAAGATGAATATAATATGACTCATGATCGAAATAAAATCATTCAATAATAATTGGATAGGTTTTGGATAATATTTTAATCATTATATTCTTATTTATTTAAATCATTTATTAATGAGGTAAATACTGCATCATTATTATGTCATAAATAATTTAATTTATTCGATGTATAAAAATTATAAAAAAATACTATCATGTAGGAAATTATTTTAGTTTTCCAATTAATATTTATAGTCTAAAATAGGACTTATATTACATCATATAAAAAGTAATTACTAAAATATTTTTGTTAATGTTAATTTTGTCTTTACATTAAATTAATTAATCTAAATTGTCATGATCACTCCCAAGTGGCTCAATGGGGCCCCAAAATCAACCCAAAGATGACCATGGTAGGCCATGACTCATCCAATAAGTTTTGGACAAGTGTTAAGGAAATTTGTAATTATTATAATATTCTTTTAACCTTGAATTACCTTATTTACCTTTAACCGTGGTAAATAAAAGTCAAAAGTTACTGTTCACGAAAAATAATTTTCAACTTATTAAACCACATTTTATTTCTTGATAACAACCATGTATGTCAGATTTTCGAAATTAAATTCACAGAAGCGGTAAAAGTTCATTTAAATGAAAAAGTCGGTTTTTTAACTACCACTAAGTGGTTTTACATTCATCAAAAATTGAAGTTTTTCAGAAAAATACCAAAACTTCAGCCTAAGTTATATTTAATATTCCAAATTCAAAAATGATGACTATTTTTCCAAATTCAAAACATAGAAGTGGCATTAATTAATTTTAAAATTAATTCCCATTATCAAAACAAATAGCGTGTTTTTAAGAAACAATAACTATCAAAAGATTGACACTTGTTTATGTCCAATTTCAAAGTGAAATTAATTCCAACGACCAAAATTGGATTAAATGGTAAAAATATATTTTAATTTTACTTTAAAACAAACTAAAAAGATAATATAACCATATAAATAAATTATATTAAAAGGCTCTTTTGAATTAAAATGCAATATTTTTCACTATTCATTAAAAATGATCTTTTTCAGAAAAATACCAAAAAATTACCCAAAGTAAAATTTGATGTCCCCATTATAAAGAAGGATTGTATTTGGCCAATTAGAATGTTTTAAAGTGACCAAAACTATATTTAAATAGGTTTCGCAATTAAAAGGTGATAAATTTTCCTTATAATGTAAATTATGCTTAAAATTAGATTCATTCACATTTTAAGCCTCTAAATTTTTATTGAATAATGTAAATACAATTAACAAACATGTATATTCATATTTTAGTTAGTTTTATTCATTCCTGTCAATACAACAGCTAAGAGTTAACTACCATATAAAATAATAATTTTATATTATTAGTGTGCAACATAAGATTCCAAAGAAACCCGTTGTTGCGTATCAGGTAGGCTATCGAACATAGAAACCCCTTTGAAGTAAAATTAATATTTAATTCACAAATATTAATAAATATGAAATATGTCTTATTCTTCATTTGCCTATGATGTTACATCCTTCCCCCATTTTGGGAATTGCGTCCTCACAATTTTTATTCACTTATCAAAATAAGTGGGGGTATTTATCCCTCATAGCATTTTCAGATTCCCATATTGCCTCTTCAACCATATGGTTTTTTCACAAAACCTTTACCTCGTGAATCACCTTATTCCACAACACTTTCACTCTATGGTCAAGAATCTGAACTGGTTGTTCTTCATTAGAGAGATTCTCTTCCAACTGAACTACCTCTGGGCTCAAAACATGAGATGGATCTGGCATATACTTTCTCAACATAGAAACATGAAAAACATTGTGTACCTAAGATAAACTTGGAGGTAAATCCACTCTATACATAACTGCTCCAACTTTATATAGAATTTCATATGGTTCCAATAATCTTCGGACTCAACTTTCCCTTATTACCAAAACACATCACACTTTTCCATGGAGAAACTTTGAGAAAGACATGATCACCTACCTCAAAAGAGAGATCTTTTCTCCGGTTATCCGTGTAACTTTTTTGTCTACTCTGAACTGTTCTCTTGTTCTTTCGAATAAACTGAACTTTCTTTTCCATCTCTTCTACCAATTTTGGTCCCATGAGCTTCCTTTCACCTACTTCATCCCAAAAGCTGGAGTTCAACACCGTTTTCCATATAATGCCTCAAACGGAGCCATATGTATACTGGAATGAAAATTGTTATTATAAGAAAATTAAACCAAAGAAAGATGTTGGTCCCAACTTCCCTGATAACCTAGTGAACAAGCACGTAGCATATCCACCAAGGTCTGAATTGTTCATTCTAGCTGCCCATCTAATTGAGAATGAAAAGCTTTACTAAAATTTAACTCAGTACCCAACGACTTCTGAAGGCCTTTCCAAAAGTTAGAAGTAAACCTGAGATCACAATCAGATACAATGGAGTGGGGAACACCATGCAACCTGATTATCTCTTTAACATACAGCCAAGCAAGTTAATATAGAGACAAAGTATCTCGAATAGGAAGGAAATGAGCAGATCTATTCATTCGATAAACTATAAACCAGATTGCATTATTACCTCAAGATGTCTTTGGTAATCCCACAACGAAGCCCATGGATATATTCCCATTTCCACTCTGGCACCGGTAGAGGCTGAAGATTTTCTTTTGGTAACTACCGCTCTGCTTTAACCTGGTGACAAGTCAAATACTTCACAGTAAAATCAGCGATATCTCTTTTCATTCCATCCCACCAGTAATACTCACGGAGATCTCTGTACATCTTAGTACTGCCAGGATGAACTGAAAACAGAGAACTATGATCTTCACATAACAACTCATTCCTTAACTATGAATCACAAGGTAGACATAATCTCTTCCTAAACCTCAATAGACAATCATTATCAAGATTAAAATCAGGAAACTTACCCTTCTGAACCAACTCTAACTTTTTCTGTAACTCATTGTCTTCTTTCTGCGCTTACTTGATTCTATCTGATAGAGATGTTCTCACTGACAACTGATACAAAACAGAATAATTTCCTGCACCAACATCTTTTATGCCAATTTTTATCAAATAAAAAACCAAAGTATCTCATTCCAAATGTAACATGGTTAATGAAGCATTACTTTTTTGACTCAAATCATCAGCCACATTATTTTCTTTTTCCGAATGGTAATGGATCGTGCAATCATAATCCTTGATTAATTCCAACTGTCTCCTCTATCTCATGTTCAATTCTTTTTGTGTGAATATATACTTTAAACTTTTGTGGTCGGTATATATTTCATATTTTACTCCATACAAATGATGCCCCAAAATTTTTAATGAAAAAACAACCGCAGCTAATTCCAAATCATGTGTAGGGTAATTTAACTCATGAGGTTTCAACTGACATAAAACATAAGCAATTACCTGATCATTCTGTATTAGGACACAACCCAGTCCTTTCAACAAAGCATCACTGTAGATAACTAACTCACCATTTCTGGATGGCAGTGCCCAAACTGGAGCATTCACCACTCTTCTTTTCAATTCCTGAAAACAATCATCACATTCTTTTTTCCAAATGAACTTAACACCTTTTCGAGTTAACTAAGTCATCAGACTAGATAACCATGAAAAATTTTCAACAAACCTCTTGTGATAACCTTCCAAACCAAGAAAACTACGATTCTTGGTTATATTTGTGGTTCTTGGCCATTCTTCAACAACTTCCGTTTTAGCGGGATCAACAGTTATGCCATTTTTTGAAACAATGTCACCAAGGAAAGAAATTTTTTTAACCAAAACTCACACTTGCTGAATTTCACAAATAGTTTCTTTTCTTTTAAGGTTTGAAATAAAAACATTAATTAACTTTCATGTTCCTCCTTACTTTTTGAATAAACCAGAATATCATCAATGAACACAACCACAAAATTATCCAAGAACTCAAGGAAAATTCTATTCATAAGATCCATGAATACAGCAGGTGCATTGGTTAAACCAAAAGGCATAACTACAAATTCATAATGGTCATATCTAGTACGAAACACAGTCTTTGGAATGTATGCTTCCTTTAATTTCAACTGAGGGTACCCCGACCTCAAATCAATATTTGAAAAATACTATACTCCTTGAAGATTATCAAAAAAATCATTGATATGATGCAAAGGATAATTATTATTAACAGTGATGTTATTCAATGCTCTATAATCAATACAAAGTCTCATTTAACCATCTTTCTTTTTAACAAACAAGACAGGAGCACCCCATGGTGATGTGCTAGGTCGAATTAAACCTTTATCTAATAACTCCTGCAATTGCTTCTTTAAATCTAAAAGTTCAATTTGAGCCATTCAATAAGGGGGTTTTAGAATTGGATTAGCATCAGGAATTAAGTCGATAGTAAATTCAACTTCCCGATCAGGTATAATACCAAACAACTCATCAGGAAAAACATCAAGGTACTCATTTACCACTGTCAAATCATTAATCTAAACAATTTCTTTGTTTTCAACAATATGTGCACGGTAACATTCATTTCCATCTTTTACTAGTTTCTCATCTTCCTGATATTTTATCAACAGCAAAGGTTCATTCTTGTATACAAACTGAAAATAATTCTCAAAAGAAACCTCTTTATCTCTACAGTAAATCTTTGCATGATAAACAAAAAGACAATCCATGCCCAAAATAACATCAAACTCTACTAGAGGCAAAACAATAAGGTTTGTAGGTCGATTATTTACGCACACAAGGACATTATTCTTCTTATGTTTTCTTTTTGTATCTATATTTCCTCTAGGTGTTTTTACCGTAACTTCTGTATTCATATCTTGAGATAAAATTCCAAATTTACTAGAAAACTTCTCAAAAATGAATGAGTGTGTAGACCCTGAATCAAACTACCCGTTGGCATAATCTGAACAAACAAATAGTGTACCTGACACAACTTCATTTGGTGGACCAACATTAGCTGAAGTAGTTGCAAAGGATTTCACCACCCCTTTTGTCCAAATAAACATAACACCTTTTCGAGTTAACTTAGTCATTGGACTAGATAACCGTGAAAAAATTTCAACAATCCTCTGGTAATAACCTGAAAAACCAAGAAAACTACGAATCTAGGTTATATTTGTGGGTCTTGTCCATTCTTCAACAAATTTTGTTTTAGCTGAATCAACAGTTATGCCATTTTTTGAAACAATGTGACCAAGGAATGAAATTTTTTGTAACCAAAACTCACACTTGCTGAATTTACCATAAAGTATGTTTTCTTTTAATTTTTTCAAGAAAATTCTTAAATGAATTTCATGTTCCTCTTTACTTTTGGAATAAACCAATATATCATCAATGAACAAAACCAAAAACTTATCCAAGAACTCATGAAAAATTCTATTTATAATATCCATGAATAGAACAGGTGAATTGGTTAAACCAAAAGGCATAACTACAAATTCATAATAACCATATATAGTACGAAACACAGTCTTCGGAATGTCTGCTTCCTTTACTTTCAACTGATGATACGCCGACCTCAATTCAATCTTTGAAAAATACTGAGCTCCCTGGATCTGATCAAACAAATCATCAATATGAGAAAAAGGATACTTATTCTTAACAGTGATGTTATTCAATGCTCTATAGTCAATGTAAAGTCTCATTGAACCATATTTCTTTTTAACAAACAAGACAGGATCACCCCATGGTGATGTTCTAGGTCGAATGAAACCTTTATCTAATAACTCCTTCAATTTCTTCTTTAACTCTACAAGTTCAATTTGAGCCATTCGATAAGGGGGTTTTGAAATTGGATTTTCATCAGGAACTAAGTCAACAATAAATTCAACTTCCCGATCAGGTATAATACCAGGCAACTCATCAGGAAAAACATCAAGGTACTCATTTACCACTGGCACATCATTAATCTGAACAGTTCCTTTGTTTTCAACAATATGTGGAAGGTAACATTCATTTCCATCTTTTACTTGTTTCTCATATTCATGATATGTTATCAACAGCAAGGCTTTAATTTTGTATACAAACTAAAAATAATTCTAAAAAGAAACCTCTTTATCTCTACAGTAAATATTACCATGATAAACAGAAAGCCAAGCCATGCCCAATATAACGTCAAACTCTACTAGAGGTAAAACAATAAGGTTTTCAGGTAGATTCTTTTCGCACACAAGGACAAGAATGTTCTTATGTTTTCTTTTTGTCTCTACATTTCCTCTAGGTGTTTTTACCATAAGTTCAGTATTCATAACATGAGGTGGAATTCCCAATTTACTAGAAAATTTCTCAGAAATGAAAGAGTGTGTAAACCCTAAATCAAACAACACATTGGCATAATCTGAACAAACAAACAGTGTACCTGATACAACTTCATTTGATGGCCCAAGATCTGGTGAAATAGTTGCAATGGATTTTGCCACCCCTTTCTGCTTATAGTCTAGCTTCTTTCCTTCGGTTGAGTTCTTTTTTGGACACTCATTTGCATAATGACCCATTTAATTACACTTAAAACATTTTACTAACTATTTATCAGAATTTGTCCTACCATTACCCTTATCTTTTTCAGTGCAATTAAGAGCCTTATGTCCCATTTTACCACATCGGTAGCACTTACCAGAATTCAAAAGACATTCCCCAGCATGATTTTTACCACAATTTTCACAAACTGTAAACTTAATTTTCTTACCATCAGACTATTTTGAAGAGTTATTCCCTTTCGCCTTCCACCTCGACCTCTTATTCTGTTGTTTGTCAAAGAATACCTAATCATCAACAAACTCCATTTCCACCTTCTCTGCACAACGAACAGGTTTTTCATAACTTTTGAACTCACAAGAAGGTAAATCCCTTCGATATTTTGGCTTTAATCTTGAGTAAAAATAGTTTATTTTAATATCAAGATCTCGTATGAAATTTAGAGCATACCTTGCAAGTCGAGTGAATTTTTATTTATAAGCATCCACTGAGTCATCCTCCTACCTCAATTCCAGGAATTGTTTTTCCATCCTAAGACAAACCACCTTAGGTAAATATTTCTAAAAAACATACCTTTGAATTCATCCCAATCAAGAGCATCAATCTCCTCACTAGCCCAGATATTTTTCACCATCGACCACCACTGATCAGTATTACCTTTAAAACAGTAAACAACAAGACTAACCTTTTGATGTTCTGAACAACCCATGACATCGAAAATCTTCCCCAGTGCTTTAATCCACACTTCAGCTAGCACAGGGTCAAATGATACTCTGATTGATGAGGGATGTTGCCTCAAGAAATGCTCCGCAACTGTCATGTTCCTCTATGGTTGATCTGGCTGATCTCGTTCTTGGATACCACCACCATTTATAGCCTGAGTCAATTATGCCATCACTGCAACAAACTGTTTAGTTCTGATTCCGACCATATCAGGTTGCTGATTTGGAAGGTTTTCTTCCTCCTGATGTCTTCCCAACATAGATGCCATGTTTCCTCTATGGAAAACCATTCTGAATAAAGAAATATCTTAGGCGAAGCAACATGGTAATCTATAAATGCTATATGATTTCAATATTAACATAAATTACTTTATGGATATTAATTTAAGAATACTCTAACTCTTAATTTTTTCTAAACCGACCTCTGATACCAACTATAAGGACCCGACCTTAAACATTTAAATAATATTGAATTAAATGAATGATTCACATTGAGGATCTTTTTAGGTTTATAGTTTTAGAGAATTAGGATATAATTATTACATATCAGAATATTACAAGGTATACACTTCTATGAAACTTCCATTTTTGTTCATATAATATAAACTCTTGAAAAAAAGGGTCATGTCTACTTCCATGTTTTACACAACATGACTTTTCCTTGATCCCATCCTTGACCTTATTCATCTTTAAGTCCTTTGAAAAAATTTAAAAACTTGGGATGAGCATAAATGGCTCAGTAAGGGTTATAAAACAAATAATGAAAACATTTGTTCATAAATACATACAAAACATGAACTCTTTTACTTACCTCATAATGACATAATATTTATGAATATCACATAGAAATCAAAAATCATAAAGGTAACTTGTGCCATCCATATCAAACTTACATTGTAGTTATCACAACTACATAGAGAGTTACTTTAGAATACCCATCACAGTATATTCCCTAAATCTCTTTGGAGAAAAATACACGTTTACCTCCGTCACATTACCCAATGCATTAGAGAGCTATCTCGGGCTCACCCGCCCTAGTTTTATCACAGAACCACCCGTATACGTAAATAATGCCCAAGAACCACAACATGATCATAACACATACCATAAGCATAAAGAAAAGATAAATTTTCCACATTTAAAAAAAAAATATCATTTCAAGATATTGAAATAATAAATCCATTCTTAAAATCATTTTCAATACCAAAATACGTAAAAAGAGTATATGGTATTTATTTTCCCTTTTAAAAACATTACGTCTTGTTAAGGAAGCCACAGATCAAATAATACTCGTGGCGGTGGAAAGGTCATTGTCACCACTTATGTAAAAACAAGAAACATTCCTTTTTTTCATTTAGTAAAATGATTCATATAAAAAGATTCCCTTTGAATAAAATGAAACGTCAAAGGGGTTTATACACCGTATAAAATAAAGTCGTGTATAAAACTAAAAATGACTCAATGAAAGGAGATTGAGACGAAGTACCATAAAAATATCATTTTGTAAATAAAATAGAAATATTATGTGTATTCACTATAATTACACATAAAGAAATTATAAATACAAGATAAGACATAATCATAGCATGATATAATTTGAAATTAGGAGATTAACCCAAATAACAGAAATTGGGTTAAGAAGTTTCCTTGCCTTGTGTCCGACTTGACTCGATCATTCTTTAATCTCTTGAATAATAAACTAAAGATAATTTATACTTTCTTAAGAACCTATTTCAAGTTTATTATTCCTTTTATATCAATTATTACCATTTTATAAACATTATGTAATCATTTAAGTTAATAACATCCATTTTGTCGATATTTGGTACTTGAGTCAATAATGAACACCTTATATTTACAAGTTGTACATCTGGTAAATAGTCCATTATATCCAAAATGATATTAATTATTTAGATATAATATATATCATATATATCTAGTATATACATGTATTTATAATAGTACATAACATTTGGAGGTAAGAAATGAAATGCACCATTCATGGAGAAGTGTTAAGGTAATTCGGAATTATTATAATATTCTTTTAACCTTGAATTACCGTATTTACCTTTAACTGTGGTAAATAAAAGTCAAAAGATACTATTCACCAAAAATTATTTTCATCTTATTGAACCACATATTAGTTCTTGATAACAACCATGTATGTCGGATTTTCAAAATTCAATTCACAGAAGCGGTAAAATTTCATTTAAATGAAAAATTAGGTTTTTTTAACTACCACTAAGTGGTTTCACTATTCATCAAAAATTGAAGTTTTTCAGAAAAATACCAAAAATTCATCCTAAGCTATATTTCATATTCTAAATTCAAAAATGATGCATATTTTTTCAAATTCAAAACATAGAAGTGGAATTAATTAATTTTAAAATTAATTCCCGTTATCAAAACAAATAGCGTCTTTTTAAGAAACAATAACTATCAAAAGATTGACACTTGTTTCTATCCAATTTCAAAGTGAAATTATTTCCAATGAACAAAATTGGATTAAATGGTAAAAATATCTTCTAATTTCACTTTAAAAACAACTAAAAAGATAATCTAACCATATAAATAAATTAGATTAAAATTCACTTTTGAATTAAAATGCAATATTTTTCACTATTCATTAAAAAATGAACTTTTTCAGAAAAATACCAAAAAATTACCCAAAGTAAAATTCGATGTCCCCATTCTAAATACAGATTTTATTTGGTAAATTAGAATGTATTAAAGTGATGAAAACTATATTTAAAGAGGGTTCGTTATTAAAAGGCGATAAATCGGCCTTTTAATGTAAATTATGCTTAAAATTAGATTCATTCACATTTTAAGCCTCTAACTTTTTATTGGATAATGTAAATACATTTAAAAACATGTATAATCATATTTTAGTTAGTTTAATTAATTCCCGCCAATACAACGGCTAGGAGTTAACTACCATTTAAAATAATAATATTATATTATTAGCGTGCAACGTAAGATTTCAAAGAAACATGTTGTTGTGTATCGGGTACGCTATCGAACATAGAAACCCCTTTAAAGTAAAATTAATATTTAATTCACAAATATTAATAAATATTAAATGTGTCTTATTCTTCATTTACCTGGGATGTTACACACTATGGGGATTCACAATATGTCGGTAGGTGATTCTAATCTTAGAGCTTCCAGGGGATTTCTGGGGATGTTCAAGACCACCCATTCTTTACCTATATCTCTTTTTCACAGCCCTGTTATTAAATTTTTGGTTTTGTTTATAAAATGGTAGATTATTTTTGAAATAATATATGATGTGAGTTGGTTCTCATAGTGGGAAAGAGGTGTTATTTTGAGTAAAAACATTATTTTTATAAATGTATTTGAAAACTTATGTCATCAGACAGCTCTGGGTAAGGAAACATTTGGATTCAGTGGTTTACTTTTGGCATCCCTACTGAGCATTTTTGTGCTCACACCTATCCTTTACCATTCCATTTATAGGTTTAGCTATTGTTCAAGCTTTTCCTTAGTGGATGATCATATGGGAGTAGTCTTGGGATTGTGTTTGGTGGTGATTAAGGGGTCACACGGAGATTGTTTTCGCAGGGTCTTGTTTCCAGTTTTGTTCTTTTTAGTGGTACTTTTTATCTAGATCTGTTTTTTGTTTATTTAAGATTCAGTTGTTGTTTTTCTGCATACTCTACTTGTTCTATTTATTTATCTATTCCGGGTTTTATCTATTGGTCTTAAATTGTTCCATCATGTATACTTCGATTCTCGACACTAGTTTCCAGCCCATGGAGATTAGGAACGCCCTTCGGGCCTTGCCACGGACTGACTAGGCTGATCGGTTCAGGGTCAACTCGGGTTGGTTCGTGACATATTATGTAATTATCCCATTAAATGAGGTGGACATGACTATTAATATCCAAACATTATGATCATAAAAATATTCTTAGACAAGTAGAATTTATAAAAAATAGACATGATGATAGGTTAATATATTTTGTTATGGGCTTAATTCTAAAAAATCTATAATGGTATATTTGTACTATATTTTACCATCTATGTTAATTTTCTCTTGAATACTCTCAATAAGTATAAAGTCTTAGAAACATTCAAATATGGAATCCCATAATTTTGATACATTGAATCCATCACATTAATTTATACATAATTTTTAACTGTATAATTTTAAGATTTAATAATTATATGTAGGAATATTAATTTAAAACAAAATATGTATTTCCCACCATGGTGAACATAAAACACCTCTTTGGTTATGAATTCTGACATAGAATGTGTCTTTCTAACTATTCCTCCAACCAAGCTCAGTGGTTTCTATTATTCCCATTCCAACTCATGTGCATCCAAGTTATTAACCAATAGAATTTAAATATTCTACCACTATCATAAAATAAATAGGATTCCTTTATGTAAATATAGTAAATCTTTACTATACATCAATATCCTTAGTGGAATTAAGGTTATTAACTTAGTTTCACCTTAGTGTTTAATGTTATTTAGTAGATATAGCAAGATTTTAACAAATGGTTCTCAACAAAAACTTATGGTAGTGTCCTAATATATTATTATCATAACACAATTTATATGACATCAATTAGAAAATATGGTTCGAATATGGTTTGTTGGT
The DNA here is from genome assembly GCA_963277665.1 of Viscum album. NCBI lineage: Eukaryota > Viridiplantae > Streptophyta > Magnoliopsida > Santalales > Viscaceae > Viscum > Viscum album. The sequence continues at coordinate 516,406,305 of OY728131.1, forward strand.
GCACTACTATTTACTAAACATTTCATGAAATGAATAATAGAAGACTTTCAATATATATAACACTCATAATTCATATTCATTTTACTACCATCATGAAATTTATGTATATAAGAAAATGTGAGTTAGGGATAAACTTTACTTTACAAACATGATAAAGGATTACATGAATAATCTATTCTCTAAAAATCATACTCAGATATTCCTCAATCTTTACCAAGTTCACTAATTTACTTCCCTAACAATTTATAAAATTTATAAAAGGAGACTCAAAAGGATACCTTTATTTTAGAATGGTCCGTGTGGATATATTGAACCAAATCTAGGATTATTTATGACATAACTTTATTGAAAAAAGGTTTATTTGTCTAAATAATATAAATTAGTTCATTTGTATATTCTGTATCTAAGCTCAATTGAGACTCCAAAAATTTTATGGGTATAAAGAGGTTAACTACAATCCATTTTACTGATAAAGAATTATCTAGTCACAATCAAATAAGATTATTATATTTTATATTAATTATTTATTGCAATGGATATTTGTGATTCAAGAGTTATTGAACTGTTAGTTTACTATTTAAGTACCATAATTAGATTTATTCTGAAATGAAATAATGTATCATTGTGTCTAGCCATAACACTGAGTTAAATGTTTTGGAAAAACTTATTAAAAATTGAATCAATCCAATTTATTAATTATAAATAGTGAGATCTCCTTGGCTAATATAGGAAACACCCTTTCTCACCTCCTTTTGAGTTCACTTTATAGCCTTTCTATTCTTTCTTCTTTTATGTATTTAAAAAAATGTATGTTGTAAGAATATTGTATTTAACCCACAAGTGGAAAATAGAAACTTGATTAATATAACTAAAGTGGATACAATTACTTACCCCTTCAATTCATTGCAATTTGTTTTCCAGTGTCCATTATTTAAACATAAGAAGAAAATAGCCCCTATTTATTCTTCTACTTTTGAATATTTTATCTCTTAGAAGGATGTATTAAAGGATATTTTTTATTTATACTAAAAATTGTATTTTTAGACTTTTATTTTACACTTTTCACTGAAAGGGGTGAATAAATAGGTTTCAACCAATCTCTATCTGATCGGTGAATTATGGAAAAAAGTATATCGATGGAAATATCATTTTCTCTTATCCAATCAGGTAAAAATAAGTATAATAATGGGTGTAAGTATAATAATTTCATATTAATGGATAACTAATTATCCCAATGGAAGAATAATTTTTTATAACTAATCAATATACCCCAACATTTTGAAATCAGGATCATAAGTTAGATTACCTTCTTCCAGTTTACACTAATACAATGACTTAAAAATATTATTTATTTCTAGGTTTTCCAAATATTTATCAAGAGAATGGAGATGTGATATCATAGTTTAAGAACCCATGTCTTTATATTGTATAAAAAATCTCTAGACATAATTGATAATATAATAAAATGGACATAGGAATCACCCTCAACATATCTCTGGCATGCATCCTTTCAACCTTCACTCACCTACTGGGGTGGCAGAAAAAGAACTGAGGATTGAAATATATAATAAAAAATTTCTGATAATAATAAAATGCATAAATGATTATTACATATCCAAAAATTTATTTTTTCAAAGAAATAGACTTATTTAAGGAACGATCACACTATTTTTTTGGGATTTTAAGCCATTTTTGATAATAATTAAAACAGATTATTAGAACTTTGCTTGATTACAAATTATGTGAGAAGTAATGATAATTAATTTTTCATTAAATCATCCATTGTTTTATCATTTACCAATATACCTCACCATTGAAAACATAATGTCTAGTTTCAAGGACAGTCTAGTGTAAAGGATCCACATCCCCCTTTGCATAACCCCAATGAGGTTTTCCAAGCTACTGAAGGCATTTAGGCAGGAAGGTCTTTTCAAACTACAAGCTTAAAGATCCTTGATCCTTTGAGTTGAATCACCAATCCAAAAATACTTACATATATTTCCTAATACCATACCTCCATGTTATATCAAGTCTAGCAAGGATACTTCTCTTGATGTATGATGGTTAAGTTAACCCATAAACTTCATAAGAACTCTATATTAAAAATAAGTTTCTCAATGAGGTTTGGTCAAACACTTAGTCCTAAGGATTTCATTCCTAATCAAGTAGTGTATGGCTAAGTATAACTTAATATATATTTTTGGGATTTAAATTTATTATGAATAAATTTTATCTTGTTAGAATCATTATATAGATTGTTAATATTAAGTGGATTTTACTTCATTTATTAACCTTTTTGGATTAAATATTTACACATAATCTATTTATTTAACTTCCCTATTTTTATATTAATTCATTTATTTATGTGATAATGTTCTTTTATCCACAAAATAAATAATGCACACGATATAAATAAATAAATAATAAATGAATAGACCATGGTATTAGTTGATTTATTTATTAAGTAGACAATAAATCAACCTTTGAACTAGGGGAAAACTCGTTTCTTGATCTTAGCATGAGGTATAAAATTTCATATTTACAACTATGTACCATTATATTTGAAATCATTATGGTTTCATCTTGAATAGACTCCACGTGCCTTGGTATACTCCACTAATTACATGTACTTATAACTCACACATAGGTGAGGGGAACCAAAGTACTTGTTAATGGGGATAATATAAATAACCATGGACATACAGTTCCTACATAATAATTAACAGAGGGATGACATGAAGGAAATCATGTTTAATTTTATATTAAATAATTGAAATTCCATGAAATAAATTAAATTATAATATCCAACACGTACACAAGATTTGGTCATGCTCATGAATGGTCATACATACAATGTATATGAAAAAGTAAACTGGTTAACAATACTTTTTATTCATTCTTTATTATTTAGATAAATATGATTTCATTAATTAATTAATTAATTAATTAATTAGTTATCATTAATTATAATTGAGTATATAAAATTACTTAAAACCATTAATTAACTGTTAAACACAATTTGTGTTAATATATAAAATAATATTTTAATGCTACAATTATCATTTTAATGTAATTTAATTATGTCCATAATTGGGATACTACACGATGTGTACTTAAAAGTTACATGTCATGTATCTTGGTTGTCGTATACTCAGGTTACACGCCTGGGGATTTGGTAGGTATCTTGGTTGCACTACATGGCATGTAAAATCATGATACATGATATTTATCACTCTTTCCATGTTTTTTCACAACCCTCTAAATAACTCAATGTGTTTTTTGTTTGCAACTACATGACGTGTACTAAATAACTTGATAAATGGATCAACAAGTATTCTGGATATGGGAAATGATGAACTAGACTCTGTATACACCACATACACATCATTTATTTCATTACTCATCTAGGTTTTTAGTCTCATGTGGTTTGAACATGTATGATGAGCACACAGATTGTGTGGATTTCACCACTACCCCATGCTGACTACATGACATGTACGCCACTATATTCCATGTACTATGAAAACGTGTTTTCTAGACTGTCCTGATATACAAATAGTTTGAAAAAAAGACACAAAATATATTTATTTTATGGAATACCTTGTATTATGAATCATTTCAAAATTTAGTTTACTTTTTTACATGGAATGTATTATATCTACATTCCATGTAACCTAGTCTTATCATCCAAAATATTGTCACTTCCTAATGGAATCTCTGGTCATTTATTATATGTTCTTAGACCATTTAAAAAAATGAAACACTAAACAAAGATAATTAATATGTCAAAGCATGTTAATTTAAATTTCATTAAAGAATGAATAATATAAAATGAAATATTCAACCACGATTAACCAAAAAGATCAACAAACAAATAAATAATTATTAATTTAAAATTTGAGCACTCTGATAACACTTGAAGGTTTTTAGTGTTGTAGAAGTTCCTTTGGTGGGTGTTATAATAAAATTTATTTTTATTTAGAGTTTATCAAAACCCCCAATAGAGGGTCTTGCACATTAAATTCATAGTTAATTTATTTAGATTTGGAAGAAATTATTACCTTATCATAAGATCCATTCTTCAATGATTATGTTGATCATTTGAAACCCCTTTCAGATTACAATTATTACACTATAATGATTCAAGTGTATAAATAATTTATTAGTGACCCACACATACTCTTATGATCTTAGAACAACACCAATCAATTTCTTAGTACTAGTGCGGGGAATCAATTATCTTTTATAGTTCATCTAGATAATTATGAGATCTAGTAGGATTAAAGGAGTTGTTCTCATTCTTATGAGGAAGAGAGGAGGAATTTGAGAGAGAGAGAGAGAGAAGTTTGTTGTGTTCAATGATTCGTTATTCTCAATTTTTAATTTACCCTACATAATAAAAATAACCATATATTTATAGAGATAGGGTTTAGATTAAAATATTATGTAATTTTATATTGGAACTTCAATAATATTATAATATTTATTAAACCCCATTATACATAATAATAATATTATTATTGTTATTATTGTTATTATTTTATGTTGTGTGAGGTGACATGTGTAATAAAAAGTATTATTTTACTAGATTGTAAATTAATATTTATAACCAGACATGGTCTTGGACCTTTCGAACTCTTAATCATTTATTTAAAACCCAATAATATTTTGTGTTCCTAAATAAATATTTTTATCCATAAAATAATGAATAACCATTTACTAATCATTCAATAAAATAAAATAAATATATTTTATTCACAATCTGGTGAATAAATATTTATTTAATTTATGTGATCAATAAATCTTGAATAAAATTAATCCTCAACTTTCATAATAATTTTTATTTAATTAATTAAATTCAAATAGAATTAATCAATCTCAATGGAAGCACATATTTTGTGAAACTCTAGGATTATTTCTCTTTGACATTAGGTGGGTATGCCTAAATTCCATGATTACAATCTAGAAAATGGTCAAGGAACCCATGAAAAAGAACCTAAGGTTTCAACGTAAAAATCCACATATGATTGTTCACTATATTATACAATCCATTTACATCAATATCACATAAATTAGGTTTCACATCTGTGTCATCAACTTATATGCTTGATATGTCTTTAATTGACTATCTGAAACAAATTTTGTTTCACCATTTCCATGGAATTTATGCAACAATTATATTTCAATCAAAGGGAATAGATATAAACATACATAAATATTGAAGTTAAAAATATGTCCTAAACTTTTCCATTAATAACATGCCATTAATGATGCACCCAACATATCATACATCCCACCAACATATGGCATGATAGTTTTTTTCAGTAAATCTATGTTCATTATTCATGACCATGCATTAATAATATTCATAATTTCTAAGGACCATTACACATTCTAACATATTGGAATATCTAATGACACCTAAACATGTATAATTCCCACTGGCAGATCTTCTCTCATAATCCTTCATCAAGAAGCTTACCAGGTGAGATATTCATGAGAAGAAGCCTTATCCTCTTTAGTGTACTCACACATAATGGTCTATATAGTATATACCCTATCATAGTATGTTTTCCGACCACATAACTATATTTAAGAATATCATCATATCATTTCAAAGTTCTCATCATATCAGGGAACTTCTATGACCTTATCAAAACAATAGATACTCTATGACACTATCACACCAATGTTATTTATAATAACAAACAATATGAGATAAGGTATTTATTTTAATATTCACTTCTTTGAATATATATTTAATCTAAAGTACAATGTAGTTGGTTCCAAGGAACCAAATCTAATATCTTTTATAGTTTCAAGTCCACGTTATTATTTTAGATCTCTCATAGAGCTGGTGTGTTATAGAAGGATGGTGACCTTGGAGTCAATGGGAGAAACTCTCTAGTATATTGGCTTTATTTTATGTTATAAGTGTATCAAAAAATTGGACCCACCCTATGTATCTCTGGATTGGGTTCAATTTTGAATTTATTTGGGGAAGTTTTTTATTTATTCGATATGCCATGTTATGTTGTTTCAATTTTCAAACACTTTATATTGATTATTCATGGATGTTAAATGCACCATGATGAATTCTGGGTGGAATTTCTCACCTTTTTAAATATTGTTTATTTGGTTGAAATCATTCCTAGGTAGTTTATTCTAATGCCCTATTGCTTTTCTCCAACACGTGGGGATAAGGAACACCCCTCATGCCATGTTACAGACTGGAATGGGTTCTCAAATCTTGGGTGGTCTAGAATAGTTCATGATAAAATGGTATTAGAGCTCCCTTTGTTAATGAGGTGTTTATAGTATATTTGAGATAATCTCATTCGAGCTTGATAGGTGGGTCATATTTAGGTTCATAATCGTCACCCCTTTTGACGAATCCTGAGTTACCCTAGGGTTTTGGGTTTGAGTCTTGATTTTTCAGTTTTCTTCATCTATTTTAGGTTTTTTATTTAAATTTAGAATTTTATAATTTATATTTAATTTTTTTTATCTATTTGTGGGTTTTTCATATTTTGGTGGTGAAAAGGGAGGGAAAACCAAGCCACATAGTTATCCCAAAAAATATAAAAAACTATGATGAGCCCATGTGGATGGTTTTATCTAACCTTATAGTGGTAATTTCAGGTTTGATGCATAGTTTACCAATCCATGTTTCCAAACCATACATAGACACTATCCCTTATTGAAGTTTTCATATTGATATCACATTGAATCAAATTATTTTAGGTTTTGAATTTATTTTATTTAGGATGATTTGAAATATTTTTTCAAGGTATATTAGTGTTATTTGGATTTATTCTGATGAGACTTTATGATTGAAACATGGTTTTAAAAAAGTGAATGTTAGTTTTGAAATTAATAAAGAGGGTTTCTAAAAAAATGAATTGGAATGATCATAATACTCAGATATATGCAAACGTTTTCAAAGATTAGAGCATGAGGTTTCACAATTATTTCAAATGGTAAATTGATGTTTCAAATTAATGTGTGTACTTTAAACTATTTATCAATTAGTGTTTCATGATTTTTGAAAATTAAGTTTGAATATTTCATGTTTTTTGAAAAGGAGAATATTCTAAATGTGTTTTGTGATTTTTATTGATTATTATGGGTCATTATTTTGAAATGAAATTTATTTTTGTGTAGGTATGACCTTTATTATAATAGTTTTTTATTGAATAGTGTGTTTTCATTTAAATTCATATCATTCAACTTACAATGGTCTCATTGGATTTTTAAATCTCTCTAAACTCTAGTATTTCTCTTCCAGCAGTCGAATCTACATAGAATCAAGGAGGGGTAGTAGAGCCAAACCCATTTCAGTGTTTTCTTATTTTTTTATGGAGATTGAGGTTCCAAATATATCTTAGAGTGTCTTGTAGATATTAAAGAAATATTAAGGTCCCTAGGAACTCTGAAATCTTAGTGAGAGAGAGGGTTATTTTTTGTTTATTCAGGGGACCATGATTAAAGTGACAGAAGTTTGTAATTCTACCCTAAATTATATAGGGAATGATGAAGGAGTTCTCCTTGACCATGTTCATTAAATGGTTTCTTCCTAATGAGGTCAATGTAAATAATGTGGTAGAGATCATGAATCTCCAACAAGGTTACAAAATTGTGATTTAGTGTATCATCCATTTCAATAATACATTCATTAATTTAATTTGGATTGTATAGAGTGATTCCATGAATACTTACATGTCCATGAAGGTTATTTATTTAAATCTCAATTCTAGAGTTCTTTATTTTAGAATGACCTTGTTAAAGGTCTTGGTGGAAAAAATTTATCTGTAATAGTTATTTTATACATAGAGGCCCATGATTGGTGGCACCATTTCTTATTTTGGTGTTAGTGAAGGGTCCCCATCTAGATTGGAGTGTAATCCAGAGGAAAATTTTTTTGGGAGGTCATTCTTTTTCTATTGTTGTTTCCTATTAAAATAACCAATCAGTTGTGTAATTTTAGTGTGGTCAATTTAGGACTTCCAATCCCTCTTTATCGAGTACACTAATGAACTGTTATCAATGTTGTCTATTGGGATACCTAAATAAGTTTTATAATTCTAAGTATCACTGAGGAAAAAATCATTTTCAACCTTGGAATCCTAAAAGCATTTCATTTTAACATCATGAGGTATTCCTTCCCTTACCATTATTTTTATAACCTTTTTACATATTTATTATGATTATTTTTTATTTATATCATGTGTTAGGGGATATTTTATGCCTTATGTTTCTTTTTATAAATGGATATTTTGTTATATATGATAATGGATGTGTATTGGGTTCATTGAGTGTTCTCTTCAAAAAAATTTAATTGGATTTATAGTTATAGTCTGTTGTAATTCATGGAAATGGTTATTGATCTATAGTCCCACCATGTTAGTGAAATCCTTAAAATGGGGGGGATAACTATTGTTGGTATCTACTTCTAGGTATCCTATTAGGTTGTTGGGTGTGACTTGTGGTTTGGATACATTTATACTTTATTTGGGATAATCAAGATTGAACCAAATTGGAAGTTATTTTTTAGGTAATTTTTTTCCAATGATTGTTCCCCTATTGGATATTTTCCCCATAGAATCAGTGAATTTATGAAGATAAAAAAATTTACATTATGGATAATTTTATAACCCTAATCATAATTTTCCATATTATTTAATTTATTCATTAGTTTGTATTATTATCCTTTAGTTTCTAGCTGAAGTATCAAAAAATTGAAAATTTGGGGTGGTAGTGCAGGACACGTAGTTGGCGCATGGTTAGACAAATCCATGAATAATCCATGTAATAGACCTATAGTTATTAATATATATAATTCACATTTATTTGTGCTTAATTATTCTTAACTCTACATCCAATTTTTGTCGAACCCCTTTGTTTTCTAATGAGGGTCACATGGTTGGTTCATGGTTTGGTAAACATTGAGGCCAAACCATGTGACATACCTGATCTTTTAAAATTTTTAAATTACTAATCTAATCCTTTAAAAATAAAAAAATAAATGATTTTATATGTTTTATATTCACATTTTAATTATATATAGTGACTAGGCACACCTTCCCTTTTCCCCATTCCTCAATTTTGGACCTTCCTCTGATTTTAGTGTGTTCTGCTAGATTTTGGCCACTTTTTATCTCTTCTCTCAATTTTGTTTCTTATTTAGTCCATTTTTATTTTTAGGGGTTCGTTTTTTATAAACCCTATGTGTTTTATCATCCTAATAAATAATGGGTTTGGTTTTTAATGTTTGTTGATACCTCTTTAGACTCTTCTCATTCAATATTTGAAGTTTATTCTCCATTCTCACTTGATTTAAGGTTAATGATTCCATGTTTTTCTTTTTCATAGAAATAAATGAAATTATTGAGATTCTTAAATTCTATTCTGTAAAATTTATTTTTTATATTTAAGAAATTATGTTCAAAATAATTTTTTCACATTTAATTGTTTCTTTCCAGAGTGAAATTAATGGTTTTGAGGGGTTAGGGTTTGGGATTTTATTCTTGATGGAGTTTTATGTGTTATTTTTTTGAAAATTTTATTTTTCTAATGACTTATTTTAAATATTATTATTGATACTATAATTATTTAGTGATGATTCTTATGTCTCTTTTTATTGTCCATCAAGTTCATTGATTTTAAATTGAGTTTTGACCCTTGATTCTATATATTTTTCAAAATATACTTGATTTCAAAATGATTTTTTGAAGTAGTTATAAGGTAATGATTTGAATTTAATTAAAAAGACCCATTTAGTACCTTGAATATATTATTTATAAAAAAATTAAATTCAAAACGGTTTAAAATAAATATTTTTTTCTTTCTTTAAAAATGAAGTCCATTTGGGACTTTCATAAAATATTTTTTAAATGAATTTTCACCCTTATGATAGACTCATGTGTTTGGATTATGTGCTGGTTATTCAATGATGATAAAATTATTGGTTTGATATATGTACATCTATGTTTTATAAGGTATTTTATTAGGTTGTTTCTAGATGTGGGATGGAGGTATGTGAATATTTGACTATTATTTTAAAAACTCCTAACAATACTCTCATTGAGATTCTAGGTGTCTTAGGGTGGATTAAAATATGGTTACTATCTATTCTCGATGAGATAGAGTTTCTCCACCTGGTATGGATGAAACTATTCAATGGGAAAGTTCCACTGGTGAGTTTAGGTTAGAGAAGTTGAGAGGTTATAAACTAGGAATGCATCGATTTGATGACAATTGGTTAGTATGTCTAATATCATCTCATAGGGTGTTTTGGAAATTTCCATGGTGAAATAAACTTGATATTGTCTATATTTTATCACTATACTTTATTGTGATATAGTTAAATTATTTAAATTATGGATTTAATATGATATATTATTTTTATTCTCATCTATTTCATGGTCAATTGATATGTGTTCCACTCTTTGTATCCTTGTTTATTATCTTCCCTTTATTTATTATTATCTTCCTTTTGATTTCCATGGTTACCTATTTTATCTATGAAAATACTATTTATTTATTGTTTGGGTGAAATTCATAGTTTTTTTAAAAAATGGATTTGAAATTGAATTTTTAGAAGAAAAAACTCTTTTAAAATGAATTTTTAAAAAAGAAAAGTGTGATATTCAAACTATTCCTTCACTAGATTTTATCAAGGGGAAATTTAGAAATGTTTTTTTACTGAATATATAACATAAAAATAAAAACTTTTATTATTATTATATGTTTAACTAGAAAATCTGAAATGTTTCATATATGTTAATCATGAATTCATGGTTGAAATCAAACTAGGATATTTATGCACCCACCCTACTTAAACCACTTCACGTCTGCAGAACAAATTTATCTTCTATAGTTTTATGTTTCAAATCAATCATAGAGTATGTGTATTGTTAATGGAGGGTGAAATTAGATAGGATATAGTATCTATAACTTTGGTTTTATTTTATATTATAAGTGAACGAACCTATTTAGCACTCCAGTGAGTTTATTATAATTCCCCAATTCTTATTAAATATTTTTAATCTGGGTGGAATCATTCCAAATGAGTTTTTTATAATGAAATGGTTATTTTCAATAACCTATTGGGATCAATAATTTCCATTGGGCTATGTCACAAGCCTACTAAAGCACCTGTATTAATGGAAAATTAGACTGGTTCTTGACATACAAGGTGTTAGTACACAAAAAATATACCTCTTTTAAATAATTTAAAACCATTGTAAGTAAATTTCCCTCTTTTGATTCATCAAAAATATACAACTATTATTATCAAAACATCAAAATGCTAATTGTTAACCAAAAATATGTAAATAGTAGTGTATATATATAATCAAATATTTAATCATTCTCTCCTTTTTAAATTTATTAATTCAATTTTTATATATTATGATAAAAATATTAAACTTAATAAAATAATAAAAAGGACCAAAATCTAATTGAAATAAAATCCAATAGAAAAATGAGAAAATAATAATATATCTTTCCCAAAAAAAATGAATTTCATACAATTAAGGATCATTAAAATAAAATAAATCATGTCACTTTATAATAAAAATAGAATAAAATTTGTACTCTTCAAACCAGTGGTCTTATATTCAAATAAATATTTATACAAGGATTTATAATCATTAGAAAAATATATTTGATAAAATGGAAATTGTTTTCAATGAATTATAAGTAAAATAACAAATATATTTTCATTCCAATTCACTAGTAAAACTAAACAAACATTACATGAAAAAATATCATAAATAAAAATCATTTGGGTTGAAAAAACAATTGTTTCTGGAATTGTCAAGAATAGTTTTCTTTGAAATAAAATAAAAAAAATACTCTGAACATCACCATTAATGTAACGCCCCGACCCTAGTTACCCAGAGTCGGTGCATTATTACATAACATTGGCATGATCACAGGAAAGATCAAATCTCGAAAGACTGATTGGTTTAGTAGCCTTGGAAACACTAGATATATTCATAAGTTTTACATTACACCATAAAATGAAAAACTACTACAACAACATAATGTCTCCATAATCCACACTCATATCCCCACATAATATCCCTGCAGGTCATTCATAATTTACTTCTTCACTTCCTGGGGAAAATAAAACATAGAAAAGGGGTGAGCTCAAATTCCCAGTAAGGATAACAATATAGTGGAAACTTTCATAAATAAGAATAAACATTTAAGGCAATGTATAACTAAAACAAAAGCCTTTCAAACTTGAACTTTCAACTTTGTATGGCATAAATAAAATAAAATAATGCCATTTACTCATTCACATGGATATTCTACTAATCGAATAATCACATGCAAAATCACTAACCACTTTCATAATGATGGAATGCATAATGCTAAACTTTAATTTCTTTTCAAGGCCTCGTCCCAAGACCTTGGGGCTAACTGTAACCGGAACCCAACCCGGAGTGCCTCTAATAACCGGACACCAACCCGGAGTGCCTCTAATAACCGGACACCAACCCGGAGTGCCTCTAATAACCGGAGACCAAACCGGAGGGCTTACTTTTACCAGTCCCTAACCTGGAGGGCTTACATTTACCAGTCCCCAACCTGGAGGGCTTACTTTAACCAGCCCCCAACCTGGAACATACTTGTCCAACACATTCATATGAAGTAAAGGTTGAAATATAACATAAACATTCTTATTGGAACTAGCATACGAAATGTCAATACTTTACTCATAAACCATGAAAGCTATATAAATGACACATCTACAGTCAAACATATCAAAAAACTTCATTACAATATGGATGTTTTAAGTCATAATAAATCAACTTCAAATAATCTTAAAATCCATCAAAGGATGTTGACATAGATGAAAATGTTTTTTAAAAAAAATTATTGAGAGAAATATCCCTTTTTCATGAAAACATTTTAATGTTACATAATTTATAAAGTAAGGCATTTAAATACATTTTTGAATCAAATTGTCCCATACCACTTTGAAACTTTTGAATGGAATTAACACTTTTGAAACATTCATTTTCATATAAATAAATCCTTACAAACCATTTTGAAAACGTGGACATAAATGAGGATGATTTAGAAGAATAAATATTTAAAACATTTAAAATGATGTTTTAGTAAAAGTTCCCTTAGAAATAATCCCTTTGAAAACTCATTTATGAAATATGGACATGGATAGTAAATATGTCCCTGTAGATACTTACGTAAAGACAACCTCGGATATTAAAGAGATTGTGAAGTAAACCCTTATCAATTTGGTAACTTATGAGAGGTATCATACAATGAAAATGTAAATACACATAAGGTAAATTGTATTACACAAATAATACAATTATGGGCAGTACATACGCCACACAAAAGATAATAGTGGAAATATGGCATGAATCTCACGGAAATAAAGAGTGAGATGAAAACCCCTTACCACGTTAATCAACTGAGTCATATGGCCAAAAGTTAATAACCACCAAATGATTTAAAGAATAACATGAATATAAAGAGAATCATGATAATATATATCAAATGGCAGTACACAATACACCACTTTCAATAATTTATTGGCGAACAATGGAAATCTCATGGAACTGAATGTGAGATAAGAAAATCCCTTACCTTGTACTTTTCCTTGGTTGGGGTAGGTTAACCTACTGAATAATGGTGAAATAATTGTTATTAAATTATACAAGAATCATATACATTAATATGATATCATATATGATCTTTTAATACTGATTTGATAATAATATCTTAGTATTATCGTTGTTTCGGGTGTTAACTTACTTGTTTTCTTTCATATGTTTTGTTACATAAGACATGTTTGTAAAGGATAGGTTTTATATTATTCATATGCAGAATGATATCAAGTACTTAAACATCATTTTCAAATCATCAAATGATAATTATACTTTAATGGTTACGATGGAGAATGAATCTCATCGCGTTCGTGGAGACGGTAGTCCGTACGTACGCACGAGCGACAATATCATTCTTTTGATATTAAAATAATATATAAATGGATGGTATATAATATATACATAATCATTAACAAGTTATATTTATTATTTATATGGGTTACACATCATTAGTATACCCATCCAAATAATATTAAATTGAATAACAATTACACCATGACGTGGAGACGGTAAGCCGTACGTACGCACGTATGGTGACATGTTATTCAAAGGGTGGATAGAATACTGAATATGGTTGTACCATATTTATAATAACATCAGAGTATGTATATGATACTGGAGTTATTATTTTACAATGGTAACAACAAAGGAAGAAGAAGTGGAAGAAGAAATGAACTTGAAAAGGGGTGGTGAAAACATTACCTCTTCTTCAGGTTCTTCCTTTTGATGTGATCAAAAGGGCTCATTAGGTTGGCTTCCTGATCAAACTAAGGCCTCTAGGTTGTAGTGAGAGGAGTTGGGAGAGTATTTGGGCAGAGTTTGGCCGAACCAAAAGGCTTTGAGGGTGTGAAGAAATGAGAAGGAGGAGTGCCCTTTTATAAGAGGGGTGAGGGGCACCATTGGAAAAGCTAGAAATATTAATTTATAATAAATTCATATTCGGTTTCCAATGGCTCCAAAGTTGACTATTCAAAGGTTAAGGTGAGGATTGGTCGAAAACAACTCATCCAATAGAATTTAGATAGGTTCGGGTACTTATATTAACCTTATCTTTAAGTATTAACTCTAAGTTAATTAGTTTCACTTTTACAATGTCTCTTTGTATTTTTATATAATATGGTTAATAAACTTACTATATACATCCAAGAGACCCCCAAGTGGTCCATTAATGATGAACCTATCATGATATAAGCCTATTGGCCGAACCTTAGATTTTTAGGAATTTAATATCAATTAATAATATAATATTTGTTTTAAGAACTCTTTTATGTCAATTTTGACACTATTCAATAGTTGATTTTTGTGAAACTCATAACAGATTTATTACTTCGAAAAAAAGCCAATTAAATCAATCCTAATATATCATATTATCCTATAAAATTAGTTTAATTCATTAAAAGTTTCATATTATATTTATTTGGGTATTTATAATATCAGTTATTTTAATTTTTCACTATTATAGTAATTACTGCATCATCATTGTGTCATAAATAAAATAAACTATTTAATGTCTAAAAATTATAAATAAAATATCATTATGTAGGAAATCGTTTTATCTTTCTAATGAATATTTATAATCAAAAATAAAACTTATATAACCTTATGTAATAATTTGTTTTCTAAAAGATATATGCTTGTGTCATTTTTGTATTCATTTTAACTTAATTAAAATAAAGTGTCATTATCACTTACAAGTGGATCCATGGGGTCCCAAAATCGACCCAAAGATGCCCATGGTCGACCCTGTATCAACCAATAGGTTTAAGACATGTTTTAGGGTAATTTAGTATTATTATAATATTATTTTTTAACCCTTATTTACCGGATTTACCCTTAACCATGGTAAATAAAATATTTACCGCAGTAATTATTCAAAATGTCTAAAAATAAAAGTTACCTATTTACACAATTTGAACATCCTGATTCCAAATATGGAATCCATTTTTCTAAATTCAAAACACAGAAGTGGCAGAAATTAATTTAAAATTAATTCCCGCTGTCAAAACAAAAAGCGTGTTTTTAAGAGATAATAACTATCAAAAGATTGACACTTGTTTATGTTCGGTTTAATTGTAAAATTATGTCCAATGACCAACATTATATTAAATGGTAAAAATATATTCTAAATATACTTTAAAACCACTCAAATTCACAATTTATCACTATTAATTATTTTGATTAAAAAAGTTGTTTTTAATTAAAATTTAGTAATTTTCACTATTCATCAAAATATGAAAGTTATCCGAAAAGTACCAAAATTTCACCTTAGGCTAAATTCGATATTATGAATCCAAAAATAAAGTCCATTTTAAAATATAAAATATATATAATTTCAAAAAGTAGGTATTACTATTCATAACGGCTAGTTTGATTGGTTACGGTGTGTTAGAACTCGGTGTTGCGTACAACACACGCTAGCGTACCGTGGAAGCTTGGGATGTTTCATTTTAAATTTTTGATGTCCCCATTTAGTCAAAAAGTTTAAAATATAGTATCTAAAAAGGTTTCACTATTAAAATTTGGTAAAAGTGCAATACTGAAAATGAATTTGTTCTTACATTATGTCTAAGAAACTCATAATATGGATTCTAAAATTATAAGGATTATATAAAGTTTAAAATTTAGTTAACACTATTCATAACCTCTTTTGAACAGCTTGTTTGGTAAGTCATGGTGCGATTGAACTTGGTGTTGCGTGTAGTGAAAGTTATTGAATTATTTTGAAGAAATAACACACTATAAAATCTTGGGGTGTTACATTCTCCCCTCCTTCAATAAATCGCATCCTCGCAATTTGAAATTGTTCTTCGAAAATAAAAGGTTGAAAATAGAAAATATCTTTGTGGGAAAACCCACATCGGAAATTGGGTTACTAAAATTTAGTCTTAATATGAGGAAAAGAGAAATGAAAGGATCACCACCAAATTATGATCTCTATTAGGAGAACATTGGTGGCAATTAGAGACATATAATTGGAGGAAAAACATAAATATTTATAGGTAGTTATTGAGGTCATCAATCACAAAAAAGTATAAAATTGAGGTCCTTAAAATCATCAATCTATGATGATTTGAAATACCATCGGTTCAACAAAACATAGGGTATTGGGATAACACATTTTTGACGTTTCAAAATATCTTAGTTGAAATCCCACATCGAAAAATGAATTAATGAGGCCTCTATTTTAAATAAAGAGTGGAAAGTATGAAGATTACCGAAAATAACACATACTAGGGTTCCATGTAGGAAAATATGGATATGGAAGAAAAATCTAACCATCAGTTATCTGATGGAGAGTGGTAGAGAACATGGCTATGAAAAGGCCAACAATCCCAAAGCCATAAATTAGTGATGATTTAAGGTACCATCTAGGACAACATTTTTGTTCTAAGTTCCTTTTCTTAATGATGAGGAATTTATTTATGAGATTGGCTAAGATCATAAGGAGATATACTTACTTTATAATTAGAGTTTTATCCATTAATAAATTTCTACCAAAAACTCATCATTCACTCGAAAAAAAATTCTATTTATACTATTCATAGAGGGTTCCAAAATCAACGAAATTATAATTCATCTACCAGATCTTTTAAAAAACTACTTTATTTAATCCAGGACATCTCGTGGGATAGTGGTAGGTGATACACCCTTGTCGCCCTTCGGTTGCGGGTTCAAGTCTTGCGGCCTTTCCGGTCGCGACGGGTTGCCGCCCGACCTCTGGGTTGTCCTTTTATGGTAATCAAAAATTAATCTCAAACTAGAATTTATCCAAAATACTTCTGTCCAAACTCACAGTCCAATATTTATAAGGAAGGTAAACTTAATGTAGATCCTTTTTACCCCGTAATAGCATATGAATACCTTCATCATGTATTCTTTTAAAACACTGAAACATCCTAAATTACCATAATACTTATTGGTTATATTCATGCTCCCTTATTCCATATAGAATGTTGGATATACTTCATCAATCAAAAAATGTTTTAAACCCCAATAATTATGGAATATACAAATCATTAATCAGCTTCAAGGTAGTCAAGAATATCCAATATAATTTATCCAATCAATCATGTATTATTCTAAAATCACTACCTCGGTATCAGAACCATATTATGGTTTATCTTTCTCTCAACCATATATTTTCCAAAAATTTAACCTGCTATTGAGTCACTTTTCTTTGTTCCACACAATCTCAAGTCCTTAATAAAAAAAGTACTGCAGTACAATCCTTATATACTCCATAATTATTATAACAAGTACATTGTTGATACAACACTCAAATGACATAATCAACATAAGAACTCTAATCATTCCTCTTCATCTGTGGTAGTATCATAACTTGATTATTATCCAATAGCATCATTTGCGGCATAGTCTGATGACTGGGACATAGGTTCGCGTAGTGTCCAAACTCCTTTCAAATGAAGCATTGTACATTTGAAACCATTTTCTTACCCTTGCAGTCACGTACTTTGTGCCCTTTTCCTCCACACTTATAACAAACTCTCATTCCTTTCAGACAAGTTCCAGGGTGTTTCTTCCCACAGTTATCACATATGGGAAAATTCTTATTTTCCCTCTTCCCTTTATCCATCATTCTCTCTTCCATCCTTTTCTTCTCTTGCTTCCCTTCAAAGACATAGGACTTAGTAAAATCTTTATTTATCTTATCAACACATGATATTATTTCTTTATATGATGATAATACATGGGAGACTATTTCTCTTATAAATTCTGGCTTAAGACCATGAAAGATATGATCCTTCTTTCTCTTTGGATCATGTGCATTGTTGGAGTTCTCATTCCTTCTATTGGGTGCCATTTTTAAACAATGGCATACACTAGATTAGTTTATTAATAACAATACCTAATCCCAAACTTGTAAAACACATAACATAAATTAAATAGTTTATGGATATAATCCATAATCATAAAAATGTTTTCTTTGAGGATGTATATACTCATAAACCCTTCATAATGATTTGTAAAGAAAATGAGAGTTATCCTAAGCATATCCCCCGGGAGTGTCGTAACCAAGAGTGCAGCAAGGCCCGTTGTCGTGCACCAGTTCCCGTTCGAGTCTAGCTCAAAGCGGTGTTTTCGGGATTTACCCCTAGGTACATCTGTGCCAGAGCCGCCTCTACCTTCTCGTATCCAGACAGGGATGTATTGCTCGGAAAACTCACAAAATCTCTACAATACCAAAATTATAGGAATTTCTTCTATACTAATCCTCAAAGTTCATCTTAGGTATACGTGCTCTAATCAGAGTTTATCTAAATCTAGCTTCCAAAGTTTGTACTAAACTTCCTATGATACCAACTGTAACGCCCCGACCCTAGTTACCCAGAGTTGGTGCATTATTACATAACATTGGCATGATCACAAGAAAGATCAAATCTCGAAAGACCGATTGGTTTAGTAGCCTTGGAAACACTAGATATATTCATAAGTTTAACATTACATCATAAAATGAAAAACTACTACAACAACATAATGTCTCCAAAATCCACACTCATATCCCCACATAATATCCCTACAGGTCATTCATAATTTACTTCTTCACTTCCTGGGAAAAATAAAACATAGAAAAGGGGTGAGCTCAAATGCCCAGTAAGGATAACAATATAGTGGAAACTTTCATAAATAAGAATAAACATTTAAGGCAATGTATAACTAAAACAAAATCCTTTCAAACTTGAACTTTCAACTTTGTATGGCATAAATAAAATGAAATAATGCCATTTACTCATTCACATGGATATTCTACTAATCGAATAATCACATGCAAAATCACTAACCACTTTCATAATGATGGAATGCATAATGCTAAACTTTAATTTCTTTTCAAGGCCTCGTCCCAAGACCTTGGGGCTAACTGTAACCGGAACCCAACCCGGAGTGCCTCTAATAACCGGACACCAACCCGGAGTGCCTCTAATAACTGGACACCAACCCGGAGTGCCTCTAATAACCGGAGACCAAACCGGAGGGCTTACTTTTACCAGTCCCTAACCTAGAGGGCTTACTTTTACCAGTCCCCAACCTGGAGGGCTTACTTTAACCAGTCCCCAACCTGGAACATACTTGTCCAACACATTCATATGAAGTAAAGGCTGAAATATAACATAAACATTCTTATTGGAACTAGCATACGAAATGTCAATACTTTACTCATAAACCATGAATGCTATATAAATGACACATCTACAGTCAAACATATCACAAAACTTCATTACAATATGGATGTTTTAAATCATAATAAATCAACTTCAAATAATCTTAAAATCCATCAAAGGATGTTGACATAGATGAAAATGTTTTTTAAAAAAATTATTGAGAGAAATATGCCTTTTTCATGAAAACATTTTAATGTTACACAATTTAGAAAGTAAGGCATTTAAATACATTTTTGAATCAAAGTGTCCCATACCACTTTGAAACTTTTGAATGTAATTAACACTTTTAAAACATTCATTTTCATATAAATAAATCCTTACAAACCATTTTGAAAACGTGGACATAAATGAGGATGATTTAGAAGAATAAATATTTAAAACATTTAAAATGATGTTTTAGTAAAATTTCCCTTAGAAACAATCCCTTTGAAAACTCTTTTATGAAATATGGACATGGATAGTAAATATGCCCCTGTAGATACTTACGTAAAGACAACCTCGGATATTAAAGAGATTGTGAAGTAAACCCTTATCAATTTGGTAACTTATGAAACATACAACCCATGAAAGAGGTATCATACAATGAAAATGTACATACACATAAGGTAAAGTGTATTACACAAAGAATACAATTATGGGCAGTACATACACCACACAAAAGATAATAGTGGAAATATGGCATGAATCTCATGGAAATAAAGAGTGAGATGAAAACCCCTTACCACGTTAATCAACTGAGTCGTATGGCCAAAAGTTAATAACCACCAAATTATTTACATAATAACATTAATATAAAGAGAATCATGATAATATATATCAAATGGCAGTACACAATACACCACTTTCAATAATTTAGTGGCGAACAATGGAAATCTCACGGAACTGAATGTGAGATAAGAAAATCCATTACCTTGTACTTTTCCTTGGTTGGGGTAGGTTAACCTCCTGAATAATGGTGAAATAATTGTTATTAAATTATACAAGAATCATATACATTAATATGATATCATATATGATCTTTTAATATTGATTTGATAATAATATCTTAGTATTATCATTGTTTCGGGTGTTAACTTACTTGTTTTCTTTCATATGTTTTGTTACGTAAGACATGTTTGTAAAGGATAGGTTGTATATTATTCATATCCAGAATGATATCAAGTCCTTAAACATCATTTTTAAGTCATAAAATGATAATTATACTTTAATGGTTACGATGGATAATGAATCTCATTGCGTTCGTGGAGACGGTAGTCCGTACGTACGCACGAGCGATAATATCATTCTTTTGATATTAAAATAATATATAAATGGATGGTATATAATATATACAGAATCATTAACATGTTATATTTATTATTTACATGAGTTAAACATCATTATTATACCCATCCAAATAATATTAAATTGAATAACAATTACACCACGACGTGGAGACGGTAAGCCGTACGTACGCACGTATGGTGACATGTTATTCAAAGGGTGGATAGAATACTGAATATGGTTATACCATATTTATAATAACATCAGAGTATATATATGATACTGGAGTTATTATTTTACAATGGTAACAACAAAGGAAGAAGAAGTGGAAGAAGAAATGAACTTGAAAAGGGGTGGTGAAAACATTACCTCTTCTTCGGGTTCTTCCTTTTGATGTTATCAAAAGGGCTCCTTAGGTTGGCTTCCTGATCAAACTAAGGCCTCTAGGTTGTATTTAGGGGAGTTGGGAGAGTATTTGGGCAGAGTTTGGCCGAACCAAAAGGCTTTTAGGGTGTGAAGAAATGAGAAGGAGGAGTGCCCTTTTATAAGAGGGGTGAGGGGCACCTTTGGAAAAGCTAGAAATATTAATTTATAATAAATTCATATTCGGTTTACAATGGCTCCAAAGTTGACTATTAAAAGGTTAAGGTGGGCATTGGTCGAAAAAAACTCATCCAATAGAAGTTAGACAGGTTTGGGTACTTATATTAACCTTATCTTTAAGTATTAACTCTAAGTTAATTAGTTTCACTTTTACAATGTCTCTTTGTATTTTTATATAATATGGTTAATAAACATACTATATAAATCCAAGAGACCCCCAAGTGGTCCATTAATGATGAACCTATCATGATATAAGTCTCTTGGCCGAACCTTAGATTTTTAGGAATTTAATATCAATTAATAATATAATATTTGTTTTAAGAACTCTTTTATGTCAATTTTGACACTATTCAATAGATGATTTTTGTGAAACTCATAACAGATTGATTACTTCGAAAAAAGTCAATTAAAGCAATCCTAATATATCATATTATCCTATAAAATTAGTTTAGTTCATTAAAAGTTTCATATTATATTTATTTGGGTATCTATAATATCAATTATTTTAATTTTTCACTATTATAGTAATTACTGCATCATCATTGTGTCATAAATAAAATAAATTATTTAATGTCTAAAAATTATAAATAAAATTTCATTATGTAGAAAATATTTTTATCTTTCTAATGAATATTTATAATCTAAAATCCAACATATATAACCTTATGTAATAATTGTTTTTCTAAAAGATATATGCTTGTGTCATTTTTGTATTCATTTTAACTTAATTAAAATAAAGTGTCATTATCACTTACAAGTGGATCCATGGGGTCCCAAAATCGACCCACAGATGCCCATGGTCGACCATGTATCAACCAATAGGGTTAAGACACGTTTTAGGGTAATTTATTATTATTATAATATTATTTTTTAACCCTTATTTACCGGATTTACCCTTAACCATGGTAAATAAAATATTTACCGCAGTAATTATTCAAAATGTCTAAAAATAAAAGTTACCTATTTACACAATTTGAACATCCTGATTCCAAATATGGAATCCATTTTTCTAAATTCAAAACACAGAAGTGGCAGGAATTAATTTAAAATTAATTCCCGCTGTCAAAACAAAAAGCGTGTTTTTAAGAGATAATAACTATCAAAAGATTGACACTTGTTTATGTTCGGTTTAATTGTAAAATTATGTCCAATGACCAACATTATATTAAATGGTAAAAATATATTCTAAATATACTTTAAAACCACTCAAATTCACAATTTATCACAATTAATTATTTTGATTAAAAAAGTTGTTTTTAATTAAAATTTAGTAATTTTCACTATTCATCAAAATATGAAAGTTATCCGAAAAGTACCAAAATTTCACCTTAGGATAAATTCGATATTCCGAATCCAAAAATAAAGTCCATTTTAAAATATAAAATATATATAATTTCAAAAAGTAGGTATTACCATTCATAACGGCTAGTTTGATTGGTTACGGTGTGTTAGAACTCGGTGTTGCGTACAACACACGCTAGCGTACCGTGGAAGCTTGGGATGTTTCATTTTAAATTTTTGTTGTCCCCATTTAGTCAAAAAGTTTAAAATATAGTATCTAAAAAGGGTTCACTATTAAAATTTGGTAAAAGTGCAATACTGAAAATGAATTTGTTCTTACATTATGTCTAAGAAACTCATAATATGGATTCTGAAATTATAAGGATTATATAAAGTTTAAAATTTAGTTAACACTATTCATAACCTCTTTTGAACAGCTTGTTTGGTAAGTCATGGTGCAATTGAACTTGGTGTTGCGTGTAGTGAAAGTTATTGAATTATTTTGAAGAAATAACACACTATAAAATCTTGGGGTGTTACAATTAAAAGTAGATCTATAATTTCATTTCATCTTGAAACTAAGTTATTATTTATATTTTATACAATAATAAAGAGTGTAATGACCTTAGACACCTTTATCAATCAAAAAGGGATAGGAATACATTTTTATCCATGAAAAAAAGTAATTTTTATAAATATTCTTAGTATGTTATACCAAAAAACCAACAAAACAAATTTCATGATTATTTTCTGAAGTAATTTTCAAAGATAATAGCTTATCAAACTTTTCTTTTCCTTATATAGACAGACACAAATAAACTTTATGTTTTTCATTTTATTATTTTATTTATATTTTATATTTCATATTATATTTAACTATGGATTAAATGAGTTCACCTAATAAATATTTATCTTAGGTTTTTCTTTCCTCTATAACAAATTTTATAGAATTAAACTACTTGGAAAGGGATAAAAATTTTCCTTCGATTGAATATAATTATACATGGTCCCTATAAGTCTATTCATTTTGTTAAATATATTGGTGAAACTTTTTGACATCTCTTTTATAGACTCAAGGTCAATAATTTAAATATTTTAATGTTTAATTATTAACATGTCATTATTAGTCCTTTACATCTTCTTTTCCAACGATGTTTCACCTTCAATATTCTACAAATATCATGCATCATCGTTAAATTAAAAATATAATTAAAAGAGGAAATATTATATAAAAACTAAATATATTCAACACTTTATAGTTCAATACTAATTTTTTCTTTGAATGCCCTATAATTTGAAAAAGATCACCATCAAAAGATTTATAACATTTTAAAATAATAGTCTAATTTGAAATGCTAATGTTTTAAATTTTCCTCCATTCTAATATTTTAGTATGATAAATCATTCCAATCAATGTGAGTAGAATTCACTTGAATCTAACCATCAATATTTCCCTAAATAGCGATAAAAAATATCATAACTACAAGAAATTTTCTGTTATCGAGTAAACATTTATTTTGATATTAAATATAATAATTTAATTTGAAATAAATTTTAAACTAACATAGCACCTAAACAGTTAAAAATTTCATACTAATAATTAGGTATCTCAACAGCCAATATTTATAGTCATAAAAGGTACCACTCTCTTATATCAAATGTTAGGTCCCTGTTCAATATGACTAGAATAAAAATACTATGAAAAATAACCTTTAAAAATTTAACATAGTAAAGTAATAGAATTCAGTGGTGGTGGAATATCAAATTATTAGAATAGTTCATGAAACAAACCTATATTGAGATACAAGATGATAGAATTAAAATTAAAGCAAAATTATTAATGTAAAAATAAAAAAAGCCATAAATATATTTGTTATTTTTTTTATCCGAGTGATCCAAGTAAACCCATTACATTCTCTAACACCTTGAGAGATGTGGATACTACTGAGGAAATTAATTTTAGAGAGTCTCAAATCATACAATGAGTGAATTTAATTTTTTAAATCTAGGGATAAACCACTACTAATTAAAATGGTATGTAAAACTACACATTTCTTTTTTTGAGAGATATAACATAAAGTGACTTTTATGGGAGGAAAAACCTACTCTATATGTCTAAATGGTAATAATGAACACATTTTATTTTAAATAAGAAATCAAGACTATAATTTTAATGATTTTTTATTTGATAAGTATGACCACAGTGTTAGAACATGATATACATAAACTACGTACAATCAAGAATAGTGGAATGATAAAAAATATTATATCAATACTAAATGAAATTGAGGCAACTTAAAGATATTGAGATTTCAGTTTCAAATATTTAAAAATAACCAATTAATATTAACCAATATTTCATCTGGTATTAGAATTTATCTTTTCGGATTTCATTATAGTTGTTCCCTCTTTATTTAACTCTTTTTTTATTCATCATCATGTGATAATCTATTAAAGATTTAATATAGAAAATATATAAAATAGTTTACCTGTTCTCCTACTTACAATATATCCTCATATGATTACTTAACCTAAAAATTAATGATCACTAATAAATTCTTTATGGATTATGGATTCCCTAATTCCCTTATGTAAAAAACAACATACTTCCATTCAAACTACCATAAAAATGATTAAAAAAGGAATCATTAAAGACAATAATTAATGTAGATTAATTAGATTTTCATTTTTAATTTATTAATTGCATTTATAATTACATATATATCATCAATAATATTTATAATTAACATTATAATATTATTCATAATGTATATAGGTTTTATTCCCCATATTATTCTCATAAATCAAAAACTATATATATTTCTATGCATTTCATATGCATGTTATGGCATATCCATACCACTTACAATTTATCAATCATATATAGATTATCATTTTCATCACTCTCCATGTTTTTTTCTTAGATAAAGTTTCACACAATAATTAACCACTCCCTATTAATAATTTGTGTTTTTATATAATATAAAATAATATGTATTTTTACCTTCTTTTCAACACCTACTAACATTATGAAACTCATCAAAATTTTATAAAGCATAAATCTTATTCAAAAAAACTATAGGTAATATAAAAGTGTAGTTTCAATGAATTAAGAATGCATTTTATATATTCAAAATAATATAGTATCCAAATTTTAAAATTTACATGAAAAATATATCATCATAAATTCTAAATATTTTATAATCCCTGGTGAATGAAATGTCATATACTGTGACTCATATATATATTAAACTATGACATTAATGGGTATATAATTATTTATTAATTTTATGGAATATGAGATATAAGATATATTTGATTTTATGTTCATAATAAACTCTTATAAAATGGTTGTATTGAACATATATGATTAAGTTTATTATAAATAATAACTCATATATAGTTATTAAAAATTTTAGCCATAAAATTATTCAATAAGAATTATGTTAAAAAATTTAATAGTCTTGGTTCTTCCTAACATTTTATAAACATTAAAAACACTTCAAGGGTATGTAATTAATGAATAATCCTTAATAAATTAATATTTAATTTCTGCTTTGATACATTATTTGTATGATTTTACATTAAGTCAGGTCTCTCTCATTATTCTTCCTTCCTTATCCAAGAAAAGGTGCTAGTACATCTTAGGAAAGTGATAAATATTATACCAAATGGATATCATGATTTCATATCTAGTAGATACCTATTTAGGTAAGATTCATTTAGATACTACATTTTTATATTCCTCAAAATCATTAATCGAGAGATAGAGCGTGGAAAATAAAGTATGTAACGGGTTCATAATATTTTTTAATTACATGTCAAACTATTACTGATATATATTATTTTATGTGTTATTTTTTCCTAAATGAAATATAATATGATCTTAAAAACCCACTAAATAAATCATACCTTTAATTATTATATTTTTCATGAGTTTATGTTTTTAAAATAATGAAAATGTTAAATTCAATCTTATTGAATTAAATGGTATAAGGGTATTGTATGTAATAATATGATATGGAAATGTTTCGATCATTGAATAAGGATATCATTCCATAATATATATTATATCATATTGTGTGAAAAATATTATATAAAGTTATATAAGATATCATATTTTTTTAATCATGTTGTATATTCTAAAATAAAGAATTGTAGAGCTTTGTTTTTTTTGAAAACATTTGGTTTTGAATATTTCATGTACTATGATTTCAATTATCATAGCATATAATAACATGGGTTTAAAAATAAAAAAAAATGAATTTTACCACGCACTATGATGTAGGGTAATTATTGAATATAATTTATTATAATAATAGATTTTTTTCTTGGTCTAAATAAATTATAATGAAATACATAAAATAAAATTAGATATTTGATGTACAATATAGTATGTATTATTTGAAAATATAGTGTTAAGATATGGTTATGTTTTTAGATACGATAATAACCATATTATATGATTAGGGTACATCTGCAATACATTTTAGAACAATTTTTTTATTTTTTTATATATTTATAATATTCATTATAATTTTAAAATAGTATATAAATTAAAATTCCTAAAAAATTAAATAGGTCATTTTGTTTCTTAATAGAATATTAATTGTTTATATTATTCTCAATAATGAATATTTAAATTTCTATTTATTTATTATATTCTCAATTTAATATAAATTTTTATAAATTTTTAATATTATAAGTATTTTTATTATTTGATTTAGATCATTTTAATTTATTATTATAAATCTTATTCTCTTTATTTAAGCAGTTTCATGTTAATTATAAAATAAGTTTTAGTTTTGGTTATCTAAAAATGATTATTTATTTATTACAATTTAAAAATACAAACTTAATATATTTATTTTTATGTATACGGGTTTAAATTTATATTGAAATTAATATCCCTTCTGAGTAAAGATTTATAGATAATGGGACATTATATTATACATCTAGGACTAGGAAATTTGGTCTACAAAGTTGGGGTTGGCTATCAAAACATACATGCTCTTGAGTAAGATTTTGGTTTCATAAAATTATAATTTGTTACATGAAATTGTTTCAAATACCTTATGCATTAGATATATATTATTTTTTAATAAATATAGTAATTAATTTTTTTATCGGATAATCTACATAAATCATCAATTGTACAAGAGTTATACATTAATATGACTAAAACATGTTAATTTGGTTGCAGCATTAGATGAAAAAATTAAAATTCTAAAACAATGTATACATATATATATATAATGAAATAGATTCATATAATGTAATGGTGAAACAAGTAAAATCCCTTGAAAACCTATTGTGTAGGATTTCTTACAATGTAAACACATCTAAAAACTTAATCATTCTGATGATTAGTTCATGAAAAATCCAAGTATGAAGGGGATATCTATTATAATTTAAGCATAATATGGGTGAAAATAACTGTTAGGTACCTAAATATAACATGAAATTTGTGTTACACATGGTTTGATAGATTTAAATGTTAGTTTTATCTAGGAATGGATGTTCGACTATTCATTAGATGAATATGAGAAGGGTGTTGTGTACTCAACTACCCAAGAGTTAAATGTTTTCCTAGTATGGAAGCTTAAATAGGTGTTGAATTAAATATTTTAACAATATTATTAAATTCTCCCCATTAGATAGTATATATTTAGAAAGAATAGAAAAATAATAGTCTTATATCAGATAAAATAAATGAAAAATAAAATAAAAGTGCAATGGAAATTAATCAATTTTAAAGATATAAATCACAATTTGAAGTAAGTAAAATATATTGGAATAAGAGGTTATTAAAAATTAATAAGAATAAAAATAAATAAGGAAATGAGGTTTGGGATAAAAATCTATAAACCTCTAAAAAATTATTAAATAGGGAAATAATAGTTCATATCCCCATACCTCTTTGCTTCTAACCCAAATCATTATAAAGATCAATCTTAGTCTAGATGCAATATCTTCCTAAATAGAAACTACTTGATCTAAAATATCAGAACCACCAAACTATTACCTCAAATAATCTTCATTCAGAATATAAAAAGAATAAATTACTTATCCTAGTGACTTCTTTGACTATAAAATTTTAGGTTCAAAAAATACAAGGATATATTCTTAGTGCTTTTATAATGAAAACCTAAAAATAGTAGCACTATAATAAATTTTTAAATAATAACAAAATAAAGTGATCTCAATCATAGATTCCATGATAAAATATAAAATATTCATTAATATAATCCTATTCCTTGAGAATTAGAATAATTTTTATGGGTGTTGGTTGCAACAAACTCATTAAAAACTTTCTAAAATAATTTAGTTGATAGTTTCCACTCTAACTATTTTAGATAAACCTCAACATCTCCTAATATTTTTATAAAAGTTTGGTGATTATTTAAAATATTTTGGAATGACAAATATATAATTGGAACTCTAAAATAATTAATTCAGATGGAAAATTTATAAAAAACGAAACATAATAAATCTCTAAATAAATAAACATAATACCCCATCTCTGGATGGGTTGTAAAATTATGAAGGAATTATAATTTTGTCATGTTGAGGGGATGTTTTATGATTTTAGGTTTATAGTTGAATTATAAGGGTTATTTCATATCAAGATATGCCTTTTGGAAATGTTTTTAGACCCTTTTGGTGATACAATTGCTCATGTGAGTGCTAGAGAAGGGTTAAGGGACCTAGAGTCTACGTTTCAGCAGCCTATAGAAATTCATAACATGAACGGTGGATCACGTCATTAATATGGGTCAAAAAATGATTGCAATACTTGGTCTAAAGAATTAATGGAATAAACCCCATTCCATTTCATGAATGGGGTGGGAAAATGGAGTATCCCCTCTACTGCCAGCATTTCAAAGTGTCAATTATGCATTCACGACATGAATGGGTTTGGAAATTGACCTTCATGATGTGAATGGGATGGGTAGATTTATTTTTTAAAGAGTTATTTTGGTTCATTTTCTATCAAATAATGGGGGGTTTGGGGGCTTCCATGTTAGTATGATTCCATTCAACTGGCCTCTCCTCCCCCTCCTCTCTCATTTCCCTTTTTATCCAGGGTGATTTGGGTGTCTTTCTTATGGAATTTCAGGCATGATCTTCCCTAATATTCCTTATTTTTTGATTTCCCTTTATCATGTCTAATTTTAGTGTGAAATAATTTAGGGTTTGGTCCTAATTCTACAAGATCCTGGTGGAATCGATTGATATTGATGGATAATTTTCTTGGCTTTCATATAATAGGATCCAAGATGAGTTATTAACACCATTGCACACTATTTAAATGAGTATACAATTACGTATGAATTTATTTATAGTTTTTAACTAAATAAAATTAATTTTTATAATGAAACATTGTCTCATGTTATTGATTTTTCATGATATGGTGCCAAGAGTGCATCATGGACCTCTCACGGGTGGTTGGTCACAATTTCAGTGTGGAAAATGTGATCAATGAGTTATAATAAATTATTCCAATTTTAATTAAATTGTTTAATTAATGGTAATATGTTATAATTAGTTTTTTGGTGATTCTTGTCAATATTTAGGGACTCATGTGGATTTAAAATAGATGGTTGGACTTAGACAAGTTCAGTCATGAGTTTTTTAGCAGTGATCAAATTGAATTAGTCTATTTTGAGGTAGGAGGTATTAGAACATTTCCCAACAGGTTTATGAATTTTTTTATATTCATGTGATATGTGTGGTATCAAAATCTAAATCTATCAACCTTCAAATTAAACAAATCATATTTTAAATGATATAAACATTTTTTATTAAATTATTTATTGTATATGGATCTCATGGTGTGCTAATTTAAATGAATTAAATGATGAGATGTAGCGACCATAGTGATAGGTGGACCTATTAACCTCCGGTTATAGGTGAAAGACGTATTTAGATGCATGTTTTAATGATTGGACCAATGAAACCTCTATAGAACCTTGAATTACATTAAATGGATTTGGGATATTTAAGTTGAGCATGGGATGTGTATTCATCCCCCTTTAAGAAGCGATTACCTTGGTTGGAAAACCCTATGAAGATTGATATATAGGTTGGGTGTGAGGACAAACCTAATGATGATTTGGGTATTTATATAGGATATTTACCAAACCTTGGGAGTAATTCTAGTGAGGCTTGTTCTATGTGGCAAGTGAGGTCATTTTATAATCAAGGTAGTATTGAGGAAAATTATTCCCTTTAATTGATGGTTTTGGACTCCAATGATGGGAATGTGTGATAGAAACCCTGTTAGGGTGTGTCCGAGATAATGAGACCTTAGGGTCCTCAGTAGGCGCCCCATTGATATGATAACCCCTGATAGGGTGTATATGGGGCATGGGTAGCAATGATATCTGATGTCACCTTGGATCAAATATCAACAATGTAAGTTTGTAGAGGATGATATTTATTTTTACAACATTGATTCACCCCCATAAGAGTTATTGGTATCACCTATTGACAATTATTGTTTCCTAGGGGAATCCCCCTTTGAGTTAGTGATGATACCTAATACTATATATTTCCTTGGATTACCTTCAAGGGATCGTCTTGGATCCTGATACTATGGACAACCTAGGGTCATCCCCTTAGGTGTCACCTATAACACCCAATACTATGGATAACCTAGTATTAACTCATATGGATCATCTTGGATCATGACACTATGGACTACCTAGGTTCATCCCTTTAGGACACCTGATGACTATTTTGATTTCATTGGGTCATCATCGAAGGTGTCAGTGATGGAAACTGATAGTTATTGTAATCGAATAGAGTCATCCCCATAGAGTTAGTGATGATGTTTTATGACTACTAGATTACCTAGGATTATGATGTGATATATATAGGATGGACCGATCTTCACAGTGTAGGGAGGAAGATGAAGGATGCAGTTCAGGGCTATGTGGCAGATGATGGTCATGGATAGAAGTTGCAAGTAGTAAATAAATGATATACGGAGCACAACCTACTACTTAGACTATATACTCAAGGGAGGGATGTGATAGCCAATCCACACAACAATGCACTAGGATTGAGGCACAGAATAGTGGGATTTGTGATCTTGGATCGCCAATCTAACTTTTATACTGACAAGGTAAGAATGCACAAGAGTAAGGGAAAAAACTGGGACAATCCTCACACAATGGAAAGAAATAAAGATTAAGCTTTCAATTAAATATTCAATGAAAATAAAATTTCATGGGGTGGAAATTTATAACCAAGGGGGTGATACAATAATCAAGGGTCTAATAACCTAAAGTCATAAAGGCTAAACTACTTTGTTCTCTTAAATTAAAAAAGATAAAGTCTACCAAAGACTTTTTGGAAAAGTGTCACACAACTTTCCAACTATAGACTACCGAATTTTACTTTGAGTGCATAGCCCACCAGATTTTACTTTTGTGTCCAAAGATGCCATTTCTAGAATCCTCCATATGGGAAAGGCTTCCAAATTCGTGAAACCATGTGGGACAAGCATTAAACATCATATTTGGGATTGAATAAGTGATATAATAAGCCTATTTTCTTCATATATTCAAGGAAAGATTCATTGGGCCTTTAATGAAGCGAGATGGGTGAACATTGTTGTATTCAACCTCTTTAATCTCTCACACGTCATCGGGCCTTGCAAATCCAACTCCTCTACTCAGGTAATCAACTCGGTGCCTTCAATATGGTCCATATCAACCTCTCCCTCTTTAAAATGATTCATCCTCAACTCATCATCCTCTATATCCAAACAAGGATAAAGATTAGAAATGTTGAATGTGTCACTTAGACCATACTCACCTAGTAGAGCTATCTTGTAATAATTGTTGTTAATCATCTCGAGCACTCTAAAAGGTCTATCTCTTCGAGGGATGAGTTTTTATTTCCTCTTGTCAAGAAATCGTTCCTTCCATATATGAACCCAAACTAAGTCACTGGGCTCAAACAATATTTGTTTTCAACCCTTTTTTGATGATCAACAAATTTTTGGGTCACCCACTCGATATTTATCCTTGCATATTCATGGATTTTATTGATGAATTCTACACTCCCTTCCACATCCATATTAGTTTCTACCTATAAAGACAAAGTAACTTGATCAATATGGGAAAGGGGTTAAATATGTAAACAATTTCAAATGAATAAAATTAAATTGTTGAATGCTTGGCCCTATCATATGCAAATTCCACATGTGGAAGACACTCCAACCAATTTTTGATGTTCTTCATGAATTTTTTTTGCAGAAGGGATGATAGTGTCTGATTTACAACATTTTTTATCCATCAGTTTGCAGATAAAAATTAGTGGAAAATATTAACATCATTCCAATTTTTCTCAAAAATGTATTCCAAAAGTAACTAAGATATTTTTTTCTCGATCTGAAACAATCGTCCTTGTCATTCCATTGAGTTTGACTACTTCCAGTAAGAAAAGTGTTTCAATGTTAGTGGAATCCTCTATTTTCTAATAAGGAATAAAATGTTCTATTTTTTAAAACTGATCCACCACAAAAAATAGAATCTCTCCCCCTCTTGGTCCATGGTAAACCCATAATAAAGTCTATTGATAGTTCCTCCCAAGGGGTGTTTTGGATTTGGAGATAAAGATATAGTACTTATGGGTTTAGTTTGGATTTTTCTTTATTGTAAAAAATGAACTTTCCCGTAAATTTCTCAATATATTTAGATAACATGGGCCAATAAAAATTCTCACTAAGAACACTTATAGTTTTTTCAACACAAAAAAAACCCCATTAACCCACAAAATATAACACCTTCAATAAAAGTAAACAAATAGATCAATTGGGAATGCAAAGATTATTAATATGGAATAAGAATCCATCATGTAAATAGAACTTTTCCCAATTAACTGCAGGTTTAAATTGTTCATAAGGTTCTATAAAATCATTATAAGTTGAATATAAATACTTAATGAATTCAAAAATAATGAGTTTTGAATCCAACAATGATAAAAGAGAACATCTACGTGAAATTACATCAGCCATAATATTTTCTTTACCCTTTTTATGCTTTATGACATATGGAATGATTCAATAAATTTCATCTATCTAGCATACATCTTATTTAATTTATGTTGGATTCTAAGGAATTTAATATCCTCATAAAGATAATGGTTCAAAAATTATTTAGGCCAAAGATAATGTTTCCCTGATTCTAGGACTCTAAACAAGGCATAAAACTCTTTATCATAGGTAGCATAGTTTAGGGTTGTTCCATTTAACTTCTCACTAAAGAAATAAATAGTCTTATTTTCGTGCATGGGTACTCCTCTTATGCCAATTCTACTTGAATCACATTCAATATAAAAGTAATTACTAAAGTCTGGAAGTTCAAGGAAAACAATCTTATCGAGAAAAAATTCACACTTATTTATGTTTCCAAATAGTTGTTCCTTTCTTAGAACCACTAGGAATTTTCTTAAGTTATCTACATGTTCAAGAATGGTACTACTATAAACCAAAATTTCATCAAATTAAACTACAAAAAAATTTCTAATATATGCATATAATACATGATTTGTTGACCTCATAAATGTTCTAGGTACATTGGTGAGACTAAAGGGCATGACTAACCATTTATGAAGTCCATGTTTTTTCTTAAATGCATTTTTCCAATCATCTCTTTCTTTCATACTAATTTGATGGTAGCCACTTCTCAAATAAATTTTTTAGAAAATAGTTGAACCATTTAATTCATCTAGCATATCATCTGACCTAGTGATAGGATGTTGATACCTGATTGTGATGTTATTTATATCTCTACAGTCAATGAACATTCTCCATGTTTTATCCTTTTTTGGTACTAGAAGAACTGGTAGGGAACAAGGACTAAGGCTCTCTCTAAAATATCATGTATCTAACAACTCTTGAACTTGCCTTTGAATTTCTTTTGTCTCCTCTAGGTTGATGAAATACGCAGGGTGGTTCAGAATTGATGCTCCAGGTATGAGGTCAATTTGGTGCTCAATGCCTCTAATGGGTGGACAACCTTGTGGCACCTATTCTGGAAAGACGTCATTATACTCCTGTAAAAAATACTCAACAACATTCAACAAAGTGGTTAAGTTGATAGTATTTAAAAACACCTCTTTGTACATAATTACTTGGAGGTTTTTCTATGAAAATAAAGCTTCCTTAACCTCACTATTTTTTTCTGACATCACACTTTTCTCTTATCTTAAATTTTTTCCTCTTGATTTTTCTTTTCTCTCCATTTCGTTTCCTCTCTCATTTTCCCTGTTTCCCTCATTCTCTCCTTTTTCATTTGAACTTATTTTTTTATTCATCATTCATTTTTTTATTCTCTATCAAAATGAGATCTTCCTGATTTTTTGGGGGACACAGGGTTAAGGGTTATAGGTTCCCCTCGGAGTACAAAAGTGTGAAGATTCATGAAACTATTATGAGTATCACACTGATCAGAATTCCACGGTCATCCCAATAAAAAATGACAAGCCTTCAAAGGAACAGCATTGCACAAATCCTCATCTTTGTACATATCGATGGTGAACAATACCTTCACATGCATAGTAACCTTCAGATCCCTACAATCATTTAACCACTGAATCCAGTATAGATTTTGGTGCCTTATAGCTAGGACTCCCAAATTCTTTACCAATTCGGTGCTCGCCACATTGATACAACTTCTCCCACTAATAATAATTATACATACCTTCCCATTTTTCTTTCATCATGTAGGGAAAAGGTTCTCTTGCTTATCTTTCTCTCCAACAGTCATTGGTGAACTTAAAACCCTCGTAGGAAAAATAATCTCACCGTATTTCACAAATTCTCCATTATTAGTTTCTGGATATTCTTCCTCCTCCTGTTCTAAGATCCCTCCATTAGTCTCTCATTATCCATACTTATTTATGGTCATGGTGCACCAGTTTGGGCACTCACTACCAATGTGACCCCTTAATTGACATTTTTAACAAATAATATCCCAATTCTTTGTTTGGTTAGCCTCAAAAGTAGGTTTCTTAGGTGAAATAATTACCTTGTAACTTTTACGATCAACCACCTCTTTTTCCTTTTATGATTCTACAATTTTATTCCTCATATTACTCCATGGAATGAAAGGGGTACCGTGCTTTCTCATGTTTCTCCTTCTGATTTGTTGCTCGATCTTGTTGTTTTGGTGAATCATATATTGTCTCTCTACATGATGGAACATCTTCACTTGATCGTCAATCTTCTGATTGATCCCATGTAAAAACTATTCCATGGTTGCCTTCAGGTCCTCCTCACTGTTTTCTTGAATCATGGAAATTTTCATCTCCTCATAGTAATCCTCTATGGTCTTACTCCATTGGTTGAGCTACTGATGTTTTTTGTGGATATCTCTATGGTATTGTTAGGGAACAAATTGCTTCTACATGTCAAACTTTATGTCTTCCCAAGTTTGGATATGATGTCCTCCATATTAGGATCACTTATTTTGAACTTTATCCCACCATATTTATTCATAATCAATGAATTAAAGGGCTTAAAGTTTTATCTTTTTCTATTCAAAATAGGTATGACATGAAAACTCCTGCTCGATCCGCATCTCCCACTCCAAGTATGCTTCTGGATCACTTTTCCCTTGAAAGAAATGGACCTTCACCTTGATCTTGCAAAGTAGATCATCATAATGTTGACTTCTTTGTCATCCTATAGGTTTTTGGTACCACCTACTCCTTTGTGGGGCATCATCAAGATCATCATCAAAGTTCACTATCTCCTCCTTGAATATGTGGGTACAACATGGTGTTGGATCACATCATGGGTTATCATGGATCATCCTTGGGATTTTTTTATTCTCTAATTCATCAATCCACTCATGTAGAAATTCCAACATCCTATCAAGAAGCTTCTCAAATTGGATCACCAAATCTTGAATTTGGAGTTGTGTATCTTTTGGTGTGGGAGATCTAATTCTACTTCCTTCATTGCTAATATGAAAAAATTTCTTCCCATGATTTTCTACCATGAAATGTTACACAAACACAAAAACACACAGGGATAAACACATGCACACACTCACAAAGACACACACACAGAGAAAATAGGTACACACTCTCACACACACACACACACACATGATTTACACACTCATGCACACAAGTATACACACTTACACACATAGGAAGTACATACTCACGCACATTACCATACACACTCACGAGTATTATTTATTTTCTTATTTCTCTCCACTCTCAACACTCAATTTAAATCCTAATATCTTATAAAATATAATAACTTGTTTATGAAAATCACTTTCCATAAATTC
Organism: Viscum album; assembly: GCA_963277665.1. Classification (NCBI taxonomy): domain Eukaryota; kingdom Viridiplantae; phylum Streptophyta; class Magnoliopsida; order Santalales; family Viscaceae; genus Viscum; species Viscum album. The sequence continues at coordinate 516,443,595 of OY728131.1, forward strand.
TTCCCCAATCAAGATTGTTTCGGGGGTGGGTTTAACACAAATCGCTTGAGTGGTGAAGGGTAAAGGGTGAAAATAGGGTAGAAAATATGGGTAAAAGGTGAAAGATGGGGTAGAATGGTGGTATGTGGGATTTTCAAAATTTTGAAAGATAATAAAAATTAATAACAATATGAGCCCAAAATGATAGAATGATGTGGTAAAAATTCTAGAAAAAAATGATGTAAGGAAATAGGAAGTGTTAATAATGTAAATCATGATGATGAAGTAACTGTATCTGATTTTTTTCTTTTTTTCATCAAATCTCCCACAAAAAGTGGTGTTCTTGGAGTTTTAAAGCACAATATGATGAATGGACAGTAAGAAAATGTTTTTTGAAATCCATTAAAGAAAGGACATGCTTAATTTTTAAAAGCAAAAAACGATTAGTTAACAGATTTTTTTTGTTTTTTTCAGATAAAATTTACATATATTGAATTAATGGAAAAAATAATATGGTTGAATAATTAACTCAATGTAAAAATATTTCAATCTTTCAAAAAAATGCCAATTCTGAAGGTTTTCAATGAAAAGGGTTTTTTTTAATGGGTGGATAATAAGGAAAGATAACTAAGGTAATGGGCAAAAGTAAAGTAAATAAATGGATAGATTACTACCATGTCAGCCAAAGGTTTGATACCAATTGATGTGAGATGCACAAGATGGCCTGATCTTTGCGGCGTATAGAGGTGAATGAAGAATTCATTTCAGGGATAAGTGGTGGATGATGGGTTTGGATAGGGGTTGAAAGTAGTCAATCAATTCTATAAAGAGTGTGACCTACTACTTAGACAACACACTCAATGAAGGGATGTTATAGTCAATCCACACAATAATGAACTTGGGTTGAGGTATGAAATTGGGGGCTTTGTGATCTTGGATCACTAATCTAACTTGAATATTGACAAGGAAAGAATGCACAAGATCAAGGGAAAAAACTGGGATAATCCTCACATAATGGAAAGAAACAAATATTAATATCTCAATTAAATATTCAATGAAAATACAATGTCATGGGGTGGAAATTTATAGCCAAAGGTGGGGTACAATAGTCAAAGGACTAATACCCTAAAGTTATAAAGTCTACACTAATTTGTTCCATTGAATTAAAAAATATAATGTCTACCAAAGACTTCTTGGAAAATTGTCACAAAAAATTCCAACTATAGCCCACTAAATATGAAATTGAGTGTATAGCCCACCAAATTTGAATTTGGTGTCAAAATATTTGATTTCTAGAATCCTCTATGTGGGAAAGGCTTCCAAATTCATGTAACCATGTGGGAAAAGCTTTGAAAATAATTTTTTGTCTTGAATAAGTGATATAATAGGCTCATTTTCTCTAACTATGTAGGGAAAGATCCATTGGTACTTTAATGAAGTGAGATGGGTGTCCATTGTTGCATTCAACCTATTTAATCTCCCACACATCACCGGGCCTTGAAAATACATCTCCTCCACTTGGGTAATCAACTCAGTTCCTTTAATGTGGTTCACATCAAATTGCCTCCTATAGGGATTCTATGTGCCTGATACTATGGAATACACAAGATAACCTTTTAGGGGTTAGTGGTTTCACATATTATGAGTTACATGATTTTCTAACATGCATAGAGACATTTTATCATTAGTCATCGAATGATTTGGTTGATCCCAAGTTTCATGTTATAACCCAAGTATCGAGAGTGGTTTTTTAATTATTTAATCTTTGACAACTATTTATTTATTTACTGAGCATGTAATATTCCCTTACATTTTGTTCACTAGTTATGTATGATACTTCATTAGTGGTTCCTTACTAAGTTTTACTCAAACCTTGATTGAGATTCCATGTCACCTGGGTAACCAATAAGACTTCATTTACCACATGTTTAGGTATGTTATAGGCCTAATTTTCCAAGATAAAGTGGGAGATCTTATCCAGTATTAGATATTGGGATGTAGTGAGGCTTGGATTGATGGGAAGGCAATGTGTTTGTATGGCTGTCTTCCAACTGCATTTCATTTATTATTTATTCTAGTGATTTTCTTCAATGTACTCTAATGTTTATTTTTTATTCATGATATTTTATTATTTTACTATTATTGATCAATCTAATATGGGGTTATAGTCTCCCAGAAGTTACACCCTCAACCTATGCTGCCAGTCGGAAGCCGCTAAAAAACAAGGAGGCATGTCTGAGCTCCCGGTAGAGACCACTGGTCTATACAAAATTGAACGGTTCAAATTTGTGTGATGTTACAAATTGGTCTCATATATTATAGGAGGATAATTTCACTAGAGGTATCTAATTTTTAATTTAATATTACTATTTGGGGAGATGGTATATAAGTGACATAAGAATGTGTCAGAGTTTGTGATGGATATCCTACTGGTATGTCGCAAAGACATTTTTTTGGTAGGAATAATAGGTTAAAATGGGTTTGGGATTGATGTTATTGGTTTATGATTTTACAATTTTATGATTTTACCTAACATTAAATTCTTTGTTTTTCATGGATTTATGATTTATGATTTATTGGTCTCTAGATCTTGGACTATTGGTAATAGGTTATGTACATGCATAATATTTGGTATATAGGATTCACGTGAAATTAGGGTGTTGTTTGTGATTAATATCATTAATGATAAGGTTCATATATTCAAATTTCCAAAAACATATTATATAGAGTTTTCCCATATAGCTTGTTGCTGGAATTCTACTCAACTGAACTATAGAATATTTTATTCTAATGAAATTTCACATGGTTCTCTGATGAGATAATCCTTGATGGTGATGACTATGAAATCTCTCTAGTGTGGTATGTGTAGTTACCCAAGTAGGTCAATATAGGCATTGAATTTCACTATTATCACCCCCTTGTGGGAAATTATTATATAATTTAGGTTACATAATTCTTCAACAAAAACCTCTATGGTGTTTTCCTAAATATATTTTTAGTGTAATTTTATATAAATGAACCATATGACTATGGTTACCTGATATAGATCATGGTAAGTAGATTCTATTATAAATAAACATGTTTTATAAGATGAGATAGTGATCCTTGAGGGGCTGACTCTCGTATGTGGAGGTCCAATGAAGATTATCCTGGGATTGTGAATCTCAAGGGGGTACTCTTGTATACTAATTCCCAATGAGTATCAGTCATATAATAGGCTAATGAATTTTTATTTTATAACTTATACATCATTTACATTATGAAAATAGAGTGTAAAGTTTAGAATGTAATTTACCATGTGATTTTGATAAGGTAACCAAGAGGTGTTTCTCATCAACTGGGACCTTTGTACGATATGATATATGGGTCAGGTAGAAGATTCATATGCTTGAGATAAAAATAAATATACATGTGAGCTAGGTATTAGAGATAAGATGAGATGTGATGTGGGTGAGGGTAACCTGAGTGATGGGTTATCTAGGTTTTATGAATTCCTTAGATATTGGAAGCATGGGTTGATGCTTTAGGTTATGAGATTGGTGCACATAAGGTTTTACTAGGTATATTGTAACACCCGAGACTTTTATGTTATATAAACCATCAAAGGAATCTTTTTCTACACAACACTTGCTTGGCTTGCTTTACACGCAATCACGACCTTCCTCGATAGCTTGCGTCGTACGCAATACCGAGTTTCACTAAACAACAATATGCTATTAAAACTAGCCGTTATGAATAGTAATTACCACTTTTTGAAATTTTATAAATTTTATTTTTCAAAATGGACTTCATTTTTGGACTCAGAATATCGAAATTAGCCCAGGGTGAAATTTTGGTATTTTTCTGAAAACTTTCAATTTTTGATGAATAGTGAAACCACTAAGTGGTAGGTTAAAAAACTGAATTTTGCATAAAACTTAATTTTACCGCTTCTGTGAATGTAATTTCAAAAATCCGAGAGACACGGTTAATATCAAGGACTAAAATGTGGTTCAATGAGATGAAAATAATTTTTTGGTGAATAGTAACTTTTTACTTTTTTTACCGCGGTTAATAGTAAATAGGGTAACTAAGGGTAAATATGATATTAATATTACCCTAACACATGTCCTAATTCTATTGTACAAGTATAATTCGACCAAAAACAAACTTAGGAATAAAATATGACCATTTAGGCCCACTTGGATTCGATTAGGACATTTATTATTAATTTATTTAAAGAAGGGTTAAAATAGTTAAAATCAAAGTTTAATAAGTAAATCATTTTTAATATGGAGTTATACATAAGATAAATTCGACTATAAATATTCATTAGAAAGATAAAAGGATTTCCTACATAATGGTATTTTATTTTTAATTTTTAGACATTAAATAATTTAATTTATTTATGACACAATGATGATGCAGTAATTATCTTATTAATGAAATATTGACATAATTGATGTTATAAACACCAAAATAAATGTAATTTGAGACTTTTTATGAATTCCACTAATTTTCTAGGTTACTATGATATATTAGTGTTGATTTAATCAACTTGGTTCGAACATATAATGCTGTTATGACTTTCACAAAAATCATATATCAAATAGTGTCAAAATTGACACAAAATAGTTTTTAAATCAAATATTATATTATTAATTGTTATTTTATTCCTAAAAATCTAAGGTTCGGCCAAATGACTTAGATAAGGATATATATATTAATAATAAACAATTTGGGGTTCGTTTGGCATGTTATAGTAAGTGTATTAACCATATAGTGAAAGAAAACAAAAAGACATGGTAAAAGTTAAATTATTTAACTTAGAGTTAAATCTAATTGATAAGGTTAAAATAATACCCTAAACTTGTCTAAATTCTATTGGATGAGAGGGTTTCGACCCATCCCCACCTTAGCCTCTAACGAAATCAATTTGGAGCTAATTAAAACCGAACTTGACTTTATAATAAAATAATATTTTGAGATATTCCTAAGGTGCCCCTCTCCTCCCTTATAAAAGGACACCTCCTCCCCCTTCCTCCTCACACAAATTTGAGCACTCAAGCTCGGCCAACCTCTGCCAAAATCCCGTCTCCACTTCCCTAGAATAATCCTAGAGGTTCTGGTCTTCTTCAAAGACCAATCTTAGTTCCCTAAGTGAAGGACTCAAAGAGGCGTTTCAAAGAAGAGGTAATATCTATTACCGATCTTTTCAATTTCATTCTTCTTCAACTTCTTCTTCTTTAGTTGTTTCATGAAAAAGTAATAACATCAGTATTACTTACATACTGATATGTTATTATAATTATGAAACAACCCTATTTCACCATCTATCCATCCTACGGAAAAAGAAATCACCGCGCGTGCGTACGTACGGAATACCGTCTCCACGCCGTGGTGTAATCTATTTTCCACCACCACCTTACATGGATGGGTATAATGGTGTAAAGAATAAATATACATAGTTATTACAACATCATATTGATTCTGATATATTGTATAAACCACTCCAATTCAATTCAATATTTATGGAAATGATATCATCGCTCGTGCGTACGTACGGACTACTGTCTCCACGACGCGATGAGATTCATTCTCCATGTTAACCATTTAAGAATGATTATAAAGTATTTATAAGAAATAATAATGAAATATATGACATTATAAAGCTACTGGATTTATGTATATATATATATATGTATGTCATCTACTTACTTCCATTCAAGACAATAAGGAAAGGAAAACAGCGTTCATGCGTACGTACGGACTACCGTCTCCATGAACGGTGTTTTTCATTTCATTTATCTATCTATTATATATATATACTGAATATATATGATATATAAATCATATTTTATATTCTGGAAGTATGTAAATCATGATATAAAGTAATAATAATGTCAAGAACAACAAGTCAAAACACCTACAATAAATGAAACGATTTTACCCAAAACGCTTCTTTAACATGGAGTTTACAAAAGAACGGGTAATATAATGTCATAAGTGAACCATATATGATATCATAACAATGAATATGATTCTGTAATAAGTCAATGACATTATTTAAACCATTATACAGGAGCTTCGGACACGTACAAAGCAAATCGGACCTAAGGTAAGGGAAATATCACAATCTCATTTTTATCCGAGATTGTTTATTCGTAAGTATTTATTGGGGTGTATTTTATTATCCACATACATGTTCCATCAATAGGTAATATTATTTCCATCCACCTACAATTGTTTAAATCCAATTTTACCCTTCGGTGAGTTTTTAGTAAAAGATATTAAAGGAATCTTTTGTCGTTTTTCATACGAGGTACTTTTTGACTTTTCCGACAAAAGTACGAAGAATGTTTTTTTTAACTTATATGGCACGAACGGATTTTTATGGTTTTATAAAGCCTTATTTTCATGAACCTTCCTCCAAAATATTTCATGACTATTTTCAATAAAATCTTTTTCTTTTAAAATTGCATGATGTTTTGTGAAAAGAAATTGATTTTGAAGAAAAAAGGATATTTTCCTCAAGAATTCAATTCAAGTGTTTTATCAAAATTATTATTCATCTAAGATAATAAAGGGTTCTGTTTCTATCCATATTTTTAAATTGATTTGACTATGTTGTGATGGAATTATGTTTATGAATTCCTTTATCTTATATGAATGGTTTTATGATGTCATGTTGTTTAAGAATCCCATTTTTATTACATGGGTTACGCTATGATGTATGGTTTATGATTTTGTGGCACACATAAGAATGGTATCATTATGAGATGGGTGGGACCTATATATCCCTCCAATGCATTGGGTAAAGATTTTATATCTCATGAGATAGACATGGCTGGAATGGTAGGTTATACCGGTTCAGTGAAACAGGACTGAAACGAGGGTTACTCGATTCAGAAAGGGACTTTGTCCACTAAGATAGTCTTGGCAATTAGTCTTGACTAACAAGAAATGATTCTCTATGATTATGTGTGTATGCCACAAAGTTTCATGTTTTAAGTTATGATTATTGTGATTTCATTTCACTACTATGATTTATCCCATGTTATGAAATTATGCTCTCTTTTGCAGGTTAAGATTTCCAAAAGTTATGTTCTTATGAATCTGATGTGATTGATTTTTATTTTGTATACCCTTACTGAGCATTTGAGCTCACCCTTTTATGTTTTCTTTTCCTCAGGATATAAAGAAAGGTTTTAGGTAAAAAAAAAGGGAAGATCTTTATGGGAGATATTGAAGATCTTTGACCACGATTAGAATATTACGTTCCGAGTTTCCAAAGACACTAAACTATTACGATCCTTGTGTGTGTGTGTTTTTGTTATGTACTAAGTATTCCGCAAAAGTAATGTAATGTCAATGTACGTCAGGCTTCGGGTCTTTATAGTTGGTATCAGAGGAAAGGTATAGTCAACCTTTGGAAACTAGCATGTGAAAGCCTTAGTAAGAACCCTAAGGATAAGTCTAAGCATAGAACACAATCTTAGTGTTTTAGAAATGGCCTTGAATAACCTAGGATAAACCTTAAGCATGAAAATTTTATTCTTGAATTATGTGGTTTCCTATTATAATTAGTGTTGCTCACACTATTCTTCTTGGTTTTAGTCAATGGCTGGAACCCGAAGGAACCGTGTTAATGCGGAATGCGATGGGCAATGCAATGATTGTCCCCCTGAGCAACCAAACGATATGGGAGCTGGAATGCAAAATCTTATAGCCATGCTCACACAACTTTCTCAAGCTATGAATCATGCAGGATTTCCAAACGAGCAAAGGAGGGAGAAACATTCTATTTAATCCTTCATGAGGCAGCGTCCACCTTCTTTCAGCGGGTCTACTGATCCATTAGTTGCTGAACAATGGATTAGTACTACTGAAAAGATATTTTCAGTTCTTCAATGTTCTGAACATGATAAAGTCATCCTAGCAGTGTATCGTTTGGAAGGAGATGCTGATCAATGGTGGAATCTTGTTAAGAATACGAGGCAAAGGGATGAAATTGAGTCTATGGAATGGGACGAGTTCAAGAAATTATTTTTCAATAAGTACTTCCCTCGTATTCTCCGAACAAAGATGGAGAAAGAGTTTCTTGAACTGAAGCAAAGGGATGATGAATCTATTGGTACCTATGAAGCAAATTTTTCAAGACTTGCAAGGTACGCTTCTGGTATTATTATCCAACCTGAGAGTAAGATCGATCGATTCTTTAGTGGCTTAAAACCAAGTCTTCGAAGGGCGTTAGCCATAAGGGACTTCAATAGCTACGAGGAAATCGTTCGATGTGCTCTCAAAGTCGAAATGGAGATTGGAGTAACCCATCAGTCACATGGGTTTGATAAGAAGAGGAAGATGGAATTCAAAGAAAAATCTAAAGAGCACACGGAAAAGAAGATGAGCTTTTCCTTATGCTCAAAGTGTGGAAAGAAACATGGAGGGAGTTGTCTTAAAGGGACAAGTAAATGTTTTAAATGTGGAAAGGAAGGTCATCGGGCATTTGAATGCCGTGATAATGGGAAGAAGATGTCTAATGATGCAAACAAAGGAAGGGATACACAGAATGAACCTACTACACTTCAATGTTTCAAGTGCAAGGAGATGGGGCATTATGCCAATCAATGCCCAAATCCAAGGGTTGATGATGATGGTCGACGTCAACAAACTCTTAAGGCTAAAGACAAAGGAAAGTCACATGCAATTTCTATCAGCGATGTGGAGTACGATAACGATGTGGTGAAAGGTACACTTACCATACACTCTAAAGTATCAAATGTTTTATTTGATTCTGGATCCACCCACTCTTTTATTTCTAAAGAATTTTCTAAGGGTATCACCATATTACCTCAACAATTAGATGTTGAGTTAGCTGTGACAACACCTAATGGCACAACAGTCGCATCAAAAGTTTATAATTCTTCTCCGATCGAAGTTTGTGGGAAAGTGCTTCCTGCAAATCTTGTGATCCTTCCTTTAGTGGAATTTGATGTGATTCTTGGCATGGATTGGCTTTCTCTACATGGAGCTCATATCAATTGCCAAAGAAGGGAAGTCACATTTCATATTCCAGATCAATCTACGATCGTATACCAATGCAAGGATGAACATAACCTTCCAGTGGAAATTTCTTCCATCTTATGGGTATTGATTCCACTAAATGAAGGTTATTTATCTCAAATGGTTGGTGAGAAACTCACAATTAAGAATATGCCCATTGTACGTGAGTTTGATGATGTCTTTCCGGAGGAATTGCCGGGTCTTCCACCAAATCGTGAAGTTGAGTTTTCAATAGAACTCGTACTGGGTGCTTTGCCTATTTCAAAGACACCTTATAGAATGGCCCCAATTGAGTTGCAGGAATTGAAGAAGCAACTCCAAGAGAATCTTGATAAGGGATTCATATGCCCTAGTGCGTCACCTTGGGGAGCACCTGTTCTATTTGTTAAGAAGAAAGATGGATCAATGAGACTTTGCATTGATTATCGAGAACTTAACAAGATCACTATCAAGAACAAATATCCTCTCCCACGCATTGATGACTTATTTGACCAACTACGCGGAGCTCAATACTTTTCCAAGATTGATCTTCGTTCAGGGTATCATCAATTAAGGGTCAAAAGGGAGGATATACCAAAGACGGCTTTCCGTACAAGGTATGGACACTATGAATTTATAGTGATGCCATTTGGTCTTACTAATGCCCCTGCTATCTTCATGGATCTAATGAATAGAGTCTTTAGAGACTATCTTGACCAATTTGTGGTAGTCTTTATAGACGATATTCTTGTCTATTCAAAGAGCAAGGAAGAGCATGAAGATCACTTGAGAATTATATTGAAGACCCTGAGAAAGGAGAAGCTTTATTCCAAATTTACCAAGTGTGAATTTTGGCTTCAAAAAGTTGCATTTTTGGGTCATATAATCTCAAAAGAGGGGATATCTGTGGATCCAGCAAAAACATAGGTTATCGAAAGATGGTCAAGACCAACAACAGTAACTGAGATCCGAAGTTTTCTTGGTTTGGCTGGATATTATCGACGTTTTGTAAAGGATTTTTCACGATTATCTAATCCACTCACCAAGTTGACTCGGAAAGGAGTTAAGTTTGTCTGGACAGAGGAATGTGAAGAGAATTTCAAGGAGTTGAAAAGAAGGTTATCCAGTGCACCTGTGCTCACACTGCCTTGTAGTGGAGAAAGGTTTGTGATCTACAGTGATGCATCCAAGAAGGGATTGGGGTGTGTTCTTATGCAAAATGATATGGTGATAGCTTATGCCTCACGATAGTTGAAAATCCATGAGCAAAATTACCCAACACATGATTTGGAGTTGGCTGCGGTAATCTTTGCATTAAAGATTTGGAGGCATTACCTTTATAGTGAAAGGTGTGATATTTATACTGATCATAAAAGTTTAAAGTATATTTTCACACAAAAGGAGCTGAATATGTGCCAAAGAAGATGGTTGGAGCTGATTAAGGATTATGACTGCTCAATCCATTACCATCCTGGGAAAGAAAACAAGGTGGCAGATGCATTAAGTCGACAAGACCATGCTAGTTTATCCATGATGAGGATCACAGAGGATCCAATATTTATGGATTTACAAAGGATGGATCTTGGAATTATAATGGAAGGGGAAAAATCTTATCTTTCTCAAATGAATGTTCAACCATCTATACATGTGAAGATTAAAGAGGCACAGAAAGAAGATGCCGAGTTACAAAAGAAGGTGAGAAATGTTCCTGAATTCAACCTTGATTGTGATGGGATAATAAAGTTCAGGAATCGGGTTTGCGTTCCTCCCATCCCCGAATTAAAGAATGAGCTGCTGGATGAGGCTCATAGTTCATCATTCTCTATTCATCCTGGAAGCACGAAGATGTATAGGGACCTGAAAGAGTACTTCTGGTGGGATGGCATGAAAAGAGATGTTGCTGAATATGTCTCTCGATGCTTGGTTTGTCAACAAGTTAAAGCTGAGAGATAAAAGTCTAAGGGGATGTTACAACCATTACCCATACCCAAATGGAAATGGGAAAACATCACTATGGACTTTGTCACAGGACTTCCTAAAACATCCAAAGGCAATAATGCTATCTGGGTCATAGTTGATCGTCTTACAAAGTCTGCACACTTCATTCCTATTAGAGAGGATTTCTCTCTAGATCAGCTTGCCAGGATATATGTAAAGGAAGTGGTAAGATTGCATGGAGTACCACTTTCTATTATATCTGATCGGGATCCGAGATTTACCTCGAAGTTCTGGCGAAGTCTTCAGCATACTCTGGATACAGAGTTGAGTTTCAGCACTGCTTATCATCCCCAGACAGACGGTCAGTCTGAGAGAACAATTCAAACCCTAGAAGATATGTCGAGAGCTTGCTCTATGGATTTCAAAGGAGGTTGGGATCAACACCTACCTTTGGTGGAATTTTCTTATAATAATAGCTTTCACTCCAGTATTCAGATGGCTCCTTATGAAGCTCTCTATGGAAAGAAATGCAGGACTCCAACTTGCTGGGATGAAGTTGGGGAAAGAAAGCTATTAGGACCTGATCTCGTTGATGAAATGGCAGAAAAGGTCAGATCTATTCAACAACACATAAGAGCAGCTCAGAGTCGACAGAAAAGTTATGCCGACAACCGAAGAAAATACCTAGAGTTTGAAGTGGGTGATAAAGTGTTCTAACAAATATCTCCCTGGAAGAGGGTTATGAGATTGGGAAAGAAGGGGAAGTTGAGCCCTAGATATATCGGTCCTTTCGAAATACTGGATCGTGTTGGGAAGGTATCTTACCAATTGGCGCTTCCACCGAATCTCTCTCAAGTTCACGATGTGTTCCACGTATCTCTCCTGAGAAAGTACATACCAGATCCTTCACATGTACTCAGCTCAGAAGTTGTACCGCTGGAGCAAGATCTTTCTTATAAAGAACAGCCGATAGAGATTCTGGATCATAGCGAAAAAGTCCTACGAAACAAGACCACTCGCTTGGTGAAAGTTTTATGGAGGAACCACCAACTTGAAGAATCTACATGGGAGCTTGAGGATATGATGAGGGAGAATTATCCTCATCTGTTTGTTACAAAGTGACGAATTTCGAGGGCGAAATTCTTTTTAAGGGGGGTAGAATGTAACACCCGAGACTTTTATGTTATATAAACCATCAAAGGAATCTTTTTCTACACAACACTTTCTTGGCTTGCTTTACACGCAATCGCGACCTTCCTCGATAGCTTGCGTCGTACGCAATACCGAGTTTCACTAAAGAACAATATGCTATTAAAACTGGCCGTTATGAATAGTAATAACCACTTTTTGAAATTTTATAAATTTTATTTTTCAAAATGGACTTCATTTTTGGACTCAGAATATCGAAATTAGCCCAGGGTGAAATTTTGGTATTTTTCTGAAAACTTTCAATTTTTGATGAATAGTGAAACCACTAAGTGGTAGGTTAAAAAACTGAATTTTGCATAAAACTTAATTTTACCGCTTCTGTGAATGGAATTTCGAAAATCCGAGAGACACGGTTAATATCAAGGACTAAAATGTGGTTCAATGAGATGAAAATAATTTTTTGGTGAATAGTAACTTTTTACTTTTTTTACCGCGGTTAATAGTAAATAGGGTAACTAAGGGTAAATATGATATTAATATTACCCTAACACATGTCCTAATTCTATTGGAAAAGTTTAATTCGACCAAAAACAAACTTAGGAATAAAATATGACCATTTAGGCCCACTTGGATTCGATTAGGACATTTATTATTAATTTATTTAAAGAAGGGTTAAAATAGTTAAAATCAAAGTTTAATAAGTAAATCATTTTTAATATGGGGTTATACATACGATAAATTCGACTATAAATATTCATTAGAAAGCTAAAGAGATTTCCTACATAATGGTATTTTATTTGTAATTTTTAGACATTAAATAATTTAACTTATTTATGACACAATGATGATGCAGTAATTATCTTATTAATGAAATATTGACATAATTGATGTTATAAACACCAAAATAAATGTAATTTGAGACTTTTTATGAATTCAACTAATTTTCTAGGTTACTATGATATATTAGTGTTGATTTAATCAACTTGGTTCGAACATATAATGCTGTTATGACTTTCACAAAAATCATATATCAAATAGTGTCAAAATTGACACAAAATAGTTTTTAAATCAAATATTATATTATTAATTGTTATTTTATTCCTAAAAATCTAAGGTTCGGCCAAATGACTTAGATAAGGATATATATATTAATAATAAACAATTTGGGGTTCGTTTGGCATGTTATAGTAAGTGTATTAACCATATAGTGAAAGAAAACAAAAAGACATGGTAAAAGTTAAATTATTTAACTTAGAGTTAAATCTAATTGATAAGGTTAAAATAATACCCTAAACTTGTCTAAATTCTATTGGATGAGATTATTTCGACCCATCCCCACCTTATCCTAGAAATAAATCAATTTGGAGCTAATTAAAACCGAACTTGACTTTATAATAAAATAATATTTTGAGATATTCCTAAGGTGCCCCTCTCCTCCCTTATAAAAGGACACCTCCTCCCCCTTCCTCCTCACACCAATTTGAGCACTCAAGCTCGGCCAACCTCTGCCAAAATCCCTTTTCCACTTCCCTAGAATAATCCTAGAGGTTCTGTTCTTCTTCAAAGACCAATCTTAGTTCCCTAAGTGAAGGATTTAAAGAGGCGTTTCAAAGAAGAGGTAATATCCATTACCGATCTTTTCAATTTCATTCTTCTTCAACTTCTTCTTCTTTAGTTGTTTCATGAAAAAGTAATAACATCAGTATTACTTACATACTTATATGTTATTATAAATATGAAACAACCCTATTTCACCATCTATCCATCCTACGGAAAAAGAAATCACCGCGCGTGCGTACGTACGGAATACCGTCTCCACGCCGTGGTGTAATCTATTTTCCACCACCACCTTACATGGATGGGTATAATGGTGTAAAGAATAAATATACATAGTTATTACAACATCATATTGATTCTGATATATTTTATAAACCACTCCAATTCAATTCAATATTTATGGAAATGATATCATCGCTCGTGCGTACGTACGGACTACCGTCTCCACGACGCGATGAGATTCATTCTCCATGTTAACCATTTAAGAATGATTATAAAGTATTTATAAGAAATAATAATGAAATATATGACATTATAAAGCTACTGGATTTATGTATATATATATATATGTATGTCATCTACTTACTTCCATTCAAGACAATAAGGAAAGGAAAACAGCGTTCATGCGTACGTACGGACTACCGTCTCCATGAACGGTGTTTTTCATTTCATTTATCTATCTATTATATATATATATACTGAATATATATGATATATAAATCATATTTTATATTCTGGAAGTATGTAAATCATGATATAAAGTAATAATAATGTCAAGAACAACAAGTCAAAACACCTACAATAAATGAAACGATTTTACCCAAAACGCTTCTTTAACATGGAGTTTACAAAAGAACGGGTAATATAATGTCATAAGTGAACCATATATGATATCATAACAATGAATATGATTCTGTAATAAGTCAATGACATTATTTAAACCATTATACAGGAGCTTCGGACACGTACAAAGCAAATCGGACCTAAGGTAAGGGAAATATCACAATCTCATTTTTTCCGAGATTGTTTATTCGTAAGTATTTATTGGGGTGTATTTTATCATCCACATCCATGTTCCATCAATAGGTAATATTATTTCCATCCACCTACAATTGTTTAAATCCAATTTTACCCTTCGGTGAGTTTTTAGTAAAAGATATGAAAGGAATCTTTTGTCGTTTTTCATACGAGGTACTTTTTGACTTTTCCGACAAAAGTACGAAGAATGTTTTTTTTAACTTATACAGCACGAATGGATTTTTACGGTTTTATAAAGCCTTATTTTCATGAACCTTCCTCCAAAATATTTCATGACTATTTTCAATAAAATCTTTTTCTTTTAAAATTGCATGATGTTTTGTGAAAAGAAATTGATTTTGAAGAAAAAAGGATATTTTCCTCAAGAATTCAATTCAAGTGTTTTATCAAAATTATTATTCATCTAAGATAATAAAGGGTTCTGTTTCTATCCATATTTTTACATTGATTTGACTATGTTGTGATGGAATTATGTTTATGAATTCCTTTATCTTATATGAATGGTTTTATGATGTCATGTTGTTTAAGAATCCCATTTTTATTACATGGGTTACGCTATGATGTATGGTTTATGATTTTGTGGCACACATAAGAATGGTATCATTATGAGATGGGTGGGACCTATATCTCCCTCCAATGCATTGGGTAAAGATTTTATATCTCATGAGATAGACATGGCTGGAATGGTAGGTTATACCGGTTCAGTGAAACAGGACTGAAACGAGGGTTACTCGATTCAGAAAGGGACTTTGTCCACTAAGATAGTATTGGCAATTAGTCTTGACTAACAAGAAATGATTCTATATGATTATGTGTGTATGCCACAAAGTTTCATGTTTTAAGTTATGATTATTGTGATTTCATTTCACTACTATGATTTATCCCATGTTATGAAATTATGCTCTCTTTTGCAGGTTAAGATTTCCAAAAGTTATGTTCTTATGAATCTGATGTGATTGATTTTTATTTTGTATACGCTTACTGAGCATTTGAGCTCACCCTTTTATGTTTTCTTTTCCCCAGGATATAAAGAAAGGTTTTAGGTAAAAAAAAGGGAAGATCTTTATGGGAGATATTGAAGATCTTTCACCACGATTAGAAGATTACGTTCCGAGTTTCCAAAGACACTAAACTATTACGATCCTTGTGTGTGTGTGTTTTTGTTATGTACTAAGTATTCCGCAAAAGTAATGTAATGTCAATGTACTTCAGGCTTCGGGTCTCTACATATATGGTATTGGTATGGACATGCCTTGGTTTTTTATGAGGAATGCACCTTGAGTGTTCGTGCATTTAGTATCAAAGTTTAGTTATGAGGGTAGGATATATGTGGGTCTAAGACCAATGTATTTTGGATGTGTTCCTAAATGGAAAATAAATAGAGTGTGGATGGAAAATCATAGTTTTGGAATGCCACCTCGATGGTGGGAGATCATGCGACATACCATAGCATTAGTGTAATTCCGAATTTTGAAGAGTATCATCGCAAATACTTCTAGATTAATTGGATAAACATGTAGTGGGTCATGTTCAATGGTGAGAGAATTTGATTATATAATTAATAATGTGGAAATAATGGTATTGTGAGTCTTTTTATGTGACAGTGTGGTACTAACGTGTACACCCATTGGGTGAAAACACGGTCTTGATAGTTTGGATTGGTTAAATTTGGTGAAATTAGAATTATGTATCAGTGTGTGGTCATTTGAAAGTTTAGGACCAATATCCTTAATGAAATTCTTGGGGATTGGGTTCATGTGTTTTTAAGTAAAAGGTAATGTGTTGTTGTGGACTAACATTGACACCATGAGTGGTGTATTTTCTAGATTTGGTATTGGAAGATCAAGGATTGGGAGAAAAAACATGAATTTGATGATGAAACCTGTTGAGGTTGTTCTGGAGAAGTGATGTGAAGAAATATATATAATGGGGAATGAATCATTATCTATTTGAGCATGTGACCTTCATGACAAATGATATTTAGTAGATCCTAATAATGACTTCCTATGAGTCAGAAACATGTAACGATTAATGTTTTGTATTGTTTGTCGGATATGAGTGGGATAGACATGTCTAATAATTATGATTGGTAATGGATGTAATGTGAGTTTTAGTGGTGAGACTCTATGTTTGTAGGTTCCTGAGTGTGATGTGATTGATTGGTGAATGGTAGAGATGACCTTTAATGCTAGTGAGTAGGTGAATCTAAATTATCCATTGATTTTTTTAATTCAAGATTTGGGATTCAGATATAGTTTTAGATGGAATTTTTGAATGGGAACTAAGCTCAGAATAATTTTGTTTCAATCAAAGAATGATTCAGATCAATGGTGCATCAATTCTTGGGTAATATAATTATAGTTGGTTTATTTTGTTGAGTATTAAACCATAGTGTTTCATCAAAATTTGATTTTGGATATCAATGTGGTTTTTTAGATGATCTTGAGATGACTTTAAGGGTTAAGGAATTAGGATCGGGTGATAAGATAGCATTTCAACAGATGAATCTAAGAGTTTCTGAGAAGGTTCATCCTGATGTGTCATGACCTAAGTTTCATGTATAATTAGGGGTGGTGATATATAAAAAATTCCAATATGGTCATTGGACTGATGAAAATGTGTTTTTATATAAAATTCTGATGGTGGGGAACACTAGGGGAATAGAATTTGAAATTTTGAATTATGTATTATATTGAGGAGTGCAATATACTAAGGATGAATTAATTAATGACACTATGGTGTCATGGGATAGATGTTCATGAGTAATAACCAACATGTTTTTTCAATGATGAAGATGGGTATTGGCTTGATTTGTGATAAATAGTGCACCTATTGTTTATAGTTGTGTAGTGGAAGCTCGTTTAACATTCCAATGCAGAAAATAGTGAATATATTATGGATTAACCACTAGGGTATGTTGGTATCAGTTATTTAGGGGTTCAATATTCTTTCTCATGGACTATAAGTGTTATGATGGAGATATTATAATATGTTTGGTCTAGAAAAGTTATGAAATTCTGGAGGAATTTGAATTATTGGATCATTGAGGGGTCATTTCATGAATTGGTGTTTATAGTTGATTTTTAAAGTTTCGAACATATCAAGAGATCTATTTTAGACTTGGTTCAAGACTTGGTTGGGGATAATGGTTCTTGAGTGAGTGTTAAAGATGTTTTAGGTAACCCAGAGTCTGAGTTTCAATAGCCTACTGCAATTCACACCGTTAATGGTAGATCATTCCATGAATGGGAGTTTTCTAAGGGGTATAATACATTTCTGAAGTACTTCATGGAATAAACCCTAGGATACACCATAAATTGGGTTGTTGAGGGATAATACCTACTACCCTAATCTATTCATTTCATGAACTAGGGGTTCATGACATGAATATGATGAGCAAAAATCCTTCACGTCATGAACCTTTGGTTCACGCCCTAAATGGACTGGGAAATATTATTTTTAGTAAGAAAGGTTTGATCCTTTTTCTATCAAGGAATGGGGGTTTTAGAAAGGGTGATTTCAATTCAGTATGAGGATATATGATCATCCTATCCTCCCCATCCTCCACTTTTGTTTCCTCTTTTATTAGGGGTAATTTGGGTGTGGAATTTATGGTGTTCTAGGTTTGATATTCCCTCCACTTACTTTTGTTTTGATTTCCCACTACTGTTTCTGATTTAAATGTGATATGGTTTTGGTTTTGGTGCCTATTCCACCAAAAAAAATTAAAAGTAACTCATTTTGATGGGGATTTTACTCAGCTTGTATAGAGGAGGTCCTGGGATGATGTTTTTACACTATTATATGGAGTTTTAGTAAAGGTATTACATCATATGAATTTATTTATGGGTCTTTTCCTAAATTAATTTATTTTTTCTAATACATTAGTTTCATTTGTTATGTATTTTTTCCATTATAGTTCCAAGAGTGAATCATGGTCCTACCATGGGTGGTCAGTCATGATTCTGATGCGAAAAAATCACCCGATGAGTTTTAAGAAAATATGTCTATTTAAATAAAATTGTTTAAATAATTATTATATATTGTAATTAATTTTTTGGTGACTCTTGGTAGTATTTAGGGCCTCATGTTGATTTATTATCGCTATTTAGATACTTATAAGATATCATATGAGAGTTTTTGGGAAGTGATCAAAAGGAATAACTTTGTTTCAAGAGAGATGGCCTCAGAAAAATACTCTTATGGTTTATGAATTTATTTACATGCATGTGATATGTGTTCTCTCACCATAAAGGATGAGAAAACATTAAATTAGTCACATCATTTTATAAATGAAATAGTCTTTTTATATTAAATTACATGTGATATACAACACCAAATTAGTGAAAATTTACATGAATCAAGTGACAATATGTAGTGGACCTAGTGATAGATAAACCTTCAGATAGAGGTTATTGATGGATTGATATGAGTGTCAAAGTTATTTGACCAATTATTACTTTATAGAAACTTGAAATTCATTAAATACTTTTGGTTAATTTTTTTTAGCATTGGGTGGGTATTCCTCCCCCTTTCATTAGTGATTACCTATGTTGGTAAAACCTATGGAGATCTATAGATAGGATGGTTGTGAAGACCAACATTGTCATGACTTAAATATTAGATAGGAATTATAACATCTCATGGGAGTGATGCCTGATAGGATTCTTCTATGTGGTTAGTGAGGCATTGTTATGATTATCATGACATCAATAAATGTTATTCCCTTTAAGTGATGGTAATGGATCCATGTAATGGGAACAGGTTAAAGAATCCATGGTAGGGTGTCTTGGAGTTGATTAGGCCCTAGGTACCCTGGTGGGTGCCCCAGTGATATGTTGACGATTTAGAGGGTTTTTATAGGAAATAGGTAGTCATGATTGTGTCTTTTACCTTATAACATAGAATGAAATTTTAACCCTAAGGATGCCAATGATTTTTTTTTGAGATTCAAGGGTCATCCACCTGTGAGTCATTATTAGTGCAGGATAACTATTACGACTACCAAAGTTCACCCCCTTGGTGTCGATGAAGATGCCTGGTAATATGGATCTTCAAGGATTACCTCATAAGGATAAACTTAGATCCTGGTCAATGGACTACCTTGGGTCATTCTCCTAGTAGTTAGCTATGATTTTTAATAATATTGACCTCCTATGATTACCTCTAGGGAATCATCTTGGAACTGGATACTATGGATTTTCTAGGGTCATCTCCTTAGGAGTCAGTGAGGATGCCTGATGACTATGACTACCTAGGTTCATTCTCTAAGGAATCAGTGATGATTCATAATGACAACTAAATTTCTTAGGATTGCCTCATAGGGGTTTACATTATTCATGATGTCATGGACCACCCATGATAACCTCCTTGCGGTCAGCGATTATTCCTATTATAGATTGGAACGATTGTCTAAAATGATAAAATACATTTTTAGACTTGTCAATGTAGGATTGGTATTATCTTATGATTAATGTAAGAACCTAAGGATCAATAGTGGTTTTTTATTTATTTACCCTTCATCAATTATCTATTTATTTTTTTATTTATAGATAATTTCACTTGCATATATATTAAATTTTCTAGTTATATATGAGACCATGTTGGTGATTCCCTATGGAGTTGTACTTACACATTCCTCAGGTGCTCATGGAAAATGGATACCCAAAAAAACATCACTAATGGTAGGCTTTTAGATTGAGTAGATCTTTAATGTTTTCAGATCTATCAAAACAACTTGGACCTGATTAGAGATTACGAAAAAGTGAGTCTCGGGGATGTAGAAGACCCTCTTATACTTTTAGTTTTTTCCTTTATCCTTTTTGTATATATGGTTGACCCGATGGGTGGCTGGTGAATCCCTATGAATTTCTATCTATTTCATTTAATTTATTATTAATTCCAATTATTTTATTCTCCATATTCATAATTTTTTATACATAGACAAGTTTTGGTAATTTTACTATTATCTTGCACTCTGATATGGGGGAATATTCTCCCCATGATTATTCCATAAACCCCTACTACTATTTATAAACACCTAAAATACGTGGAGGCATTCCTGAGGTACCATTGGCGACCATCGATATAGGAACTATTGAGTGTTTTGGTTCGGTGGGACTTCACAAGGTAGTATCAAAGCTTCTAGGTGACTAATATTACTAGATATATATTAGTTTAATTTTTTCTTGATATTTGGGAATATGGTAGACAATTGAAAATTAAATGTTAGAAATTTTACAACAAAAATTGAACTAGTGCACCTAAAATACATTTTATAATAAGATTTTAGTTTACTAAGGGATTGGGATTGATGTTTCTTGTTTTTTATTTTACATTTTTATTATTTTACCTAGCATGAAACACTTGAATTTTTGTACATTTATGATTTATGATATAATGGTTCTTGGATCTTGACCCATTGGCTAGAGTCCATGTATATGAATCATATTTGGAATGTAGGGATCAAGTGAAATTTTTGTTCTATGTGTGGTCCATATCACTAATGATAGGTTTCAGAAATTCAAGGTGACAATAAAAACTTATATATGTTCATGTGTGTGTGTGTGTTTTTGGTAGAATTATACTCTGGTGAGTCACAATATATTATATTATGATGATAGTTCATGTGGGTTTATGGAGAGATTCTCCATAATGATGACCACTATGTTTCTCCTCTAGTAAGGGATGTGTAGTGACCCTTGTAGGTTGATATATGCATTAAATTCCTCTATGATCAACACCTTGTGAGAATTTATTATATTGGTTTGGTTAATCAATGTTTTAGAAACAACCTATATCATATTTTCACATATATCTTCATGGTGGAATTATAAAAAATTAAACCATATTACTATAGTTATCTAACAAAAATCATAGTAGGGTAATGTTATTATATATATTTATATGTGTGTACCTATATGAGGTAGTGATTCTCAATATGGTGACTTCTGTATAAGGATTCCCAATAAGGATCATCCCGAGGTCATGATTTATATGGGGCTTGTCCAATATGAAGATTCCCTATGAGGGTTAAATCCCTTTTATGATAATGAATTAGCATGTGATGCCTTAAATATTGTGTATGTAAGGACCCTAGAGTGGTCAGTTTAGCATGTGATTTCCATGTGATTTTTATATGGTGAATGAGATGTGTTTCCCATTAGTTACAAATGTTTTTATAGGTAAACTATGGGTTAAGTGATAGATCCTAGTGCTTGTGATATGGTTAAGGTTATAGGTGAGACAAGTATTATGGATATGATTAGATGTGATGTGTATGTGGGTAACCAAAGTGATGGGTTGGAATGGGGTTTTGAGTTCCTTAGAAATAAAAATCATGGGAAAATGATTTAGGTTACCAGATTTGTGCATGTGAGGTTCTACAAAATATATGGTATAGGAAAGAAAATTCCTTGGTTTTCATGAGGAAAGCGCCCTTAGTGTTGGTGCATTTGGTATCAAATATTTTTTTCAAGGGGAGGATCAACGTGATGTCTATCCCTATATATCTTGGATGCACTTCCAAGTGGAAAACCATTATAGTATGGGAGGATTATTTCAGCTTTGGAATGACATTCAAATAATTGGTTATCATGTGATCGACCTTTGCATAAGTGAAATGGATTATTTTGAAGAGGAGCATTGATGGTGCTTCTAGCGGGTTGAGATTGACATGATGTGGGAGTGGTGATTAGTGTGTTCTTGTGATCCTAGAATTAATAATATATTAATCATGATATTTTGATTCGGTTTATGATAAAAGGTGGTACTAAAGTGTACATTAGTTGGGTTTGGATGAGATCATGAGGGCCCACATTGGTTATGAGTGATACTATTCAAATTATAGATTAGTGAGCGATAATGCATGAGATAAGGACTAATGGATACAAATAAATGTTGTGGAATTGATTTTTTAAGTTTTAATGAAAAAAGAAGGTGTATACTTGTACTCACACCTACATTGTGGGTGGCATGGTGTAACACCCCAAGATTTCATAGTAAGTTATTTTCTTTAAAGAAATTCAATAGCTTTCTCTACACGCAACACCGAGCTCGAACACACCACGACTTACCAAACTAGCCGTTAAAAATGGCTATGAATATTATTAATTTAATTTTTAATTTTATATACTCCATATAATTTTAACATCCATATTATGTGTTTCTTAGACATAATATAAGAGAAAATTCAATTTTTTAGAAAAGAAGTATTTTTCAAAAAATACAATTTTACCACCTTTTAATGGAGAACCATTTTTAAATACAATATTTGAAACTTTTATATATTAAATTTGACAAAATAAACTTCTTCTTTAGAAGTGCGAGATAAAAATTCAGTTTGGATAAATTTTCAGTGCTTTTCTGATAACTTTCATATTTTGATGAATAATGAAAATATAAATTATAATTGAAAACAAATTTTTAAATAAAAATTATTTATAGAGTTAAATTATACATTTGAATGTTTTTGAATTATAATTAAATTATATTTTTATAATCTAATCCAATGATGGTCATTGGAAGTAATTTTACATTTATATTGTACATAAACACATATCAATCATTTGATAGTTTTTACTTCTCAAAAACCTGGTTTTTGGTTTTGACAAGGGAATATTTTTTAAAATTAATTAATGCAACATATATGTTTTGAATTTGGTAAAATAGACATCATTTTTGAATTTGTAATATCAAAATTAGATTTGGGGGTATTTTTGGTATTTGTCTAAAAACTTTCAAATTTTGATGAATAATGGAAAACAGTGCGTTATTGTTTAAAGTCAGATTTTTATTTAAATAATTTTTTTAATTTAAATTTATTTTAAAGTTAAAATAGATAAATAATACATGTATTGGTACAATTTAATTCATTCAATTAATTTTATAATAATATTAGATATATAAAAGTTTATTGAACTTTTTACCGTCTTTTACTCACCTTCTCTACACATTTGAAAATTTGCATAAAACATAATTTTACCACTTATGTGAATTGAATTTAAAAAATCTAAGAGACACAGTTGGCATCAGTAAGTAAAATGTGGTTCAATAGGATGAAAATAATTTTTTGTGAATAATAACTTTTGAATTTCATTTACCACTGTTAAAAGTAAATATGGTAATTAAAGGTAATAATAATATTATAATTACCCTAAAACATGTCCTAACTCTATTGGATAAGTTTATTTAGACAAAAATAAACCTTAGTAATAAAATATAATCCTTTTTATCTACATGGAATAGATTTGTACATTTATTACTATTTTATTTAAAGAAGTGTTAAATGGGTAAATTAAAATTTTAATAACTCAACCATTTCTAATATAGTTTTATACAAAATATAAATTCAACTATAAATATTTATTAGAAAAATAAAAAAATTTACTACATCATGGAATTTTATTTATAATGTTTAGACATTAAATAATTAAATTTATTTTTGACACAATGATGATGCAGTAATTACCTTATTAACAAGAGATTAAAATAATTGATATTATAAATATCAAAATAAATATAAATTAACATTTTTGATGCATTAAATTAATTTTATAGGTTAATATTACATGTTAGGGGTGATATAATGTTTTATTAGAAGTAATAGAGTATTTTTGACTTTCACAAAAACCAAATACTAAATAGTTTTAAAATTGACATAAATGATTATTAATAACAAATACTATATTATTAAATGATATAATATTCATAAAAATATAAGATTCATCCAAAGAACTTAAATAATGACATATATGTAATTAATGATCCACTTTAGGTTCTCTTGGCATTTTATAGTAAGTTTATTAACTATTTAACATAATAATACAAGAAGACATGATAAAAGTTAAACTATTTAACTAAAAATTAAATCTAAAAGATAAGGATAATATAGTGACCCAAACTTGTCTAAAACCTATTAGTTTATATTATTTCTACCCATACCAACATTATCCTCTAAATAAATCCATTTTTAGCCATTATAAACTAAAAAATATTTTATAATAAAATAATATTTCAAGATTTTTCTAAAGTGACCCTCACCTCTCTTATAAAAAGGGCACTTCCCCTTCTCTCAAAATCACACCTCCAAAGCCATTTTCATCAGCCAAAACCTGCTCAAATATCCTCCAAACTACCCTCATTTGAACCTATAGGCAATAATTTGATTATAAAGCAATCCTAAGGATCCCTTTTGATCAAATCAAAAGGAAGCACCCGAAGAAGAGATAATAATTTCATCACCTCTTTCAAAGTTCTTTTCTTCTTCCACTAATTCCTTCATTGTAGTTTCCATATAAAAATAATAACTCCAGTAACTTCTACATACTGTGATTTTATTATAAATATGGTACAACAATATTCATTATTCTATACATCCTATGAATGAAAAAGTCACCATACGTGCATACGTATGGCTTACCATCTCCACGCCATGGTGAAGTTTTTTATTCAACACTTCTTTATATGGATGGATATAATAATGTGTATAACTGATGTAAATAATAAATATAAAATGTTAATTATTAATTATATAAAATATACCATTCATTTACATACTATTTCATCACTAATAGAATGATATTGTAGCTCCTGCGTACATACGTCTTACCGTCTCCATGACATGATGAGATTTCATTCTCCATCGTAACCATTCATGAATAATTTTCATTTGATGATTAAAAATAATGTTTAAGAACTTAATATTATTCTAGATATGATTTAAATACATCTTATCTGTAAAAAATTTGACTTACGTAACAAATCATATAAAGGAAAATGAATATGTTAACACCCAAAAAAATGATACTACTGAAATATCATTAACAAAACAATATTAGAAGATCATATATGATATCATATTAATATATGTGGTTATTTTATAATTTAATAACAATTATTTCCCCATTATACATGAGTTTAACCTACCCTCTACTAAGTAAAAGTACAAAGTAAGGGGCTTTCATCTCACTTTTTATTCTTTCGAGATTCATGCTATATTTGGCACTATTTCCTTTTGTGTGGTTTATGTACTACCCATGGTTGTATTATTTGTGTAATATAAATTAATTTATTGGTATTTAAAATTTCATTGTATGATCCTTATTTCATGGGGTGTATGTTTATTAAGTTACCGAATCAGTAAGATAATTTATAATTTCAATTTGCAATCATTGGTTTTTACGCAAACTTCATTGATTATTTTACCCCAAGATTATGTGTGAAATAACTATTTATTTATTTATGTAGTAATTTTAACTCCCATTTGTGTGTATATATTTTTTAAACACATAATATCTCCATTTATAAATCTCAAGTCATCGATATGAACTTGATAAAAGAGTAATCTTATCTCAATTTCCATTCATTGAGTTAAACATCCAAGTCATTGGTGTTGTTTTTAAAAGAATATGTGTGAATGTAATATAATTTATTTACACATAATATCCAATAATATTGAGTGTATTTATATTTTTTACACATAATTATGTCATTGATTTATCCTTAACCTAAGGATACGGTCTTTATAAGGGATTTCATATCAATTTACATTCCATTGAGACTTTATTGTTCTTATGCACCAATTCACTTGTATTTGGTATATATACTGCACTTTGACATAGTATATCATGAATCCCTTTTTTCTCATGATATTATAAGGTTTTTATTACCTCAATTATTTGTATTCAAGCTTATTTCATTTGGTTAGGAACTCTAACTAAAATATTATTTTAAATGTTCTAAAGATTTATTCTTCTAAATCTTTCTCATTAATGTCCATGTTTTAAAAATGGTTTTAAGGATTTATTTATATGGACATGAATATTTTATAATTAAAATTACTTTGAAATTTTCAAAGTATTCTGGGAATCTTTGATTCAAAAATCTCTTTTTAATGACTTCTTTGATAAATAGTGGAACTTCTAAATATTTTCAAGAAAAAGGGGATATTTCTCCCAAATAGTTTTACTACTTATTTTCATCTATGTCAATATCCTTAATTATTTTTTATTCTTGATTGAGGTTGATTTATTATAATACAATCTTCCACATTATATTAAATGAGTTATGTTTGACTATGAATGTGCTATTTTTATACCATTAAGGGTTTGTGGTTAATGTATTGACATTTCGTATGCTAGTTTTAATATGAATGTTTAGATTATGTTTTACCCTTTTCATATGTGGAATTAATTGGACTTACTAAGTGATGGGTGGATCCCACTATAGCTCCTAAATGAATCAGTAGGTATCATGAGACAAACTAGTGTCTTGGAACAAGGAATTGATAAAATCTTATTTGTAGTCTTGGAACGAGGCCTTGACTATGTGGTTATGATGTCTGACATTATGCATTCCATCATTATGAAATTATCTATTGATATTAAATATGATTATTAGACTAGTATAATATCCATGTAAATAAGTAAATGATATTATTTGATTTTTCATTTCCATAATATGCAGAAGTTTAGGTTTAAAAGGCTTTTGTTTTAGTATTATACACTGCCTTAAATGTTTATACTTATTTATTACAGTTTCTGATATATTGTTATACCTAATGAGCATCTGAGATCACCACTTTCTTATGTTTTATTTTTCCCAATATGTGAAGAAGTATATTATGATTAACCTAAAGGGATAGGCCAAAGTATATGAGTGTGTTCAAAGGGGCCACAATGTTGTTTTTCTTTATTTAATGATGTAATGTAAAACCTATGTATGTATCTAGTACTTACTGGGATAATAAAATAATCATTATTTTGAGATTTGATCTTTTGTGATCTTGAAAATGTTATAAAATAATCCACCGACTCTAGGTAACTAGGGTCTGGGCATTATAGTTGGTATCAGAGTAAGTTTAGTACAAAACATGGAATCTAGATTTAGAAAAAAAATCTAATTAGAAAACACTACCCTAATTTAGACTTTGATGATTAGTATAGAAGAACATCCAAAAATTTCGGTAATGTAAATATTATGTGGTTTTTCTAAGTAATACATCCCTTTCTGGATATGATCAGGTAGAGGCAGCTCTGGCACAGATGTAACTAGGGGTAAAACCCAAAAACACCGCTTTGAGCTAGACTTGAACGGGAACTAGTGCTTGAAAACGGGCCTTGCTGCACTATTGGTTATGACACTACTGGGGTATATGCTTATGATAATTCATATTTTCATTATAATCCAATTTGAAGGATTTTAATATAGGATGAGAAAAAATAACCTTGGTTAATCCTAAGGTTTTGTTAGATTGAAAATAACGTGTCATGATATTCTCTAAATGATTTTATAACTATTTTTACTCTCACTATGATTTCTTGTTTTATTCAATGGATGGATTCCAAGGAAGTCATAGTAATACTGAACATAATGTACAAGGTGGGAACGATGGTGGAAATGAGAAACTAAATGGAATGTTGATAGGCGTAAAATATATCTTGTCCATGCCTAAGAAGGTTTCTAAAAATATTATCAAAAATATATACATTAACCAACTACCAAACTCAACAAAGAAAATAAAGGAAAAGAATTATAAGATATCCAGCAGTGGAAACCATGTAGAAAAGAAAGATCAATTTCCATCATGCTGGATATGTGGAAGGAAACAACTAGGAAAGTGTCTCAATGGAACAAAGAAATGCATTATGTGTGGGAAATAAGGACATAAAGTAATGAATTAATGAGGGAAAATGAAGAGTACTATAAAAGGAAATAAAAATGATCCTAAGAATCCATTTAAAGTAATTTGTTATATATTTAGAGGACCTGGGCATTACCCGACTCAATGAACTATTCTATAGGACAACCACTTGGTCATGGAAGGACCTATGTGGAAATAAATGGATGGAGATATGTTTAAAATTATTAATTCTCCTTATTTATGAGGTTACTTTGGAATAATTTTCTCTTGTATGTGTAACCCTGCAGTTTGTTTTGTAAAAATTCTATTTGAGGAAGAATTACCTATTCTTTTGATGATATAGTTATAAAGAACAATTTGGGTTTATATGATCCTTGAATTTGAGGCAATTGGAGGTTTTCAATTTTTGGGATGAAAATGTGAGGTATGAGATAAAATTTGTGGTTAAATTATGTTATAGTTATTTCTAGGAATTTATCTGATTTTGGGAATGTTATAAAATATAGTTTTTGCAAAAGGACAACACGTGGATTATGTGACAACCCATCACGTTAGACAAAGCTGTGGGAATCGAACCCAAAACCAAAGTGTGACTGAAATTTATCACCTACCACTAGACTATGTGGTGTCCATGATTAGTTTGAATAATTATTTTTTGTTAAATAATTTTATTTATCAATAAAAATTTGATTTGGGATCTTATGTTTTTTAAAATGTATATCTTTATTATAAAAAAGTGATTTGGTGATTAAGTGGTAAATGTTATTTTGGAAGATGTTCGCTCTGTTTGGAATACTATATACCTAAGAAAAATAGAATACTATGGGATTTCATTTGAGGAGTAATGGTGGATTTTTTTTTATTTTGGATGAATCTATGTTTTTTATAGAGATTCGATTTATTAATGGAAATGATTAACCTATCATAGATAATATGTGATTTGGTTCATTACACATCTGTATGAGATTTTAAGAGTTGTTGATGTTATTTGGGGATAAATGTTAAGATTTACTATGAAATACTATGTGATTAAATTCTTATGAGTTTTGGTTTTCAATCTTAGTTTGATTATATTGAAGGATTTTAAGGAAATTTGTTTATTGAATGGTCTTTATTGAACTTTGGGTATTGTTTGTTTAATTTTTGAAATTAAGATAATAATTTATTTCTATAAAGGATTATCCATTTTGGGGATCATCTGATCTTGTACTAACCATTTGGTTTTGGTTAATCTCTAAAGACAATGAAAATATATAGTTCATCATTTGTGGATTACGTGATTCTCTAGAAGTCAATTCTAGCGCTTTAGGTGTGACCAAGTCATCTTGAATACTCATCGTTTGGAGAAAAGATGAGTTAGTGGTAGAAATTTAATAAAGTATTATACTATACTTAAAAATTAAGTATATCTCTTTATGTTATTAGTCAATCTCATAAATAAATTCCTCAACTTTATGAAATGGAACTTAATACAAAAAAAACATTGTTCGTTTACTTTTCTTATTGGAAAACTAATGACCGTTTAACCCATCACAAGTTTGTGGTTTTCTTATTGTTAAATTTTTCTTGGTCTTGTTTTCTACCGCTCTCCATCAGAAATTGACACTTATTTTATCTTCCATATCCATGTTTTCCTACATGGAATCCTAGTATGGGTTATCTCGAGTGACCTTTGTACTTCTCTTTCTTACCTTTAAAGTGATAGTTTTATTGACACTTTTTCTGATGTGGTAATTTCAATGAATTTCCCAATCCCAATTTTGAAATTACGAGGACGCAATTTCCAAAATGGGGGAAGAATGTGACACCCCAAGATTTCATTGTATGTTATTTTCTTTAAAATAATTCAATAGCTTGTGCTACATGCAACACAGAGTTCGAGGGCACCATGACTTACCAAACTAGTCGTTCAAAGATCGGTTATGAATAGTATTAATTTAATTTTTAATTTTATATACTACATATAATTTTAACATCCATATTATGTGTTTCTTATACATAATATAATAACAAATTCAATTTTTCAGATAAAAGAAGTATTTTGCAAAAAATGAAATTTTTTCGCCTTTTAATGGTGAACCCTTTTTAATTCAAATATTTGACATGTTTATATATTAATTTTGAAAAAATAAACTTCTTATTTAGAATAAGGACATAAAAATTTTGTTTGGATAAAATTTTGGTGCTTTTTTGATAATTATTATATTTTGATGAATAGTGAAAAATACTAAATTTTAATTGCAAACATCTTTTTTAATCAAAATAATTTATAGTGTTAAATTATACATTTGAGTGGTTTTTAAATATAATTATATTATATTTTTATCATTTAATTAAATTTTGTTAAATGGAAGTAATTTTACATTTAAATTGTACATAAACACATATCAATCTTTTGATAGTTCTTACTTCTCAAAAACCCGCTTTTTGGTTTTGACAACAGAAATATATTTTAAAATTAATTAATACAACTTATATGTTTAGAATTTGGTAAAATAGACATTATTTTTGAATTTTAAATATCAAAATTATTTTTGGTTGAATTGTTTGTATTTTTCTATAAACTTTCAATTTCTGATGAAAGTGAAAAACACCGCGTTATTGTTTAAATGCGACATTTTATTTAAATAATTAATTTATATTTATATTTATTTTAAAGTCAAAATAGATAAATAATACTTATATTAGTCTAATTTAATTCATCAAATTCATTTTATAATATTATATATATATATATATATAATTTTATTGAACTTTTTGTCGTCTTTTACACACCTTCTAGGAACATTTGAAAATTTTCATAAAACATAATTTTACTGCTTTTGTGAATTGAATTTCAAAAATCTTAGAGAAATAGTTGACATCAGTAAGTAAAATTTGGTTCAATAGGATGAAAATAATTTTTGTTGAATAGTACCTTTGAATTTTATTTACCACGGTTAAAACTTAACAGGGTAATTTAAGGTAAAAATGATATTATAATTACCCTAACACATGTCCTAATTCTATTGGATAAGTGTATTTCGACCAAAATCAACTTTAGTAATAAAATATGATCCTTTTTATATACTTGGAATAGATTAGGACATTTATTATTATTTTATTTTAAGAATAGTTAAAAGTGTTAAATTCAAAGTTTAATTACTAAACCATTTTTAATATAGGTTTATACATAAGATAAATTTGACTATAAATATTTATTAGAAATATAAGTATATTTCCTACATCATGGTATTTTATTTATAATTTTATATATTAAATAATTAAATTTATTTATGACACAATGATAATGCAGTAATTACCTTATTAATGAAAGATTAAAATAATTGATATTATAAATATCAAAATAAAAGTAAATTGAAACTTTGGATGCATTCCACGAATTTTCTAGGTTAATATGGAAAATTAGGGTTGATTTAATGTATTTTTTTCTAATTAATCAAGTTTTTTTGACTTTCCCAAAAACCAACTACTATATAGTATGAAAATTGACATAAATGAGTATTTAAAACAAATATTGTATTATTAAATGATATAATATTCATAAAAATATAAGGTTCTTCCAATTTACATATATAAATATATATATATATGTCATTCATGAACCACTTGTGGTTCTCTTGGCATTTTATAGTAAGTTTATTAACCATGTAATATAAAAATACAATAAGACATGGTAAAAGTTAAACTATTTAACTAATAATTAAATCTAGAAGATAATGTTAATATGGTGACCTAAACTTGTCTAAAACCTATTTTTTGAGATTAGTTCGATTCATCCTCACATTTTCCTAGAAATAAATCTATTTTGAACCATTATTAACCGAAAATGAGTTTATAATAAAATAATATTTCATGTTTTTTCTCAAGTGACACTCACCTCTCTTATAAAAAGGGTACTTTCCCTTATCTCAAAATCACACCTCCAAATCCATTTGGCTCGGCCAACCCCTACTCAAATATCCTCCCAAATACCCTAAATTTAACCTATAGGCATTAATTTGATCAGAAATCCAACCTAAGGATCCCTTTTTATCAAATAAAAAAAAGAACATGAAGAAGAGGTAATAATTTCATCACCACTTTTCAAAGTTATTTTCTTCTTCCACTTCCTCTTTCATTGTAGTTTCCATACCAAAATAATAAATCCAGTAACTTCTACAAAATTTAATGTTATTATAAATATGGTACAACAATATTCATTATTTTATACATCCAATGAATGACAAAGTCACCATGCGTGCGTACGTACGGCTTACCATCTCCACGTCGTGGTGAAGTTTGTTATTCAACACTTCATTATTTGTATGGGTATAATAATGAGTATAACTAATTTAAATAGTAAATTTAACATGTTAATGATTTTTTATATATAATATACCATCCATTTACATGTCATTTCACCACTAATAGAATGATATTGTCGCTCATGCGTGCATACAGCTTACCATCTCCACGACGCGTTGAGATTTCATTCCTCATCGTAACCATTCAAGAATAGATTTCATTTGATGATTAAAAATAATTTTTAAGAACTTAATATCATTCTAGATATGAATCAAATACATCATATCGATAACAAATATGACATACGTAACAAAACATATAAAGGAAAAGAATAAGTTAACACCCAAAACAATGATACTACTGAAATATCATTAACAAAGCAATATTATAAGACCATATATGATATCATATTGATGTATGTTGTTCTTTTATAATTTAATTACAATTATTTCACCATTATACAGGAGGTTAACCTACCCTCAACTAAGGAAAAGTACAAAGTAAGGGGTTTTCATCTCACTTTTTATTCCCTTGAGATTTATGCTATATTTGCCACTATTTCCTTTTGTGTGGTGTATGTACTACCCATGATTGTATTCTTTGTATAATATAATTTAATTTATGGGTATTTACAACTTCATTTTATGACACTTCTTTCATGGGGTGTATGTTTCATAAGTTACCAAATCGGTATGGTAATTTCTAATTTCAATTTCTACTCAACGGGTTTTACACAAACATTATTGATTATTTTACTCCATGATTATGTGTGAAATCACAATTTATTTATTTATGTATTAATTTAAACTCCAATTTTTGAGGATATAATTTTGATACACATAATCACTCCATTTATTAATTCTCATGTCATCGATAGGAACGTTATAAGAGTAATCTTAACTCGATTTCCATTCATTGAGTTAAACATCTAAGTCATTGGTGTTGTTCTTACAAGAATATGTGTGAATGTTCTCTAATTTATTTACACATAATATCCAATAATATTGAGTGTATTTATATTTTTCACACATAATTATATCATTTATTTATCCTTAACCTAAGGATACGATCTTTATAAGGGATTTCATCTCAATTTACATTCCATTGATACTTCATTGTTTTTATGCGCCAATTAACTTTTATTTGGTGTATATACTATACTTTTACATAGTATATTGTGAATCCCTTTATTATCATGATATTATAAGTTTTTTATTACCTCGATTATTTTTATTCAAGTGTCTCTCATTTGGTTAGGAACTCTAACTAAAATATCATATTAAATGTTTTAAAGATTTATTCTTCTCAATCTTTCTCATTGATGTGCATGTTTTAAAAATGATTTTAAGGATTAATTTATATAGACATGAATGTTTTATAATTAAAACTCCTTTCAAATTTTCAAATTTCTATGCGACACTTTGATTAAAAAATCTATTCTAAATGACTTCTTTGATAAATAGTGTGAATTTTAAATGTTTTCAAGAAAAAAGGGATATTTCTCCCAAATAGTATTACTAATTATTTTCATCTATGTAAATATCAGTAATTGTATTTTATTCTTGATTGAGGTTGATTTATTATAATACAGTCTTCCATATTTTATTGAATGAGTTTTGTTTGACTGTGGATGTGCTATTTTTATACCATTCATGGTTTGGGGTTAAAGTATTGAAATTTTGTATAATAGTTTTAATATAAATGTTTAGATTATGTTTCACAATTTTTATATGAGGAATTAATTGGACTTAGTAAGTGACTGGTGGAGTCATCTATATCTCCTCAATGCATTCATAGGTCTCATGAGACAAACTAGTGTCTTGGCAGAAGACCTTGAAAAAATATTATTTTTAGTCTTCACACAAGGTCTTGACTATGTGGTTATGATGTCCAACATTATGCATTCCATCCTTATGAAGTTATCTATTGATATTACATGTGATTATTAGAATGGTATAACATCTATGTGAATAAGTAAAAGTAATTATTTGATTTATCATTGCCATAATGTGCTGAAGTTTATGTTTGAAAGACTTATGTTGTAGTATTATACATTGCCTTAAATTTTTATAGTTATTTATTATAGTTTCCATTATATTGTTATCCCAACTGAGCATCTGAGATCACCCCTTTCTTTCTTATGTTTTCTTTTTACTAGAATGTGACAAAGTATATTATGATTAACCTTCTTGGATAGGCCAATGTATATGAGTGTGTTCAAAGGGGAAAAATGTTTTTTTCTTTATTTCATGATGTAATGTAAAACCTATGTATGTATCTAGTACTTCCAAGGATACTAAAATAATCAGTCTTTCAAGACTTGATCTCTTTTGATCATGCCAATGTTATGTAATAATGCACCAACTCTGGGTAAGTAGGTTTGGGGCACTAAACATGGTGTCAAGAGTGTTCAATGGATGAGTTTGGAAAAGGATGAGAGACATTCTTATGATGATGGAACCTGTTGAAGTTTTACTTGATGAGAACTGTGAGGGAATCCATATGGAGGGGAATGAACCATTGAATATTTAAGGGTGTAGCCCACGTGGAAGATAAAAAAATTAGATCCTGAGGATGGTGTTCCCATGATTTAGGTATGAGTCGAGATTTATGTTTTGTTTCACTACTTGGGTATAAGTGGGATGGACATATGTTGTCATTATGTGTAGTAATGGATGAAACGTGTTTTATGGAGGTGATACCCCATGTGTGTAGGTTCGTTGGGGTGATGTGGCAAGTCACTATATATTCATGGTGACATTGGATGTATTTGAGTTGGTGAATACGAATTATCGAGTATTGTGTCCAATATTAAATTTTGGATTTTGATGTAGTCTTGGATAGAGTTTGTGCTTTGGTGTCAGACTCGAGATAGCCTGGATGTGAGCATTAGTTAGATCAATGGGGTGTTGGTTCTTGGGTAAGATCATGACATATAGTTTCATTGGTTAAGGATCCAACCATATAATTTCAGAAAAATATGGGTTCAAACATTATTTCAAGATGTTTCAATG
This sequence comes from Viscum album, assembly GCA_963277665.1. Taxonomy (NCBI): domain Eukaryota; kingdom Viridiplantae; phylum Streptophyta; class Magnoliopsida; order Santalales; family Viscaceae; genus Viscum; species Viscum album. The sequence continues at coordinate 516,479,220 of OY728131.1, forward strand.
ATCATAGGATCACTTTTAGAGTTAAGGTGTCGGTATTGGCTGATGGGATAGTTCGTTGGTGGTTGAAACGAAACCTTTCTGAGAAGGGTTGGCCTGAGTAGGTCCAAGCTGTGTTTCATGTATAATTGGTTGAAGTGATATGGAAACTACACCAAAATGGTTATAAAACTAATTAGAAAGTGTTTTGATATGTAATTATAATGATGTGGAGCACTAGGGATCGAAATTATCACTTTTGAGTTAAAGATTATGGTGGGGATCAACATATGTAGGGGATGAATTAATCAACAACACTGTAGTTTCTCATGATAGATGGGCATGGGTAAGCACTTTCAAGGTGTTGTAGTGATGATGAAGAGTAGTGTATTCATTTCTAATGAATAGTATACCTCATGTTTGGAGTTGCACCGTGGAAGATGTTTTGGAACTCTTAAGTAGAATAAATTAAATTGAGCATGGATTGAAAAATAGGGAAGGTTGGGATCAGTGACTGAATGATCAATGAGAGTTGTTGAGAATAATAAGTGTTATTAGTGGATATTTTCATGCTATGTGTTTTGATAGTTTAAAAAATTTAAGAGAAATTTGATTTTTTGGACCGTTGAGGGGTAGTTTCAGAAATTGTGGTTTAGAGTTGAGTTATGAGGGTTGAAACATCTCATGGGATGTATTTTGGACTTGTTTTGAGACCCTTTTGATGATCTTTATAGTTGAGTGAGCATTATAGATTGTTTAAGTAATCTAGAGGCCAAGTTTTAGTAGCCTGTAGTAATTAATAGAATGAATGGTCGACCACACCTTGAATAATGGTTGGTCAAGGGATGGAATCCTATTCATGAGGACATCATAGAGCCAACCCTAGGTCACTCTATGAATGGGTTTGTCTGACGGCGTATCCCATATACCCTAAGATTTTCAGAATGTGAACCATGGGTTCATAGTGTGAATGTGTTATCCATTATCCCTCCATGCCAAAAATACCTGGCTCAGGACACGAACCTTTGATTCATGCCATGAATGTGTCAGGAAACATTATTTTTAATAGGTATAGTTTTGTTCTTTTTTTATTACATAATAAGGGTTTTGGAGGATCTAAGTCAATCGTGAGGTGGCCATTAACCCAACTTTTTCTCCCCCTCATTCTCTCTCATTTCTGAGTTTATTTGGTGTAATTTTGGTGTTGAAGTTATGGTGTTTGACATAGGATCTTCCATATAATTCCTTCAAGTTTTCATTTCCCTCTATCATGTATGATTTTAATGAGAACTGGTTTAGCATTTCATGTAACACCCCGACCCCTATAGGCTGGATCTTGTGCATTACTTGTGATATTGTAACGGTTAGAATGAATGAAAATCACGAAGGAAAGATCAGTTTAGTAGTCTTGAAGAAACTAGATACATAGATGTAACACAAATTACATTGAAAAATGTTACAAGATACAATAGATAACAAAACTAAATACTGTAACCACATGAACTCAACAAATGACCTTCTCTTCATCACCTGTTGAAGGTAAAAAATGAAAGGGGTGAGCTAAAATGCTCATTAAGGGTTAAAAATAGCAGAATAATGAGTACAATAATAATTGAATCATAATCAATCTGACATTCTTAATATAGAATGGTGAATAAATGAAAAAATAATGTCATTAATAAACTGAGAATGAAACTGCATCCATAGATTTTGTCATAGTGAAAACCTCATGGATAATAATAATAACTGATAAAAAATAAGGAGAATTATTATTAATTGGACGTCATGTATCTGTTACATGAAACCATAATACCGTAAAAATGGTTCAGTTCTGTGGGTAGAAACCCGTATGATTTTTGGAAACAAACTCGAAGGGTTTGTCGCCAAACTGATTTGTCTCATGAGACCTACCGATCCATCGAGGGGATATAGTGGGACCCACCCTCCACTTCATGTACAAATCATTATTTATACATTTATTCAATACAAGATCAATATGCATTTTCAATATCCGTATAGAGTAGAGTATACAGATTCATCAATATTTCCATAATTAAAATTACTTTCAAAATAAACATCGTATGTAAAATTGTATACAGTTTAGAAAACAAATATATCCATGATATGAGATTATGAATATATAATATAAATATAATTTGAAATGAAAAGTGATCTCAAATGGGCATTAGGTACACCATATAAGTATTATTAGGTGCACAATACAAAGTTAGTCCCAACAAAATAGTAGTTGAGACAAAGTCTCTTACCAATATGTAATCGGTCGAATCATATGACCAGAACTTAATAACCCTCAAATGAAACATTGAATAACATGAATATATATATATTATAGTGTTATTATATATCAAATGTAAGTACAAATATACCAAATACAAGAAATAAGTGGCGAACAATGAAAATCTCACAGAAATGAAAGTGAGATGAGAAACCCCTTACATACATTTCGGTATGGTAACGACTGTTATTTTGAGGGATTAATGAGAGGTAAATGGGTATTTCATTATTTATATGTCACAATTGATGTATTGGGGAGGTGATAAAACATACTCCATCATTAGGAATTAAAAATAAAAGGGCACAACATAGGGGAAATTCTTGAACAAAAGTGAGAGAGAGGATCCCTTACCTTACGCTTGAAGGTGTTCTTGTTTGTTCTTAACGACCTGAATAATCAAATTTAGCTTAATTAATTAATAATTAAAGAACCTAATAAACGTTTAATTTATATGTTATAACTTTATTATGTTCATTAATGTCCTTTTTGATGGGTTTAAGATATTCAATTTTATTGTTTTGGAAGCATTTTCTTACTTGGTTTCATGATTTGTTTACTTGTATTCATGAATAGAAGTTCATTTGAAATGTGGTTAAACATATAGAATTGTTAATATACATTATTAGTGACATTAAATATATATAAATAATCTTATAATGATTATGTTTATATATCATGAGGATGACTCATTTGATGAGTTAAAATAAATGCTTGGATTTGGCTTGGCAGTTTTGCGCACAATAAACTTGTTTTGTATTATTATTCCATATTATGAACTTGTAAAGGTTCCAGGACATTAATAAAGATAAAATAAATATATTATGACCTGTTTCAACCATTGAAATGGTTTCATGACTAGTATTGAAGATAGTAATGCAAATTGAAAACCCATCTTCCTTGAGTGTGATGAATTTACACATCTCAGACGGTGTTTTCATTTATTGTATAAAAGGAGGGGAAAAGATAGATTATGATGAAATATTACATTATAAATATGAAAATTTAGTACATGTAAGGTACTTTAATTCTCATGGAATTTGGATGAGGTGAGGTGATAAGGGATAAAAAATAAAGGAACTTTTTAAAATAAAGTGAAAGAAAAGAGAAGAAAGGTTCACCTCTTGAGTACTCTTCCTTGAAAATCTCATTAAGGCCTTTTTTTAGGCTTTTGGTGAGACCATTAGGCCTTGGACGTGGGGAGAGGGAATGGGAAGAGTATTGGGTGGAATATAGGAAAATATTGAAGCTTGAGTGGTGTTGGAGGAAGAGGGGATAAGGGGTGGTTTATATAGTGGAGGGGAGAGGAGTTTTCTTAATATTATAATCACTAATTTATTATTTCCTCTCAAGACAACCAATAGTAAGTATTCCATGACAAATAATAGTAATATATGCCTATGAATTAGAATAAATTGGGCTTACATCCATAGATCATCATCAATGACTCAATTAATCAATTATTTATCATTTATTGTGAATTATCAGATTTTACTATTCATCAAAAATTCATGTATTTTAGAAAAATCCTAAAAATTCATCCTAACAATTTTTTGATGTATAGAATCCAAAAATGAAGTCCATTTTTCTAAAATAAGTTTCTAAATATGATTAATTAAATATTAAATTGAAATTATTATTTAATCAAAAAATATAAACACCTAAAATTTTCATCATCATTTTCAAGGTGCCTAAATTCATTTAGACACTCTATGGTATGGATACCATTCATAAGAGTCATATTAATATTCATAAGGGTAAGTACTATTCATAAGGGTGGGTTACTATTCATAAGGGTAGTTTACTATTCACTAAAAAATGATTGTTTCTTATCAGACTCCAAATAACTTACTGATTGAAACCATGTATGTCAGATTTTTGAAATTCACATCATAAAAGTGACAAAATTAGGTTTACTTGGCTAAGTTATAGATATATCTTATAAGTAACCTTGTTATGTTCCATAGAGGCTTAGTGATTCATGAAATATACGCTATAACTAGAATTTATTTAAGAGAAACATACCATGAAGTGTTTGGGGTGCTACATTATTCCCCCCTTCAGAAATTTCGTCCTCGAAATTTTATGTATGAAGCTCACCAAAAGATGTGGTGATTCTTTTTCATAACATCCTCAGGTTCCCATGTCGCTTCCTCCATATTCTGGTTTTTTCAGAGAACCTTTACTAGACGAGTTGTTTTATTTCTCAATACTTTCTCCCTTGTGTCAAGAATCCTGATCGGCTTTTCACAGTATAACAAATCAGGTTCCGATTTTGTTTCTTCATATGTGAGTACATGTGTTGGGTCTAGCATGTATTTATTTAACAATGACACATAGAACACATCATTAACTTTGGAGATATTTGGCGGCATCACTAAATGGTAAGCTACAACTCTGATTCTTTCCAGAATTTCAAATGGTCCGATGTACCTGAGGCTCAGTTTCTCTTTCTTAACAAACCTTAAGACACCCTTCCATGGAGATACTTTCAGAAATACATGATATCCCACTTGGAATTCGAAATCCTTTATCTGGTTGTTAGAATAACTCTTCTGCCTACTTTGGGATGCTTTAATATGGGCTTGTAATGTTGTCACCTTTGTCGTGGTCTCTTGAATACGTTTTGGGCTGATAAGTTTAATCTCCCCAATATTGTCCCAACAAGTTCGAGTTCGACACCTATTTCAATATAATGCTTCTTATGGAGCCATTTGAATACTAGAATGGAAACTATTGTTGTAGAGAAATTCTACCAAAGGCAAGTATTGATCCCACATACCTTGGAAGTCATGGGAGCATGACCTCTGCATGTCTTCTAAAGTTTGAATAGTCCTTTCAGACTGTCCATCAGTTTGGGGGTGATAAGCAGTACTCATACGAACCTCAGTATTCAAATCTTTCTGGAAAATTTCCCATAATTGTGATGTAAACTAGGGATCTTGATCGAATATAATCGATATAGGTGCACCATGAAGTCTTAAAAATTCATTAATATAAAGTCTTGCTAATCATTCAAGTGGAAAGTCCTCTCTTATAGTAATGAAATGTGCTTATTTTCTTAGATGATCAACCATTACCCATATTGCAACATTCTTTATCGGTGTCCTTAGTATTCTAGTGACAAAATACATCGTAATGTTATCCCACATTCACATAGGAATAGGTAAGGGTTGCATTACTCTTTTGCGATGTTGTCTCTCTGCCTTCACTTGTTGAAAAACTATACATCTTGACGCGTAGTCAGCAATTTCCCACTTCATATTATCCTGCCAAAAATATTCCTTCAGATCTCTATACATCTTGGTGATACCCGGGTGTGTAGAGAAATTTGAGCTATGAGCATCGTCTAATAGTTCCCTTTTTAGATCAGGTACTGATGGAACACATAACCTATTCCCAAATTTCAGAACTCTTTCATCATACACGAAGTCATCCAGTCTCCCATCCTTGACAGCATTAATTTTCTTATTCAGATTCTCATCATCATATTGAGAGATTTTTATCTTCTCTAATAAAGATGTTTTAGAAATCATTTGAAAGAGGAAATATGTTTCCCTTTCCTTAACAATTCCCATATCCATCTTTATTAGATCCAAAAATATAGGATCTCTCTCAATCCTCATTTGGGTCAGAAGTCCATGATCTTTCCTGCTCAATGCATTTGCCACCATATTCACCTTTCCTAGGTGGTAGTGTATTGAACAATCGTAATCTTTGAGTAAATCAAGCCATATCTTTTGCCTCATGTTGATTTCTTTTTGTGTGAAAATGTATTTCAAACTCTTGTGGTCTATATAAATCTCAAATCTCTCTTCGTAGAGATAATGCCTCCATATTTTCAGAGAAAACGATTACGGCTGCTAACTCAAGATCATGATTTAGATAATTTTTCTCATCGATATTAAACTGTATTGATGCATAAGAAATTACTTTATCATTTTTCATAAGGACGCAACTCAGCCCATTCTTTGATGCATCATTGTATATTACAAATCCACCACTTCCAGATAGAAGAGTCAAAATTGGAGCATTGACCAATCTTCTTTTCAATTCTTCGATGAATTCTATACATTCTTTTTTCCACACAAACTTAACACCTTTAAATGGGATCTTGGTTAGATGGTTAGCTAGTTGGGGGAAAATCTGAAAAAAATGCCCATAGTAACCTGCTAAGACAATAAAATTGCATACATCAGTTATGTTTATTGGTGTGGTCCATTCATGGATTGCCTTTTTCTTTGAAATATCAACTAGGATTCCATACTTAGAGACAATATGGCCTAGAAAAGAAACTAATTAAAGCCAGAATTTTCACTCGCTAAACTTCCCATATAATTTATTTCTTCTAAGAGTTATCAGAATAACCCGCAAGTGATTCTCACAGTCTTCATATCTTTTTGAGTATATGAGGATATCATCAATGAATACCACAAAAATCTATCAAGATATTCCTTGAAAACTCTATTCATTAAATCCATGAAAATAGACGGTGCATTTGTCATTCCAAGAGGCATTACTTTAAACTCATAATGCCCATACCTAGTATGAAATGTTGTCTTAGGAATATCTTCATTCCTTACACGCAACTGATGATATCCGGATCGAAGGTCAATCCTCAAAAAGTATTGATCTCCATGAATTTGATCAAATAAATCATCAATTCCGGGAATAAGATAATTATTCTTTATTTTAATAGCATTTATTTCTCTGTAATCAATGCAAAGCCTCATGGATTCATCTTTCTTCTTATCAAACAGGACAGGGGCTCCCCATGGAGAAACAATACGTAGAAAAAATACTTTTTCACTCAAATCCTCTAGTTCTTTTTTAGCTCTACTAATTCCATAGTGGCCATCCTATAGGGAGTATTTGATATAGGTATTGCATCAGGAATTAAATCAACAGAGAACTCAACTTCCCTCTCTATAGGATGTCCAGTTAAATCCTCTGGACATACATCAATGTACTCTTGTACTATGTGCACATCTTCAATTTGAATATTTCTTTCCTCACCCATAGATATTGGTTTATCTTCCTCTCAAAGTATTGTATTCTGTCGAGCTACTAGGGGTGGTTCTAGATAAGAATCAGGTGGTAAATTTTCGACTATAAAGGCAATGGATTCTACACCATTTTTCTAAAATTTTAACTTCCTTCCTCTTAAAATAAATCTCCACGTCATAATTTCAAATGCAATTCATACTGAAAATTATATCAAATTTAGTCATCGGTATAATGATAAGGTTATCAACTAAAGCATATTTTGGTGTCTATAGGGGGACAAGTCGACATGCCTTTGTTGTAATGATACATCCCCTGGGAGTTTTTACGGAAAACTCCTTTATTAAATAAAATTGTACATATCTAATTTTATTTGAAAACTGGGAAGATATAAATGATTGTGATGATATAGAATCAAGTAAATTGTTGACTAAGTTTGAGGAAATAATTAAAGTACCTTCCACCACGTCATTAGGAATTTCAACCTCCACGGTTGAAATCACATAGGTTCTCCCTTGTTCTCTTAGATTTTTTTTGAGGCATGTTTCCTTGGCGCTTATAACACTCAATTTCATAGTGTCCCATCTCTCTGTAATTGTAGCATTGAATATCATTGAATTGTTTCTTCCCCATTCATTCATCAGATCGATGACCCTTTTATCCATGGTTATAGCAGACATCCATTCCTTTCAATCATTTCCCGAGATGATTCTTTCCACAGTTCTCACATAATGGGAATAGCTTTGTTCTATTTCTCTTCTTTGGTGATTCTCCTTTTCCTTTTTTATCAGAGTACCGCTTCATATCTTGGTTTCCTTTGAAAATAATTGATCTAGAAAATTCCTTATCTGTTTTCATGGCACTTGATACAATTTCATCATATGATGAAAATGATTGAGAAGTCAGTTCCCTTCGAAGACTAGGCTTAAGGCCTTCAAAGAAAAGATCAATCTTGTCTACTGAGTCATGTACATAATCTACAGCATACCTGGCCATCCTTGTGAAAGTAGCCTCATACTCTGCAACACATCCTTCTTCCCTTTTTTTTAATCTAAGGAATTTCCTCTTCATTTCAGTTTGTTTCTCACAAGGGAAATATTTTTCAAATAATATTTCCATAAAAGTCCTAAATTCCATATCTTCTATTTCCTCTTCCTCTATGGGATTCTGAATCAAGGACCACCATTGATCAGCATCACCCTTGGAACAATATACTGCAAGTACTACCTTTTCATTTTCATTGCATTTTAATTCCATGAATATATTTTCAAGGGACTTGATCCATTTCTCAGAAACCACTGGGTTAGTAGTCCCACTAAACGATGGGGGCTTCTGCCGCATGAAATGATCCAACATAGGAGTGGAATGGTTATTCATTACAACCTGAGTAAGTTGTCCCAATATGGTCACGATATGATCCGCTCCAACATTGATTGTGTTGACTTGCTCAGTTGGGAGATCCCTACCTTTCCCATGAGTATTGATTCCCCTTCTTCTGTTAGATGCCATTTATAAATAATTGGAGACACTAGATTAGCTTATTAATCTCAAATAGAAAATAACTCAACATAGATTGAAATTATATGCATAGATAATATTATAAACATGGTTTCTCTGAAGAAATATATACCTTAAACTCCTTCATAATGGATTTTAAAGAAAATGTGAATTATCCTATGTATATCCCCCTGGAGTGTCGTAACCAAGAGTGCAGAAAGCCTTGTTATCGTGCACCAATTCTCGTTCGAGTCTAGCTCAAAGAAGTGTTTTAGGGTTTTACCCCTAGATACATATGTGCCAGATCCGCCTCTACCTGATCGTATCCAGACAAGGATGTATTGCTTAAAATATCCACATAATGTATTCCTTACCAAAATACCAGGACGTTTCTATAAATTTATCCTCAAATACTACCTTTGGTCTTGGTTCCCTACTATACATTTCCTACTCTAGTTTCCATGTTTTCTACTAAACTTCCTCTGATGCCAAATGTAACGCCCTAACCCCTCTTGGCTAGATCTGGTGTATTACTTGTCATATTGGCATGGTTAGAAGGAATAAAAATTCCTAAGGAACTATCAGTTTAGTATTATTGAAGAAACTAGATACATATATGTAACAAAAATTACATTGAAAAAGGTTACAAGATACAATACATAACAAAACTAAAAACTGCAACCACATGAACTCAACAAATGACCTTCTCTTCATCACATGTTGAAGGTAAACAATTAAAGGGATGAGATCAAACTCTCATTAAAGTTTATAAATAGTGGATGCATAAGTAGAATAATAAGTGAATCATAATCAATCTGATATAATTAATATGGCATGGTGAATACATGAAAAACAAATTCCATTAATAAGATGAGAATGAAACTGCATCCATAGATTTTGTCATAGTAAAAACCTCATGGATAATAATAATAACTGATAATGAATAAATAGAATTCTTATTAATTGGATATCATGCATCTGGCACATGAAACCATAATATCATTAAAACTATTTTGTTCTGTAGGTAGAAACCCGTCTGATTTTTTGGAAACAAACTCAAAGGGTTTGTCGCCAAACTGATTTGTATCATGAGACCTACCGATGCATAGAGGGGCTATAGTGGGACCCACCCACCACTACATGTCCAAATCATTATTTATACATTGATTAAATACAAGATCAATATGCATTTTCAATATCCGTATAGTGTAGAGTATATGAATTCATCAATATTTCTATAATTAAAATAACTTTCCAAATAAACACCGTATGTAAAATGGTATACAGTTTAGACAACAAAAATATCCATGATATGAGATTATTTATATATTATATAAATATAATTTCAAATGAAAAGTGATCTCAAATGGGTAGTAGGTACACCACATAAGGATTATTAGGTGCACAATAAAAAGTCACAACAAAATAATTGTTGAGACAAAGTCTCTTACCACTATGTAATTAGTCGAATCATATGACCAGAACTTAATAACCCTCAAATAAAACATTGAATAAAATTAATATAAATAGAATCATGTTATTATATATCAAATGGCAGTATAAATATATCACATACAAGAAATAAGTTGCTAACAATAAAAATCTCACAGAAATGAAAGTGAGATGAGAAACCCCTTACAAACATTTCAGCATGGTAACAAGTGTTATTGTGAGGGATTAATGAGAGATAAAGGAGTATTAAATTATTTATATGTCACAAGGTATGTATGAGGGAGGTTAGAAAACATACCCCATCATTAGGAATTAGAAATAAAATGGAACAACATAGGGTAGATTCTTGAACAAAAGTGAGAAAGAGGATCCTTTACCTTACGCTCGAAGGTGTTCTTGTTTGTTCTTAATGACCTGAATAATCAAATTTATCTTCATTAATTAATAATACCAGAAACACATAAGCATGTAATTTATATGTTATAACTTTATTAAGTTCATTAATTTCCTTTTATGGGTTTTATAAATTCAATTTTATTGTTTTGGAAGCATTTTCTAACTTGGTTTCATTATTTGTTTACTTGTATTCATGAATGGAAGTTCATTTGAAATATGGTTAAACATATAGAATTGTTAATATAAATTATTAGTGACATAAAAGATATATAAATTACCTTATAATTATTCTGGTTATATACCCTGAGGATGACTCATTCGATGAGTTAAAATAAACGCTTGGATTTGGCTTGGCAGTTTTGTGCACAATAAACTTGTTTTGTATTATTATTCCATATTATGAACACGTAAAGATTACAGAACATTAATGAAGATAAAATACATATATTATTACCTATTTCAACCATTTAAAAGGTATTATTACCATTATTGAAGATATTAATTCAAATTGAAAACTCGTCTTCCTTGAGTGTGATAAATTTACACATCTCGGATGGTGTTTGCATTTATTGTATAAAAGGAGGGGAAAAGAGAGATTATGATGAAATATTCTATTAGAGCTATGAAAATACAGTACATGTAATGTACTAAAATTATCATGTCATTTGGATTATGGGAGGTGATAAGGGGGAACAAAATAATGGAACTTTTTAAAAGAAATTGAAAGAAAGGATAAGGAAGGTTCACCACTTGAGTACTCCTCCTTGAGAATCTTCTTAAGGCCTTTGTTTTTGGCCTTTTGGAGAGACCATCAGGTCTTAGACGTGGGGATAGGGATTGGGAATAGTATTTGACATAATTTAGGAACGTTTTTATTCTTGAGTGGTGTGGGAGGAAGATATGGTGAGGGGTCGTTTATATAGTGGAGGGGAGAGGAGTTTTATTAATATTATAATCATTAATTTATTATTTCCTCTCAAGACAACCAATAGTGAGTATTCCATGACCCAAAACTGTAATATATGCATGTGCCTTCGAACCTATTCGGATTACATCATTATATCATCATCAATGACTCAATTAATCCATTATTTAGCATTTATTATTAATTATCAGGTTTTACTATTCATCCAAAATTCTAGTATTTCAAAAAAATCCCAAAAATTCATCCTAACCATTTTTAGAAGTGTAAAATCCAAAATTGAATTACATTTTCCAAAAAAAAAATTATAAAAATGATTAATTAAATATTTAATTAAAATCATTGTTTAATCAAAAAATATAAACACCTAAATTTTTCATCTTCATTATTAAGGTGCCTAAATTCATTTATACACTCAATGGTATGGATACAATTCATATAAGTCATATTACTATTCATAAGGGTAAATTAATATTAATAAGGGTAGGTTACTATTCATAAGGGTATGTTACTATTCATAAGGGTAGGTTACTATTCACCAAAAATTGATTTTTCCTTATCAGGATCCAAATAACTTACTGATCACCACCGTGTATGTCATATATTATAAATTCACATCATATAAGTGACAAAATTAGGTTTACGTGGCTAGGTTATGGATATCGCCTATAAGAAGCCATGTTTTGTTCCATAGAGGCTTAGTGATTCCTGAAATATAGGCTATAATTAGAATTTATTTAAGAGAAACATACCATGAAGTGTTTGGGGTGCTACATTTCAGGAAGATCCCACTAGATCATGGTGGAAACAGATGATTTTCATGGATCTATTACTAATATTGCATACAGGATTACTCAAGATGATATATTCATGTAATTTCATCTCTTTTCACTGAATTCCTTTAATCATATGAATTTAATTAGTTTTTTTCCTAAATTAAATAAATTTATAAAATTAATCATTATTTTGTGCTAGATATTTTTTCCAAGATGGTGCTGAGGGTATCTGAGGGACCACCCATGGGTGGTTGGTCATGATTCTAATGTGACAGAAGTTTTTTGTGAGTTTTATGTGAGTATTCCTATTTAAATTAATTTTTTAATTTATTATAATGATTTATAAATGATGTTTTGGTAACACTTGGTTGGATTTAGGTCCTCATTCAGATTGACGCTGGCTAATTGGACTTTGATGAGCACAAAAAATAGTTACCAAGTGGTGATAAAAAAAATTCTTTTATTTTTACGTAAGTGGTCTCAAAATATCATCCCTGTGATTTATTAATTTGTTTATATGCACTTGATATGTGCACTCTCATCATAATTGGTGATCAAATTTTAAATTAGAAAAATTGTTTTTATTTAATTCCATATGATATACAGACCCTGAGTGGTGGAAATTAAAAGAATAAAGTGATGAGATGTAGCGGCCCTAATGATAGGTTCCCTTAGTAACCTCCAGGTGGATGTTAGTAAAAAAATGAGACGGGTGTTTGATTAATTTTCCCTATTATAACTTTATAAAACCTGAATATTCCTTATGTCCTTCAAGATAGTTGAGTTGAGCGCAAGGTGAGTATTCCTCTTCCTTTAATAAGTTATTAGTTTGGTGGGTATACCCTATGGAGATTTACATATAAGTTTCATGTGAGGACTGGCCTAGTGATGATTTGGGTATTTAAATGGGATCTATTCCATCTCTTAAAATTGATGCATGTGAGACTTGTTCTATGTGGCTGGTGAGGTCAGGTTATGAGTTTGATGATATCGAGGGATGTTATTCCCTCTAAGTGATAGGCTTAGATCCATTTGATGGGGGATATGTATATATATATATATAGGAACTCTAGTATGGTTTTCTAGAGATTATTAGACCTAAGGGACCCTGGTGAGTTCCCCAGTGAGATTTTGACCTTCGAGAGGGTGTGTATGGGGAATGGTTTGTGGTTATGACTAGTATCACCATAAAACCTAGATCGATTATGTAAGCTTAAGGAGGATAGTGATTATTTTAATGGCCTAGGTTCATCCCTCCAGGATTCCGTAGTAATTACTGATTACTATTGTGACAACCTTGGTTCATCCCACTAAGATTTTGTTATAATGTATGATAATATATATCACCCAAGATTACTTCCTAAGGGTCGAATTATAAACTACCTAGGATCACTCCAATAGGAATCAATGATGAAAAATGATATTATAGATCACCTAGTATTACCTCTTAATGATCAGTTTGGATATTGGTATTATGGACTACCATGGTTGATCCACCTATGAGTCGGCGATGATGTCTGATGACTAATTTGAGTGCCTAGGGTCTTCCCATTAGTATTCTTTGGTGACGACTGATGACTACTGTGACTTCTTAGGGTCATCCATTTTCGGTTCGATAATGATTCATGATGAATAATAGATTTTCTAAGGTTACCTACCAAGGTCCTAATTTATTCCTGATATTATAGACCATCTAGGATAACCTACTAGGGGTTAGAGATTTAACCTATTATAGGTTTTCATGATTATATGACATGCTCTGAGACATTGTAGCACCGGTCAAAGAAGGTTTGGGTCGATCCCGAATTTCATGATAGAAACCACATATTGGAAATGGTTATTTATTTATTTATAATTCAATGACAATTTATTTATTCACTCATCATATCACAATATCAAAAATATCATTTTTCTAGTTGTGTATAAGACTGCATTGGTGGTTCCCTGCTGAGTTGTAATCACACCCTACTCAAGCATCCATGGAACATGGGTACTCGAGTAGACTACACTAATCATAGGTTTTGATAGGGAAGAGTCCCAACATAGAAAGATCAAGTGGGAAAACATAGGTGATATTGAAGATTATGATGAGGTTTGGCTTAGGGACATAGCAGTGGCTCTTTGTAATTTATATTATTCTTATACTTATTTTGTATATATGATCAACCCAATGGGTGTCTATTGAGTATGTATGACTATCTCTCCATTTCATTTCATTTATTATTAGTTCCAGTTATTTTATTCCACGAACTCTAAAGTTTATTATTTTTGGAGGTTTTTTTATTTTACTATTATTTCACACTCTGATATAGGGTATAGTTTTAACAACCCAACTAGAGTCACCCAGTCTGGGTCGGAGGGTCACATGACCTCATGTGCACCTCTCCATATGCAAGCAAGTGCCAACTAGTGGTGAGGGATTTGGTGGAACCCTGGGGATACTATTCCCTCAGTATCATATTTTTAATGATAACATATAAAATGAAATCAATAAATTGTTGAATCAATAACATCCACATCAATATAGTGGAAAAAAGGAAACAATATCCATGTTGTTACAATATATAAAACAAGAGTAATATCAAGTCAATGGTACCCTCAAACTTGGTTTATCAATGTCATAAAATAAAAAAATATAAATATAAATGATTCATTCTAGAAAAATATCACAGAGTCTATCTAGGAATCACCTTAGTCTACCATGCTCCTCCTGCTCAGTTACCTAATATAGGTCCCTTTGTCTTTATTAGATCTCCATCCATAAAGCCTCTAGGCACACCAAGATTCCCATGTAGGGTGTGATTATAAAACTCAGTATGAAACCATCAATGTTTACTTAGAATAAGTATATCATGTGTATAAAATTTTTTATGAAATTATGGGAAATAAAACATGTGCAATCACACTACCAACCGGGTCATTTTACACTAACCAATCTTCCATGAACCTTGGTCTTACCAACATCAGCCCCATGAAAAAGGATATTTCATGTATATCTGTTCACATAATTCTTACCCAGTCACATAATTCTTTCCATGAATCAACCATTTCATTTATGCGTTGCCACAATATAATTATCAATGATAGAATAGTTTATTCTATGACTCATCCATCAAAATGAGGGATATAAAAAATATAATCCACACAAATAACAAAATTTATACTATAACTCAACCATCTCATCAATGGATACCCACTGTACAATCAAAACTTATAATCTAATCATACCATGCATCAACATCTCATAGAGATACACACACCCACATTCCAATCAATCACATAACAAGGTATCATGGGCTACACATACCCCCATATGTTACTAAAGACATAAATCTATAGATAAAAGTTTTATATTGGTAAGAAATTCATACCTTAACTATAATGAAGTCAATTTTCAAAGAACCACCACCTGAATCAAGACCCATACACCTAATACCTAGGATTAGTCCCGAATTTATCACAATTGGTTTCGAAAATAAGAATAGAAAATATGAGAGAATATAGGTATAAGATAATCTTAGACTCTCTGAATAAGTGATTCTATATCAAATGGATTCAAAAAAAGAAGAAAATAGGGGGGGTCTCAATTCACCCTGGAGATTCTGCTATGTCCTTACATGTAGGGTGAGTATTAAGGAGGGAGAAGTAAAATATGGGTTTTTAATAAAATTAAAAAAATGAGATTTCTAAACATCTCGAATAAAATTTAACCAGTAGGCTAGTGGTCCCAAATATCTTGTAGGGATTATGGTTATCCCACCAGCTTCTCGATGTTGTATCACCCACTAGTCTGTGGCCCTTGCAACATTTTAGTTATAGATCAGCCTCATTCTCCCTAAACCCACACCGTAACTACACCAAGACCCTAAACATCCAAGAATGAAAATAATATACATTATTATATATAAAAATAAACTAAAATTCACCTAAAATCATAGGGGTATTTCAAAATCCTCTCTAAATATTTCTCATCCATAAGAAGTGTATCCATGGGACTCCTCTAAATAACTTAGGACACTACACTAGAACATAAAAATATCATTCCCAATTATCTTATTGGGTTTGTCTATACTACCAAATTACATGTACAAGAGGTAACATCTTCCCTTGAAACACTTTATCACACCCATACATGATAGAAAACAAACATTCCTAGTTTAAATAATCTACCTCTAAATCAACAACCTTATTATCCATCTCATGTGTCAAGTACAGATCATATTTCTGAATCTACGACACAAAAAACACATAATACATACCTCGATGAATTGGAGGAATATCCATCCAATAAGACACTATTTTGATTCTTTATACAATCTCAAATGGACCAATAAACAATGGTTCTAGCTTCCCCTATCTCTTAAAATGTTTAATACCTAACAGAGGTGGGACCCATAAAAGGACCTGGTAACCCATGAATAACTCTAGGACCACCACTTATAGACATAATATGGACATTATTAGATCTAACTGGTAAAAAGTTTCTTTTATATCAACTAAACTTTCACAAAAGTCTCTGGCACCAGGCCAGACCCAATCGCTATCAACTTTCCTATCTCATTCCAACACAATTGTAAATGGCCTGGTCAAAAACAAAGTGGGTAAAATGGATCAATTTGATATGAATCTTGAAATATATTGTTATATGAAAACTATACTAATCATATATTTTATATCATGAACCACTAAAATCAAGAACAAAAGCTCTAGAAATATCCTAGAGTCCAGATCTTCCTCTCAGATTGTTCACCTATTTATGGGTGATATGATATGATCAACTACAGTTGTAATCCCATCACCTTCTTCGGGCCCTTCCAAAACTATGACATGAAATGTAAATCTTGAAATAATATGATACTCATAATCACACCATTTAGTTTCAATATTTCCCATACATATAGCATACTCAACTCATCGACAAACTACATTTCTAAAATAGGTAAGAAGTGTATAACCATTGTTAACTAGTCAACCAATACCCACATTGCATATTGACTCCTCAGAGTCCTAGGTAGTCCTATGATGAAGTCCCTCATTACCTCATACCACTTCCATACAGGCACTAGAATAGGAAACAATAATCCACCTATTCATTATTGTTCTTCTTTTACATTCTAACGGTTATGGTAATGAGAAAAAAACCTTAAAATGTATTTGTTCATTCTTACTCACTATAAATGACGTATCAAGTCATAATACTTCTTGTCCAATCCAGGATTTAATTCCCACTATGAGGTGGGATAGTCTATCTTCAACTATTCTCTCAAGGATGTGGTAACCACAACTCTTCCATACACCATAAGAATGTCATTCTCATCTAAGGTCCATCCTAGAAAAAGAACATATCACATCAATCACTCTCACGTCACATAAAAATATGAATTAGATTCTTGAAAAAACTTTAATTGATATACCAAAGATGATGAAATAGCTAGAGGGGCACAAACCTCAACCTTCTAGTCTTCCAATACATCCATCCTCCAATCTAGTATTTTAACAACCATTCGTCAATTATGAAAAACTTTTCTTTATAAAGAAACAATAGCACATTTCACATAGCTGTATTAAATAATATGATGTAAATGTAAATTACATAATTTTATGAATTTAATTTGATAAAATTAATTTCAAATTTGAATTTATCATGCCAAAATTATCATAGGGTGAATTTTTTTTATAAATAGTCGATTTTTGGGTGAATATTGAAAATACTGATTCTAAAAAACTATCACTTTTATTAAATTATAATGATATAAAAAAATTAAAATATTATTGAAATTTTTTTATAAAAATATATATATATTTATGAAGTTATATAATTAATATTAAAATATAATATATAACTTATAAATATATACTTACAATTTTATAAAAATAAGTAATGTTCTTGTTCTATGAAAAGCTCTTTTTAGTTCTTATATTTTATTATTATAAGGTTCCTTTAGATTTTGGTTTGGTTTTAAAAATAAAAATAGTCCTAATTTTATTTTAAATAATCCAATTATTTCCATTATAATCCACATTATAATTTATTTCTCTATAAAACCGTTTTATACTTATTTTTTTATAAAAAAGGTTTTCATTTAATTTTTAGAACTTCTATTATAATATATTTCTAAGAATTATACAAATTGAATCTTGTAAAATGAATTAAATAATTTTAATAATCATAATTAATGTTTGGTAACAATTTCAATATACTTTTTTTTGTAATGAAAAGTAAAAATAGTAAAATTTTGTTACCATGGTTAGGGTTAAAACAAGTTTAATCATAGTTAAAATAAGATATAAGGTTTAAAATTCCACTTAGACTTGTGTAAATATTATTTATTTGAAGTTATTGTAACCTTATATTATATAAAATTTAATTTCTTATCCCTTTGGTTTGAATTTGACAAAAATATTTCTTTATATTATTTAAATCTTTTAAGTAATTACACAAGTGTTTCGCCCCTCACCTATAAAACGGCACACCTTCTCCTTCCTTATTCAAAAATTATTAAGCAATATATCTAGGATAATCCTAGAAAAAAGTTATTATATTACTTACCATATTTATTGATCTTTTTTTCTTCCCATTATACCATCCAAATAAGGCTTAATGTGTGAGCCAAAGGATTTTTCTTTAGGAAGAGTTTATCGTATAACAACCCATACTTTACATACATTGTTAGTTCTTCAAAATTGAAGTACACTTATTACAACATATAAAAAAACCATGAAAGGACCGTATAGGTATAGTTTCTTTAGAAACTGGGAAACATAAACAACTGGTTCATAAAGCGTCTACACTGTCTCCCATTTATTTCATCATATCTATAGTCCCTTTTGGTATATCTTACTTAATAACCTTCTTCCTGACCTGGGGAAAGAAAACATACAAAATGGTGAGATCAAATTCTCATTAAGGGTAAACAAAATAAATATCAATCACATCATATTCATAAGAACATAACATTTTGGAAATCTTACCCTGCAAAAGAGATCATAATTTCATAACATGGGATAAATCATGGCAGTGAAATATAATCACAATAATAATAACTTAAAACATGAATCTTTTTTGCATACACACATAATCATAGAGAATAATTTATTATTAGTGAAGACTCATTGCCAAGACTATCTTAGTGGACAAAGTCCATTTCTGAACCGAGTTCATTCCTCATTTCAATCCTGTTTCACTGAACCAGTTTAACCTACCGTTCCAGTCATGTCTATCTCATGAGATATAAAATCTTTACCCAATGAATTGTAGGTAGATATATGTCCCACCCATCTCATAATTATACCATTCTTATGTGTGCCAAAAAATCTTAAACCATACATCATAGCATAACCCATGTAATAAAAATGGGATTCTTAACCATCATGACATCATAAAACAATTCATATAAGATAAAGGAATTCATAAAAATAATTCCATCACAACATAATCAAATCAATGTAATAATATGGATATAAACAGAACCCTTTATTATCTTAGATGGAAAATAATTTTGATGAAACACTTGAACTCCATTCTTGAGGAAAATATCCTTTCTACTTCAAAAACACTTTTCCTTTCTTAACATGTCATACAATTCTAAACTAAAATAATTTGATTAAAAATAAACTTGAAAACTTGTAAAGGAAGCTTCTTGGAAATAATGTTTTAAAAATACATTCATGTCGTATAAGTTAAAAAAACATTCTTCTCGTACTTTTTTCAGGAAAGTCAAAAAGTACCTCGTACGAAAAACGACAAAAGATTCCTTTCTTATCTTTTACTAAAAACTCACCGAAGGGTAAAATTGGATTTAAACAATTGTAGGTGGATGAAAATAATATTACATATTGAGGAAACATAGATGTGGATGATAAAATACACCCCAGTAAATTCCAAAGTATAAACAATCTCGGATAAAAATGAGATTGTGATATTTCCCTTACCTTAGGTCTGATTTGCTTCGTAAGTGTCTGAAACTCCTGTATAATGATTTAAATAATGTCATTGTCTTATTCTGGAATCATACTTATTGTTATGATATCATATATGTTCATATTCTTGGCTTCTTATTAGTAATATTTCATTGTTACTTGTTATTCGGGTGTTTATTGCTTTTTGTTCTTATGCGTGTTTTGTCGAATAAATTCTTATTCTTATTTTTGGGTTATAGATACCTCATTTACAAAATGGTATTAGTGTAATATAAATCATTTTCATTCATTAAATTTATTTATATAATCATTATACAATGAAGATCATGTAGAACGAGTCGCATCACATCGTGGAGACGGTATTCCGTACGTACGCACGAGCGATGATATCGTTCCCATGATCGTGAAATTGTAATGGAGTGTATGTATACTATTTCAGAATCAATATCACTTTATAATTATAATTTATAGTTATTATTTTCACCATTATACCCATCCAAGTAAGGTGGTGGTGGAAAATAGATTACACCATGGCGTGGAGACAGTATTTCGTACGTACGCACGCGCGGTCATTTCATTTTCCGTAGGATGGATATATGGTTAAATTGGGTTGTTTCATACTTATAATAACATATCAGTATATGAGTGATACTGATGTTATTACTTCATAATGAAACAACTAAAGAAGAAGAAGTGGAAGAAGAAATAAAGTTGAAGGAATCGGTAACGGACATTACCTCTTCTTTGAAGCGCCTCTTTGAGACCTCTTTTAGGGCACTAAAATTGGTCTTTGAAAAAGACCAGGACCTCTAGGTTGTTTCTAGGGAAGTGGAGAGGAGATATTGATAGGGTTTGTCCGATCTTGAAGGATCAACGTGGTGTGAGGAAGAGAGGGAGGAGGTGCCCTTTTATAAGGAAGGAGAGGGGCTCCTTTGGAAAAACTAAAAATATTATTTTATTATAAAGCCATATTCGGTTTTAAATAGCTCCCAATTGATTTATTTTGAAGCTAAGGTGGGGATGGGTTGAAATCCGCTCATCCAATAGAATTTGGACAAGTTTAGTTTACTATTTTAACCATATCATTTAGATTTAACTTTAAGTTAGATAATTTTACTTTTACCGTGTCTTTTTGTGTTCTTACACTATAAGGTTAATAAACTTACTATAACAAGCCAAACGAACCCCAAGTTGTTTATTATTAATATATATAACCTTATCTAAGTCATATTCCGAACCTTATATTTTTAGGAATAAAATAACAATTAATAATATAATATTTGTTTTAAAAACTATTTTATGTCAATTTTGATACTATTTAGTAATTTATTTTTGTGAAAATTATAACAGAATTATTAATTCTCAAAAAGTTAATTAAATAAATAATAACATGTCATATTAACCTATAAAATTAGTTTAATTACTAAAAAGCCTCAAATTACATTTATTTGGGTATTTATAACATCAATTATGTCAATATTTCATTAATAAGATAATTACTCCATCATCTTTGTGTCATAAATAAATTAAATTATTTAATGTCTAAAAATTACAAATAACATACTATTTTGTAGGAAATCTTTTTATCTTTCTAATGAATATTTATAGTCTAATTTATCTCATTTATAACCCTATATTAAAAATTATTTACTTAATAAACTTTGATTTTAACTATTTTAACCCTTCTTCAAATAAATTAATAATAAATGTCCTAATCTAATCCAAGTGAGCCTAAATGGTCATATTTTATTCCTAAGGTTGTTTTTGGTTGAATTAAACTTATCCAATAGAATTAGGACATGTGTTAGGGTAATAATAATATCATTTTTACTCTTAATTACCCTATTTACTTTTAACCGTGGTAAATAAAAGTAAAAAGTTACTATTCACAAAAAATTATTTTCATCTCATTGAACCACATTTTACATACTTACATCAACCGTGTCTCTCGGATTTTTGAAATCCCACTCACAGAAGCGGTAAAATTAAGTTTTATGTAAATTTGTAAATTCTCCTAGGAGGTGGGTAAAAGGCGGTGAAAAGTTCAATAAAATTTTTATATATCTAAAATTATTATAAAATTACTACAATGAATTACATTGAACTTATATAGGTATTATGTATCATTTTTGACCTAAAATAAATTTAAATAAAATAAATAATTATTTAAATAAAAAGTCAGTTTTTAAATAGTAACCCAGTGTTTTCACTATTCATCAAAAATTGAATGTTTCCAGAAAAATACCAAAATTTCACCCTAGGATAATTTCAATATTCCGAATCCAAAAATAAAGTCCATTTTGAAAAATAAGATTTTCAAAAAGTGTATATTACTATTCATAACGGTTAGTTTTAATAATATTTTAATAGCATATCGTTGTTTAGTGAAACTCGGTATTGCGTACGATGCAAGCTACCAAGGAAGGTTGCGATTGTGTGTAAAGAAAGCTAAGCTAGTGTTGTGTGTAGTGAAATATTCCTTTGATGATTTATATAAAATAAAAACAAAATATTTCTTATAAAAGTCTCGGGTGTCACATATCGTCTTACTGAGTCTTTCAAAGTTTATTTCTTCATCCACTTCCTATTTATATATTGCACCCATACTGATATAATGAATCCAGTATCACCAATATAATTAAATGTAATTATAAATATGGGACAACTATTTTCCACCTCCATTCCATCCTATGAAAAATTAAAACATTGCTCATGTGTATGTATAACCTACCATCTCCAAAAAGCTCTGTAATTCATTTTTCATCACCACTTTACATAGATGGTTAAAAATATATAAATAATTAATATATATTATATTTATGAAAAAATTATTATTCTATAAAATAAAATATAATTTACCTTCTTAACATTCAACCCATTAAAAAATGATAACACCACTTGTGTATACATGTGGACTACAACCTCTACGAAGGGATGTGATTCATTTTTCATGTCTCTATTTTATGGATGATTATAAATATGTATATAATGAGTATATATGATATTTATTTAATTATTAAAATACTATATATTATGTAACTATTATCAATACAGAAGGAACATAAATTCTAAATTGAAATATACTTGAAAAATGAACCAGTTAACACCTGTAATAATAATAATAATGACAGATTGCTAATGAATGGGTGATAAAATGTTGTAAGTAAAACATGTATGGTATTATAATTATGAATATGATTTTTGTATATAAATATAATAAATTTAAATTTATTATTTAGGAGGATAAAAATAACTTTTGAAGTAATTCAGACCTAAGGTAAAGATTTATTTAACAATCTCATCCTTATTCGAGATTATTTATGTTTAAGTTTATTATGGGGGAAATTTATTATATTTATACACTAAACTCATTATATTTTATTTTACATTGTTTATTTGTTGAAATGACCAATTTTCATATCATTTTCACTTCTCCATGTACTCAAAATTCTGAGTCCTTGTTTTAATGCTCATTGCACGAATGTATTTTACCACTATCATGACTATTATTTTTATTGAATATTCCATTAAAATTTTACAAGGTTATTTCCAATGAAAATATTTTCCCCAATATTCTATAATTTTTTTAGATTTTAAATAATTTATTTCAAAATGAAAAAGGAATTATCCTCAAGAAATGTTCATGTTATCTTTTAAAAATATTTTCATCTATATCAAAATCCATTGATTAATAATATTATTTACTTGGGATATACTCTAATAATTTCGTCCACCATATTACTCTTGATGACTTATGATCAATTTTATCTAGTGATTTACTGGGAAAATATTAATATTTTTTATGCCGTTTTTTTAAAACAAATTGTTTATTCTGATTATGTATTGAATTATTATAAATTTATTTCATATAATGAGTGAATTGGACTTAGTAAGTGATGATATGGGGATGTTATAACCAATTTATTCATCAGTAGGTCCCATGAGAAAAACGTTTTTGGGTATTTTCCATACTACATACCAATTTGTGTATGATGTCTAAGCACAAGGCCTTAATGCTATGTTTATGTTGTCAAAAATTATACATTCTATCATAATGAAACTATTTTTTTATCCATGTGATTATTTATATTTCCATGTCATCCATGGATTTAGTCCTATTTTTATGATACTAGTTGTATGGAATATTTTAATTTTGTTTATCTTTAACATATTATTCATGCTTTATTTATCCTATGATGGCTATTGTTGTACTCTTTCCCTTACAGAGTGTTTGATCTTACCCTTTATTATGGTTTTCTTTTCCCAAGTTACCAAGAAGTGTTTTATTAATTATTTTAGGGATATAATAGAAAAAATGATAAATTTATCATTATAATATTATGATTCATTTCATGTTTTGAAATGTAATTTGAGAATCATGTATGTATCCAGCCTCCCAAGAAGAATGAACAATTCAATTAGTTAGGATACAATCACATATATCTTTTTTCCAAAGTAGTAAAATATACCCCAACTTTGGATTACTGGAGTAGGGGTGTTACAACTACAAATTTCATTATCTTCCACTCATTTTAAAATTGTTGAGACCTTATTTCCTCTATTTTACTACTGAGATCATCTATAATAACTTATCCTTTCCCTAGGGTATATTCCATCTCTAATTCATATTTATAAAAGTACTCAACCTAATGCTTCTATCATAAGTTAATGTATCACTGAGATAAAATGTATAAAATTAGTTAATGTTTTATACAGAAAAAAAAATCTCACCATCAAGATAAATATGGAAACACTTCAAGGTATGATCCATTGAGGCTGACTCTAGATCACAAGTAGGGTAGTTCTGATCATGGTTTCATAGCTGATGAGACTGAAAAGTAACTACTTTATCTTCTTGAATCAAGATACCCCCAAGAAAAATATTAAACCATCAAAATAGACTCTTAATACAATACCAAGGTTCAAAAGACTAAAAATAGGATCATATTTCAACCTATTATTTAGTTTTTAAAAAACCTATTCACACAGATTCATCCACTCAAACTTGACTCCCTTCTTGGTCAGCTCATTCATAAACAATTCTAAATGAGATACATCCTAAATGAACAACCTATAATATATATACAACCCTATAAAACTATAAATATTAAACATGTTCTTAGTTCCTTCCCATGTCATTACATCATACACATTCTCTATATCAACTAACAATCCTTCTTTATAGATCACTTTCCCATGAAAATATACCACCCATATCCATAAATTTCACATAAAGAACTTTTTATGGAGAATATTATTTAAAAATATACTTATAATACTCTAAAAATTTATATCTTGTAACTCCTAGTTCCATTAGTATAACAATATATTTTTCAACAAAATCAATGACAAAGGTTCCTAGTAGGGGATGGAAAATCTAGTTCCTGAGATCCATGAATAGAACTGGTACATTTTTCAACCTGGGCAGAATTAAGAAATACTTACATAATTTGTACTTACTTCTATATGATTTTTTAATCATGTCATTTTTCATTACATTTTTTTAATGATATAAAAATTTCAAGTTAATCATTTTGAAAAATTGATCTCCTCTCAGCTAATCCAACAGATCATATATCCTTGGAAGCTGATATTTATCCTTTATTGTGACCTCATTAATCTTTCAATAATAAACATAAAATCAATGACTACTATATTCCATATTGGATAACATCACAAGATAACCCCAAGGATAATTTTTCAACCAAATAAACCCCCCTGTATCTAAGTCCTAAAGCTTCACTTTTAACCACATAAACTCAGGTGGTGCCATATAATATAGGGGAAGAGATATCATTTTTGCATATGAAATGAGTTCAATAATAAAATAGATTCCACTTTCAGGAGGAAGTATTAGTCAATCCTCTGGGAAAATTTCCAGATAATGGTCCACCATAGAAGGAAGATTTGATGGAATGGTCATCTTGTTTTCAATAAGGTTTATTCCAACAACTTGTGATGTAATGCTCTTGATATAATTGAGTTATGGTCATATTATTCCTACTACAAAATCCCATTACCAAATTAAAACATAATTATTTCCATCATGAGAGATAAAGAACACTCGCCTATTGTAGTAGTTGATGCGAGATTGAAATCTCATCATTTGTCCCATACCAAAGATAAAATGAAAGAATTACATTTCTAGAACTAGAAAATCCCATTGATGTTTGTAGACTAAAATCACTATAAGAAACAATATAAATCATTTAATTTGGCCTGCCCTATTTAAAAGAGGAGTTTTATGTGATAATAATCCCAAAGAAACCTTTATTCCCAACTCTAATCCATAAATGACTTGAGTAGAGAGAAAATAATGATAAGTTATTTTATCAAATAAGGAAGTATAAAAAATTAACATATATAAAACTATACATATCATTTCCAAAGTTCCCTCTCTATAATTAGTCATAATCTTATCCATCACATAAACTTATGCAGTATCAAACATATGGCATTTCCCCCACTAATCCTAGATCACCTAAGCCGCTTAATCATTCATAGTCCACAACTTTTTCTACGATTCACTTACTACTATATAGACAAACATTCTAATATTATCCTAATTATTAGTCTATGTCCTCCTGGACTAGCCCTTAATGTATGAATATTCCCATATTTCCTACCTAAACCACTCTATGACATCCTCAATAAAAATCATTGGAGGTGATTTATATTACCACAATTATGGAACTATCTTGTTGTAAAATTATATAACTTGAGGTGATTTACCTTTTTCCTCACTAGAAACACCAATAAGTACCTATTACCACTAAAGGATCCCAAGAACCCAAACTCTACTTTAGATTCCTTTCACCAACCTGGTGCATTCTTTCAAATCACGTATTTCTAAATCAAAAAGAGTCACCTATAACACCACTACAAACACCACTCATTATTCCCCAAAATTGGGAATAATCCCTAATACCCTTTCCACTTTTAATCACTTCATGATTTTGAGAGGCTTGTTAATCACATCTAAGTACGATGTCAGGTCAAAGTTCTTAATCTGGAGGCCTACCATGGTTCATAACCAAAATTCAAATTTCATGGCCATTTGGGCGTCATTACCAGCTAATAGAGGTGTGAAGTTCAATAAATCCATGAAATTAGGGACATAAAAGGGAATTGATAGTGTTGTATGTCTAAGCTTCATAAAATATTATTCTCCATATTACTATAATATCTATGGAAATAACTCCTGGTATAATAGATCCTTGAAGTCCCCCCCCCACATCAGACACGAGTTCCTCTATTCATAAATAAATACACCCAACACCTCTTATTGGGTACCTAAATAATATAGGCGGCTAGTTTTATCCATTATATGTTACGAGTCTCAACAAATTAAAAGATCCCCTCAATAATTTCTATCCAATCCTATGCATCCTGAGGACCTCCTATACCTTGGAAAATTTAGAGTTTATAACCAAAAAACAAAAGAAAAATACACCATGGTTGGTATAACTCTATATGATCCTCCACCCTAAACCAACACTAAATGGAAAACCCCAGGATGAATCAGCTCCATTGCATGGGTTATTGTCATAACTACTGTAACATTACCATCCACAGCCTCCTGTACATCCAAAGACACAACTGGATCATCTCCCACCTCAGGAACCTCTTGAGACTGGTCCATGGGTGGAATAGTGAGATGTCATCTGGGAAGAATCTTCAAAATGTTATAATAAAACAAAATTTCCCATAACAACTTAAATAATCAAAAAAATTAAGCAATTAGTAGGTATATTCTAACCCTTGGAAAAACACTGTAATATTTTACCCATGGTTACTCAACATGTACATCCCAGTGTCCATATAGGTTTTGAAAATCATGAGGAATTTTAATATTCTATTTGGATGATGGTTCATTTTGAGAATTGATATTTAGATATATAATAAAAGATAATGAGATAACTAAGAATACTTTTGTGTATAAGTTTTAATTCCAAAGATGTTCTGTAGGTTCTCGGTCAAGTCTTGGGATATTTGGGTTAAGTTTCAAGTGTTTCTAATGATTCCTTCAAGGGAACACAGTTTGGTCTTCATGGTTAAGGAGAAATTATTCAACACCTTGAGTGTAAGGAAGTTTCCATTTCGTTTTCTATAGCATATGGTCTACATGCATAGTTATAACATGATCTAGGGAATATATTTTAGATTCTAGGGTAAATGGTGAGGGGTATCTTTGACCTGGGTCATGGTGCATGGTTGGTGCATAGATATATACAAACTGTGTGAAATTTTGAAGATTGAGGAAGTGGTGATTTTCATATTTGTATCATGGTCTATTAATTCATGTTTTATAATCAGGCAAGAGGGGTGTACTTGGATAGTGTTGACCACATAGTTATTTCAGGTTTTAATAAAGTGTATGACTCATTAAAAGTTTGTTTTTATCATTTTACCCCTTCTAAAATTAAAATGGGGACCCCTTATTCTCCCTAGTTTTCACATGAACTATGATGTAGACCCCCCTATCCCTCCTTGAGCCACTTCAATTTTTTATATTTCTTGGAATTTTTATGAGATTGTTTCTAAATTCCTTCTTATTTTTCCCAATTTTTATCCCCCATTCTTTCTGTTGTTGTTTCTTTATCTTCATGGGAGGACTCCAGGAAAATTTCATTAAAGCATAATGGAATAATCATGATATGATGGGTATTTCACTCTTCTTAGTAAGAGGATGTCCTTTGATTTTTACTTCACATCATTTCCCAAAATTTTGTTGAAGGTATGTTGTGCCGCCAAATTTATTATGTTTTTTAATAAAATTTTATTGGTGTTATGTGTTAGGTATTTTACCTAGAATGTTTTTGAGATTAAGTATTATAATTATCACATTCACTTTCTTGTGGTTTTAGTTCAATGGGGGTATCTAGTGATATTTCAGAAATTATACCTCATTGAGTTAAAATTATAAATTATTTAAAAATTGTTAAAATGAATTTAATAATTAATTATAAAATGTTTTATAATTATTTTTCCTTTGGTTTTCATGATTTCGGGCCTCTATATATTGAGTGGTGGTTGAATAGACATGTGTGGGATTATATTGGCTTGAGATGAGTTTATTAGGCCTTTCTCTAAAAGTAAAAATGGTTTCACATACAGTTGGTGTTCCTCATTCATATACCCTACTGTATTTATTATTTTTTTATGCTTTTCATGAAATGTGTTGTATCAACACAGTGGGTGATAGACCTTTAAAATTAAATGTTATTTTAGAATTAAAATATGAATCTTAAATATTAATTAGACATTGTTCCAAGTACATGAGAGACCTTGGACACAAGTTTGATTACCTTATACTCCAATGTATAAGGACCAAATTATATATGTGTTCCTTGAGACACTTGAACCTCAAGGGGTGTAATAAATTTAAGTGAGTATAATGTAGTGGACCTACTGTTATAGAACATAAGTAATTCTTGGTAAATGAGTGTGTTCATTTGAGATTGTTTTCCTTTCAATTAACCATGTGAGAACTTTGAAATGCCTCAGAGACATTGGGATACTAAGATGAAGGTGGATAGAGTGTTCCTCTTCCATTGAGATAGTGATTACCTGGGTTTGTGGACACTATAGATATTGATAGATAGGTTAGGTGAGTGGAATGATGTAGAGATGACTTGGGTTTAGAGTTAAGCATTTTATTATCACCTAAGCAAAGAGATATAGAATCTTTCTGAATGAGCCCAGTTTGGTTGTGTGATGATCAAGATAGGTTTAATTGTTTTTTCTCTTGAGTAATGGGTGTTGACCTGAGAGATGAGAATGGGATAACAGAACCCATATGGGGTGTCCTATTTATACGTTTACCTAGGGAACCTATAAAGGTTCCAAATTTATATATACCTTGAATAGGGATAATGTAGGAGAGCTGGGTTTTCAATTCTATGCTTGGACCCTATTTTACTATAATAGAAAAGAGAAGTAAATATTAAGTTAAAATGGTAAATGATTTTGAATCTGTTGTGATTTGAAATGAAACGGTAAACACTCGTGGGGTGGTCATGATATATATAATAGGATACATTCTCATGGAGAGGTATTGATACTTGGGAATACCATGGACATGCTCATTAGATCTTTGGGTAGTGTATGCTATGCCCCTCACATATTTTGGTACTATAGACTACCGGGTTTGGGAGTTGTTCATTGAGTATGTATACCAAGTGGGCCATCCCCTATGTGTTTATCTCATGTATACACAATGATTCACCCACATGTGTTTATCTTATATATATCAGGTGGGTCATCCTTTAGATTTTTTTTTCTTATATATATCGGGTGGGTCAGCCTCCAGGTGTTTATGTCATGTATATTGAGTGGTTAAACCTTCGTGTGTTTATATCCTGTATATGAGGATTATTCATACCCTGGGATTTTTCTTTGGTTGGCATGATTATGTGATATGGTTAGAGACACTCGGGAACTCACACAAGAAATTATGGTATCAAATAATGGTTCAAGGGTGGTTCATGGTTCCCTCGGTGCGGTTACTTATGGTTCAAATGAATTCATGATATGCTCAAAGACACTCAGAAGCTAACCAAAGAAGATTTGGGTTGATCAAGGTTATATGGTAGAACCCAAGGATTGATTATGGATATTTATTTACACTAATTCAAGTAATTTTATTTATACTTTGATCATATCACATGTGTATTATCATTGCATAATATGTTATATATATTACCATATTGATCATTTCATAATAGGTTGTACTCACACCCTAATCAAGAAACCATGGCACTTTATTACCCGATCAGTCCTATCATTGGTTGCAGGTTTAGACTGGGAAAAGGCCTAGAGTACCTTGATCGGGTGGGATAAATTAGATAGGACTAGAGTTTGGGATGAGGTGAGGCTCTAGGATTTTTGTAGAGCCTCCTGTATTTTTTTATTTATGTCTATTATCGGTATATTTAATTGGTCTAGTATGTGATTGGTTATATGAATTTGAGTCATTCATTTATATCATTGATTTTACTATTTCATCTACGATGTGTAATATAATTATTATTGTTGGATTCCATATTATTATTTCATCGTTACTAATTACTCTGATAAAAGGATAATATCCTCCCCATGGACACACCTTAGACCCCTACTGCTAGTCGGCAGCTTCGGGCATATGGGGAGGTGAGCCCAAGGTAAAGTTTTCCTTGATATGATTAATGTTCATATTGATATAGACTAGGACATGAAAAAGTGGTATCAAAGTGGTATAGGTTAATAATATCACACATGTTATCAAAGTTTTATTATTTTTTCTTACTATTTGGGGAGATGGTAGATAGGTGATATTGGGATTTGTCCAAGTTTGTGATGGAACCCGAACTGAAGCATCATGAACACCTTTCCAAGTGTAAATCTAAGTTACCATAGATACGAGATTAATGATCTTTCTTCTCTTTATTATATTTTGATGGTTTCACATTGGGTGATAGATATGTGTTTCTTATATTTTTGATTTATATGGTTTTTAGCTCTTGTCATGTTAGCAAGAGGATAGTGTTCATACGGCATATCTGGTAGATAGGATTCATATGACATTTTTCTGAATTTGTCTGATTGATATTAAAAAATATGGTTCATTGTTTAAAATTTTGGTAATATATCATATGTTGTTTCACATTATAACATGGAAAGCTATTCTATTCCTTTGGACCATGGTATATGTTCTTATTATTATGACAAGTTGTGTGAAACTATAGTGAGAAGCATGGTGATGATGGATATGTAATACCTCATTGTAAGGGTTGTATATGGTGACCTGAGTAGGGTAGTATAGGAATTTGATGCCCTGACGATGACTTTGGATAATAAAAATTCCATTATCTAAATTTTCAACAATAGTCTATATGGTGTTTTCCAATATAGGTTCTTGGTGGAATTCTAATTAACTATACTGGTATGGACATGGGTGTTTTACATAAGTTTTCATAGGTAGATTCATTTATATATGTGTGTGTGTGTGTCTATGTGTGTTGATATGACATGATCCTCTAATGAGTAGTCAGATATGAAAATACTCGGAGAGGTTAGTTTCCCTAATATTAATATTTTGATTTTTTTTATGTGATGTATAAGGTGTATCTATGATAGTTGGGATGGGTAAGTTAGAATTTGAATATTTAGGATAATATGTGATATGGGAGTGAGATACCACCGTAGAGGTTGATTTCAAGAGCTATAACCATGTGTGAGCCCTAGTTTATAGGCTTGGTGGGAGGACATAGTGACACCTCAGCCACAACTCATGATTTAGTGAGTTGGTGAGCTACGGTGCATGAGGTTAACCTACAAGATGGGTCAGAAATTTTTTGTGATTTCCCTTATAGGTGGGAAGAATGAGTACGTTCCTTACCTTAAGATCAATTTATGACAGGTGTGATTGGGGATAAGGGACATGAATAGATATGCCTTGGGTTTTTATGTGAAACACACTTGGGTGATGGTTATTTTGGTATAAAAATAGAATTCAAGGTTAGATTCAATGTGATTCCTAGATCTATGTATTTTTTATTCACTTTTGGGATTACACTAGGGTGGTGATGGATTCCTGTTATTCTAAAAAAAATCTCATGTCAGTGGATGTTCTTGTGATAGACATGGAATAGATAGGTAAGATACTTGATTTTGAAAACGGGGCTCCAAGCGTGAATCTATATAGATGAGATTCACATGACATGGTGTATAGTCAGTTCTTTATGAGAATGATCCTTGGTATGATAATATACGACTCATGATCATGAGTTGGGATAAGTGATTGGGAGGTATGGGAGCCGGGACCAATTCATTTTAGATGAGATCGAGGGAGCACACACTCTATATGAATGATGCTGTTGAATTTGGAATTGGTGAGTAGTCATGTGAGATTTGAGGACCAACACCTTTTATGTAATATATACAGGATATATTTCCCAAGGTTTTGAAATAAATGAAAAGTGATCCCTATATTGAAGGCTATTTTGGAAATGGATTGAGTATGGTGTCAAGGTCAATCCAAGAGTTGATTAAAGGAAAGTGTTACCTAGGATGAAATGAGTGTGCCTCAGTAGGGGTGGAAGGAATGTTTTAATAATGGAAGCCATTGAGGTTATAATCAAGGATTAGTATAAGGTAATCCACATGGAGGGGAGTTCCCCATTTGACATGTAGGGTATGACCCTTGAGATGGGTAGAGTTTTGTTGAATGTTATGAATGATGTTTTTATACACCAAGAACATATAGTGTTAGACATTTCAATTTGTGTTTGGGTACAAGTGGTAAAAGACACATCTAAAAATTGTGTTAAGTGATAGACGAGGTATGTGATGTGGAAATTGGGATCAAGATAAATTTGGAATGATATGAGGTTGTTCAGATTGGGGATGCATCAATGATCATGGTATAGAATGATGAAGGGTATGGTTGATTAAGGATACAACTGTGTAAATTAAACTAGTATTTAGATTCAAAAACTGGTAAGATTGTTCAGATAATAAAATTACTCCTCTGGAATTTAAGGCATTATGATTAGGTGGATTTTGGAGTGTTAGTTGTTGTAGCTAAAGAATTTTTAGGGACGTTGATTGGAGGAGGTCCGTCTAGTGCTTCTATGCATAACTGGATATGGCGGGTGGGAAACCAAATCAGGTGTGTCATATTGAATAAGACTGGTGTGTTTTATAAATTTAATGGGATTTTCAAGGAAAATAAAAAATCTTAGTATCAGTTTTTGACTATTGGAGTCTCATCTAATTTGGTTTTGGATTGATTCTAGGTGAGGTAACAGCTTTTTATTGGTGTTTCTTTTCGGATCTATGTGCGATGAGTTGAAAACTGCATCAAGTGGGTTTTTGGACATTTTATAATTTATTTTGACAGAAAATTATGATCTTAGGGAGAATAGTGTGTTGGAATAATCCCTTATGAGTTTAGTACTATGGTGGGAAGAACCATGAACCTGATAATCAATTATTTGGTGATGTTGTGATTCCTTGGGATGGATAGGTGTGGTTGGGAACCATCTTGGTCATTTTATATTTGTGGAAGGTTGTAGCTTGGATTTTAATGAGTCGGGTTGGGTGTGCTTTGAACTATGGTATGGGTTCTCCTTTTGAATTAATTGTTGTAATGTAGTGAGTTGATGATGAATGAAAAAAACAAGTAGGTTGTAATTGCTCATTGAAAGGATGAAAATACATCTTAGAGATGATAAGTGTAATGGTGAGGAGGTTATAGAACCCCATGTGTGTACAAGTTTTGAAAATAAAAAGGAATTTTGATTTTTCATTTGGTAGATGGTTTATTTTTTGAACCGAGATTCTTATAGATAATATGGGAGTAATATCATTTTAAGATGTGGTTTATGGATAAGGTTCGAGGATAGAGAGTTTTCTTAGGTTCTTGGGTAAGTCCTAGGATGTTTAGGTTATGTTTTGGGAGTTTTTATAGAATCTTGTTTAGGGTGCATGGTTTATTATGGATGGTTTAGGAGAAACCAGGAAACACCCTAAATGTGATGAGTTTTCATATTCTTTTTCTGTAGAACGTGGTTCATGATAATAGTTAACACACTATTTTATAAATACCGTGAATATTCAATGGTAAACTCTGCGGGATTTTTTGGACTTGGTGCATGGTGCATAGTTTTCACACAGTTGCAAAAACAATTGTGTGAAATATTTCAGGCTGAGCCAATGCCTATTTTCATGGTTAGCATATAGTTTGGTAAATAGTATGGTCTAACCTTTTGATATGGGGGTACTTGGATTTTTTTGAACACAAAATTGTAAAACTATTTAGTAAACAATGCATCCAAACCGTACAACTCATTAAAAGTGTTTTTTTCCATTTTACCCTCTTTGAAAATTAAAAGAGGAGCCCTTATTTCTTCTCCCATGTGTGTAATCTTACCAAGAGGCCAAGAACCCACTCCCTCCTTGTTCCCCTTCATTTTAGGGTGGATTTCATAGTGTTTTCAAATTATTCTTGGTAATTTCCTTCCACATTTTCCCTCATTTCATCATCTTTTTCTTTTATTTGTGATTTGGGTTTCTCTGGGTCTGGGTACATGGATGATTCCATAGAATCATATAGGAATTTTCATGCTATAATAGTGATTTCACTCGTATTAGGAGGAGTATTTCATGTGATGTTGACTACGCAACATTTCCCATCATTTCATTGACATTGTGTTGCACCATCAAATTTACTAATGTTATTAGTTTTGATTAAATTAAATTGGATATTGAATTGTCATTTTGTGTTAGGTACTTTTTTATGGAATAGCTTCTAGAGTATGTTGTAGTATTCATGTATACTTTTGGTTGGGATTTCAATGCAATGGGGGTTCCCGTTGATATTTCAAGTGTTATACCTAATTGATCTAAAATTTTAATTTATTTATAAAATGTTCAAATAAAATAAAATAATTATTATAAATGTTTTATAATTAATTTTTGGTTGTTTTTTCTTGAGTTAAGTCCTCGGGCTATTGAGCAGTGGGTGATTGGACATGGATAGGCTTCAATAGCCTTGGGAAGAGTTGTCAGGCCTTATTTTAAAAGATGAAATGGATTCACATGAGGTAGGTAGTCTTAATTACTCTAACCTATAGTATTTATGTATTTTTTTATTATTAGAATGTTATGTTCGGTGTCACTACACAAAGTTGGTAGACCATTAAAATTAAATGGGTTTTTTAATTAAAATATGATTCTTGTGAATGAATAGGACAATGTACCAAGGTTAAAAGGGACCTTTGTAAATAAATTGATTAACTTAGTCACTAATAGAAAAGTCATGGATTATATATATGTTCCTTGACATACTTTTACCTAAGGGGTATCATTAAATTAAGCGAGTATAATGAAGTGTCCCTAGTGTAGGATCCATTTACGACATATTGGCGTAGGAGAGTGTTGGGTTGATATGGTTGGCCTCTGGATTTTCCATGTGAGAACCTTAAAATTCCTCAAATACTTTGGGATATTGAGATTACCATTGGGTGAGTATTCCTACACCACTAAGATAGTGATTACTTGGGTGGGTGGACCCCATGAAGATGGATAGATAGGTTGGGTGAGTAGACCAACCTAGGAATGACTTGGTTTTTTGATATGAGTGTTTTTCATCTCTTAAGAGTAGACCCCGGGAGGATTTTATTATGTGGTATGTGCGTACATGAGATGATCTTGATGAGTTTAAGGGATTTTTTATCCTGATTGATGGGTGTTGAACTTAGATATTAGAATGGTATGATAGTACCCAAGTGGGGTGTCTGGAATATTTGATTACCTATGGAGTCACGGTAATTTATTGATTAATATAGAAACTAGAGAGGTATGGTGTAGAGGATCTAGGATATCAATGTTATCCTTGGCCCTTATTTTTGGAAAAAAGGAAAATGGAGGTAAATAATAAATTGAAAATTTAAATTCTTATGTAGTGGTTTTGATTTAAAATAAAACTATAAAAGCTCAGGGAGAAGTCAAGATACATATGATATGGTACACACTCAGTGAGTGGTATTGAAACATGGGGATACCTTATACACTCCCCTTGGATATATGGGAAGGGGATATGAACCTATGAGTATATTTGGGTACTATAGATTGCCCTATTTGGGAGTCAGCGGTTGAGCATGTATACTAGGTGGGTCATCCCTTGAGTGTTTATCTCATATATACCGGGTGGGTCAACCCCTGGGTGTTTATCTTTTATATACTGGGGAGAGTAAGACCATTGGAAATTAATTTTTATGGCACAATTATGTGACATGATCAAAGAAGCTCCACCACTATCCAAAGTAGTTATAGTATCATATATTTGTTTGAGGGTGGGACATGGTTCCCTCGGTGTGGTTACTTATGGTTGTAATGATTACAAAACATTCTTAGAGACACTCTAGTGCTGGCCAAATCAAGTTTGGGTTGATTGGTGTTCTACGATAGAAGCCTAGGATTGATGGTATCCATTTTTCTATTTTCCACATAGTGTTTTATTTATATTTAGAGCATATCACATGTGAACATAGCCTAAATTACTGGTTATATATGTGACTGAATATGTGGTTCCCTAGAGAGTTGTACTCACACCCTACTTAGGAAGTCATAAAACATTGTTACCTAAGCATACATATCACTTATTGAAGTTTTACATTTTGTGTAAGTCTGAATTACCTTAATTGAAAGGGATATCTTGGATTATATTGGAGTTCAAGATGAGTTTAAGCTCAAGGATTATGGTATAGCCTCCAATATTTTTTTATTTCCATATTTTTTGGCATATGTGATCGACCCAGTGGGTGATTGGTTGTATGACTATAAGTCACTATATATTACTATATTCATCTGTATCATTGATGGATTAATTTTATTTATACTGTGTACTCTGATTAATATTATTGTATTTCATCTATTTTTTCCTAATTAAATCTTCCTCTAATAAAGGGGGTATATTCTCTGTATAGACAGAACCTAGACCCCTACTTCTAGTCATTAGCCTATAGTGTATTTGGAGGTTCACCTGAGATATAGTTTACCTCAATACAATTATTGTTTATAGTGATCCATGTCGACACATGACAAGGTATAATCAACCTTAATTACCCATGTCCTTAACCCATCATATTAACTAAAAGTATTTCATGATTATATATATATAATTTTATAATATGTTCAGACTATATCAATCATAGGAAATAATTTTATGACTTGTGAACCTATATTCCTATCCACTATGTATAAACTCAACCACTCTTTCCATTCAGACTAGAGAATATCCCATTAACTATAATCACAAAATAATACCTATAAAATGGCATGAATCTATAATCATACTACTGTTAAAATCAATCCAACTTCCTAGGTAACTTGGTGTTCCACTATAAGAGTGTTGTCTAGACACTAAAAAAATACCCTTACCTGAGTTCCAACTATTCTATCTATGTAATAACAAGTCCCAAATCATAACATATGAAAACCACCTTTGAAACCATTTGTAACACAGTATCTTGGATTAAACAATTTAGACCAAGAGACCATATGACCTCATGGGCACTCCCTTATAAGAAATAGGTTTCTGACTAGCGTTAATGGACTGGAAAATAATGTGGGAAGACTATTTCCTTTGAATAAGATAAAAAAACACAGATAGAGTGAAAGAAATAAAATTTACGAATAAAAAAACTACATTAGTATAGAAAAATAAAAATAGGAAACAATATCCATGTTTTGAAAAGATGAAACACATGAGTAATATTAAGTAAATAGGATCACCATAAGTGGTTGATCAATGTTCCAAAATTAATAAAAACATAAATATAAATTAGGCATGACATCAAAAGATCTCAAAGTCTATCATAACATTTCCTCAATCCACCCTTATCCTCCTTCCTAACTTCTTTACACATAGCCCTTTTATTTTGGTGAATACTTAACCATAAATTCTGCATGTGCATTGAGATTCCATATAGGATGTGAATATAAAACCTAGAAGCACACCACTAATGAGTCTGTAGAATAAGTGAAACATGTGTGTATAAAGGTTCATGTAATGATGGGAAATAATAAATATTTAATAACACTACCAACCAAGTCATCCTACGCTAACCAAGATACCACAAACTCAAGTTCTACTATCTTCAACCCCATACCATAAGATAATTCATGTCTAGCTAGTCAAATAAAATAAACTAGGTTACATAATTCATTCCATGATTCAACCATCTCATTGATGGGTAGCCATAATATAATTAGAATTGATAGAATAATTTGTTATACAACTCAAAAATAACCTTGATAGATATCCACAACATTGTCTACACCAATAAAAAAATTTCTATGACTCAACTATCTCATTAATGTATATACACTATATAATCAGAACCCATAAACAAATAATAACATGTAGTAATGTATCATAGGGATAAAAACACACACATTCCCACAAATCACATATCAAGGTCTCACAATTTACACATGAACCCACATTCTAATCAAGACATACATATTTATATAACATTTTTAACATAGTAAGGACTTCCTACTTTAAGAGTAATGAAATCCAATTTCCAAGAACCACCGCCCAAATCGATATACACACACAAAAAATCCCCAGAATCAGCCCCAAATTAATCACAATAGTGTTTTGTAAAGAAGAATCTAGAATAATAAATCTTATAAGGTAAATATAAGCTTAGAATCATCCAACGAGATCTTCCACAACAAATTACACTTCAAACAGCAAAGAGAATATAGTGAAAAAACACCAAATCGACCCCCTATGTCTATAAAAGTAAAGTTATGATTGGTGAGAAGTATAGAGAAGTAAAATATGGGTATATTGTAAAATTATACGGTTATCAAAACCAAAAATACCATCCAAAATCCCACCAGTGAGTTGCTGGACACCACCAGCTAGCCGGATATTCATCAACTAGCCAGTGTGTCCAGATAGCCTATAGGTATTTTAGTTAGTCCACCAGCTAACTATTAGGGGGTCACTATCTATATAGTGGAACCTATATAATTTAAACAATATTTTAGCCCTTTTACTCCAAAATACACTCTCTAGATACCCTAAAACCTTGAACATCCATGATTAGAAAAAATATATATGACAAGATAAAAAATTAAATAGCAATGCACCTGAAATCTGAGAGGCATTAAAATATTCTCCGCATGGTTATTACATTGACTCCCACAGCTAGTCAGCATCCACTATCATATAGGGAGGTGTGCCTAAGGTCCTAGTATTGACCACCAGTTAGGGTACTACTGAGTGGTCTGGGTGGTGAGATGTTGCAACATATGTAAAAAGATAACCGTGTTGTGATTGATCAAAACTATGATTCAAATGTATTCATTAAAGAAAGTTACCCAAAATATACCCCATTTTAATAATCATAATAAAAGTTCTAAAAATTATGTTTTAAAAGAATTAAAAAATAAATAAAAACTCACCAATCTTATGAAAGAAATCCCACTTATAGTATATATTCCAAAAAAAATCTCATTCTCACTAAATCCTTCCATATACAGCCTTTATTAACCATCACCCCATTTTTTATTTTAAAAAATAACTTAATAGTGTTATGAAAATATGATAATAAATTAGGTATAAATGAAAAGAATGGAAGAAAAAAATATTTTATTGAATAAATAGGAGTTCAGTATAAGGAATTCAGGATTTATGCTTTTCTTAAGATTCCTCGATCTATTTCTCTATGTTATAAATTATTTGTTCACATTATTTTGATTCCTTAATGAGTGTAACCTTATTAATCTAAAAAATATCACATAAAATCATTAAATAATTATAAGAAAGTTTTAATTATTGAATCCAAATACATTGATCTTCTATAAACTGATCCATTTTTTCATTCTTTGAATGTTTTATAAATATTCATCCTTAAAGTTGTAAAGATCTAAACCAAATTAATTTATCATATTATTTATTTAATTTATTAATTTTATAAATTCCACATAATTTCTAAATAATTGTTTGATTAATAAATAAGTATATATTTCATAAGGAATTGAATCTAAATTTTATATTTCTTCTAATTGATTTGACTATCAAAACATGTCTTTCTCATGTTTTATAAGTCATATAGAAATTTTATTCTTAATAAAAACATAAATATAGATATATTAATATATTAGAATCTTATTTTATGTAAAGTTATTTATACAATGATCATACCTTATAAATACAAGTTCGTTTGATTTGTAAGAATCAACATTTACATATTTCATATGATCATTTAGTTTATCTTTCCATCCTAAACTGAGATGATCAATATCAAAAAATTCATTCAATTATTCATCTCGATATTTAAATTTATTTTGATTGTTTTTCATCTATAAAATCCATCTCCTAAATATGATTTGTTTATATTGATTTGGTTTCTCATTAGAGGATAAATATTTTGAAGCTTCTTTCAAATATTATGAAATTACAGACTTTCAAGACATTATAGATTTAGTAAGAGTATCCTTCTGAAGTATTTTTGATGAAGTGATTATAGTTTATAAAGATTCAATAGAAATATTTTTAGAATAATCAGAAACAAATACTTCATGACTTTCATCCTATTTGAAATACACTTCAAACCTTTATAATACTTTAGTATTATCTTCTTTTTTTAATTATAGTTATGATAAGGGATTAGTTGATTCCAAAACATCTATTTCTTAAACATTACATTTTTCCTTACCTATAGAAGAATAGAAATCCAACCTATTATATATTGTTTTTTATAATAATTATCAAATTATATAATGGTTACAAGTGGTTGAATCATTTTTTTGGTCATTTCGATTTAAGATATTACTTCTCCTATATACCAATTTTTTTATTCTTTTCTTCCTCTTCTATGATTACCTTCACATATTCTGTATTCAATATGAAATGTGATTTATTTTTTTCTTGTTTATATTTATTCCTTTATTTCTTTTCTTCCTTTCTTGTAATATACTATTAACACTACTTTTCTAATAGTTTAACTTTATCATCAATGGTCTTCGAAATGCAGGCCTTCTTTTTTTAGTAGAATAAGTTTCAATTTTCTAAATTTTTTTCTTCTTTCATAACTGTTTCTTCATATTTTATTTTTGATATTTACAATTCCCTGTATTTTTAACTAATATATATTTATCTGTTTCCTTATTAATAAAATTTATCTCTATAAATTTATATCCCATCTTTAACTTTGAGATTGTTTCCTCATTGATTGGATTTTCCATTATTTCCAAAAGAGTACTGAAATATTTTACTCTTATTGTTATTATAGTATTCACTAATATCATATTTAGGATGTGTCAATATATAATATGCTTAACTTTGACTAATCTAGAATGAATAGATTCAATCAATATCAATAATTGAAAATTTTTAAATTTTATCATATGAACCAAAAAATCATGAATATAAATAGATTGAATTTTAACTATATTTGTATCACTTTTTCCTGGTAGGAGAACATTTTGTATACATTTATAAATAATTAATTGTTTCAATAAAATAAATATCATAGTTTTTACCATTCTTTATCAATAAAATATTATTCATAGATTTATTTTTTAAAAATTTCTATATTTTTCTAAAAGTTTGTATGAAATTTAAAGTGATTATCCCTCTAGAATAATGCCTATTACAAAAACAAATTTCTTATGAGTAATCCAAAAATTAAGATTTTAAATTTTGAATCTATTACTCTTGTAATTGTTCACTGATTTATATGATAAAGTAGAAAAAAATAATTAAATAATGGAAACATAAAATATATAAATAAATTTACATAGAAGAGAAATGGATTCCTACTTTTGGAACTATATATCTACCTTTATAAGTTAATCATGGTTATTATACCATTATAGATTAATTAGTATTTTGAAAAAAAATCTTATGAATTAATATCACCATAATTGACCATCTGTATGTTCAAATAAATGAATGAACTGATCATGAAATGGAAGAAATGAACAATGTATTTAATTAATAGAATAATTTATATAGGTCTTTGCAATATATTAACTATAGAGATTTTTTGGGTCACCTACTATATATACAAAAAAGCTTCAGGATACTGATCCATCAATCCAAAAAACTATATATGTTTGGATCTTGATCCCAACCAAGAATATGAAT
Source organism: Viscum album (assembly GCA_963277665.1). Taxonomy (NCBI): domain Eukaryota; kingdom Viridiplantae; phylum Streptophyta; class Magnoliopsida; order Santalales; family Viscaceae; genus Viscum; species Viscum album. Next base: position 516,522,110 of record OY728131.1, read on the forward strand.
TGACAATTTTTATTAAAAAAATTATCATGGGTTGTAATATATGTCATTTACCTCTTTATTTGGAATTATAAATAGAATGGTAAAAATAAAATATTAAATGTTGTTACTGAGATTTTATTCTTCAAATAATTATTCTAAAAGTTTTTACAGTTAGAAAAATCTACAATATTTAACTATTTAAATTACTTGATGTTACTAATTTTAATCGTTTAAAGGTTAATATGAAAGGGTTATTTTGGAGGTATATGTTAATTCCATTTTAATGTTCCTATACAAAATATTTCAAAATTTTAAGATAATTATGATAAATTATATACAAACAATATCCTACCCCATTCTATAGTTTTTTTATGAAAGGAGAAGAAAATTATAAAATAAAAATATGATCACTTCAAGTTGATCATATCCATATTCTACTTAGGTTTTTAAAATATTTTGGAATTTTAAGAGTTAGTAAATATATAAAAATATACATTTTAGTTCAGATTAATTTGAGGGAAATATCTACTTTTTTTTATTGATCTTAAAGTAATTGGGGTATTAGATATTTATTTTTTCATATGATTGATTTACCAAATTCTTAGATAAATTAATAGAGCTCCAGTTATCATAAAGAATTATATTTTGAGTAAAAATAATTCTAAAATTAGTGAGTGTGTGTTGTATCCATAACAAGTGGGAATAATAACTTTCATATAATAATTTTTTTCTTATATAAATAAGAGGGATACTAAATTTTGTTTCTTTTAGGACCATGAATTTATATACTCACCAAGAAAGTGACTTTTTTTTAAGTAAATTTATATCCATTTTTCATATTTAAAATTATAAATCTAAATAAATATTTATTATGAACTAAAATTATGATGGATAAAAAATTATAAGTTTTGATGTTATATTTAGAAAATGAAATATCATTTTAACAATTTTTTGTGGGATTATTTCATATTATCTTGAAATCACACAGAAAATAAAATAGAGAACATGATATCTGAAAGAATAGTATTCAAGTAGAGAAGACTTATAAACATTCCTATATAATGTTTTTGATCTATTAGTTTCTTATATTACTTAGGTTCTAGTTTAGAATAGATTTATATTAGAGATTTAGTACTTAATTTACTAAGAAAATAAATCATTTATATAAATCTCGGATATACCTATGTTAAGATAAAATAATATCATCTTGTTTCTAAGTTATTTGAAATCCAAGAAAAAAAATTTTAAGTTCACCCATGAAACTCATCTCAAATTTACTTTACATTAGTTTTGATAAACTATCTATAAGTAATTTTTTGTGGATCCATAAATTATATCATAAACATTGATTTTTTTATTATAGTGTCTTTAGTGAATTTCTAGATAAAACTATTTTTATTTTCTATTCCTTTCTCATCATTGTTTTAAAGAAATAATATAGTTGATTTATCATTTCAGTGCATTGTAGTATTTTTATGTTTTTATATTTCCACTAAATGTTTATATAAAAATTTAAAAAAATGTGGATTTTTAAAACTAACAGGTTGATCTACATAATATTTCTCCAAAAAAAGTCTATTAAAAAAAGTAACTCTTTGCACCCATTTAGAATAGAGTAAAATTCATATGGGCGGAGAATGTTAAAATAATTTGGATTGATTCTAATCTAGAAACTAGAGTAATGGATAATTCATAGTTTGTTATTTTTCTTATTTGTAATATTTGGAAAAAATTCTAAAAATATTTAAAACAATTCTTCCATTTTCATCACATATATTTTTTAATACACACTCAATTACTATATCTAAAAGGTTTTCTAGGAGATTCTATTGAAGTCGAAACCTTGTTTTGTTTGAATAGATTGAGTTCCACATGTATAAAAACTATACAAATTTCATCACCGAAGTAATTATCTATAATTTTGTAACACCCCAATATTTCATAGTAAGTTATTTTCTTTAAAGTAATTTAATATCTTGCACTACACGCAACACCGATTTCAAGCACACCACGACTTACCAAACTACCCCTTCAAAAAGAAGTTATGAATAGTATTAACTGAATTTTAAATTTTGTATATTCCATATAATTTTAGAATCCATATTATGTGTTGCTTAGACATAATATAAGAACAAATTCATTTTTTCAAGATAAAAGAAGTATTTTTTTAACAATGCAATTTTACAACCTTTTAATGGAAAAACCTTTTTTTAACCAATATTTGACACTTTTATATATTCAATTTAATGAAATTAAATTCTTATTTATAATCGGGGCATAAAAATTTATTTTCGATTATTTTTTGGTACTTTTCTGATAACATTCATATTTTGATGAATACTGAAAAATACTAAATTTTAATTGAAAGAAACATTTTTAATCAAAAAAATTTATAGTGTTAAATTATTTATTTGAATGGTTTGGAAGTATAATAAAATTATTTTTTTATCATTTAATACAATTTAGGTCATTATAAGTAATTTCACATTTCAATTTGATAAAAACACATGTCAAACTTTTGATAGTTTTAATTTTTTAAAAACCCGCTTTTTGGTTTTGACAACAAGAATTAATTTTAAATTAATTAATGCAACTTATATGTTTTTAATTTTTTAAAATAGAATTAATTTTTGAATTTGTAATATCAAAATTATTTTAGGGTGAATTTTTGGTATTTTTCTGAAAACATTCATTTTTTTATTAATAGTGAAAAACACTGCGTTATTGTTTAAAACCAACTTTTTATTTAAATAATTATTTATTTTATTTAAATTTATTTTAAGTGAAAATAGATACATAATACCTATATATTTTCAATGTAATTTATTTGAGTCATTTTATAATAAGTTTAGATATATAAAATTTTATTGAACTTTTTACCATCTTTTACCCACCTTCTAGGAGCATTTGAAAATTTTCTTAAAACTTAATTTTACCACTTCTGTGAGTTGAATTTCAAAAATATGAGAGACACGGTTAACATCAGTAAGTAAAATGTGGTTGAATACGATAATAATATTTTTGGTGAATAGTAAATTTTGACTTTTATTTACTACGGTTAAAAGTAAATATGGTAAATGAGGGTAAAAATGATATTATGATTACCCTAACACATGTCCTAATTATATTGGATAAGTTTAATTAGACCAAAAAAACCCTTAGGAATAAAATATTATCCACTTTGGTCCACCTGGATTACATTTGGACATTTATTATTATTTTATTTAAAGAAGAGTTAAAAGTGTTAAATTCAATGTTTAATAACTAAACGATTTTTAATATAGGGTTAAAAATAAGATAAATTAGACTATAAAAAATCATTAGAAAGATAAAAATATTTCATACATAATGGTATTTTATTTATAATTTTTAGACATTAAATATTTTAATTTATTTATGACACAATGATGTTGCAGTAATTACCTTATTAATGAAATATTAAAATAATTGATATTATAAATATCCAAATAAATGTAAATTGAGACTTCTGGTGAATTACAATAATTTTATAAGTTAATATGACATGTTAGCGTTTATTAAATATATTTTATTTGAAGTGATAAAGTTTTTATGGCTTTCAAAAAAATCAAATACTAAATAGTGTCAAAATTGACATAATTGAGTTTTTAAAATAAATACTATATTATTAATTGATATAATACTCTTAAAAATCTAAGGTTCGGACAAAGGAATTAGATAAGTATATATATATATATATTAATAATGAACCAAGTTGGGTTTTATTGGTTTGTTATAGTAATTTTATTAACCATATAATATAAAAATACAAAGAGACATGGTAAATGTCAAATTATTTAACTAAGAGTTACATTTAAATGATAAAGTTAATATGGTAACCTAAACCTATCTAAAACCTATTAGTTGAGATTTTTTCAACCCATATACACCTTATACTCGAAATAAATCATTTTGGTGCCATTATAAACCGAAAATTATTTTATTATAAAATAATATTTCAAGCTTTTCCTAAAGTGCACCTCACCCCACTTATAAAAGGGCACTTCGCCTTCTCTCAAAATCACACCTGAAAATCCATTTGGCTTGGACAACCCCTAACCAAATATCCTACCAACTTGCCTCACATAAACCTAGATTCCTTACTTTGATCATAATTCCAATCTAATGAGACGTTTTGATCAACTCAAAAGGAAACACCCAAAGAAGAGGTAATAATTTCACCACCCTCTTTCAAGTTCTTTTCTTCTTCCACTTCTCTTTATTTTTTTTCCATACCAAAATAATAAATCCGGAACTTTCAATATACTATTATGTTATTATAAATATGGTACAACCAAATTTTTTATTCTATCCACCCTATAACTGAAAAATCACCATACGTGCGTACGTACGGCTTACCGTCTCCACGTTGTGGTGTAGTTTGTTATTCAAACACAAAATTATTTGTAGGGGTATAATAATGAATATAACTGATGAAAATAATAAATATAAAATGTTAATGATTCTTTATATATGATATACCATCCAATTACAAACGATTCCACCATCAACATAATGATATTGTTGCTCGTGCGTACGTACGGCTTACCGTCTCCACTAACGCGATGAGATTCATTCCTCATCGTAATCATTCAAGAATAATTTTCATTTTATGATTACAAATAATTTTTAAGAACTTAATATCATTCTAGATATGAATCAAATACAGAATATACGTAACAAACTTGACTTATGTAACAAAACATATAAAGGAAAATGAATCAGTCAACTACCAAAACAATTATACTACTAGAATATCATTAGTAAGGAAATATTAGAAGATCATATATGATGTTATATTTATGCATTTAGTTCTTGTATAATTTAATAACAATTATTTCACCATTATAAAGAGGTTAACTTACCCTATACTAAGCAAAAGTACAATGTAAGGGGTTTTCATCTCACTATTATTCCCGTGAGATCCAGGATATATTTTCCACTATTACCTTTTGTGTGGGGTATGTACTTCCCACGATTATATTGTTTTCATAATATAATTTAATTTATGGGTGTTTACATCATCATTTTACGATCCTTATTTCATGGGGTGTGTGTTTCATAAGTTAACAAATTGGTAAGGGAATTTCAAATTTCAATTTCCACTCATTCAGTTTTACGCAAACATCATTGATTTCTTTACTCCAAGATTATGTGTGAAATCACTATTTATTTAATTATGTAGTAATTTTCACTCCCCTTTGTGTGGATATACTTTTGATACACATAATCACTCTATTGATAAATTCTTAAGTCATCGGTATAAACTTGATAAAAGTAATTTTAACTCAATTTCTATTCACTGAGTTGAACATCCAAGTCATTGGGGTTATTTTTACAAGAATATGTGTGAATGTCCTATGATTGATTTAAACTAAATATATAATCATATTTATTGTATTTATATTTATGACACATAATTATTTCATTTATTTATCCTTAACCTAATAATACTGTCTTTATAAAGGAATTCATCTCAACTTACATTCCATTGAGACTTCTTTGTTGTTATGATCCAATTAACATTTATTTGGTGTATATAATGTACTTTGACAAATTATATCATGAATCCCTTTATTCTCATGATATTATAAATTTTTGATTACCTCAATTATTTGTATTCAAGCGTCTCTCATTTGGCTAAGAACTCTAACTAAAATATCATTTTAAATGTTTTAAAAATTTATTCTTCTAAATCTTTCTCATTAATGTCCATGTTTTAAAAAATGATTTTAAGGTTTTATTTATATAAACATTAATGTTTTAAAGTTTAAATTACATTTAAAAGTATAAAAGTGGTATGGGACATTTTTATTCAAAAATCTATTTTAAATATATTCTTGATAAATAGTGAGACTTTAAAATGTTTTCATGAAAAAGGGATATTTCTCTCAAAGATTTTTTGTGATCATTTTCAACTATGTCAACATCCTTTACGGGGTAATATTCTAGATCGAGGTTGATTTATTATGATACAAATCCTTCATATTGTATTGAAATGTTTGTGATATGTTTGACTATGGAAGTGTTATTTTTATACCATTCATGGTTTATGGATAAATTATTGACATTTCGTATGCTAGTTTTAATACGAATGTTTATGTTATGTTTAAACCTTTTCATATAAGGAAATAATTGGACTTATTAAGTGATAGGTGGATCCCGCTATAGCTCCTCGATGCATTAGTAGGTCTCATTAGACAAACTAGTGTCTTTGCAGAAGGCCTTGACAAAATCTTATTTGTAGTCTTGGCATAAATCCTTGACTATGTGGTTATCAAGTACGACATTTTGAATTTCATCATTATGAAATTAGATATTGATATTACATGTGATTATTTGACTTGTAGAATATCTATGTGAATAAGTAAATGGAATTATTTTATTTATCTTTTCCATATTATGCTTAAGATTAAGTTTAAAAGGCTCGTGTTCTAGTCTTATAGATTTCCTTAAATGTTTATCCTTATTTATGATAGTTTCTGATATATTGTTATCCTTAATGAGCATCTGAGCTCATCCATTTCTTTTGTTTTATTTTTTCTAGGATGCAAAGATGTATATTACGATTAACCTGTAGGAATAGGTAAGGGATATAAGAGTTTTCAAAGGTTACACAATGTTGTTGTTTTTATTTCATGATGTAATGTAAAACTTATGTATGTATCTAGTACTTCCTAGGATACTAAACTGATCAGTCTTTTGGGACATGATTCCTTGTATCATGCCAATGTTATGTAATAATGAACAGATTCTGTGTAACTGGGTTTGGGGCATTACAAATTTGATATTTGAATTTATATAAGAATGAAATTTGTTCATATTCATTTTATAAGGAACTTATGATTTTGACAGATTAACAAAAATTTCCAATTACATTATTAATAAAATGTTTTGTTTAAATTACTTGGTTTCTAGGGGAATGGGTAGATTTATTCTCATATAGATGATTATCACATTATGAAATTTTTACTTCTATATGCATAACAATGAGGGTATAAGGTCCAATTGTATATTCTAAAATATAATGTTGTTTAAAAACAATATTTTAATCACTTACATAATCTAGATGTTTTATAAATGACTTTTTATAAGGATCAGCTTCATAAAACATCACATGCACTATTTCATTAGTGGTATGTGATCATTTTTTGAAAACTCGATAAGAATTACTTATGGTGGAGTGAAAAAAATAACATCATTAGATTTTAGAAAAGATTTATAAAGACTATCCTTTTATTTAGAATGAATAATTTATATCAAAAAATATTAAGTAAATATTTTTTGGATTCCTTCTATTCCACATTTCATAATGTGTTCTCTTTTGAACTGGTTGAATCAATATATGATTTATACTGAATAAATCAGTATTAACAACTACATACCAACTAAATTTAGCAACTTGATATTCAAAATATACAAACAAGGAATTCTATTAAAGATTTTTATTTATCTTTCCAACTACCAGAATTTATTATGGAGTTTTAGGTATTGAGAAGTTGTATTTAATTACCTTATCAGTATAAAAAGTTTCAAAATCAAGACTCCCAACTCCCCACAATGATCACTATAGAACTTTATTATGGGAATATTTTTCTCATTCAAAACTATAGCTAAAAATATTTTAAATTTCCTAAGTGTATTTGACTTTATTTTGGGAAAGAAAACCCAATTTTATATGGTGACGTCATCAATTATGATCTAAAAAAAGTATTTTCCTTTTATTTAACAGTTTTTGTATGCCTTAATAGTTACATATACACTAATTAAAGTGGTTTAAAAGTGGATATTTCTTCAAAAAATTTAAATATAGACTTATGTTTCTTACTTTATTTAAAATGGTCACAAACTCTTGAATTAACAAACGTTAATTCAAAAAGTACATTCATGAGTTCCTTATTAGAAAATTTATTCAAGGTATAATAATTATAATATTATAATCTTCTATTCCATATAAAATACTTGACCTTAATTTCACTAAGATAAGGAACTTTATAGCATGTCAAGTCTTCCAGGTCAAGTGTGTAAACCTCAGCATTTTGATTGGAAGATAAGCTGTGAAATCCCTCCAAACTTATGATGGTAAATTTTTATATTCCAAAACTTCACAGACTATACTTCATCAAATAATTGGATTATACTAATGTTTTTGTGATTATGTCCTAAAAAAATTATAAATTAAGGTGTCATTATAGATGGATACATCCTTTATACCCATGATTTTTCCTTGTGCATTATCTCCAAAATCAATATTTCCATATTCAACTTTTAGTATGTTTTGTAATTTGGAATTATTTCTTTTTATATGTTGATAACAACTACTATACATGTACCAATAGTTTCCTCTACTGGTACTTGACAATTTATCATGAAATATATGAAGCTAAAATCTTGATACCCAAACATTATTGCATCTATAAATGTTAGTATAAAAATAATTTTCACACCCATATCTACATTAATAATTAGTATTTAAAAATACTAAGTTCATTTGAAATATAATCCCTAATAGTTATAAAATAATGCTTTTATTTGTAAGAAGAAAATGTTTTTCTAGTGGCCATATATTTTAAATTTAACACAAAATATGGAATTCTTGGAAGTAAATAGTTGGATTGAAAATTTGACCTCCAAAAGTAAGAATAACCAAATCTGGATGAAGCCTTAAGTGATTTCATTAAGTGTAAAATTTTATCAAAATTAAATTTTTTATATGTTAGGTTATATTGTAACTTAATAAAAGTTTCTATATCAAATTTCAATTTTACAACTTCATTCGACTTTTCATTTGGTAATAAAATAAGAATATATTTATAATTCAACTCGAAAGTTAGTTTAGAGATAATATCATTATATTTGACAAGAATATAATTTATCTTGTGTATATTTATTCAAAAAATAATTATATATTTTATTTATTTCATTCATGTATTCTACTAATTATTTATCTAATGGAGAACTTTTGTCCTTGTTATTTGAAGAAACACTAGAATCTAAATTCTATGTAAAACTTTATTCACTAATATTTTCAATAAAGCATATTTCATTCTTAGGAATTATAGTAATGAACTGAGATATTCTTCTATTATCAATACAGTCTAATATAGTTTTTTAAGATGAATATTTAAAAAATATACAAGTATTAGTGGAATTCAAGACATTATTTACTTTAGATTTTGAGGATATTGTTTATTTCATATATTTTAATTTAAACTTCAATTAATACATATTGATATGTATCATTTTATTAAATTTATAATAGACTAGTTCACTAGAATATTTATTTCCATCCATCCATCCATATTTCTTATATTTATCCTTCCCATATTTCTGGTTATTAATGTTCAAGAAATTAATTTTCTTGAACATATTTCCCATCAATTATTTAACAGATAGTACTAATTCTCACTAAACTAAAACTAACTTCCTTGTAAATATTTCTTTGGTTTCGATTTATCTTTTTGATTTTTAGGTAGTATCTATAGTAGTAGTATAAGTAGTAGTATTTACAATGGAAACTCTATTTTTATATTTTTCCTTATGAGTGTCTCTTTTTCAATGATTCTTATATTGCATCAGTAATCTGATAAGTTTATCAAGCCTCAATCCCATAATATTTTTATTATCTTATAATTTTTTCCTATCCTATTACCATTCTTTTAGAAGTATATCAATAATCTTATCATTCATTTGAATATCAATAATTTCAGACTCTATTAGCATGTAAGATGTTTTAACATAGTAAAGAATATTTGATGAATATATGACATTAGTTCTCTAAGTATAAAATTAAAATATTGAAAATAAAAACAAATAATAAAGATTATATTTACTAGAAAATTATATGTTTTTTAAAAGAGTAACTTCATGTTTCTTCCAATGGTTATCTCACATAATTAAATCCAAATGTAGATATTCCATGTCATAGAACATAAATTTTTTTTCTAAACTTTTTTTTCAACTGATATTTTGTATTCTCTTCTTGGGTAAAGTTTATAATATATTTTTTCTAGAATGTTGTATTCACTAACTATGATAATATAATTTTCATCTATATTATTAATAATTCAGTTTTTCATTTTTCTCTCTCTAATATTCATAATCAGTTTCATCAAATAAAGGTGTTCAATTAGGATTAGGACTATAATGTTTTGGTTAGTAGATTCAATATCATAGGTAAATATTTACTATATTAAATTTTACATTGAGGAAATATAGTGACTTTGTTTGATACTAACTCTTTTCCCAAAATAGAAGATTCAAGAAGGGGTGAACTAAAGATTCTAGAAAACATACTAAATTCTCCCTATAAGAAATATATATTTTAGAAGGACTTAAAAGATAAATAAGTATATCTCCACTAATTATAGTAAACTATAATAAACATTGCATTAGAAATTAAGAAATTCATAAGATATGAATAACAGTATCAGTTTAAAAATATAATGGAAAAAAGAGAGTATTATAAAGTGCTAAGAATAAAATTAAACTTGGTAGAAAAGTTTAGGATAAAAAATTGTAAACTTAAAAATAAAATTTATTATTGAAGGATATAATAGTTCCTATCCCTAAAATTTTCTATTTTTTACATAAATCGTTAGGAGGATCAGTCATAATCCGGATGCACCAAGTTCCTAAATTGAACCTCTTCAATATATAAGATCCAAACCACAAAGATCTTATAATAAATATTCTTTGAACTGATGATCAAAATAAGCATGTCCTTATCCCCATTACGTTTTTTATAAAAAGATCAAAAAGAGTAAAATTACAATAAAAAATTATTAGTGATTTTATAATAAAAACAACAGAAATGATATCAATAATATAACTCTAAGAATACAAAAAAATAGATGTTCTCTCAATCATATAGATCGATATTAGCTCTAGAGTGTTTTTAAATCACCTCTTGGTCCTCAAGTATTGGTATTCTATTTATCAGATATATTTTTAAAAAACATTCCATGATATTTTAGATAATATATTTCACTCTAACTATCACGATTTGACCCACTAGGGGACTGCCTATGCCAAAAAGTATTTCAAGAGTGAAACCCCAAGATTGGATCCTATAGGTTAGGGGCTGGAGACTAGGACTGAGTAGGTATATCTCTCAAAATAAAAGGCCTTATACCAAAGGATATGTATACACACAAAATTACAAAAAAAATTAGGGATAATAATAAATGGTGAAACCTCAAGAGTGTGACCAAATTCATGAAACAACCACTATGTAAACATCAGAGTATAGAAAAAGTATCCAAGTACAAAGAGGGGAAACTTTCACACTAAAATAATAGGAATGTATTCCAACCAGAAATTAATGATGAGGATAAAGGATATAACCCTAATCAGGATATTAGGAAATGACCATCGTATATGGTCACATTCTCATGGTAAAACAAATTTTCACATACTTTGGGTCTACTAAAGTCTACACTAAGCATTATTTCATCTTCATAAGATATGAGACATATTATAAAATCCCATGCAGGGGTGAGTATATATATACCAATTTGGGAAGACTAAAAACATAGAGAGGGAAATTAAAAGAAGATAGTCAGATCAACCCACAAGATAAAAAGGGAAGAAAAATCTAACAATAGATATGATCATAAAGAAACCTCAACCAAATAGTGAGGGATCTCGATTTTCAAAGCAAGATAAAAAATATGAGTCAATTTGTTAGCTCCACGATACAGTGTTGTCTTGATGCTAATAGCCTAATGTAACCATTCCATAATATAATGGAGGAATCACGACTCACTAGAAGATGCATCAATCAAGGGAGTAATGACTCTGATGGAGGACCTAATCCGCACCATATCTCGGTGATAGAGGAATATTGACTCCATAAATAGAGGAACCACACCCAGATGTGTATGGGGAGTAAAAACCCCAATTGTGAATAGGATATGGGATACTCATTCCTTGAGATAGATTCCATTTATCAGGGGAGAACTAATCCTAGTATCAAATATGAAGATTAGTACTAAACCATATCATCACCCATGTGTTTCTGGAAGAAGTGTCTCACTCACATCACCTTACTTCATATCTCAAATGTCAAAAAAATAACACTATCACATTTTAAATGGATTTTTTTCTCAAAATGAACTACTCATAGGCCCAAATACAAGTCCTAAAGAAGAATATACATGAGGTAAAACCTTATAAGATAAGTACACAGCCTGTCCTATGGTGTAACTGGGTTGTACTCCAAAGTCTAAGTCTTCTTGTTTCCATATTCTCTACTCATTGTGTAGAGGTTCACATAAACAGTGTGTGCTAGGAACTATATGGTGTGTAGAACCACCCAAGGTACTAGGTGTGTACTTCATATACATGAATCAACTATCCAAGTAGGGTCAGATGGAATGTTACCCCACTACATGTCCATGTGGTATTTAACTTAGCTATAAACCTTAGCCTCTATAGAAATTAGACTACAGTACTTATGTTCTTCTTGAAAACATGGTGTGTAGTCAAGAATTTCATAGATAGTAAAGTTTGGTCTCCTAGATCTTTAAAAATATTCCATTATCACAAATTCTATAATTAATATGTACATAAATGACTCTAGATGTGTCAATACCTAATATACTTCCATTAAAATTTGATTTCAAGCCTCCACATAACCATAAAGTAAGTCATCATTAAATATTGGCGTTCAATATATGCCAAAACTCAAGAAACACCGAACTCAATCCATCTATAAATATTATTTTTTCTAACATTTATTGAATCTTTGAGAAGTATGATCAACTTGTTTGTTCTCATAAGAATAAAAAATGGGGGTTCAATAATTTTTTGAACCAGACTAGAAATAGTCAAACTGCTACCCTAAATGGGGCTAATAGTAGAAAATTTGAAGAATGGTTAGATAAAACTAAAGAAACATGAAAGTGAGAAACATCATTGGCCGATACTATTATGTCCAATGATAATTGTTTCAAAAACAATATAACAAATAATAATTCATCAAAAAAATTTAAATCCAGATTGTAAATTTAATATTTCATGTGAATAGAAGGAGATAAAATTGGAATTTACAGTAGATAAAATAATACATGTTCTAAATCAAGAAATATAGGGTGGTTAAATCCATAAATATATCCCTAACTCAATAATGGATCTATTTTTTGTGAATAGAGAGTTTTATAAACATATCATTAAAGAATCTTCTACATTCATCATTCGCTCCCCAATTTCCCATGATCACATGATGTTGATCCTCAATTCCTCCTTCATCTGATCATTCAAGGTCCTTCCTCATCGCTTTTCCTCCTCTACCACTCAACCTCCGTGATTTATGCAACTAAAACTTGAGATTTTTTATAAAGGGGATTATATAGAGGTCACATATAGGTTAGGCATTTAATAAAAAAAACAAATAAATAAAATTTATTCATTTTATTCATTGTAATATGTCCATTAAAGATAATTGTCCTAAAACATGATACATATGATACTTATGTCATCCCTAGTGTAAACACTACATTCTAGATTCAACCATAGTCTTATTTTTCCCATCCTAGACTTTGATCAACAAGAAAACCATTTATTCTGAAAATATATGTGCATGGTTTAATATATTTAATATTTTTAATATGTTGAATATTAGGCTCTATGACACCTGTAACACCATTAAAAAATTAAAGGAAAACCAATATATATATGTGGTATAAATAAAAAGACCAGTGTCATTACATTTTCTCTTCCTTTAAGGCATTTCACCCTAAAATTCTAGAACCTATATGAAAATTTAAGGGTATAGAGCTCACATCTTTCTCTCATACTCCCATGATCTTTCTTAGAGGTTCCCATGTTACCAAAGAACTCGCACTAGACGGGTATATCATCTATGAAGGATCCTCTCCTACCAATCCATGTCAGCCATCGAGTACTCTGAAAATTTGGGTATGTCTTTGATGTCCATCTCACCCTAGTCAATAACATGTGATGAGTCATACAAGTATATCCTCATTTGAGAAATGTGGAAGATTTTATGCACCCTATCTAACCATGGGTTCGGATAAAAAATTAGAAACCTCTCAAACCTTGTATTGGATATAAAATGGCACAATGAAGTTTAGGGATAAATTTCTACCCTGATCAAACCTAAAAAAACATCATATTGGGGATACCTTCAAGAACATGAGGTCTCCCTAATCAAACTACAAGGGTCTAAGAAATCATTATACATAATATTTCTACCAAATTTGAGTGTTCTTCATCCACTCACGGGTCAATTGAATGTTTTCCATCATTTCTTACACTACTTCTTTCCCCATAAGCGATGAATCTATTATCTCCATCTAGTATAAGGGTAACCTAAAACGTATCCTATAAATATCTTTGAATGATTACATGATGATAGTAGATTTATAAATATAATTATATTTGAACTACACTAATAGAAAGTGAACCTCCAATCTCCAACTATAGTCTAACACGCAGGCTCTTAGCATATCATCTAAAACTAGGATTGTTTGATCGGTCTAGCCATCATTTTGTGGGTGAAATTTCACACTCATCTGAAACTAGGTCCCAAAGGCCTCTTATAAACCTTTCCAAAAAAAATTAACAAAACCATGAATCAATGTTGGAAACATTCATCAAGGTAATCACATGAAGATTGATAATCTCCTGTATATATAATTTTCCCAAAATCTCAACCAAAATCTGGTCTTTGATAGTGAGGGAGTGATATTATTTGGTAATTCAATTGAAAATCTCCCAAATAGTGTCATGTATTCTTGTTATCCATGGAATCATTATCACAAAATCCATTGATATGCCATCTGACTTCCATTCTAGGATCTCAAGAGGTTTATTCAATCCTACTTGAACCCGATGTTATACCTTTACCTACTAGCCTATGAGGTATAGAGAAACATAATCAGAAACACTAAACATTATACAAACCCACCAAAAATATCACCAAAGGTCCTAGTAAAACTTCTCTACTCCAGGATATACTGTTAAGGGGGATTTATGAAAATCCACCAGCTCCTCCTCATGTAACATAATTAAGACCACTTTTCTTCCTCGGAAAATAATTTCATGTTCCCTACCTTCATAAAAATTTCTCAATTCATCTACTAAATATATTTTGTCACATGTAACTTTAAAATTTTGTATCCCAACTAAGACTCTATAACATGTTGGAGAAGGGAGGGAGTCACTACCATTTAATGGAAGTAAGTTGTCTCTCTCTCCTCTACTAGGGTCAGTTGTAAAGAGGTCGACTACTTTGAAACCTCCTCTAACAAGAAATACTAGGTTTTTAAGATAAGGTAATCTAACATCCCATTTCACTTACATAGAGTATATACTATATTGAATTCATAGTACTATCAAAAATCTATCCAATGTCACTATATTAGGTTATGTTATTTGTGAGAAAAATATATACCTATGACTCTAGAGGTTTGAGTAAACCACAAAGTGCTCAATTAGAAGATAAGGCCTCCACATCCTCAAGGTGAATACTAATATAAACAACTCAAAATATTGGGTTTAATAGTTATTCTCATGGTTTTTATACTAACTCAAAAAATTAGAAATAATTTCCCTCATTTGAATCAACACATACTTCATCCTATCTCTAAAGGCATCACAGAATACATCGTATTTAACACACTCATTTGGTTTTCCTAGCACAAGAGCACTAGTCAACTTCTACCTTAGAACCTTGAAGGAATTATGACATAACTTTTCCCAGACAAATGGATACCCTTCATATGTAAAAGAAGATAAAGGGTCCATAATCCTATAAAATTATTCCAAAACCCTCTAATAGTGCCCTTCCAAACTGAGAAAACATCGCACCTATGAAAAGTCTCAAGTGCTCTATGTGATACTCCTCTAAAATAGAGTAAATGATAATTTAATCAATAAATATAATAAAATACAAGTCAAAGAATTGATGAAATATATAAATCATAAGTCCCTTAAAATAGTAGAGGTATTCATCACACTAAAGGGAATCACCATGAATAGATAGTTCCCATAGTGGCATCAAAATTATATATTTAGAATATTCTCCTTATGAAACCTCAACTAGTGATAGTTATACCTGATAACAATCTTCAAGAAATATTTCCTTTTAGTTGGTAAAATAGGTAATAAGTCCTCCTTAATTGGTACTTTATTTTTATGATTAGCTGGTTCAGGTGTCAATAATCAATACATAACCTCAAACTCTCATCTGGTTTCCTGATGAGCAACACCAGAGGAGCCCAAGAGGACACACTAGGTCTGCTAAAATTCATTTCTAGAAGGTACTCCAATTGTTCTCTTAGCTCTTAAATCTCACCAGAGTCTATACAATATGTTTTATAAGGTGTTGTTCTAGTCTTAGGGTGCAATTCAATGCCTAAATTAATCTCTCTACTTATAGGTATCCATTAAAAATATTAGGAAAATACATCCATGTACTCCTCCAATAATTCTAGAAGACAAATGTACAAATAGATCATTGAATTTAGATATGAACTTTACAAATAATTAGATATTGGTTGTACCTTCCATATCTTGATCCTCACTCATTATTTATTCGTGAATTTATTGTTCCTAAAGGAAAAACTCATCCCACCTACCCATAAACATCTAAATCTCTTATAGTGATAGTCTATTTTGGAACATATAACAGATATCCGATCTATATCTAGTATGACTCCATAATATTTCATTACAATAATAAATAGGTCCCACATGAAACTATCCTCACTAAGCACCAGCTTACACAATCAAAAATTGTATAAAATAGAAGAATCACTTCCTCTAGGAACCTCCATCCAAAAATTATGGGATAAAGACTCTAAATGAGTCTCAATCTCTCACATAAGGGATAAAGAAATGAAGATATGACTCACGCCAAGGTATATGGGTACTGGAGGTAAAGTATAAAATATAGAGGTCATACCTCAAATCATCACATGTGTAGTCTGAACATATCCCTCCATATCATGTAACTAGACATGCCCCCTACTTCTAGTTCTTTGGACCTATTGTGGACTACTAGGGGTGGTGGTGGAGGTAGATTTTAGCATCATCCTCCAACTGTAAATCCTCTTACGGCTTCATCAGCCCCTATATTAGAACTGCCTCCCTGTGGGGAACCATAGTCACCCCTAGGATATAATTGATCATAAACCTACCTATGATGTGGTGGTTCATCTACTATCTGGCCTCCATCCACAACACACCAGGTTAGATAATCATATTCCATGTGCCCATGTCTGCCAAAATCATAACACCAACCATATTTATGATAAATAGATCCTCTATGGGATCATTAATCCATAGATCACAACATATGAGTCTAATGATTAGTATGCCTTTTTCATCATGATCTAGAAATTTTATGTCTACAAGAAGTAATATACAACTCTGATCCATGATGTATAATTCCTTCTCCAACATCTTGGTGATCCTCCTCCAAGAATCTCTTTGTCATTAAGGCCTTCTCTACCGCCGAGAAAAAAGTGGGAATTCATAACATGACTAAACTAACACAGAAGTCTATAAAGAGGCCATGATCAAACTTATGTGATGGAATTATCCATATCACACCATATCGATATACTATAATTTGAAGTTGATAAACCTCAATACAAACCCCATAATAATTATATCACCCTACTGAAACTCTAGAAGATCCTGGATCTACTCATAGAACAAGGTTGAAAGGGTGAACTCCCCACCTTACAAGTATAAAAGAATCCTACTATAATGCCTCAACCCCAGTTTCCTAGATCCAGTGCATTATTGTTTTACATTTTCATGATCAAAATAAATTAAAATCCCAAAGGGATAATCAGTTTAGTAGCATTGTAAATACTAGATACAAACATGAGTTTTACGTTATAACTTGAAATGAAAAACATAATATTTTCCCATTTGAAGACTCTCATATCCATTGAACTATCCCTAAAGGTACATCATATTATACTTCTTCACATCTTGGGGAAAATTAATGATAAGAAATGGGTGAGCTCAGATTCTCAGTAAGGATAAACAATATAGTAGAAGCTATCATAAATAAGCATAAAATTTTAAAACAAGGTGTAAAACTGAAACACAATACTTTTAAATATAATATTAATAGAAAATATGTAAAGAATAAATCAAATAATTCCATTTTAACCTTAACATGGATATTCTACTAGTCGAATAATCACATGAAAAATCAATAACTAATCTCATAATGAGGAAATGCATAATGTCAGACATCATAATCATACTGTCAAGGCCTCGTGACAAGACCATTACCATACCATCAAGGCCTTATTCCAAGACACTAGTTTGTCTCATGAGACCTACTGCTATATCAAGGGTCTATAGTGGGACCCATCTATAATTTACTAAGTCCAATGCATTCCTCTTATGGAAATGGTGAAACATAACATAAACATTCGTATTAAAACTAGTATATGAAATGTTAATACTTTAACTATAAACCATGAATGGTATAAACCTATAACATCCATAGTAAAATATATTATAAAACCTTTAATACAATATAGAATATTGTGTCATAATAATTCAACCTCAAATAATCATAAAATCTAATAAATTATGTTGACATAGATGATTTTCCTAATAAATTCATTAAATCTCTTTGAGGGAAATATCACTTTTTTAAATTCGAAATCATTTTGAAGCCGTACAATTATAAAAGAAATAAATTATTCTAAAAATATCCTTATAATATTGTAAGTAAAGATTCAAAATATTAAGGTTTCATAAATGCAGAAAATAGCTTCTTGCATCATATAAGTTAAAAAACATTCTTTTGTTAAATTTTTCGAAAATATTATAAAGTACATCATTTATAAAATGATGGAAATATTCCTTTCAAAACGTTTTTTATAAATTCAAACATGGGAAAAAATTACTTTAAATAGTTATTTATAATATTTTAAATTACATGGATGATAAGGATATTCCAGTAAATACTTATATATAAGTAGTCTCAAATAATAAAGAGATTGTGAAATTAACCCTTACATTGTACTTTCCTTTAATGAAGGGTGATTTAACCTCATGTATAATGGTTATAACATGTTATTAAATTATACCAGGACTATATAAATATTTATGATATCATATATTATCCTCTTATATCATTTTGGTAATAATATTTCAATTTTACGATTGTTTCAGGTGTTAACAACTTCATTTTCTCATTCATGTTTTATCATGTAAGTCATGTTTGTTAAGAATATGATATATTTTATTCATATCCATAATGAAATTAAGTTCATATTTATTATTTTTACTCATCATATAAATTTTATAATCATTCTTTAATGTTTATCATAGATAATGAATCTCATCGCGTTGTGGAGATGGTAAGTCGTACCTACGCACGAGCGACATCATCGTTCCCTTGATGGTTAAATGGTATGGGATTATATTGTATATTAATTATAAAGAATCATTATCATGTAATATTATTTATTTATATCTATTATACTCATCATTATACTCATCCAGATAATGTAGTGTTGAATAATAAATTACACTACATCATGGACACGGTAAGCCGTATATACACACGCATAGAGATATTTCTATTAGTATGATGGATAAAATGATTAATATGGTTTTACCATGATTATAATAACATATTTTTATATGGATTATACTATATTTATTATTTTTATATGAAAAAAAAAATAAATAGTAAGTATAATAAGAAAAGAACTTTGAAAGAGGTGATAAAACAATTACCTCTTTTTCGGATGTCTCCTTTTGGTTTTCACAAAAGGACTTCTTAGGATGGATTTATACCTAAAGTGTGGACTATGGGATGAATTTAGTGAAGTTTTAAGAAGAATTGGTCAGGTTTTGTCCATGTAAAATGGTTTTGGAGGTGTGAATTAAAGAGAATGAGAAGTTCCCTTTTATAAGACAGGTGAGAGGCAATTTTGGAAGATCTAAAAATATTAATTTATTATAAATTTATTTTTGGTTTCAAATAGATAAAAAGTAATTTATTTAGATTATAAGATGATTATGGGTTGAAATAATCTTAGAAAATTATTTTTAGACAAGTTTAGGTCATGAAATTAACCTTATCTTTTCATTTTAAACCGTAGTTAAACATTTTAAATCTTACCATGTGTTCTTGTATTTTTACACGATATGTTTAATATAGTTATTATAAAATGAAAAAAGAGCCCCAATTGTATATTTTATGACATATTTAACACTATAATAATTATTTTTATAAACCTGATATTTTTTATGAATTTTATAACATTTAATTAAATATTAATTATTTTAAAGTATCATTTAGGTCAATTTAGATACTATTCAAAATTTGTATTTTTAAAAATATCAAACCAACATAATAACTTCCAAAAATTATTATAATATGTCACTAAAATGTATTTGTTATCTTTAAAATTAATTTATGTCATTAATTAAGTCAAAATATATTTATTTTAACATGTTAAATATCATTTAATTTATTCTTCCTTTAATAAGTCAACTACTACATCATTATTGTGTCACCATTTAATTTAGTTATTTATTTTCTAAAATTATAAAAAATATAATTATATATATAATCATTTTATATTTATAAATACTATTTATAACCTAATTTTTCTTATTTATAACCCTATATTAAAAATGGTTTAGTTATTAAAATTTGAATATAACATTTTTAACTATTATTTAAATAAAATATAATAAATATCTTAATATCACACAAGTGTATTAAAAAAGATCATAGTTTAGACATAAGGTTGATTTTGGTTGAAACTCACTTATCCAATGAAATTAGGAAAAGTGTTAGGGTAATATTATATTATTACAATATTATTCTTATCTTCAATTACCCAATTTACCTTTAACTCTGTTAAATAAAATCCAAAAGTTACTATTAACCAAAAATTATTTTTATCTTATTAAACAAAATTTTTATAATTATTATAACCATTTATTTCAATTTTATAAATTTAATTCACATAAGAGATAAAATTATATTTAATGAAAATATTGTATATGTGGAAAGAAGGCGGTTAAAAGAGACGTTCGAAAGTTTAATAAATTTTTATATCTAATTCTATTATAAAAAAGATTCCAATGAACTAAAATGGACTAATATATGTATAATGTGTCTATTTTTACATCAAAATAAATTTAAATTAAAATAATTATTTAAATGAAAGAATCAGTTTTTAACAATAATGTAGTATTTTTTACTATTTATAAAAAATTAACACTACTCACAAAATTATAAAAATTTCACCCAAATATAGTTTTGTTATTCTTATTTAAAAATGAATTCTATTTTGAAATATAAAATTTTTAAAATTTATAATTTGGTTAATACTATTTATAACTTCTTTTTAAACGACTTGTTTGAAAGGTCATGGTGTGCTCGAACTTGATATTGCGTGTAGCGTAAGATATTGAATTATTTAAAATTTAGCATACCATAGAAGCTTGGGGTGTTACATTATTACCTCCTTCAAATAATTTTGTCCTAAAAATTTCTATAATATCACTTCATAAAAATATTCAAGTGGTTCTTCGTCATAAGTTCTTCAAGTTCCTACGTCGCCTCTTCCATTTCATGGTTTCTCCATGGAACCTTTACCAGACGAGTCATCTATTTTTTCAACACTTGTTCTCTAGTATCAGGAATATTGATAGGATCTTCACAATTAGATAGATCGGGTTCTATTTCTATTTCATTGTAGGTTATTACATGTGTTGCATCTGGCACGAATTTCCTAAACATTGATACGTGGAACACATCATGAACTATGACGAGACTTGGAGACATTTCCAAATGTTAAGCTACATCTCCAATTTGTTCCAAAATTTGAAAAGGTCTTATATACCTAGGACTTAATTTACCATTATTACTGAATCATATAACACCCTTCCAAGGTGATACCGTCAAGAATACATGATCTCGTACTTGAAATTTTAGATCATTCCTTCAGTTATCAGTATATATATTTCTTCTATTTTGAGATATTTTGAAATGGGTCTGAATAGTTTTTACATTTCCCAAGATTTCATTAACAATTTTTGGTCCTACGAGTTTTCTTTTACTGACATAATCCCAACAAGTTGGTGTATGACATCACTTTCTATATAATTCTTCATATGGTGCCATCTGTATACATGAATGGAAGCTACTGTTATAGGAAAATTTTTCCAGAGATAAATAATGATCTCGCATACCTTGAAAGTCCAGAGAGAAAGATCTAAAAATGTCTTATAATACTTGAATATTCCTTTTTGATTTTCCATCAGTCTGAGGGTGGTAGGAAGTGCTCAAATGAAGCTCAGTATCTAGGGCCTTCTAAAGACTTTTCTAGAGTTGTGATGTAAAATAGGGATCATGGTCAGAAACAATCAACAGGGTTACAACATGGATTCTTAAAAATTCATTAATATATATTATTTATAAACATTCAAGTGTTAAATCTTCTATTATAGCAAGAAAATGTGTTGATTTGGTAATATGATCAATAATAACCCATATTACACCATTTCTTCTGGGAGTCTTTGGCATCCCCATGATAAAGTTCATTATAATATCATCTAATTTCTATATAGGTTTAGAAATAGGTTTCACGACTCCTCTAGTATGTCATATTCCAACCTTCATCTATTGACAAACCAAACATCTCGACACACAATCAGCAATATCCCTCTTCACGTTATCCCACTAAAAATTTTCCTTCAAATATCTTTACATATTAGTGTCACCAAGTTGTATAGTGAAATTAGAGCTATGAGCATCATCCAATAATTCCATTTTTAGATCAGGTATAATAGTAACACAAATCCTCTTCCCAAATTTTAAAACACCACACTCAAATATAAATTCAATCAGTATTCCATCATTCATAGCATTATATTTTGTTTGAAACTTCTCATCATCAGACTGATAACCTTTTATCCTTCCTAGTAAAGAAGGTTGGGCAACCATTTTAAAAAGTGGTGATGTTTCACCTTCCATGATAATTCCCATATCCATATTTACTAGATCCATAAACATAGGATCCCTTTCAACTCTCATTTTATTTAGAACTCCATTGTCTTTTCTACTCAAAGCATCTTCCAACTTATTTACCTTTTCAGGGTGGTAGTGTATTGCAAAATCATAATCCTGGAGTATCTCAACCATCTATTTTGTCTCATGTTGATTTATTTATATGAGAAAATATATTTCAAACTCTTTTGATTAGTATATATCACACATCTTTCACCATAGAGATAGTTTCTCCAAATATTCAGGGAAAATATTACTGCTGCTAACTCCAGATCATGAGTTGTGTAGTTTTCTTCATGAATTTTTAATTGCTTTGATGTATAAGCAATTTCCTTATCATTTTGTATAAGGACACAATTGATTCCTTTCTTTGATGCATCACTATAAATAAAAAAAAACTCATTATTCCCATATGGTAGAGTCAAGATATGATAATTGACTAATCCTATCTTCAATTATTCAAAATATTCTTTACACTCTTTTTTCAAATGAATTTAACCCCTTTACATGTGAGCTTGGTCAACGGGTTTTCTAACCAGGAAAAATTCTATAAGAAATTTCGATAGTAAAATGCTAAACCAATAAAACTACATACCTCAGTTATACTTGTTAGTGCGGGCCATTCTTGGATTTCATTTTTATTTGCAGGATAAAAAGAGATTCCATCCTTTGAGACAATATAGACAAGAAATGAAATTATTTGAAGCCAGAATTCATACATGATAAACATCCCATATAGTTCATTTATTATAACAGTCTTTAGAATAATCTTAAAGTGGTAATCATGGTCTTCTAAGCTTTTGTATTATACCAAGATATCATTAATAAATAGAACCACAATATCATTAAGATATTCCTTAAACACTTTTTTCATTAAATCCAGGAAAAAAGAGGTTTCATTAGTCAATACAAATGTCATTACCATAAATTCATAATAACCATACCTCGTTTATAATGATATCTTTGAAATGTCTTCCATTTTTAAAAACAATTGATAATATCCAGAATGCAGGTCAATTTTTGAAAAATATTGAGCTCCAGGAAGTTGATAAAATAAATCATCAATGAGTGGTAGGGGTACTTGTTATTTATTGTAATATAATTGATTTCCCTATAGAAAATAATTTTTATAATGTCCTATTTCTTTACAATTTTAGCATTGAACGTTGACATATTTTCTTCTCCCCCTTACAATCATGAGTTTGGTGGAATTTTTCTCCAAACTTGTAACAATTTTCCATCCCTTTATCCAAGTAATAAGGTGTTTCTTTCCATAATTACTATCGTGTGGAAAGTAATATTTTCCCTTATTACCCTTATTTCCTTTCCTAGAGTGTTCAATAGCCCTCTTCATTTCTTGATTCCCTTTAAATTCATAAAACTTAGAGAATTACTTTTCTATTTTAATAGCATGTGAGACTATATCTTCATATGATAAAAAAATCCCTATAAAGTCATAAAACATAGATAATTACTTTTCTATTTTAATAGCACTTGAGACTATATATTCATATGAGGAAAAAGATTGTGAGACCAATGTCTGTCAGAGGAATGATTTTAAACCATAAAAGAATTGACCAGTCTTACTTCTTAGGTTATGTATGTATTCTGTAGAATGTCTTTCTATCCTTGTGAAGTCTGCCTCATAATTTTCAACATTCTCATCCTATTTTTTTCCTTAGACTCAGAAATTGACTTTCCATATCAGGTCGTTGTTCACAAGGAAATTATTTTTCTAGGAAATTTTTCTTAAATTCCATCCATTCCATATTTACAACTTCTTCATCCTCCTTCATGTTTTGTATTAATTACCACTATTAATCTTCATTTCCTGAGAGATGATAAACTCTCATGACAACCTTTTCCCTTTCGTTACACCCCAAATCGAGAAATATTTTATCTAAGGAACTTATCCATTTCTTAAATAAAAATTTATTTATAGTCCCATTGGATGTTAGAGGTTTTTGTCTCATGAATCGGTATAATATTGATCCTCTGCGTTGTGGATTAGGTTGCTTCATTCTGGTGAGGTTATTATTCATAACCTAAGTCCGCTGTCCCAATATAGTTATAAGTTGTTCAGCACCAGTTGTATCACCAGATCCACTATCATTATCTTTCATAGGATGGAAATACCTACATGGATTACGTCTATAGATACGATTTCCATTTCTTCCACGAGGCAGCATTTCTAAAAAATGTCATACACTAGATTAGTATGTGAATCATAATGTATAATTCTAAAATAGTAAAATACTTAACATAAATTGAAAAATATATAAATATCAAATCCATAAATATAAACATGTTTATTTTATAAAATAGTTAATCATAAACTCTTCATAAGGGATTCTAAAGAAAATATGAAGTATTCTAAGTATATCCCTCGAGAGTGTTAAACCAGGAGCGCTGTAAGGCATGTTGTCATGTACCAGGTTACCCCAAGTCAAGCTCAGAACACCTTGTTATTGTTTTCACCCCTATGTACATTTTATCCAGAACCACTTCCACTTATAGTATCCAGACATGGATGTATTTACTAGGAATATCCACATAATCACTATATTACAAAAATTCTAAGATGTTCTTCTATACTTATCCTGAAATTATATCTTATTTTGATGTTCTATAATCAAGGTTGTTTTCTAAATCTAGTTTCTAAGGGATGTGCTAAAGTTACATTGATACCAATTATAATTCCATAACCCCAGTTTCCCAAAGTTAGTGCATTATTTTATTACATTAGCATGACCACAAGAAAATCAAATCCTGAAGGAGCGGTCATTTTAGTATCCTTGGAAATACTAGACACAAATATAAGTTTTACATTACAACGTGAAATGAAAAACAAAATATTATCCCCTTTTAAAACACTCATATACCTTAGACTATCTCAATAGGTAAATCATAATATACTTCTTCAAATCCTAAGGAAAAATCAAACATAAGAAAGTGGTGAGCTCATCTTCTCAGTAAGGATAAACAATATAGATAAAGCTATAAAAAATACGCATAAAATATTAAGGAAAGGTATAAACCTGAAACAAATCCTTTTAAACATAATCTTAATCACAGTATGGAATGAATAAATAAAATAATTTCATTTAAACTTTCACATGGATATTCTACTAGTTGAATAATCACATGAAATATCAATAACTAATCTCATAATGAGGAAATACATAATCTCAGACATCATTACCATACCACCAGATCCCATGCCAAGACCATTACAATACCATCAAGGCCTTATGAAAAGACACTAGTTTGTCTCATAATACCTACCAATGCATCAAGGAGATATAGTGGGACAGACCAATAACTTACTAAGTATAATGAATTCCTCTTATGAAATGGGTGAAACATAATATAAACATTCATGTTAAAGCTTTAATATTAAATTTTAATAATTAACAATAAACCATGAATTGCATAAAAATAGCACATGCATAGTCAAATATATCATAAACCCTTCAATAAAATATGGAATATTGTATCATAAAAATTCAACCTCAAATAAACATAAAATCCAACAAAGGATGTTGACATAGATGAAAATAATTTAATAAATTCATTAAAACTCATTAAGGGAAATATCCCTTTTTTTACTTTGAAATCATTTAGAAGACATGAAATTATAAAAGAAAAAATTTCTTTTTGAAATTACCTTTTAATCTTTTAAGTAATGTTTCAAAATTTTAAGGCATCATAACAGAGGAAAATAGCCACTTATGTTTTATAAGTTAAAAAAACATTCTTTCTTTAAATCTGTTGAAAAGGTTATAAAATACCTAATTTAGAAAATGATGGAAAGATTCCTTTCAAATAATTTTGTAAAAAATAAAACATGGATAAGAATTAATTTTAAATAATTTTGATAATATTTTGAATTACATGGATTATAAGGATATCCCAGTAGATACTTACATATAAAAAATCCCGGATAATAAAGAGATTATGAAATTAACCCTTACCTTATAATTTCATTCATTTGATGGTTATTTAGCCTCATTAATAATGATTAAAACTTGTTATTAAATTATAAAAATACCATATTCATATTTATGATATCATATATTATCCACTTATATCATTTTGGTAATAATATCTCGGTATTACCGTTGGTTCAGGTGTTAATTGCTTCGTTTTCTCATTCTTATTTTGTTATGTAAGTCATGTTTTTTATGAATAAGAATATTTTATCCATATCCAGAATGAAATTAAGTTAAAAATTATTATTTATACTCATAATATAAATTTTATAATCATTATTTAATGGTTAACGTAGATAATTAATATCATCACATCGTGAAGACGGTAGGTCGTACGTACCCACGAGTGACGATATGGTTCCCTTAATAGTTAATGGTATGGAATTGGATGGTATATTAATTGTACATAATAATTATCATGTTATATTAATTATTTATATCCATTATACTCATCATTAGACCCTTCCAAATAAAGTATTTTTGAATAATAAATTACATCATAGTGTGGATACAGTAAGTTGTACTTACACAAGCATGGTGATATTGTTATTCTTATGACGGATAAAATGAGTAATATGCTTGTAACATGATTATAATAACATCTAAGTATATTTATGATACTTTATTTGTTATTTATATATGGAAACAACATAGAAAGATGAAGTAAAAGAAGAAAAGAACATTGAATGAGGTGACAAAACAATTACCTCTTTTTTGGGTGTCTCCTTTTGGTTTCCACAAAAGGACTCCATAGGATGACTTTATGCCAAAAAAATTTCCTCTAGGATGAATTAGGGGAAAATTTTAGAAAAATTGGTCAGGTTATGGCCAATAAAATTGGATTTGGAGGTGCAAATTTAAGATAAGTAGAAGTGACCTTTTATAAGAGAGGAGAGGGGCACTTTTGGATGATCTAAAAATATTAATTTATTATAAATTGATTTTCTGTTTTAAATAGCTCCAATGTGATTAATTTATAGTATAAGATTAATATGGGTCAAATCCTATCAGCCAATTATTTTTAGACAAGTTTAGGTAACAAAATTAACCTTATATGTTGTGTTTAACCCATAGTTAAACAATTTAGCTCTTACCATGTCTTCTTGCATTTTTACACTATAGGGTTAATATAGTTACTATAAAATTCCAAAAGAACCCCAATTGGATAATTTATAAAATATTTAACACTATAATAGTTATTTTTCTAAACCTTATATTTTTTGAATTTTATATCATTTAATTAAATATTTTTTATTTTAAAGTATCATTTATGTCAATTTCGATACTATTCAAAGTTTTCATTTTTAAATATATCAAAACAGCATTATATCTTCGAAAAAATACTTCTAATATGTCACTAACAGGTATATGTTGTCTATAAAATTATTTTATGTCATTGATTAAGTCAAATTATATTTATTTTCATATTTGAAATAACATTTAATTGATTTTTCCTTTAATAATTCCATTACTGCATCCTTATTATGTTGATGTTTAATTTAATTATTTATTTCCCAAAATTATAAAAAAATACCATAAGGTAGATAATAATTTTAATTTTCTAAAAACTATTTATAGTTGAATTTATATTATTTATAAACCTATTTTAGAAATGGTTTAGTTATTAAAATTTGAATAGGATAATTTTAACTCTTCTTTAGATAAAACATAATAAATGTATTAATCTAACATAGGTGGCTTAAAAAAGATCATAATTTATAATTAATTTTTATTTTTTCTCTAAACATGCTTGTCCAATAAAATTAGGAAAAGTGTTAGGGTAATATTATATTATTATAATATTAATCTTACCTTTAATTGCCCTATTTACCTTTAATCGTGCTAAATATAATCCCAAATTTTCTATTCACCAAAGATTATTTTGATCTTATTACTCAAAATTTTTCATACTGATTACAACCATGTATGTCTATTTTTCAAAATTCAATTCATATATGCTGTAAAATTACGTTTAATGAAAATCTCGTAGATGTGGCTAGAAGGCGGATAAAAGAGACGTTCAAACGTTTAATAAATTTTTATATATAATTATATTAAAAAATAATTCCAATTAACTAAAATGGAATAATATATATATATATATATATATAATTTATCAATTATTACATTAAAATAAATTAATATTAAATTAATTATTTAAATGAAAAATTTAGTTTTTAACAATAATGCAGTATTTTTCACTATTAATCAAAAAATAAAACTTTTCAAAAAATTAACATAATTTCACGCTAAGATAATTTTGATATTTTGAATTTAAAAATGAAGTCTGTTTTGAAAAATAAATTTTATAAATTTTATTAAATGTTTAAAACTATTTATAAAGACTTTTTAAATGGCTAGTTTGAAAGGTCATGGTGTGCTCGAACTCGATATTGTGAGTAACGCAAGGTATTGAATTATTTAAAAGGAAGCATACTATAGAATCTTGGGGTGTTACACCTATCATGAAACTATTTCCCTATAATGGGTCTCAGTGACCAACTCCACTATTATAATTTCATTCTATGAATACTACTAGTTTCAAGTTCAACCATATGGTCAGTCTGAGATTACAAGTCTGAGAACTCACTCCATAATATCAAGACAATCCTCTTCTTCTAAAGGGTCTATCTCATCACAAAACCTAAGTGTTATTTATTTCTAAAACTAACAAATCCCACTAAGAATGAATTCATCATCATCTTGTCAAACTAGAATAATCGGTTACTTAGCATAGAGATGAACATCATCCTAAACTATTGTAGGTGGGTCCACATGTCACTCATCTGGTAGAAGAAATGATCTCTACTCACTTGAAGGGAAAACCACATCGATTGATCCCTATACTGAGGACTCAATCTTGGTATCCTAGTTGGATATCATCACAGAGGCATCCTGAAAGTAAATAAAAAGTATTGCGGTTAGATGAGCATATCTGGGGAGCTAACTCAAGAAGGAAATGAAGGTTAAAGGCTCATTATAATATGATGAATCTGCCATTAGTTTCCATACAAATAATGACTTATCTTGTTGAGTTTAAAAGAAGTTTTTTAGAGTCTTGTTTTATGGATATTCCAGCCAACACGCCATCATTGGGTTCCCTAGTTTGAGACCTAAATTCCAGACGCCATAACAAAATTTCCCTAAAATCCCAAACCAATCCCCATAACACATCTATCTTCAAACACTAACCCTAGGAAAGACATCGTAAATTTTACTATATCATGACTCAATCCATTAGGGGCCCTCCTAGGCCAGTAGTAATCTAAGAGTGACACCCCAAGATAGCTTATAATAGGCTACGGGTTGTATACTAGCACTGAGTAGGCATATCTCATAGAATGGGAGGCCTTAGTATAAAGTACTTGTACACACACACATATCTATATAAACCAAAGTAAGAATAATAATAAATTTTTAATACTATATAGTATAAAGGGATACATTAAATAACCTCTAGGTAAACCTCAATGTATATAAAAATAAGCCAAGTAAAAAAGAGGGGAAAACACACACCTAACAAATAGAAATTATCCCAACCCAAAAATACTAATAAGGATGAAAGAGATAGAATTACCCATGATCTAGGTACTGACCACCATATGTGTTCATATCCTCCTGGTATAACTAATATCCACCTACTTTAGGTTCACTGAATTCTCTTCCATGTTGTTCGTCATCTATATAAGACATGACATGTGTAGGTAAAGCCCTTACAGGGGTTAGTATATACATACCCGTTAGAATAAACCAAAAAAATAAAATGATACATAAAAATAAGATAATGATCTCAAAATAATATAAAATTGGTGAATAAAACCAAAATATATATATTCTCATAATGAAATCTCAACTAAAGAGAGAGGAATCTCGATTTTCAAAGCTATCTAAAAAGATGATCATGTTCACAGATCTAAGAGCTAGTGTTTTCATAATGAAAACAACCCAATTTAACCTCAACATAATATAAAATAGTATATTTAATCCCCTATAAGATTCCTCAATTGAGGGGGTACCGACTCTAGTAGAGAACCCACCCCCCCTCGGATCTTGCTGACGGGGGCGTACTGACTTCACAGATGGAGCACTCGCACTTAGATGTGTATGTTTCATATTGAACTTTCCTATTAAAAGGATATAGGAGAAAAATTATCTAATAAAAATTCAATTTTTTAAATGAGTAATTATTATATTATCTACTCTTATGATCATTCTTGAACCCAATCATTGTTCATGCGTTGTTGTAAGAATCATCCCTCTCACAATGCCTCATATCATAATCATATGTTGAAACGATGTCCACCATAATGTCCTACATGGAATTATTCCCCAAATATACTAATCATGGGACTAAATTTTATTCCTAAATAATTATATACTATATTTATAACCTTATAAGATAAGTACAATGTAACACCCAGAAATTTTAGCATAAAATAATATTATGCTCAATAGTTTCCATAACCAGCAACACTAATCCTTATGTGAATTATGATATAATATATAAATATTATTATTTAAAGGTGATAATTATAGCATAGACATTAAGTTTTTTGTTATGAATAGTAATACTCACTATATGAAGAATATGTACAAAAGTTTTATATAATTTCTAAATTGTCAGTATATTCATTTCATACTTCAAAAATATTTTTTCTTAGAAACTTGTATTTATTGTATTTCTTTTGTGGAAATTATAATTAGTTTAAACCATTTTTAGAAATTTTATTTAATTAAATTAATATATATGTTTATATCATGATTTCAATGTTATCTTATGATAAATATTTGGGATTTTTTCTAGAACTATTTATTTTAAAGTGAATTGTTAAAAATAATGATTTTCATAATATTTTCATTTATTTTCATTAAATCATGTAATTTAAAAGTCTCATTATGTTTTTAGTTTGATAATAAAGAAACATAATTATCCGTAAATTATAAATAATCTAATTAATTACATTTTAATATATATTAAACTTGATTTTTGTGTAAGTTCTTTTCTTGGAAAAAAAACAAATATTTATAAAAATAGTTTCTCATTGTATTTTTTGAATTTATAATAAAATTGTTTTTATCACTTTTAGAAATTTAATCATGAAAAAATTATTCCATATTTGGAATAATTATGTTCAAATTTATTAAATATGTTCTTTTTATTTTTTTCTATTATGAATAGTAACCTTGGTAAAAATGGTGTCACCGCAGTAAGACTAAAACGGATAAAACAGGGATAAATGTATGAGATAAGGAAAAAAAATATCCATAAAACTTTTCCTTATTTTAATGTAAGAGTTTATTTTACCATAACTATCCAATATTCAAAAATTTCTCAATTTCTTGACACTTTACTTTGATTACAAACATTATATTATTTTACATAAAGGATAACTACAAAAATGACACCATGTTTTATATTAATATCTATAATATACTTTAATTGAGATAATAATAAGTTAGTATCAGTTATAAATGGTTATTTTTTATATAATTACATTATTTTTTTATATTAATTTATTTTTAATGTTTTGTGATGGTATAATTACTTCAAATTCTTACACAATGTCATTACAATGTCTGTGGAAGCAGTAGAAAAATCAAGGTAAATGATTTTAAAAACACTCAAATTAATAATTTTTTGATGAATTATTATATTATAAGAATTTGATAGGTAATTATAAATTATAATTAATGTTAAATGAATTGATATTATAATTTTATTATCATATTGATGTCTTTTATGTCAAATTAAATTAATAGTATAAAAATAAATTTAATGATATTTTAGGAAAAATAATATTTTATTATATGATTAAAAAATCAATAAAATAATTATAGAGAAAAATTGAGATTATAAGTGGTCTAAAATGTCATATATGGACCATTTTTTATCCACATTCTATCTTATAAGTAAATATATAACATTTAGAGAGTGGAAAATGCGTTACAATAGTTAAGGTTGAAAAACGGTTAATGAAGGGGTCAAAACAAAAATAAGGATTATAATTAAAATGAAACATGTCTAAATTTTATTTATTTAAGGTATTTCAGACTTATAATATCTTACCTTATAAATTATTACCATTTGGTTCCAATTTACATTTTTATGAGATATATTATATTTAAATATTTTAAATAATTCTATGTGTGTCATTTACCTCACATATTAAAGGGAACCTCCTTTTATCCTTTATTCACAAAGTTTTAGAACTATATATCATTCCATACTAGCCCTAATTCCTTCTTATATTCATTTCCTTCATTCTATATCTTATGATACTCCCATAAGACCATTATAAGAAGGATTAAGTTGTAATACAATTGAGTTATCTCAAAGAAGAGATAATCATCTTATCCAACTCTTTCAAAGTTTATTTCTTATTAACCCTCCTCAAAATTTGTCGTATATATCTGAAAATAACCAATCCAGTATCATAAATATAAATATATTTTATTATTATTATGTTAAAATTATTTTTTACTTCTTTCCCACCAATAATGAAAGTGAAAACGTCACTTGTGTGTACATATAGATTGTCACCTCCATGATATGATGTGTTTCATTTTTCTTATATGCATTTAATGGCCTGTTAAAAAAATTATTTAATGTATAAAAATGATAATTTTAACATATTTAATATTTTTTAGATGATGGAACCATAAGCCCTAAGAAAATCGTCAACCTACCAAATATGTTTTGGGATTATGAACCGAACGAACTGAAAATGTATGGCATGAACTTAATCAATTTATTAACAATATAAGACATTTTAATAAATGATATAAAAGGTATAAAGATAAGGTAATATACCAAAAAAATTCTGAATTAGATAAATAAGTAATATAAGTTTATTATATAGAATTTAAATAATGTACATTGTGAGTCGTACTCGATGTAAGGGATTTCTCATCTCAATTTACTTTCATTGGGACTCATGCCATGTTCACCCCATGTTTTTTTATGTTGTGTATGTAATAACACATAGATTTATTTTATCATATTTTTTATCAAATAAATTTTTTTTAAAATAATTTTCAATTTATATCCTTCAATGATCATTTAATCAAATGTTACTAATGTTGTGATAGATTTTCCATTAAAACATAGTTTTAAATGTTTTAAAAATTTTCTCCTCTATATCCATATTCGTTAAAAGTTTTAAAGAATGTTCATATGAATACTTAAAATACTATTAATGTTCATTTTAAACTAATTTTTACACTCTTTGAAAATGTTTAAAATTGATTGTTTTTAATATTTTCCAACAGTTCACTTTTGGATCTTTTTACCAAAGTGTAAACAGAATATTTTTTAAATTTAAACAGCATGAATGAATTTTACCCCCATTATTATTTTTATTATTCAATAATATTCCTATATAAGTTTTCATGGTTTTTTCTAATAAAATATTATCACATTTTCTTCAGGGAATTTTTCAATTTAAGAATTTTTAAAAAGGTATTTCCCTAGTTTTTGCGCGATAACTAAACATGCTTTTGCATATAGGTTAAAAATAATATTGTATCAGTTTTATAATGAAAATGAAATATTATTTTTGTTTTATTTGTGATATGGATCTTTAAAATTATTTATGAAAATGTCTGAGCTCGTTATCTATCATGATGACAAGTGAGCCTAATATTGCTCATGGTGATAGGTGATCTCAATATAGCTCTCTAATGCTTTGGATAATATGATAAATTTCACTGTATGGAAGTTATGTCTTAGAGATGATGGGTTTTACAAATTATTGGTAACTATTAAGATACAATGGAATTTATTAGATAGAATTTACTCATAATGGAATGTTGGGATTATCCTATTTAAGTGATTCAATGATGAAAGTATGATCTTCCAAGATCCCGACATAGTTTTTATTTGCATGAAAATGTATTTCTATGGAATTATTTTTATTTATAAAGGTAATCAAATGATCTAAAGGGTTTTAATAAAAAAATTTACCTTTTTGATGATAAGGTTTATTTTTTTAGGAATGGTTTTCATGTTTTTTTCAAGAAACCCCCATGATTATGATTTATATTTTATTATTAGTTATGTGATGTTTTTTAAAAATTGTGGGTAAAAAAATTGATTTAATGGGTAAGTAAGTCATTATTTAATATTAAAATTTTATTATGATAAAAATAAAAACTTATGTGTTTTCATGAATTTTCAATTGATTAACGGGTTTTTATTATTTTTATATCCCTTACTAAAATTTTTGTGTTCATCCAAGTTTTCAAATGGTTTTCACTGGGTATACAGATGATTCAGAACAATTATAAATACTTTATAAGAATAAATAAAATTTTCCTTAAATGAAGAAAGGGTATCATGGGTGAAACAAGGTTGTGAACTAAAGAATCATATTTTTGTTGAAATAAATGGACATTTTTTTCGGTATTCTTTGTGTATTTTAATGATTTACCAAATTCTATATAAATATAAACCAAAAAGATCATGGGAATGTTATAAAGTGAAATCATTTTCATTACTTCATGAAATTATTGATTGATTGTGTTATTGTCCATTATAGTTGGTATCAGATTAAAGGTTTAGATATCTTTAGAAGTTAGGATGATTTAAATAATGATAGTTTAATTTTTTTATACACCATCATGGGTTAATAAGTCTAAGGTAGGTCATGTGTTAAAATTCATCAATACCCATTTTCAGGTTTTATGTGATGAGAGTACTTTGGGATACATTTGTTTAGATTTATTTGATTTTTGAGGTATTTTAAACCCTTATATTTAATATAAATATTATTTAAGGAAAATGCATTTTGATTTGGTGGAAATAAGTTGAAAGGTATCAATGAACTTTTAGGTTAATATGATCATTGACATTGAGGTAATTATGGTTAATTAGGATAAAAGGGTATTTAAATTTTGGGAACATGTATTTTATCATATAGATAACCATGTTATTGAAAATTGATTTGGTGACTAAGTGATTAATTTTTTTTGAAGAAGTTAAGTTTATTGGAATTATTATATAATTAAGGTAAATAGAAATAATTTTGGCTAAGATGGGAGTATATTTTTGGAATAAAGGGTGAATTATATTTTACTTTCATATATGTTTTTATTGTGGCTTTAGGTTGATTCAGGATATTTATGGAAATGATTACCATATTTTAATGATTATATGATTAGAGCATATATGTTTTTTGTATATGAATTTATGAGAGATTGATATTATTTGGAGATAAGTATTAATTTTATCATAGATGAATATGAGGTCAAATATTTCTAATAATTTGGTTTCAATATCTATTAGACATATTTTAAATTTATTTAAGGTTATCTATTTATGGAATTATTTAAGTTGAACTTTCAATGTTATTATTGATTTTTTAAAGATTTATGGATGAAGGTTTATTCATATCTAATATTATCTTATCTTGTGTCATCCATTTTAGATTCAGTTGATGTATAAATATAAGAGATATAACTTTTTATCTTTTTATAGATATTTTGATCCATTTAAAGTTAATTTGTGTGCTTCAGGCATGAGAAATTCATCTTAATTGTTCATTTCTTAGAGTAAGAGATGAGATCACAGTGCAAATAGATCTAAGCACAACCAAAGGATGAAATTATGCCTCTGAAATGGAAATAGATGAGGAAAGTATATTTTCTCATATTATAATCTTGATAGTAAAATAATTACTCAACTTTAAGAAAAATAATCTTAAAAATGAATTTTTTTCCTTTTTGAAACTATTTATGAATAACTGATGGTTGTTTTCACACCAATTGATTAATGGTTTTTGGTCATTAAATTTATCATTACCATGTTCTCTATCACTCTATATTATTATTCAAAAAATATATTTCACCTCCAATACCATATTTTCACTTCCCTCTAATGTTCTTCATGTCTAGTAAACTAATTATGTCTTATTTCATTTAACCTTTATATTTCCCACTTCCCTTTTTCAAAGGATGTTTTATTATTCCTTGATATGATGTAGGTTTTTAGAAAAATAATTTTAAAATATTAATCCCTACATTACTGAGATAAAAAAATTTAGGATGAAATTTATTTAAGGTGGTAGAATATAACACTCTGAAAATTTAGTTTATAATAATATTATGCTTGATAACTTTCTTAACACGCAATACTGATCTTTAATCGAATTGTGATATACTATAAAAATATTATTATTTAAATAGAACCATTATGAAAACTCCATTAAATATTTAGGTACTAATATAAATAGAAACATTATGAAAAATATGATTGAAGGTTTTATGTAATTCAAAAATTTCAGTAAATTAATTTCATACTTCAAAAATAATTTTTCTTCAAAAATTATATTTATTACAATTTTTTCATGAACATTATATTTAGTTTTGAAACATTTAATAGATTTAATTTGAGTTAATTAATATAATTTTTGACGTGAGCATATGAATATTATCTCAGAGTGAATTTTGGATATTTTTTATGAAAATAATTACTTTTAAGTAAATAGTCTAAATTGATTTTTTTTAAATAATTTTTTCCATTCCTAGAATCATTAATTTTAAATTACCAATTTTTTATATTATCATAGAGTAACATAAGTATTATTTAATAATAAATAATCAATTTTATAACATAGAAATCACAATTATACATAATAATTTTATAAGTTAATTTTTTTGGGTTTAAAACACTTTTTTCTAAATACTGTTTTTCATTGCATTTTACGCATTTAAAATATAATATATTGCTTCCACTTATAGAAATTTAATATTAAAAAATGATTTCTTTATTTGGTATCATGAGGTTCAAATTTGGTAGATATAACCTTTTTATTTTTTTTCATTATGAATATTAATCTTGGTAAAAATGTTGTCATTGTGGTAAGGGTAAAATGAATAAAACACTGTTAAAACTATGATATAAGACTTAAAAATAACTTTAAAATGTATATTTGTTTTATTTGATGAGTTTTTTTCAACTATAAAATTCCATTATTCAAAGTATTGTTAATTTATGGCCACTTTCCTTTGATTATAACCTATATATTATTTTACCTAAAGTATAATTACAAAAAAATAACTATCTTAATTTTAATATCTCTAGAATATTTTCATTGGGATAAAAAAGAATTTATTATTGGTTATAAATAGTTATAGATAATTTTAAAAAATATTTTTTAATATATTAATTTATTTTTAATTCTTATTGATGATGTAACTACCTTAAACGCTTACACAACGTTGATACAGTGATTTTGAAAACTGAAGAAAAATCAAGGTACTTGATTTTAAAAATAATAAAATTAATATTTTTTAAAATAATTATGGTATTAAAATTTTTAATAGGTAAATATAAATTATATTTAATGGAATATGATTTTATACTCTAATTACATTGTTGTCTTGATATCTTTTATGTGAAATTAAATGAATAGTTCAAAAATGAATTTAATGATATTTTAAGATAACAATTTTTTTATTAAATGGTTTAAAAATAAAATAAACAGTTAAACAGCAAATTTTTATGACAATGGTATAAAATTTCATCTTTGTAACATTTTTTAGCCTTTTCCACATTTCTGGTAAACTTATGACCCTTAAAGAGTGAAAAATGTGCTATCACGGTCAAGGTTCAAAAAAGTTTAATGAGGGGGTCAAACTAAAAGATAAGGTTTAAAATAAAACATGAACATGTCTAAATTTTATTTTATTAAGATATTTAGAAATTATAATTTACTAACTTATAAAATATCTCCATTTTGGGACACATTACGTGGTTATGATATATAATATATTTAAATCTTTTAAGTAATTCCATGTGTGTCATTTATCTCACTTATAAAATGGTAACTCCTATTATCATTCATTCATAACATTTTTGAACTCTATCTCAAAAAAATACTAAACTAATACATTATTATCTTCCTTAAAATAGTTTTAGAAAAAAAATATTCTCTTAAGATCATCCTAAGAAGGCTTATGGTGTAATCCAATAGAGGTCTCTTAAAGAATAGATAATCATCTTACCCGACTCTTTCAAAATTTATTTATTCTTCTTATTCCTATAAATATATTTTAACTATCATAACATAATTACCAAAATATCATAAATATAGTTATATATGATTATGATTTTGGTAAAACCATTTTTCACTCCTTTTTTATGAAGTAAGAAATTGGAAACGTCACTTGTGTGTATGTGCAGACTACAACCACCATTATATGACATATTTCAATTTTCATGTACAAATTTCATGGATGATTATATAATTATGTTTAATTAATAAACATGATAATTATAAAAATTTTAATATTATGTATATGATGTAAAAAATAATTCTTTTACAATGGTAAACTTACTGAATTTGTTTTGGGATTATGAATCGAACAACCACAAAATATCTGATGTGAGATTAATCGATTTCATAACAATATAAGACATGGAAGTAAATGAAATAAAAGGGAATATAATAAGGTAATAAAACTAAAAATATTTCTTAATCATGTAACGAATTAATATAAGATTATTATATAGTATTTAAATAATCTTCTGAATGGCCTGAAAATCTTAATTTTTTTATTCATTTTTTATAATCCCTTTTTTAAGGGTTGATGTCACACCCTGACAGTAGATGCCTATTATTTTATTTCTTTCTTGGTTCTGTTTGTCCGTGTCGCGGTCCGGGCTGCGCCCCGGATTAAAATATTTGTCGTTTGATGCTTTTTCTGGGTTTCGGACCTGTGCGCGGCCGCCGCGCAGTTGGCGGTCGCTGCGTAGTTGGCCCGAGTGTCAGGCAAGTGCTCTTCCTTTTTATATATATATATATTTCCTTTTATTATTATTATTTTAATTTGGTTTGGCTTGCGTTATTATTAAATGGTTATTTTTATTAATTTTGATTATTGTTATATTATTATTACTATTTATGTAAATATTATTATTATGGTTATTATTTTATAGTATTATTATTTTTATTATTTTTATTATTTTTATTATTATTATTATTATTATTATTATTAATTTTTGTTATTATTATCAATTTGTTAAAAAAAAGTGAAACCCTAGGGGGGCGCTGTGGCCCCCCTCTTTCTCTCTTGCCGCGCGTTGCGCACCCGCATCGCCGCTTTGGCCTCCTCGCC
The DNA here is from genome assembly GCA_963277665.1 of Viscum album. Taxonomy (NCBI): domain Eukaryota; kingdom Viridiplantae; phylum Streptophyta; class Magnoliopsida; order Santalales; family Viscaceae; genus Viscum; species Viscum album. Next base: position 516,562,250 of record OY728131.1, read on the forward strand.
AGCCGGCCACGGCCCACCGGCCGGCCTCTCGTCGCAGCCTCCAGTGCCCCCCCCCACCCCCCCCCCCCCGCTCCGTCCCGGCCCCGGCATCCCGTCACCGTGCCTAGCCGTCGTCCCGGCCCCGGCTTCCCATCGCCTTGCCCCTGCCTCCTCCGCCAGCCCGACCGCCGGCCTCCCCTCCCTCCGGCTTCCATTCACCCGGACACCACCGTGCGGCCCCCGGCCCTCACGCGAACTCGCCGCGCCACCCCTGCCCTTCTTCCGGCAAGACCCCGCCGTCGGCCAGCACCTCCGGTGAGCCCCGCTCCGGCCAGCGACCTCCGCTGCTCGTTCCAGCATCCCGGCCAACCCTCCGGCTCTCCTTCCGGTGTTCCGGTCTCCTCCAGCGACCCGCATTTGCTGTCTGGCGTCGTTCCGGTGCCCCTTCCCTATTCCGGCCTCCTCCGGCCACTTCCTGGCTTTTTTTCCGGCGCTATGGCGCTCCCCCTGGCTCCTGCATGACCCGCCTCTGCTGTCCGGCATCATTTCGATGTCCCCCGCCATATTTTGGCAACCCCGCCGGCATTCCCCATCATTGTCGGACCCCTGCTTCGCTCCAGCACCGCCTGCCGGCGTCCCCCGGCCTTTTTCAGTGCTCCGGCCGGCTCTGCCAAACCTTCGACAGGCTACATACCGACATTTCACGGTCCGGCCAGCCACCACCGTCTTGCGCTGGGCAGCGGCGCACTTGTTAATAAGCGCGCGCTCTCCGACGGTCTCCCTGCCAGTGCGCGCCGCCCCTTCAACTGGCGCGCGACCCCGGCGGTCGAGCGCGTCTGCGCCGAGGTAGTCTTTTGTGGCTGATCTCTGGTTGAGTCTAATTTTATATCTGTGGTCTGCTGTTTTGCTATTTTTGTGTTTGTTGCAGTGCATCGAAGGGATAATTTCGCAACGCTGCGGTCTTCAGCTGGCGCGTGCCTCCGTTGGTCGGGCACACCCCTTTGCCGAGGTGATCTCGTGTTGGTTATATGTTTGTGTTTATATTTGTGACAGTTGAGCTATTTTAAGTGTTCTGTGTTTGTTGTAGCGCATTGGCATAATGATTCCACGATGCAGTGATAGTCGTCTTGCGTGTGCGTACGCGCCTGCGCGAAACGTGTTCCTTCGTCGAGTTCAGCTGACGACTTCGAGGTAGGTCTCCCACTGCACTTGATTTTAAATATAGAAATTTATTTTTTCCTTGTCATTTCATTATTTTTCAATAAATTTATAGTAGCACTTGATAGATATTACAAGAGTTGTGACTTGCTGAATTTGAAAAACTGGGTACTTCTTGCATCGCACTGAAAATATCTTCCTTGGATAATTTTGTCTAGTTTTCTTGTGATATTGTCATACGGGTAATTTATGAAATGTGCATGTCATACTAAACTGTGTTTTGAGATGGTTTTTGGTGTGTATAAAATGACGGGTGTATCTTTTATGGAAAATGGTGTTTTCTTGAAAACTTGGATTGAGGAAATATTGTTTGGCCTTTAAACTGGTTTTTGAAATTCTTTAGTGGTGGTTTGGTTTTCCTTAAACTAAGTATGTTTTTCTGGTCTTCAATATGATGGTGTGGGTCATATCTTTTGGAAATGCTTTGATATTAAAAGGTTTAAATGTAAATGATGTGGCGGCCCGGTTGGCACTTTCTTGATTGTGAACTGACTACATATATATATATATATATATATATACACGTACTTATGGGGAATCTCTACAGGGGGACTTCCCTTCGAAGATTGTCGTGTAGCGGTGTCCGTGTAAGGGTTTGTCAAGTGCTGTGAGGTGAGTCACGCATGTGAGAGCCTCCCACTTACACAGTATTATTAAAACCACTGTGGGTTCCTGGGCGTCTTTTAGAGAATCGAGTGACGGTTGATGGATAACCCCGATTAGACGGGTTAGTCCCCCCTTGGTAGGTAAGGCCTTGTGGGGTGTCCCATTGGTTGGCTGTTAGGGCGGCCAGTTGGTTATTGACTATGGAGTACCAGGTCGGCAGGTAGTCTGAACCCGAGTACGTCAAGGGGTTTTCTAATGATGTTTAGGATCACCCACGATTAATTTTCTTTCCTTTCTTGTTTAATTCCAGTTGTTCTTTATATCATATACCGTTATACTTTGCGAAAATGGTTTTCAAATGATAATGTGTTATTCTCTTTGTGTAAAATTTGAAAATGTGACACGTCTTTCTCTTTTAGAATGTATTTGGCACCAATGAAAGGAATTAAACTTTTGAAAATGAATAAGGGTAATGTCTCATGTTTTGATTTTCAAGTGAAACATTATGAAAGCTTACTTTTATACACTGTAGTTCAAACCTTGAATTTGTAGATTCTTTATTTTCTGGAAGTGCTTTGGGTTTTGTTGTTGGGCTCACCTACTGAGTATTTTTTGTACTCACGCCTATCTTTTATCTTCTCAGTTTCAGGTTCCTTTGTGTACAGGGTTTCCCTAGTTTAGTCACTCAGTTTTGGATCGAGGTTGGTTTTCAGTTGGGTGGGGACCCATGGGGTCACGTAGAGGTACGTTGGTTGTGTAGTTTTGCTTGTATTTTTTGTTTAGTTTCTATTCTTTTACTATTTCTGGTTTTCTTTCGGTCCAAATCATTCCCACCTGTTTACTTTTGATGCCCGGTAATAGTTTCCATCCCGAGGGGATCGGGAATGCCCCTCGGGACTTGTCGAGGACCGGCTCGGGTGACCGGTTTAGAGTCGACCCGGGCTGGTTCGTGACAAAATGGTATCAGAGGAGGTTCTTGTTATTTGGGTTGTCTGGTAGGTAGAGATTAGGACTATCGGGACTCGAGAGGTAGGTACGGGAAGGACGTCATGAACCCTCGCTTGTTTCGCACCTCGAGTCGCTAGGGGTAGTCCGGGAATTATGTCCTCATCTCTTTTTGTTTTGTCTTGGATTGAGAGATGACAACGGAGGCAAGCCGACGTTAGATCATGATTTCACATGGAGTAGTGACCTATGTGGAGTCTGAGTACATGGTTTGAATTCCTCCTAGTGGTCGACACTGACTTGGGACATGGCCCACTACCATGTTGCCAGGTTGAGCATGACTACTAGTCCCTCACTCCAGCGGTTGATGCAAATTTGGATGCTGCTTTCATTTTGGTCTGTGTAAGTGTGTAGTTGGAAATGAAAATGGGTTTTTGAAAATGGGACTGATTTCTTATAAATATCTTTAAATGTATGAAATGGGTTTTAAAAATTGGAAGCTTTTGATTTGGAAATCCTTTGTTTGCTTGGATTTGGTTGAGAATGGTTTGGGGAGAAACCTCAGGTCCTCTTTGTGAACGTTTTCAGATGTGTGCGAATGCATGAAAAGTGTGTGTTGGTGTGTGTATGAATGGAAAGAGGATGAAGACATTTGCAACGGTTCATGAGATTACATGGGTGTGTATTTGAAATTAAAGGCTTGGCCTTGTCCTCTAAATTGGTTCTTAAATAGGGAAAGTGGTTTTGGGAAGTGACTTTTGGGTTGAAAGTGGATTGGTTTTGGTCTTGAAAAAGGAAGTTTTGAAATTTAAAATGAAAAGGGGATTTTTTTTGAAAGGGATTTTATTTTGGGTTGCATTTTATTTTGGTCTTTGTGCTGACTGTTTTGATGAAGGCACTTTTATTAATGTTGCTTCAGTTTTATGTTGGTCTTGACTCTATGTTTTATATGTTGTTCATAGAATGCCTCCCAGAAAGGTCCCCAGAGTTTTTGATGAGTCATGACCAGTTTTTGGTCCTTATCGGACGTTGACTGCCATTCACAGTGATCAGGGTCTGTTGGAGATAGTAGAGCGATTTGAAGAGGTTTAGCGCATCTTTAGGGTATTGGGAACTCCCGATGCTTTTTGAGTGTATACTGTTTTGAGTATGTTCGGAGGCCCAGCTTTGGATGAGTGAGAGTGGTTCACCCCTCCATCACGATAAGTTGCGATGACTTGGGTTTTCTATGGAGTTGTCTTCTTCTGATGGTTTATACTTAAAAAGGGTGAGGATGGAGGAAATGGAAGAGCTCATGCATGTTCAACATGGCCAGAAGACGGTGAAAGTGTGTGTTGACCATTTCAAGGATCTTGTGTCTCTTTTTCTGGGGGTAGTGTCGCAAGACTAGATGAAGACTTCTCCCTTCATCAGGGGTCTTCATCTGGAGATCAAGGAGCAGGTCCTCCCTTTGAAGGGCCATTGTTTCGAGAAACTGGTGGATTAGGAGTTCTTAACTGAGTGGGTCTTCAAAGTGCAGATTGTCAGGAATCCAGCGTATCTAGTTGCTTGAAAAGTTTCCCATTTGGCGAGTAGGGTGTGCCAGAGGGGCATGTTTCTAAAGAATCGTCTGAAGTGGTTCTGGATCCTAGTTTGTCGGACCGTTCAGTGGTGTGCCACCAGTGTGGCCAGTTTGGTCACGTGAAGTCGTCATGACGCACCCCTCCGAAGATGTGTTATCGTTGCAGTTGTATGGGTCACTTGAAGAAGTTCCGTAAGAAACGTCACAGGAGAAGACGCGGTGACCGAAGAGATTCTAGTGTCTGACTGTGAGGCAGGAGATGCTTCAGCCATCAGAGCTCCAGCCACAGGTCTCGGGGTGAAGCTCGCGCACAGTCAGGAGTTCACGGGGGTGTGAAGCCTCAGTTCGGGTTTTGTGTTCGGTGTTGGAAACAAAGAATTATAGGTCCTTCCATTTTCATTATTCCACTGTTAATGTTTTGGCGTTTTCATAGGTTCAATGTGTCATTGTGAAGTTAGGATTAGTATGTTCGTTTGTAATCCAAACAGTCTAGTTTTCCTGATTATGGCGTTCTGGATCGTGCGTTTTTCTTAAAGGTTTTTTTGGATCTTGCATGAGTTGATCTCGGTTTGACCATGTTTGTTTGGAGATGTAAGTGTCTTGGAAGAATTGACGTTTTAAGTTGGGATCGAGTTTACTTCGTGGGTTAAGTTTCTTCTCGTATGTCTTTCTCAGGTGTTCGGTGTTTTGGTCTAGGCTGAGAGTTCTAAGTCCTAGCAGAGCTGTTTTTCCCTTGCTACCGAGGTTAACTTGGTACGGTTGGGAGTTCCTGTGTCGTCCCCCCTCCCAGGTTGGTATGGTTGAGTGTTAAATTTTCTGCACAGGTTGAGTTCTTGTGGTGGGGAGAACCCCTTCGTGTTCTCCCCGTCGGCCTCGGACTTCAGTTTTCTCTTGAATCGGTCGGGTGTGACCTGTGTAGAGTAAGGTCATCCCAAGAATCTCAGTTCTCTTCGGTTCCTTTAGTTCCATTTGGGCATGGACTTGGATGTTGACGGACTTTTGGCTTGGTGACTTTCTGGGGTCAGAAAGTGTCTGTGGTGGGGAGAATTGTCACACCCCAACCACAGATGCCTTTTATTTTATTTCTTTCTTGGTTCTGTTTGTCTGCGCCGCGGTCCGGGCTGCGCCCCGAATTAAAATATTTGTCGTTTGATGCTTTTTCTGGGTTTCGGACCCGTGCGCGGCCGCCGCGCGGTTGGTGGTCGCTGTGTAGTTGGCCCGGGTGTCGGGCAAGTGCTCTTCCTTTTTTTATATATATATATTTCCTTTTTATATTATTATTTTAAATTGTTTTGGATCGCGTTATTATTAAATGGTTATTTTTATTAATTTTGATTATTGTTATATTATTATTACTATTTATGTAATTATTATTATTATGGTTATTATTTTATGGTATTATTATTATTATTATTATTGTTATTCTTAGTATTATTATTATTATTATTATTAAATTTTTTTTATCAATTTGTTAAAAAAAAAAGTGAAACCTTAGGGGGGCGCTGCGGCCCCCCTCTTTCTCTCTTGTGGCACGTTGCGCACCCGCAGCGCCGCTCTGGCCTCCTCGCCAGCCGGCCTCCCGTCGCCGCCTCCGGCGCCCCCCCCCCCCCCCCCGCTCCGTCCCGGCCCTGGATTCCCGTCGCCGCGCCCAGCCGCCGTCCCGGCCCCGGCTTCCCGTCACCGCGCCCAGTCGTCGTCCCGACTTTGGCTTCCCGTCGCCTTTCACCTGCCTCCTCCGCCAGCCTGACCGCCGGCCTCCCCACCCTCTGGCTTCCGCTCACCCGGCCACCACCGCGCGGCCCCCGACCCTCACGCGAACTCGCCGCGCCGCCCCTGCCCTTCTTCCGGCGAGACCCCGCCGTCGCCAGCACCTCCGGTGAGCCCCGCTCTGGCCAGCGACCTCCGCTGCTCGTTCCGGCATCCCGGTCCACCATTTGGCTCTCCTTCCGGCGTTCCGGTCTCCTCCGATGACCCGGCTTTGCTGTTCGGTGCCGTTCCGGCGCCCCTGCCCTGTTCCGGCCGCCTCCAGCCACTTCTCGGCTTTTTTTTCGGCGCTCCGGCGCACCCCTTGGCTCCTGCATGACCCACCTCCACTGTCTGGCGTCATTCTGATGTCCCCCGCCCTGTTCCAGCAACCCCACCGGTGTTCCCCATCCCTGTCGGACCCCTGCTTCGCTCCAGCACCGCCTGCCGGCGTCCCCCGGCCTTTTCCGGCGCTCCGGCCGGCTCCGCCACACCTCCGGCAGGCCACGTACCGGCTTTTCGCGGTCCGGCCAGCCACCACCGTCTTGCGCCGGGCAACGGTGCACTTGTTAATCAGTGTGCGACCTCCAGTGGTCTCCCTGCCAGTGCGCGCCGCCCCTTTAACTGGCGCGCGACCACGGCGGTCGAGCACATCTGCGACGAGGTAGTCTTTTGTGGCTGATCTCTGGTTGAGTCTATTTTTATATCTGTGGTCTACTGTTTTGCTTTTTTGGTGTTTGTTGCAGCGCGTCGGCTGGATAATTCCGCAACGCTACGGTCTTCAGCTGGCACGTGCCTCCGTTGGTCGGGCACACCCCTGCGCCGAGGTGATCTCGTGTTGGTTATATGTTTGTGTTTATATTTGTGACAGTTGAGCTATTTTAAGTGTTCCGTTTTTGTTTTAGCGCATTGGCAGAATGCTTCTGTGATGGAGTGATCGTCGTCTTGCGTGTGCGTACGCGCCTGCGCGAAACGTGTTCCTTCATCGAGTTCAGCTGACAACTTCGAGGTAGGTCTCCCACTGCACTTGCTTTTAAATTTAAAAATTTATTTATTCCTTGACATTTCATTATTTTTCAAGAAATTTATAGTAGCACTGGATAGATATTACTAGAGTTGTGACTTTTTCAATTTGAAAAACAGGTTACTTCTTGCATCGCACTGAAAATATCTTCCCTGGATAATTTTGTGTGGTTTTCTTATGATATTGTCATACGGGTACTTTATGAAATGTGCAAGTCATATTGAACTGTGTTTTGAGATGGTTTTTGGTGTGTATAAAATGGCGGGTGTATCGTTTATGGAAAATGGTGTTTTCCTAAAAACTTGGATAGAGGAAATATTGTTTGGCCTTTAAACTGGTTTTTGAAATTCTTCAGTGGTGGTTTGGTTTTCCTTAAACTAAGTATGTTTTTATGGTCTTCAATATGATGGCATGGGTCATATCTTTTGGAAACGATTTGATATTAAAAGGTTTAAATGTAAATTATGTGGCGGTCCGGTTGGCACTTTCTTGATTGTGAACTGACTACATATATATATATATATATATATATATATATATACGTACTTATGGGGCATCTCTATAGGGGGACTTCCCTTCAAGGATTGTCGTGTAACGGTGTTCGTGTAAGGGGTTGGAAAGTGCGGTGAGGTGAGTCATGCGTGCGAGGGCCTCCCACATACACAGTATTATTAAAACCACCGTGGGTTCCTGGGCGTCTTTTAGAGAATCGAGTGACGGTTGTCAGCTAACCCCGATTAGACGGGTTAGTCCCCCCTTGGTAGGTAAGGCCTTGTGGGGCGTGCCACTGGTTGGCTGTTAGGGCGACCAGTTGATTATTGACTATGGAGTACCATGTCGGCAGGTAGTCTGAACCCGAGTATGTCAAGGGGTTTTCTAGGGATGTTTAGGATCACCCACGGTTACTTGTCTTTCCTGGCTTGTTTACTTCCAGTTGTTCTTTACAGCTTATAATGTTATACTTTGCGAAAATGGTTTTCAAATGAAAATGCGTTATTCTCTTTGTGTAAAATTTGAAAATGTAACACGTCTTTCTCTTTTAGAATGAATTTGGCACCAATGAAAGGAATTAAACTTTTGAAAAAGAATAAGGTTAATTTCTCGTGTTTTTATTTTCAAGTGAAACATTATGAAATCTTACTTTTATACAATGTAGTTCAAACCTGGAATTTGTAGATTCTTTATTTACTGGCAGTGCTTTAGGTTTTGTTGTTGGGCTCACCTACTGAGTACTTTTTGTACTCACGCCTATATTTTATCTTCTCAGTTGCAGGTTCCTTTGTGTACAGGGTTTCCCTGGTTTATTCACTCAGTGTTGGAGCGAGGTTGGTTTTCAGTTGGGTGGTGACCTGTGGGGTCACGTGGAGGTACGTTGGTTGTGTAGTTTTTCTTGTATGTTATGTTTAGTTTCTATTCTTTTACTGTTTCTGGTTTTATTTTGGGACAAATCGTTCCCACCTGTTTAATTTTGATTCTCGGCACTAGTTTCCATCCCGGGGGATCGGGAATGCCCCTCAGGACTTGTCGCGGACCGGCTCGGGTGACCGGTTCAGGTTCGACCCGGGCTGGTTCCTGACAGTTGATGGGAAACCCTTGAAATTACAGGACCTGAAGGTATTAAAGGAATTAATTCATTACAGACTATAACTACATGACCCCCCCCCCCCCTCTAGTGTCTGTATCATGATCATATCTCCAATTTTTCATGGTTGTATGGCTAGTTTTCTTGTACAGAGGTGCGCAGGCCTAGTACCAATGGAAAATGCCATGCCCTCTCAATTTCCATTCAATGAGACTCGTGCCATGTTCACCTGATGTTTTATTTTTATGGTGTATTTACCTACATATGGATGTATTTTAAAATTAAATTACTAAAATTAATGTTTTTTATAAATTCATTTCATTTTATCTTATTTAATGATATTTTTATTCAAATTTTACCAAAGTGGTAAGGTGTTTTCCTTTAAAACATTATTTTAAATGTTTTAAGCCATTTATCATCTATATCCACTTTCAATAAAATGTTTCTATAATTTTATTATTTATAATTCATATAATATTAAATGTCATTTTAAAATAATTTTAAAACTATTTAAAAAAATTAAAAATTGATATTTTTAACATTTTTGTATAAGTCTCTTTGGCTATTTTTACGAACGTGAAAAAAAGTTTTCTTAATATTTACAGAATAAATGAATTATACCACCATCATGTATGTTATTATTTAAGAATCTTCATAAATAGTTCTTCTATGTTTTTTCATATAAAATATTATTATGTTTTCTTCTATGAATTTTTCATTTTAAGATTTTCAAAGAAAAATAATATTTCCATTTATTTTTACACGATGACCAAATGTGTTTTTTATATCAGTTCAAAAGAATATATTATGAGTTATTATAATGGAAATAAAATATTATATATGTTTTATTCATAATATGGTTATTGGATATTTTTTATGATAATGTGTGAGCCTATTATATCTCAAGATGACAGGTGATTCTAATATATCTCATTCTGATGGGTGATCCTGATAGATGTTATGATGACAGGTGATCCCAACATTTCTTTCTAACACATTGTGTAATGTGATAGAGTTACCTAGATATATGTTAATCCTATAATATGATAGTTTTTAATGAATATAAGTAACTCCTAAGAGACATTTAAGTTAGCAACATGAAATTTTCTCCTAAAAGAATGTTGGAATGATCGTGTTTTGGTGATCCTATGATGAAAGTAATATGTTCCAAGATACCTAAATGGTTTTTATATTCTTTAAAATGGTGTTTTTATGGAAATATTGTGTTTAAAAATTTAATAAAATGAAAAAAATTTAGAATTTTTATGACCTTTTTAGATAAAAGGCTTATTCTTTAAAATGGTTTTCTAATTTTTTTAAAGAAACCTTAATGATTATGATTTTTAATTTATAATTTCTTATAATATGTTTTATGAAAACCTTGGGTAAATATGTTTAATTCATGGGTTAGTAAATTTTTATTTGAACTAAAAGTTTTATTCTGAAAAAACGGAATAATTCTTTATGGGTTTTCATGAATTTTCAATGGACTAATAGTTTTACATTCCTTTGATATCCATAACTGAGATTTTTTTCTCATAAAAAAGTTTTCAATAATTTTTCATAGGTCCGAAGGATGATTAGGAACTATTATGAAGTATAGATAATAATAATTAAAATCTTCCTTAAATGATGAAAGTGTGACATGAGTGAAATGGGATGGTGAACTTAGGAATCCTACTTTTATTCAAAAAAATGGGCATTGTGTGTCAGTGTTCCCTTTGTAATGTAATGTTTTTCCTAATTCTATAAAACTATAAAACTAAAAGATCATTGGAATTTAAAAAAATAAAACCCATATCATTAAATAATGTAATTATTGATTGATTATATTACAATATGTTATATACATATCTTTATCTTTGGTGTACAAAGGTTCTACTCCCAAGTCCAAGTAAATGTGTGTATCGTTGATCCACTCAGTCAGTGGAGGTTCACATAAAAATTATGTTCTTGGATCCACATGGTGTATGGAACCAACCAGGGTCCCAAGCATATATTCCATGTACATGGTTTTACTAGCCATGTAGGGTTGCATAGTTTGTGGTCCTACCACATAGCTGTATGATATTTAACTCAATTAGAAACCATAACCACTGTTAAAAGAGTACTACACGACATGTGTTCTTCAAAAAAACATGGGTTATTGTCGATAATTTATAATATAGTAAAATTTTATCTCATAGATCTTCACATGTCCACTATTATCTCCTATTACACCATAACTCCCCCGGTAGATGTCTCCATATGCATCAATCATGGATATGCTACCACCAGACGCCCCTTTATAACTTTCACATTTATAGAATGGGAATATTCGATGAAGGATGTCATTCTCATATGACCAAATATAGTAAAATTCTCACTTGATCCATCTGTGGATCATTTTTCTGACAACGTTCCTTAAATCTCTAAGCACCATGATCAACCTCTTTGTTTACACTGACATCAATTAAAATTTGGGGGGTTTGATTGTGATCCATAATGGACTGAAAATAGTATAACTTGAACTTAGAACAAGGCAGATGGTGAATAATGTAAATAATAATGGAAGAAAATTAATGAATCATAAAAGTGAGAAACATCATTGGATGATACGGTTTTATCCAATTATCATCATTATAGAAATTTAAGTATGGTTAAAAATTCATCAAAACAATTCAAATCCCAATTGTAAATTGATTGGGCCATGTGAATATGGGGATTTAAAATTAGAATCCATATAATATAAATTAATCCATGCTATAAATTAAGAAATATAGAGTGGATGAATCCATAAATAACAAGACCTACCTCAATAATTGATCAATAATTGGTAAAGAATGTATTTTCTAGTGATTTCATTGAATAATTTATTAGGTTTATTGTTTATTCCACAATTATCCATGATCACATGATGTTGATCCTCAATTCGTCATTTGTTTGATCATAAAAGGCTCTTCCCCATAGTGACACATCCTCTACCTCCCAATCCCTCGGGGTTATATGGAAAACCCTGAATATTTGATAAAATGGGGATTATATAGAGGTCACTTCAAGGTTATTAATTTTCTTAAAAATAATATTAATTAATTAACTTTACTCATTTTAATGCATTCATGATAGTGAATTATCTCTAAACCCTATTTATATAAAACTTATGTCATTCCTAGGGTAAACCCCTTGTTCTGGATTCAACCATTGTATCATTTTTTCAATTTAAGAATCCAATCAGCATAAAAATAAATTTATTCCAAAAAAAATGCATGGATATCATTTAATATTTTTAATATTTTTAAGATATCAAATATGCGGCCCTGCGACACCCGTAACACCATGCTACCTTTTTTGAAAATACCAAATATATATATATATATATATATATATTTAAAGGGTACAAACAAAAAAATTACAGTCCTTACAGTAACTATTTTGGATAGGCATCAATATCATATTCTATTGGTATAAGAGTTATGTGATTATTCAAGATATTTTGGAATGAATATATTATGAATTGGTAGTTTATAGGAAGTAATTCTGAAGGAAAAAATCATCAAAATCAAAAATGAAACAAACACCAAGTAAACACATGTAATAAAGATAATTTTATTATGATTTTTAAAAATAATGATGTCAAAAAATATATTTAGGAAGTTGAAACAACTTTACAATAAATATTATTTACATGATTATCTACCTAAATAACTTAGTAATATAAGAATAGAAAACTATAAATTAATCTTTGTGAAATACTTATCTTATACCACAAAGATAAATGATGTATAGGTCCATCATTTTTATTTGGTTATATTTAATAAAATTCATCACTGGATGTTTTTTAAAACATTATACCCACAAAATGAAAAATAATAATTAGAATGACTTAAACACATAATTTATTTTGAAATTTATTATCGATTAGTATTATAACTTGAGAGGTGATTTAAATTAAAAGGTCAATAAAACTGAGAATAAAGACTATAATGTTATAAAACTCAATTATTTTAATTATACATATTGGGTATTATATATCCATTATGAATTTTATATTCATGTTGATCTAAAAAACATATAATTATATATGAATTGGTTAATGTATAAGTATATCTTTGTATTGGAATAGATAAATAGTTTTTTCATTAGAGTGAGGCACATATGATTTAGATCTACCCAATGGATTAATTATTGAATAATATAACTATTATTATATTCTTACCAAATATAGAAATTAGAATTTTAATTTCTTATTTGAATAATAAATGTTTTTATTACAGTTTTTGAGCATAATAATTTTTCTATATACATTAAAAAATTGTTTTATGGTATAGGAAATATGGATAATATATTTAAAATTATTAATATAGATAATGAAATGTATAAATGAGAATAACACTCAAAAATACCAAGAGGTTGTTTATTGGATTCATTTGATTATGATCCATTAGATATATGTGAATATTTTTCATTAGTAAAAATGACCAAAAAAACCTTTCAATGGAATAGTGAAATAGCCAGTATATAAAATCTCACCCCAAATCATTAGCTTGAGAAGAGATGGAGTGCCACTGACCTTATGTGACATCCCCAATACACTAAATATTTGAAATAAATACCAAGGTACTATAAGAATATTGGGGATGATTTTACCTTTAGAGATAAAACAACCTTCCAAAATAAATTATAAACATCCAATACTCAAATATGATATATGAGTATAATTAATACAAAATAAATATAAAACCAAAAGAATAAAAGTATTAGAGTGACAACATAACATGGAATATCAACTGATAGAATCAAAATCAAAATACGAATCATAGATATCAAGTGACATGGTCCCAAACACCACCTAAAGTAACTCTAAGTTCTAACACCTCCTTCTATTCCCACAGTATCGAGTGGAATCACTAGAGAAATATGAAACCTTCCCCTTTATTTCATCTCAGTATAAAAAATTTACAAACACACCAAAGTTACAATGAATGTGGTGAATATAAACTCATTAGTAATTCCCAATAGGTTTCCCAACACATTCCACTGGGAGAAGAACCAGTTTGAAAATTTCAAAAAAAATGGTTGAAAAGAAGTTACAAATTTACATATTCTATAACATAAATCCATGTGATAAACCCATAAATAATCTCATAACCATTCATATAAATTTGGCATAATCATTCCCATTTTCACACACACATCCATCGATACATACACAAAAACATGGTGTTACCATTAATGGTGGTACTCTATAACAATAACTCATCATACCTTGATGGTGGCACTTCTGACCACACTCCTACCACTTTAAAACACAAAAAAATTATTATTACAAAATTATATGCCAAATAATTTTTCACAAAACAAATATTACTTTGAAAACATTTCATCAAACAAATTGATTACATAAAAACAATTCCATAATTTTAATATCATTATTTTAAAATCATAATAATCGTGGACTTATAAAATCCATCCAATTTTCCATAGTTCCAAAATGTAAACCAAAAAGGTTCCATTTAATAAATTATAAAAAAATTCCATAAAAATACAAGAAAAATATTTTAATAAAACTAATCCTTTAATATCTAGAACATTGTGGAAGATAGAGAATCCACCTACCTCTCAACAGATGATAAAAATGAATAATGAAACTTATAACGTCTAGTTTTTTCCTTGAATCATATTTTGTTTAATATATAAAAAAATAACTCATCAAGATCTACAATATATAACCTATATATAACTATATAAGAATAGATCTAATGATTCGGGTGAGAGAAGATGAGTGGATCTAAAGAGAAAGAGAAGAAATATGGACTTACCGATGATTATAGATCTCCAACACACTTCTATTCATCTAAGAAATGATTCTATACCAAAGATAATTTCTAAGGGAGCCTAATGAGGAATTAAATTTCTAATTCCCTAAAAGAATAAGGAAAATGAGGGTTTTACAAACTTAATCATAATTAAAAAATTATTTTCATATCATTACTGTATGTCCGACTATTCGGTCACAAATTATAGAAACACATGTGACCAATGTGTGATTGCTACTAGACACTACCCATGTAGCCACACAGTTAGGCCGCATTGTTTAGAAAAAACTTATGCCAACTATATGGTGCTATTATCTTAAGGCCACCCCTTTCATAGTTGTCTCACATGGTTTGAAAAACTGTGCACAAACCATGATTTTTTTCCACTATAATATCCACATGTTCTCCCCTAGAATGTGAATGGTTTATAAAAATCATGCTCCAACTATGTGCCTAACCTATGGATCCTATATTAACCATTCATTGTTTCTTAGATATAGTGCATGGTTTCTACTAACCATGATCAAAAAGTAAATCTCTATAAACACTTCCAAAACTCTATAAAACCTTCTAGAAACTTATGAAAGTTACCCAAATTATTATATTACATGAAAATAAAAAAAACAAGGGTAAAATATCTGAAACTAGTGGAGTTATATTCTCCCCACTGTTATCCTTTTTTCTTCAAAAAGTGGAAGGCTGACATTGATTTAGAAGATCTCAATCAATTTATATATAATTTCCTTTTCATGCTCCCAAGTCTCTTCTTGAATCTAGCCATACTACTATAAACCCTATACCAAACTGATATTTTCCCATGTAAGATATTCTTTAACCTATCCAAAATCCATTATTATAATATCCTATAACCAGCACTCCTAGATCTTGTGCTTAAATACACAAGTTTACATTCCTGATTTCGATACTGATAATTGTGACCAATATTTTTTATCTAAAATTCACAACATAAAAATAAGAACATGGATCACTTACATACTGACGGAACTTCTAGGTTTATAATTTTAGAGAAATATGAATAAAAAACTATATAAAAAATTCACAAGTATTCAAATAACATTCCTCTCATTCAACCCATCTTTTCTTATTTTGAAATAGATCATCAACATCATCCTTATGAAATTCTTTATGTATATAAATCATTCAACATCATTTTTTAAAACCCAGGGAAAAGGAAACATAAGATGAGTTAGTTGAAAGACCCGGTAAGGTGAAATGTAAGAATTAACAATTTTATATAATCAATTTGAATAAGAGTGCGTAAGGGTGTGATGAGATAATAAAAGTGAGCTAGAAAATCAAAAAATAACTCAAACAAGCCAATAAATAGGTCATAAAATTTTAAAACATAGAAAAGTAAAGAGTCATCAAAATAAATAATCAAAATCAATGTGATATGAATCGTGGTCATTAGAAACATTAAAATATCATAACAATAAATTAAAACTCTTTTTGGAAACATAGAGCATTGCTTTTATTAAACCCTGTCAAAACCATTTCAAAACCCTTTCAATTGGAATAAAAATACAATCGACTTCCAAAATTATCTTTTCCAAATGTGTTAGAGAGCTATAAAGGGATCACTTGGTGCTATTTAGGCCACACCATGTTAAACTGTAATGGTTTTTTCTAGAGATATTTGGGCCACCCCATTTTATGCTATAATGGTATTACCCGGTGTTATCTGGGCCACCGTAATTTAACCTGCATAGGCTTACCTGACGCTATCTGGGCCGCCCCATCATGTACGATGTCCAAGAACCACAACATGAATAAAATTCATATATATAATAATTTTTCCTTGTACAAATGGGTTCCATAAAAAATATTTTTCAAAAATTATAAACCTATAGAAAATAAATTCATTCCATAACAATATCTTTGAAATATGATTAACACATAGAAAATAAAAAATTTCATTAAAAATATCTTTGAAAAAATATTAATCCATACATAAAATAATGAGGATGGTATCAATAAAAAATATCCATAATAGTGGATAATTAACAAAAAGGGGTTTTGACTTTGATAAATGGAAATACCATTAAAATATTATTTAAAACCTTCATGGGTAAATATACTTTAGATATTTCAAACTTCCCCATACCACCATGAAACATTTGAATCATAATCCCTATGAAGGAATAACATTAAATTAACTTTATAATATCATGAGAATAAGTGGATTCATGAAATATCAAAAACAAGGAGAAGTATGCAGACCTAATAAAATAAGATAGGTTTATAACATAACAAAACGTGTCAAGGAAAGAAAATTATGAAAAAAATCCATTACCGCTTTGGGAACATTGAAACCGTAAACCTCGGGAAAGATAGATTATAATAAGGATATTTAAAACCACATAAATTTAAGGATAATAACCATAAAATAAAATCATGTGTAGTATATACACGACATAACAAAAATAAGTAGTGAATATGAAATATATCTCACAAAAATAAAAGTGAGATGAGAAAACCCCTTATAAAGATCATATCATTGGAGTGAGAAAAAATAAATGATGTAATTATCTGTGAATAATATAAATTTAAAAATAAATTTTTAAATACATAAAAATACAATTTGATGTCAATTAACATATATTCTTGGTATAACATAACCAATTACATAGAAGTTTAACCCAATGATAGAAATTATGCTAATAAATCTATTACCTTGAGTTTGATTTTCCATTCTTGTCCTCAATATTCCTAAAAAATAAACTTATGTTGTTTATTTAATTTCTAAATAACATTTTTAAATTTTATTATTACTTTTAATTCACTTATAAACAATTTATATACAATTACTTAATCAATAATTTTTAAGTCGGATGTTTTGACCATATTCGGCTTATGTGTCAAAACTGACTTTGATAGGTCCACTATGGTCAATAAGATCATTATTTATACATCTATTGAACACTAAAAATGACATAATTATCAAAATATTACATCAATTATACTTTTAAAATAATACAAGAAGTATGGGTATGAAAACTGAATCCATGTTACGATCATATAGATGGTAGGACGTACGCATGCATGAGTAACATTCCCATTTTTCAAGGATCATTATGGAAAGAAGGTAAGTAATGTTTATCCTTAAATAAATACAACTATATAAAAAACCATTTTATTTATTTATATACAATTATATATTACATTCTTTTGATGTATTGATGAAAAAGGAAGAATCACATCGCATCGAGGAGGTGGTGGTCCACAAGTCAACGAACGACATTATCACTTTTTCAGTGTGTGAAACAGAAAAAAAAAGATGATAAGTTATATGATAATATAGATAATTATGTAATTAATATCATAAAAATTTCATTTAAATCATATATTTTTATTAAATCCATCCTTAATAAATTCCATGAAATTTCATGACTCGACCCTACCCTGGCTTGAGCCACAACTACCCCAAGCCCGCCTCCATAGGCGAGGGGCTTGCGACAAGGGCCGAAGGCTAAACATCTCAGGGAGGCCTTTGCCTAAGTACCTGTACACACATACACGCAGCCCACTCAATGTAGAAGTGCAGAATAAAAGGAAAAGTAAAGTACCTATAACTATAAACAACCACAACGGTGCATCAACCTCTAAAAAGTACAAAGTGAGTGCTGAAGGTAAAATGAAAAGAAAAGGGAAAAACATGAACCCAACTAGAAAAGTGTCACAACCCAGAAATAGGTAAACAAAAGTAAAACAGCTGGGAGAGTCCCACGCCTGGAACTCGACTACGACCACCGTCTGTGGTCCAAGTTCCCAAACTCCTAAGCTCCTCTGTAGTCACGAGCAACTTGTTTGTCGTCTGCAAGGGCACACCAAGTGCGGGCAAAGCCCAAGGAGGGGTGAGTATAAAAATACTCAGTAGGATACCCCGAAGTCTCGATGGAGCAACAAAACAGGTACCAAAGAGTGAGCAATAGATTGAATAGGGAATAGTAAACAAGTACAATAGAGAGTGCAGTAAAGAGTACAACCCAACCCAAGAAGAGGAAGGAAGCAAACTCTTTCTAACACAAGGAGCTAGAAACGGTGAGAAGATGAACTTCTCGTCGAGCCTTCTATACCTATAGAAGGAGTGTAGACTCGTCCAACCACGATAATCTAGACACGAAAATCATGTAGCATACCCAACGCATCTTCACCTCTCCTGGAAGGAGAGTAACCAAAACCCAAGAAGTGGGTACTGGAAAAAGGTATATACATATCCATATACTCAAACAAGAAACCCAAAAAATATTGTAAGGGGATCTCAATCTCATAGCTCAGCCGAAGAAAGTGATTCGCCAACAGTCCCAGAAGTGAACACCATCGATGCCCGGTATCCCGCATGTCTACCCCGAACTGCAAGTCAAGGGGCTCAAATCACCGCACCTCGACACTATCCTCTTTGGGAGGTACTAACTTGCTCTCTCGGTTTTAGGTCATGTCACAAGGATGCTTCTCAGTGGGGAAAGCGACCCTCGTTCTTGAGAATTCTGGGGAAAGTCGAACCACACCTCGTCACTGTCACACAATCGAGAGGTCTTCTCAAAGTCAATGTTGTCACATCACTGACTCGTACAACCAAGGGTCTCTCTTCGGTAGTCATGGAGGAAAGCCACAAACTAGCCTAATATAAAGGAATGATTCTGAGAGAAGTCATCGGGTAACCCACTACCCAGCCCAACTGGGGGGTAAACCCTAAGAGGTAATCGGGTAACCCACTACCCAGCCCAGCTGGAGGGTAAACCCTAAGAGGTCATCGGGTAACCCACTGCCCAGTCCCGCTGGAGGGTAAACCACAAGAGGTCATCAGGTAACCCACTTCTCATCCCATTTGGAGGGTAAACCTGGAAAGGTTTTTGGGTAACCCACTACCCAGTATCACTGGAGGGTAAACCCTAATAGGTCGTCGAGTAACCCACTGCCTAGTCTCGCTGGAGGGTAAACCCTAAGAGGTCGTCAGGTAACCCACTACCCAACCCCGCTCGAGGGTAAACCCTAGTAATTCGATGGGAAACCCACGAAATGTGGCCCTATCTCATCTCCAAACCACATACACAAACATTCTCAAATAAAAACTACAATATGTACCTCTAGGAAAACCTGTATGCTCCTAGAGTATGCCACATTTCCAGCCCAAAGGCTATCGTGCAGACGATTTCCAACATCAACGCAAAAGGGTGAAAACGTAAGTTCCCCAACTTGCTTCCACCAAGACCCTAGCACGGCCAACCACACCTCTTCAAACATTTACTTCACTCTCATAGGAGTGCTCACAATCACACGCCAAGGGTTCTCTGTAAACAGCACAGGAAGAACCTCCACCCACACACCTTTCATGCCTCCACATTTACTGAGATCTCGAATGAGGCTCTGCACATCCAAGCGGGTCGTACCCTTGTAATCTTCGTGGAAAACATGCGAGATAGACTATCTACTCACCTTAAATGGATATCCTACAGAAAAGTTTTCCAACACCGCTTTACGCCCAAACATCGTCCCGTGGTCCCAAGCCTCGATCCCGAAAATAGTCAGGCACATCGCACCATTGCGATCCCCTTGGAAAAACACGTCAAATTTACTACTTACTAGCATGGAATAGATATCCAGAGAAAATGATGCATTTCTTTATACCGCGCATGAGCAGTGCTACGTGGGACCTACATCACAGTCTCAAATCGATGCCAACAGATCTCACTATTGCGATCCTCTCGAAAAAGCACCCAAGATTGACTAGTCACTTGTCCGAAACGGACACCTGGTGAAGAGGATAGAAATCACCGCCAATGAACAAAATTACCCCTATGGGGCCCACTCCACCATGATGAATTAAAGTGGGCAGATTTCTCCATTGCAATGCCCTCAGAAAAACACCCAAAATCGACTACTCGCATGCCCCAAACGGACGTCCGATGAATAAGTTGTTAAATGCTGCTCGCATTTTAAAAGACGGGTCATGGGGCCCACACCTCAACTCTGGTTTCAACACCTAAAATCACACTGGAAAACACCACCTCAGCGACAGGGTACCAACTCTCTTGACAACACTCAAAATGGACTTCGGATGTGTTCGCGCCTCCTAGAACAAAAACCCTTGGAATAATGTCAATCCACTTAACGGGTGTGTCGCACCATCGAGCCCCCGTCCCGGGAATTAAAAACCTTCAAAATCATCTCAAAATGTTCGTCTCGATTTCAGGAATGAATTTCCTCAGACAGCACGTGAATCCGACAACTGGAATGAGTTTTATAGTCGTTTTAATTTTTAATTGACCGAACGGGTGGGTCGGGCTGGTTCGGTCGGCCCACCATATACCTAAACCGGCACGCAGTTCACCGTGCGGGCCGCCCCGCCTCGCCTGGACCAACTTAAGACATTCCGGTTTTACCTCCACGGGACCCACATATTGCGAGTCTCTGTTTACCAGCCGGGGTCCGAAGACCCTGGTCTCCTGCGCATGCCGGCCGGCAAAAGTTGATCCGGCCACGTCGTCGCACCCCGCTGGCGCCCCCCTTCGCTGGTGCCCCGCTGCCCAGTCCGACTCCCGCTCGCCCACTACGCCAACGTTGCCTCGCCCGACCGCCCTGCTGCTGAGCCACCGAAGTCTTCCCGGATGACCGCGCCTCCGCCTGGACCCCTGCCACGCCGCCACTCTGCCTCACCGCGCCGCCGCTGAGCCTCGCCGGACCGCCGGAAAAACACCCAAAACCCCCCGAAACTTCACTGGACGATTTCGGTCACCTCATAACTCTAATTTCAAATCCGAAAAGTGAAGAGGAAAGCTCAAGATATAAAATACTAAAATATGGGATTATCATGAAATTTAAATAGGGTTTTTAGATCATTAATTTAGACCGAATATGATGAAGGAAATTGAAAAAAAGAAATAAGTGCACGATCCTACCTCGGGGGCTTAGCTCGTCGCTTCGCAACGATCTGCTGGCCGTAATACCTTGGAGGGGAGGAGGAGATGGAGAGCTTGGTGTTGAGAGGGGATCCTTGGTTGAGTTCTGCCAGAGGATGCAAATGAGAGGGATGAGATGAGTTTTGACTTATGTAGAGAATTAGGTCAATTTTAAATTAATTAACTTTAATCCCCCACCAGTAGGCCCGTTTCCGAACACTTAGCTAGGTCCATATTAAGTCTCTCCTAGGGTAAATTCTATTCCCTGATTGCAATTTCGATATCAAAATTTTAATCGGGCCTCCGTTCGAAAGTTATAAAAATTAACGCTCGAGGCCTCCAAATTACGAAAACGCCCCTGGTGGCATTTACCACCGAAGGGTCACGCCCGTGAAAATTACACCCCTCCTAGGGTAAACGGAATGCTCCGGAATCAACAGTGCCATCAGTTTTCCCATCCAAGAAACTGTTTAAGATCTATCCAATTTATTTGGCGTTTCCAGTGTGAACACACTGAAAAAAAAATTTATTTCGGCCACACCGGGGCTCAGAATCGCACGCCGTCTAAAGGAGATGATCTGGAATAACATCAAGAATTTTCCAAACTCTTTTATAGAAAAACCCGGGTTCTTACATAATTCCCTCTTTCAATATTTTCATCCCCGAAAAGCAAAACCAGGGAACAACACAGGGTACTAAGCCCACACCTAGCTCTCTCGTACCCAAGAAAACTCTTGCACAGTTCTGTGTCACCACACACAAAAGATTTGATCCATTCACGTGAGGTCTTTCCTCACCGATGACGTGCATATGAGAACGCACACATCTCCTTAGGTATGTCACATGGGAGGGGTCGTGCACCCACTCCATACTTTGGGGGTTAGGGAAAGGTGGTAGACAACCTCGCCATCCCTTCGCATGGTCTCAAATGGCCTAAAGGCCCTCAAGGGTTACTCACCTCCCCGGTTGAACCCCCACGTCGCATGTCGTGACTGGAATCACTATTTGGACCTGGGACAAAGCCCGGGGATTCCCTCCTTCAGAATATCCATATATTGAAACACCCAAGGATATCCGGTCACGCAAGGTTTCATAGTCGATGTCCCACGACCAAGTCTCTATTACATGCTCAGAAAGAGAAGGAGTCGATACCATCGACTAAAGAAAAAGGTTCCACATCTTCTACTCTACTTACACAGGGTTACACCAACGCCCCGCGTCACCCTGGTAACACCTCAAACAAGGATCAGGGAGAAAAGCATTTCATATACAGAGTCTAACAATTCTACTCCAAAAAGTAGAAGAGTTGTAGAGCGTACCTATTATCACCTCATGCTCTGCAGGATCGTAGACATCCAAAGCTCATTGTTGTTCGTTGTCCCAACTGTCAGCTTCCAGAGCCTGACGTGGACCACCTGGTGGTGATGGGAATACCTCATAATGTCATCCCCCTCTTCCATCTCCTTCCTCTCCTCCACTAGAACCACCTCTCTGGGCACTACTCTGATCACAGCACTGCCTCTGCCATGGTGGTGTGCCTACTGCCTGCCCAAAGTTCCAGCATACTTGGTCAGGCAGTCCTATGCCAAGTGACCTTGCCCATCATAGGCATAACATTGGTTCTCTTTGGGCTACCCTGGTACCCTCCGACGCCACTTTGGTGTACAACCACGACCGAGAGTCCACTCACAGAAGGGTATCCTTGGCTGAGGCCCTGCACTTTGCCACCACAGTGGTGCACGACCACATCTCTGAAACTGGCGGTGGGAAGGACACCTACGTCAAGGTTCTGTCATTCGACGCCTGCTAACTGTGGTAGACGTCTCGTCTCTGTCGTGGCTACTACCACCATCGACTGTAAAACGTGACAGGAATCTCTCTGTCACCAGCGCCTGCTCTAGCACCTTAGCATAAGTGGGGATGCACAAGGGTATGATGATGGCACGAATCTCTCTACAAAGACCTTGCTCAAACTTCCGCAATTGGAAGTTTCCATCATGGACCAAGTCTCGGTAAAAGCGTGCATGGTCCATGAACCTAGTCGCTTACTCAGTCATCGTCATCCCTCCCTGCTGAAACTACAAGAGCTCCTGGATCCAAACAAAACGTAAGAAGGAGGGGTAAAACTCCTCATGAAATAGCAGCTAAAAGTCATCCCACAAAAGTGATTATTCATCGAGTAACTGAGTCACTAGACTCTAACAATGCCCAGCTGCTCTGTGGAAAAGGCTGGCAGCCAAATCCACAATAAGATCTACTGGAGTATGCACAAGCCTAAAGAGTCGAACCACTATCTCTAGACAAACCTCTGTTGTCTGAGGGTCTATCTCACCGCTAAACCTCAATGGTATCTGCCACTGGAACTCACAGAGCATGCTCAACCCACTCTCAATCTCAGTCTACTCTGCTGCCTGAGGGTCTGGCACATCGCTAAACCTGAGCAGTCTCTGCCACTAGAACTCACAGAGCACACTCAATCTGTGCTCAAGCTCAGTCTGCTCTGTTGACGATGTCTGCTCCTCAACAGGCAGGGGTGCTTTTACTGGCCCACCTGGAGAATGGGACTTGCATGATGGGTCCTGGACTGAGGTCTCATCGCTCACAGGGTCATCGTCATGAACCAAAGCTGGTAACCTTGCTGGTTGTCTTCACAGAGGCATCCTGAATGTTATCAAGGAGCACCGCAATCAGATGAGCCTATATTTATATGATAGTAACAACAATGGAGAGTCAAATCAAGAAGGACAGTCAAAGACTCAATCCTATGTGATTCACAAACCAATTTTTCCTGCAACGGTTATCGCAGTATGTCGAGTCGACAAGCGAGTTATCAGGGTCCTGGTAAATATATACGTCTGCCGCCGCACCATCACTGGACTCTCTGGCCTGAGAGCCACTCTCGAGACATGTTGACACTGTTTCCCTAGATCCTAACCAATTCCTTTTTATGGATGTCTGAACAACGTCTCATGGAAGGAACCACCTTTGATACCACTTTGCCATGACCCGACCCTACCCGGGTTAGAGCCGCAACTACCCCAAGCCCACCTTCATATGCCAGGGGCTAGCGACAAGCACCGAAGGCTAAACAACTCATGGAGGCCTTTGCCTAAGTACATGTTCACACACATGCATCCCACTCAATGTAGTAGTGTAAAGTAAACGTAAAAGTAAAGTACCAACTACTATAAACAACCGCAACGGTGCATCAACCTCTAAATAGTACAAAGTGAGTGATGAAGGTAAACTGCAAAGAAAAGGGAAAAACACACGCCCAACCAGAAAAGTGCCACAACCTGGCAATAGGTAAACACTAGTAAAACATCTAGGAGAGTCCCACACCTAGAACCTGACTAAGACCACCGCGCATGGTCCAAGCTCCCGAACTCCTAAGCTCATCTGTAGTCATGAGCAACCTGTCCGTCGTCTGCAAGGGTACACCAAGTGCGGAAAAGTACCATGCAGGGGTGAGTATAAAAATAATCAGAAGGATATCCCGAAGGCTTGAGGGAGTAACAAAGGAGGTACCGAAGAGTGAGCAGTAGATCGAATAGGTAATAGTAAACGATTACCATAATGATTATAGCTCAACCCAACAAGAGGAAGGAAGTAGACTTTTCCTAACATAAGGATCTATAAATGGTGAGAAGATGATCTTACCATCGAGCCTTCGTTACCTATATCAGGAGAGTATTCTTGTACAACCACGAGAATCTAGACACGGAAAACATGTAACATACCCCGCACGTCTTCACCTCTCCTGGAAGGAGAGTAACCAAAACCCAAGAACTGGGTACTGGAACAAGGTATATACATATCCATATGCTCAAAAAAGAAACCCGGACAAGATCTTAAGGGGATATCCATCTCATAGCTCAGCCCAAGAAAGTGAATCGCCAACAGTTCCAGAAGTAAACACCAACGATGCCTGGTATCGCGCACGTATTCCCCGAACTGCAAGTCAAGGGGCTCAAATCACCGCACCTCGACACTATCCTCTTTGGGAGGTACTGACTCACCTACACAGTTTTAGGTCGTGTCACAAGGACGCGTCTCAGTGGAGAAAGAGCCCCTCGTTCTTGAGATTTCTGGGGAAATTCAAACCACACCTCGTCACTTCCACACAGTTGAGATGTCTTCTCAAAGTCAAAGTTGTCACATCACTAACTCGTACAACAAAGGGTCCCACTCTGGTATTCATAGAGAAAATCCATAGACTATCCTAATTGAAAAGACTGAGTCTGAGAGAAGTTTTCGGATAACCCACTGCCTAGCCTAGCTGGGGGTAATTCCTAAGAGGTTATGGCTAACCCATTGCTCAGCCCAGCTGGAGGGTAAACCCTAAGAGGTCGTCGGGTAACCCACTGCCCAGTCCCGCTAGAGGGTAAACCCTAAGAAGTTTTCGGGTAACCCACAGCCCAGCCTAGCGGGAGGGTAAACCCTAAGAGGTCATCGAGTAACCCACTGCCTAGTCCCACTAGAGGGTAAACCCTAAGAGGTCCTTAGGTAACTCACTACCCAGTCCCGCTGGAGGGTAAACCCTAAGAGTTCATTGGGTAACCCACTGCCCAGCCCCACTGAAGGGTAAACCCTAAGAAGTCGATGGAAATCCCACTACCTAGCCCCGCTGGAGGGTAAAACCAGAACTTCTCGGGCCATCCCTACCGGATGGTACAAAACTGGCCAACGGAACATGGAGTGGGTATCATAAAATAACCCAACTCTGGAATAACTCACCTAGTAGAGGGTCAGGGCCTGTGTGGTGTGCGTCACACCGATACCTGGAACTCTTCCTAGCGAAACACATAATGTTAGATTTTTGAAGGAAGATATGATCTCGATACTTAGCTAGGGAGTCTGTGCCCAGGGCTCACTGGGCTCCGCACCCTACTGGAAACAACCTCCTGGGTAGAGGATCGGTGCCTGCGTAAAGTATTGGTCACACCGAATCCACAATAACCCTACCAGGGAACACGAAGGGATGTGATACTGAAAGCCCACATGGCTAAAAGAAAAGGGAAATCCAAACAACTCTGCCGATCAAACCGTTGAGAACAGAACCAGGGGAAACCACTCAACCCTGCTAGTCTAAACCATCATTAACAGAACGACCCTATGCTCATGAGAGGTCAAAGGTACGTAAAGTAGAACATGGTACGCACATGGGGCCCCCATGACGTGTGGCCTTATCTCATCTCCAAACAATGTACACAAACATTCTCGGGTACGAACTAAAACATGTACCTCCAAAAAACCCCGTATACTCCCAGAGTATACCACATTTCCAGCCCAAAGGATATCGTGCACACGATGTCCAGCATCAACGCAAAAGGGAGAAAATGTAAGTTCTCCAACTTGATTCCACTACAGCCCTAACACAGCCAACTAAACCTCTTCAAACATTTACTTAACTATCACAGGATTTCTCACAATCACACACCAAGGGTTATCTACAAACACCATGGGATGAACCTCCACCCGTACACCTTTCATGCCTCTACATTTAATGAGATCTTGAATGAGGCTCTGCACATCCAAAAAGATCGTACGATTGTAATCCTCGTGGAAAACACATGAGATATACTATCTACTCGCCTCAAAAGGATGTCTGATGGAAAATTTGTCCAACACCACTTTATGCCCGAATGGTGTCCCGTGGTCCCGATCCTCGGTCCTGAAAATAGTCGGGCGCATCGAACCCTTGCGATCCCCTCTAAAAAACAGGTCAAATTGGCCGCTTACACGCGTGGAATGGATATCCGGAGAAAATGATGAATTTCATCATACCGCGCATGAGCGGTGCTATGTGGGACCCACATCACATTCCTGAAGCACTGCCAATGGATCGCACCATTGTGATTCTCTCGAAAAAGCACCCAAGATTGACTATTCACTTGTCTGAAACGGACACCCAGTGAAGAGGATAGAAATCACCGCCAATGCCCAAAACAACCCCCATGCGGCCTGCTCCACCATGCTGAATTAAATAGGGAGGATTTCACCATTCCAATACCCTCATAAAAACACCCATAATCGACTGATCGCACGCACCAAATGGATGTATGATGAATAAGTTGTTAAATGCTGCTCGCAGCTTAAAAGACGGGTCATGGGGCCCATGCCTCAACTCTAGTTTCAATACCTGAAATCACCCTGGAAAAATCCGCCTCGGATCCAGGGTCCCAACGCCGCTGACGGCGCTCAAAACATACTCCAGATGTGTCTGCTCCGCCCAAAACAAGAACCCCCAGAATAATGCCAATCCACTTAACGAGCGTGTTAATCCACCGAGGCCCCCGTCTTGGGAATTAAAAACCTCCAAAACCATCTAAAAATATTCTTCTAGATTCAAGGAATGCATCTCCATAGACGTCACATGAATCTAACACTTGGCCTGAGTTTTATGTTCGTTTTAATTTTTAATGGAACGAGCGGGTGGGACGGGCCGGTTCATCCAGCCCACCATATACCTGAACCGGCCCGCCTCGCCACGACCGGCTTAAGCCGGTCTGGCTTTACATCCACGGGACCCTTGTATTTTGGGTCTCTATTTTCTAGCTGAGGTCTGAAGAACCTGGTCTCCCGCGCTTTCCGGCCGGCAAAAGCCGGTCCGGCCGCGTCGTCGCGCCCCGCTCGCACCCCCTCTGCTGGCGCCCCCTGCTGCCCGGTCCGGCTCCCGCTCGCTCGCCGCACCGACACCGCCTCACTCGGACACCATGATTCTGAGACGTTGAAAACTTCCCGGCTGATCGTGCCTCCGCCTGGACCCCCGCCGTGCCGCCGCTGGGCCTCGTCGCGCCGCCGCTGAGCCTTGACGGACCGCCGGAAAAACAACCAAAAACCCCTAAAACTTCGCCGGACAATTGAGGTCGCCTCAGAACTCGGATTTCAAATCCGATAAGTGAATTAGAAAGATCAAGATATAAAATATGAAAATATGTTCTTATCTTGAAATTTATACAGCATTTCGACATCATTAATTTAGATCAAAGATGATGCGGGAAATTGAAAAAAAAAGAAATAAACGCATGATCCTACCTCGGGGGATTAGCCCGTAGCTTCGCAACGATCCTCCGGCCACAACACCTTGGAGAGGATGAGGAGATTGAGATCTTGGATTTCAGGGGGGATCCTTGGTTGAGTTCCACCAGAGGATGAAAATGGGAGGGATGAGAGGGTTTATGACTTAAGTAGAGAATTAGGTCAATTTTAAATTAATTAACTTTAATCCCCCCGAGTAGGCATGTTTTCAAACACTCAACGGGGTCAAGATTAAGTCCATCCTTGGGTAAAAGACATGCCCTGAGCATAATGTCGGTCTCGTAATTTTAATCCAAGCCTCCATTTGAAAGTTATAAAACTTAATGCCTGAGGCCGCCAAATTATGAAAACGCCCCTGGTGGCATTTTCCACCGAAGAGTCACGCCCATGAAAATTAAACTCCTCCAAGGGTAAATGGCATTCTCCAGACTCAAAGGTGTCCTATTTTTTCCCATCCAAGCTACTGTTTAGGAGCTATCCTATTTATTTGGTGTTCCTAGTGTGAACTCATTGAAAAAAAATAATTCCGGCCACACAGGGGCTCGGAATCACACGCAGTCTGAAGGCGTTGCTCTGGAATAACCTCAAGAATTTTACAAAGTCTTTCATAGAAAAAACCAGGTTCTTACATGAAATGTGTTAACGAATAACATCACTTTGACATGGTGGCAGTCCACACCTTCTTAAAAGATGTTATAGTTTTCCCAAAAACTGGTAAACATGAAGGTATGTGTTATATAATAATTAAATAAGTATTAATACCTTATAAATATAATATATATAATTTAAAATTATTAATTAAATCATTCTTACAGACCTTTAAATGTGGCAATGTTAGAACGAATGACATCGGTGTGCAAGGCGGTAGTCCACCATACACACGAATGATGATTGTGTATATCATTTGATGGAAGTGTGTGAAGATGTAGGTAGAAACCATAACATAAAAAATATTGGTATATTTAGGATACTATGTTTGTTATGTAATTATTTAATATGAATAATTTTATTGGTTTTAGAAACAAATAAAACAAAAGTAATTGTTAAATAATGTTACCTCTTTTTCATGTAACTTATTTTGGTTTTCACCAAAGGGCATACATGATTTGATTTATGAAAAAAGTAAGGCTTATAGGATTATAGTATATATTTTGTGATCTTATTATTTTAGGGGTTTTATGAGGTAAAGTTCTTCATAGGTTTGAATAAGTGGGGAGGGTGAGTTCCTTTTTATTGTGGAGAAGGAGTGTCATTCTTGTAAATATTAAAAGGTAAACACTATTGGGAGTTCTCCCTTACATAATATTCCCAAAATAAGAAAAAAATATATAAAAGTTGTGATATGGTCAAATAATGGCCATAAAATGGGTTTTGGGCATGTTTATAGGTCATTTTCCACTTAACATTAAAGTTTAACCACTAAGTAAGCACATTTTTTACCTCAATCACTGTAATTAATTTTAGTTGCATTCATAAATATTTTTGGTCAAAAACTAAGTTGACCATAAAATAAATTATAAATTATGATTATTCAAAATATTCAATCCATTTTTCTAAATTCCAAGAATATAAGTATAGTGGCCTATGATTAACATACATGTATATTACCCCGTTTTAGATGAATATTTAGTACATTACAAAAAATACATGCCAGAGGACCGTAATAGTTTAGTGTATTTGGAAACCTGAAAAAAATCTTCAATCCTGGTGAAATATATTCAACATCTCCCAAAAATATCTCAAACTTTAATACTTCTACCTAAAACCATTCTTCATAACTAGGGGAAAAGAAACATAAGAAAGGGGTGAGCTCAAATGCTTCGTAAGGGTAAACAATGGAGGCATCTAAGTATAAACATGATCATAATGGGAAGAGAATGTGATCATGAAAATAGAATATCATACCCTACATATCAACGATAATAAAGATGAATCATGTCATAAGGCTTCATAGTTTATAAGACATGAATCATAAGGAAATAAAGAACATGATCCATGAAAGAATGACATTGGAATAAGACATGGAATTGTGGAAACAGATAAGCATATACTGATTTCCATATTATCCAAGGAATCAATTCCAAGACCATCTTAGTGGAAAAATTCCTTTAATGAATCGGGTGAACCCCCGTTCTAGCCCTGTATTTTTGAACCGAGTAAACCATCATTCTAGCCTTATATTACTAAACCAAGTAAACCCTCATTCCAACCCAGTATTACTGAACCAAGTAAACTCTCATTCAATCCCTGTATTACTGAACAGAGTAAACCCTAATTCTAGCCTTGTATTAATGAATTGAGTAAACCCTCTTTCCAGCCCTATATTATTGAACCAAGTAAATCCTCATTCCAGCCCTATCTATCTCATGAAATATAAATATTAACCCAATGCATTGGAGGGAGATATTGGCCCCACCTATAACATAATGAAATCATACATACATGTATCACAAGATCATAAATAAACATATCATAACCCATGAAATTAAATGGGTGTCATAAACATGTAAACATATCATTATATGTGGAAAGATATAGGTTTTATAATCTTTTCATCATCAATATAAACTGTGAAAAGATGTGGGTATCAAATTCATATAACCTATGAAAGAGAATGAGTTTCATAAAAATATTACCCATGAATGAGAAATGGGTTTCCTAAAGACCATGGGATTAATAATAACTCATACCTAGAAAGGATATGAATGGAACCTTTAGATCATTTCTTATAAAGGTATGAGTAACATAAATATATGTCATCTTAGATGGAATTAGTTTGGAAATATTCTATAAAAACTTTTCTGGAGTAAAATATCCTTTCTACTTTGAAAAAGTATTTTAATACATAAAACCATTTGAAAATCATTTCCTTAGAAAATACCTTGAAACTTATAAAGAAGAGATAAAATCATTTTGAAAAAAACTATTCCCTTGAAAACTTTTAAAATAATCTTCAAAACCATTTTAAAAACATTTTCATTGAAAACCCTTGAAAATTTTTTTAAACCCATTTCTTTTAAAATAATTTAAAATCTTATAAATAAATTTTCATTTTTTTTGAAAATCATTTTTCTTGAAAATATATAAAAGAAGCTTGAAAATTTTTTGAAAACAATTTCTTTGAAAAACTTTTAAAACGCGTAAATAAGACTTGAAAACATTTTAAAAACCAATTTATTTGAAAATATATTTTAAAAAAATTTCTTATTGATTAACCTATTAAAAATAGAAAGGGATCTTCGAAGAAATAATAGCGGTTAAATTCGTACATGTCATAGGAGGTCAACAGAACATTCATTTTTAACGGTAAAAAAGATAGAAAAGTGCCTTGTTCAGAAAGAGAAAAGGATATTCCCATAAATATATTGGTAAAATACAAAAATGGGTAAAATTAAATTTATATGTTATAGTTTAATGGTATAATATTCTTGGAAACTCTTTTTAGAAAAAATAGATTTCCGACCGAAGAGAGGGTAAAGTCGGGATTTCCTAAAAACACTTTCTTAACTTTCATATGTACCAAAAAGTAGAAAATTATTCCCATACATCAGTATATCATGAAATAATATAGGATAAGTAATCTCTTGAATATTTTTTATATATTTATAATAATATTTAATCAAAGGAAGCATAAAAATAAATAATCTCGAAAAGCAATGAGATTGCCTCAAAAAAACTCTTATAACATGGTATCTTGGGATCATGCTCTCTATGTAAGGAAATTTAATTACATGAAGCATATAATAACATGTAAATATTAATATTCATGATATTTAGTGTAAAATATATGTATATTCACCCCAAAAAAAGTGTTTAGGTGCATAAAAAACATAAGTCTCAAAGAAGGCAAATTGAGACAAAACATTTTTATCGATTTGGTAACATTTGAATATTAAACCCCATGAAAGAAGTATCATAGAATGGAAGTGTGAATACCCATAAATTTCATTTCAAGATATATAGAATATAATCATGGGCCTTAAATACACCACACAAAATAAAATATTGGCTAACATAGCTTGTATCTCACTGAAATTAAAAGTGAGATGAAATCCCATTACCTTGTGTCATGACTCTCTATGTACTCGTACAAGATTCATGTATAATAAATATAATTATATTATAAATATTTTAAAGAATAATATTATTATATATATTACTATATATTCTTTTATTATTACATTATATTATCCACTTGTTAAAGATCCTATATTAAGGTTTCACTTCGGGTAATATTTTCTTCTTCACATGTGTCTTAATTTGTTATATCATTGATCCTTATAGTTATATCATATTTACAAAATAAAAAACATGATATAAATATCCGTTTTATCTAGTATATTTATATTATAATAATCTATATCATAATGTAGTACCTAATGGCACACACCGTTCATGGATATGGTAAGTCATACGTACGCTTGAACGTTGTTTTCCATTTTTATCATCGTATTGAAAGAAAGTATGTAAATGAAATATGTATATATATTTATATATATATATATCATTATTTATGTAGAATAAATATATCATATCTATCATATAAGTTCAATAAACCTATACTTAATAAATTATATTTCATGTGTGAACGAATCACATCGCTTTGAGGGGGAGGTAGTCCACACTTCCTAAAATGAGATTATCATATTAACACCAAACGGAAGGTAAAAATATGTGTGTTGTAAAAGGAATAAAAATATTAAATACATAATAAATATAATATATTACATATATATATATATATATATTCCATCATAATGGTCACCATGATAGGTGGTAAATGAAAAATGAACAATCATCTTTTCTTGAGAAAGTAGTTCATCGTACAGAGAAATAATATGTTCAAAATCCATTAGATGGAGGTGTATCTAAGTATAGGTCAGAAAATTTTCATAAAAAATTTCTAGTATATGGTAGATACTTTTTTCACACAATTATGGAATACAGATAGTGTAGGAGGTGTAGAATGAAAATAAAGGAAATGAGCTTGAGAGAAGACATTACCTCTTAATCAGGTAACTCCTTTTGTTTTGTGTCAAACGGCTTCCTTGAGAGGGTTCAATCCCAAAGGAAAGATTAAAGGTAGAAGAGAGGATTTTTCTAAGGATACTTTGGTAGATACTGTAAAAACTTAAAGGTTTTAGATGTGTGATTAATGGGTATAGGTGGTGGCCTTTTATAGGGAAGGAAAAGAACTAACATGGAATTTTTAGAAACAATTTAGGTGTTCACATGTTCTTACCTAAAACAAGTATTACCAAACCAGAAAAACTAAATAATGGAAGTTTTATGGCTGAAATATGCATATAAAATGGGAGTTTAACAAGTTTCTATGTCATTTGGGCCCTTAATTTAAAGTTTAGTCCATATTAAAGTTAATTAGGCCTTAATTATTGCGTTTAATTTTAATCACTTTTACTAATCATTTTGGTGAAAAATTAACATGGACTTATTGTACTCTAAAAATTAGACTGAA
Organism: Viscum album; assembly: GCA_963277665.1. Lineage (NCBI taxonomy): Eukaryota > Viridiplantae > Streptophyta > Magnoliopsida > Santalales > Viscaceae > Viscum > Viscum album. Next base: position 516,596,140 of record OY728131.1, read on the forward strand.
TTCAATGGTGCATGTATGATTTTTTAAATTCCAATCAAATAAGTGGAAAAATAAATATTAGTGTTAATCCCGAAGATGGGACGAAATAATGGGGTTTTAAAATAAGAAAAAGATTAAAAGTTTGTTAAGATTTTATTTTCAGTTTAAAAGTGAAATTTATTATAATGAATTAAATTTTATTAATATATGTAATATTAATCTAATTTTACCTTAAACATATTTATAATATCATTTATAAATAATAAGAAAAAAAATGAAGTTTTTAACTAAAAGTAGTATTTTTTACTATTCATCAAAAAATGAAGTTTCTCGGAAAAATCCAAAAAAATCACCGTAGGATAATTTAGACATTTTGAATTAAAAAATTAGGTTTATTTTATCAAGTTGAATTTATAAATGTGTATAAAATTATTTTCATTATTAGAAATATTTATTTGAGAAAATGATGTTTTTGAACGTAAAAAGGACTTTACCAAAAATCATATCTTTTAGTATCAATGTGTTTTATTTATTTAATACTATTTTAAAAAAATTGAAAATTAGTTATTACTATTCATATTACTAAGTTTAACGGGTACGTTATACTAATCTTATTTAAATAATTAAATTCATAAAAATATATATTCCGTATAAACTTAGGGTTGAGTGCATCATATGCCAACTCAGTGTTGTGTGCATCGTACGCCAAGTTGGTGTTTCTTGTAGTGCAAGACAAGTTGGTATTGTGTGTAGGGAAATACAAGTAGGTAATACATGTGAGAGGAATGTTTGAATTAGTGTTTTAATATATATATATATATAGAACTATTTCCAATGTCATGTGAAATGAATAATATTGAAAAGATAAATTAATTTCAAAAAATAATAATTCTAAAAATTTTGTGGTGTTACATCCCCCCCCCATAAAGTAAATTTTCTATCAAAATTATTTTAGGCTATCAAAGGTTTAATACTTTATGATTTCAATCATATAAACCCACATTATAGAAATGGAAACTAAAAATTCCATTAAAAAGGGAAATTTGGAACCATAATGGTTACCCAAAGTAACATATAACTGGGTTTCCACATAGAAGTACATAGGTTGGGAGTGAAAATAGGACACAAAGAAAATGTATAAATATTTTTAGGGAGTTATATAGGTCACCAATCACAAAAAAGAGAATTATCAAATGAAATTTGAGGGCCTCAAATTCAAAAATCTGTGATGACTTAAAAGGCCATCATCTCGACAAAAATTAAGGTATTAGGACACCATTTTTTATCACTTTCATAAACTTGATTAATTCTTGATAAATTTCTATAAACAAAATTTCATTCTTGGGTGGTTCTTTTAAAAATTTCTATTACATCCATTACCTCATGGAATTAATGTAAAAAAATTAACTTTGATGAATAAAGCAATAAACTATTATTTTAACGGATTTTAAGGCCCATAAAGAATAAAAATTATAACTATTTGTATGTTAAAAAAACAACATTCCTTAATCTATAAAAATAAAAAGTAACACTAATAGTTAATTATTTATACATTATGAATAAATATACATTAATTAGGACATCACGTAGGCTAGTGGTAGGTATAAAATCCTTATCATCCATCGTTCATGGGTTAAAGACTCATGGCCTTTTCGGACATGATTGGTTATCACCTGAAAAACATGATGTACTTTTCAAAAAAAATATATAAGTTGGACATCCTTGATATAAGGTTAATCACATATTATCCTTTTAACTAAGGTTTTCAACGAAAAAATAGTGCAAATATACTTCCTCTAATGTTTAACTTTAAATTTTCATGAACGGTTAACCTTATAACCCTTCTCAAAGGTGAGAATCCAAAAATTTAGATATAGAGTCATGAAATTAGCCTAACATTTATTCCTTTGTACAAAAAAAGTAGGTCTTGGTTGTCACATTCCAAACATATGAATACCCTAATAATATATTCTCCTCAAACATGGTAACAATCTGAATTACCATAAATCCTTTTGGTAAACATGCATTCTTCCTTATTCCGAAGTATATTGGATTTACTCATCAAATGAAAAAATGTTGTAAACATTATCAGTTGTAGAAGAAACCACCTATAAACAAGTCCTCGCATAGTTCTAAGGTAATCAGTACTATCCAATTTACTTATTCATATCCCAGATATCTCTATCCAAACAACATTATATTAACATAAATATCATGTTAAGGTCTACCATCCCTTAGTCAAAATATCATCTTGTCATTAAATCACTTCACCAGTCCAACATAAAATTTAAAATACTGAGTGGAAAATATAAGTAGAACAATCCTTATATATTTCATCATTCATAACTTTTGAATCCAAATACATAAATACATTTATTACTTCATCCTTAATTGATTAACAATAATACCTCTTTTTTCACACTTCATCTGCAGTCTCTTCATCATCTATAATGTTACCATTACACACACCACCTTGCTAATTCTATCCAGGAACATTCCTCTTGGGGAATTAGTTTGCATAATGACCATTTTCTCCACACTTAAAACACTTAACCTTTGATGATGAATTAGAGAGCCCAAAATTTATATCTATTTCATTAACCAAACTATTTATTTTTCCTTTGCAGTCACTTGCTTTGTGTCCTTATTTTTCATAGTCAAAATACCTTATTGTTCCTCTAATGTATTCACTTAGATTATTTATTCCACATTTTTAACATAAAAGAAACCAAATTCTCTTTCCTCCATGGTCTTCATTACCCGAACTCTCAGCGAACTCCTTCTTTCACTTACATGGTGAGACTGGGAGTTCGTTAAGGTAAACATTGGTAATCATATTCCTTGGAAACTGATTAGTCATGATCACGACATATTTTACTCCAGTGATTATCCCACTTGAATTTTCATCAGAAAATCTTCCATCACACTCAACATTATTTCAGTTCCTTTTAGTTCCCAACATTGACTAAAACCAAAAGCATAGTGTGAGCATTAGTTTTCATAGTAGAAAATCACATAGTCATGAAAATAATTACTTATATCATATCTAAATAATGACACATTGCTTAATATATAACACCCAAGGTTCATCCTTGATCATTCATAGCTAACTTATATATAAATCTTTCATGATGTTTCACAAAGAGTTTGTAAATTCCAAAAGTATATCCCCCGGGGGTGTAAAACTAGGTGTAAAAAAAGGTATATTGTCGTGTACTAGATTACCCCGAGTCAAGCCCAGAATATCTTGTCAGAGTTGTTAACCCTAGGTACATTTGTTCTAGAGACAATGCACTTGTATTATCCAGACATGGATGTATTTTTTGGAAACCACTCACCTTATTCTTTACCAAAATTCCAGGACATTTTCCATAATGTTAACCCATACTTGTACTTGTCCTTAGATACATCCATAGATATATCCTTAGAAATAAACCTAGGGATCTTAATAAGGTTTTCTCAACCTAGTTTTGGAAGGTTCACTAGAAATTTCCTTTGATACCAACTATAGTGACCCAGGCTTAACGTACATGGATATTACATCACGTTAGATGAATATTCAGTACATTAAAAAATATATATTCCATGGGACTGTAATAGTTTTGTGCCTTCGGAAACGTGGAAACAAAATATTCTCTCCTAGTGAAATTTCTTCAACATCTCCCATAAAGATCTCCACCTTTAGTACTTATACCTAAAGCCTTTCTTCATAACATGGGGAAAGGAAACATAAGTAGGAGGTCAGCTCAAATTAGTAGTAAGGGTAAAAAAGGGAGTCATGTAAGAATAAACATGATTATAAGGGTATGAGAATGTGATCAGGAAAAGAGAAGATCCCTGAATATAAAATATCATAAAGATGAAACATGGCATAAAGTTTAGTAGTTTATAAGACATGAATCATAAGGAAATAATGAACATATGACATGAAATAATAACATAGGAAGAAGACATGGAATTGTGGAAACACATAAGCATATACTGATTTCCATAGTAGCTAATACATTAATACCAAGACCATCTTAGTGAAAAAATTTCCTTTACGGAACAGGGTGAACCCACATTCTATCCTAGTATTACTGAACCAAGTAAACCCTCGTTCCAACCCTGTATTATTGAACGGAGTAAAATCTTGTTCCATCCTTATATTGCTGAACCGAGTAAACCCTCATTCTAGCATTGTATTACTGAACCGAGTAAACCCTTGTTCCATCCTTGTATTATTGAACTGAGTAAACCCTTGTTCTATTCCTGTCTATCTCATGAGATATAAATATTTACCCAATGCATTGGAGGGATATATAGGTCCCACCCATCACATAATAAAATCATACATACATGTTCCAAAATATCATAAATAAACATATCATAACCCATTAAATGAAATGGGAATCATAAATAAACATATCACAACCCATTAAATGAAATAGGAATCATAAAAATGTAAACATATCATAACCAATATATAGGGATAGGTTTCATAATCATTTCATTATAAACATAACCCGTGAAAATAAGCATCTTTTGAAAGCATATAACACATTAATGGGAACTGGTTTCATAAAAATATTACCCATAAAAGAGAAATTTATTTCATAAAGACCATGGCATTAATAATAACTAATTCATAGAAAGGATATGAATGGAACATTTAGATTATTTCCTATAAAGTCATGAGTAACATCAAAAGATATAATCTTAGATTGAAATATTTTTGAAATATACTATAAAAACATTTCTTCAGGAAAATATCCTTTCTTGTTTGAAAAAGGATTTTAAATACATAAATCTATTTTAAACCCGTTTCCTTATAAATTTCTTCAAAAATTACAAAAAGGACCAGAAATCATTTTGAAAAAACCATTTCCCTTGAAAACTTATAAAATAAGATTCAAAACCTTTTAAAAACATTTTTATTTAAAAACAATTGAAAAAATAAAATAAATCTTGAAAAAAATTTCAAAACTGTTTCTTTAAAAATAATTTTAAAACTTATAAATAATTTTTGAGAATTTTCTGAAAATCATTTTTCTTAAAAAAATATAAAATAATATTGAAAATGTTTTGAAAAACATTTCTTTGAAGACAATTTGAAAACATGTAAATAAGACTGGAAAAATTTTTGAAAACCATTTAAGTTCAAAATATCTTTTTAAAAAATTCTTAATGATTAACTTTTTAAAAATACAGAGGGGGCTTCGAAGAAATCTTGGCGGGTAAATCTGTACATGTCATACAAGGTCAAAAGAACATTCCTTTGGCATAGTAAAAAGGATAGAAAAGTTCCTTGTTTGTAAAGATGAAATAAGATTCCCTTGAATAGATTGGTAAAATAAAATTGGTAAAAATGTATTTTATATATTATAGGTTAAGGGTTTAATATTCTTGGAAACTCTTTTTAGAAACATATATTTCTTACCAAAGAGAGGGTAAAGTCGGGCTTTCCTCAAAACTCTTTATTAACTATCTTATGTACCAAAAAGTATAAATTGGTACCAATACATCATTATATCATGAAATAATATAAGATAAGAAATATCATGAATATTATTGAGATATTAATAATAATATTTCATCAAATGAAGCATAAATATAAACAATCTTGAAGAGCAATGTGATTTCCTCATTAAACTCTTATAACTTGGTATCTTGGGATAATGCTCTCCATGTAAAGAAAGGTAATTAAGTGAAGCATATAATATCATTAAAATATTTATATTCATGATATTTAATTCCAAATTGAAGTATATTCACAGAAAAAATGTGTTTAGGTTCATAACAAAACATAAGTATCAAAGAATGAAAATTGAGACAAAACATTTTTATCGATTTTGTTTCTTTTGAAACTTAAACCTCATGAAATAAGGATAATAGAATTGATATGTGAATACACAAAAATTTAATTATATTATACATATAATACAATAATGGTCATTACATACACCACAAAAAAGGAAAGAGTGGCGAACATAGCTTGTATCTCACAGAAATTATGAGTGAGATGAAATCCCCTTACCTTGTGTCTTGACTCTCTCTGTACTCGTACAAGATTCCTATATAATAAATATAAGTTTATTATAAATATTTTAAATATTCATATTCTTATATCTATTATAATATTTGATTTTATTATGAATTTATATTACCTTCTTGTCAATGATCCTATGTCAAGGTTTAAATTTGGATAATATTCTCTTTGTTCTTCACATGTGTCTTAATTTGTTATATTGTTGATAATTATACATATATCATGATTTAAAAATGTATAAAATGATATAAATATCATGTATATCTATTATATGTATATTATAATAATCTATTTCATAATGGAGAACGTAATGGACTACACTGTCCATGGAGACGGTAAGTCGTACGTACATATGAACATTGTTTTCTATTTTTATTGTCATATTGAACGGAACTATGTGAATTAAATATATATATATATATATATCATTAAATTAGGATTAATATATCATATATATCATATTATTTCACTAAACCCATCCTTAATTCATTCTATGTGGTGTGTGAACGAATCAGGTCACTTTGAGTGTGTGGTAGTCCACACTTCCTCAAATGAGATTATTGTATTAACACCAAATGGAAGGTAACAATATGTGTTTTATAAATGGAATAAATAATATTAAAGACATAATAAATATAATATATTAACTATATATATAGATTTTACATGATAATGGAAACCATGATTGGTGGTAAAAGAGAAATGAACAATCATTGTTTTGTGAGGTAGTAGTTCTCCATAGACAGAAATAGTATGTTCCAAATCCATTATATGGAGGTGTGTGTAATTTTAGGTCATAAAAATTGCATATAAATATCCTATTATATGAAGGATAATTTTTTTTCACACAAAAATGGAATAAAGATATTTTATGGGTGGGTAAAGAAAATAAAGGAAAGGAGCTTGAGAGAAGATGTTACCTATTAATCGGGTAACTCCTTTTGGTTTGTGGAAAAAGGCTTCCTTGAGAGGGTTTCTTCCCAAATAGAGGTTTTAAGGTCTAATAAAGGACTTTTAGGAGTCTAAATGGTAATATCTTGGATGAACTTAAAATTTTTTAGAGGTGTGAGGAATGGGTAGAGGTTGTGGCTTTTTATAGGGAAGGAAAATGACTCACGCTGAATATTTAGAAAACAATTAGGTGTGCACTTGTTAGTACCTAAACGAAGTCTTAAAAAACCAAAACAACGCAATAATGTAAGGTTTATGGAAGACCTATATAAATAAAATTGGTGTTGTAAAAGTTTCTATGTCATTTATTACCTTAATTTTAAGGTTATAGTCCCTAATTAAGCTTAATTTGGTCTTAATTGTTGGGATTAATTTTAATCACTATTACTAATCATTTTGGTCACAAATTATTATGGTTTTACTATAATATAAAAATTATAATTAATTCAATGTTTTATGTCTAATTTTTAAAATTCCAATCACAGAATCAGAAATTTTTTTATTAGTGTTAATCCTACAGATGGGACGAAATAACAGGGTTTTAAAGTATGAAAAAGTTTAAAAGTTTGTTAAGATTTTATATTTAGTTTCAAAGTGAAAATTATTATAATTTACTACATCTTGTTGATATATTTAATATAATGTGACCTTAAAACATATTTATAATGTCATTTAGAATTAATAAATAGTTATAAAAAAAGGCAATTTTTAACTAAAAAGAAGTATTTTTCACTATTCATAAAAAATGAAGCATCTTAGAAAAATCCAAAAAATTTAACCTAGGATAATTTAGATGTTATGAATTAAAAAGTGAGGTTTATTTTTTCAAATTCAATTTCTAAATTCATTTAAAATTACTTTCATTGTTATAGTCAGTTCATTCAAGAAAACGATGTTTTTTAACATAAAAAGGAATTTACCAAAAATCATATATTTTATTATCAGTATGTTTTATTTATAAAAAAATGTATAAACAATATTTGAAAAGTATTTATTATTATTAATATTATTAATTTTAACCTCTAGGTTATAATTATATTATTTAAATAATTAAAACAATAAAATGATACATTTCTTAGAAACTCGGTGTTGTGTGCATTGTATGCTAACTCGGTGTTGTGTGCATCGTATGCCAAGTTGGTGTTTCTTGTAGTGCAATCCAAGTTTTTATTTTTTGTAGTGTAAGAAAAGTTGGTAATAAGTGTGAAAGGAATGTTTGAATTAGTGTTTTAATATACATATATATATAACTATTTCCAATGTCATGTGAAATGAAAAATATTGAAAAGATAAATTAATTTGAAAAGAAATAATTCTAAAAATATCGGGGTGTTACAATATAACCCCTTCAAATTAATTTATCCATAAAATTTTTTCTAGGTTATCATAGGTTTAATACTATAAAGTTTCATTCATAGAATCTCACATTTTAAAAATGGATACTAAAAATTCTCTTAAAAAGGGAAATTTGGAACTATAACGGTTACCCAAAGTAACATATAATTGGGTTTCCATGTAGGAGAACATATGTTGGGAGTAAATATTTGACATGGAGGAAAAGAATAAATATTTATAGGGGGTGATTAAGGTCATAAATCACAAATAAGTGAATGATCAGAGAAAAGTTAAGGGCCTCAAAGTCATAAATCTGTGATGACTTAAAAGGGCCTTCATCTCAAAAAAATTATGGCATGAGGACAACAATTTTTTTGATAACTTTTAGAATGTTGATTAATTATTTATAAATTTCTATAAACAAAATTTCATTCTTGGGTTGTGATTTGAAAAATTTAAAATGCATCCATTACCTCATAGAATGAATGTACAGAAATTAACATTGATTATTAAATCACAAAAATATGTTTTTAATGGATTGTAAGGCCCATAAAGAATAAAAAGTCTAACTATTTTTTTTTTAAAAACAACATTCATTAATCTATAAAAATAAAAAGTAACACTAATATTTCAATATTTATTCATTACAACTAAATACACATTAACCAGAACATCGCGTAGGCCTGTGGTAGGCATAAAACCCTAATCGTCCTTCGGTCATGGGTAAAAGACCTACGGCCTTTCCAGACTTGATTGGTTTTCACCTGACATGCATGATGTCCTTTTACAATAGAATATAAAATATTGACATCCTTGATATAAGTTTAATCACTGATTATCCTTTTAACCCAGGTTTTCAAGACAAACTAAGTGCACTAATACTTCCTATGATGTTTAAATTAAAATTTTCAAGAATGGTTAACATTATAACCCTTCTCAAAAGTGAAAATAAAAAACATTAGAAATAGATTCATTAAATTAAATTAACATTGATTCCCATGTATAACACAAAGTAGGTCTTGGTTTTTACATTCCATATAAGGGCCTGACTTTAAACATTTACATAATATTGAATTAAACAAATAATTCACATTGAGGATCTTTTCAGGTTTAGAGTTTTAGATAATTAATATATAACTATTACATCTCAAAAGATTACAAGGTATACACTTCTATGAAGCTTCCATTTTTTTTATAAAATATAAACTCTTGAAAAAATAGTCATGTCTAGTTCCATGTTTTAGACAGCATGACTTTTCCTTGATCCCATCCTTGACCCTATTCATCTTTAAGTCCTATGAAAACATTTCAAAACTTGGGATGAGCATAAAAGTCTCCGTAAGGGTTATAAAACAAAGAATGAAAACATTTGGTCATAAATACATACAAAACATGAACACTTTTACTTACCTCATAATAACATAAGATTTATGAATAACACATAGAAATCATAAATCATAAAGGTAACATGTGGCATCCATATCATACTTACATTGTAGCTATCACAACTACATAGGGAGTTACTTTGGAATACCCATCATAGTATATTCCCTAAATCTCTTAGGAGAAACATTCATGTTTACCTCTATCACGTTACCCAATGCATTAGAGAGATATCTCGGGCTCACCCGCGCAAGGTTTATCACGGAACCACCCGTATACGTAAATAATGCCCAAGAACCATAACATGATCATAACACATAAAATAATCTAGAGGAAAGATAACATTTACACATTGAAAAAAAATATCATTTCAAGATATTGAAATAATAAATTCAATCTCAAAATCATTTTCAATACCAACATACGTAAAAAGAGTATATGGTATTTATTTTTCCTTTTAAAAACATTACAACTTGTTAATGAATCCAAAGATCAAATAATGATCGTAGTGGTGGAAAGGTCATTATCACCGCTTATGTAAAAAAAAGAAACATTGATTTTGTCGTTTAGTAAAATTCTTCGTATAAAAAGATTCCCTTTGAATAAAATGAAATGTCAAAGGGGTTTATACACCGTATAAAATAAAGCCGTGTATAAAACTAAAAATGCCTCAATGAAATGAGATTGAGACAAAGTCCCTTACAAATATCATTTTGTAAATAAAATAGAAATATTATGTGTATTAACTATAAGTACACATAAAGAATGTATAAATACAAGATAAGACATAATCATAGCATGACATAATTTGAAAGTAGGAGATTAACCCAAATAACAGAAATTGGGTTAAGAAGTTCCTTTACCACGTGTCCAACTTGACTCGATCATTCTTTAATATCCTGAATAATAAAATAAAGTTAATTTATACTTACTTAATAACCTTTTTCAAGTTTATTATTCCTTTTATATCAATTATTACCATGTTATAAACATTAAGTAATCATTTAAGTTAATAACGTCCATTTTGTCGATATTTGGTACTTGAGTCAATAATGAACACCTTATATTTACAAGGTGTCCATGTGGTCAATAGTCCATTATATCCAGAATGATATTCATTATTTAGATATCATATATATCATATATATCCAGTATATACATGTATTTAAAATATTACATAACATTTGGAGGTAAGAAATGAAATGCACCGCTCATTGAGACGGTAAGCCGTACGTACGCATGAACGCTACTTTCATTTCTATTTCTTTTTTTAGGGAAATTAAAGAATTATGATACATAGGTATATTATAATTATAGTATGATATCATATATAATATCCTTAACTCCATCTTTTATACATCCCACATAAGGAATTAAGGAGTCACATCACTTTGAGGGGGCGGTAGTCCGCACTTCCTCAAATGAGATTATCGTCTTTACCCACTATGGAAACCATAAAGGCTTGATATAATTGGGAAGTACATAAGAATAAGGAAATCATAAACATAATATATATCATATATAAATACAGTTTCATCATAACAGCCACCATGGGAGGCGGTAAGATGTAATTGAACAATCATCGTTTCGTGAGGCGTTAGTTTTCCATCCACAGAAACATTATGTTATTCATCCATTAGACGGAGGTGTGTGTAAGTGTAGTTAAAATACTTATCATAACAACATCCTAGTATATTAAGTATATTGGTTTTGTTACAAAATAAAGGAATAAAAAAATTTTAGGGGTTGGAGAAGTAAAATAAACGAAAACAAATTAAGAGAAACTGTTACCTTTAATTTGGGTAACTTCCTTTGGTTTGAACCAAACGAACTTCTTTAAGAGCCTTCTGCCTAAGGTAAGGCTTCTGGGGGAGAAGAGGGATGTAGGGAGCTTAATTGGTCAGAGGTTGGATGAGCCAAATGTCTTGATAGTTTTGAGGAATTGGATAGAAATGGTCTCCTTTTATAAGGGACAGGTGGGGCTCTTTTGGAAAGTGTGAAAATATTATTTTATTATATAATGATATTAGGTTTCTAAGGGTCCAAAAATCATTAAATATGAATATAAGACGACTCATGATATAAAGAAAATAATACAATGGGAATTGGACAGGTTTTGGATAATATTTTAATCATTATATTCTTATTTATTTAAATCATTTATTGATTGGGTAAATACTGCATCATTATTGTGTCATAAATAATTTAATTTATTAGATGTCTAAAAATTATAAAAAAAATACTATCATTTAGGAAATATTTTTAGATTTCCAATTAAAATTTATAGTAGAAAATAGGACTTATATAACATCATATAAAAATTAATTACTAGAAGATTTTTGTTAATGTCAATTTTGTCTTTACATTAAATTAATTAATCTAAATTGTCATGATCACTCCCAAGTGGCTCAATGGGGTCCCCAAATCGACCCAAATATGACCATGGTCGGTAATGACTCATCCAGAAAGGTTTGTACAAGTGTTAAGGTAATTCGTAATTATTATAATATTCTTTTAACCTTGAAAAACCTTATTTACCTTTAACCGTGCTAAATAAAAGTAAAAAGTTATTATTCACCAAAAATTATTTTCATCATATTGAACTACATTTTAGTTCTTGATAAAAACCATGTATGTCAGATTTTTTAAATTCAATTCACAGAAGTGGTAAAATTTCATTTAAAAGAAAAATTATGTTTTTTACCTACCACTAAGTGGTTTCACTATTCATCAAAAATTGAAGTTTTTTAGAAAAATAACAAAAATTTAGCCTAATCTATATTTGATATTCCGAATTCAAAAATGATTCCTATTTATCCAAATTCAAAACATAGAAGTGGCATTAATTAATTTTAAAATTAATTCTCGTTATCAAAACAAATAGCGTGTTTTTAAGAAATAATAACTATCAAAAGATTGACACTTTTTTATGTCCAATTTCAAAGTGAAATTAATTACAATGACCAAAATTGGATTAAATGGTAAAAATATATTTTAATTTAACTTTAAAACCAACTAAAAATATAATCTAAACATATAAATAAATTAGATTAAAATGCACTTCTGAATTAAAATGAAATATTTTTCACTATTCATTAAAAAATGAACTTTTTCAGAAAAATACCAACAAATTACCCAAAGTAAAATTTCATGTTCCCATTCTAAAGAAGGATTTTATTTTGTCAATTAGAATGTATTAAAGTGACCAAAACTATATTTAAAGAGGGTTCACTATTAAAAGGTGATAAATCGGCCTTTTAATGTAAAATATGCTTAAAATTAGATTCATTCACATTTTAAGCCTCTAAATTTTTATTGGATAATGTAAATATATTTAACAAACATGTATAATCATATTGTAGTTAGTTTCATTCATTCACGTCAATACAATGTCTAAGAGTTAAATACCATTTAAAATAATGAAATTATATTATTAGTGTGCAACGTAAGATTCCAAAGAAACCTGTTGTTGCATATCAGGTAAGCTATCGAACATAGAAACCCATTTAAAGTAAAATTAATATTTAATTCACAAATATTTATAAATATGAAATATGTCTTATTCTTCATTTACCTGGGATGTTACATCCTTCCCCCCTTTTGGGAATTACGTCCTCGCAATTTTTTTTCACTTATCAAAATAAGTGGGGGTATTTATCCCTCATAGCATTTTCAAATTCCCATGTTGCCTCTTCAACCATATGGTTTTTTCACAAAACCTTTACCTGGTGAATCACCTTATTCCGAAACACTTGCTCTCTACGGTTAAGAATCTGAACTGGTTGTTCTTCATAAGATAGATTCTCTTCCAACTGAACTACCTCTGGGATCAAAACATGAAATGGATCTGGCATATACTTTCTCAACATCAAAACATAAAAAACATTGTGTACCTGAGATAAAATTGGAGGTCAAGACACTCTATACGCAACTGATCAAACTTTCTCCAGAATTTCATAAGGTCCAATGAACCTCGGACTTAACTTTCCCTTCTTACCAAAATTCATCACACTTTTCCATGGAGAAACTTTGAGAAAGACATGATCACCTACCTCAAAAGAAAGATCTTTTCTCTGGTAATCTGTGTAACTTTTCTGTCTGCTCTGAGCTGTTCTCATGTTCTTCTGAATCAACTGAACTTTCTCTGCCATCTCTTCTACCAATTCTGTTCCCATCAGCTTCCTTTCACCTACTTCATCCCAAAAATCTGGAGTTCGACACCATTTACCATATAATGCCTCAAACGGAGCCATCTGTATATTGGAATGAAAACTGTTATTATAAGAAAATTCAACCAAAGAAATATGTTGGTCCCAAATTCTATGATAATACAGTGAACAAGCCCGTAGCATATCCTCCAAGGTCTGAATTGTTTGTTTTGAATGCCATTCTGATTGAGGATGAAAAGCTATACTAAAATTTAACTCAGTACCCAACGACTTCTGAAGGCCTTTCCAATAGTTAGAAGTAAACCTAGGATCACGATCAGATACAATGGGGAGGGGAACACCATGAAACCTGACTATCTATTTAACATACAACTGAGTAAGTTGATCTAAAGACAAAGTATCTTGAATAGGAAGGAAATGAGCAGATTTAGTCAATCGATCAACTATAACCCATATTGAATTATTACCTTGAGATGTCTTCGGTAATCCCACAATGAAGTCCATGGATATATTTCCCCTCTTCCACTCTAGCACTGGTAGAGGCTGAAACATCCCTTTCAGTAACTTCCACTCTGATTTAACCTGCTGACAAGTAAAACACTTCACAGTAAAATCAGCAATATCTCTTTTCATTCCATCCCACCAGTAATACTCACAGAGATCTCTATACATCTTAGTACTGCCATGATGAACTAAAAACGTAGAACTATGAGCTTCACATAACAACTCATTCTTCAACTGTGAATCACAAGGTAGAAATAATCTCTTCCCAAACCTCAATACAGAATCATTATCAAGATTAAAATCAGGAAAATTACCCTTCTGAACCAACTCTACCTTTTTCTGTAACTCACTGTCTTATTTCTGCGCTTGCTTTATTCTTTCTGATAGAGATGTTCTCACTGAAACCTGATACAAAACAGAAGAATTTTTTTCACCAACAAACTTTTATGCCAAATTTTATCAAATCAAAAATCAAAGGACCTCGTTCCAAATGTAACATGGTTAATGATGCATTACTTTTTTGAATCAAAGCATCAGCCACTTTATTTGCTTTTCCCAGATGATAATGGATCGTGAAATCATAATCCTTGATTAATTCCAACCATCTCCTCTGTCTCATGTTCAATTATTTTTGAGATAATATATACTTTAAACTTTTGTGGTCAGTATATATTTCACATTTTACTCCATACAAATGATGCCTCCAAATTTTTAAAGCAAAGACAACATCATCTAATTCCAAATCATGTGTAGGGTAATTTAACTCATGAGGTTTCAACTGACATGAAGCATAAGAAATTACCTGATCATTCTGCATTAGGACACAACCCAGTCCTTTCAACAAAGCATCACTATAGATAACAAACTCTCCATTTCTGTATGGCAGTGCCAAAACCAGAGCATTCACCAATCTTCTTTTCAATTCTTGAAGACAATCACCACATTCTTTTTTCCAAATGAACTTAACACCTTTTCAAGTTAACATAGTTATTGGACTATATAACCAAGAAATATTTTCAATAAACCTCTGATAATATCTTGAGAAACCAAGAAAACTACGAATCTCAGTTATATTTGTGGGTCTTGGCCATTCTTCAACAACTTTCACTTTAGCAGGATCAACAGTTATCTCATTTTTTGAAACAATGTGACCAAGGAATGAAATTTGTTGTAAACAAAACTCACACTTGCTGAATTTCCCAAATAGTTTCTTTTCTCTTAAGTTTTGCAAGACAACCCTTAAATGACTTTCATGTTCCTATTTACTTTTTGAATAAACCAAAATATCATCAGTGAACACAACCACAAAATTATCCAAGAACTCACTGAAAATTCTATTCATAAGATCAATGAATACAACAGGTGCATTGGTGCAACCAAAAGGAATAACTAAAAATTCATAATGGTCATATCTAGTATGAAACATGGTCTTCAGAATGTTTTCTTCCTTTACTTTAAACTGATGGTACCCCGACCTCAAATCAATCTTCAAAAAATACTGAGCTCCCTGGAGCTGATCAAACAAATCATCGATATGAGGCAAAGGATACTTATTCTTAACAGTGATGTTATTAAATGCTCTATAATCAATGCAAAGTCTCATTGAACCATCTTTCTTTTTAATAAACAATACAGGAGCACCCCATGGTGATGTGCTAGGTCAAATGAAACCTTTATCTAATAACTCCTGCAATTGCTTCATTAACTCTAAAAGTTCAATTTGAGCAATTCGATAAGGGGGTTTTGAAATTGGCTTAGCATCAGGAACTAAGTCAATAGTAAATGAATCTTCCCGGTCAGGTATAATACCAGGCAACTCATCAGGAAAAAACATCAAGGTACTCATTTACCACCAGAACATCATTAATCTGAACTGTTCCTTTGTTTTCAACAATATTTGCAAGGTAACATTCATTTCCATATTTTACTAGTTTCTCAGCTTCCCAATATGTTATCAACATAAAGGGTTCATTTTTGTATACAAACTGAAAATCATTCTGAAAAGAAACCTCTTTAGCTCTACAGTCAATCTTTTCAATATAAATAGAAAGCAAATCCATGCCCAAAATAACCTCAAACTCTATTAGAGGAAAAATAATAAGGTTTACAGGTAGATTCTTTCCGCACACAAGGACAAGAATGTTCTTATGTTTTATTTTTGTATCTACATTTCCTCTAGGTGTTTTTACTGTAAGTTCTATATTCAGATCTTAAGATGGAATTACCAATTTACTAGAAAACTTCTCAGAAATGAAAGAGTGTGTAGACCCTGAATCAAACAACACATTGGTATAATCTGAACAAACAAACAGTGTACCTAATATAACTTCATTTGATGGCCCAACATCTTCTGAAATAGTTGAAAAGGATTTCACCACCCCTTTCTGCTTATAGTCTGGTTGCTTTCCTTTGGTTGAGTTCTTTGTTGGACACTCATTTGCATAATGACCCATTTAATTGCACTTAAAACATTTTACTGACTGTAAATCAGATTTTGTCTTACCATTAACCTAATCTTTTTCAGTGAAATTACGAGCCTTATGTCCCATTTTACCACATCAGTAGCACTTACCATAATTCAGAAGACATTCTCCAGCACGCTTTTTACCACAATTTTCACTAACTGTAAACTTAAGTTTCTTACCATCAGACTTTTTTAAAAGAGTTATTCCCTTTCGTCTGCCACCTCGACCTATTATTCTGTTGTTTGTCAAAGAATACATGATCATCGGCAAACTCCATTTTCAACTTCTCCACACAATGAACAAGTTTTTTCATAACTTTTGAACTCATAAGAAGCTAAATCCCTTCGATACTTTGGCTTTAATCCTGAGTAAAAATGGTTGATTTTACTATCAAGATCTCGTATGAAATTTGGAGCATACCTTTCCAGCCGAGTGAATTTTTCTTCATAAGCAGCAACTGAGTCATCATCTTGCCTCAATTCCAGGAATTGTTTTTCCATCCTAAGACAAACCACCTTAGGAAAATATTTCTCAAGAAACATACCTTTCAATTCATCCCAATCAAGAGTATTAATCTCCTCGCTATCCCTGATATTTTTCACCATCGACCACCATTGATCAGCTTCACCTTCAAAATGGTAAACAGTGAGACTATCCTTTTGATGATATGAACAACCCATGACATCGAAAACCTTCTCCAGTTCTTTAATCCACCCTTCATCTAGCACAGGGTTAGATGATCCTATTAATGATGGGGGGTTTCCTCATGAAATGCTTTACTAGTGTCATGTTCCTCTGTGGTTGATATGGATGATCTCATGCATGGATACCACCACAATTTATAGCATGAGTCAACAGTTCCATCACTGCAACAAACTATTCAGTTCTGATTCTGACCATCTCAGGTTGTTGATTTGGAAGGTTGTCTTCCTCTTGATGTCTTCTCAACATAGCTACCATGTTTCCTCTGTAGAAAACCATTCTGAACACAAAAATATCTTAGGCGAAGCAACATGGTAATCTGTAAATGCTATATGATTTCAATATTAA
Source organism: Viscum album (assembly GCA_963277665.1). NCBI lineage: Eukaryota > Viridiplantae > Streptophyta > Magnoliopsida > Santalales > Viscaceae > Viscum > Viscum album. Next base: position 516,614,004 of record OY728131.1, read on the forward strand.
CATAAATTACTCTATAGATATTAATTTAACATTACTCTAACTCCTAATGTTGTCTAAACTGACCTATGATACCAACTATAAGGACCCGGCCTTAAAAATTTACATAATATTGAATTAATTGAATAATTCATATTGAGTATCTTTTTAGGTTTAGAGTTTTAGAGAATTAGGACATAACTATTACATCTAAAAGGATTACAAGGTAGACACTTCTACGCAGCTTCCATTTTTTTCATAAAATATAAACTCTTGAAAAAAATAGTCATGTCTAGGTCCATGTTTTAGACAGCATAACGTTTCCTTGATCCCATCCTTGACCCTATTCATCTTTAAGTCCTGTGAAAAATTTTCAAAACTTGGGATGAGCATAAAAGGCTCAGTAAGGGTTATAAAACAAAGAATAAAAAAATTTGTTCATAAATACATACAAAACATGAACTCTTTGACTTACCTTATAATAACATAATATTTTTGAATAACACATAAAAATCATAAATCATAAAGGTAACTTGTGGCATCCATATCATACTTACATTTTAGCTATCATAGCTACATAGAGAGTTACTTTGGAATACCCATCACAGTATATTCCCTAAATCTCTTAGGAGAAACATTGTCGTTTACCTCTGTCACGTTACCCAATGCATTGGAGAGCTATCTCGGGATCACCCACCCAAGGTTTATCACAGAACCACCCGTATATGTAAATAATTCCCAAGAACCATAACATGATCATAACACATAACATAAGAATAAAGGAAAGATAACATTTCCACATTGCAAAAAAATCATTTCAATATATTGAAATAATAAATCCATTCTCAAAATCATTTTCAATACCAAAATACGTAAAAAGAGAATATGGTATTTATTTTCCCTATTAAAAACATTACGGCTTGTTAAGGAACCCAAAGATCAAATAATACTCGTGGCGGCAGAAAGGTTGTTGTCACCGCTTACATAGAAAAAAGAAACATTCCTTTTTTTGTTTAGTAAAACTCTTCATATAAAAAGATTCTATTTGAATAAAATGAAAATTCAAAGGGGTTTATACACCGTATAAAATAAAGTCGTGTATAAAACTAAAAATGCCTCAATGAAAGGTGATTGAGAAGAAGTCCCTTACAAATATCATTTTGTAAATAAAATAGAACTATTATGTGTATTCACTATAAGTACACATAAAGAAAGTATAAATACAATATAAGACCTAATCATAGCATGACAAAATTTGAAAGTAGGAGATTAACCTAAAGAACGGAAATTGGGTTAAGAAGTTCCCTTACCTCGTGTCTGACATGTCTTGATCGTTCATTAATCTCCTGAATAATAAACTAAAGTAAATTTATACTTGATTAAGAACCTTTTTCAAGTTTATTATTCCTTTTATATCAATTATTACCATGTTATAAACATTATGTAATCATTTAAGTTAATAACGCCCATTTTGTCGATATTTGGTACTTGAGTCAATAATGAACACCTTATATTTACAAGTTGTCCATGTGGTCAATATTCCATTATATATAGAATGATATTCATTATTTATATATCATTTATATCATATATATCCAGTATATACATGTATTTATAATAGTACATAACATTTGGAGGTATGAAATGAAATGCACCGTTCCTGGAGACGGTAAGTCGTACGTACGCATGAACACTATTTTCATTTCTATTTCTTATTTTTATGGAATTAAATCATAATTATACATAGGTATATTATAATTATAGTATAATATAATATATAATATCCTTAACTCCATCCTTTATACATCCTACATAAGGCATTAACGAGTCACATCACTTTGAGGGGGCGGTAGTCTGCACTTTCTCAAATGAGATTATCGTATTTTCCCACTATGGAAACCATAAAGGCTGATATAATTGGGAATTACAGAAGCATAAGGAAATCATAAACATAATATATATCATATATAAATACATTTCCATCATAATTTCCACCATGAGAGGCGGTAAGATGTAATTGAACAATCATCGTTTCGTGAGGCGTTAGTTTGCCATCCATAGAAACATTATGTTCTTCATCCATTAGATGGATTTGTGTGTAATTGTAGTTTTAATACTTCTGATAACAAAATCCTAGTATATTTAAGATACTGGTTTTGTTACAAAAGAAAATAATAAAAAGATTTTAGGGGTTGGTGAAGTAAAATAAAAGAAAACAAATTAAGAGAAATAGTTACCTTTAATTTGGGTAACTTCTTTTGGTTTGAACCAAAAGGACTTCTTTAAGTTCCTTCTGCCTAAGGTAAGGCTTCTAGGGGGAGAATATGGATGTATGGATCTTAATTTGGTAGAGGTTGGATGAGCCAAATGGCTTGAGAGGTGTGAGGAATTGGATAGAAATGGTCTCCTTTTATAAAGGAGATGAGGGGCTCTTTAGGAAAGTGTGAAAATATTATTATATTATATAATGATATTTGGTTTATAATGGCCCAAAAATCATTAAAGATGAAGATAGGATGACTCATTGTCGAAATAAAATCATAAAATAGTAATTGTACAGGTTCTGGATAATATTTTAATCATTATATTCTTATTTATTTAAATCATTTATTAATGAGTTAAATACTACATCATTAATGTGTCATAAATAATTTAATTTATTCGATGTCTAAAAATTATAAAAAAAATAATATCAGGTAGGAAATCGTTTTATCTTTCAAATGAATATTTATAGTTGAAAATAGGACTTATATAACATCATAAAAAGATTAATTACTAAAATATTTTTGTTAATGTCAATTTTGTCTTTAGATTAAATTAATTAATCTAAATTGTCATGATCACTACCAAGTGGCTCAATGGGGCCCAAAATCAACCCAAAGATTCTCATGGTTGGACATGACTAATCCAGTAAGGTTTGGACAAGTGTTAAGGTAATTCGGAATTATTATAATATTCTTTTAACCTTGAATTACCTTATTTACCTTTAACCGTGGTAAATAAAAGTCAAAAGTTATTATTCACCAAAAAAAATCATCTTATTGAACCAAATTTTATTTCTTTATAACAACCATGTTTGTCATATTTTCAAAATTCAATTCACAAAAGCGGTAAAATTTCATTTAAATGAAAAAGTCGGTTTTTTTTAACTACCACTAAGTGGTTTCACTATTCATCAAAAATTGAAGTTTTTCAGAAAAATACCAAAAATTCAGCCTAATCTATATTTGATATTACGAATTAAAAAATTAGGCCTATTTTTCCAAATTCAAAACATAGAAGTGGCATTAATTAATTTTATAATTAATTCCCATTATCAAAAAAATAGCGTGTTTTTAAGAGACAATAACTATCAAAAGATTGACACAGGTTTATGTCCAATTTCAAAGAGAAATTAATTCCAATGACCAACATTGGATTAAATAGTAAAAATATATTTTAATTTAACTTTAAAAACAACTAAAAAGATAATACAACCATATAAATAAATTATATTAAAAGGCACTTTTGAATTAAAATGCAATATTTTTCACTATTCATTAAAAATGAACTTTTTCAGAAAAATACCAAAAAATTAACCAAAGTAAAATTTGATGTCCCCATTATAAAGAAGGATTTTATTTGGTCAATTGTAATTTATTAAAGTGACCAAAACTATAATAAAATAGGGTTCTCTATTAAAAGGCGATAAATCGGCCTTTTAATGTAAATTATGCTTAAAATTAGCTTTATTCACATTTTAAGCCTCTAACTTTTTATTGGACAATGTAAATACACTTAACAAACATGTATAATCATATTTTAGTTAGCTTCATTCATTCCCTCCAATACAACGGCTATGAGTTAACTACCATTTAAAATAATAATATTATATTATTAGTGTGCAACGTAAGATTCCAAAGAAACTCGTTGTTGCGTATCGGGTACGCTATCGAACATAGAAACTCATTTAAAGTAAAATTAATATTTAATTCACAAATATTAATAATACGAAATATTTCTTATTCTTCATTTACTTGGATTGTTACATTCCAAACATGTGAATACCCTCATCATGTATTCTTCTGAAACATGGTAATAACATGAATTACCCTAAATCATTTTGGAAAACATGCATGATTCCTCATTCCATAGTGTATTGGATTTACTCCTTAAAGCCAAAAATGTTGTAAACTTCATTAGTGGAAGAAGAACCCACCTAAAAACAAGTCCTTACTTAGTTTTAAGGTAATTAGTACAGTCTGATTCAATTATTAATATTCCATATATCTTTATCCATACAACATTATCTTAACATAAAGATCATGTTAAGGGTTACCTTTACTTAGTCAAAATAACATCTTGTCATTAAATCACTTCACCAGTCCAACATAAACTTGAAAATACTGAGCAAAAAACATAAGTAAAACAATCCTTGTATATTTCATCATTCATAACTTTTGAATCCAAACACATAAATACATTGATTACTTCATCCTTAATCGATTAAAAATAATACCTCTTTCCTTTTACATTTTATTCATAGTCTTGTCATCATCTATAATGTAACCATTACTCACACCACCTTGCTGATTCTCTTTAAGAACATTCCTCTTGGGAAATTAGGTGGCATAATGACCATTTTATACATACTTAAAACACTTAACCTTAGATAATTATTTGGAGAGGCCAAAATCCATATTCATTTTGTTAACAAAACTCTTAATTTTTTTTATTTATAGTCACTTGCTTTTGGTTCTTCTTTTCTACAGTCAAAATACCTTCTTATTCCTTTAAGTCATTCAATTAGGTGATTCATTCCACATGCTATACACAAAGGAAACCGAAATTTATGTTCTCCATGGTATCCATTACCTAAACTCTCAGTGCACTGCTTATTTCTCTTTCTTATTGAGTCTAAGAGTTGGTTAAGGTAAAAAAAAATTAATCATGTTCTATGAAAACTGATTAGGCATGATCATGAAAATTTTCACTCTAGTGATCATCCCACTTGAATTCTCATCAAAAAATGTTCTGTCACATTCAACATTAAACTAGTTCCTTCATGTTCCTTCCATTGACTAAAACTAGAAGTATAATGTCACCATTACCTTTCATAGAAGAAAACCACATATTCATGAAAATAATTACATATATCATATCAAAATCATGAAACCATCATTAATCTATGACACCCTAGGTTAATCCTAGATCATTAATATCTAAATTATATCTAAATCTTTCATGATGGTTCATGAAGATTTTTTGAATTCCAAAAGTATATCCCCTGGAAGTGTCAAACTAGGTGTCCAGTAAGGCCTATTGTCATGTACCAGATTACCCTAAGTCAAGCCTGAAACATCTTGTTAGATTTTTTACTCCTAGGTACATCTGTGCCAAATCCACATCCACTTGTAGTATCCAGATAGGTATGTATTATTTGGAAACCAATCACTCTATCCTTTACCAAAATTCTAGGACATTTTTCTAAGTGTTAACTCATCCTTATACTTATACTTATAGACATCCCTAGAAATATCCATCGAAATAAATCTAGGGATATCAATAAGTTATTCTCATATTAGTTTCCGAAGTTTGACTAAAACATTCTTTTGATACCAACTATATGGACCCAAGATTAACATACAAGGATATTACATAATTTTAGATGAATATTTAAAACATTATAAAACTACATGCCAGAGGAACATAATAGTTTAATGTCTTTGGAAACTTGGAAACAAAATCTTCTATCCTGGTGAAAGATCTTCAACATCTCCAATAAATATCTCCACCTTTAGTACTTCAAACTAAAATCGTTATTCATAACATGGGGAAAGGAAACATAAGAAAGGGGTGAACTCGAATACTCAGTAAGGCTAAACAAGGGAGACATGTAAGAAAAAACATGATAATAAGGGTAAGATAATGTGATTAGGAAAAAAAAGATGATCATACCTTTCATATTAAAGATCATAAAGAGAAAACATGGAATAAAGCTTGGAAGTTTATAAGACATGAATCATAAGGAAATAGTGAACTTAATACATAAAAATGTAACATAGAAATAATACATGGAATTGTTAAAGTATATAATCATATACTGATTTCCATAGTAACTAAGGAATTAATTCTATGACCATGAAAAGAAGTGGGTTTCAAAATAATATAACCCATGAAAAATAATGGGTTTCATAAACCCATTACCCATGATGGATAAATGGGTTTCATAAAGATCAGGGCATTAAGAGTAACTTATTCATAAAAGTATATGAATGGAACCTTTAGATTATTTTCTATAAATTCATGTGTAACATCAATAGATGTCATCTTAGATGGAACTAATTTTGAAATATACCATAAAGATGTTTCTTGAGGAAAATATACATTATTTTTTGAAAAAGTGTTTTTAATACATAAAACCATTTCAAAACCATTTTCTTATAAAAAAACTTTAAAACTTATAAATAATACATCACATCATTTTGAAAAAAACTTATCCCTTGAAAACTTTTAAAATACGCTTCAAACCCTTTTAAAAATATTTTTATTTGGAAACACCAACAAACATTGAAAGAAATATTTAAAAAAATTTAAAAACCATTTTTTTAAAAATACATTGAAAATTTATAAAGATATTTTGAATTTTTTTTGAAAATCATTTTTCTTGAAAACGTATAAAAGAAACTTGGAAACATTTTGAAAACCATTTCTTTGAAAACACTTTGAAAACTTGTATATAAGAATTGAAAACATTTTGAAAATCATTTTATTTGAAAATATCTTGTAAAAAAACTTAATGATTAACATTTTAAAAATTCAATTGGATATTCGAAGAAATGACCGTGGGTAAATCTGTATATATCGTACGATGTCAAAAGAACATTCCTTTTGTATTGTAAAAAGGATAGAAAAGTGCCTTGTTCGTAAAGTGACAAGAATATTCCCTTGAAGATATTAGTAAAATAAAAAAAGGGTAAAAAATTATTTTATATATTATAGTGGAATGTTATAATATTCATTGAAACACCTTTTAGAAAACATAGATTTCAGACCGAAGAGAGGGTAAAGTCGGGTTTTCTTAAAAACACTTTCTGAACTATATTATGCACCAAAAAGTATAAAATGGTACCAATACAACAATATATCATTAAATAATACACTATAATTAATCTCATTAATATTCTTGATATGTGGATAATAATATTTCATCAAATGAAGTATAAACATAAACAATCTCAAAAAGCAAGGAGATTTCCTCAATAAACTCCTATAACTTGGTATTTTGGGATCTTGATATCCATGTAAGGAAAGGTAATTACATTAATCATATAATATAATTAAAATATTTAGATTCAAGATATGGAATTTAATATGGAATTATATTCACCCTAAAAAATATTTTAGGTTTATAGAAAAACATAAGTCTCAATGAAAGAAAATTAAGAAAAAACGTTTTTATCAAATTGGTAACTTTTGAAACCTAAACCCCATGAAAGAAATATAATTGAATGGATATGTGAATAACCATAAATTTAATTATAATATACATATAATAAATTCATTTGAATTACATAATCCACAAAAAAATGAAAGAGTGGCAAACATAGCTTGTATCTCACAGAAATTAAAAGTGAGATGAAATCTCTTTACCTTGTGTCTTGATTCTCTCTGTATTCGTACAAGATTATTGTATAATAAATATAATTTTATGATAAATATTTTACATAATCATATTCTTATATATATTTCCATATTTTTTTATGACTTTTTATTACCCTCTTGTTAATAATCCTATGTCAAGGTTTAACTTTGGGTAATATTCCCTTTGTTCTTCACATGTGTCTTAATTTGTTATATCATTGATCCTTATACACATCTCACGATTAAATAATTTATAACATGATATAAAAATAATATATATCCATTACATGTATATTATAATAGTATTTATCATAATTTAGTATTTAATTGAATACATCGTTCATGGAGACGATATGTCGTACGTATGCATGAATGAGGTTTTCCGTTTTTATTGTCATATTGAATGAAAGTATGTAAATGACATATGTATTTATATATATTATTATAGTGAAATTAATTTAACATATATATAATATAATTTCATTAAACCAATATTTAATACATTCTATGTGGTGTGTGAATGAATCACATCACTTTGAGGGGGCGACAGTCCACACTTCCTCAAATGAGATTATCATATTAACTCCAAATTGGAGGTAAAAAAATGTGTGATGTAAACGGAATAAATAAGATTAAATACATAATAAATATAAAATATTAAATATATATATATATATATTTCATAATAATGGGCACCATGATTGGTGGTAAAAGAGAAATCAACAATCATCATTTCGTGAGCCAGTAGTTCGTCGTAGACAGAAGCAGTATGTTAAACATCCATTAGATGGAGGTGTGTGTAAGTGTAGGTAATAAAATTTTCATAAAAACATACTTTTATTTTAATTATACTGTTTTTTTAAATAATAAGGGAATAAAGATATTGTATGGGGTGAATAAGAAAAATAAAGTAAATGAGCTTGAGCTAAGACCTTACCTCTTAATTGGGTAACTCCTTTTGGTTTGTTCCAAAAGGATTAATTGAGAGGGTTTCATACCAAAGGGAGTCTTTAAGGTATAAGGGATGTTTTATGAGAGTCTACATGGTAAGATCATGGACTAACTTAAATGTTTTGAGAGGTGTGAGGAATGGGTAGAGGTGGTGGACTTTTATAGGGAAGGAAAATGACTCACATGGAAGTTTTAGAAACAAATTTGGTGTGTACAAGTTCATACCTAAAAAAAGTATTACCAAACAAACCAAAATAAATAATGTAAGTTTTAAGTCTGAACTATGGACATACAATGGGTTTTAGAAATGTTTCTATTTCATTTGTGCCCTTAAGTTTACGGTTTAGTGCCTATTTAAGCTTAATTTGGCCTTAATTGTTGTTATTAATTTTAATGACTTTTACATATAATTTTGGTAAAAAATTAACATGGTATTATTAGAATATATATATTAGACTAAATTCAATGGTTTATTTCTAATTTTTAAAATTCCAATCACAGAAGTGTAAAAATTAAGATTAGTGTTAATCCTGTAGAAGGGACGAAATAACGGGGTTTTAAATTAGGAAAAAGTTTAAAAGTTTGTTAAGATTTTATATTCAGTTTCAAAGTGAAATTTATTCTAATGAATTAAATTTTATTAAGATATGTAATAATAATATAATTTTACCTTGAAAAATATTTATATTGTCATTTATAATTAATAAATAATTAGAAAAAAAGGTATTTTTTAACTGAAAAGCTGTATTTTTGACTATTCATCAAAAAATGATGTTTCTCAGAATACTCCCAAAAATTTACCCTAGGATAATTTTGACATTATGAATTCAAAAATGAGGTTTATTTTGGAAAATTAAATTTCTAAATGTGTCTAAAATTACATTCATTATTAGAAGCAGATCATTCGAGGAAACGATGTTTTTTAACATAAAAAGGACTTTACCAAAAATCATATCTTTTATTATCAATATGTTTTATTTATATAAAACAATTATAAAAAATATTTTAAATGTAGTTATTACTATTCATATTACTAATTTTAACTGCTAGGTTATAATTATATTATTTAAATTATTAAAATAACAAAAGAGATATTTTGTAGAAACTCAGTGTTGCATGCATCATACACCAACTCAGTGTTGTGTACATCGTAAGTCAAGTCAGTGTTTCTTCTAGTGCAATAAAAGTTGGTATTTCATGTATCTCAAGCCAAGTTCGTAATACATGTGAAAGGAATGTATGACTTAGTGTTTAATATACATATATATATATAATTATTTATTTATTTCTAGTGTCAAGTGAAATGAGAAATATTGAAAATATAAATTAATTCGAAAAAAATAATTCTCAAAAAAATTAGGGTGTTATAATAAGTGTCGTAATTTAATTTAAATTTAATGATATATATGGAAGGACAAAGCAGGTTTTTAAAGGTAGAATGCGCAAACATTTGATAAGTTTTTTTATCTAAAATCACTGTGAAAATAATTCCAATGACCTAAAATGGATTAATTATATAAAATTTATCTATTTATAATTTAAAATCAATTAAATGTATAATTTCACCATATAAATTATTTAGAACAAAAATAATTTTTCAATTAAAATCCAATATTTTTCATTATTCATCAAAACATGAAACAACTGAGAAAAATACCAAAAATTATCCCAAAGTAACTTTTGATATTAATATTTAGAAAATGAAGTTTCTTTTGTCAAATAAATAATATAAAATTTTCAAAATGTATTTTTAAAATAATAATTCTATTAAATGGTGGTAAAGCTTCCTTTTAAAATTATACATCTTTTTATGCTTAAAATTTGATTTATCGTTATCTTAACATTATAAAACTTATTGGATGAATTTAAAAACATTTTATTAAATATAGAAAATATAAATTTTGTTATTATCTTTTTTCGCTAATAGTGATTAATTTAATTTATTAAAATAAAACCCCATTCTAGTCATAAAAACACCTCCTTTATTTTTAATTAGTCTTTATTTTTATTTCTAATTAATTTCTCTCCAATGAATTCACTTTTTAAACATGTGTAAACTATATTTTCGTAATTTATTTTATCTCATTCATTCCCAAAATTCCAACAATTAGGTGATAACTATAATAATATTAGTAGTATATTGTTGTACGGTAAGAATCAGATTCTATGTAACATCAATCATCAAAGGAACTAGGTATTTCACGCAACAAAAGATAAAATTGGTGTCTCATTTGATTAAAGATAAACTATATATTTTTTAACACAACATATTAAACAGTTTAAATTAATTTAAATGAATATATCTCTTAAAATATCAGGATGTTACTTCCTACCCCCCTTAAAATTAATTTTTCCATTGAAATTCATCTTGATTGTAAAAGGATTATCATTTTTAGAATTACATTATTGAAACCCACATCGTACAAAAGATTAATAAAAAATACTCTAAAAAGAGAAAGTAGGAAACATAAAGGTCACATGAAGATATGCATAACAAAGATTACACATAGGTATAATATGGTTGGAAATGGATGAAGATTGTAAATAATTATAGAGAATTATTGGGGTCATTGATCATGAACAAGTGTATGATCAATGGAATGTTAAGGGACTAAAAAACATAAATCAGGTATGATAAAAAATTCTATATATTCATAAAAATTGAAGTTACAACGATAATACTTTTGTTTCAAGATCCTTTTCCTAGAGTTAAAGAATTGTCTTATCATCTAGACCAAGTGAAAAAAGGAAAAATACTTACTTGCTTAGTATAATTTCAAACATTTATCAATTTCCACTAAAATCTCATCTTTTTATATAAATTATGAGTATTCAAGATGTTTTTTTAAATTCATGAAGCAAAAAAATCAACTTTTGAAGATCACATAACCATAAAATGGGTAGTCAAACTGTTATAACTATCTTTAGACATTAACCAAAAAAATGGTTTTCACATGGTAATATATTCCCAAAATGAGTAAACCTTCAAATGATACACTATTCTAAAAAATTAAATATCAATACACAATATTGAAACAAAGTCATTTCATAAGACTATATTTCAAATAACATCAAATACAACAAATGTAAATAGTGTTTTAACCTCGTGGGTTTTCTCATACCTTTCAGATTTCAATCCCAAAAGATGGTGATCTTATTTTGAAGTATCATTAGTCACTTAGTCACTGAATCACTTTTTAATCATGTGGTTAACTATATTATAATAATTGTGCTTCAAGTATGGGGTCTATTTTAAGGTGGTTTTTTTCTAGTAAAAGCATTACATGGGGTTTTTTTGGCCCTAATGAAGGTTGTTCATTTTTGAATCCCCTTACCTCTCTGACCCTACATTGACCTTGTGTTCCACCACACCACATTGAGACGGATATGGGGTGATGGTACCTCTGTTGTTTTCAGATCTATAATTGTGCGGTAGAAATTTTTTTATGTAGTCCTAATCCGGATCTCTCTTATTTATCTATTTGGTTTTTAGTCTTTTTTGAATCCCTCATCCATTCAGATTCCTACAATGACATATAGTCCCTATACTCCTATCCTAGTTGGATCTGGAGTGAGGGGTACAAAGTGGTTTTAGGATATGGGGTTTGGTGGAAAATTATTCCCCTTTTTCATTATTTGAGGTGGCCTTTAGAGGTGGAAAAGTCAATGACATGGTTTTTTTTGTGTTTCTGATTGGGTTTTATTCATGTTTCATTATGGTGGTGGTCGTTGGTGTTGTTCACGATAGTGTTGTACCGATGGATTTTTGTGTTTGATGTAGAATTCTCATTTTTTATTAGTGGTTTTGTTGTTTTTGGTTCACTAGGGGATGTATATGACATTGTTATTATGTTTTATGGTGTCTTGATAGAATCTGATGGTCTCTGGTGAACTTGTGTGGGGCTTAGTCAGTGACGTCGATGGTGGTGATGGGACGGCGATAACAATGTGGGTTTCAAGATGATGGTTTTAGGTGACGAGACTCGACTAACACATGTGATCAAAGAATGTAATATTCTCAGGTTCGATGTTCGTAGTGGGTTTCTTATATTCAAATTTCCAGTTGGTAGTCTTGTCTTTTTTTCCTGCTGGTTACCGCTCAACCGTAAAGCGGATTTTTCAAAAACTAAATAAAAATTTATTTTTCACATATAAAAATTAAAGGTTATAAATACCTTAAAACTTATTTCCAAAAATTGGAAAGGAATAATTCACATTAAACCAAAGGTTTACATATACTTCAACCCCCAAAAAATGTCAACAAAAATGTCATCAATATCCTCAAAATTTTTTAATTTGTAAAAACCTTAAGAGGTGTGTCGTAAGACTTTGAAATTATGATCAACCTTAAGCTTATATTCAAACAATGGTATCCATAAAACATAATATATCCGCATATAAAAAAATCCTAATCTCTAAATTTATTTAAACCAATCATTAATACCAACTATAATAGCATAGAACCACCACTATCAGATCCTATTCTAAAATCTATAACATTACATTCCCATCTTTGATGCTGATAATTATGACCCAAATTTTTCATTTAAAATTTAAAATATCAAAAGAAAAACTTGGATCACTTATATTATATAGGACCTTTTAGGTTTATAGTTTTATAGAAATAGGAAAAAATTCTCTATAAACAATTCAAAAGTTTTTAAAGAACATTTCTCCCTTTTATCCCGGTTTTTCTTATTTAACAATATCTTTTCATCACCATCCTTGTGAAATCTTCTATAGATATAAATCATTCAACATAATTATTTAAAACTAGGAGAAATGTAAACATAAAATGGTGGTATAAAATGATTATTAAGGGAAAATGTAAGCATTAACAAATGAATGTCATCAATGAGAATAAGAGTGAACATGGGTATGATGACATAATAAAAGTGGATGAGAAAATCATAAATGAACTAAAACCCATCAAAACCTAGATCATCAAATTTGAAAATATTGTAATGGTAAGATTCATCAAAATCAATAATAAACAACCATTTGATATCAATCTTTATCATTAGAAACATTATAAACTCATAACAGTACTTGTTTTGATAATATGGATAATCACTTTCATTAAACCCTTCAAACCCCTTTCAAAACTATTTCAATTAGAATTAACATACGGACGACTTCCAAAATTATCATTACCCAATGCATAGTAGAGCTATAATGGGGTTACTCAGTGATATCTAGGACACCCCATGTTAATCTATATTGGGATTTTCTAGATCTATCTGGGCTACTCCTTGTTAATCTATAGAGGTCATACTCGATGTCATCTAGGTAACCCCAAGTTAAGTTGTAACAGGCTTACCCAATGCTATCTGGTCCTCCCCATCATGTAAGATATACAAGAACCAAAATATGAATAAAACTCATAGAAACAATCATTATTCCTCATAAAACATTATTAAACCATGTAAAATAAATGGTTTCCAAAACAAATCTCTTTGGAACATGAGTAACCCATGGAAAATAAATGGGTACCATAACAATCTCTTTGAAATAAGATTAACCCAAGGAAAAGAAATGGTTTCCTTAAAAATATTTTTAAAACAATATTAATCCATCCATAAAATAATGATGATGGTATTAATAAAAAATATCCCCAATGGAGGATAAGTAACAAATAGGGTTGTTGATATTGAGGAATGGAAATACCATTAAAATATCATTTATATTTTTTCATGAGCAAAACATCCTTTAAATATTCCAAAGTGTCTCATACCACGTTGAAACATTTTAACCATAATCCCCATGATGAAATAATGTTAAATGAAAATTATAAAATCATAATAATAACAATATTAATGATTTATCATGTAAATGTAGTTGTATAAACTCCTCATAGAATAAGATAGGTGTATAACATAACAAATGTCTAAAAGAAAGACAATTGTGACAAAATTTCATATCCACTTTGGTAAATTTGAAATAGAAAATATAATTCATAAAAAGGATATGTAAAACCCCATAAATTTAAACATAATAATCATAAAGTACATTCATGGGAATTATATACACCACAAAAAAAGTGGTGAATATAGAATATATCTCACATAAATAAAAGTCAGATTAGAAAAACCCATACAAAGATCCTATCATTTGAGTTAGAATAAATGAATGATATAATTATGTGTGACAAAATTATATCCAAAAAATAAAATTGGAAATATATAATCATACAATCATATGTCATTTCTCACATATTTCTAGTAGAACATAACAAATGACATAGAAGTATAACCTAATGAATGAAAATTGAGTTAGGAATTCCCTTAATTAGAGTTTGATTTATCAGGATTTTCCTCTATGTTACTAAATAATAAACGTATGATAATTATTTAATTTCTTAATAACCTTTTAAAGGATTTTTATTAATTTTATTTCACTTATAAAAAAGTTATATATAATTACATAATCAATAATGTTTAAGTCGGATATTTTGACCATTTTCAGATTATGTGTCAAAACTAACTATGATAAGTCGACTATGGTCAATGAGGTAATTATTTAAAAATATATATAATAATAAACATGAAATAATTATCCAATTTAAATCAATTATAATTTTAAAATCACACAAGAAATATGGATATAAAAAATAAACTAATGTTACAATCACAGAGAGAGTAGGTCGTACGTACACATGAGTAACGTTCCCATTTTTCAGTGACCATTATTGAAATAAGGTAAGAAAATTTTAAATATAATATAATTTTATTAAATCCATACTTAATACATTACATTTCAACTTTTAATGAATCACATCTCTTTGGGGAGGAGATAGTCCACACATATACAGACGATGTTATCACATTCCCACAAAATGGAAAGCATGAAGGTATGTGTTATATAATAATTTAAAAATTATAAATACATTATGTATATATATCACATATATCATATAAAATAATTAATTAAATAGTTATTTACAACCTTTAAATGAGGTAATGGAATAATGAACAACACTGATTCACAAGGTGGTAGTTCGCTGACCACGTGGACAATGATTGTGTATCCCATTTGATGGAATTATGTGAAGGTGTAGGTAAAACACCTAACATAACAACATATTAGTATATTGAAGATACCTAGGTTATTATATTATCATGGAATAATTATAACTGAATTGTTTTGAGATATAAATAATGAAAAATAGATTGTTGAAGAATGTTGCCTCTTTTTCAGGTAACTCCTTTTGGTTTGCACTAAAGGACTTCAATGGATTTATTTCCTCTTAAAGTGAGGATTCTAGGATTAGAGGAGGGATTTTTGGAGCTTATTTTTCTAGGTATATATGAGTAAAATATATTTATATGTGTGAATAATTAGAGAGGGTGTGTTTCTTTTTACAGTGGAGGGGAGTGGCATTCTTGTAAATATAAAAAGGTAAACACCGTGGAAGTCTCCCTTATATCATGTCCCCAAATAATGAAATAAATAATATAAAAGTGGATATATGGTCTAATATTGGATATAAAATGGGTTTTGGACATGTTTCTAGGTTATTTTTTCACTTAATATTAAAGTTTAACCACTAGTAAAAACATTTTTACCTCAATAGCTGTAATTAATTTTAAATTCTTTCACTAATAATTTTGGTAAAAAACAAACATAAAATTTTTAGAAATTAAAATTTATGATTATTATAAATATTTAATCCATTTTTTTAAATTCCATTAATAAACGTTTCAAATTTTAATATAAAATTAATACAACGGATGGAACGACAAAGAAGGTTTTTTAAGTGAAAATGTTTAAAAGTTTGCTATGTTTTTTAATCTGAAATCACTAATAAAATGATTAAAATGACCTAAAATGGATTAAATGATATAAATATATCTAATTATAATTGAAAAACAATCAAAAATAACATTTAACCTTATAAATAATTTAGAAAAAAAACAACAGTTTTGAATTAAAATCTAGTATTTTTCACTATTAATCAAATCATGAAACTTCTTAGAAAAATACCAAAAATTCACCCAATTTAAATTTTGATATTCCAATTTCAAAAATAAAATTTATTTTGTAAAATAAAAATTATAAAAGTTTCAAAATTTATTTTTAATATAAGTCTTCCATTAAAAAAAGGTAAAACTTCCTTATAAAAATATATATCTTGTTATGCTTTAAACTAGATTTATTCTTGTATTAATCCTATATAACTTATAGGATGAATTTAAAAAATTATTAAATATATAAAATAAAATTTCATTAATATTTTTCACTAATAGTGATTAATTTAATTTTTTTAAGATGAAACTCCTTTCTGGATATAAAAATAGTTTTTAATAAAAACACATCCCTTATATTCAATTGGTCTTTATTTTAATTTATAATTAATTATAATGCAATGAATTGATTTTATAAACATCTATAAACTATAATTTCGTAATTTTATTAATCTCAGTCACTCTCTCCATTCCAATGGATAGGTGATAACTATTATAATTTTAATAGTATATTGTTGTTTGGTATAACTCAGGCTTGTGTGTAACATAAGTCATCAAAGGAAACTTATGTGTCTTGCAACACAATATTAACTTTGTTGGAGTTGGTGGCCTAGAACCAAATACTTTGTACTTTATTCATTAATAAAAGACTTATCACATCTTTATTATTCTTCTGCGTGACAATGCATGTGATAATGTCCTAAGGATAGATGTTGCATTAAAGGGTTATAGCGGATCCCTGCTATGATGAGAACCCGGAAGTGCCATAACACTATTCTTGAATATATGTTCTATGTTCGGATGATTTTATTTGAGGGACACAAATAATATAGGCCATTAGGGGTGAGGACTCATAAAACTTTGAGACACCTTCTCATGGTGTGCGCCCTTGGTAATATCCAGGAGGATATTATGAGAACGAGAACCGACAGTAGGAAATCCACATTTCATAGTGTCATTGGATGTTCCTATCTACGGATGTGTGTATTGGTCCTTAAACTTTAAGATTATTATTAATGGGTATTATAACTCACACACTTAGAAGTGTTGACTAAAACTGTGACGACACACTGTTCGCAGTGAGGTAGGATACATTGGGCGCGTCACGAGTAATACCACATTAATAGATAATGAGATAAAGGATATGTCCCTTTCGTTCCATAATGGAAGTAGATATCTCAGGCCCTTTTATGGAATTGATATAGCCTAAATAAATCCATGTCCATGGTAAATTATGGGTGAGTTCAATTCCGTAAAGTTAGAGAAAGAATAATCGATCACATGGGTTGATGGCACTAGCATGCAACCCGCTTGATTCGAGATATCGAGACAGAGGTATTATATTATACAGTAAACGTTCGTAGGAGGTGAAACGTCATTGTGGCGTTAACTTCTTTCTCTATGGGTGCCTTGTCATGTTTCTAGACGCTAACCTTGGACTTTAGGTAGGCTCCACCTAATGCCACTGAGAAAGAGTCCTAGAGGGTCACACACTAAGTGTGTCCATGTATCTCAGTTAAATATTAATTTAACAAGTTAAATAAAGATTATTCCTGACTGTGGTTTAATAATTATTTAAGGATGCCTGATCACATTTATTTCGACACTAGTTATTCGATAGAATATATTGTGGGTGAAATAATACATTTATTAGCGAGTAATGCAGTTATATTTATTTAAGAAATAAATAGCCATTACTCAAGGACTAATAAATATGGTGGAGGAAATAAAGGAAAGTGGAAAATAAAAGTACACGCCGTGTATATTAAATATACACATTGTGTAGTTTTAAGGAAAAACATGTACATACCATGTATTAATTATTACATGGAGTTTAGTTTTTCTAGTCGGGATTTTGAGGAAATAATATCATTATTGTGATATTAATTATAATCAGCATGGGCGCAAGTCAAGGAATTAATAATTCGACATGGGGGTTTTAAATAAGAGTAAATGAAATAAATAAAACGTGTAATGCATTTATTTATTGTCATAACTCTATAACCTCAAACCTGATTATAAATATACTTACAACCCCAACATGTTTCCAATCAATCATTGTGCACAACAATTTTGGAGAATTCTTTAAAGGCCGAAAGAACTCCTTCCTCCAAGAACGCTCTCAAGACCGAGAGACCAAGGCGATCAAAGGCGGACATTGCAAGCGATGGTTCTTCCGTGCTAGCACCCGGAGATCCCTGCGGCGAAGTCCAGAGATATGTGGCACACTTGTGGATCACTGCTAGAGGAATCCCATACTTGGGTTCTACGACGCAACGACGAATCACTAGATCGTGACCGGAGACATCAACAAAGAAATACTTCCACCAAGGTAATTCTTGTAAATTAATTAAATTAATTATAACCAACATATGATGATCCTATCTCTATGGTTCTGGGATTATCTCTTAAGTTTTTAGTTCTTCATTCTGAAGATTCGGCATTTTAAATCATGAAGAATCTCGGATTGAATGTTTCTTAACGTTAAAATTAAAGTTGGGAAAAACCACCAACGCGCTTCCTATGCGCCCGAAACCTATAAGTGGTATCAGAGGTGGTCATATCATTGATTATAATTATTTAGTTTTTTGTTGGTGATTTATGCATTGAAAAATTTAGTTATTTCAATTCATGTTTAACCGTTCTGGAAATCTAAATCTCAAGATCTTTTCCTCCTCCCTCGTTTCTTGTTCACCTCGCAAAAACGAATTTTTCTTGTAATTTTGATTAAAATAAAATAGAGGAACTCATCTGGATGAGCCAAACGTTTCTGGACTTACAACACTAGAATACATGATGTGTATTTGGAATTACACGCTGTGTAGTCTAGGTTCAATGCATTGAATGATCCGCCAAATCAGGATGTGTATTGGATTCTTTTTAAGAATTTAAGACACCGTGTGTTGACCAGAAATAGGTGGCACACGGTTTTTGGATTATATGTTGTGTGGTCCAATGAACACATCGTGTAGTCCCTTCGGGTTAGGGTTGGTCCATGTACCCCGTACACGGCTTGCCCGGCTAGAAACCATGTAACACGGAAACTACATGGCGTGTGTCCCACAGAACACGTTGTGTACTCCAAAAATTTCCGAAGTACATAAACATTCCATGTCCCCGGGCGTGTACTTCGGATGGACGGTGAAGAAAAGTACACGATGTGTAGTCGGAACTAGATGTTGTGTACTCACCCAAATTATGCAGATTTATTAAAATTTATTATTATATTATACAAACCCTTGAGACGTGTACCATGGTGCACGCGTAAAGCTGAGGCACAACACATGATAGGTGTTTTATATATATGTGTTTAATTTAACATCTTCGTAATGAACGGGAATTCACCAGGTTGCCTCCAAGGTACAAGTTACGTACAAGGATAATTTTAAATGACTTTATTTGTTTAAAATTATAATGGATGAGAATCTCAAGGAAGTTCAGAAAAGGTTTTAAGATAAAAGGATTGATTAATTAAAGATAATTAATTAATTCGAGCGTGATTTATCTTAAACAAGAACGATTAAAGAGTTGAATGCTAGTTTTATTTATGCGTAAATATCGTTGCATGTATTGATGATCATGAGCTAGACCGACACCTTTTTATGTGAATGGTTTCTTTTTATTTATTTAAATTAAATTTGTTAGCCTGCGAGACATCTCCTCATTAATATGTAGGGCCTGCGCGCCCAAGGATTTTTTATGTAAAAACCCATTTTTACCCCTCACCTGCATGTGAGATAAATTCATATGTAATGGATGGATATCTCAAGCTAATGTAGGCGGCTCAAGTCAGGATCCAAGGTGAAACCTATCCAAGGATATACAAAGGTGGACAGGTGGAAAACTGTAAACACGAACCCGAAAGGTTCAAGTTGTTTTCTCCCCTAGGTCTTGGGTTATTTTATCAACCTCTAGATAAACAAACCAATAGAACAAAGCTCATGATCATACCATTTATTTTATTTCTATCAGTTTCATGGTTTATTTATTGTGTGTGTGTTGTCACGATCACACAATTAATGAATTAAACAAGCATGCATGATGGAACTAAAATAAAACCGGCTTATACGTAAATATTATGTTAGACATGGTTAATCACTTAAGTATATCCCACTTAATATTAAAAATCATTTAATCAAAGATAATAAATTGAAAATTTACGTATAAGCATAAAATCCCTCAAAAGAAATATTATGTCGGTATAGCCTTCCATAATCTTGGTTAGAATCGAACCATAGTTCAAAGTGATTGACCAACCCCGGTTGGGGTGCTTTCAATTATCGGGGAATTCTAATTCAAGGTTTTGAGTTGACTTGACTTGGTTCGCATCAAGGGTTGACTTCCATAGAAGGACTTGGTGTGACCAAGAGGCAAAGGTTGAGGAAATCCAAAATAAAAGGATTTCAGGATTGGGGAGTCCACTCAGCAGATCAAGGAGTTGCGAGTTAATGCAGTTTGCATTTGGAATGCCTACCTAAAAACCTTCAAGTTTCTTGACCAACCCTGGTTGGGGTAATGCAAAGGGAAATATGGATCCTTGCCACTAGAATATTCAAGTAACATAATATTCTGAAGTCAGTAGTGAGGGCTATTGGATTTCGATAAAATAGTGGGAGACTAATAAGTATTGATTTATTTATTTGTCTCAGTTTTGTAATAAATTACTAAACCTTTTATCATCTTAATTTATATAAATGTCAAGAAAATGACTTCAAACATGTTATTATGAACCATACTCGAGAAGTAAAACCTTCTCACCAGCACAAATTTCCAAGAGTGGCAGAGGCATTTACGCATTATGCATCGCCACGAGAGGAAATTGTATGTGTTGGAAGAGCATGTTCCAGTTGCGCCTAGATCGGATTTTCTACCCTTAACTCACCAGGTAGATAAGGATATGGGGCGTGACAAACTTGTAGTCCTTATAGTGAATAAGAAAAGGAAGGACAAGAAAAAGGGTCCAAAGACTTATAAATGGTCTGAATCCCCCAAGCACCGTCCCTCCAAGAAGGGGAAGATCCAGAGGCAGGGAAAGGACCGGGAGGCAGTGTGTTTTTTATGTCGCAAGCAGGGCCATTGGATGAGGAACTAACCCAGAAGCGTGGGGACGCTAAAGGTGCATTTGTTATCGAGTGAAATCTTTTTATTTATACACATTGGGTATTAGATACAGCTTGTGGGGCTCACATATGTATTCAAATACAGGAACCAAGTAGATTTAGAAAGATCTCCAGAGGAGAGGTGGATCTTCGAGATGCCAATGGCGCAAGGCTGGTTGCGTTGGCTATTGGCGACTATCACCTCTCATTGCCAACTGGCATGATTTTGGTTTTACAAAACTATTATTTTGTGCATAGTGTTACCAAGAACATAGTTTTTGTCTCTTGTTTGGATATGGATGGATTTGTTTTCATGTTTTGAAATAAGGTTTGTCTCTTTTATAAGAACAACGTATGTTATGGTATGGAACATTTAAATTATGGTCTGTATGTATTAAATTATGAAAACCAAGTGTTGGCAATCGATGACGAAAAAAACTCACATGGCTCATACATCACCCAGTTGTGGCATCATCGTCTCGGTCATGTGAATGAGAAGCACTTGACAAAGCTCTGCCAAGATGGATATTTAGACTCTACTAAGATAAAACCACTTGATAGATGTCATGCTTTTTTACAAGGAAAAATGACCAAGCCGCCTTTTGGTGGACAGGGTGAAAGGGCCATAGAGCTTCTAGGATTGGTACACATGGATGTGCATGGACCATTTCTAGTAGAAGCTAGAGGTGTATATTCTTACTTGATTACTTTTACTGATGATTTGAGTAGATATGTCTATGTCTACTTAATGAGGTATAATTCAGAAGCCTTAGACAAATTTAAGGAATTCAAGAATGAAGTAGAGAATCATCTTGGTAAGAAGATAAAGAAACTTCGATCGGATCGAGGTGGAGAATATCTGAACCAAGTGTTCATCGATCTTCTACGGGAGTTTGGGATTCTATCTCAGCTCACTCCTCCTTATACACCACAGTGGAACGGTGTTAGTGAAAGGAGGAACCACACCTTTTTAGACATGGTGAGGTCGATGATGAGTCGTGCAGATCTTCCATTATCCTTTTGAGGATATGTATTACAAACTGCAGCATACACATTAAATCGAGTGCCAACTAAGGCGGAAAATGGAATTACCTTTGAGTTATGGAATGGAAAGAAACCAATTTTGTCGCATACACGTGTATGGGGAAGCGAGGCATTTTTTAAGGCCTTCTCAGGCAACAAACTAGCACCACGGGGCACGAAGTGTATCTTTATAGGTTATCCTAAGGAAATGAAAGAATATTACCTATATAACCCTCAAGACAAGAAAGTGATTGTAGTCATACAAGAATTCTTTCTTGAGAGGGATAAAATCCTCAAAAAGGATAGTGGGACCAATATTGACTTCGACGAAGTTAATGCTCAAGATATACAGGAGTTGGTATAGGAACAAGTTCCATAGGTCCCCGTGGAAGAGGTTCCAGAAACACAAGTACTGCGTAGGATCTCAAGAGAGGTAAGGGAACCATAGAGATTTGGTTTCCTTGTCACCGAGGATGTTGAATCACTATTGTTGGACAATGATGAGCCTCCCTCATACAAGGAAGCAGTAGAAATCTCAGAAGCTACAAGATGGATAGAAGTTATGAATTCTGAGATGGATTCCATGTATGATAACAAATTTTGGGTTCTGGTCGATGAGCCGGTTGATGTAAAGAATGTTGGATGAAAATGGTTATTCAAGAGAAAACTGAACCTGGAAGGTCAAGTTAGCACCTATAAGACAAGGCTAGTGGATAAAGGATTCAGACAGCGTCAAGGAATTGACTATGATGAAACCTTCTCGCCAGTTGCCATGTTTAAATCTATAAGAATCATACTTTCCATAGCAGCTTACCATGACTATGAGATTTGAAAAATGGATTTCAAAAATCATTCCTGAACGAGAACCTTCATGAAGATGTCTATAGGACACAACCAGAAGGGTTTGTGACACTAGGTGAAGCCAAACGGGCTTGAAAGTTGCAGAAATCCATTTATGGATTGAAGCAAGCATCCAGGTCATGGAACATTCAATTTGATGAATCCATAAAGGAATTTGGTTTCATTAAGAACGAATGTGAGCCATGTGTTTATAAGCTATTTAATGGGAATGAGATATTGATCCTAGTAGTATATGTTGATGACATATTGCTTATTGGAAATGACATACCAGCCTTACAGTCAGTTAAGGACTGGTTGAACAAGTGCTTCTCCATGAAAGATTTAGGTGAAGCAGCCTACATTCTAAGGATCAAGATCATTCGTGACAGATCCAAGAGGCTTCTTGGAATAAGTCAGGGTACACACATTGACCAGATACTAAAGATATTTAGTATGGAACAATCTAAGAGAGGATTGGTTCCAGTGTCACATGGCTTACATATTTCTAAGAAAATGTGTCCTCAGACACAACAAGAGAAAGATAGAATGAGTAATATCCCATATGCTTCGGCTATAGGATCAATCATGTATGCCATGTTATGTACCAAGCTTGATGTTGCCTATGCACTGAGCATGGTAGGCAGATATCAAGCAGATCCAGAAGAACAACATTGGACTGCTGTTAAGACTATCCTTAAGTATGTGAGAAGAACTAAGGATATGTTTCTGGTGTATGGAGGAAACGAGGATCTTGTCATCAGAGGGTATGTTGATGCTAGTTTTCAGACAGATTAGAATGATCTGAAGTCACTATCTGGATATGTTATCTGTCTCAATAGAGGAGTTGTGAGCTGGAAGAGTTCAAAGCAGCCAGTTGTTGCTGATTCTACAGCGGAGTCCGAATATATAGCGGCTTCTGATGCAGCCAAGGAAGCCATCTGGATTCGGAAATTTTTCCAGGAGCTTGATGTGGTGCCTATAAGTAAAGATTTCATTAAATTGTATTGTGATAATACTCCAGCAGTGGATCTTGCAACATAACCAAGGTCACATCAACGGACAAAGCACATACTCCAGAAGTATCACCTCTTTATGGATTTCTATCAAAGGGGTGAAGTTGCAGTGAGCAGAGTGTCCACGGAAGAGAATGTGGTGGACCCCATGACTAAAGTCTTATCTCAACAGAAGCATGAATATCATGTGAGAGCTATCGGGTTAAAGGTTATTAGTAGTTTGCTCTATTCTAAGTGGGAGTCTATTGAAGTTGGTGGCCTAGAACCAACTACTTTGTACTTTATTCATTAATAAAATCCTTATCACATCTTGATGGTTCTTTTGCGTGACAATGCATGTTATAATGTCCTAAGGATAGCTGTTTCATTAAAGGGTCATAACGGATCTCTGCTATGATGAGAACCCGAAAGTTCCATAACACTATTCTTGAATATATGTTCTATGGCCAGATGATGTTATTTGTGGGACACAAATAATACAGGCCATTAGGGGTGAGGACTCATAAAACTTTGAGGCACCTTCTCATGGTGTGTGCCCTTGGTAATATCTAGGAGGATATTATGAGAATGAGACCCGACAGTAGGAAATCTACATTTCATAGTGTCATTGGATGTTCCTATCTGCGGATGTGTGTATTGGTCCTTAGAATTTAACATTATTATTAATGGGTATTGCAACTCGTGCACTTAGATTTATTGACGAAACCTGTGACAAAACACTGTTCGCAGCGAGGTAGGATACATTGGGTGCATCACGAGTAATACCGCATTAATAGATAATGTGAGAAAGGATTTGCCCCTTCTGTTCCATAATGGAAGTAGATATCTCAGGACCTTTTATGGAATTGATATAGCCTAAATAAATTCATGGCCATGGTAAATTATGGGCGAGTTCAATTCCATAAATTCAAATAAAGAATAATCGAGCACATGGGTTGATGGCACTAGCATTGAACCCGCTTGATTCAAGATATCGAGACAAAGGGATTATATTACACAGTAAACGTTAGTATGAGGTGACACGTCATTGTGGTGTTAAATTCTTTCTTTATGGGAGCCTTGGTGTGTTGCTAGATGTTAACCTTGGACTTTAGGTAGGCTCCGCCTAATGCCAATGAGAAAGAGGCCTAGAGGGTCACACACTAAGTGTGTCCATGTATCTTAGTTAAATATTAATTTAACAAGTTAAATAAAGATTATTCTCGACTGTGGTTTAATAATTATTTAAGGATGCATGATCACATTTATTTCGACACTAGTTATTCGAGAGAATATATTGTGGGCGAAATAATACATTTATTATAGAGTAATGTAGTTACATTTATTTAAGAAATAAATATCCATTACTCAAGGACTAATAAATATGGCAGAGGAAATAATGGAAAGTGGAAAATAAAAGTACACGCCGTGTATATTAAATATACATGCCATGTAGTTTTAAGTAAAAACAAATACATGCCATGTATTAATTATTACACGGCGTGTTGTTTTTCTAGTCAGGATTTGGAGGAAATAATATCATTATTGTGATATTAATTATAATCAGCGTGGGAGCATGTCAAGGAATTAATAATTTGTCATGGGGGTTTTAAATAAGAGTTAATGAAATAAATAAAATGTGTAACGCATTTATTTATTGTCATAACTCTATAACCTCAAACCTGATTATAAATATACTCACAACTCCAACACTTTTCCAATCAATCATTTTGAACAACAATTCTGGAGAATTCTTTAAAGGCCGAAAGAACTCCTTTTTCCAAGAACGCTCTCAAGAATGAGAGACCAAGGCGATCGATGGCGGACATCGCAAGCGAAGGTTCTTCTACGCTATCACCCAGAGATCCCTTCAACAACGTCTGGAGATACGTGGCACACGTGTGGATCACCGCTAGAGGAATCCTACACTTGGATTCTACAACACAATGATGGATCACGGGATCGTGATCGGAGACATCAACAAAAAAAATAATTCCACCAAGGTAATTCTTCTGAATTAATTAAATTAATTATAACCAACATATGATGATCCAATATCTATGGTTTCGGGATTCCCTCTTAAGTTTTTCATTCTTCGTTCTATTCGGAAGATTTGGCATTTTAAATCATGACGAATCTCGGATTGAACGTTGCTTAACGTTAAAATTAAAGTTGGGCAAACCCACCAACGCGCTTCAACTGCACCCGGAACCTACAAAATTGGCATTGTGTGTAATTAAATATAAACTATGTATTACATGTAACAAAATATAGTATATAATTTAAATTAATTTGAAATAAGATTTCTCTTAAAATCTCATAATGTTACAGTAATGGCATACATAACAATGTAACATCTGGTTCTAGATCATCATGGTCCCATCGAATTACATGGTTAGGGTCAAGTTAGTACTTATTCAATTGAGATACATGAAAAAAAATTATATAATAAACTAAACCTTTTCAGTAAATCCAACCAATAATCCACATCTTCAACTCGTTCAAGTATCTCTAAAGGGATGTGTACTAAGGTGGAAGCTTTCCTTGATTACCAAAAAATTATATATCCTAGCCTTACTCATATTATCAATAAAAAATTATCATCCACATTATATGATAGTGGTAATCTATGATGATCTTCATATGATATATAATGAATCTGAGTTATCTCTATCCTCTTCTTGATCATATGAATTTTCTCTATTGTCTCTTTCACCCATCTTGGCCCGATAAGTGACGTCTCACATATTACATACAAAAATGTGAAGAATGAAACTAATTATCATACAATACTTTAAAAGGATCCATTTGTATCGATACCTAAAAAGTTTTATTGCATGGTAACTCCACTAACGGTATATGCTCCTCCCATGAGCCTCTAAAATCCATTGCATAAGCTCTTAGCAAGTCTTCTAATGTTTGGACTGTCTATTAATATTTTTCATCAGTTTGAGGATGATAGTTTTTTTTAGTTGTGTTCCAAGGGATTGCTATAAGGACTTCCAAAATTCAGATTTAAACATGGGGTCCCAGTAAGAGAAAATTGAAAATATAACTCTATGCATCTTTACAACATCTCTAATGTATAATCTTTCAAGTATTCCACCGTATTGGATTCATGGATTGGGATTAAGTGATCCAAAATCACGATTCAATCCATAATCATTCATATGGAATCGTATTTCCTAATCATTCTTGGTAGACCTGTGACAAAATCTATCGTTATCTACACCCATTTACACATGGGAATCAGTAAAGAAAGAAACATGCAAGCTGCCTATCATTACTTTACATTTACCCACTAATAGGTGTGGCATCTTGAGACAAAATTGGCCACTTTCCTCTTTATTCCTGGGCACCAAAATTTTTCTCCGAGAGATTTATAAATATTCTAGATTCCATGATGAGTATACTATATTGAATAGTGGTAGGCATAAAGATGTTGTTCCCAATAGGTTGGAGGAACCACAATATAATCTCTAAAACACAAGATAGATAACCCATCTATCATTTATCCCTCAATGGTCTCCCCAACATATATTTTTGACCTTATGGTCACACATTCATGATTTGAACTATGATCCTCTTTAAATTACTCGACTAAATTAGGAACACTAGATGATGGAAATAAAAAAACAATATCACCATTCTTAACACAATTCACATGCTTGACAATTTTAATATAAATTATCTTATATTGATCTGAAGCCTCTTTTTTCCAACTGATTATGTGAATTCCTACTCAATACATCCACTACAGAATTTCCTTTTCTGGGTGTATACATCATATTGAAGTCAAACATTTTCATCAGAATGGAACACTTTACATTATCAGTTCTTTAATTGAAAAGGATAGTCATGAAGAATTATGAGCAAAGAATCATTATTATCCTGCTATACTATGAATATTTTGTTTCTTAAAGACATTATTAGATGGTTTCTGGGAGAAAAACTTTTATCTTTTTAGGATCTACATAAACACCTATTTTAGAAATGACATTGCTAAGAAACATTACCTCTTGTATATATAAATCACACTTTGAATTCTTAGCATAAAGGAAATGATGTCACAAGATACCCAATAGTGTATCTAATTATTTTTCATGAACAGATTTAGTTCTAGAATAAACCATAATATCATCAAAAAATAAAACTAAAATATTAAAGATATCTCTGAAATATATAATTCATCAATGACAAAACACTATTGATTATTTCATAATACCAAAGGGGGTAACCACATATTCATAGTAGTTATAATGGATCCTAAAGGCTATCTTTATAATATTCTCATTCAGAACTCATAGTTAGTGATACACTGATTATAATTCAATTTTAGAGAAACATAATTCTCCCCTCGATTAATCAAAAAAATCATCAATTCATGGTAGAGGATACTGATTCTTTATTATAACATTGTTGAGCTTATAATAACCTATACAAACCCTAAGAGTTCCATCCATCATCTTTATAAAAATAACTAGTGTTACCCATAAAGACATGATCAGTTGAATGAAAAATTTTCTTTCTAACTCTTCTAACTTAAAATTAAATTCTCTCAATTATGTTAGCGTCATCCTATAATTCAAAAATGAAATAGGACTGGTCTCTAGTAAGATATCAAAAGTAACTTCCACTTCTCTTGTGGGTTTCAAACTAGAGATATTATCCAGAAAGGCATCATTAAATTGATCAATGATGGCTAGAAATTATCTATGTCCAATTTCATTAACATATGGAAATGTAACCACTACCAACTGATAAGAGATTATCCCAATCACTAGTACCAAAGGTCCTTTTCTTCTTGCATTCGTGTTCAAATCTTATTTAAAGAGATTATTAACACCATCAAGAGATGTGAAACTAACATGATATGCATAATAATATATATGGGCCTTGAATTATTTTAACCAATATAAACCCAAAGTCAAGTCATCGATATCCATCTCGAGAATAGAGAAATATCAAACCAAATCATCCTTATTGATAGTTATTGGACACACTGCACACTTAAATGCTTGGCACTCTCATTTTTTTAAATGAGTTTGAAGTTTCAAAATATAAGGAATTATTTCCAGATGTAAACCCATATGATAAATGACATGATGAGAGATAAAATAATGGGTTACACCCATATAAAATAAGAATTTCATGATAATAGAATTTAAAATAATAATGCCTTGTAATGTCAAAGGGCCAGATTGATCATCCATGATCACATGCTCAACACTATAAATTTTTTAACTAATTCCTCTAAAATACTTACTTACATACTTATATTGAATAACCTAAAAAGTTGTTTTGTTCTTAGAATCACATTGTCTCTCTCAATTTTGAGGATGAGTGTTATTCTTGAGAGAACACCCTATCGAAGAATAGGATGTCTAAGAAACATGAGATATATCTTCAACACCAGACTTTTGAGCTATAAAATAGTAATTCTAGAGATATGTCATCTAGATATAGTTATGAAATGCTCTAGGTGGTGTCATACAATCATGCTTCTTATGAGAAGTAAAAAAGGAATTAGAATTATCTTGGTTTTATATTTTGTCATGGAGGGAAATTAACTGATCCTATAGTATGATTCTGAAATGCTCAACTATCTTGGAAATAGGTATACCTCTTTCTCTTATTCTTAGCATTTGAGTTCCCTCATATTCCAATGGTGATAAACATACTTCCCCATCTGAATTTTATAATATATATTTTTCCACCATTCCTCTATTTTCCATAACTGTATAATCAATAGTACAAAAAACAACTATCTTAGTGTGAATCTTAGGGTATACTCTATATTCAAAAATTTGTGCCTTAAAGGATTCAAAAGAAGAAACTTATTTTGAAAAGAAGAATAAGTTTGTAAACATAGTTGTATACTCTATCACATATAGATTCTCTTTTTTAGGCTGAATAAATAATTTTTTCTCGTGATCTTGAATGTGTTAAGATGTAATTATTTTTTGAACAATTATTTGAATTCCTCTCATTTAATGACTCGGGTATATTTATCTTGGATAGCTAAATCCCACCATTGGCATGTAATATCCAACATTATATATTTTTCTAACATGAATTTTTTCTCATCCAATGTAACCAAGAATTAAAAGATTTGGTTTATTCTATTTAGAAACAGCTCCACCATATTAGGTTTGGAATCCCCCAAAACATAGGTGGATTATTATTTTGAAACTAGATAGAGTGGTATATTTTTTAAGGGATATCATTTCTATTTCCTTTATCAACAAATTGAAAATCCCAAATGATTCTTTGGACTGATTTTTCATTAACCTATAGCATAAGGTAAATCATATTTTCAGCAATCTATTCATACTAATTCTTAAGACATATACCCAATTCCATTCATTAAAACCAAAAAACTGCATTTATTCATCACTCGCTAGAAACTGAAGGCTTATAAAATTACAAATAAATGTAATAAAAAATAATTAAAACCATAATTTTCAATAATCTACCATTTTACCCATTTTAAAATTATCATAATCCAAATAAATAATGCATTCATAGCGAGAAGTATCGCTGACAATGCATGTAATGAAATACTCATTACCTAAACCCATGATGATGAGATGAAAACACACCTAGAAGTTTCTTAATATAATTTTATACCTATACACAATAGTAACTTTATTTTATCATAAAAATGTTATCTATGTCTTTTTAAGTTATACATTTCAAGTTTTAACATTCCTATATTCTTGTTTCCATCCTAAGAGATAGACTAACTAACCAGGATTGATACCAATTATAACAAACCACCACAACTCATTGGCCTGAGAAGAGGTGGAGTTACACTAACCTTAGGTGACATCTCCAAGACACCAAAGTCTAACAAAAAATGTTAATATATTAGAAATACACAAGGGCAATATTTTCTATTTATAGATAAAACAACCTACCAACATAAATTAAAAACATCCAATCCTCCTATATGATGCATGAGTATAATAAATACAAACAAAATAAAAAACCAACATAACTACAGTATAAGAGTGGCATAAGAACATGGAATATAAAATAAAAAAATAAAAATGACATCATAAATCAGAGACATCAAGTGATAGGTTTTAAAATATCACTATAACTAGCTCCAAGCTCTACCACCACCTGTCATGCCCATGATATCAAGAGGCATTGGTAGATAGTTATGATACCTTCCCTTTCATATTTCTCAATATATAACAACTGAAAATGAAGTAAAGTTCCGAAGTATGGGGTGATTATAAAATCATCAGGCATTCCCCAGAGACTTCTCATCACACAAAACTAGTAAAATATCTAGTTTGGATATTTCAAATAAAATAGTTAAAAAGTCGTTAAACAATTTATATAATCCAATACAAAAATCCAAGTAATTAAATCCTTAAAAAATATCATCAAAATTCATAGAAATGTGGAATAACCATTACCATGTTAACTCATACACACATCCTTCAACACACAAAATATTGGTATTACCATTGAGAGTGGTACTCCATGAACATAACATGTCCTACCATGATGGTGGAAATTCAAACCACACTATATCAACTTTGAACACACAAAAATCCATTTATGAAAAAAACCGTGCCAAATCATTTCTTCTAAAAAAACAATCTTCTGAAAACATTTCATTAAGAATGTTTCTTGTATAAAAACCATTCCATAACTTTAAAATAATCATCTTAAAATTATAATCAAAGAGGGTTTTCCAAAATCTAGCCAATTTTCCATAGTTTCAAAACATAAAAAATGGTTTCCCTTAAGAAATAAAAAAAATACAATATAAAATCCAATAAAAAAATTTAAATAAAACTAATCCTTCAAGTTCTATAATAATGGAGATAATAGAGAAGCCACCTAATTCTCAATGGATGAAAAAGAATAAATAACAACACTTAAAACCTCTATATACATCCATGAAGATTCTTCCCATTAATAGATCTAAAAATATCTCATCATTATTTTTAATAAAAAACCTAGATAAACCCATGGAATAATATATATAATGATATGAGAGAGATAATATGAGAATATATAAAGAGAAAGAGAAGAAATGAAGACTTTCTGATGATTCCATATCACCAACAC
This sequence comes from Viscum album, assembly GCA_963277665.1. Taxonomy (NCBI): domain Eukaryota; kingdom Viridiplantae; phylum Streptophyta; class Magnoliopsida; order Santalales; family Viscaceae; genus Viscum; species Viscum album. The sequence goes on from OY728131.1 coordinate 516,646,563, forward strand.
ACTTTAATTCATCAAAAAGTAACTTTTGGACTAAAGAAAATCCCAAAGGGAGTCTAAGGAGGAAGAGGAGTTAGTGAGACTAGAATAATAGGGGGAAATGAGGGCTTCAATTCCTTAATGTGGATTACAAAAAGATTTTGGAGCATTTTTAACATGACACATAGTTTATAAAAATCGTGTAACAACCATACACTTATTACAGGACACCACCCTTGTAGCCACATGGTTAGTCTGTAGGATTTGGATAAACTTATTCCATCAGTGTGAAGGTATTCTCTTAATACCACACATTTCATGGTTGGATCACATGTTTTGAAAAGCCATGAAAACACTGTGATATTCCCCATTTTATCCATTCACATGTTTCCCCCTAGCATGGCATGGTTTGGACAAACCATGCTCCAACCATGTGCCTTCCTTGTGGCTCCTAGCCTCACCTTACATGATTTCTTGAAGATAGTGAACCACTTATAAAAACTATTCTCAGACCATTCACCTACAAAAAAAATTCAAAACACTCCAAAACATTTTTGGAAACTTATAAAAAATAAACTAATTATTATATAACATGAATATACATAAAACAAGGGTAAATTATTTGAAACAATCAGTATTACATAGTTGGATATTGGACTTAATACATAGTGTTGTGTATGGTCCAATAAATACCTGATAATTTAGTGTATATAAGCACTTTATAAAAATTACTAATGACTTCAATTGGAATGGTTATGTGTGTCTTGTGAAAAAAAAGTTAAAACCATCGAAAAATTCAAGGTGTTTAAAAATTAAATACAAAAATATTTGTTAATAATAGTAACTGTGAAATAATTGTAGAGAGGGTCGTTACCATCTCTACAATATCCAATATGATGAATAGTTATAATTTTTATAGTTTAAAATATGATTATGAAAATTTTATGTTATAATATTTCCTCTTCATTTTTTTCATTTTTCATTTATATTTTTCATAGCTCTCTTTCTAACCTAAATGTGATATATAGTAAAAAAAATAAAAAATGATGAAGTGAGAAATTTTGGAACTATTTTACTACTCAATCCTCAAAATACACATTAGGGTAATGGTTTATTTAAAACAAATATTTATACTATTCTAGGTATGGTTTGATCAATGATAAGTAAATATACCCATCTATATATCTTTAATTATATTCTCTTAAAATAATATCCTTTCTACATAATTACATTCTATCTAAGGTAATTTTGAAAGCATCATCTGAGATTTGGGAAAATAAATTCAATAATTTGTATTTATTGAAATTTATTTAATTAAAAGATTATTTGAATAGAAATAATTCTAATAAACTTGTCCCAAAATTCTACAATTTCCTTTTCTTGGGTATCCCATGGAAAGTAAGGGAAATTATTTCTATCACCCTACTAAGAATAGTATTCTTAGACTGATAAGGAGTATTTTTAGTGAAGTGTTATTTTACTTGAGGAATTGGGGGTATGAAAACAAAATTTAGTGAAGTTCAGGAACAATGAAAAATAATAATTCTTGGGATATAATTTGAGAAGATTATATAAAAATATCTAAAAACTAAACTAGATCAAATATCACCAGATACTCGTAAGTATGATAATATTTTTTAGGATCTGGGGATATTTTTATTTTATAATTAGAATTATGATAAGGTTTAATTCATACAATATAAAGACACCATCTATCAAGAATCTATTAGGAGTTGTGATTATAAGAAAGGATAAAAGATATGAAATTTAAAGACTCCATGTACAAAAATATTGTAAATTTTTATAACTATTTGAAAGGGTAATACCCATGGGGTGTTAGTAGCTTTTCCAATAGAAAAACGACATGGTTTTTAGAGTACCTACCAATAAAACTATCTTAGTGGTGAAAGGTTATATGAAAATTCACGGCATTGACTCTGACTAAACCTTCTCACCAATAGATATGAATAAGTTTATTAGTAGTTTTCTTTCCCGGAAATGATATTTTGAATATAAGATCTATTATATATATTTTATGACTATATTACCTAATGGAAATCTATTTGAGGATGTATATATGATACTGCATGAAAATTTTAAGGATTTAAATGGTAATGATAAGAATTTAAAATAGAAATTATTCAAATAAAATTTGAAGAAATCATCTCAAATTTAAAGTATTAATTTTTATGATTTAGTAAAAAAATTTGATTCATTTACATGATGTTGAATATTATGTATATAGGAAGACTGGTGAGAGTATTTTCATATTGTTGGTGTTGTATGTGGATAGGATACTACTCACAAAATTACATATCCCAACATTGAACTCTATAAATTCATTGTTAAAAACATAATTATATATGAAAGAAATTGGTAAATATGACTACATATTCGGTATGGAGTTTTATTGAGATAGATCTAATATTTTTTCTAGTTTTATTTATAATACATATATTGGTAAATTACTAAATAGGTTTAACTTGAATAACTCTATGAAGATGTTTTTACTAGTGTCACATGGTATGATTCTTATAACATCTCAGTTTACTTATATAATGATATATATAAAATCTATGTATGATATTACCTATAAATCATCAATAATATCAATCATACATTTCATGTTGTGTACTTGACTTGATGATATTATATATTTATTATTACTAGTAAATACTAATAAGATCTTAGTTATGGTCACCATATTGCAAAAAACAATAGTAGTAAGTATATAAGAAAGACTAATGATCAATTATTGGTATTAACATGATAGATCTATTCTAAATCATGTAATCAATGATATTGAAAATAGTCATAACATTTTAAAAAAAATATTTTATAATTAAATTATAGATAAATTAAACTCAACACATGAATAAAATTAACACCAAAGTTTTCCTAAAACTAGATTAACCCTTACTGATTTACATTAAATATAAAAACAAAATGATACACTACTAAAATACACACTTTTAATAGTGCTAAAAATTATATTTGTCTTTACTTAAAAAATATGACTAAAAAAGTGATATGAGAATCCCTCTGCCTTTATCTGTGATTTGAAAAATAAAAATTATAAATGACTCTTTTATCTAGGTTTAATAAAATAATTGATTAAGGGCATCTTTATCATCACTTTTTATGTAATTATAATAAATGATTCCTTTATCAGTGTTAAATTAATAATTGATTAAGGGACCCTTTATCAATGCTATAAGAAGCACTAATAAAATGTCTCTTTATCATTGCTTCATGTAGTGTTGATAAAGTCCATTCCAGTGACTACACAGTTGAATCTGTAAAAAAACCATGCAGCAACCCTAAAAAATCAAACCCAATCTGAATATATAAAATGGAATAGAAAAATACACCAAGTACATGATAAAATACATAGTTTAATTGAAATAAAATTTAAAACACAAATAAAAAAACATTATATTATAGACATTTCAAACATTTGTTTCGAAAATTACACGAGTAAGTACAAATTATCACAACCATTCAAATTCATCAGCGTTCCTTTGTATTTGGCCCCTGACCCCAATTCATGCTAATAGTTTTCAAAAAAATCACCCCATTTTGAGAAAAATAATGCACCTATATAAGAAAAGAATTCTTATGTTAATAATACTATAAAATAATATATTAAACACAAAGTTTCAATTTTAAACTGGACATATACTTTGAGTAATACTAGGCACCCCATGTATCAGATTGAGGTAAAATTAATTCATACACATCACCAATGACTTATGGATCATTTTCCTTAAGTATTGAAAAATATTAATTTGTTTTCTCAGTTTTTAGTATATCACTTTTATTTTTTACTAAAATGATAATTTTAAATAAAAAGACACACTTGGAGTCATACTGATCACACTATGCATTGTATTGAGGTGCAACTTATTATTAAACCTTAAAAATGACTAATGGAATTTTAACTAACGTACCAAAACTATCTAAATGTTTTTCTTAATTTTGATTTTCTCTCTTGTGTTTTTACTAAAATATCATTTTAAACTGAAAACACTCACTTTGAGTTATATCAGTCAGATCATGTGTTAGTTTGATGTGATATTGATTCATACATGTCAAAAATTACTTATGATTCATTTTCCAAAGTTATCAATATGGAATCCCACCTTCTTATAATAAAAAATTTCATTACATTTTACAAACATAGGATCTTTAATGTTTAGTGCTTTAAAAATAAGGTACATAAAACATGAAAAAATATAAAAAAATTAATCTGCTTGAAAGGATTCATGAAATTTTTATCCTAATTAAAATTACTACATCTCATTACCCAAGGACATACATTAAAGGAATGGGTGAGCTTAAGGCCTAGTAAGGGAAAACAAGGAAAATAGTTTAGAAGTGAGCATGAGTGGATACCATAAGAACATTAAAAAATATCCAAAAAATGAGAATGAGGCATATAATGAAAATAATAACTTTAATAATATCTTGAAATTTTTTCTATAACATTTAATTTAGACATTCATAAACATATCACCAAGGTCCATCCCCAAGTTATCATAAAAATTACCAAGGTTAATCACCAAGGTATCATAAAACTTATCATATCTAAAGATTAATATATTTACCTAATGAATTAGAGATATATCCGGGCACACCCTTAATATGTATTTATTTTCATGTGATCCACATAGATCATAATCAAAAATTTCATAAACAACTAATTGAGAATAAAATAAATGGTTTTCTTATCCAAATCATGGCATTTTAAGAAGTGCATAAAAATAAGTTCCTTTGGTCATTTCAATCCCATGGAAAAGGAAGGTGGGTTTCATGTATGTTAATCCTATAATTAAAATATATCATTTTTAAATCCATGTTAACACCCCAGTAGAAGATAGAGGCTTGGTTTCTCACAAAATAAAATAAAACAATTTCTTGATAAAAAGAGAAAAATTTCCAGATGAAAATATGGCAGCAAAATGGGTATGAAACATGGTTTTAGAAAAAATTAAATAGAGAGGGGACAAGGGTCACCCATTCATAAAAGACTCATACTACAGTATAGGGATAGAAAAAATGGAAAAAACATTATATGGAAATTTTAAGTACATATATCATAAAAATATAACAAGAAAGGAAAAGAAAAGTTAAGATTTCACTTATCTTGAAGAGTAACATCTAAAACTCTAATTATACCCTGATTAGTATCTAGTCATAGTACTTGTCAGGATTCTTGTCCTTTTCCCATGGCCTCATTCCATGATGTAGACGATATTCACACACCATCATATCATAATAGAATTCTCAATAAAAGATAATATAAATTATATAACTAGATGTTTAGTTCTGAAATATTGGATGTAGTGAATTACAAATTGATAAACGCCATAATTTGTGGTTGGTTTATTGGATATCCATGCATTGAATCCAGAAAAAAAATATTTTGACTATCCAAATTTACTGCAATGAAAATCCAATGTTGTCTAAGAACAAAAATAGAATAAGTAATGAAAGAAATTAACATATATTTTATATGATTAAATTATATAGTTTTACCCCTTAATCATTGGTATTAATAAGAGTCTATCATCTGTAATTTTTTTGTTAAACAATTTGAGTAATCCTACCACTATTTCACCATGTTTCCTTGAAGTTATGCCTTCTTGTTCTATAGAGGTGACGTGAGGACTAACGAGTCAAAAATTTTGTTCATAGGAAAATACCTTAAATTGTTTTTCATATATACGCCTACAAAAAAATATGAAACGTATTTAGTCATAATTATAATAGTATATCATATTTTGGAAAATCAAATCATGAAAACATACCTCATGTAAACATTTATAATTGAGCCGCCTAGCCAATCCTAGTCTAGGATTTCAGTTTCACTCTCAACACTAATGAAGTCTGGATCTTCCCCTCCATACATGTTTTTCTTCAAAATAAATTATGTGATTACCACCATATTTCAAATTAGTATCCACATGAGCCTTAAATGATATTAAATTTGGATATGGAACAGGTGGTTAAGGTGATTTGGGTAGATCATTTTGATCGGTTGGTTAATCCTTGATATGGTTTTGATCCAGTCTTTCATTTCACCCCATTTTCTTTGTCCGTCAATAATAACATGCATCAGTTCAAAACTTTTTTCATTAAATTTTCAAGGTTTAGATTGAAAATTAAATTGCAAATGAATACCTCATTATCGATATGTTTTTATACAAGATGTGATATAAATGCGATGAATGTTCCTAGATATTTTTTGACCGTATGAATATCGGAATCATCAATTGGGATAGGTAGATCGACGCTCAAATTTAGGTCTATAGTAATTGACACTCTGACATGATTTTTTAGAAGTAGTCTATTGTGTAGCAGTCATTATGGATATTTAACCCATAACCCTCACTACAAAGCGATGGGTGGGTGTTGATAGATATAAATCACATTCATTTTCACCCTGTAAAATATCAATACAAGAAAGGTATCAGTGTCTACTTTCTATATGATTCACATTTCATAGAAAAAATTATTAAAAAATCGACTATCTCATTTAAGAATTTTTTTAGGGGAATGGCTCGCCTCAAAACTGGTGAGGTGGGTGGGTTCTTCACATGCGGGTTTTTCTTGAGTTGTTTCTTCTCTCACCCCCATCAAAATTTCTTTCAACTCTATCTGGTATTGTAATTCTTTTTGAAACATAGATAATGTTTCTATCATCTTTTTCATTTAGGCAGTTTGATCCTCTGCTTGTTTTTTTCTCAAAATATGTTCAGGGTGTCACCCCAAAACCCACACCTCTGACGCAACCATACTTTTCTGGCTACTTCAGGGCCACTAAAATTATGTTTGCATCTGGTGTGGGTTTTGTTTATTCTTGTGACTATGTTTGATAGAAAATATTGGAAAATAATTAATCATTGTTATGTAATAGAGATTTAGAGAAAAACAATTTTTATTATGTCATACTTACACATGTTTCCCACACCTTTTGTGTGTTTTCATATATTAGTTTTCCATCTTTAGTTTCATGCACCTCCTTCCATAGCACATGGCATGGGATAGAAGTGGTTGTGGATTTAGACTCTTCAACCTATATATAAACAAAATAACATAGTTATTGTGTTGTTTTATGTCACATAAAAGTAACATGGTAGATTTAAAATATATTCCCAATTTTTTTTCAATTGAGGTGTATCTCATCCTTACTTTACGGTAGGGGTACATTGGTTTTGATGCCCATTGTTTATTTTCAGTGCTCAGTTGTTGTGTTATAAATATAAAAATTGTCAATAAAAGTGATGAATACATGTTCTGTCAAACAATTTATTACTAGACATAATGTACCTAAAAATACTGCTTGGCATAATGGCCAATAAATGCATCCCATGATGCTTGGGTTATAAAGTGTGCATAAATAAGAGGTGGGTGGATTTTTATTTTCTATACGTCATCTTTAATATGATATTTCGTTAAAATTGTGTAAAAACCCCATATGAATCTTTATAGAAACCCTTAAGACATAGTATTTTTGTGAGTCATCTACTATAAATTTACTATGCAATATATGATGAAGTGTAAGTCAATATTTCATTATTAAATTTTTAGTAGATTAAAAAAATGATATCAAAATGTTACCGTAATATCTCCCCACATCAGTGTCTTAATCTCATCCACAACATGGTGCCCTAAAGTTACATCAATCGCCACATGTTTCCGAGTGATGATTCCAATGTAACTACTAAACATGGCCTTGTTGGGGTTAACATGTTGGCCCTGCTTATTCCATCTGATCTCATATTTTATGCATTTCTCTTTATCCTTAATGATTTTTTCTAATACTGTCAAACTATGGAGCTCCCATTTTTTCGTTGTCGCCAGTGATTCATCACCTTTCATTTCCTCAGATCCACCACCATCAATATTTTCCTCTAGATCTAGAGGGCTAGCATTGGTATGCACAGATGGTGGTTGTACCTCTACACTGGGAGTAGCAACAAGTTGAGAAACTCGTTGTTCGTCTGCACTACAAGCAGCAGCAGGTTGAGAAACGGGTTGTGCCTGGGAATTGGGAGCATCATCGCATATATAAGTCATTATCTACAAAATGTGTTTAACATTTAATTTAGATAACGTAAAATAAACAATGAACTGATATTAACATAAGGCAATAGGTTGAGAAACCTTTTGTTCGTCTGCACTACGAGCAGCAATTGGTAAAGAAACCTGTTGTGTCTGAGGATTGGGAGCATCATCATGTGTAGAATTCATTATCTTCAAAAATGGTTTAACATTTAATTTAGATAACATAAATGAAAAAATGAACAGATATTAACATGAGGCAGCAAGTTGAGAAACCTGTTGTGCCTGGGGATTGGGAGCATCATCATGTGCATAAGTCATTATCTGAAAAAGTATTTTAACATTTAATTTAGATAACATAAAATAATTAGTGAATAGATATTAACATAAAGTAACACTATGTATATTAGAAAAAATATATAACCTGATTATTGAAATCACTTTTTTTAAAGGTTGAAGGGATTTTACCCCTCTATCGACTATCCAAATTCCTTCATTGTGGTCTCCTCTAACATACAAAATGTTGTCTACATTGGGACTGCTGCAAAATAATTGCGACGTCCCAATTAAAGGGTTGTCCTTCGTTGAATTTTCATCTAAATCTTCAGTATTTTTGGTTGATAACAGAACAATTGACCAGTTTTGGTTTGCAGGATCTGAAACATAAAATACTTGCACTACCTATGATTCCATTATAAACGGTTCGTCCTTGTACCCTTCCTTACTAAAATCAACTTTCAAAAATCCCATCTCATCTATTTTAACATCACTTCTATTATCAAACCAATATGATTGAAAAATCATCACTCGTAATGTCATATAATCCAACTCCCATATTTTTTTGATGATGCCAAAATATGACATATTCTCATAAATTGGATTTCTATCCTTAGCACCAAAAACATGCATCATTTCATCCACAAGTGTAACTCCGCTATTTTTTCAGTACTATCTTCATCATGTTCATTATTATATAATGTATAACCATTAATTACATAATAATTTTAAGCTAATACGTAAACACTTGGCCCTCTGGCTGGCCATCGAAGTCGTTCTGAAATTGAGTCTGTATTATCATTTGACTCCTTAAAAATATGGTCATGAAACCATCCTATAAACTATTGATTATGTTTATTTTATATCCATTTTTTATCCCTTGATGGATTTGAATGCCTAAGAATTTATTTATGGGTTTCAAAATATGGTTCAACATGTAAAATATTATGCAAATTGTAAAGGTGGGCCTTCTCATGATCTTTAATATTGATTGTGACGGCCTCCTTTCCAGAACTTCCTTCACCCGCAAGTCATCCAGTGTGATGAGATTTCATTAGACCAATGCTTTGCACACCAGACAGGTATTCGGTATAGAATTCAATGGATTCCTAAAAAATATATAGCTTTGCAATACAACCCTCTAAATGACTTCAATTTTTGACATACCCTTTCAAAGTATTCATATGTCGTTCAATAGGGTACATCCATCTATAGTGCACAGAACCACATAGATGAATCTATCTCACCAAGTGAACCATCAAATGAACCATCATATCAAAGAATGTTAGGGGGAAAACATTTACAATTCACATAATATGATGACAATTTCTCTTTCCATAGTTGGAAATTTCTCTGAGTCTATAACTTTACTACATATATATTTGAAGAATAAATAGAGCTTCATTAAAGTATGACAGACATTCGTGGGGAAACGGAAATGTAATCCTATAGGAATTAGATCATGCATCAAAATATGGCAGTCACTTGATTTCAGACATTTTAACTTTAAATCATGCATTGACACGATGTTCTTGATATCCAATGAATACCCCTCTATAACCTTTACATCATTCAAGAAGTTTCCAAACTGATATCTCTCCTTCCTAGAAAGAGTGTAAGAAGAGGGAGAAAGAAATTTTCATTTTTCACCCTTCCCTAGTGCCAACTCTTATCATATTCCCATATCAACAATGTACAACCTAATTTTAATTCCATCCTTTGTTTTAATGAGTGAATTTAGCAATGTTACAATGAAACTATCACATACATTTTTTTCAACATGCATAACATAAAAAAATTGTCTAACATACAAACAATTCTGGTATGGTAATTCAATAAAAAACTGATTTCTTTTTCCAATCAGTTTTCATAAGGTTTTTTGAAAATGGCTTACCAAAAGCAGTGTCCATATATTTAACTTTCTCAAATAGTTGATCACCTATTATTAGATACAATGGTGAAAATTATTCTGAACTTCCATCGAATGATGTTGTCCAAGATTGGTACTTATGTCATCGGGGTAGAAATTTGCGATGTCCTAGAAACACATTTTTCTTTGAATGTTTCAACCTAATTGATTGTGTAACTTTTTCATATATAGGACACCCAAAATTTCCTTTCATACTATATCCTAACAAATTTCCATAAACAGAAAATTCATTTATCATCTTGTACAACGTGGCTGTCAACTTGAAATCTTTATTTCTATAAGCATCATACATCGTAACACATGAATCCCACAATAATTTCAAATCCTCGATCAATGGAGACAAAAAAACATCAATGTCATTACCTAGTTATTTTGGTCTTAATATAATAATAGATAACATGATGTTTTTTCATTTCATGTATAATAATAGTGGAAAGTTATAATTTACCAACATAACTATCCATGTACTATGAGTGCTTCTTTGAAAACCAAAAGGATTCACTCCATCTGTAGATAACGTAACACGAAGGTTTCTCAGCTCATTTCCAAATTCTGGATACTCAGGATCAATTTTCCTCCACTAAGGAGATTCTTTTTGATTCTATAGTTTTTCATCCCCATTTTTTATGTCAGCATGACACATAAATTACTCTACAGTATCCTCACTTCCATATAGGCACCTAAAACTTTGAATGATTTGAATGTACCATGAAACTTTCATAGGACCGGATTCATCTTTCATGTATCGAGAAGCACCACACTTTGTGCATTCTATAAGTGACTTTTGGTCCTTGTGAAACAGTATACAGTCATTCGTTCAAGTGTTTATTCTTTCAAGGATCATACCCATTGAGCGTAGCATTCGTTTGGCGACATATGTTTAGCTCGGGAGCTCATTATATTTTGGAAGTATGTCATTCAAGAGAGAAAGTAATTCTGTAAAACTAGTGTCACTCCATATATTTCCTTATTTCAAATTATACAGCTTTAGTACGGCTGACAATGTTGTATATTTAGTGCAACCATCATACAATGGAATCTTTACATAACTCCTTAACTGCTCAAACAATTTTGGGCAATCACGAAGTTCATCTTAAACATTCCTTATCATTTCATTAATACAATCTTCATCATCATTCACATATATAATCACATCCTTGATATAGTCTTCTTCATTGTCTATACTTGTAATAATATCAAATGATCCATAAAATGCAGTGTTATCCCAGTCACTAGATACATTCATTTTTCCTCGTGTTTATTCTAACATTTATAACTTTGATCTATTCTGTGATAGCTAAAGTTTTCTTCCAACACCACTGGACTAACTTTTCTTGAATAACAACAGCGTAAACACAGACAAAGGATTTGATAAGGATCATATGTATGATAATTTGAAAACTTAATGAACTCTTTCACTCCATCTTTATACTCTTTTGTCAAACAATTGGAATCCATCCATCCTTTATTCATATCCATCTTTTTTGACTCAGTGATATTAATATTTAAGAAAATACACAAAACATTGATATAAAAATTAACCAAGGATAAAAAAGTTATAGAATTTAAATATCCTTTGAAAACTATTTATAAGATCATAGTTCAAATACCGTTAAGAAACCAACCATTTACACAAATTCTTTTTTAAAATAACAAACCCTTTTTAAAATAAACCAAGTAGTTCTAAACAACCTTTCTTAAAAACCCAATTATTTTTTAATCCATTTTAAAGCAATTTAAAACAAAAAGGGGTATCCTAAACACATATAATTTTTTAAGAAACATTTCAAAAAACATGAATCATTTGAAAAGTGAACCCCTAACAAAATCACTAGATGTCATTGTCACTTCCCTCTGTCTAGACATTGAAAATCATTGATGTACTCACACCTTATATGTCTCATGACACCACCTATCTAGCTCTGATCACTAGTTTTCATTTTTCCTCCCATCAACCTTATAGACTATCCAACTGAAGATCAAGCATAACGAGGATGTAATCAATATAATGATTTAATCCCTTATATAGAACCACCAATCAAGGAACAAAATATCATGGGATATACCCAAGGTACTAGTGCGTGATGATTCAAAACAGCACTATAACTACATGAACCAACATATGATATATGTTTCATCCAACAATAACACGATCTACCCAATTAAACCATACATAAATCATCATAATGGAACCTTACCACTAGCCTTGTCTTAAACACAACTAGGTTTATTTTATTTAATTAATATTTTCTCCAACCATATCTCTGTGGGTTCAACCTCATACTTGCAATTCTTATACTACCATGTATTTTAGTGTTTTTTATTCATTTTATAAATATCAAAATTCAATAGACCTACAAGAATTAACGACACCCATAGGGCTATTAGATTACACATAGGCCATTTCCTATGTCAGTGGAGACCACTTAATGGAATAACTTACTTGAACATCATATAAGAAGAAATTATTGGATGGATATTTTCATAATCCATTATAACCCATATTACCCATTAAATTCCAAAATTTGATGTTTTTTCTTCAATTTTGTAGATAGGTAACACAAATTATTCACTGAGTTTTATCCATGGATTGTTGGAGTGGTTTCTAAATAATTAGGGGCATCAATATGTAAGGATTTATCTACAATCAATTATTTCCCCTCACTTTTCTAATTTACTACATCTATGTTTTGATATTTATAGGATTAAAAAGGGAAACTATCATTATATAGTACCCTGAACTTCTTGTTAATAAGATATTTCAAGAACTGATGATATTATAAGGGAACTGTTACATGTATATGGAGCTAGTGCCTCCATAGTAGGGCGTCGAATGTTGTATCTTACCAGATCAAAATAAAATTGGAGTAAAAAAAGTTGTCTCTGAACCAGTTTATGATCTTCATCATTATGATAGGTTTCTACTAACTTTTATCAAACATCTGAATTGGAATACTAGAAGGATTCATGTTAGCTCCATTTTATCCCATGTGTCTAAGTGGTATTAAGATGAAGTTTATCCTAGAACCATTATCAACTAAGGCCCAATATATTTTATTATCATCAACCTTTCTAGATATATACAAGGGTCCAATGTGACTTTGTATGGACTCTTCGTAACCTTGTTCCATTAAAGAAATGTATGTATGACATTCAGAAAAATAATTCTCCATGTGATGCATCTCACATTTAGATATTTTAGTCTTGAACAATTGAGGGATTGAGAGGGCCATAGTAAGGGATTCAATAAGTTCTATTGAAAAAATAATTGAATCCAGGATTGAAATCTTGGTAAAATGATAACAAGATTCTATAATATGTCATACATTAGGGAAAATGGCCTATGCTTCCAGTGGTGAGGTTTCTCATTTTCTTGAGGTTTAGGGGCCTAAGAGGACTGTTTTGGAAACTCCTTTATCTAAATAAAAGTAGGATACATCCTGACCACATATGGGCTTGGTTGAGTCGACTTTCCCATGTTTTAATGATGAATAGAGAATTTTAATTTTTCTAGTAAACCTTTCAATATAATTTTTTCTGAATGATCACTAGATGATTTAGGATCATATCAATGTTCCTATGGCGCTTTTTTTAGTTCCTATCTTTGGTTTTTAGCTATATGGGATCCACTATAAATTTTTATTCCTTGAAATCCATTTTCTCTATGACCTACTCCTTGATTATTGGTAGGTAAATATGTTTTGTAAGAATATTATTTATTGGATAATGGTTCTATCAATTTGATGACATTAATAGAGTCAGATTGTGAATTTTCACCAAATAAAGGTTCCATTTGGTGGGAAAATTACTATCCTCCAAGTGATGGGGTAAGAAATGAAGAAGTGTCTAATCCAATATAGGTAATAGAAAAGGGTTCTTCTTCTAGTGCCTAATTCCATTGGTAGTGATTCCACTAACTCTTGGATGTTCATAATGATAAAGATACCATATTTAGTATCATACAGGAAACTATGATAAAAATGATTGATTTTATTGTGCCTTGGATATGGAATATTATCATCTAACCAATTTCTTAGTCATATAGTCTTTAAATTTCTGAACATGTTTTTCTGGAAGTTCCTATCACTCTCATTTGCTTTCAGGTGAGGTAGAAGAGACACAAGTCCCTTATTCTATGTGTTTTCAGAAACGTATCCTTCCCGAAGTAAACCGTCTTTATATGTATATCCTTAAAGATGAATTAAACATGAATGTTTTTCTCTAATATTTAGTGGAAGGGGAAATAATCAAGGCTATTTTACCTAACTTATTTAAGACTTATGATATCTAGTAAAGTAAACAAGTTCTTTCCCAGGGGAATATCAAAGAATCCTAAGACTCGTTATTTTCATAAGAAATAAACTTTATTTGTTTGATCTAATACCACGGGGTGATTTTGATCCTTCTACCACTCCTGATGAGGGTGTCGTTGTAGTCACTATTTTTTAGGAGGAGGTACTATATAATATTTCATGGGATTATGACTTAGAGCTAGAATCGGTATTATTTTGAGAATGGTAGTCTCAGTTCCAATATTTAGTGGGATTGGTCAGGTTGTCGATCCCTATGGGAAAAACAGGCTTTTGCGACGGGATATTTGCATCGGGATTAATTCTTGTCGCAAATAGTCCATCCCAGAGGTTATTTGCGACGGGTTTTGGGGTCCCGTCACAAAAGGTAATGCACGGTTTGGTACGGGATGCGCGCCAAAGCGCATGAAGGTTTTTTTTGACGGGGGGATCCCCCCGTCACAAATACCGGCGACGGTATATGGGTTTTTCCGATGGGATGTTGTCCCGTCGCAAAAGGTGTGTCGGCAGGTCACCTTTTGCGACGGGGCCCATCACAAATATCATTTTAACCACTGACAGCAATTAATGCGTGCAAAGATATTTTTGACGGGCCCCGTCGCAAAAAGTGACCATTTACGACAGTAATCCCGTCGCAAATCATCTCGTCTCAACTAATCTAACCTATATATACCCCCTCTGTTTTTTCTCTTTACCTCTCATTTCTCACTTCCTCTCTCTCTCTAAACTCTATTTTTAGAGTAAAAATTTCTTTGAGTTCGTTTTTTTCTTACAGAAAAGTTGTGAAGTTGCTTACATCAATAGGAGATCAAGTTTAAATGTATTTATATTTTATTTAATTTAGTATTCATTTCATTTTTTTATGTTAATTTTAATTATTGTTGATTAGTTGTAATTAAATTCGATTTAAATTATTTTGTTATCTGTATTATTTGTAATAATAAATTGAAATTATTAATATTACTTCTTAATAATTATTAATAATTAATAAAGAGTAATATTTAATAATTAACAACGAAAATTAGTATTGACTATAAATAATTACTTGTAATTAGTAATTAGTAATTAGTAGTTGTAAATTGTAGTTATTAATATCAATTAATAGTAATTAGTAATAGTTATGTTTAATCAGTAATAGTTATGTTTAATTAGTAATAATTACAGGTAATTAGTAATAAATAGGAATAATTAGTAATAAATAAGAAAAATTAGTAATAAATAAGAATAATTAGTAATAAATTGTGAAAATAGTAATAAATATTAATACAAAGTAATAAATAGTAATAAATAGGAATAATTAGTAATAATTAGTAACAATTAGTAATAGTAAGTAATAAATAGTAATAAATAGTAATAAATAGGAATAATTAGTAATAATTAGTAATAAATAGTAATAAATAGGAATAATTAGTAATAAATAGTAATAAATAGTAATAATTGATAATAATTAGGAATAATTAGGAATAAATATGAATAAATCGTAATAATTAAGAATAATTAAAAATAATTAGGAATAAATATGAATAAATATGAATAATTAGGAATAATTAGAAATAATTAGTAATAATTAGTAATAATTAAGAATAAATAAGAATAAATAGTAATAATTTGTAATAATTAGTAATAATTTGTAATAATTTGTAATAATTTGTAATAATTAGGAATAAATATGAATAATTAAGAATAATTAATAATAAATAGGAATAAATAGGAATAAACAGGAATAATTAGGAATAATTAGCAATAATTTGGAATAATTAGGAATAATTAGCAATAATTAAGAATAATTAGCAATAATTAGGAACAAATATGAATAATTAGGAATAAATATGAATAATTAGTAATAATTAGGAATAAATATGAATAATTAGTTACAATTAGGAATAATTAAGTAAAATTAGGAATAATTAGGAAAAATTAAGAATAATTAGGAATAATTAGGAATAAATATGAATAATTAGGAATAATTATGAATAATTAGGAATAATTATGAATAATTAAGAATAATTATAAATAATTATGAATAATTAAGAATAATTAGGAATAATTATGAATATTTAGGAATAATTAGTAATAATTAGTAATAAATAGTAATAATTAGTAATAAATAGGAATAAATAGAAATAAATAAGAATAAATAAGAATAATTAGTAATAAATATGAATAAATAGAAATAAATAAGAATAAATAGGAATAATTAGCAATAAATAGGAATAATTATCAATAATTAGGAATAAATATGAATAATTAGGAACAAATTTTCATAATTAGGAATAAATGTGAATAATTGGTAATAATTAGGAATAAATATGAATTATTTGTAATAATTAGTAATAATTAGTAATAATTAGTAATAATTAGTAATAATTAGTAATAATTAGTAATAATTAGTAATAATTATGAATAAATATGAATAAATAGGAATAATTAATAATAATTAGAAATAATTTGGAATAATTAGGAATAAATATGAATAAATAGAAATAATTATAAATAATTATAAATAATTAGCAATAATTACAAATAAATATGAATAATTAGGAATAAATATGAATAAATAGGAATTAATAAGAATAAATAGAAATAATTAGAAATAAATAGGAATAATTAGCAATAATTAGGAATAATTAGGAATAATTAGAAATAATTAAGAATAAATATGAATAATTAGTAATAATTAGGAATAAATATGAATAATTAGTAATAATTAGGACTAATTAGTAATTATTAGGAATAAATTGGAATAATTAGAATAATTAGGAACAATTAAGAATAATTTGGAATAATTTTGAATAAATAGGAATAATTAGCAATAAATAGGAATAATAAGCAATAATTATGAATAATTAACAATAATTAGGAATAAATAAGAATAATTAGTAATAATTAGGCATAATTAGGGATAATTAGGAATAAATAGGAGTAATTAGCAATAAATATGAATAATTAGGAATAATTAGCAATAATTAGAAATAAATACGAATACTTAGGAATAAATATGAATAAATATGAATAAATAGGAATAATTAGCAATAATTAGGTATAATTAGTAATAATTAAGAATAAATAAGAATAATTAGGAATAATTAGTAATAATTAAGAATAATTAAGAATAATTAAAAATAAATAGGAATATGTAGCAATAAATAGGAATAATTAAGAATAATTAGCAATAATTAGGAATAAATATGAATAATTAGGAATAAATATTAATAAATATGAATAATTAGTAATAATTAGGAATAAATATGAATAATTAGTAATAATTAGTAATAATCAGTAATAATTATAAATAAATAGAAATAAATATTAATAAATAGTAATAAATAGTAATAAATATGAACAATTAAGAAGAAAATCAATTGTAATAAATTGTAATAACTTGTAATAACTTGGAACAATTTCAAATGGATTGATGACAATACTTTTTCTCGATGAATCTTCTCCTTTCAACTTTCACCAATTCAAAACATTATGAAAAGTATACTTCTACATATGCATATCCAATCTCGTATGCACGAGTTTGAATATGAATTTGTAAGACCACATTTTTTATAATGTGTTCAGGTGGTGATAGTTGTTAGAAGATGATTCATCGATGAAAAGGGGGATCTTTTGTCAGACGGATCATTTACATGCAACATTATCACACAGAAATCACAATGAAGAATATGCTTGGAGGTACACATATTCATTCTCATGTATAAGTTTCAAGTAAAATGAGCCTTCATACAAAAGAGTAGTCGCCAATCCACTAGAAATTGTATCACCCGTAAGTAATGGTTATTATTAATAAGTAGTTGTAATTATTTATCTTTTTTTCAGATAGTGTTTTTATAATTTCAAATTATTCAAAAATAGTAATGATTTTACATTTTGTAGAAAAATATGAAACAAGGAAGTCCACAACAATCATTATTAGATGATCATGCTTGGATAAATCAGTGTAGAAATCCAAACGGTTCTGGTTTAAATCATGTATATATTGAGGGTGTTTAAGATTTCTTATCATTTGCATCATCAAAACCAGAATATGTTTCAGAAGGACCAATAAAGTTTCCTTGTAAAAAATGTGCTCTAAGAATGTTTGACACATTTGAAAAGGTTGGGGGACATTTCTTACAGTTTGGTTTTCAACCAGATTATGTTTTTTGGTATCAACACGGTGAACATAGTTCCAGAGAAGATATTAATAACTTGATTCTAGATCCATCATGGTTTCAAAATATAGTTCATGATGTTGCATATCCATCTATTCAACAAACTGAAACTCAAGATGATATTGATTTAACTACTGAGTTGGAACCATCTGAATTTTATGAGTTGTTGAGGGCTGTTGAGGATGCATTATATCCTAGTTGCAAGATAAGAAAATTAGAAGTCGTTGAGAATTTTTTGTTTATTAAATCAGATAATGCAATGTCAAACAACTGTTTTGATGAGATATTCTCATTGGTTAAAACACTGTTACCGGAAGAAAATGTGTTTCCTATAAATTACTATGAGAGAAAAAGGCTGGTTCGTAATTTGGTCCTTATTTATCATAAGACTCATGCATGTCCAAATGATTACTTCTTATATTCTGGTGAAAATGATTTGTTGGATAGTTTTCCCACATATGGACAATCGAGGTATAAAGAAGCTCAACCAGGGAAGTCTGGATCGATTCTAGTAAAACAGTTGAGATGTTTCTCCCTTACACCCAGGTTGCAGTGTTTATTTATGTCTCAGAACACAGCGTTAGTGATGCCATGGCACAAAACAAAAATTTCAACTGATAAAATCTTGAATCATCCATATGATGGTGATTCATGTAAACATTTTGTCTGTCTTCATCCGTATTTTGCTTTAGAATCCAGAAACATACAATTGGGTCTTTCAACTGATGGTTTCTGTCTATTTGGTTCTTATGGTAGTTAGTATTCATGTTGACTTGTCTTTATAACTTTGTAAAATTTACCTCCATGCATGTTGATAAAGGAGCCCTATATCTTTCTGACCTTATTTATCCCAGGACATCTGAAAAAGTATATTGATGTTTATTTGAAACCATTGATTGAAGAGTTAAATACAATGTGGAGTGATGGTGTTAGTACATATGATATTGTAGTGAAACGAAATTTCATATTAAAATCTGCATTAATGTGGACGATTAGTGAATTTCCAGCATATGGCATGTTATCTGGCTGGAGTACACATGGTCCGAAATCATGTCCTTACTATAAGAAAAACAACAAAGCCTTTATGCTCGTCAATGGAAAAAACCTTGCTATTTTTACTGTCACCGTAGATTTCTTCCAACTGATCATCCTTTTCAGAGGAAAAAATATCATTTCAGAAAAGGTACAATTGAAAGGGATGAACCTCCAAAAATGATCTCAGGTACAGAGTTAAAATTAGTTTTATTTTCCTTACCTCCCATCACATTTGGGAAAACATTAAACCAATATAAAAATCATGGATTTAGGAAAGAACATAACTCGATAAAATGAAGCATTTTTTGGGATCTTTCATATTGGTCTGATTTATTGGTCACCCACATGTTGAATGTCATGAATATTGAGAAGAACTATTTTGATAATTTATTTCACATAGTTTTGGATACACCAGGTAAGACCAAAGATACTATAAAGGCACGATTAGATATTTCCCAAATTTGTAGGTGACCTGAACTTGAACTATTTGAAAATGTCAGATCACAAAGATTAATGAAGTCAAAAGCAGCTTATACACAATCCAAAGAGAGTCAATTACTATTTTTTCAGTGGATTATATATTTGAGACTTCTAGATGTATATGCTTCCAATTTGGGTATATGTGTTAAGAATGGTTATATTACTGAATTAAAATAAGTCATGATTGTCATGTTATAATGGAAAGACTAATGCTGATTGGATTCAAGGTTTTGTTCAATTCTATGATTTTGGATTCGATAATAGTCATATCATATTTTTTTCGAGACATTTGTGCAGAGACAACAGACTAAGATGTTCTAAGAAAACTAGAAGAATATTTTGCTGGAATTATATGTAAACTGGAAAAAATATTTCTGCCGGATTTCTTTAACTCAATGGAAAATCTGATATTACATTTACCACATGAAGCTAAATGTGGAGGTCCAGTATAGTTTCGATAGATGTACCAATTTGAGAGGTGAATGCAGAAATTGAAGTAAAAAGTACGTAACAAAGCATCAGTTGAAGACTCAATTGTTGAAGCTTATTTGCAAGAGGAAATTACTTTTTTTTGCTCTCATTATTTTGAATCTCAATAACCCTCAAAACACAGTCACATTAGAGGTATGGTAACCTGTATATTTTAGTTACATTTCATTTATTTATTTATATATATACTAATTGTTTGATTATTTATTCCTTTTTCACATTTTTGTGCATGTATCTATTGGAAAGGGGAGCACTATCTTACACAATTATTTTTCTTATCTATGGATCAAATGGGAACAGAATCATGTTGATGTGTGGTGCGACATGTTCGGTAATTTGCTGGTACGTAAATAAAGAATATTTATTTTGAAGTTTATTTTATTAATAACTTGATATTATAAATTATTTGTAGGTTTTATGGTATCCCATCGATAATAGCATGTGTGACGCTATCCACGCGGCATGGCAGGTGTCTATGTGTGACTGTTTTCATCAATTTTTGCACAATTTGAGAAGAACAACCATTAAGAAAGTAGGAGTGACAAAATTTTATGAGTCATGTAGAGACCACCGACTAGAGTATACTTCATCTCACATCTGGGATGGATTATGTTTACACTGGTTGGGTGGTGGATTTCAGAGAAGATCTTTAATGGGATGGCAGAACCGGGGGAGACAGGAGGTGACACATCGAGCTGGTAGCCATTCATTCAGTACGCATAGAGAGCATCTGGTAAGTATATTTTTTAAATATTTTATATAACTTTAAATATAAACAATTTATTTTATATTTCTATAGGCAGTCGAGCATTCCGATATTATAGAGTTCAACGTTTATCGGAGGATGTACAGTGATCCAGCCACTGGAGAGATTAGAGGTGATCGCTAGTGTCGGATTGTAGTTAGTATTATTTTTTTCAGTTTGAAAATTAACTGCATATAATATTTTCACCATTTTAATTTCAAATTGGAATTGAATGAGTCATATGAGGTTGTGACCTCTCAGACATAGACTGAGAGTCAAGATGAGACAACTGGGTAGACCAGTGCCCACCATTTTCATGAGGCGCCATGGATGCATATGACTCAGTATGGATTTGAGAAGGGCCGAGTAGTTGGTGTCAACTCTCATTTTACTCCTGGTACTTATAATGGTATTGTTGCGATGTCGGCGTCTAGTACGAGAGGAGCTCGTAGAGAGGCATCATCTTCTGCCTCACAGTATCAGAAGCAGTTGCAAACTCAGTCTGAGATTATAGAGAGTTTTTAAAAGTAGCATTAAGAGATGTGTCAGTGGAAGTAACAGTAGCATGAGGAGGAGATGTGTCGATGGCAGCAGCAACAACAACAGCATCACGAGCAGATGGAGTACATGCGCCATCTGACTCGTAGTTTAGGGATGGAGTTTCCTCCACCATCTCCTAAATCTCCTCCACCTCCTCTAGAAGATGACCCCCCAGTGATTTTTTTTATGTTAAAAACATTTGAATTGAATATTTATTGTAATATGAACTATTTACAGTTTCTGTCTTTTATATTGGTGCAAATATTGTATAATTTATTTATTTTTTATTTTTTAATATTTTATTATTTATAATTAGTATTATATTTTTTTATATTTTTTTATTTTACTAATAATAATAACATTTTATGATTTTTTATATTTTTTTTGTAAATATTTATAATTGTAATAATTTTTTAATTTTTTATTATTTTAATAAAATTAATATTAGTTTTTTATTAACCATAATTTTATTAAATATATTTATTTAGTATTATATTTGTTAATGTTTGTTTATTTTACAAATAATAATATTTTTTATTTTTTTATTATTTTAATAATATTAATATAATTTTTTATTAATGATAATTTTATTAAATATTTTTTCTTATTATGGTTAGTATTTGTGACGGGACCTTTTGCAATGGGATCCTGTCACAAATAATTTAAATATAATTTTTATTAGAATTATTCGCAATGGGATGATGGGCCCATCGCAAAATATTTTTATAAATATAATGTATATAATTGTAGGCTTATTTGTGATGGGGCCATCACAAAAGGTTTATTTATATATAATGTCTATAATCAAAGACTTATTTGCGACGGGCCCATCGCAAAAAATAATATTTGTGATGCCATTTTTTGCAACGGTCTATTTGCGATGGGGCCCCGTCACTAAAGCCTATTTGCGATGGGATCCCGTCGCAAATACATCTAATTCCAGTAGTGGATGTCCATTTTTATACTTGAGTATTTTTACTGAAATTTTGGTGATTTCTATCCCAACAGAGGGAGTTATAGATAATACTCATCCATTAGAATTAGATAAACCGGCTATCTAATCCCTAGGTTAGGCGAATGATTATAAGATTCTTTTATTAGTATAAAAGTTACTTCTTATTGAAGGGGGTTTTTAAAGGTTTATTGGACATGGTTGGTGAGTTTCATTCAATCAGTGTGTTACCTATGAGTAATTTTTCATTAAGACACGTCAACTTATCCAATTTAATTCATATTTCATAATCCTTTCCTTAGTAGAGAGATACTTGACTTATTTGGGAGGTGGGTGTGATAAAACTACATATCTGAGTAGGAAGTAGCATGATGTCCAGAGGAGCTCCAAAATAGTCTTACTTTGATATTAGGTAACCATATCTTCTTATTATTTTTCAATGTAGAATAAATTTATGATGGTTGTATCATTGTCTCGTTATTTTATATTGGTGTCCTATTTTGTACTTTCTTTGGGAATAATGCTAAAAAAATCACTGATGTGATGCATGTAGTTGGGATCCCATACTCATCCACATCATAGTAATAAAATGATTATTCCTATCATGAATATAATTAAAGGGAAAAGTAATAATCCACCTTGACCTATGTTTTATTGGTGGGTCATTTTGACTTATGACCCTTGTGAGGTATCACTCACTCACCTCGATGTGTTCCTAGAAGTAGTTTATAAAGGGTGATCCTGAGGGTGTCTATGATGTTTTACACCAAGGAAAACCCCAATGAAGGAGAGAAATCATTTTGTATAAGGTATTGTAACAGTGTCTAATATGAATACACTCTTAGTGTAGAGAACACTGACTTCCTTAGAGGATGGGGAGGAAATAATTCCCCCATCCATATAGGTTGGTGTGGATTATACTGTTACACCATAATGTCCTAGATTCAATTATATTGTGAAAACATTAATTCATTGGATATTGAATTAATGAAACTTTGACCATCAGTAAAGGTTTATTCAATTCATCCCAGGCTTAAATGGATTGAATTATTCCCTGGTGCACAAAACATTTTTGTTTTAACCATCAAAACTCATAGGTCCATGGTCATGGACACATCCCTTAGGATATTTTGATCTTCCATCCTACATATCTGCTGCATATGGGTCTAATACACCTTGGTCCTTGTCATTTTATTAGGAATCTTCAAAAAAAATTATCCTCCACATCCATGAATGGTCTTCTAAATTTATTTTATCATCCTCTACTTCCAAGGATTATATTAAGACTATATTCCTTTAAATATTATAAAATAAATTCATCAAGTCTAAGTAAAAATAACTTTAATGATACTTTTAGACACCTTAAAGAGTGTCTGTGATTATTAAAATAGAATATAGTGATAAGAAAAAAATACATTTCATTAGGTTACCTCAAATGGTGTTCCTATAATTCACCGTTGATACACTCAACATAGGTGGATGAGGCACCACCAATATTAATATATGGACCCTATGTCATAATCCAAAAATATTAAATCTCAGGGTATGGTCCATAAATTAATTTAAAAATATTACATGAACCATATAGGACCACCCATTGCTCCATTAGATCCCACTCAGTCTATAGAAATCAAGAAAAATAATGGAATTTGAATTTTGGAATGAACACATGATTTGAGAATCTCACATTTCATAAAGTGCATTCCACACATGTAATTACCAAAGATAAAGAAATAAATCACTGGACTGGAGGTGTATTTGTGGTGTAGGAGGTTCGTGGTGGAGAAGAGGCATCATGAAGGAGAGGGAATGGCTGAGGAGAGCCATGGTGAAGGAGAGTCGCGGCGGAGGAGAGCTACTGGTGGAGGAGAGGAATAGCGGAAGAGAACCATGTGGCGAAGCTCGGTTCACGGTCGGTGGCCAAGGCGGAGGAGGAGAAGAGGAGAGGAGGGAGGATAGGAGGCGGCGGTAGCGGCAGCGGCAGCAGAGACAGCGGCGGTGAAAGGGATCGGTTTCTGTGAGAGCTTGAGGGTGCGAGGAAGGAGGAGAAGGTTAGGGTTAATTTATAAAACCCAACGAAACTTTTATCAGAGCTAGATAAAAAAAGCGCTAATAAAATTATGTTTTATTAGTGCTAAAATTGAAATCTCTAGTAAAACATGCCTTTATCAACACTTTTTTATCACTGATAAAGGCCAATCTTTATCAGTGCTAAGCATTGATAATTGGATGTTTTATCAGCACTTTTTAATTAGCACTAATAAAACATACCATTTATTCATAATTATAAAATTATAACCAATATATTTATTACATGTATAATTTTATAAATATATATATTTAATATATTTATTATAATTTAATAATTTATATTATATATATATAGTGTTTGTGTGTAAATTATAATAAAATATATACATAAATATAAATTGATATAATATTTTTAATTTCAATTTCATCAGTATTTAAATATATATCTATATATATGTGTGTGTGTTTGTGTCTGTGTATATATTCATTAAATACATATATTTATAAATAAATATATTCATAAGGTATTAATAAATATATATTTATCATTTAAAAAAATATTTTTTTAATTTCTTAAGTATTTAAACATATTTATATTTAACTAGTTATATATAATTATAATTATATATAATATATTTAAAAAGTAAATAATAATATATAACTAAATATTTAAATTTTTAAATATAATAAATAAATTTATTGTTTATTTAAATATATTTATCATGATTTTAAGTATTTATGAGAAGATAAAGCTTCATATATATAGAAAATGAAACCAAGTATATATAGCACTATAGTATATATGGCCAACATTAGGGTAAAAAATGAACATATATTCATGAGAATAACGTATGCATCAATTGACACATTCATTTGGAAACATATATTTATATATATATATATATATATATTAATTTAATAAGTATTTGTGTATATGTACATTAAAATGTATTTATATATATATTTAATAAGTATTTATATAAATATATATTTATATATATTAAAACGTATTTATATATAACATTATAAATATATAGTATAATAAATATATAATAAAGATATAACTAAAACTAATATACATAATAAACATAAATAAAACATAAACATAATAAACATAATAAACTTGTGTTTTTTATTTAATGTATACGTATAAACATTATTTTTGAATATAATTAAAATATCTTTATATAAATTAATAATATTTTCTATTAAAAACTTTTATCCGTGCTATTATTAGCATAGATAAAGTCTCCTTTTTTATCATCTCATTTCGTTAGAACTGATAAAGGGGGGCTTTATCAGCGTTAATACTAGAGCTGATAAAATTTCCCTTTAATCAGTGCTTTTTTATTAGTGCTGATAAAACTTGAATGCTTCCCTTTCCTGCATTTTTGGTAGTGATAGGCTCATCAGATGGTGTGTGACACTGATAAAACATTGGTTGTATAACAACATATAGAATAGAGTTGATGACACTGATTCATTTAACAAAGCATGATCATAAGGGTATTTCATCTCTATAATCAGAATCATTCAATCTGTCTGAGAAAATGTATGAAGAGTTCAACCGTAATGATAAAGAAATTAAAAATTTTATAAATGTTTTCATTTCTATGTAGTGGTTGTAAGAGAAAAAAGTCTAAATAAGTTTTAAAAATATAGTCAACCATTTTAAATTGGCTTGGAGTATCACAATAAGAAATCATTTTATTTTTTTATTCTTTAGTGGGTCAATAGAAAAAAAATTGAATTTGTTTCATCAATGGGTCAAGAGAAACTGATATAGAGTTTGAAGTTAAAAAGTTATATTTATTAAAGAGAATATATTTTCATGATAAATTCCAATCTGACGCATTATTTGTATAAAAATCCATCGAAATGGCTCTAAGGATAAAAGATCAATTGGATTCACAAAACAAAGAATGACTAAACTCAGAAAATCATACAGGAGAATTGTTTTTAAATTCAAAGAATTCTGAATTTTTTAAATGATTCAAAAAGATTCAAGAAGCTCCCATAAGTTCTCATAATAGTTCAAGTAGTCAAATATGAAACTCAAATCAACATGACATTTAGATGTATGAAAATTTCATTGATAAGGAAGAATAATTAGTCTTCCCACCTTTTTAATTTTGGGATGCCTATAAATAACAAGCAAAGTACATTCAAACTTTCAATTGTTCACATGTGCAGAAAGCTAAATATTTGATACTTTTATGATAGGTATTGAGATTCTAACCCGAGTTTTGTTTCAGTTTAAAGATGAGGAAGATCCATTGGGGTTTTATCTAGTTGAAGTGACTCCATCAGTGTATGTTCCATCAAAATGATTCCACTAGACCTAGTTCCATCGAAGCTAGCACCATCAGAGTGAGATTCACCGGAGCGATATCTACCAAGTTTAGATCCATTGGAATTAATTCCCATCAGGCAGAGTTCCATCAAATGAAGAAGTAGTGAGTTGGTGATTGAGTTTCTACTCAATTAAAGTAGGGGGAGAATAAGAAGCATCAGATGGAGGCAAACTAGATAGAGACCATCAGACTAAGGTTACTAGATGAATTCTAATTATACTAACTTTTTCTAAGAATAATTTCCAAATAAAATTCTAGAAAGATTGATCATGTTTTTATTTATCAAAGATATATATGAATTTTCAAGTCTAAAAAGTTTTTAAAATAATTTTTGGAGTTCTTGAAGACTATACACAGGTGAAGTTGATCCATCTTACTTGTGGAGGAAGTGAATAAGTTTCTGAAGTGGATCAGAAAAGAAGGAAAGTGAATCATGTAAATATGGATTATTGCCAGTTATTGATAATTATTTATTTTTGATGGGGTTTATAATCAGATGGGAAGGAATTGGATACTAAAAGTATAGTTTGGGGTATAGCCCACTAAATTAGAAAAGTTGCAACTGAGATTATAGAATTGTTTGTTGCTTGTGGCTGTGTATTTCGGAAAGAAGTTAGTAAAGGAATCCATGTTGGTGGGATTATACAACATGGAAAGTAATAGGTATTTTTACCGAACCTTGTAAATATCATGTACTTCTCCATATTTATATTTTTTTATACGAAAGGTGAAGTTTATAAAAAAATAGTGGATCTTAAATCTAAAAAATTTAAGAGGTTAAGGGATTTTTCAAAAAAGAAGTTAAGAAACATTCTTATAAAAATTAAAAAGTACCACTGATTCATACCCCCCCCCCCCTTCTCAGTGGTCTCAATCCTACCAGGTAATAACATATTCCAGCTAACCTAAAGTTTTATAACCTTAATTATTACCTTGATAATTTTAGTCAACACTATGATGTTCTGTTGTTATTGTTTTTCTTTTTCATCAACATGTTTCTGATCCCCTAATAATTCTACACTTTCAACATCAACCACATATTCTTACATGAGATTATTAACACCATCATGTGCAGAATACATTGTCTACGTGAGTAGTAAAACATTTAATTTATATTATGTTAATAGAGTAATTATTACATAATATTATGAGGAAAACCATAAAATATAAAAAAACTTTAACCTTATCATTTAAATATCTTTATTTTTTAAAGTTTGAAGGGATTTGGATCCTCTATTAAAAATATAAATCCCCTATTTGTAGTCCCTTATAACATAAAAGTCATTATCTATTTTGGGACCACCATGAATTGATTATGATCTCCTAATGAAAGTTTCATCCACGATTGAATTTTCATATGACATTATAATAGTTTTAGTCACTAGCAGAACAATTAAAAAATTATTTTTTGTTGAATCTGAGATATAAAATACATTCAATGATTGTGATTCCATTATGAACAGATTTTCCTTTTACCCTTTTACACAAAAATTCACCTTTATGAATCCCATTTTATTAACTTTCACTAAACTCCTATTGTCAACCCACTTGAAATGGAAACCCCTCACTTGAATTGTTGTATAGTCCAACTCATATATCTGTTCGATAATGCCAAAATATGACATATTCACATAAATTGGATTTATATCATTGAAATCAAAATTTCTACTACCACAAGTGTAGCTCCACTATTTTTCATCATACTACAGTCATGGTGTTCTTTTGTATAGAATTTTTAACCATTGATCAAAAAATAAGTGTAAGATATAACATTCATATTTGGTCTTCTTGTTATCCATCAAAGTTTTTAAAAAATTGAATTCAGATTTTTAGATCACTCATTATAAATATGATCTTGGAACCATACTATAAACTATTGATTATGTGTATTTAGTAACCATATTTCATTCCTTAATGGATTAAAATATCTAATAATGTCTTTGGGGTATTCAATGTATGGATAAAAATATTTAATATTATGTAAAATTTCAAGGTGATCTTGCTCCCGCTCTATGATTATATTTATAACAAAATCTCTTCCACAAATCCCTTCTCCCATAAGGAATCCGCTTTGAAGAGACTTTGGGAGATTGATTCTATGAACATATGATATGTAATCGATATAGAATTAAATATCTTATTCAACAATATATCATTATGTTATACAACCTTTTGGTCAACTTTGATTCTTTACAAACACTTTTAAAATATTTATATACCCTTCAATGTGGTATATCCATCTATAATGGACAACACCACATAGTTGAACCTCTCTAACCAAGTGAACCATTAGGTGGACCTTTATATAAAACAATCATGGTGTTAAGATCATCTTTAATTCACATAATAGGATTTCAATCTATTTATTCATTATTTAAAACTTCATCAGGTCTATAACTTCACTAAATATGGCTTTGAAAAAGAAGTAGAGGCTGGTTAATATATATCATACATTATTAGGCATAATTCAATGTAAAGGGACGACAATCAAATCTTGCATAAAAAAATGAGAGTCAATTTATTTTGGTCCCTATAACAAAAAATTAGTAATTTAAACAGCATTATTGATATCTGTTTTATACCCCTATGAAAATTTTATACGATTAAAGAAATTGAAAATTTGTAATTTTCCCTATCTGGAAAAAGTGTAATCAGTTGGAGGAAGAAAATTCCATCTTTTACCCTTCACTAGTGCCAACTCTTCCATTATCCCTATGTTAATCATGTCCAACCTAGACTTTATTCCATATTTTGTTTTTCTAGGTACATTTAGTAACATTCACATAAAACTATCAAATACATTCTTTTCTATATACATGACATCAAGAAAATGCTTTATGTATGAATAATTCCAAGATGGTAATTCAAAGAAAAATAATATTCTTTCACAATATGATTTCAAAAGGTTTTTAAAAAATGGTTTACTGAAAAAATCATCAATATCTGTTACTTTATCGAACACTTGATCACCTATTATTGGAGATGCTGTTGTACCTTGTTCAGTATTTTCATCGAACGTTTTCATCCACTATCGATATTTATTTCATCAAGGTAAAAAAATTGATATCCGAAAGACACATTCTTTGAGGAATGTTTCAACCAAACTGAGTGTGTGAATTCTCCCCAAATGGGGAACCCCAACATTCATTTAATGTTATAGACTAAAAAAATTTCATAAACAATAAATTCATTTATCATAACATACAGCATGGACCTCAATATGAATTATTCACTTTTATGAGCATCATATATGTAAAACTTGTATCCCACATCAATTTTAGTTCTTCAATCAATTGAGAAAAATAAACATCAATATCATTACTAGGATTTTTGGTCCAGATATAAGCAAAGTAAACATAATGTATTTTTGATTCATGCATAAATATAGTGGAAAGTTATAATTTACCAATTGAATAGTCCATGTACTATGACTACTACTCTATAAATCATAAGTAATTAGTCCATATTTTGATAAAACAAGAAGGAGGTTTCACATATCATTTCCAAATTCAGGATACTTGTAATCAATTTTCATCCATTGAGGAGAGTCTGTTGTATGATGCAGTTTCCCATATTTAATTATTTTATCTTCATGCCATGTTCATTGTCTCATGGTTTCTTGAAATCCATATAGTCTTATAAACCATAAAATGATATGAAATTACCATAAATATTTTGAAGTACTTGATTCATCTTTCTTTAATCGATCTACGCCACACTTAATGAATTTTATGAGTAATTCATCATCCTTGAAAAAAAATGTTATCATTTGGAAAAGAAAGGATTTTTTAGAGATCATTCCCATTGAAGATAGAACTATTTTATCATTATATGTTTAACAAGGATGTTAATTTTATTCTAGTCAAATATCATTCAGGAGGATAAGTAGTTTTGTAAAGCTAGTGTCACTCCATCTTTTACCAACTTTCAAATTATATAACTTCAATACAGATGAAAATGTTGTGTATTTACTATAATCGGTATACAATGGTGTCTTAGAAAAAATATTTAACTTAAAACATTTAACAATCATAAACATAGTTTTCAATATCAATTTTCATTTCTTCAATATGATCACCATCATCATTTAAAATGATTTTCATATCAAACAATCCATAAACCGCGACATCATCCAAATCGGTGTGCATCTTTAGTTTTTCTCCATGTTTATCCCAACATGTATAACTATGGTCTATTTATATATAACTCAAATGTTCTTAAAACTCTTTCTGACTAATTTTTATTTTATAAAAACAACATAAGCATGGAAAAAGGATTTGATAATGGTCGTATGCTTGCTCTACTTTAAACATGTTAAACTCTTTAACTCCGTATTCATAATTTTTTAAAAAAAATATTAGCATGCATCCATTTTTTATCCATATACATCCTGTTAGGTTCATAAAATATTCATTTTTCACAAAAAAAATAAACATAAAATATTTCTAATCAAAGGAAACTATTTCTCAAAGTAGTTCAATCCACAAATGTGCATGTCCCGAAGAGATGGTGGATGAGTCTCAAGAAAAAAAATGAAATAATAAATGTTCAATAGATGAAGATAATTATGATGAAAGTTTTCTCCTTAAATATACATGTTCTCAAGATGGGATTTGGGGAATAACTTGACAAAATTTCTTAGTTTTTTATAAAAGATGAAAAAAGAAACATCAGCAGTCTAATCCCTATAAGGGGTTCCTTGATAGGTGTGATCATGTGGACTTGATGTTTATTAATTTTTTCACTTGGTATGTTCTGGGGTAGGTAGTGTTTCATTGATATTTTGGGTTGAACTTTAAAGGAGTTATAATTTCTACTTGACCATCACTTGTTAGTGGAAAAATGTCATGTATGATTAATTTGAAGATCTAGAAAACATAGTGATCAATTGAAATCATACAGTACATTTGACCAGTGATAGGTATCTTTCAACCCTTGATTCTTATTTCCATTAATTATGACATATTACCACTGATAGGTAGCCACTTCAATCATGCATTTTTTCACTCTCAATTATTTACATTTACCATGTATTGATATACTTTACATCATAAATCAAGGGATTTCAAATCATTATTCATGTATAATTATAAGATATCTTATCAAATCCATGAAAACTCAAATATAAATTATAGTTTATGATACTAACATTCATTTCACAATACAAATATTTAGTAATTATTGGTATTCTAAACTATATAATCACACATACGTAGCATAAAACAATAAATATACAAGCATGAGGAAAAGAAAAAAATGATTCAAATGTTATAGTGTGACATTAATTATATCAATCAATCTTGTACCTACCCAATTGAACAACTAAGTCGTGTTTTAATTGACTCCTAATAAACACAAGGATAATATGATATGATAAGGTATAGAGTTCCATAATATTTCTTTAGTAAGGTTTACATAAACATACCATGGTTTTAAAATTGGTAATTCTAGTGTTAGTCCTTAGGATTAAATGGTAAATCATAAATTCAAAAAAATATTATAAGTTTATAATAGGCTATCATTTTTAATTTTTAGTTTATTTAGGTTTAATGTTATGATTTTTAACTCAGAATTTTTATAATAACACTAGATATAACAAAATTTCATTTATGTGTCCATGTTTTAGAAGGTAAATGTGAGTATTAATAGAAAAAAACTTGTATAAAACCTTTTGAAGAAAAATTAAAAATGGAAATGATAAAATATATATAAATAATATCCAAATAGAAAATACTTATAGAATAATGTTTTCAAAAAAAATTGCACATTAACTCTCATAAAACCATTATAGTTTTCGAGTGTGATGTTTGGGTATATATATTATTTTTTTGGTTTTTCATTGTAAATAAATTTTTATCACCTATTAAACCTAGCTTCCAAATCACCGTTGGAACACTCTTTTCCATAGATCAAGTGTGAGTTTTTGAATGTTAGAATATTCATGTTCCAATGGGAATAAGTGAATCTAATTATATAATTTGGTTAAGGTTAAAATAATTCTACTCTAGTTATATAAAAATTAACCAAGGTGATAATTCAAGTGGATTCCCTTCGCTATAGGTTGTTTATAAAATATAAAAAATCCAAAACATACTCAAGGGTTCCATTTCTTACCTAGTATAACTCAAGAGAAAGCGTGCTAAACTTTAAGAGTATGGGATTATTTGACAAGATCTAATATGGGGTACTTGATTTGAATTTTAAGAAATAGTATGAAAAATTATTATATAGTTTTGTAGGGTATCACTAAAGTTGAATTTGCAAAGTATGGTTCACCCCAACTAAGAAAGAGAGAGTGATGATATCTTATACAATCCTGTGAAACCATTGGATAAATATAATCATTTATATAAAAATATAATTGGAAACCATCGATTTATATTTTTAGAATATAATATATGTTTTATAAAAATATTTTGAAAAAAGAGAGTAAACATGTTATAGGAATAGCATGCGAATCACATGTTGAGTTGAGACCACCTACCAATATTAATAGAGATATTTCAAAATTATAAATGGTCATTAGAATCCCCTAAAACCACGTAACTACAATTTGATAAAAAAAGATACCAAATCAAAAAAATCACTATAATTGATGATATAAAATACCATTGAAACCATACAATAACCATCTAAATTCCATGCATAAGGCCTTAATGGATTACTAATCAAGGAAGACATGAAATAACTATTAGATCCTATCCATCAGATGACTTATCATCCCTGATAATTTTCAAGAGATATTTACATGAATTTAGACAACCACTAATTTTTAAATTCATACAATGAATCACCTACTAAACATGTGACACACACATCCAAATCGATCACATTTAACCAAATCCAACCAATCCCGGATCCCAAATAATCAGTTCTTAACCATATTTCCAAAAACATAATTAAAAAACACGCCATGAATTATGCTCCAAATCATTCATCATATTTATAATTCAAAACCCCCAGAAATGACCCAAATCAATAAATACCATAAAATTTGGACATCCATAATTATCCCATTAAAATGAAACCAAATTCCAGAATATATAAACATAAAATCATAATAAATACCAATAAAAAAATACATACAAATAACTAGCAATCAAACATATCCACAAATAGAACCTAAACCCAACTAGGGTTTAGAAAATAGCATGAAGTGGTGGGGGGAGAAAGAAGACCATAGATGGAGGATAAAATAAAGGAGAAGGAACCCACATAACTAATGAAATTACTGATCTAAGAAAATGTTGCACTAACATACATTGTGAAACCCAAAAAAGAAAGCTATGAGAGAGGAGTAGAAAAAAATAACATACCTTATATTTGAGGCATAATTCATCTAAGTGAATGTCAAGAGTGAATGATGACATCACCTCACTTCCATGAGAGTTTGTGTGGTGTGACCGAAATCGATTCGGTTAGGGTTCTTTTAAAAAGATCGGTGAGGGTTTTATCAGTGCTATCAAAAAAATGCTAAAAAAGAAGGGTTTTATAATCGCAAAATTAATAAGCGCTAATAAAAACATCTTTATAAATGATTTTTTAGAAATGATAATGATTTTAAATTATAATTATAAATAAATATATTTTTAAATTTTTTTATAAATTTTTTTATATAATTATAAAAGTATTTATATAATTATATATGTTTTATATAATTAAATATAAATATATATATTTAATAAATATGCAAATATAATTATTAATATATTCAATATATTTAATATTTAAATATATTTATTTTAATTTTAGGATTATTTAAATATATAATTATTTATTTAAAATTATATAAATACTTTTAAAAATATATATTTATTTATTTATAATTATAAGTATATAATTTTATAAATATAATAAATATAAATTTATAAATATATTTATATCATTATATATATAATTAATTATATATATTATTAATAATTATATATATAAATAAATATATTTATATTAATTTTTTAAATATATTTATTAAAATTTTATAATTATAAATATATTTATATCAATGTATATATTTATATAAGTATATATATATTTATTTATTTATTTATTTAATAAATATATATAAACATAATTTTGAATATATTAAATATATTCATTATTTAAATATATTTTTTATAATTTTATAATTATTTAAATATATAATTATTTATTTATAACTATATAAATAATTTTTTTAATATTTTTTTATTTATTTATTTATAAAGATATAATACTTTAAATATATTAAATATACATTTGTAAATATGTTGTTAAATGTATTTATAATTATTTATTTATAATTTTAAATATATCTATATCTTTATATATATATATATATATATATTTAATAAATGTATACATAAATATATATATATATAATAAATTTTTATAAATATATATATATAGTAAATATATTGATCATTTAAATATATTTATTATAATTTTATAATTATTTAAATATATATTTAATTTTTTTATAATTATATAAATGTTTTTTTTCAAAAAATAATATTTTTTATTTATGATTATAAATATATAATTTTATAAATATATTAAATATACATTTATAAATGTATCAAATATATTTTTAATGTTATGAATGAATATGTAATCTTAAATTCATGCATGTTTTGACGGAAGATGAGACCTTGCCCAGAAGATAAAGTATCTTATATTATTAAAAGAAAGTCCAAATTAGAAAAGAATAAAAATAAGAAATTTACACTTTTCCCTCTAAGGAAGAGGTAAAAGATCATTAGGGACCAGATTAGATCAAGCCAAATTATTGCCGTCAGCACCCTTATTGAAAATAAAATATACAGGCATTTTAGCATCCCTATAGACGTTAGTGATAATGTAATCAATGAAAGATATATAGTCCAAGAAAATAATCCACTGAGAAGTTAACTTCCATAAAAGATGCTCAGAACCTGCTCTGGTAACTTGAACAATAATAAAAAATCACATTCCAACCAAAGCATACCCCATCGAAGATGTGAATCATGTTCAATGACCTCAATGAAACCCAACATTTCTATCTCAAAAGTGAAAGAAAAACAATAAGAACCATAAAGACATCCTAAAGCATACCCATGATGGTTTCTGAAAATAGCATCGTAACCTGAAGGACCCAGTTTACCCCTTAAAGAACTATCAGTGTTAATTTTAGTCCACCCAGGGAAAGGTGACTTCCAAAAAACTTCAAACATGCCATAAGGGGGTGGAAGTTACCACTAATACCAAGCCACCTTAATACTAAGAGATCATGTACTGAGTTAAAACAAAAACCATTTTGGAATGGGTTAGATTCTCTAATAACAACCAATAAATGGAACAAAGAATCTTGTGCTACAAACATAACCTGATCATGTATGCATTTGTTATGAGTATTCCAGATCATGAATATTAAATCCATAGTGGCAACCCAAAAAAATACTGAGATGTTTAAGGGATAACAAGATCAATGACCAGCTTTTAAGGAAATCATGGACGGAGCACATGTGGGTAAAATGAATCTCAAACATCTCAGAAAGGGCACACTACATCGATGAAGTTGTGGAACAACTCAAGAAAAAATTCATGATATCATTCCTACGTTGATGGTAGATAAAACACAAGGAACACATAGAAATATTACAATTCTATAAAAAAATTACCATTCAGCAACTTACCATGTGCCAACCGCTAGACGAGTACTGACCGCAAAGGACGAATAAAGATCCTTTTAAAATTTTCAATCCACAGAAAATTGGATTCCAAGTTTGAAAGATTAATATAGAAATATTTTGAAGTCAAAATATTATTTTTCACCGGTTTCCAACCCCAAAAATTAGTTCTAGGTGAGAATCGATGTGTATTAACAGTATCTCTAATATTTTATGGAAGAGAATCTAAGTTAGTCATTTGTTCTAAAATTGAAGTAGATATATCCTTATTAACATCATTATCCATCATGTATTCCACCAAAGGATCTCTCTTATAATTTTATGTCCAAAAATTCCGAGATGAATCTCTAGTGACCAACCACCTCGAATAAAAAAAATAGTAGAAAATATGGATTTGAGGTAATACCAAACGGAGGATTCCATATGATAAAAATTCCTATTTTTAAGTTTGAGAAAAAATATGGAATGGAGAAAGTCAAGTGACACAAATTTACCATTCACCAATCTCCGTACAAAATGAGCTTGTAAGGACAGATTAAAAACTGAAGGTTTTTTATACCAAGACCCCTGGAGTCATAAGGCATGCAACAATTCTTACCAGCCACAGTGGCTAGCTTCCTTTAAAGAATAATAATACTCTAAATGAAATTTTTAATAGTGATGAAAATATTCATAATAAGTGAAACATTCCATTCGTAACCCATAAATGAATAGAAAAACATTATAGTGATGATGGATCTCACAAAACAAAAGTACGTCCAGCCAAGGAAAGTGACTTACCTTTCCATGTGACAGGCTGATTTTTGATCTGTTTAATGATACTGGTAAAATAGAAAGCCTTTGGACTGCCCCAGAACATAGGAACACTGAGGTAAACAAAAAGAAAATACCCTTCTCTTATTCCCAAATTCCCAATAATGTCAAGCTTTCTGGAAGCATAGATCCCCCTACCAAAGTAGATAAAAGATTTTTTCTAGCTAAAAACCTGACCACAGGCTTCCTCATAATGCAATAATTATTTAATGATGTTTCAGATATTTTTCTTATCCCCTTTAGTGAAGAGAATAATTTCATCAGCAAATAAAATATGAGAAGGAGCATAAATTAATCTACCATCATTAATGGATTTCAATTTACCATTATCAACCATGATGGAGAAAAACCTACTGAGGTAATCCTCAATAATAGATAAAATAATATAAGAGAGAGGTTCAACTTGTCTAACACATCTAGGGAAATCAAAATAACCTTCAGGGGAACCATTAACAAGATCTGAAATACGAGCTGAGCCCAAGAATCTTTTAATACAATTGACAAATGAACAATCAATTTCGAAATAGAAAATAACCATACATATGAAGGTCTAATCCATAGTGTCAAATGACTTTATGATATCAAGTTTGAGGGAAATATTGCCATCTATAATGAGATTCTTGAGAAGATTGACACATTTAGATACAATAACAATACAATCTTGAATAGTCATACCCTTGATGAATCCAAATTGATTGGAAGAGACAGTTTTATTTGATACAAAGACCAACCTGTTATCCATTACTTTTCTAATGATTTTATAAATGGTATTGACCAAATAAACTCTCCTGAAGAGATGAATTTTGTTTTCATTTTCCACTTTAGGAGTCAATGAATGAAATTGAAAATTCATTCCCCAGATAAAAGAACCAACCTTAAAAATGGAGGACAACCTGAAAAACATCAACTTGAATGATCACCAAATATTATTAGAAAAAATCCAAATCTATTAGGGATAGGAGAGATTTCAGAATTAAGAGAAAAAATATCCTCCTTAATCGTTGAAATTAAAGGAATATAAGTGAGCCCAAAATAATCATCATAATTGACAGGATGTGGGATAATACCATCAGTAGGATCAGAAATGAAAAATGAACCATTGAAAATATTCCAATAATAAGAAACCAAATAATCAAATAGATCCTTCCTATTGTCCATAATCAGATCATCATTCCTAAGAAATGATAAAGGCCTAGAAATCAATATAGCATGTTTAAGGGAATAAAGTAACTTAGAGTTCCTATCACCATATTTAATCCATTTAGTGCTAAAGGCATTCCTCTATAAATAATATTTAATATTAACAAGGTTGTTGAGATTAATTGAAACCTCAACTACATTCACAATACCATCAGAAGAGTCATTGGAGGTATTGTGCACTTGAATTTGTCGAAGGGAAACCTCAGGGGAGAATATCTCGCCGTCAAGGGAACTAAACTGATCCTTACTCCAAGATTTAATCCTATTTTTGACCAATTTTAATATTATAATACAAGTTAAATAATCACCTCTGAAATCAATAGAGGACAAAACCTCCTGGACAATTTTACCACTTTTTGGTTGATACACCCCCAAGCATTGTTGAATCTAAAAGGTAAATAAGTCTTGGGATCCTTGATCAAAAAATCAAGAATAATTTGATGATGGTTAGAGTTAATCCTTTACAAGGTATTGCATGATATAGAGTCCAAGGTATCCAAGACAACTTCATTATCAAATGATCTATCATGTTTACTAGGAACCATGCCATAGAGTTATTCCCAATAGATGGTATATTTGGATCTAATCATATTTATCTCAATCAAATTATTACATTAAATTAAATCCCTAAAATCCTTGGAGGAAATAGAACATTTCACAACCCTCGATTTCTCATCAAGATTTAGAATTGAGTTAAAATCCCCAAGCATGGACCAAGGACTTGAAATTATGTTTTTCAAAGCATAAATCTCCAAAAAAAAGTCTTTTATGATATTGATACCTATTCTAAGCGTAAATAACTTGGAAACATTGTTGAATACCCATATAATTAATAGAAAAATTGAAATTTCTATCACTAGAGGCCACTAAAATAGTATTAACCAAAGAAGATTGAACCGTGACCCATAAATTTTTAACATCAGCAGAACATCTATTAGTATCCAATAAGTGAAAGCCAAAATTTTTGAGATTGGAAATACTATGAGAGAAAATTATTTTAATTCATCCAACCCAATTAAAACAGACATGTTTTTTTGAATATAAAGCCTAAGGTACTTGCTTGTCTCATTTTTTTCTATACCTAGGAACTTCTAGAAAATGGTCTTCAATTGGACTGGAATTTGGGGTTAATCCCCCCCCCCCCCGTTTTTTCCTCCATCCTATTTCACAAATAAGGATTTATGAGGTATTTTGGTCTTACTCTTCATTACTAGATCACAATGAATTAAAGATTTGGTGTCACAACCCTTAACCAAATAAGTATCAACCCCATTATCTGAAGAGGGGGAATCATTGTTCAAGGAAGCAACAAATTTTTCCAAAACCAAGGATTCTACCAATTATGGTTGTTCAAGATGAGTATTCACCTTTGTATCAGCAACTCCCATATCACCTGTATATGTTGTAATATTTGTGGCATGATCCTGAATAATAAAAATATCAAAACTAATTTATTCTCTTTCCATTAAAGGAATCATTGAGATAATAGGTAAAACAACATTTTCTAAGACCTGGGAATCATTCTGTATAGAAAGAACAATCTCTCTAATATCATGTGCAATATCAGTAGAGATTACACTTTCATCAATATCACATTGTATCTTAAGGAACAAATCATTGATATTAACTAAAATTTTCAAATCTAAAGAGAGATCATCAGAGGGTGTCTGTTTTTTTATAAATCACCTCAGGCCCAACCAGTTTTGAAGATCAAGGAGTAGAGGGATGTGAGTCCTCCTCCACAATAATATTTTCACAACTTGTTTTCAAATGAGTCACTAGGAGGGGAATACCTCGAGGTAAGGTGTCCATTTAATCCTTCAAGTTACCCCCTTTTTCAAGAATAATACCTTTATTCTTATGATTATTTACCACCTATTTCCAATCCTTGTTTTTATGAGAATATTTGACATTTATTTGAATAAATATACAATTTTCAACAGCACGACCCACAATTTTACATAGATCACAAATTGGTAGCATGTGTTTATAGTCTACTTTGACATAAATTTTATAATCATTGGTAAGAAGAGTAATAGTATTAGAAAACTCAGATGAAAAATTCACATCCACCAGAATATAAGAAAAAAACCAAATTCACCTTCAAGAGTACGTTTATCCATTTTTATCTGAGTACCAAAACTAGAGGCTATATCATTAAGGATTTTAGGTTGATAATACACCAAATTCAATCTTGGAAAAAAATCAATCTTTTAGCATTGGATTTCTTTGGAGTAAAAGGAATAAAATAAATATCCCAATACAAGATATTAAAAATACCAGGTTTAAGTTGTAGATTTCCCATATTTCTATATGTCAAAAGATCCTCGTAACATTGTAAGACAATATAGAAAAATCCTCTACCAATTATGGAGAATATTTCATGCATTATTTCTCTAACAATGAGAAACCCAATTCTTGATATCTGTATAAGACTAGGGATTATACCCTTTAGAATAAATCATGACACCAAGAAGTAAAAATTGCATATATTAAGCCTCTGTTGAAGAGATATTGGATCAACAACAATAAAAGATCCACCATCATCGAGCTTGTTGATATTTCAGAATCGAGGAATATCCTCTTTAATCGGATCTAGAAAACTTGATAAAGCCTCGACAAAAGAAGCACATGTTCTCCTCAGATAGAGAATAGTGTTGGAACCACTTTGTGTATAAGGTTGTATTTGTTTCTAATAGTTGTCAATGAAAATCAAAATCAAGGAGATCAAGAAGTATTCCAATAAAATGGAGGAATATAAATTCATATGATTGTTGTACTGATCATAAATTGAAAGAACTTGTGTCACTTGTGTCAAAGGTGACACATTTTTTACCACAGTGGAGAATAATCCATCTAAGGTTGATTGAATAAGAATGAGGATTTGATGAAGACCATGCAATTGTCCATGATTGCATGAGAACCATGCAAGAGACTTATTTTAGAATAGAATCATATGATTTGCATGAATTAGAGAATAATGGTTGAAGAAGAAGACAATGTTGAAGGGATTGGAATTCTAAGATGTCCATGCACTTCACATTGTCTCAAAATATGATGATGATAAATCTAATCTATGAAAGGGAATATTTCACGATAGTGAATTCTGAGATGGCCATGCACTTCACATTGTCTCAAAATATGATGATGGTAAAGCTGATCTATGAAAGGATGTATTTCACGATAGTGGAGTTTGTGATGAAATAAGAAGAGTTATTGAAGAAGACAAATCATATAAAAGAAACATAAAGGTTATGGATGAAACATATATTGAAGGTGGCACGTTTTTCTAGTGTTTTCCAAATTTCGGGTCCTCAAAATTGACAAAAGGGAAAAATAATGTTTTTTTTTTGAAAGGGACTTGCGCGTCGGATATGTGTTGCACAAGTGACTTACCTATCGAGAAATGACATGCGTGTCGGTGCCTAGGAGGATTGGAAACTTGCATTCCATATGTTTTTCAAGATCAGAACATAAAAATATGGAAAAGGGACAAGGTCTCCCAAGTTTGGAAGTTGGTCGCGCGAGTGTTTTTCGGGGGCAGAGACTTGCGCGCCGAAACTTGCGCGCCGAGGAGAGACTTGCATGCCGTCGCGGAGGGTGTCCAAATTCCTATAAATATAGGACTTCTCCTCCTCATTCGGCATGAGCTCAATAATTAGAGAAAAGCATAACTCTCGTCACACATGTGTGGTGGTCACACAAGTGTAGTGTGGTCACGCAAGTATAAGTTGTGCGCCAGTCGTTTGTTCCACGCCCAAGGCAGTTTGGGAAAAAAGGGAAAGAATTTTCCCAAGTTCTGAGTTGAAGAAGGTCATGTCATGCAAGTGGTTTGGTGATACTTGTGCGCTAGATATTGAAGTTTTCTGTCAGTTGTTAGTTGCGCAACAAAATCGGTTTGGGCATAAAAGGATGTGAGTCACGCAAGTATGAAGTTGAAGAAGTGAGTGTCGCGCAAGTGGTTGAGGTGAACTTGTGCGCCAGTTTGGACTTGCGTGCCATATTGAAACTTGTGTGTCGGGCTTGGATAAGTGTTCTAGGGGTAGTTTAAGCACGCCGGTCTTTTTGGAGCTGCACAAAAGTTAATAGTTTTCCCAATACCGCTGGTGGAAAGAGAGATTTTTCTACGGGTGGAAGTTGGACTTCAACAGAGCATCTACATACAATAGAGGATGCATTCATTAGCGATGATAAATAGACATTCACGTCTATAAACTGAGTGGGACTTCACCAAAGGCAGTGAGCTAGGGGGAGTCAATGGGAGTGATTCGAGGGACGCAGCGAGCTATCCCTGAACTTTTGAAAAGGTAGTGAGCCGGGGATAGTGTGACTGTGCCCAAACCATTTTAATCCAAAACTAGCGAAGAATAGTGGAATTTGGTATGACCTAAAACCTGTCGATGTATGCTCTTTGGATGTAGCCCTTAGTGGTGAACCAAGTAAAAATTTTTGTGTCATCTCTTTGCATGTTAATGTTGTATTTATTCTCATATCCATCATATAGGTTAAACTAGTTTCTACCAAAGTGGGAACAAGATTCGTCATTTTAAAAGAAAAACTTGACACCCTGATTCACTACTCCCTTCTCAGGGTGTCCCGGGGTCCTACAAGTGGTATCAAAGGTAGGTTCGCGTATGTTGGATACTCTACAGTAATTATATTAATAAGAGGATTTGAGTTTCTTTCCTAAAGTCAACAATTAAGTGTAGTCTTTATGAAGATTTAGTCATTTCTAAGCAGAAGCCTACATCCAGTAAGACCATGAAAAACAGGAAAAAGAAATAGAAGAAGCGGTTGAAGAAGTCCCTCATGTCCAAAGAAGATACAATGTCTTGTTCTCCATGACCTTCCAATTATGAAGAATTATTTTTCTTGGTAACTATCGAGAAGGTGTCCCAAGTTCCTACCATTGGAAAGGAAGACACTTCTATCTCAAGTGATCCGGGGAAATTAATAAGCTATCTATGTAATAAACCTAAAGAAATATTTTATCCTATTTTTAGAATATTACAATGCAGGCAGGTTGAGATCAATCGATTGGAAAGGGAATCTAACAATATGGAAAAGGGGTTGTAAAGAAAAGTTCTGGAAAGTATGAAGCTCTCCAAAAAACTTAAGTCCATTGAAGAAAAAGATAAAGTCAACAAAACTCTGAAAGAAAAGATCCATGCACTTGAAAGTGAGTTGAAGAAGAGCACTGAAGTCAAGAGTTCATATTTTGAAGAAACTTCCAAGAAATTCAAAGAACTTGACTCATT
Organism: Viscum album; assembly: GCA_963277665.1. NCBI lineage: Eukaryota > Viridiplantae > Streptophyta > Magnoliopsida > Santalales > Viscaceae > Viscum > Viscum album. The sequence goes on from OY728131.1 coordinate 516,690,823, forward strand.
ATTAAAAAACAAAGTAAATATGCATTAAGATGAGGCTGAAAGAGTGAAGAAGGCTTATGAATAAAAGATGACTATGATTGAAGAATATAAAGTCATCCTCAATTTTAAATGTCTGGAATTGGAAGCATAGTTGACCAATCTTGAGAGGACAGATATCGAGACTTCACAGAATAAGGAAACAGTAGTTGTTGGTACTCAATGCTCATTGGAGGATTCTACTATCAAAATAACTCCAACTTGTGATAAAAATATCATGACATCACTCATTGACCTATCACAAGAATCTGTGAAAGTGAAGGAACCATCCATACAAACTTGTACTACTGTTTCTAAAAATGTTTTTACAAAAAGTGCAGGGTGGATAAAAAATCCCATACAAGTATGGATGAGGAAAGGGGATCTAAAGAAAAAGAAGCTGAAATTTCACTCCCCAGAGAAAGTACAACATATCAAGAAGGAGACTCAATAACCTTATAAAGAAGAGAGAAAAAAATCAAGGTTTGTTGGTTAATGATGGTGTTGTAATAGATTTGGGCATTGTGCACTGGATTGTTAGTACAATCCCTTGAATGAAAAATCATAGAGAAATCCCATATCAAGGGGGAGAAATTCAGAGAAGAAGAAGAAACATCCCCAAATCCAGAAGCATTTGTTTACTGAAAACAGATTTGGAATGCTTGACAGCATTTGCGATGTATGTAATGGGAGTGGTCACAAGAATGGTGCATGCCTTTGTCAACAGATGTCCAGAGCTGATAAGAACATAAGACCACATATGTAGGCTAAGTATGAAGCAAGTACCTTGGGAAGAAATAAAAAAAATATTGTGAACACACATTTCCACAAGAATATCTCAAGTAGGTAAGCTGAGAAGACCCAGGATTTTAGATCCATGAAATTGAAGGGTCAATCATCCAAAAGAAAAACTAAGTGGGATGAAACTCATATGAACCCATGTGGAAGATCCAAACTAGCTGCAATAGTTCCAAATGACATATTGGTCATCTGGCCAGAAGATTTTCAAAGAACGGGGAAACTTGAAGATGAAAAGGCCAAGGCTGGTGACAAAGGAAAAGGAAAAAAGTTCACATGATGAAGATAAAAAGCATGAGAGAGTGAAAAGAAAGATAAAAACATGTGTTAATGATGTTCAGTGTGAGAGATGTATGAGATATAGTCACATCACAAAAGGTTGTCTAACCATAATACCAGAGAAATAAGTAGTCCTTAAAAAGAGTAAAAATGTATCATTAATGATGGTTGTTAAGAAGAACAATTATCCACACAAATAAGGAGATAATGTGAAAAGAGCCATTGCAAATCAACCAGATCAGAACATATGTTCTAATGTGCAAGCATGAAGACTGGAGTAAATGGAGGAACTTGGTTGAGAAAAACACCTCAACCATGCATCTCATATTGATGAAGTAAGGAGGAACCACCTTATTCCCTTAATAATTTGTGTATTGTATTTGTGATAATAATACAGGGAAATTGAAGGTGAAGCATGATCTCGGGGGGAGAACCTGAGAAGTAGTGAATGCTGTTAACTCTTGATAGTTGAGCTGAAGAAGTTTCCATCCTTTGAAGATTCTTCAATTTATATTCAAATATTAAGATGATGAAGGATCACTCTTGATGAAGATGATGAGGAGTGTTTCCCTTAAGGGGGAGAAAAATGAAGAATCTTCCAGAATCATTGTTTCAATCAGTATCAAATCCAGATGGTATCAAATTAAATTACTCTGTAAATTTCTTGAAGAACATGTCATTGTTGAAGGTATGTCATTTCTCAATCTCTCACCCTTGGTTACTCATAGAAAAGATAATTCTACAAAGGGGGAGTAACTGAATTGATCAGTGACATAAGAATAATGGAAGTTCCCCAAGGCCACTTATCCTTCCAATTGCACTTGAATGTTTTTGATATGTTTGTTCATGTGAGTGCAGGAGTTTCAAGTGGATTATTCCCTATCACAGTTGATTTATTTAGCATGAAATGAAAGTTGAAAACCCTTGAAGACAAAGTACATGAGTTCTCATCTCATGTGGTATCATGACCAGTGAATAATGGAAAGCCTTGTTGTCTAAATCAACTCCTCTTGTTTTCTACACTGAGCATTGCTTAAGTAGACTTAGAGAGAAATGATTGATGACACATTTCTTAAGTGTAGATTGATACCCTCTCTACCATGAACTTTTTATTTCTTGTCAATAAGGGGGAGATAAAGTGAAATGAAAGTTCTAAAAGAAAAGTTGATTGAAGAGAAGATTCTCATTTTGACATTAACGAATTCATTTCAGAAGATATGTAAAGTATTGACAACAAAATACAAAGGGATAGATAATTCGAACCACTTTGTGTATAAGGTTGTATTTTTCGTCAGTAGTTTTCAATGATGATCAAAATGAAGGAGATCAATAAGTGCTCCAATTAAATGGAGGAATGGAAATTCAGATGATTGTTGTACTGATCATAAATTGAAAGAACTTGTGTCACTTGTGTCAAAGGTGACACATTTTTTCCAACAGTGGAGAATAATCCATCTAAGTTTGATTGAAGAAGAATGAGGATTTGATGAAGACCATGCAATTCTCCATGATTTCATGATAACCATGCAAGAGACTTATTGAAGAATAGAATCGTGTGATTTGCATGAAGTAGAGAATGATGGTTGAAGAAGAAGACAGTGTGGAAGGGATTGGAATTCTGAGATGGCCATGAACTTCACATTGTCTCAAAATATGATGATTCTAAATCTTATCTATGAAAGGATATATTTCACGATAGTGAATTCTGAGATATCCATGCACTTCACATTGTCTCAAAATATGATGATGCTAAAGATGATCTATGAAAGGATATATTTCACAATTGTGGAGTTTGTGATGAAAGAAGAAGATTTTTTGAACAACCCAAATCACAGAAAAGAATCATGAAGGTTATGGCCGAAACATATATTGATGGTGGCACCGTTTTCTAGTGTTTGCCAAATTTCGGGCCCTCAAAATTGACAAAAGGGGAAAATAATGTTTTTTTGGGAAAGGGACTTGCATGCCGGATATGTGTCGTGCAAGTGACTTGCGTGCTGAGAAAGGACATGCACGCCAGTGCTGAGCAGGATTGGAAAATTTCACTCCATATGTTTTTCAAGATCAGAACATAAAAATATGGAAAAGAGAGAAGGGCGCCCAAGTTTTGAAGTTGGTCGGGCAATTGTTTTTCGGGGGCAGAGACTTGCGCGCCGAACTTGCGCACTGAGGGGAGACTTGTGCGTCGTCTCGCATGGTGTCAAAATGCCTATAAATACAGGTCGACCCCTCCTTATTCGGCATGAGCTCAACACTTAGAGAAAATCATATTTCCCGTCGCGCAGGTGTGGTGGTCGCGCAAGTGTAGTGTTGTCGCGCAAGTATAAGTTGCGCGCCAGTCTTTTTTTGCGCGCCCAAGGCAGTTTGGGTGAGAAAGGAAGGAAGTCGCCCAAGTTTTGAGTTGAATAATGTCGTGTCGCACAAGTGGATCGGTGATACTTGCATGTCATATTTTGAAGTTTTACTCCAGTTGTTAGTTGCGTGCCAAAATTGGTTTGGGCGTAAATGAAAATGATTCATGCAAGTTTGAAGTTGAAGAAGTGAGTGTCGCACAAGTGGTTGAGGTGAACTTGTGCACCGGTTTGGACTTGCACGCTGAGACTTGCATGCCATCTTGAAACTTGCACGCTGGGCTTGGAGAAGCGCGATAGGTGTAGTTGAAGCATGTCGGTCTTTTTGGAGCTACACGAAAGCTGATAGTTTTCCTGATACCATTGGTGCAAAGAGAGATTTGTCTGCGGGTGGAAGTTGGACTTCAACAGAGAATCTACAGAGGATGAATTCATTAGTGATGATGAAGAGACCTTGATGTCTATAAACTGAGTGGGACTTCACCAAAAGAAGTGAGCCAGGGGGAGTCAACGGGAGTGACCTGAGGGACGTAGCGAGCTGTCCGTGATCTTTTGTAAAGCTAGTGAACCTGGGACAGTGTGAGTGTGCCCAAACCATTGTAATCCACAACTAGTGAATAATAGTGGAATTTGGTACGACTGACAACTTGTCGGCGTATGCTCCTTGGACGTAGTCGTTAGTGGTGAACCAAGTAAAAAGTGTTCTGTCATCTCTTTGCATGTGAATGTTGTATTTATTCCCATATCCATCATACAGGTTAAACTAGTTTCTACCAACATGAGAACAAGATCCGTCAGTTTAGAAGAAAAACTTCACACCCTAATTCACCCATCCCCTCTCAGGGTGTCCCGGGGTCCTACAAATAGTAGAATTATCCTCGCTAGTATGAGAAGAGTAACGTGAGACATCCTAGAAAGCGAATTCCCAATCTCGATGAAACGAACCCATGATCAAGAAAAGAAACAAAGATCATCGTTGTTGAATGTTTAAAAATTGTCAATTCATTCTCTCGAAGCCATATTTTTTTATCTTACTATATTGTATTTGTGGTCATAGTTTCCAAAATTCAAATGCATGAATGATAAAAATGAGTGAAATTGAATAATTAAAAATGTGTACCATTCAAAAATATTGAAAAAATAAATAAGTTTTATTAAATAAATAAATTATTAAAAAAATTGGATATATATTGAAATGAATATGAATAAATATTGAAAATATTAAGATATAGTAAATAAATACATATAAAATAAATATTATAAAATGATTAAATTCTAAAAAAATAAAAAATATTAAAAATGAATAAATAATACTAACTACAATAATATTTAAAATAAATATATAAAAATTTCTGATTAAAACCATAATTTATTAAATATATCATATTACTAAATTAAATTATAAAATAAATATTAAAATTTGAATAAGTTACATAAATATTAGTTGTATGTGTTTCTATAAAAGATTTCAATAATTATGTAAATATTTGTAAGTGTGCATTGTATATAAAATTGTATTAATTACATATATGTATGTGTGAAATTAAGGTAATACACATTTGAAATATGTGAAATTCAAAAATAAAATGACATTCAATTAAATTTCCATTACTCAATACAATTAGTCAATATTTTTTAATTAATATTAATATATAATTATAATTTATTCTTCACCAAATATATGACTTATTTAATGTGATAAAAAGTATTTTGTATTAGATAAATCATATTATATGAAATATTATATATATTGAAATATATATATAAAAATATACATGAATTTATTTCTATGTTAAAAATATTAAATGTATTCGTGAATAATTATGTATAGAAACCATTAAAAATAAAGAAGACAATAATATGTATTTAATTATAACATTTTATTCGATTTCAATATTTATATTAAATATATATTCTCTATTACTATTTATAATTAATGTGTATATATATATTAAAAATATTCATTTTTATTAACAATTATTTCATTAATAAATTTTAAATAATTTTGTAATTTATTCATTTTTAATTTTTTAAATTATAACAATGTATTCATTTAATATCTCTATATTTAATATATACTATTTATTAAAATTTATAATATATATATATATTAAAATTATTCATTTTTATTAATAGTTATTTAATTAATAAAAATTTTAATACTTTTTTTAATTTAATGATTTTAATTTTAATTTTTTTAATTATTTAAATTTATTTATTTAATATATATATATATTTAATATATACTATTTATTAATATTTATAATAGATATATATTAAATTTATAAAAAATAATTTAATTAATAAAATTTCACATATTTTTAAAATTTATTCATTTTATATATCTTTATTTAATATATAATATTTATTAATATTTATAATATATATTAAATTTATTAATAATTGTTAATTAATAAATTTTTTAATATTTTTTAAATTTATTCATTTTTAATTTTTATTTGTTTAATTATTTCAAAAAAAATTTAAAAATAATTTTATTTTTTTATTGGTATATATTAAAAAAAAGTGGGGTTGGGCCATGTATGGGCCTAGATGGTGGGCCAGGTGAGCCAACATAGACATATAAGGGCTAACCCACGGGAAGCAAAGAGTGGTTCAAGGTTCACATGGGCCTATGGGACCATTTGATTGTGTGTGCATAGAGTATGCGGGAGCCCATCTCTACAGAAGGCTTCTATGTTTAGCATGCAATGGATTAATATATAAGGAATTGGATTCAACTGTTCTATTTTGATGTTGGACTCGAAAGATTGATTGGGACATTTATCAGTGCTAAAAAAGCATTGATAAAGGGTACCTTTTATCAATGCTAAAAACACTGATAAAGATAACCCTTTGTTAGTGATTTTTTAACACTGATAAAGGAAGTCTTTATCAATTCTTTTCTCTTACTATAAAAAATTCTAGTATTGTATATTTCTATTTTGTAGTAGTAATATCCATAAAAATTCCTAAAGATAAAAGAAAAATGACAGATTTAACACAAATACATTATTAAGTTATTATTATAAACCCACTACGAATCATCACCAACCTGATTGTTTCCCAAAACTATGCCTCTTCCTCATCTTCAAAACATACAATTGAACTCCATATATATGAAAATATATATATCCCTTCCATCCACTCAATACACTTTACGATCATTAATTATACCCAAATTCATTTAATTTCCAAAATTATTTTTTCCTTTAAAAAATAGACTCTCCAAACAATAACTTCAAAATAATTATATTAAATTTAAACCAATTTATGATATAAAATCCACATTTTACAAGAAAACTTGGTTTAAAACTAATCCCATGGTTTTCTCTAAAATCTTGATTTCAATTTTTCAACCAAAAAAACTCATGTTTCCATTATCAAATAAATTTAATATAAATTAGTTGATAATGATTCCTAATAGGGGTTCAATTCAAAATCACCTCAACCATGTAATAAGTAATCATAATCTACTAAATATTTAATAGGATCCATCTAATTTGGATTATGAATAACTAAAGACCCATGAAACCCTATATCTGGAGTCAGCTACCACAATCTAATCCATCAAAACCTAACATCAAGAAAATGAGATCTTGATTCTTCCATTGATGACTTGAAGTATATAATTTAGTTACTATAAACTAAATATGTTAATGTATATCCATATAGAGAGAGAGATAGAGATATAATATTGAAATAGGTATATATTTAAAAATTCATGATATCATATAGGTTTAACCTTTGATTAAATGTCAAAATAATCACACCTATAAGGAATTGCATTGTTCTTTGATGGAGAATCCCCAAATCACTCTCTGAGAACACTTAGTCCATCCAAATATATAATAGGGTATTAATAAGGTTCTTAAGAGTCTAAGCGGGGTTTTAAATGATAAATCATTCAAACCACAATTGACTATATGGTTGGGTTGCATTGTTCATGGGACTGTGAAACTAACCATGTAGGCCTCCCATCTTGGAAAACCTAGAACTTATAATTGGGTTATACAGTATGTGCACTCACTAATGTAATTATCGATGTAGTCCCACAAGAAATCATATGGATAGTACCATAGTTTGGGTAACTATATACCTCACCTTAAACTCTACTACGCCTCTCCAAAACTCTAAATTTCAATCCAAAACTTTTTAAAACTCATAGGTCACTTACCTTCCAATTACAAGGTGTCAAAATCCTCTCCACTATAGAATATTATGTCCATAATAATTAACTAGGAATTATTTTATTTAAACAAATCTTTTTATTTATAATAAATATTCTCTTATATATCCCATGGATCTTCATAAATTAGTCCATGCTACCAAAACCGTCTAAAAAAGGAATGCTTTATCCTCTCAAGATCTTCTTTAACATATCAATAATCCTCACTTTCCTTTTAAGAAAGGTAACATCTAGTTTCAGATCCACTGTGTGAAAAATAAGAACATGAGATATATTTGTTTGGTACTTCCTTAGTTGAGAAATATGAAACACATCATTCACTATATTATACATCAACTCTTATCCCAAAGTTTATCCCATGTCTCCAATATACCAAATAATATATAATAAAACCACATACCAAGGTGAAAAAATCATTTTCTTCCAAATTAGTTGATTCCCTAACCATGGTGACACTGAAAAAAAAGACTTTATCTATTAATAAAAACTTAAATAGTCATTTTTAATCATTATCATAATAATTCTACTAAGTTTGATCTATCATAAATTTCTTCTTGATTAAAAGAACTTGGTTTCTCATCTATTATACCAAATAATATCCCAATAGAGATATTTCTCCCATTAATATTCAACATAATAGTGATCGAAACAGTCTTCAATATATCACTTAAAATGGATCCATATGAATCAATTCTCGAAATATATTATTGTAATCAAAATCCTATAAAGTATAACTATATTACCAAGAATTTATAAAATATTACACATAAGATTATCTCATTTCCTCTAAGGTGTACTTAGTGTATTTTGATTGACTATCAATCTAAGGATGATGTGATGTACTCATCCTTAGTTGAGTAAAGATAACCTTTTATCATCCTCTCCCAAATCATGACATAAACTATGAATCTCTGTCTAAAATAATAGATTAAAGAACTCTATGAATCCAAAACACTTCCTTTATTTATAGCTCACTCAATTATTTGATTAATAATGTCTCAAAAATGGCTAAGAAGTTATCCAAAATTTTAATTTTATATATGGTCACCTATATATAATCATGCTTCCATGGAGATATAGGTAAAACAACTAAGAAATTAATCAATATATCCTCTTATTTCTATGTCGGTATAGGAAAAGTTTGTAAATGTATTTTAGGTCACTAATATACCTATTTCACCTATTAATAAGTCAAATATTAAGATACATAATTGTTTATATCACTGTTCATTACCACCCACTAGAACTATTTTTTGATGTCATGATTCATCTTCTTCACTCCTAGATATGCTACCTAGATGGAATTTTGAAATGCATTTATAAAATCCTACTTCAATCTCAATCTGATCATCACTCCATCTCAAAAGTAAAACAATGATCATTATGTTTATGCTAACCGATTAATGGTATATCAACTATTTAATGTGTAACTAATCTAATTGTATTCAAAATTGGTCATTTATCCTTCCATTTCATGGTTTACAAGTATAGAATTTATGCTAATATGTTATAGCATTATACAAAACCCCACATCACAAGCCTCTAAATACAAATCCACCATAAATCCTACTACGAGAAAATATACAAAAAAACATTTATGATTTGAATACACCATTAACATTTCAAAAAATAACTAATTTATAGAACACGTTAAGGAATGAAAAATAATATATAGATATAAATCATGTGTAGTATATCTATTATTATTCACTTGCAATTGTCTCAATTTGTATGCTACCACATTTTCAATTTTTATAATCACACATCCTAACCCATCACCAAAGTCATTATTGTATATGGAATACACCACACTATATTTTGGTAATAACAACACTAGAATATAATTATACCTCTAATACATCTTATTTAATGATACCTAGAACTACTCATACCACTCAAACTTTACACTTTTCTATGTTAATCCCATTATCAGAAATTATAACATCAAAAAGTATTGAATAAAGTATTGATAGTATCCATATAATCCAATGAAACTTTGTATTTTAAATACATTCTTAGGACACTACCAAGTCCTCGTCACTTTTACTTTTCTAGTATAATTTAAACACCATTCTTATATATGAAATTCTTCTTGAACTTTTACTCCTTAATCTAAAATAGAAATTTGGATTAATTCTCCTAGAACCTATCCTTGTGTAAAATATTCATCAAATTCCTCCAATTCCTTCCATGATCCTCATTATATCTATAATAAATAATAATATCATCTATAAAAACCAAGTAAAAATAGATAAGATATTTATGAATGATGTAGTTCTTATAAGATATAAAAAAGAAAAGGATTGTTTGTAACCCCAAACAGAATCATCAAGAACTTTAAATGTTAGTACCTACACCTAAAAGTTTCATTGGGATTAATATTTTCTTTCACCCCCAATTAGTGTTATCTTGATCCTAATAAAATATTTTAAAACCACCTACTTTATTAAATTTATTTAAAAAGTAATTAATGGGAGGAAAATACTATTTATACTTCACTTTAACTTGATTCAACTTCTGAAATTTGATGACTAACTACAACATACCATTATCCTTCTTGTAAAATAGAACAAATAATTCAAAAGTAAAAAAAACAGATTGAATAAATATATTTTCCTCTAAATGATATAACTAGATATTCAAATCATAAAGCTCTATAGGAAAAATATGATATGAATGTATTGAATTATCCTAACTTTAGGAAACAAGTTGATAAAGAACTACAGGGTTTTTATGGTATCATTTAAAAAAGTCTTTAGAAAAAATGTCCTAGAAATCTCTAAGAATTATTGTAAACTAATGTTGATTTTCTGATTTTACCATTCCAAGAACCATTCTAGCTAACAAAAATATTAAATCTCTATGTACTTTAACAAATGGTTCTTTATAACTCACATTAATGAACCACTCTCTTTGAAAAAATGTGAGCACTGTCATTGAGTGATATAAAAGAAGAAATAATTCCATATAATTTAAGGAAATACTTAAACTTAACCATAAAATTGTTCCCAATTATGATGTCATATATGATCATCCCCAAAATTAGGATGTTTTATGGGATCACAACATCATAAATCACATGGGAATAATAATGAAACTTATATTCTTATCATACCCTTTCCCTGAGTGGAATCTTAGTCATTAGGAAAAAAGAATTCAACTCCACATGTAAATCCAACTACACCACTAGTCATATAGATATGAATTAATGAGGTGAACTTACATAGGCATTATAAAATAAAATCGTAGAAGTAACAAGTTGAATACTTAAAACGGTCATAGTTTATACCTTATTCACCTATAATTCATGATCTTTGATAAAACAAAGGCCCATAAATCTTCTAACTGTAACTATATTGAGGGTTACCACAAGTCCTCATCTATTATTCAGCAATAGTTTTCTTTTAATTTTCCACATGAATCCTAGATACCTATATCTACTTATAAATTACATAAAAAGAATCCTGAAATTATTTAAAATGAACTTATTTAGATGACTAATATTGTTATACTAATGACATGCCCTAGGTTCATTAGGACCATCTCATTTCAAGTGTAATGTGAAACCATAATGGGGATACCCAAGTTGTCTCCTCTCCTAAGATGATCCTGAGATCACTAATATCTCATGACCACCTCTCTTATATAATTTAACATGATTCCACTTATTCCTCTCAGAAAATTTATTTCCCCCCTCAGGTCAGTGAATAAAAACGCATAAACCTTTAAAATACATTTTTATACTTTTTTATAGATTCCTTATTCACTAATACCACATAGGTGGGAAAATAAGGAAAACTCACCCTTGATTTCTAAGGTTAAAATATCATCTCCAACCATCATGACTTCATACTATCATTATAGATTCACTCTGATAAGAAAAAACTGTACTTTAAAAAATGAGTAGCATACACCAACGTCATCATATTTCCCTATTCTATATCCAAAAAATTCTGAGATTTATAAAACTTTAATGTCTCTATGTATAATTATTAGCTACGCATATTTTAGAATCCATAAAATGTCATATATTTATACATATTAGATTCAATGTCAATCTACCAACACTTATGAGCTTATCCTACAAATATGAAAGTAGAAAACACCAACTTTAATTTCTAAAAATTATGAATAAACTATAATATTTGTTTGATCCTCTATAACCAATTATCAACTTCCAACACTCAATTGTAACCCCTAAATATTAAAGGATTCTACCTCTATAACTTTTATTATTTTTTTAATTCTTTATGTCACTCATTATCCATCTCATTTATAAGTTCATGAATTAATTGGAATAGAAAAATCAATATTTCGGGCATATTTCTTACTTTCCTAGCTCTTTCCTCACAAATGGGTTCTTTGCATATGGGTATTTTGATAACCCCATAAAACATAAAAAATCAAAGGATGAATTAAATAAGAATTCACTCAGCCTATATCGTAAGATTATGAGACACAAACATATGATTTTACTATACATCTAAGCATCTTTATTCACCTTTTAGTGATTCATTAGTTCTCAAAATCCAAATTTTAGATAATAAATCATAAATAATTTCACAAAAATTCTTTTAAAAATAAAAAAATATCAAAGAAAATTTAAATAAGATTTCAAACCAATTATAATTGATGAAATAATTTTTTGAATACAATTAATGTCTATTTATAAACACATGCCTACCATGATGCATTAGCGCGTCACATGTCCCAACCTATAAAGGGTGAATACACCTATAAGGAATAACAAACAAGCATCTCACAAGAGATCCTCCAATAAATTTTCTTAAATGAACACCCAAGATACCTAGCCTCACCATAAGTAGGTTAGTTAAACATTTTTATGGTTTCATTTTGAATTTTGACTATCCTAATAAATTTTACTACCAAAACCTTCAAAAATATCAACTTTAAACCCATATTATTTAATACCATTTTTAACACCATAACCCAAGATCTAAAATCCCAAGACCCAAGATTAGATGTCACATAGCCTCAAGAATTTTCTTAGATCACCAAAAATTGGTAACGAATTTCGAGGGACCAAACATAATCATTGGTGAATTATTTTACCTCCTAATAAACAAACATATTAAATGTAAATAAAGTTTTAATTTTAAATATAAAAAATAAAACTTTGAAATAAACCAATTAAATGTAATGATATGCTAAATAAATTTCACTACAAATAAATAACACATTTCCGAAATAACATAACCATTTAAAACAATGAAATGTGTCCATCATGTATAGTCCCTCAACTATAGTAATACATGGAAAACACCATGTGGACCATGATCATAGATCCTAAGAACACCAGAGACTTACCTTTTCTTGTATCACGACAAATGACATCCAGCTACATACCAAGATGTATGAGTATGTGTGAATATATGAATACCAAGTATGGTTTCTCTATATAAACCTTTCCATAGACATATAAACATATTCCAAATCATGTGACAAATTAAATTGAATATAGTTATCAGATTTTTAAATAAAATAGTTTATCATACAATTCTATAAAAATATAAGTCAATACATGAAAACCATTCACATTATTGTTTCTAAAAACCAGAGTAACCCTTACTATTTCACCCAAAATATCAAATCCAAAGTTTTTTCATAACAATTTCAAGAGATGTTGGTAATATTAAACGTTTAACATAAATAGATTCATATGATCATAGAATACACAATAAATAGATCATCACCAACATGAGTGTTTTCAGAAACTATGATTATTCCCCATATTTATCAAATATAATTTAACTTTACATCCAATAAAAATTACCCAGGCCTTTTATCCATTCCCTCACTTCCCAGTCTTTTCTCATACCCAAATTTATTTAATTTATAAAACCATTCTCCTTTCAAAAATAACTTTACAAATCAATACAATCAAAACCATTATCTAAAATTTAAACCAATTTAAATTATAAAACCTATATTTTCTAAAAACACCTCATTTAAAAAAAAATCATGGATTTCCCCAAAATTCCAAAATCCATGTTTTAACCTAGAAACCCAAAATTTACATTTATCAAATAAATTTAAGGAAAATTATTTGATAAATTTCACCAATAAGTGAGTAGTTGAAATGTACATTAATTAAATATAAAAAAATTTAATCATCTAAGGTATGAATGGGATCTACATTTATTAAATAAAGAATATGTAAAGATCTATGACACCTTAGATATAGATTTAATGATCTTGATCTGATCAATATAAATATATCATCAAGAACATATGATCATTATTCTTATATTCAATATTTGGGATCTATAATTCCACTACTCTAGAAATAATACATTAAACTAGATCTATCTATAGAGAGATAAAAAAAGATAAATAAATAGATTCAAGAACTGATGAGATCATATATTTTAACCTTTAATTTGATATTTAATTGATTAATTATCAAATGATTTTTTTTGTAACACAGTGGATAATCCCCAAAAATCACTCTCAAGGAACCCTATGCCCATCCAAATCCATAATAATGTGTTAATGAAGATTTTAGGGGTCAAATAGGGTTTTATAATATAAAATAGGAAACCTATTTATGACTACCCAATTGTATCACATAGTCTATGGTACAGTGTTGAAAAATATTAAAATATCTTTTCATGGAAAACCTAGAATGCATGGTTTTAATACATAAATCTTTAAACCATTCACCCACCCATGATCTTATCTATATCCCCTCATTGGTCTTTACATGGTTAACCAAATGGTCTAGGGAACAATGTGTCTAATTATTCCTCTTTCCCTATCTCCCAAAAAACTTCAAATATGAGTCTAAATATTTCAAAAATATAAGGGGACTTACCTTCCATCTCCCAGTTCTCATAAATCGGCTATAAAGAATAATATTATAGATATATTAATAAAACTATTAATATAAAAAACATTATGGTCATCTTAATTTTTTGGACCTTAAATACTTCAGATATTAGATAAATTATATTATGTTTCTATTATTCTCAATAATAGTTCATGTGAATTAAAGATAGGGATTATAAAATATATCATGGATTTACTATTAATAGACATTTATATTTTATCATTTAATCTGGTGTGTTACTTATATTTCATGAGAGTGGAATGATAATTAACCTCTCTAGGAAAGTCTATAATTTTTCTCTAATTTATACTATCATGTAAAGTTATTGGTTGTGACATAATTTTAAGATATCATGAGTAGGGGATCATATGAATACACATGTTTCACTCATGATTTCTAAATGTAATTATTTTTTGGATTAGACTACTTAATTATATTTATATAATGTCTTTTATAGAATTATGGGTGTATAATTTATATTAATCCCCATTAAAATAAGTTAAAAAGGTACTCAATATATTTACATTCACACTTTGAAATGTTTCTTATTCTAAAATTTGGGATAGGGAAAATTTTGGGTAATTTGGTATGTTCTTGATCTTCAAATGAGCTTTCATAACAAGGATAAAATTTATTCCCCATGTTGTTCCCATTAGATTAAATTTTATTTGTTATAAATAAGGAATATTTGGTATTTAAGTATATTTCAATATGTTTCATTGAGTAATATATGAATAAATATAAGTGATGTAAGGATCTTCTATATTAAATGTTAATGGAGTAGTGAGGTAATAGTATGAAGTTATTACTTGGAAAGACTCAAAAAAAAGTTTCATGTTACATGTAATGATTATTTTGATAGTATGTATGGATAGGGAAAGTACTAAAAAGCATGAAATTTATTGTATACACTATATTTAGAATAAAGGAGTTGATGTTGAATATGATGGCTGAACCGAACTGTACTTGACAACTTATACATATTTGAATAATAAGTGTGATGATTTTTTGTGTTGATTGTTATGTTAAAGACACGTGTTGATGGAGGATTCAAGGACTAAAATATTTTTTAATATATTTTTGAGGTTTTTGGTTATTGGTAGGATAAATAAATAAAATTTACTAAGCTACAATAGTTGAATATTTGGGGAAACCATCCATGAATCGCCAAACCTTACAACTATTGTATCAGGTGAAGTAATACCTTTGGATGAGGTTTTAGGATAATTTAAAGTATTTTATAGGGCCTAAAAGTTAACCAAAGAGACTCTTATTTTGATAGGGTGTTAATTAAAATTTATGTATTGAAGATAAAAGTGGACAAGAGCATAGAGTTTATCTGTAACCAACATAGAGTTCTCAGTAAACATAGATTTCATATATATATATTTTATAAGGATTACATAGAGTATATATGTCGACATAAGGTTTACCCAGAGCTAAAATTTGGTAAATTACACAATGTACTATTTCTAAGGTTGGCCTAGAGTGCATTTCCTGGAATATATTTGACACATAAGTTTATTTTTAGAAAATTCATGAATATAGAGTTCATAATAATTACAATGAGAATGTAGGTTTATCTAGGTACATAGAGTTAAAGATATAGAGAATTATTTAGTAACCTATAGATTAAAAAACAAAAGTCTTTTATAATTATGAATTATAAATAAATAAATATTTAAATAAAATATTACATGATCCAATATTCAAGGATTTAAATATTTCAATCAAATTTAATTAATTTTAATCCAATATAAGATTAAAATAATACTGTATGAGGGAGTTGTTTGGTGCTAAGATGAGTTTAATGCCATAAAAGGAAAGCACCACATTATAAAGTTATGTTCTATAATGTGTTTGGATAATTTATAAGATGAATTATATATATTTTTTGGAAATAAAAGGAGATATTTTATATCATAGGAAGAAGAAGGAAATAATATGAGTCTCTAAGAAACATAAATTGAGATTTATGATTGGGATTTTTTTGAGATTGGAGGATGATTCATAGCAAAAATGTCTTTCTGATTTCAATGAGAATATTTTCTACTATCTAAAACATGACAGAGTTTCTATAATTCATATGGAAAATCAAATTCATGAATTTTTTTAACAAAAAAATAATGTAGGTACTAAACGGAAAATAAATATATATTGAGAGAACTTGAAAAACATGGGTGTGAGAATCTTAAAATTATGGGAGCCTTGATACATTGTTGTATCAAATAGATAATATGGAATCAAAGATGGGAGTTATTAAAGAAATAATAAGACCTGTGTGCCTGATTATTTAACATGTTGAGAAGAACCATATCATTTTAAGATATGGAGATGTTAGCAAGCCAGAAATTCATGCTCTTAATAAATCATGTCCATTCAGACTTGAGGTTGTGAAAATACAAACTAGTTGATTATTTTTTTCATAGAAGAAGTTCATTTTTAATAAGTGTAGAATAATCCAAGAGCATAAGAATATTTTTATTATTTTTGACATATTTTTAAAGGGAAGTGTAAAACTGCAAGTTCTCTTGTGTGAATTGAGAGTTGGAATATATAGTGACTTTGTGTTGATTAGAATGTGATAGATAATAGTGTAAACACTTGTATATATTGTAGATAATTTTTTATAAGGGAAAATAAATAATCATAATAGGTGGTGGGATTTTATATTAAACCTTGTAAATCCTTATGTATTGTTCTATTTTTATATTTATTGTGTACAAGGTGAGGTTGATAGAATATAATAAGTGTATAAATACCATAACAAGTCCAAGAGGTTTAGTTCAATTAGAAATAAATCATAAAGAAATATTGTTGATTCACACCCCCCCCCCACTCCCCCTTAGTGGTCAGTCAATCTTGGGGATCTTCAAGTGGTATCAAATAAAATCAAGGTTTCCACTTAAGAAATAAGAAGTTACTGAGTATATAAAATATTAATTCTATGAATATCAAGGTATTCTTACTTTTTAGGGTAAAAATAACATAGTTGGAGGAATAGTATGATACCTTACCTATTATCACTTAGCATGGATGTTAAAAATATATTGAAAGTGGAATATCGACCCATTGTGGAAAGTGTTCTTATAACTCTTACTGATAACATAAATATTGAGGCTGATACAAAAGTTTAAAATTCAATCTTGATTTCTATTTAAAAAAGTGAATATAAAAAATTCATGGGACTCTAAACTAAAAATGATATTTGGGATAAATTGAGAATAATTTTTTAATGTTATATTCCAGTAAAAGAATCCAAAATATAAGTTTAGAGGAGAATATTTGAATACCTTAAAATAGATGATGATGTGAACATTATTGATTATTTTATATGAGTAAATTAGATTGTTATTAATATTCATGGGTTTGGTGATAAGTTTAAATATTCCAATATTTTAAAAAATCTTATGAGGATCGTTACAAAAATATTTGATCCCAATATATCAGCCTTGGAATGAGGGGAATATTTTTCATTAGATGGACTTGAAAAAATTCTTATATTTTATTAAATAAGAAAGCATCATGATTTCAAGAAGAAATTAAAATATGAGATTGATTTTGAATCCATGAGAAAGAATAGTGTTAAATTTAAAGAAAATTTTAAAGATGAAGGATAAGAAAAATCAAGTTATTTTGAGAGAGCTTAAGAAGATAAATAATTCAACAATACTATTTCTCTTAATTCAAATAATTCAAAAAGGTAAAGTGTAAATGAAAAGGTTAATAATAACAAAGAAACTATAAATATAATGGAATTAGACACTTTTCCTATGAATTCCCAAAGAATAAGTTTGAATACATTCAGTCAAATAAATAAGATTAGAATCCCCGAACATAGAAGTGAGCTAAGAATAAGAAAAAAATCACCAAAAAGAATAGAAAATTGATGAAAAAAATGAGAAATGGTGGACACATCCTCACCAAGAAGTAAATATATTTATGAAGTAAACTTTTTATCTCATATTGAGAAAGGTTTTGACACATCTATAAATGATGATTATAAAGAATGTGAACTGTTGGATTGGGAGCTGAAAGGTAAGTTGGGAAGAAAGTGTCTACACATGAATTGGGTGTAATTCATGAGGAATATTATATAGGTGTTGAATTGATGATTTCAAATAATCTGTGTGAAATGTGTGAGATAGAAATACATCATATGAAATATTGAATGAAAATCATTCTGTCATAGAAAGAAATAGTGAGAAGGGTGATATAATCACAATTCAAATAAGTTTGCTTAATTTCCAATCAAAATAATAAATCTCTACAAAAGAAAGATTATCAAGGGAGAAATATGATATTGGAAGGAAATAATGTCCTAGGTTGATAACAAACTCTCAAACTAAGTGTTTCAATTGTGAAATCAAAGAGGTTTTTTGGTATTTATTTAAAAAAATTATTTATTTATTATAACATATAGGTAATTGAAGGAGAATTTTTTATGTTTTGCACACAAAAAATACAAATAATTTTGTCTTCATGATGTACTCTAAATACCATTAATGGGAGGTGATATGTGTGTCCCATTGAGGGGGATAAAAATGAGATTAATCTATCACGTAGTAAATCAAGATATTCTAGGAAACTATGAAAAACTGTAGAAATAGGTTTCCCAATCACATTTATAACCCATATTTATGACTATATAAAACATATTTATGAAGGGGGTGTTAGTTGATAAAAATTTGAAAAATAAGGGGATTTTTATAGCATTCAGATGAACTATTTTTGTGGGTTTATTGATATTTGTGTAGGTTAAATATTTTTCATGTTAAATATGTTAAGAAACCCCTATAATGAGTACTAATAATGGTATCAAATGTGTGGTTTTTTATGGATAAAATTTTCAACGTTGGTTATGAAATATTATTTTATACAATGGATTATTCTATATAAAATTATATTTCCATAACTAAAGGTTATTTTTAAAGAAATTCGTCTAGTATCATACATATCTCAAGTGGAAAAACCTATCATTCAGATCTAAAAAAGGGAGAAAAAAATTGTTTCAAAATAAGTTTGTAGAGATCAAAATTCCACCCCCATATTCATTTTGTATTTATTATCAATAGGGAGAGAAAAATAAGCACACATATTTAAAAAAAAGGAAGTTTGGTGGTATTTACAACAAATCCAAAGTGTGGGATTATTATTCCCATTGTACTGAATTGTATTTTTTCCAAAAAGGAATGTTGGGTGTTGAATTATATGTCAATATATGTTAGTGAGTAATTTTTAAATAAAGACAATTGATGCACGGTGATTACTTATTAAATTGCAATAGAGTATTGAGGAAACATCTTAGATTCATTAATTTGATAGTCTTAATAAAATGTATCATGATACATGTGATGATTTTTACATGAGTATGTATAGATATAAAAAGTGAAAAAAAAAGTGTGAAAATAACTATCTAAAATATGTTAATAATGGAGTTGATGTTGAAGATGCTTATTGAACTGATCTTTTTTAGACATCTTACACAATTGTTAATAACAAATATGATGTTTTTTTATGTTGAATTTTATATTAAAGACATATTATGATGTAGTTTTCAATTTATATAATAGTTTTAAATATTTTTAAATGTTTATAGGTATTGCAAGATGAAGAACTAATATTGAATAAGATTCACTAGCTGAAGATGTTGAGAAATAATCCATAGAGAACCAAACATTACAATTATTTTATTATGTGAATTAATACCTTTGGATGAGGTTTTGGGACCATTGGAAGTATTTTAAAAGACCTCAGAGTCATCCAAATAGATTCTAATTTGATTTGGGTGTAAACTGAAATTCCTTTGCTGAATCTAAAAATGGATATGTCATGAATATAAAGTTCATCTACATCAAACATAGAGTTTTCAGTAAATTTAGAGTTTATCTACATAGAGTTTAGAAGGCCAACGTAGATTTCATCCATTGTATAAATTTTGAAAATTCCCCAACATACAGTTTCAAAGGCTGGTGTAAAGTAAATGTGGAAACATAGAGTTAACATAGAAGATGAATTTCAGAAAAGGTATGAAAGTGGAGTTCATAAGAATACTATGTTGAGAATGTAGAGTTCACTGTGACACTTATAGTTCAAAGCATATATAATTTTTGAGTGACTTGTGAAATGAAAAATCATTTACTTTTAGAATTATTAATTCTAGATAAATTAATATTTAAATTAGATACTTCTTGGTTTGATATTGAAGGATTCAAATATAAAAATCAAATTTAAATTAAGGTGATCTAATTCGATATTAAAGGAAGATAGAACAAGGGAGATGTTGTATAATGAGATGTGTTCCCACTCCACTAAAGGAAAGTTTCACATCATTGAGGTTCATGCTACAATGAATATAGAGAATTAAAAAGATGAATATTATTGATTTTTTGGGAACTAAAAGTAGGTATATTATATCCTATGAAGAAGAAGTAAATAATATGAGTCTTTAATAAAGATAAATATAAATTTATGATTGGTGTTTTTCTGATTTGGAATGAGATTTCAAAATAGGAATGTATTTTATATTTCAATGAGAAATTTCATATCATTTGAAACATGTGGTTGTTTTCCTAATTCATATGGAAAATTAAAATAATGAATTTTTTAATATATAAATAATATCATTTTAGAAAGAAAATTAATGAGATATTGAGAGAATTTGATAATTCTAGGTGTGATAATTCTAAAATTCAAATATCCTTAATAAAATACTATATCAAAAAGATAAGTGGAGATCATAGTTGAGAGACATTAAATGAATATGAAGACCTTCATGGTTGGTTATTCGATGTATTAAGAAGATCTAAATCATGTAAAGGCTTAGAGAGGTTAAATATTTGTGTGTTCATGTTTAAAAGAAGACCTAGGTGTGTAGACATGAAGGAGTACACATTTATACTATTTGATAGAGTCTTTTCATAGAGAGATATTATTTTTCATAAGGATAAGGATATATTTCTTATTTTAGTTCATATTTATATATGGGTGGTGTCAATATATAAGTTTTCCTGCAAGAATCGATATCTATAACAAAATGTAACCCTATGTTGATAGGACAATGATGGTCCATGGTGTAACCAGTTTTACAGATAGTGGAGAATCTGTGTTTGAAGAAACTAACCAATTACATAAAGGAGTTGTATTTTACTTCAAACCTTGTAAATACTTGTTTATTGTTATCTATTTATATCAATTTCAAACAAGGTAATGTTTATTGAATATATCAACTAGATTAAGACCATAACATGTCTAATTTTTTGTGTTTAAGTATGAAGAATTCATAAAATAAGACCACGAATTCACCCCCTCCCCCCACCATATCGGTCAATACATCCTAAGGATTTACACTTATATATAAAATTAATGATATATAGAACCTTGGTTAAATTAAAGAAATGAAATTCATGGTCAATATTTCTTGACTGAATCATGATTCTTTTATCTACTTGATTGAATGAAACATAATTAATTCTTTTTTATTGGGTAGTATACTTCAAGAAAATTAATAATTTTTTAGTTTTCCTATGAGTGATAGATTTTTTCCATGTCTTGTGCTTATACATAATGGCTCAATATAATGTATTTTATTACTATCCATTTGATGTATAAATATATATCTAGTGGTAATATTCATGTGGATACATGTGTTTTTAATAAAGATCAAGCCATATAACTTTATAAATTGAGTAATATTTAGATTTTAATAGATTTATCTCATATAATATGGTAATTTATTGGAAATTAAAAATTATTTTCAATTATAAAATGGTATATGGACTCATATAGAAATAGTTTTGTAGTTCCCTGGTTCAGTAGACCATTAAGGGGTTGGAAAATTAGTGGTCTATTTTTAATAATTCTTTTAATTTAACTCATCCTCTTAGATTAATTAATGTATTGATAAACTACTTATTGTGTCCCTAAACCCCATCTAAATTATTCTATAAATAAAGGTTAAACAACATAAAGTTTTATAATGTTTTTCTTTAAAATTTCACTCCTTTCGTGATTGGTTAGTCCAACCAATCACAGATTCTTCCAATATTTCATGTAAAGTGGTTACATGACATTGTATTGAACTATTATTATATGGAATCCCACTATGGTCGCTTGATTTATGTTGTTGGATCTTTATGATGCATCATAAAATGTTACCAACTTCTCACTAGAATTTTCCTTTTTGTCTTATATCGATCTCATTAACTTCCCACTAGAACTCTAGACTTCCTTGTATATTCAATGAATGGATACTTTAATGAACCGTCGGGTAGGAATTCAACTACCTCTATTTTCTGATGTGGTGGTATGCTAGCCTCACTCTTCTCTACAATCTACTCTAGAATATTTTCATGAAAAACTCTTCAACCACTAAATATATGATATGTAACTCTGTATACATATTATCATTTTTCTTTATTCATAATGATAACCTTATATATTATAGTTGTGTTTTAGACCTCCTTACTTCTTTCCTTGATACTAGTAGATATTCTTACTTCCTATATGGTATCAGGTGATCCTTCTTCAGCATGAAAGAGTTTCATAAAATTTATGTAGTGTTGAAGGGCCTCACAAATTTTTCTTCTCCTTGAATCCATTTTTATATTAATAAAATCATAAATATTTAATTTCCATATGTATTATGGAAACGTCCTAAACTCATCAAAATAGGAAATCCTTATTTAAATCTGGATGATATTTCAAGATTGAAGTCTATTAAAAATATCATTCAAAATCCCAATCAAGTTCTCTTAATAAATCAATTATTACCTTCTTTAAATTACCATAAAATCCATGCATATTATTACTTTTGAATTATTTATCTATAAAATCCGCAATGATGCAGTAGATCCTCTTATGATCATGTAACTTATCTCAGAACCTAACACCTCACTCAATTATCGTTCCTTCAATCTCAAATAGGGTCATGATCATGTGATTGATTATGATATTTGAATCCATGAAGATCAGTTCACCTTTTATCAATATCATTTATTTACTGTAAAATATTCTCGAAATCTCTATATCACCATAAGGGTACATGATCATTATGCTTATTCAACTATCCCAAAGTCTATAATGACAAATTGATCCTTTGTATGGGCCTTCATTATTATACGCCTTCATGTTTATAAAAATTAATGCTTATGCATGTTTATTTTTATGTGGGAATCTATCCTTACAATATGGTCATCCATATGGTCTGATCATCATTATAGGTTCATCATCCTAATAAGAAAATGATTGATATTAATTTTCTTAAATATTTTCAAAACTTATTCAGCTCAATTTGAGGGCTTCACACTCACTCCAAAACAACTAAAAATATCATCCAAAGGATCTTCCTTAAATTTATGGATATTATCTACTCTTTAAGCAATGTTATCTTCTTTAAATAATATAATCTTAAATCTCTCCATGTATCCAACTACTTTAAGACTGAACATAATTATTTTATACATCATCACAACACATTTCTTTTTAATTAAAGATATTCTAACCAATAATCGTGACATATAATTAATTATTTATCTTAAATATGTTTGAGTATGATTGTAGCCTAAAACATCTATTTATATTAAATATGGTATAACCTTAACCAACTCTTTATAATCTATCAAAATATATTTATATTTTTTCAACAATAAGTAATCCTTCCTTATTGAAAAATAAAATAAAAGTGTCACATTGGACACTTCAATCACCCCCTGATTTATTGTTAATACGACAAACACTTCTCATGTGATATGTGTTCACTTCATTTTACCTAAAAATTATTGAAAATAAATAAAAATGAGATATAGGGGACTTATTTAATTATCTAAATTCTTTTGAAATCATCTTTTTTACCCTCAATATATCTGAGTTATAGCCTTTTACTATTGTTGGGAGAAGGATAGAACCACAAACAACTTGTCCTGGATACTTTATTTAATCTACAATATGTCTATGTTGGATCACTAAATATAGAAATAAATAGATATTTCACCAATACATAATGTTTGTCCATTAATTTATTCATCATGTGATATAACTCTCAATTTTTCATTTATGGGTTATTTAAAAAAATAAATTCAACCTACACTGAACTAAAAAAACCCATCAAAAATATCTAGTTAAAAACATGTAAAATCTCCATTTTTATCGTATTTTCATCAACCAATGCTCACCATTTATAAATATGTTTGATATAAACAAAAATAAAGGTTATAATTGTGAATTTAAAACCTCGTTTCTAGTTTTTATAATGTTCTTAAAATTTAAGATTTGCCACTTGTTGATAATATGACAGCTTCATCTTATATTTACTTCCCTTAAATAGATTCACACACAAACTTCTCATCACGACTAATTTTATTTTATGATGGACCTATTATTATTATTTTGTATATTTTTTACAAAATAGATCATATCTTCCTTCATTTTAATCCTTAAATTCCTTTCATGTAAGTACAAATAAGAAAATGAAAGGGAATAAAGAGGGATATATTTCTCTTTTAATGAGAGAACCAAGGCTAATACTTGTGTCTCAACCCATACTTCTTTTTATCCTTTCTATTTATTTCATTAAGATAACTCTTCATGTTTAGATTCCATTTATTTTTTCAATTTTTCGTTTTATTGAGTAGTATGGAATTCTTCTTTCTTTCAACTTTTATATTATCCCTTTAAGGAAACACCATTATCACTTCTTCTAGATTGTCTTCAATAAATACAATTTTCTTATTTATATTATATATAATTCCCCTTTCATATTCATCTTCCTTATTTTAATTTTAATCTCCAAGGACTCTTTGAAGTGATCCATATTTTGGACTATTTTCCCTTAATATAAGCACCTCCATTGGGATTGAAATTATTTTCATATTTCCATTTAAACTTCTTGGGATTTTCTTTCTTTTTATTCTTAATTTATTTCACTCGATTAACTTCCATGATAGATTCATTTTTCCTTTTAACCTGATTTTGGGTAGTAGTTTGTCTTTCTCCTTTATATCTTTTCCCACTTTCTTATGGTGTCTTATGATCTTCATAAATTGTAATGATATTACAACATTCAGTGGACCTATGTTTGAACTTCTAGTAGTACCAATACTAATCTATAAATTTTGTTCTCCTTTATTTGTATGTAATATATCTATATATTTTTTTAAAAAAAATATTTTAGTCTCTTCTTCGGGGATTATTCTCTTTCATGTAATTACATTCACCATTGTAATTGTGGTGAATTTTTAGCATGTTTTCACCTAAAATGCCTATATTTTGAATATAAACCTATAATATCATTGTACATATCATTAGTAGACACTAATATAACTGATTTATGGGTTAAAATATTTTTAGATCTTATTTTTACATGATCATAGGATGTTTTCAAGATCTTATTTCCACTAAAAGTAGTCTTCTTAGATTCATGACACCCAATAGAAATTTTTGTGGAAATATCTTTATTTTCAGTAATATAGGAAGTTCCAACTTGTGTTGGTTCTTTATTTCATTATCTAAATTCAAGATCAAGACACTTAATGTTGAGGTAGTTCTTCTCATCCAAAACTACAATTACTCTATCTATCGAATCCTTCTCCAACTTCTTAATTTTTTTATGTATTTTTATTTATTATTAGAAAGAGTTATCAAGATATTTTATTCCTTTTCCTTTAAAATCTAATTCATCGTCTTCAACACTGATCGAGGTTTATTAAAATATTTAAAGGGAATGAATAACTTCAACATGTATTAGATCATATACTACTTTCCCTCAAATATAACATTGAAATTATTCTTCAACTAAGAAAAATATTTTATTTCAAACAAAAATCAATTTTTCTTTTTTCCTTTGTAGTTTAATGAGAGAAATACACTTTTTAAATTCTCACTTAGTGTATTCTTTATTTCTTTAGGTTTCTATTCTAGATATTCTTTTTCATCAAGAATTCACTTGAGGGTGCCAAAAATACAAGTAAACACTACTCTGGAAACATTATTCTAAAGATACATGATATTAAAATGAATATCACTAAGTGATATATCATTATCATAGCTTGAAATAG
The DNA here is from genome assembly GCA_963277665.1 of Viscum album. Classification (NCBI taxonomy): domain Eukaryota; kingdom Viridiplantae; phylum Streptophyta; class Magnoliopsida; order Santalales; family Viscaceae; genus Viscum; species Viscum album. The sequence goes on from OY728131.1 coordinate 516,717,358, forward strand.
ATTAATTAAAAGAATAAGAATTAAAAGAATTATCAATACTTTTACCACTCTAATTACCTTCATACAGTGAGGTTTCTTTATTCAATTTTTAATTCTTCTTCATCCTTTATGTGTCTCACTTTTTTATGTTTTTTAGTGTCTTGGATGAAACCTTTAAATTTCTACCAATAGAAATATATTCATTTTTTAACATTTTAGGAATCTCAAAAAATTAATGAAATATGCACTTATTATAGGTCAATTAAAAAACTAAAAAATTTGAATCCAATCAAGGAGACCTTATCTACTCATATAAAACTTATAGTGCCTAGGTTTGTTAGACCATTGAGAGATGGGGTGAATCAATGGTCTATTTTTATGAATTCTTACAATTATATTAAACCGCATAGATTAGTTAATGTCCCAGTCCCTTACTTATTATATCTCTCAAAATCACCCAAATTATATAGTAAATAAAGGAACAAGAACTATAGAAACTCCAACCCTAGTAACCCAAAGCCGGTTCCTTACTTTATTAAATTTTCATAGATGCAATATTCAAATCTCAAAGGATTGAACAATTCAGTAGTTTTTTTAAAATAGATTATATATGTGATACCCATATTACATTAGGGATATAAAATTAATTATAATAAATAAAAAATGTAGGGAATCCTTTAATACTCATTCAAATATCTCTTCTTCATAACTTGGAAAAAGAAGAAAAAATAAGGGTGAGTTCAAATTCTCAATAATGGTTAAGTATAGAGGAAGAAATCATAAATAAATAATGAATAATCAATATGGTAAGGTAAATAACTAAATAAACATTCCATCTAAATAACTGGATAAGGAATAAATAATATGTCAAGGTAGATAACTGAAAACACATGTCATTTAATCAGTGGAATAAAAATTAAATGCATCCATAGATTTTTTTTATAGTGAAAATAATATGGATAATAATAACTAAATATATAATGAAGTAAATTCTTAAATATTGGATTCCATGTTTCCTAGGGATATATAAACTTTACTCTCAATATCTATTCTCACGACAATTTAAAACTACTCTAATTTGGCCAACTGATTCATCTCATGAGACAACTGGTGCATAGAGGGGATTACCTTAATCAGCACCCAACCCATTTCATAAATGTACAAACTATTACTAATATATATAATGATCTATTTAATTCATAAATAATGTTCCATATTAGAAATCTGTATTGAGTAATAGATACATATTTATCAACATTTCTTAAATTAATAAAATAACATTCAATGTAAACACCGTATGTAAAAATGGTATAAGGTTTAGGAAATAATTATATACATTCAACAATAATATGTATATTTAAGGTAAATGTATTTTAAAATAAAAAAAATTATCATAAGTAAGTGATTGTTTTGATAGAAATTTAATAATCACAAAATAAATAGAGATTGGAAAGATAACTTTTACCACTTGGTAATTTTAAACTCAAAACCCCTTAGATGGGATAATTTAATTTGAAACACGAAATCCCATAGATTATGAGTAAATCATGATATTAAATTAAAAAGGGGCATTATACACCACATAAAAGAGAATTGGTTCATAATAAAAAATAAGTCTCAATGGAATGTAAATTAAGATGAATTACATTACTTTGCATTTACTTTTGATTGAAAATCATATAACCTCTTGTATAATGGGTTTAATAATTATAATAAATTATAAAAACCATATTAATATTTATTATATCATATATTATCCTATTATAACATATTATTACCCATTTTTTAATAATCTTTCATTATTTTCATCATTCCAGGTATTAATTACCTTGTTTTTCGAGTATGTCTAGATTTGTTATTTTCCATTCCTATTGAATAGATAATGATTTAATTATCTCTATAAGGTAAACCATGATTTAAATATCATATATATTCTGTATATATGTATTTATAGTTATCCATAAAATTTGGTGATAGGAAATGGAATACACCATTCATGGAGACGGTAGATCGTAAATACACATGAATGTTGCTTCCATTTTATTGTCATATTAAAGAAATAAAATTAAATGGTATATATAAATTATTATTTCAGTATCCTATTTAGGTAATATATATCAAATATTTTTATTAATCCAATACTTAATATATTCAGTGCAAAGCGTGAATGAATCACATTTCTTTGAGGAGGCGGTAGTCCACACATCCATAAACGATGTTATCGTATTCCCACAAAATGAAACACTTGAAGTTATGTGTTATATAATAATTAAATAATAATAAATAAATTATAAATATCATATATGCCATATATAAACTATAAATACATCATCATTTATAACCTTGAAAGGTGGTAATGGAAGAATGAACGATATTAGTCCATGAGGCGGTAGTTCATCATACACATAAATGATGATTATGTATCCAATTTTCTAGAAGTGTGTGTGATTTTAGATCATAAAATAAACATAAAAAATCTCAGAATACTTAAGATACATAGTTAATTATATAATCATGATGGAAAATTAATTTAAGTGTTGTATAATGCAATAAAACAAAAGTGCACGTTGAAGAACGTTACCTCTTCTTTGGGTGACTCCTTTTGGTTTATACCAATTACCTAACTTGTTTGGATTTATGATCAAATTGAGGATTATAGGATTTGGGAAGAAATTTTGATATCTTATTTGGGTAGTTTTTGGATGAACTAACAGTCTTGATAGGTTTGAATAAGTGAGGGGTGGAATACTTTTTTATAGTGGAGAACAAGTGTCATTCTTGTAAATACCAAAAGGAAAAAACTATTGGGAGGTCTCCCATACCTCACGTGGTCCCAAAATTTATCAATAATGTGGTGGAGGAATTATTTGGTCTATAAAAACCTCCACCACACAAAAAATAAAATCATTTTTATCAATTCATTCCTTTTTCTTTAAGTTTACTCAATGTTACCCACTTTTTATTTTTACCATGGTAACTAGTTTTCTAATCTAGGTAATTTATACATAAAGATTAAATTAAAGTGATAATTATTATATAATTTTGACTAAATTATTCTAAAAATTAAATAAAATTTATAAACTAAAAACCCTCTGTGTGATGAAAATTAATTTTAAAACAAGCGCATGTTACAGGCAAAAACAATGCTTTAACCTTAAATGCGATAATAGAGTTGTTACTATTTTTCGGTCAATATATTCATTATAACAAAAATTGGTCTATTAATATACCATAGATGATATTTTTTAACATTTAAAAATAAATTTTATGAATATATTATTTTTCATAAATTTAAATCATTTAATAAAATATTATTTAATATAAAATAACATTAATGTTAATTGTGACATTATTCAGTTAATTTGAATTAAAAAATATAAATACAATGATATAATTAAAATATATTATGTTCAAACCTGAAGAACATTATATAATCATCTTAAAATTTATTAGAATACAATAATTCATTCTATTTCCTTCACTTTTAAAATTTTTAGTATCATTTATCTAATTAAATTATTAATTAAATAATTATAGCGTTGGATTTTCTTAATAATTTTTAGTAGTTAAACCATATCTAAAAATTGAAGATAAATTATCATGATAAAATAACTCATTTACCTTCCAAAATAATATTTATAACTTAAAATATGATGTTTTTTCCTATCTCAAATATATATAGACATTAAAGGAAAGGAATGTTGCTTTTTTCATATTTTTCATTACATAACTTATTATATGGGTCACTTTAATGGAAAAGTGTTCCCCAAACTCATAAAAATAAAAAAAAATGTCATATGGATATAAATATTGAAATCCAAATAGTTTTTTATAAGTTTTGGGTCATTATGATACCTAATATTCTAAGTTTAACAACTAAGTGAACTAGTTTTTACCTTAATCGTTGTAATTAATTTTAACTACTTTCATTAATTATTATTGTAAAAAATAAAGTTGATATGATTATAATATATATATAATAATTATTCCAAATAATTATATATATTTTTCTAAATTCAATTCATATAAGTTAAAAAATTAAATTTAATGTTAATCCTTCAAACGTGGAGAGAAAGCGGGGTTTTAAAGTTAATATGTTCAAAAGTTTAAAGTGTTTTGACATAAAAAATCAATATTAAAATGATAAAAATGAACTATATTTTATTAATAGATATTTAATTCCTCTAATATTACATAAAACACAATTAAAAATATAAATTAACATTAATCACTATTTAAATGAAAAGGCAGTTTTCAACTAAAATGCATCATTTTTCACTATTCATAAAAAAAGAACCATCTCAGGAAAATACCAAATATTAACCCTAACATACTTTTGAAATTATGCCTTAAAAATGAAGTTTATTTTTAAAATTAAATTTATTTAAGGGTTAAAATTTATATTTAAAATAGGTACTCCATTAAAATATGGAAAAACTACCTTCAGAAAAATACACCTTTTATGCATAAAACTGGATTTGTTTTTATCATATGTATATCTAACTTATTGGATGAATTTAAAAACATTGGGTCTAATATATAATATATATCTATTTATAAGTTATTTAATCCTATTCATACCCTCCAATTTAATGGTTAGTTCATAACTATTAAATTAAATAATATTATTAATAGCATTTGGTAAAACTCGATCTTGCGTGTAACGCATGAAATCGAAGAAAGTCTTTGTTGCATATAAAACAAGATAAAATCAGTTTTTCATTCATTTTAATATATTTAATGAATTTAAATAAATATTTCATAAAGTCTTGGTATGTTATATTCCCTCCTACGCTTGGTGATTCTTGTCACATACGATATTGATTAGAATGTTATTATTTTATAATTTTTGGGTGTTACATCTCCCAACCTTAAATAAATTTCATACTCACAATTCAAACATGGTTTTGGTAATCTAAGGTCTGAAATTTGGAAATACAAATATTGAAAAACCCACATCGTAAAAGTGGTTATAAAATATCCTCTTAATAACAGGGGAAGGTAAGTATGAAGGTCACATAACTAGTTTCCCAAGTAGGAAAACATAAATGGGAAATGAAAACATGGACATGGAAGAAAATAGTAAATAAATATAAAGAGTGATTGAGTTCATTTATTAAAAACAATTGAGTGATCAATCGAAAGTTAAGGGCCTCAAAACTATAAATCTATGATGATCCAAAAGACCATCAATTCATAAAAAATGAAGGTACTAAGATAAATTTTTTATTTCAAGATCCTTTTATAAAGTTGGGGAATTTATTCACTTTATATGAATATAGGGTAATATAATTACTTAATACATTTTTATTTCATAAGCACAATCTCATCATTTGGTTGTACCTTGAACTATTTCGACTTCATCTCTTAGTATAGGATGCATCATATGGTAAAGTAAAACATTAACCTCATCCAAATCTAAACTTATATGATTTCATAAATGATATTATTATTATTAATCACTTATAATTTAGTTAGTAGTATCTGATTTATATTATCCATATCAATCAACTATTTATCAAAGCATTATTATCTTAGTATTATGAACATATTAAGGGTTATATTTTCCTCAATCATGTGTTTTCCAAGTAGTCTAACTTTCCATTGAATCACCTTTCTTGTTGTCATTAAATAAATGATTTAAAATACTTTAATAAATAGTAGTTTAGTAAAATATTTATATATTTAATGATTATCATAACTATTACATCATTGATAAAATACTCAAATGACACATTTATTGAATCTAAATATAGGAATATTAATCATTCCTCTTTATATATGGTAGTATAAGAAGATTAACCATGATTCATTACCCAATTTTGGGGTATATTCTTTTTATGCTTGAGACATTTATTTTTGTGGTGTCAAATCTCTATGAATCTAAGAATTATACATTGGAAACCTTTTTATTACCCTTTAAATTTCAACAATGGTGGACTTTATATGTACAATTTTAGCAAACTCGCATTCCTTTTAAACAATTACAAGGTTGTTTATTTCAATAGTTATCACATGTGGGAAAATATTTCATTATTTTATTTCCATTATCCATATTTTCCCCAACTATCCTCTTGTTATCATGCATGCCTTTGAAGCCATAATTCATAGAAAATTCTTTTTCTTGTTAGAACATGATTCTATGTCCTTATATTATGAGAATATTTGGGAGACTAGTTCCTTTTGAAATATTGGATTAATACCATAAAAAATAAACATCTTTTCTCTTTAGATCATGTGAATTGGTGAGGTTCACATTCCTCCTTTTAGAAACCATTTCTAAATTATGACATAGACCATATTGGATCATATTATGTATAATCCCAAAACTAGTAAAATACATAATATAAATTTATGAGTAGGTAATCTCATAATAATAAACATGGTTTATTTAGGATTTTATTATATAATTATCCTCAAATTATATCTTTGGGTTATGTTCCATAATCTATGTTTTCCTAAATATAGTTTCCAAGGTTTCTACTAAACCTAGATCTAATACCAACTATAGCAACCCTAACCCCAGTAGCTTAGAGCTAGTTACTTACTTTATTACATTGGCATAGATGCAATATTTAAATACAAAGGACCGAGTAGTTTAGTAGTTTTGGAAAACAAGATTACATACATGATACTTATTTTAAATTGGTGATATAAAATAAAATACAATACATAATAAAATAAATGAACTACATCCTTGAATACTCATTAAAATATCTCTTTTTCATAACTGGGGGAAAGGAAACAAAATAAAATTAAGCTAAATTCTTAGTATGGGTTAAGTATAGTAGAATCTATTAGGATTAAATAATTAATAATCAAAATTAAAATGTAAATAATAGAACAAAAAAATCATTTAAATAACTTAATAAGGCATAAACAATATGTAAATATAGATAACTAAAAACACATTCCATTTAATCAATAGACTAAAAATGAAATGCATCCATAGATTTTTTTCATAGTGAAAATCTTATGGATAATATTTAATAAATAATAAATGAATACATTTCTAACATATTCAATTCCATGTTTACCAAGTACATGGAACCTTTACCATCAAGATCTATTCTCAATATAATTTAAAACTTCTCTGATTTGTCCAACTGATTTGTCTCATGAGACTATAGATGCATCGAGTGGATTGCCTTAATTGGCCTCAAACCCATGTCATGCATGTCCAAATAATTCTTCATATATTTAATGATTTATTTAATTCATAAACAATGTGTCTCATCAAATATCTGTATTTATTAAGAGATATGGACTTATCAACATTTCCCCAATTAATCAAATAAAATTAAAAGTAAAAATTGTATATAAAAATGGTATATGGTTTAGGAAATAATCATATATATTAAAAAATAATATTTATATTTAATTTATAATAAAATTGATCATAATTAAGTGATTGTTTCAAGAGAAAGTTAACAATCACAAAAGAAAGTGAGATTGTAAAGAAACTTTTACCACTTGGTAATTCTCAACTCAAAACCCCTTATATGGGATAATTCAAAGTGAAAAATTAAATACCATGATGTATGAATGAATCATTAAATTAATTTTAAAAGGTTCAATATATAAATCACATCAAATTGAATTTGTGCATAATAAAAAATACATCTCAATGGAATATAAATTGAGACCAAATCCCTTACCTTATGATTCTTTTTGACTGAAAATAATTTAACCTAGTGTATAAGGGTTTTAAGACTATTATTAAATTATAATAGAACCATATTAATATTTATTATATCATATATTATCTTATTATAACATATAATTACTCATTTTTTAATAATCCTTCATTATTTTCATCGTTCCGGGTGTTAATTACCTTGTTTTTCAAGCATGTATCGATTTTTTATTTGTAATTAATATTAATTAGATCATTATTTAATTATATAAAAAATATAATCAATGATTTAAATATCATATATATTCATTATATATTTATTTTAGTTATCCATATAATTTTGTGATAGGAAATGAAATGCATCGTTCATGGCGATGATAGGTTGTACGTATGCATGAATATTGGTCTAATTTTATGGTTGTATTAAAGAAAGATAAGTAAATGATATATATATATATATATATATATATATTATTATTATTATTATTATTATTAAATTTCCATTTTTATTTCATAAATATCAAAAAAAAATTATTAACTCAATACTTAATACATTCAACGTAAAGTTTGAACGAATCACATCGCTTTGAGGAGGCGGTAGTTCACACATTCAGAAATGATGTTATCGTATTCCCACAAAAAGGAACACGTGAATTATGTGTTATATGATAGTTACAAAAGTATAAATACATTATAAATATAATATATATATATATATATAATATACACTATAAATACATCATTATTTACAACCTTTAATGGTGGTAATGGAAGAACAAACAACATTGGTTCGCGAGGCGGTAGTCTGCCATACACACAAAGGACAATTGTGTATCTCATTTGATAGAATTTTATGTGTGTATAGGTCATAAAATCACAATTAAAACATATTATAATATTTTATATAATTATTTAATTATATGAGCATGATCTAAAAATAATTCAAGTGGTGGATAAAGAAAAAAAATTCTCGTTGATGAATGTTACCCATTCTTCGAGTAACTCCTTTTAGTTTATACCAAATACCTTCCTTGGTTTAATTTCATCCGAAGTTTAGGATTATAATATTAGTTAATTTATGTTGTTAGATTATTTTTTCAGGTTTTTTATTATATAATATCATTGAGAGGTGTGAATAATTGAGGGGAGTTAATGCCTTTTTATAGTGGAGGAGGATTGGCATTCTTGTAAATACCAAAATTTAAACACTATTAGGAGGTATCCCTTGCCTCATGTAGTCCCAAAAGTGATAATTAGTGTGGGGGTTATTTTTTCTATAAAAAACTCCAATAAAAAATCATTTTTACCAATTAATTCCTTAGTCTTTAAGTTTACTTAATGTTTCCTCATTTTATTTTAACCATCATAACTTGTTTTATAACCTAGGTAATTTATCCATAAATATAAAATTAAAGTGATACTTATTAGATTATTTTTTACCCACTTATTATAAATATTAAATCAAATTTATAAAATAAAAAACCTATGTGTTTTGAAAATTTACTTTAAAACAAGCAAATGTAACATGTAAAAATATAACTTTAACCTTAACTATGCTAACATTGTTTTTACTATTTTTCAGTCTATATATTTATTATAAAACAAAAATAGGTCCATTAATAGACCATAGATGATATTTATTAACTTTTAAAAATAACTTGAAACATTATTCTATTTTTCTTAAATTTAAATCATTTAATAAAATATTATTTATTATAAAATAAAAATAATATTAATTTTGACATTATTCATTTAATTAGAATTTAAAAATTTAAATACAATGAGACGATTAAAATATATTATTTTCATACCTTTTTTATATGATATAATCATCATAAAAATTATTGGAATACAATAATTCATTCCATTTCCTTCACTTTTAAAATTTTTAACATTATTTATCTAATTAAATTATTAAGTAAATAATTCCAACTTTGGTATTTCTTAAGAATTTTAAGTATATAATTTTTCTATAAAAATTGAAGATAAGTTATCATGATAACAAAAACACATTTACCATGAAAAATAATTTCTATAACCTAAAATATGATTTTCCTTCCCTATCTCAAATATTTATAAACATTAAAGGCAATGATGGTTTCTTTTTTGTATTTTTCCTTACCTAACTTATTATATAGGTCCCTTTCATGGAAAAGTGCTCCCCAAACTCATATAAAAAGAAAAAATTAATATGGATCTTAATATGGCTATAAAATGGGTTTTTGATAAATTTTGTGTCATTCTTATACCTTATATTCTACATTTAACCACTAATTAAACTCGTTTTTAGGTTAATCATTGTAAATAATTATAACTGATTTCACTAATTATTATGGTCAGAAATTAAGTTGATCATATTAAATTATAAATATTATTATAATTAATAATACTTATATCCATTTTTCCAAATTCAATACATAGAATTGAAAATTTTAAATTTAACGTTAATCCTGCAAACATGGAGAGGAAGCAAGTTTTTAAAGTTAAAATGTTCAAAAGTTTAGGGTGTTTCAACATCAAAATTCAAAATTAAAATGATTCAAATGACCTATATTGGATTAATATATATACAATTTATCTAATTTTAATTTAAAACCAATTTAAAATATAATTTAACAATAATAAATTTTTAAATGAAAAGGAATTTTTCAACTAAAAAGTTGTATTTTCACTATTCATCAAAAATGAAACTTCTCAAAAAATACTAAAAATTCACCCTAAGATAATTTTGAAATTAAAAATTAAAAAATTAAGTTTATTTTTAAAAATAAAATATATAAAAGGGTCTAAATTTATATTTAAAATAAGATTGTCATTAAAAGGTAAGAAAATTGCCTTTAGAAAAATACAACATTTTATGTGTAAAAATGGATTTGTTCTTATCATATGTCTATCAAAATTATTGGATGAATGTTAAAACATAGGATTGAATATAATATATATATATATATATATATGTGTATTCATAAGTTATTTAATCCTATTCATGACCTCAAATTTAAGAACTAGTTTATATCTATTAAATTAAATAATAATATTAATAGTATTTGGTAAAACTTGATCTTGTGTGTAACGGAAGCCACTGAATAAATCCCATGTTGCATGAAATAAAAGATAAACTATGTTTTGTGTGAATTTTAATGAATTTAAATGATTTCAATAAATATATCATAAAGTATCATTATATTATATTCCTTTCTATGATTGGCGATGCATTTCACATATGTTGTTGAATAGAATGTTATTATTTAAGAATCTCAGGGTGTTACAATAACACTTAGACTTACAGGTTTTAGATTTAAAATCATACTCCTTTCCATGATTGGTTAGTCTACCCAATCACATATTCTTCCACTAGTTCATACAATGTTGTTATATGGAATGTTATTGCACAATGCTTCCATGGAATCCCACCATAAGCTCTAAAGTCCTATTGGAGGATATTTATACTATATCACACATAGTTATCAGCTTCCCACTAGCCTTCTCTTTATTGTAAACCACATCTCCCACCAACTTCACACTTGATATCTGGACTTCCCCATACAATCAAGAAATTGATCCTTTCAGGAACCTTCATTTAAGAATTTCACTCCCTATATCTTTTGATGTAGTGTTGGTCCAACCATACCCGTACCCTCAATCCATTTTATATAATTATCACAATAAGGTCTTTAACAACCAAGGATATGATTTTCATCTCTACATGCATGTTATATTTGTTTCTTCTCCTCAAAAATCACCTTTTAGAGTACGGTTGTGTTGTAGGGATATTTATTATTATTTTCATTATTCTTTCTCAATACCAATAGATATTATTTCTTTAGGTACAGTTTTAAATTCTCCTTCTTCATCTAGTTATAGATTCAAAAAAATCATTATAGCATTGAAGGGGTTCAAACATTTTTATTCTCCCAATATCCCTTATTATATTCCTAGAATCTTGAAAATTTATTTTCTATATGAATTATGGAAACTTCCTCAACTCATAGAAATATGTGATCCTCATTCAGATCTAGAATATATTTCAAGTTTAATTTCCCTTAAAAATATCACTCAAAATCCCAATCAATCCTTCCCAAAGACTTAATTATTTCCTTCTTTAAATTCCCTAAAAAATACTCACATTTTATTTCTTTTTAATTCTATATATGTGAATGAACTATGATGTTGAATATTATATCAAGATCATGTAAATCATCACAACACCAAACATCTCCCTCAATTGGCCTTCCTTTAATCTTATCTAGGATCGTGATCATTTGATTAATGATGATCTTTGAATCCATGAAGATTGGTTTAAATTGAATCATCTGAATTAGTTCCACTTATTCAAAATATAATATTTTGTAAATCTTTACATCACCATGAGGATAAATGATCATTAATATTATTTAACTCTCACAAAGTCTATAATTATAAAACTAATCCTTACGGTGGAAATAATCTTTATGGGAAATTATCCTTACTTGGGACTTTATGATTATAGTCCATAGTGATTATAGGAATTCATACTTGTAACGTCTAAACCCTATTTACCCAGAGTCGGTGAACTATTACATAACATTGGCATGATTACAAGAGATCAAGTCTCGAAAGACCGATTAATTTAGAGTCCTTGTAAGTACTAGATACAAACATAGGTTTTACATTACATCATGAAATAAAGAAAAACAACATTATGTCCCCTTTGAACACACTCATGTCCTTTGGCCTATCCCTGTGGGTTAATCATAATATACTTCTTCACATCCTAAGAAAAAGAAAACATAAGAAAGGGGTGATCTCAGATGCTCTTTAGGGATAAAAATATAGCAGAAAATTTCATAAATAATCATAAACATATAATGGAATGTATAAGACTAAAACACAAGCCTTTTAAACTTAAACATCAGCATATTATGGAAATGATAAATCAAATAATTCCATTTACTTATTCACATAGATATTCTACTAGTATAATAATCACATGTAATATCAATAGCTAATTTCATAATGATGGAATCCATAATTCCGGACATCATCACCACATAGTCAAGGCCTCATGCCAAGACTATAAATAAGATTTCTTCAAGGCCTTGTATCAAGACACTAGTTTTTCTCATGAGACCTACCAATGTATCGAAGATATATAGCAGGCTCCACCCATCACTTACTAAGTCCAATTCATTCCTCATATGAAAAGGGTGAAACATAATCTAAACATTTGTATTAAAATTAGCATACTAAATGTCAATAATTTAACCACAAACCATGAATGGTATAAAAATATCACATACACAATCAAACATAACTCATTCAATAAAATATCTAAGATTATATTATAATAAATCAACCTAAATCAAGAATAAAATACAATGAAGGATATTGACATAGTTGAAAATAATTAGTAAAACTATTTGGGAGAAATATCCCCTTTTTCTTTATAACATTTAAAAGTCACAGTATTTATCAAAGAATTAATTTAAAAGAGATTTTTGAATCAAAGTTTCCCATACTACTTTGAAAATTTGAAAGGAATTTTAATTATAAAACATTCATGTCCATAAAAATAAATCCTTAAACTCATTTTTAAAACACGAACATCACTGAGAAAGATTTAAAAGAATAAATATTTAAAACATTTAAAATGATATTTTAGTTAGAGTTCCTAACCAAATGAGAGGTGCTTGAATACAAAGAATTGATGTAATCAAAAATTTATAATATAATTAGAATAAAGGGACTCATGATATACTATGTCAAATTACATTATATACACCAAATAAAAGTGAATTGGCGCATAACAACAATGAAGCCTCGATGTAATATAAATTAAGATGAAATCCCTTATAAAGACTATATTCTTCGGTTAAAGAAAAATAAATGAAATAATTATGTGTGGAAAATATAAATACACTCAATATGATGGGATATTATGTGTAAATAAATCAGATTATATTCACACATATTCTTGTAAAAAAAACCAGTGACTTGGATGTTTAACTCAATAAATGGAAATTGAGTTAAGATTACTCTTATCAAGTTCATATCGATGACTTGAGAATTTATCAAAGGAGTGATTATGTGAATAAAAAGTATATCCACACAAAGGGAAGTGTAAATTACTACCTAAATAAATAAATAGTTATTTCACACATAATCTCAGAGTAAAATAATCTATAAAGTTTGCGTAAAACCAAATGAGTGGAAATTGAAATTAGAAATTACCTTACTGATTTGGGAACTTACAAAAAATACTACCCATGAAAGAAGGATCATAAAATGAACTTGTAAATAACAATAAATTAAATTATATTACACAAATAATACAATCGTAGGTAGTATATACACCACACAAAAGAAATAGTGGCAAATATAGCATGAATCTCACAGGAATAAAAAGTGAGATGAAAACCCCTTACCTTGTACTTTTCCTTAGTAGAGGGTAGGTTAACCTAATTTATAATGGTGAAATAATTGTTATTAAATTATTAAATAACCACATACATAAATATGATGTCATATATTATCTTCTAATATTTCTTTGTTAATGATATTTCAGTAGTATCATTGTTTTGGGTGTTAACCGATTTGTTTTCCTTTATAAATTTTGTTATGTAAGTCATATTTTTTACGGATAGTATGTATTTGATTCATATCCATAATGATATTAAGTTCTTGAAAATTATTTTTAATCATCAAATAAAAATTATTCTTGAATGGTTACGATGGGGAATGAAATCTCATCAAATCGTGGAGATGGTAAGTCATACGTACACTAGAGCGACAATATCATTCTATTAGTGGGGAAATAGTATGTAAATGGATAGTATATTATATATAAAGAATCATTAAAATGTTATATTTATTATTTACATCACTTATACTCATTATTATACCCATCCAAATAATGAAGTGTTGAATAACAAACTTCACCACGACGTGGAGATGGTAAGTCATACGTACGCACGTATGGTGACTTTGTCATTCATAGGATATATATAATAATGAATATGGTTGTACCATATTTATAGTAACATCGAAGTACGTAGAAGTTACTATAGTTATTATTTTGGTATGGATTCTACAATGAAAGAGTAAGTGGAAGAAGAAAATAACTTTGAAAGAGGTGATGAAATTATTACCTCTTCTTCGGGTGTTTCCTTTTGATTTGATAAAAAGGGCTCTTTAGGTTGGCTTTCTAATAAAATTAATTCCTCTAGGTTAAATTGAGGTTATTTGGGAGGATATTTGAGTAGGTTTTGGCCGATCCAAATGTCTTTGGAGGTGTTATTTTGAGAGAAGGGGAAGTACCCTTTTATAAGAGAGGTGAGGGTTGCTTTAGGAAAAGCTTGAAATATTATTTTATTATAAAATTAATTTCGGTTCATAATGGCTCAAAATGGATTTATTTTGATTATAAGGTGGGGATGGAAAGAAATAATCTCAACCAATAGGTTTTAGACAAGTTTATGTCACCATATTAACCTTATCTTTTAGATTTAATTCTTAGTTAAATAGTTTAACTTTTATCATGCCTTCTTGTATTTTTATATTACATGGTTAATAAATTTACTATAAAATTCCAAGGGAACATAAATTGGTTCATTAATGACATATCTATCATTATATAAATCCTTTTTCTGAACCTTATATTTTCAGGAATATTATATCATTTAATAATATAGTATTTGTTTTAAAAACTAATTTATGTGAATTTTGACACTATTTGGTATTTGTTTTTTTTTGAAAGTCAAAAAAACTTGATTACTTCGAAAAAAACATCAAATAAATATTAAAATGTCATATTAACCTATAAATTAGTGGAATGCATCAAAATATTCTATTTACATTAATTTTAATATTTATAATATCAATTATTTTAATCTTTCCATAATAAGGTAATTACTCCATCATCATTGTGTCAAAAATAAATTTAATTATTTAATGTCTAAAAACTGTAAGAAAAATACCATTATATAAGAAATTTTTATAGATTTCTAATGAATATTTATAGTCGAATTTATCTTATGTATAACCCTATATTAAAAATGGTTTAGTTATTAAACTTTGAATTTAACACTTTTAACTCTTCCTTAAATATAATAATAATAAATGTCCTAATCTATTCCAAGTGAAAAAAAAAAGATCATATTTTATTACTAAGGTTGATTTTGGTCAAATTACACTTATCCAATAGAATTAGGACATGTGTTAGGGTAATTTTAATATCATTTTTACCTTTAATTACCCTATTTACTTTTAACCGTGGTAAATAAAATTTAAAAGTTACTATTCACCAAAAATTATTTTCATCCTATTGAGCCAAATTTTACTTAATGATTTCAACCATGTGTCTCAGATTTTTGAAATTAAATTCAGTGAAGTGATAAAATTATCTTTTATGCAAATTTGCAATTATTCCTAGAATGTGAGTAAAAGACGATAAAAAGCTCAATAAAAATTTATATATTTAATCTTATTAGAAAATGACTTGAATTAATTACATTGGACTAATATAGGTATTATTTATCTCTTTTTACTTTAAAATAAATTTAAATTAAAAGTAATTATTTAAATAAACAGTCGGCTTTAAACAATAATGCAATGTTTTTCACTATTCATCAAAAATTAAAAGTTTTAGAAAAATACCAAAAATTAAACCAAAGATAATTTTGATATTCCAAATTCAAAAATTATGTCTATTTTACCAAATTCAAAACATAGAGGTTTTAGTAATTAATTTAAAAAAATAATCTCGTTGTCAAAACCAGAAAGCGGGTTTTGAGAAGTAAAAACTATCAAATGATTGATATGTGTTTATATACAATTTAAATGTAACATTACTTATAATTACCAATATTGAATTAAATGATAAAAATATAATCTATGTATACTTCAAAACTATTCAAATGTATAATTTAACACTAAAAATTATTTTGATTAAAAAAGTTGTTTTCAATTAAAATTTTGTATTTTTCACTATTCATCAAAATATTAAAGTTATCAGAAAAGCATCGAAAATTTATCCAAACTATATTTTTATTTCCTTCATCTAAAGAAGAAGTTTATTTCATAAAATTTTATATATAAAAGTGTCAAATATTGGATTTAAAAATGGTTCTCCATTAAAAGGCGGTAAAATTTCATTTTTTGAAAAATACTTCTTTTATCTAAAAAATTGAATTTGTTCTTATATTATGTATAATAAACACATAATATGGATATTAAAATTATATGGAGTATATAAAATTTAAAATTAAATTAATACTATTCATAACCATTTTTTTAATGACTAGTTTAGTAAGTCGTGCTGTGCTCAAACTGTGTGTTGCGTGTAGCGCAAGCTATTGAATTACTTTAAAGAAAATAACTTACCATGAAATCTTGGGGTGTTTCATTCTTACCCCAATTTGGAAATTGAATCCTTTCAATTTTAAAATTGTTCTTGGTAACTTCATTGAAATTCCCACATTACAAAAAGATTCAATAAAACTATCACTTTAAAGGAAAGAAAGAGAAGTACAATTGTCACCCGAGATAACCCATACTAGGATTCCATGTAGTAAAACATGGATATGGAAGATAAACTAAGTATCAAGTTCTGATGGAGAGTGATAGAAAACATGATCAGGATAAAGTTAACAATAAGATAACTACAAACTTGTGATGGGTTAAATGGTCATTAGTTTCCCGGTAAGAAAAGTAAACGGGCAACATTTTTTGTTTTAAGTTCCATTTCATAAAGTTGAGGAATTTATTTATGAGATTGAATAATAAAATAATAAAATATAATTAATTTTTAAGTATAGTTTCATTCTTTAATAAATTTATACTACTAACTCATCTTTTCTCCAAATTATGAGTATTAAAGATGACTTGGTCACACGTAAATCACTAGAATCAACTTCTAGAGAATAACATAATCAAAAAAAGATGAAATATATATTTACATTACCTTTATATATTAACAAAAACTAAATGGTTTGTACAAGATCAGATAATCCCAAAAATGGATAATCCCTTATAGAAATAAATACTAATCTTAATTTCTAAAATTAATCAAATAATGCCCAAATTTCAATAAAGACCATTCAATAAACAATTTTCCTTAAAATCCTTCAATATAATTAAACTAAGATTGAAACCCAAAACTCATAAAAATTTAATCACATATTCTTTTATAGTAAATCTTAACATTTATCTCCAAATAACCTCAACTACTCTTAAAGTCTCATACAGAAGTGTAATTAACCAAATCACATATTCTCTATGATAGGTTAATCATTTCCATTAATAACCTGAATCTCTATAAATAAACATAAATTCTTCCAAAATAAAAAAATCCAACATTACTCCTAAAATGAAATCCCATTGTATTCTATTTTCCTTAGGCATATAGTGGTCCAAATAGAGCGAACATCTTCCAAAATAACATTTACCACTTAATCACCAAATCATTTTCCTATACTAAGGATATCCATTTGATGAAACATATGATCCCAAATGAACTTATTATTTATCAATAAAATTATTTAACTAAAACAATTAGTCACACTAACCAGGGACTTCACGTAGTCCAGTGGTAGGCGATAAATCCCAGTCACACTTTGGTTGGGGGTTTGATTCCTATAGCTTTGTCTGACACGACGGGTTGTCACGCGGTCTGTGTGTTGTCCCTTTTAAAAAATTATATTTTATAACATTCCAAAAATGAGATAAATTCCTTAAAATAACCGTAACATAATTTAACAACAAATTTTATCTCATACCTCACATTTTCATCCCAAAAATTAATAACTTGTAATTGCCTTAAATTCAAGGATCGTATAAACCCAAATGGTTCTTTAAAACTATATCCATGAAAGAAAAGGTAATTCTTCCTCAAATGGAATTTTCAAATAAATCCCATCAATAAAGAGAATTAATACTTTTAAACATATTATCATCAATTTATTTCCACATAGGATCTTTCTTAACAAAGTGGTTATCCTATAGAATAGGACATTGAATTGGGTAATTCCTAGGTCCCCTAAATTTATGGAAAATTACTATAAATGGATTATTAGGATCATTTTTATTTTCTTCAATAATACTCTTCATTTTCACTTAGAAATTATTTACTTTGTGTCCTTCTTTCCCACACGTAAAGCATTTATTTATTATATTCAGACACTTTCCTGGGTATTTCCTTCCACATTTCCAGCATGATGGAAATTGAGCTTTTTTTCTCCATGGTTTCCACTACTATATCTCTTATCATTCTCTTTCTTTATCTTCTTTTTTTAGTTTGGTACTTGGTTAATGTATATATTTTTTATCATATTTTTGGAAACCTTCTTAGGCATGAACATGATATCTTTTACGTCTATCAACATTCCATTTAGTTGCTCATTTCCACCATCATTTCCACCTTGTACATCATGCACAATGTTACTATGACTTCCTTGGAATCCATCCATTGACTAAAACCAGAAAGAAAAGTGTGAGTAACAATAGTCATAAAATCATTTAGAGAATATCATGAAACATTATTTTCAATCTAAAACACCATAGGGTTAACAAAGTTTATTTATTCTCATCTTATATTAAAATCATTCAAATCGGTTTGTAAATAAAATTCAAATTATCTTAAGCATATCCCCTGGGAGTCTCGTAATCAAGATTAAAGCAAGGCCCATTGTCGTACACCAGTTCTTGTTCGAGTCAAGATCAAAGCAGTGTTTTCGGGTTTTGCCCATAAGTACATTTATGCCAGAGTTTCCTCTACCTACTCATATCTAGAGAGGGCTATATTACTTATAAAACACACATAATATTTACATTACCAAAATATTTGGATGTTCATATATAATAATCCTCAAAGTCTATCTTAGGGTAGTGTTTTCTAATCAGAGTTTTTCTAAATCTAGCTTCCAAGTATTGTATTAAACTTCCTCTAATACCAACAGTAACTCCCTGACCCTAGTTACCCAGAGTTGGTGAATTATTACATAACATTGTCATGATCACAATAAATCATGTCTCGAAAGACCTATTAGTTTCGTATCTTTGGAAGTACTAGATACATACATAGGTTTTACATAACATCATGAAATAAAGAAAAACAACATTGTGTCCCCTTTGAAAACACTCATACCTTTGGTCTATCCCTTCAAGTTAATCACAATATACATCTTCACATCCTAGGAAAAAGAAAACATAAGAAAGAGTGATCTCAGATGCTAAGTAGGGATAAAAATATAGTGAAAACTATCATAAATAAGTAGAAAAATTTAAGGCAATGTATAAGACTAAAACACAGGCCTTTTAAACTTAAACTTCATCATATTATGGAAATGATAAATCAAATAGTTCCATTTACTTATTCACATGGATATTCTACTAGTCTAATAATCACATGTAATATCAATAGCTAATTTCATAATGATGGAATGTATAATGTCGGACATCATAACCACATAGTCAAGGACTCGTTCCAAGACTACAAATAAGATTTTGTCAAGGCATTGTGTCAAGATAATAGTTTGTCTCATGATACCTACCGATGCATCGAGGAGCTATAGAAGGATCCACCTATAACTTACTAAGTCCAATTAATTCGTTATATGAAAAGGGTGAAACATAATCTAAACTTTTGTACTAAAACTAGCATACAAAATGTCAATACTTTAACCATAAACCATGAATGGTATTAAAATAGCACATCCACAGTCAAACATAACTCATTAAATAAAATATGGAAGATTTTATTATAATAAGTCAACCTCAATCAATAATAAAATACAATGAAGGATATTGACATAGATGAAAATAATTATCAAAACTATTTGGAAGAAATATCCCCTTTTTCTTGAAAACATTTAAAAGTGGCACTATTTATCAAAGAAGTCGTTTAAAAGAGATTATTGAATCAAAGTGTCCCATACCACTTTGAAAATTTTAAATGAATTTTAATTATAAAACATTCATGTCCATATAAATAAATCCTTGAACCCATTTTTAAAACATTACATCAATGAGAAAGATTTAGAAGAATAAATCTTTAAAACATTTAAAACAATATTTTAGTTAGAGTTCCTAACCAAATGAGAGACACTTGAATGAACAAAATTGAGGTAATAAAAACCTTATAATATCATGAGAATAAAGTAATTCATGATATACTATGTCAAACTACAGTATATATACCAAATAAAAGTGAATTGGCGCATAACAACAGTGAAGTCTCAATGGAATGTAAATTGAGATGAAATCCCTTATAAAGACTATATCCTTAGGTTAAGGATAAATAAATGTCATAATTATTTGTGAAAAATATAAATACACTCAATATGATTGAATATTATGTGTAAATAAATCATATTTCTTTTACAAATATTCTTATAAAAATAACACCAATGACTTGGATGTTTAACTCAATGAATGGAAATTGAGTTAAGATTACTCTTATCAAGTTCATATCGATGACTTTAGAATTTATCAATGGAGTTATTATGTGTATCAAGAGTATATCCACTCAAAGGGGAGTGTAAATTACTATATAAATATATAAATATTTATTTCACACATAATATTGGAGTAAAATAATCAATTTAGTTTACGTAAAACCCAATGAGTGGAAATTGAAATTAGAAATTACCTTACCAATTTGGTAACTTACAAAACAAACACCCCATGAAAGAAGTATCATATAATGAAGTTGTAAATAACCATAAATTAAATTATATTACACAAATAATACAATAATGTGAAGTATATACACCACACACACAAAATAGTGGAAAATATAGCATGAATCTCACGGGAATAAAAAGTGAGATGAAAACCCATTTCCTTGTACTTTTCCTTAGTATAGGGTAAGTTAACCTCCTGTATAATGGTGAAATAATTTTTATTAAATTATAAAATAGCCACATACATAAATATGATATCATATATGATCTTCTAATATTTATTTGTTTCTGATATTAGAGTATTATCATTGTTTTGGGTGTTAAATGATTTGTTTTCCTTTATATGTTTTGTTGCATAAGTCATATTTGTTATGGATAGGATATATTTGATTCATATACAGAATAATTTTAATTTCTTAAAAATTATTTTTCATCATAAAATGAAAATTATTCTTGAATGGCTATGATGGGGAACAAAATCTCATCGCGTCATGGAGACGGTAAACCATACGTACGCATGAGAGACAATATCATTCTATTAGTGGTGAAATCGTATGAAAATGGATGGTATATCATATATATATATAATAAAAATGTTATATTTATTATTTAAATAAGTTATAATCATTATTATACCCATCCAAATATTGAAGTGTTGAATAACAAACTTCACCACGATGTGGAGACGGTAAGCCGTACAAATGCATATATGGTGACTTTTTCATTCATAACATGGATAGAATAATGAATATGTTTATACCATGTTTATAATAACATCACATTATGTATAAGGTACTGGAGTTATTATTTTGGTATGGAAACTACAATGAAAGTGGAATTGGAAGAAGAAAAGAACTTTGAAAGAGGTGATGAAATGATTACCTCTTATTTGGGGGCTTCCTTTTGATTTGATCAAAAGGGCTCCTTAGGTTGGTTTTTTGATAAAAGTAATTACTATAGGATTAAGTGAGTGTAGTTGGAAGGATGTTTGAGCAGGTTTTTCTGATCCAAATGGCTTTGAAAGTGTGATTTTGATAGAAGGTGAAGTACCCTTTTATAAAAGAGGTGAAGGTCACTTTAGAAAAATCTTGAAATATTATTTTATTATAAAATAATTTTTGATTTATAATGGCGCCAAATAGATTTATTTCGATTATAAGGTGGCGATGGGTCGAAATAATCTCAACCAATATGTTTCATACAAGTTTAGGTCACCATATTAACCTTATCTTTTAGATTTACTTCTTAGTTAAATAGTTTAACTTTTACCATGTCTTCTAGTATTTTTATATTTAATGGTTTATAAAATTATTATAAAATGCCAATATAACCTCAAGTGATTCATTAATGACATATATATCATTATATATGTCCTTTGGACAAACCGTGCATTTTTAGGAGTATTATATCATTTAATAATATAGTATTTGTTTTAAATACTCATTTATGCCAATTTTGACACTATTTAGTATTTGGTTTTTGTGAAAGTCAACAAAACTTGATTACTTCTAATGAAATTCATTAAATAAACTCTAACATTTCATATTAACCTATAAAATTCATGGAAGGCATCAAAAGTCTCAATTTACATTTATTTTGGTATTTATAATATCAATTATTTTAATCTTTAAATAATAATATAATTAATGCATCATCATCATGTCATAAATAAATTTAATTATTTAATGTCTAAAAATTATAAATAAAATAACATGATGTAGTAAATATTTTTATCTTTATAATTAATATTTATAGTCTAATTTATATTATTTTATAACCCTATATTAAAAACATTTTAGTTATTAAACTTTGAATTTAATACTTTTAACTTTTTATTAAATAAAATAATAATAAATATCCTAATCTATTCCACGTGGATCAAAAGGATCATGTTTTATTCATAAAGTTTATTTTGGTAGAAATACACTTATCCAATAGAATTTGGACAAGTGTTTAGGTAATTATAATATCATTTTTACCTTTAATTTCCCTATTTACTTTTAACTGTGGTAAATAAGATTCAAAAAGTTACTATTCACCAAAATATATTTTCATCCTATTGAACCAAATTTTACTTACTGATGTCAAACATGTCTCTAATATTTTTTAAATTCAATTCATAGAAGTGATAAAATTATGTTTTATGCAAATTTTCAAATGTGCCTAGAAGGTGAGTAAAAGACAGTAAAAAGCTCAATGAAATTTTATATATCTAATATTATTATAAAATGACTTGAATGGATTGAATTGGACTAATATAGGTATTATTTATCTATTTTGACTTTAAAATAAATTTAAATTAAAAATAATTATTTAAATAAAAATTCATCTTTAAATAATAACGTAGTGTTTTCACTATTAATCAAAAATTGAAAGTTTTTAGAAAAATACCAAAAATTCACCCAAATATAATATTGATATTCCAAATTAAAAATGATATCTATTTTACCAAATTCAAAACATATAATTTTTATTAATTAATTTAAAAAATATATTCCCATTGTCAAAACCAGAAAGAGGATTTTTGAGAAGTAAAAACTTTCAAAAGATTGATATGTGTTTATGTACAATTTAAATGTAAAATTACTTCCAAGGACTAAAATTGGATTAAATGATAAAAATAAAATCTAATTATACTTAAAAACCATTCAAATGTATAATTTAACACTATAAATTATTTTGATTAAAAAGGTTGTTTTCAATTAAAATTTAGTATTTTCACTATTCATCAAAATATGAATGTAATCAGAAAAGCACTGAAAATTTATCCAAACTAAATTTTTATGTCCCGATTCTGAAGAAGAAGTTTATTTTGTCAAGTTGAATTTATAAAAGTGTCAAATATTTTATTTAAAAATTTTTTTCCATTAAAAGGCAATAAAATTTCATTTTTTGAAAAATACTTCTTTTATATGAAAATTTGAATTTGTTCCATATTATGACTAAGAAACAAATAATATGGATGTTAAAATTATATAGAGTATATAAAATTCAAAATTAAATTAATACTATTCATAACTGCTTTTTGAATGGCTGGTTTGGTAAGTCGTGGTGTGCTCGAACTCGATGTTGTGTGTAGCGCAAGCAATTGAATTACGTTAAAGAAAATAACTTAATGTGAAATATTATAGTGTTACAATACTTTCACATATTCATTATTATGTGAGACTCTACCCTTATAGTCTGATCATCCTTACAGGCTGATCATTATTTAATATTTTTTAAAATATTCTTAGAACTTCTTCACCTCACATCGTTATCTAATCACTTCAAAACAACTCAAAATATCATCTTAAGTATCTTCTGTCAATGGATAGATCTTCCCCACTCTTCAAGCTATCTTATATTATTTAAATAATATATTATTCAATCTCCCCATTTATATCTATTCTTCAAGACTCAATATATATTTTTATACACATTAGCGCCACACCTGTCTTTTTATTAAATATTATCTCACCAACAATCATCAAATGAAATTCCTATTTTTTATTGAATTTTTCCAAGTCATATTCTAATATGAAACCTCAAACTTCATTTTTCCATTCAATATATTAGCACATTCACGAACTTGTTATAACCTCTTAATACATATTGAGATCTTCTCAAAAACAAGGAATAATTCCTTATTGAAAAAAAATCATTCAATAGGAAATTCATTGTGGAGTAAAAATTTATCTTAAATGAGAGATTTTGTGTAATGAACTAGTCTGGGTCGACCCAACCCTTACCAAGACCTGACTCTCCAAAAGGCATGAAGTGTATACTCGATCACTATGGGATAATGATAAGAACTGGGTCATCAAAACATAAACATTGGGAAAAATTTCACCCTCAAAATTCAAATAATCAAAACATTGATTTCCACCTAAAAATATAACAGATCCATTCATATATTTGACATCCACACCATCAAATAATCATTACAAAAATTTAAAATTTCCAAACAATACATACATAGAAATAACAATAATTTTATATCATAAGAAACATCACTTTACATTTTATCGACAATAAATAAATATAATATTCATTAGTCAACTTAAATAAAATCCTAAAACATGATCAAGGACAGTGAAGTCAATGAATAATATCTAAAATGATCCAAAATATCAAAATTCACCACATTATCTGAACTCCATTAAACCATCATCTCCCCCATCCCAACTTAACAATTGAAAATGTTAATCAAAAGGATCCACTGAATCGTATGGTTCTCTTACCCTTACTTGTGTCCTATAAAACCAAGTCTAAATAATCCCAATTGTATGTAAAGGGTGTGAAAAAAATCCAAGTAGGATACCACCATGAATCTACATAAGGTAATTCTCTATGAAAACCAATATCTCTAGTTTAAAACCACATTTTAAAACAAATTCACTTTTAAAGACATTTCTTTTGAAATCCCTTTAGTTTTTATAAAAAAACATGTTTTAAAATTATTAATAAATAAAGATTAATAAAAATGAAGTGCATCCACATGGAATAAACAAGATCAACTCATCCAAACATTTCATACGCAAAAGAAAAAACATAATCATGTATCCACAAAATTTTATTGGTTATAAAACAAAAGGCATATAAATCATCCAAGTTGAAAGAAACATATATCATGGGTTATAACCAATAAGTTTTATAATTACTTAGTCTAACATAAGGTTCACTTTCTGGATAAGTGAGTATAGTAATTTTGTGATCTCCCTCAGTCTATCCTAAAACCTACATTCCTCCCATGGGAACTCTTTGCCCACTTTGGAAATATTACCTAGATAGAATACAACTTAGTATAGGGATTCAATTATCTAATCCACCCATACACCCAATATCTACCATGTTCTATTCTTTTTTAATCATATAAAACATTATAAATATCCATTCCATTAACCACACATGTCTATAAAAATAAAACATAAATAACAAAGAAAAAATATTTTCAAACCCCCTTTTAGAAATCCATTTGAAAAAATAAATCCACATTGAGGAATTTGTAGAAAAATCATTCATGCATCGTAAATATATCCTTTAGAACCCCCCTTTAAACCCATTAAATTTCCATCACATTTCAAGAATCAAATAAAAATGGATTAATTATCATTGTAAAAATAATTATGGAAATAAAATTAAATCTATATCTAATGGGGATCCATGGAAAATTACCCCGGGGTAGATACACCTACCTTGAAACTACATTGAAACTCATCTCCATCTATAAAAAACATGATAACCTAGTATTAAGGGCCCTCACAAACCTAAATCACTAAGAAAATCAATTTGAAAACCATAATAAACTCTAATTTAGTCCCTAATGGAATTTTAGGGTTTCAATACTCCATGTAAATGGAAGAAAAAGGAGTGATAAAGGTTTAAAAGGATGAAATCAAAGATAATTCATGCTTACCTCAATAAAAACCACCAAAGGAATCAAAGTAATCCACCAAGAACCAAAGAGAAATAAGATCCAAGCTAAGGGGAAGGGTTGTCGTGTGAATGAGGAGAAAAAATCAGTGTGTTTGATTTAAATTTTTCAATGTAAAATAGGTGATTTAATGATTTTTTATGAGTTGGTAATGTTTCATGGTTTTTCCATTCAGTTATAAGAATTACACACCAATAATTTGGGTCACTCCTCCATTTGAAAAATAATTTCATGGTTTCATGGGGGCTACTGCATGGTTTGAAAACCATGTGGAGATTGTGTAAAACCACATTGTCCCCCCAAAACCCCTATTTCATGGTTATCCACATGGATATTACTAATCATGCACTAACTGTGCGACTGAGAATGCTTTATCAAAATTAAAAAGAAATTGACCCCCAACTCCCAGAAACTTTAAGAACAAATAAATAAATAATAATAATCGAAAATAAGATGTATTGGAGACCTAATGAGTGTTATAATTTGAGTGTTATAACACATTAAAAGTGAGAAATAAAGGACTAAATTTTACTACTCATGTTAATAGGGTGCACCTTTATTTTCGGCAATTTGTCTCATAAAAACTCCATAGTAAAGAATGCTTGTATTAGAGTAGTGTGTGGATGGATGACCTACTAGGTTGTTTCCTAGAGTGTGTTTGATTTAGAATAAATCACATCTAATGAAATTTTTTTGGATTTTGGGGATAGTCATTATACTAATAAGTAACCTTGATGGGTAAGAGCATGTGTTGTGTTGGGAAGGAAACTAAGGTATTATAGGAGACCCATAGGATTAGATGACTAGGTTCATGACCTGGGGAGGTCAAGTAATAAAAAATGGTATCAGATCCAATACCCAAATGGAAGTTTTGTGGAACTATCTGGGTTTACAGTATGGGTTTCATAATGAGGGAATTATGATTTAAATTGGGTAGAGTATTATACCCCTTGAAAACTGAGACTTAAGGACTAAATTTTAAAATAAATTTTAATAAGGTGCACTTTTATTTTTTGTTTCTTATCTGATAATATCTCCATAGTTATTAATACTTGTATTGATGTAGTGTCAAGATTGGTGAACTCCTAGGAAGTTTCTCATGGTGTGTGTGAGTAATGATAAAGAATACTAAAACGCCATATGTTGGATTGTGGGGAAATTCCTTAGTTTGATAAGTGACCCCAGTGGGTAATATCCTATAGTGTGTTTTGAAGGGAACCAAGTTATTACAGGTGACCCATGTGGTCAACTGACTAGGTTCTTGGCCTTGGGAGGTCAGGTCATGATAGTTTGGGTGATGTTTTATCCAAAGGAGTTATGATATATTCACAAATTATTATTTTGTTTTCATAAAGTCTTTGAGACTTTAGTGAAAGTGAGGTACTTTTAGGTCATATATAATTCATTATGATTCATAGGTAATGACTCGTTCTTGTTGTTGAGTACGATTTGGAAAATAACCCCTATATTTTTAAGTACGGATTAGACAAGTTTTTATTATTTTATAGAAATATTATGATTTATTTTATAAGTTTCATGGTAGTTTGAGTGTTGATGGAGGATCAGATGTTATTTACAAGGGAACCATTACTAAAATATTGTATTTTGTTACACTAAATACCTAGTAGAAGTCCATTGGGTACGTAGTAATGAATTCAAGGAATGTTGAACATCCAAATAACCCACTAACCAAATAGTGGGCCAATGCTAGGTGGTCAATGAGCCACAAAGAACCCAGTACAAGTTCATCAGGTACCTCATGGTCTATGAACTACATTTTCATAATAGAATATTTTTTATATAGTGTAAGTATAATTAAAATACTATCCCTTATCCTCCAGTTTTATTAGTATCAACCTTAAATTCCCATTATACTTTTCTTTTCACTTTCTTGAGCTACCAACACCTCATTTAAATTCATATTCAACTTTCATCAATTGTATTTATTATCTTTAGGTAAGGTTAAACCCTCTATTATGGAAATCATGAATTTATCAAAATGTTTCTTCTTTTTTTTCTTTAATGCCTAATTTATAAGATTTATGTCAGATTCCTAGATTTCAAATAATTTATCTTGAATTACAAGATTCCCATGGATGATATTTATCCAAGAGGATAAAGGTAGATGGTTCTTAACATTATTCTCTTTTTAAATGGGTTTATAAGAACTTTTATAAATATGTTGTTGTGAGGGTGTGTAATGTGACCCATATTATTATTTTGGGGAATTTAAGTAGATTTATAAAATAATAATTAACCATAGAGAGTGTTCTATTCTTATCAAAACAAGGAGTGTTGTGGATAAGAGTATTATACAAGGGGGTTTATACTATGGTTAATTAGACATAAATTATGTTCTATAATCTTGGGAATGGATATTTGGGTTATTTTAGCACATGGTAATGGGTGATAACCATATTCGCATGTGATGGTTGAAAAGTTTAAAAGACTAATAGTTTGTATTAGGTTCTAATGTGTTGGAACATAATTTTTAGCCAATGGGTATAAACTCCTAGTAGTTAGGTTGGGTGATACGAAAGGTTATTCCATAAGTGGTTGGACACTATGTGGTTTTAATGGGACAAGAATACCAAGGGATCTTAATATGTATTGAATTTCTATATCAAGAAAAGTTGGTCATTAAATTCATCATATCAATGATAGAGGTACTAATTTTTAGCTTAAATTATTTCTTTCCCAATAATTTGAATATGTTAATCCCCCTGTAAAATTTGAATTATCTTACCAATATGATAGATGTAGAGGAATGGGATTGTAAACCATATTTCCAAAAAAAATATTTTCCTTGGATTTTGGTTATATTAATCCCTTTTCAAGATTCATTTATACTCTCTCATTCCTTCAGATACTAGGGGATAATCTGAGTGTGATTTTCCATTATATATATTACACTTTACCCAAGGGTTTTTCTATATTAATCCTTTATCATTATTCATATTTTCCATTATACATGGGATGAAAGATTTTATATTATATTATTATTATGGTATATATTGGTATTTCTATTGTACAAAATGACTACTTCACTAGCATTGGTCAAAACAAGTAAAGTTGGGGTTTAGGGATGCTTGGTTAGCACAAAATGACCTAACTTGTGTTCATGTTTAATGTATTTTTATTTTTAATTAAATATATACACTCACATATAATATTTTATTTATTTTGAGGTCATGTTGGTGGTGTTCTACTAGTTTCTATACACATACCCTGCATACATACCCTGGTGGATGTATAGGTTTCATTGTATGTAATGTATAAAAGGGAAATTTCCCTATGATAGATCTCTGAGTTCAGATATATTATTAAAGAGATGGAGGTATCACTAGGACATATCCTTAGAATATTTATAATATATCATTTTTTATTTTTTAATCTATTTGTTATTAAAATATACATGATCGATCACTTTCGGTTTTCATTATTTTTACTATTAGTATATAATTACTATTTTTCATTTTTTTATTTTATAATGATTTTATTTTTATGGATTTAATAAAGATTTGATTCATGTTATGGTTTATATTATTTTATGGTATTTTATCTTTTGTTATTGGATGGGAATAATGTTGATGGTATATTATCCTTAGGGTATAAAGTTAACATTCCCTTCTTTTTGGAAACCATTGGCATATGGGGAGACACACATGAGGCTATGTGGTGTTATATATCCAAACAAATGAACCAAGGTGATGTGTTAAAAAAAATTAAATACACTTTGTTTTTATTTTTCTATGATTTTGTGGCATTATATAATGAATATGGGGTTTTGAACATGTAGTGGAAGCTATGATTCTGTCTGGAAAGTCCCTCTATAATGAACCCACAAGTTACCATGGTTGTGGGGTTTCTTTTAGTGGTTGTGATTATCAAGGTTTCTTGTCTTCCCTAAAAATGGAGTTTGATTTTTTTTAAGGATTTACTCTTCAATCAATGTAGAAAGACGATGTGAGTTCATGTATTATATTCAGCATGTAGGTTTACATAAAAAATCATGCTTTTATATATTTAGAAACTTATTTTCAAATGTGGTTTTAATTTAATTAATTTTAATTAATTTTTTTATAATTTTAATAATATGTTATTGAAGTCTTTATTATTATTTAAAACCCATAGTGATGAGGTTTTCCATGATTACTTATTTGATTTAATTATGTTATAAATTATCACAAGTGATGTGAACTCAAACCTTGGTAAAATAGTTTGGTAATGGTTTCTTGGTGTTATTATAATGAAGAAATGATGATTGATTCATATGGTTGGATTGAAATGTATAGGATTTGGATTTGGGGTATGTAAATGCTTTTAATATTGAAATTTAATTAATAATGTTGGTTTATGTGTTTATGTAATGGTTTTCATTTTTTGTCATGCCAATACTTTCTTAAATGTTGTGAAATTTTGAGACTAGTTTGGAATGATAAAAAAATCCATATTTTGAAATTTTAGAATAATGTCACCTAAATAATATCCCATCAGGAAGAGTTGAGGAATCCCCCAAGGTAGCCTTGGTTTTTTTGTGGTAGGATTTGAGAATGATTCTTAGAATATCCCTATGCTTCAAAGAGGTGAGTTACTATATGGTAGTGTTTTATGACTTGTTCTAGTGGGAGGTGGATGATTAAATATAGGTGAGACTATTATAGTGAACTCTAATAGGGGATTTTAGAAATAGAATCCTTCTATATTATAGAGATGTGGATACCTATAATACATAAAGTATTGGATCAATAGGATTTAGAGTATTTTTGAGTTGTTTATAGATCTTTTGGATAGTGTGTGAAGTTGGCATCTTTTTCACTATAGGGGTCATCAAGGTTGTGGTGGGGTGTCATGATTCAGGATAAGAAGAATGAATTCCTTATATGTGAGGCCTTTGAGAATTTATTATTTGAGGAGTTATTTTCTTAAAATATCTGGTTGGATAGGTCATATGAGTTTATAGAGATCTTTAAAGGTCGACCCTCTATGACCATCTATGTTACTCGATTATCCAAGATACTTCACTTTTAACATTTCTTAGTAGGGTTTGAGGCCCAAAATGTTGGTGGGTTTAAGATTAAGTTATGACCAGACTTTAGGCATCAGATGAGGATGTTTGTCTTGAATACAGATTCAAAGGTTTCTTCCAAGGATCTAATTTCTGATAAGGTCCTCATTGAGGATGAAACATTAATAATAATACATCCCTTTAGAATTGTATATGGTTGCTCCTCTATTAGTATTAAGAATAAGTTAGAGAATATTTACCAAGGTAGAGAGATATAGAATATACATGGTGGAAATCAATCACTCCCTCCTTTTGGGGGAGGTCTTATGGTGTATTTTCAGTGTGAGTGGTTCAAAAATGTGTGGTCAGTGTGTCATGATATATTTATGTGGTGTTATTCATTCAAAATAATAGGGAATATATGAAGTTTTAATAGGAGTATACTTCATTATAGTGTAGGGTGATTCTTAGTTCAATGTTACCCTTTGAGAGAGTGGATAAGGGTCACTACAGATCGAAATCAAGGGACCATTAGGCTATTTTTAATAAGGGTGAACAGTGATATCAGGGATAATAAAATAAAAAAGTTCTATATAGTACTATTTATAAGGGTATATAGGGATCTTGAGCTTAGAGTTGCGGGTCAGATGAAGGATACCATTTTGCATTGGCTCATGTCTTAGTAGATGGAGGAAAGGTACCCTCGATTGTGATAAGTATAGTCTTTATCACCCTTACATTATCATATAACTAATTTGACATAGTGGTAACCTATTATTTAATTTTGGATTTTTTGGGGACTGATTTTCCATTATTTCTAGAGTACTCAACTAGTTTTTTGACTTTCAGAACACCTCTAGGAAGTAGGTTGAATCAAGTTAGCAGATGATCGAGTTGTTCCACTATTAGTGGTTGTTAGGGACACTTAGAGGAATTTATTTGTCTTGGATATGTTTAAATGTTTCATTATTTTAGGTATAGATTATCTGAAACACTTTTAAGATCACATTTATTACATCTAAAGGTGAATTTCCTTTACTTCCCTAATGAGTGATGAGTACACGTTCATTAGATTATGAAATTTTCAGGCTTATTGTGAAAGATATGGCCTTTGATAGTCTAGTTTCATAACATAATAAATTTCTAGTAAGGTCTTTGAGGATGATTGGGTGAATGTTCCACCTACTTTTCCTCTATTATAATACTTTTATCTGGATATCTTCAACAAATATTCCACAAGATTACTTTCTAAAAATGTGATAAAATTTATTACTGATCTTGTGTCTAGTGTTGATCCCATATCAATACCCTTATATCATATGACACCAAAATAGTTGAGGGATCTAAATATTCTACTCAATAGAATTATGGAAAATTTATTTATATTCTCAATTATATCTCACTGTAGTTCTCTAATATTATACCCAAATGAGACAACAACGTGAGGCTATGTGTGGATTATATGAAAATAAAGCATATCACCATGAAAAACATGTATCAAATTCCTTGGATAAATGATTATTTTGATCAAAAAATGTGATCATAACGGTTTTCCAATATTGAAATATGATTAAGTTATTATAATATCTTAGTGAGGGATTAATTCATCCCATGAATGGAATTTAAAAATAGTTTTTTGTTTTATAAGTTTCTATAGATTCCATGGACATTGCATAGACCTTATCTGATTCTATGCTTCATTGCACATAGGTGCCTTATGTACCTTATGATAATTATTGGTTTACTACCTAGTTATTTTCATTCCTATATTACTTTTACAACTTTATTCAAGAAAATACTCTTCTTTTTCATGCATAGTGATTCACAAACTCTTTAAAGAACTAAGTTTGAGAGTGGATCTTTCCTTTATCTCTTTCTGTGAAAACTAAACTATGCAACCTTATTATTCTAGTAAACTCCATGACCAATTATTCTTATTATTATTACGTTGTAAATAGGTATATATATATTCACATCACCCTAAAATATCCTTTATTCTTATTTTTCTCTAATTTTTTATATGCAAAATATTTTCATATCACATTTTCTTTCATCCCTCTTCTTTTTTTATTGTTCTTGAATTACACTGAATCTTATTTTATTCCTATCTTCTTCTTCATTATTTCTTGTTAAATAAAAAATAGACAACATTGGATCTCTTATAAATTATTTAACTCTTTTTGATATATATGAATGACATGAGTTGGATTTCTGTATTCTACATCAATACAAGTAAATATCCTCTTCAGTTTCTGTATTGGATCTTCAACCATAATTAATATACCATAACCTGAAAAATATATATGTAATAATAAATAAATGTAACATTATTTATGTTCTCTTATCTCTATCTCTCCTTCATTTTATTATCTCTAAAAATACATATATACATGAATTGAATTACCAAGTCTAGTGGTAGTTCAAATCCTCTTAGATCATCAACCACTTCCATCGAATAGATCAAAAATTCTCATCCATCATCTTTTACTTATTTAAAATGATTTAAGACTCGACATTATAAAACTATTGAATAAACTACACATAACTATGTGGAATTTTTTATACAATAATCATGATGCATGAATTGTGATGTTCTACATTAATGGATCTGTTCAAATGCATCATCTCTTTTAAAATACCTGAATGGCTCAGACCTCCTTTGCTTCTCCATGTGGTTAACAAATAACCACAATTTTATCCTTAATTTAAAGCTAAGAAACTTGAATGTTATAATTTTATAATTAAACTCGTCATCTATGGGGGTTCTCTTCATGTTTATGAATTCTCATATTCATGAGTATCACATGAATCATATTTATTTAGTTTTTTATGAAGAATTCGTGATATTCTTCATGAAACACATTATCATGCTCAAAAGACTTGGTCCATATCACTTTTTCATGTGGTGTGTCATATTATTTCATTAATATATATGTATAATGACCATTTTATGCATGTAATTTCACAAACATCGATTTTCTCTTTAGATGTACTTTGAACATGTGAATGTCTTGATTTTCTTCATCTCAGATTGTATGCATGCACAGTAAAGATGCATGCATGTATTTTCATTATCTTTAAAGTATGAATTAATTCCCATTGTATAAATTCCCTTCATATGTATAGAGTATCCATTCAATCCATTCCACATATAAGATCTCCTTCATTATATAGAATATGAATTCTTAATTCAAATATTCGTGGAAGGTCCATGATTATATGCATGGAAGATCATACATTATGCATCTGATCATGCCATCTTACAGAAGCTCTGTATAGGTATCATGAAAGATAATCATACTAATGGAATATATTTCACTCTAAAAAACATTAAATGTCAATGATTTCATAGTATACATGGAAGATTTATTCCCTCTACATAATCTTTCCATGTATGGAAGGTTTGTTCACTACCCATCCTCATGGAAGATCATTCTTTTAGGAACATCTATTTATGATTGATTCTCACATGGAATATTCATGCAGTCTTAGACATAATAATGAGTCTCTCATAGAATATCATATTTTCAAAAGTAAATCATCACTTGGAATAATATTAGTAGAATTTGGATTTCTTCATCAGATGAAATCTTAGTTCAATTAGTGGACAAGGTTCATTTCTTCATCATGCATAGAACCAGTTGAGGGTTTCATGAGGAGGAGGAAGAAACTATGAGGGGTGATTGAATGGATCAAATAGTTCCAATTGAATGGTGATGATTTTTTTTTGAACCTTTTAATAATGGTTTAATAGTTCCCTCTTATTTGAATCCCACATCAAAATCCCAAACATCCTTCATTTATTTAATAATACTGAGAATATATAAATTTGTCCAGTTATGAGTATCTGAATTTTATCTGATCATGATATCCTCTATCGTTATATTACCCCACATTAAGGTGCCTCTTCCACTCATGTGTGTACCTAGTACACACAATGAAAACCTATCTTTCTACCAATATAGGAACTATGCCTCCACTATACACACTATCCACTTTATATGGCCATGCTAAGTTAGATCCTATATGGTTGAGATCACCTCCCACATATGTAGTTCAACTAGTCCCTAAATAACTTTAGGTTTCCATATTTTTCACTTAAACTTTATAAAATAGTTAGTTAAATTATTCATATTTTTCAATTCTATATATGCATTCAATATTTTTTCATGTTATTCTTCAAAACATTAATATTTATTCTTCATTCACAAATACTAATATTTTTGTATGAACTTATAAAATCAAAAATTGACTTTTTATATGAATAATAGATGAATATTGGAATTATTCCATAATAAAGAACTCAATTTGTAAAATACCACATCTAAGATGTATCTACAATTCCCAACCCACTAAATGTAATGAGACACAATTCTTGGGAACTTCTTAACAACCTCCAATATCTTATTCTTCTCTTATACCATATTTAAATTCTTTTGAAAACAAATACAACTAACATAAATTGGTCCCAATAATCTCCCACTTTGTATTTTTTTCAATACCTTTAAATTAACATATCAATATATGCTCTATTCCTTCTATCCCTTTCCTTTATTTCACTTTATCTACCACTTATTTGAATGAAATAAAAAGTACTTAGAAAATTGATGTTGATCTATACTTAATAAAAGTTCCATAAACCACTCCACTCTAAGAATACTTGATCCATACTTAGTGTATTAAACAATATGGTTTGATTTAGATAATAAAACTGTCCATTTTCGATTAGACTTGACACCAAGTGAAATGAGAACTCACAGAACTTTCTTTAAGGGTAGTCAAGATATTATCTAGGTTGAAGAAACCAATTGTAATAAAAATATATTATATACTAATTCAACCAAATATTATTTCACTTATTTCAACAAGTAGGTCAAAAAAACCATGTATAAAGAAGGATCAGCATACCTGGTACTTATTTTATTTTTTTCATTAATTAAATTAATTTCTCTCCCTTAATATTATATTTTGATTATTATAAAAAATGGTGTGATATATAATAAAAAATATAAATTTTTAATGATATTCATTTTAGAAAATTCTAGAAAAAAGTTTTTTAAATGAAATATAGGTTCAAAAATATTATTCTACATTCTTCCACTTATCTTCTTCTCAAGGGAATACTCAAACCACTCTTCATCATGGTGATTCAATTTAAGGAATATATCCTTTAATGTTCTAAGTAAGGAATGCACCAAAAATGGATCTTCATTTGTAGTTATCCGTATTTTACAATTTCCACATATTCATCAAGGAATATCTTCTTCAATATGTTCTATTTAGAAATATAAATATAAAATTAGTCCTAGATGGATACTACTTCATCTAGATGTCCATTTAGGCCAAAATACTCCATTCTTGGGTTCTTTTATTAAGAACATAATTAAAATTTAATTCCTTACATTATAAGCACAAATATAACACATATAATAGAGAATAAGGTGGTTATTTATATTTCTTAGTGTAAACAACAAGGTCTATATGTTTTTCTTAGATAATAAGCTCCAATCTTCATGATTTAATTTATAATTTTAAATATTATTTAACCTTTGATAGTATGGAAAATTTCACAACCCATTCTTCTTTATATGAGATATCATCCTTTATATCTAATATAGTCCTCAACCATTTTAGGGCTTCTTATTATGTTGTAAAAATAGTCAAACATCATTTTAAATTATGTTTACTCATCTTCTATCTCCCAAAAAGAACTTATTTATCAAAATCATTGTCATTTCTTGATAACCTCTCAGGAAATTCGGCTTCTTCGAGTGGAATTTCTTATTCTCCTTTAGAATTTTATTTTTCATGTGCTCCTCCAAACTTTATTTCCATATTAAAATATACTTTCTATATTACTAAAATATATTTGGGGTAATTGGAATTTTTATTAGAGTCTCTACATTAATTCTCATAAGTAACTTTCATCACATATATTCCTCGATATGCAACACTTCTCCTGGTGATTTTATTAAACCTTCATTGAACATTGATCCCTTTTATATTTGTTTTTTGATGAAAATACACCCATATTTTTAAACTTATTAGGTGTAATTTTATTTTCATTCTTCTTAAGATTACTAACAAAGGCTGACTCTTAATTATTCTCAAGTGGCTTTTTCTTGCTTTTAATTAGTATATGTTGGGATGATCATGCACCATTTTTTGTGAACACAACTATTGAATACATCATAGATATTTTCCATCATTAAAAATATATTTTAATTATAAATTTTTTTATTATTTTGTGAATTTTTCTTCTTTATATCTAGCTTCCTCCCCATGAAAATAGGATTTTTATAAACTTTGACATTCAAATTATTATATCGACAACCCAATTCATTGTTTCCAAACATTTTTTCGCACCAAAATTCATCCACAAACCTTAATTTTATTTTATATACTACCTACTATCTATAATTTATAAAAAAATTGGGAATGTTGTTTGAGGGTCTTCTATATTATATATTGGGTTATTCTTGGGAAACCATCTTTCATACTCCTTCAATCCACCATGGACATGGTGGTATACGTCTACCCATTTTTATTCATCCATACTTGTACAAAAAAATTTCAAACCTACACTATTAATGAGAGTAGTTTTAGATATATTATTAAAAAAATGTGTGGATGGTGAATTATTCTTTGAGCCTACATGAGAATTATATGTTGATGATGTCCAAATCTTCTTTCCACCTAAAATAGGTCTTTTGATAAATTAATCCTCTTTAAAATAGTTTGTGGAGGTAGCTTCTTTAATCTTCAATTTTAAAGTCTCAATATGTGTCTTCTCAATATTATCCCATTAAATTTAAAATTATAGACATTTCATATTAAAAAAAGTATTCAAATATTCAATGAATTTCATTCTATCCTCAAAATTATTCCTCAACCATTCAACTTCCTCTTGAGATTTTTTGATCCATTTCTTTTTAAATTTTTAGGAACTTATATCAATCCCCATTTTTTGTTTCTAAAAGGATCCAACATGTTTAAAAAGATTTATTAATTATAATACCTTTTCCTATAAATCATTATCAATGTTATCATCTTCACCTTCAAGCTAGATGATCTCTTCCTATTGAAATTCAAAAATCCCATAAATAAAGGTGACTATTTCTTGAGAAAATAGTGAAATATATATTTTAATACACTAATTGATATTCCTTTAGAAATTGGGTATAGATAATCATCACTACTCATGTTTGTTTTTTCTTATTGAGGATAGTTTGTGCATGAATTTTTACATACTTCATGATTATCTAAATCTTTTTAAGTGGAAAAGTTTTCAATCACATTAGTGGAAAGATAAAATACATGTTATTCTCTTTCCAAACTAGAGCATTCTTCTTCTATTACCTATCTTGGAGAAACTATTTATAGGCACAATAGAGATACCTTCTTAATATTTCTTTTATCTCTATTTCTATTTTTTAGTATGGTCTTGGTAGATATTTAATTTATATATATATTAAAATAATCATTACAAAAAAAATTGCACTTCATTTTTAATACAGGAAAGAGACTCAAATATTCAAAAAATAAAAACTTTTAATATAGATAATATAATATAGCCGAACCTTCCCTTTGATATAATTTTTTAGGAACACTTTGGGATCTACTAAACATTGAGAGGGTGAATCAATGTCGGGGAATTTTTATTAAATTTAAAAAAATTATCCCTTTTCCTATTTGACTGGTCAGAGTCTTAATTGTAAAATTTTATTATCTCTCCTTTTATCATCACACACACAGTGGATAAAAGATTTAAAAGGTCTACATTTCAATAAGAAAGCTACTCCTTGGTGTAGACATAACAAAATCCATGATCACACAACCCACTAGAAACAATATGTGAGTTACAAATAGGCATTGTATATCCCTGAAACCTGTGTTACACTATAGTCTTGTAAACATTTAATTTTGTTATTAATTTCATAAAATTGCCTCCTTCACTTTATGATAATTATTGGAATTCTTATAGGGTATTTTCCTTCCTCTCTTACATGAATAATAGAAATCAAGAAACGCTTATTCTTTTGTATAAAAAAATAGTGCACACTCTCTTTATAGAAAGAAGTTTGATAGATTATCCTTATTTTGGTTCTTTCTGTACAAACCAAAATACATATCCTTCTTCTTCTTATAAACTCCATGACAAATTATTCATCTTTTTATTCCTATGAAAATATATATGTAAAATAGCTTCACCTCTCCACTCTTCTTCTTCACCTATTTTTTCTGTGAAATAGATTTTTCCAGAACCTTTTCTTCTTCCCTCTTCTTTCTTTAGTTCAATTGAGTTGCACTAGATATTTTTCAATTACCATATTCTTATTTTTTATTTATTCTTAAAAAATATATATTTTTTGGATCTCTTCTCAATTATTTGAATCTTTAACATTTTTATAAATGTTTTAAATCAGATATCTCTATTATTCTTTGATTCTAATAAATATTCTCTTCATTTTTTTATCAAATCATCAACCCCAATTCATCTTTAACAACTTCAAATATATAGATGTAATAAGAATAATAACTAGAGCATTAGTTATTTTATCATGTATCTATTCTTCATTATATTTTTTTAAAAATGTGTTGATAAATGATTTGATTTACCATGTATTATGGTAATTATAATACTCATAGATCATAGGCCTCTTCCATCGACTAGATTTATAATTACCATCCATTATCGTATTCTCATTTAAAATTTTGGAAGACTCATCATTTTGGAACTCTTGAATAAAAAGAAGATAATTGTTTTTAATTTTACTACTTGAATCATGATACATTAATCATGATATTCTTAATTAATGGATCAGTTAAAATGTATTGTCACATTTTAAATACCCTAAAGAATTAGATCTCCTTCACTACTTCATGTGGCTAATAAATGACCATAACAGAAACCTTCATTTTAAGTTGTATAACTCTTCTATTATAATTGAATCATTAAACTCAGCCTCTAGGAATATTTTCTTTATGTTCATGCATGGTCGTATGAATGAGTATCGTATGAACCATACTTATGTGGATTTTCCACACAACATGCAATATATTCTTCATGCAATGCTTTATCATGCCCAAACAACATGGATAGCATCACTTCTTCACATGGATCATCATCTTATTTCATTAATAAATATGCACCATGCACATTTTATGCATGTTAGTTCATGCACGTTGAGTTTCTCTCGATAGTTTCTAGGAAAATTTGAATGTCATGATTTTATTTATCTTTGATTGTATGTGTGCATAGTGAAGTTTCGTGCATAAATTTTCTCCATATCACAATTCTATATGGATTCTCCTTATATAAATTATTCTCATATGAATAGAATATTTGTTCCCTACATTCTTCATGAAGGAAGCCTTCATCCCATAGAAATTATTTATTGATTCATATCTTCACGTAATTTTCATCTTTTGTTCACGAAAGATCATACATCATGTGGTCAATCATAAAATATTTCAGAAGATCTATGTAGGTCTCATGAAATATCTTTAAACTCATAGAAGATCTATCACTCTTGAGATATTCACAAAAGATATTTTATTTCATAATATACATGAAAGGTTTTTTTCCTACATGGATACTTCTCACACATGGAAGGTTTGTGAACTTTTGGACCTCATGGAAGCTCATTCTTCACAAAAGATCTATGCATGGTTGATGGTCACATGAAAATTCCATATAGTCTCAGCTGAAAGAATGAGTCACTCACAAAAGACCATACTCTCATACAAAAATCATATCTTTTCATTATATTGTGAGAATATGGCTTTGATCATAGGAGGAAAACTCATTCCAATTGATAGATGTGTATCATGAATTAATTATGTATAGAACAATTCAAGGGGTTCATGATAAGGAAGAACATACAGTGGGGGCTGATCAGAGATCTTAGATTGATTCGACCGAATATAGCATATTATTTATGTACCTTTTTATGAATGGTCATCAGTTCCCACTTTTATGAATCCCACATCAAAATATATGACATCTCTCCTGTTACAATCCATCCCGAGTACCCTAGTAACTTGATAATTAAGATGGCACTAACATGGACTTAAGGGTGTTCCTGATCCCCATGAGTTTGAGACTAGCACCTCGCATCATAAAAAATGAAAGTGGGAATGAATTTTCCACAAAAATTATTAAGGTAAGACAAACAAGTCAGTATGATTACAAGAAAACTCCATTGGGAGAAGTATACCAGAAGTCAAATAGGTATAAACAACACGAAGTACTACTGAAAAATACTAGAAAAAATGATATATAACCCATGTAACAATGGATGAAACTCTCCAATTCTATGTATTAACAGCTAGAATCACCTCTATCTGGTGATTTACCCCATCTCAAAACAATAATGAGACAACATACAAACACTAGAAGGTATAGGTAGGGTGTGAGATAAAAACCCAATTGGGTCTCACCAAGGATTCCATAAAAGATACCAACATTTAATTAACCAAATAAAGAGTGTTCAATTTTAAATAAATAGATATGGAATTTCAAAAATAATATTTAAAAAATCAAGCTTTACATTTGAAATGATGGAAATACTTTATAAATGGATTAATAAAAAATGTATATAAAACTATTTATATAATTTTAGAATGCATGAGAAATATATTACAAACATTGGAATACATTAATATATAAAATATAAACAAGCGATAAATATGGTAATATTCCAAAAGGTATGATAGTTCTAGGATATAGGACTCCAAAAACTCAAGGTGACATAGAAATATGTGAATACACACATACCCTTTTCCACAGGTCAAGAGGACTTCATCACCATCCTATCAGGGATGTGACGTGCTACATTTATGTTTTAGTGACATTATAAAATCATAGAGTGTTGTCTCAGATAACTCACTAACTACCTAGTATTTAATGTTCTCTAGTAAAAAACAATGATGATTAATTTAATTCAAGACTATTTAAAATCCCATTCATCCCATTCTCCTATTTCAAAAATTCTGATTTTCTATTTAAAAACCAAAACATGTATTTAATCAAAAACATTCCTTTTACATGATAAAACTCAAAGGTTTCTAACCAAACCATTTTAATCCATTTTTCCCATATAATAATTTGGAATCAATTCACAATTAAATTTCACAATTCACTTCCACAATTTTAAATTTCATATAATTTCATCAATTTTACAATAAATCCTCAATTTAATGGAATTGGGGTTTTTCTCAATTTTATGCCAAAAAGATCCAATTCCAAATCCAAATCCTTTAATTCAATGGAAATGGGTTTTTATCAAATTCAGTTTTATTAGAATAAAATACCACACATTAAATTAAAATAAAATTAATCAAATGAAGAAAATTATGGTTAATTAAATTATCTAATTAAAAATAGAACCACCTACCTTGGTATATCTAGATCTCGAAACTCCAAGCCCTAAATGAGATTCACCAATGAATAATAATAACAACATAATAAAAGAATCACACCTAGATCTAATATCCAAAAAAGGTTATTAGATCTTATAATATCATGGAGATCAACAAAACCCTAGGGAGGAGAGAAGAAAGGGAGAGGGAGAAAGATAACGGGAAGACAGAACTAATTGGGACAAGATCGACCATCATTCTCCAAGATTTGATCCGCTTCTAGAGGGTTTTAAGGGGAAATCTACTCTTATGATATCTCTAGAAGAATAAAATGTTGGGGTATATTTAGGTATAT
Organism: Viscum album; assembly: GCA_963277665.1. NCBI lineage: Eukaryota > Viridiplantae > Streptophyta > Magnoliopsida > Santalales > Viscaceae > Viscum > Viscum album. The sequence continues at coordinate 516,760,774 of OY728131.1, forward strand.
CAAAAACATTAAACAAGGGATTTAGTTGTTTGAAAAATATTTTTTAGATTAATTAATCTCATATGCATGGTTAGATGGGAATGACCACATAGTTTGGATAAAATGTGTGACCATTCTAAATGGGTTTCATGATTTATCCTAGGTGGGCATACGGTTTACAAACTGGGTTCCAACCACACAAAACTCCACTATCTCAGTTTTCAAGGTTTTTTCCAGTACAGTGCATGGTTTGGGAAAACTGCGCATAGGATAGAATATTTCAAAAAAATTGAATTTTTCACCTAAAATAAACACAAATGAAATCCAACCAAATCATGGTATAAATAAGGGTTTAAGAATACCTTAAAATAGTAAAAGGATGTTACAACCTTGTAAGAATCCGGATCTTCATTTTAGGTACGCCTTTCCTTTTTCTAGAGTTTTTAAGAAAAATGGAGTTTCTAGAAATTTTTGAAGTACACGCCATGTACTTTCTGAGTACACACCGTGTACTCTTTTCTCGCTCGAAGTCGTGTGCCGACCGTGTTCGGGCCACACACACGGTGTGTAGGGGTGATGTGGAGGCCGATTTTGGAGGATTATGTAAAAACCTAGTACACGTCGTGTACTCTAAAAGTACACATCGTGTACTTTTTTTTCACTAAATGCATTGGGGTCGCGCCTGATGGACATAACTTGATTCTTCTTCAGGATCTTCGTCCGAGAGTGACCCGTACGGCTGAAAATATTTTCCGAGCCCTTGCGCCTTCGTCCGATCTCTGTTCCAACCGCCGTTTATTGCGTTGGAATCACAGCGGTGATTTCTCCCTTCTACTTGAGCCTTGTTTCCCAATTCCTCCTCTTTCTTGAGTTTTCATGGTTTATGTGTTTCGGATGTTTTCTCAGATCTACGAAATTCTAAGGAGAATTTGTCATTGATGTTCACGTATATCGATCTCCTATGATCGAGGTAGGTGGTTTGTGTCTTTCTGTAGAAAGACTTTGAGTATTTTGTGCAATTGCGTCAATTCCCTTGAACGGGAATTGTGCATTTTCCTGTATTTACTTTGATTGATTTTTTGCTTGCTTAATTGCTATAGTAGAGGCTTACATTGGTGAATAGAGTAGTTTTGTTGTACTCTGGATGCTTTCCATGCTTGTTTTTCTTGTTTATCATTTTTCCAGTTTCCATGCCTAGTTGTAGGACAGTGGGGCTGTTATACTGTTATGCTGTTGTGCCTTAGAATGATAGCCAAGTAGTTCTTGAGGTTTACTTGGACGTTGTAGGCATGCTGAGCATGTTTATTTTTACACAGGACTGTGAGAACCTAGTGTAGTAGACCATAGGGATAATGGATGTGAGGGCTTCTCCAGAGTGTCTTTTAATACGATGCGAGACTACAGGGGGGAATTGATGATGAGTACTTCCTCAGAGAGTCTGTAGTTCCTCGATGCGGGCCACAGGGGGAATGAGACATTGAGTGCTTCCCTAGAGAGCCTTTAGCACGATACGAGACTATAGGGGGAATTGACGGTGAGTGCTTCCTCATAAAGTCTACTCTTAGCTGAACCAGATGGGTGAGACTGTGTGTGCCTCCTAGAGGGTTGCTAGTACTTGTAGGTTGAACCATAGGTGTTAGGCTGTGAGAGCTACCCAGAGGGTTACCTGTTCTCTACTTGTTGTTGGTTGTTTACTTGTGTACTTTATATGGTAGAATTGTGGATTTTAGCTGCTGTGTGCTTTTCTGTTTATTGCTTCCTGCACTTTTACTTGACTTGTATTCATTAACTGTTAGGCATAGATATTTGGGTGATTGCCTACTGGGATTGTATCTCACACCATGTTTGGTCCATACTTTTAGGCCCAATAAGACTTTTTTGTTGCAGGTATAGATAAGGGAAAGCTCCCTTCGACTTCCGGTACTTGATTATTTGAAGCTGGAGACCAAGGGACCAAGCTTAGGCTTGCAATGATACTAGAGTTAATATTGCTTTAGTACTTTGTGTTCAGTTGTATTTCTGCACGTTGTTGTGTTTGATGCTTTCCTTAGACACCTGTACCTACTGCATCATCATCATCATTGCTCTGTCTATTTATTCTTCCGCTATTTGGTTACAGATATGTATGTTGTTACTGCTTTCGCTTTTAACTGTTGTTTTCCTTACCTTGTATACCTTACCGAATGAGGTCATAGTTTCCCCAATAACTTACCAACGCCCTCGCTGCTAGTCGGCAGCCTCTGGCATTTGTTGAAATGTGCTTGAGGTCATGTGGCGAACTGGGTGTGGCGCACCAGTGGAGGGGCTCCGGATTCGGGTCGTTACAAAGTGGTATTAGAGGAATTTATTTTCTCTTGATTTACTGTTTGGATCCTTTAGCTAGGGGTAGGATAGATTTGGTACTTGGTATTAATTTGTTCTCGGGATTAGCTAACCCATGTACAGGGAAAATCCATACTACCTCGTTAATTGCAGTTTTCTAGTTTTGAGATTTTACGGTTGATATGATTTCACCTAGATTGATTCACATGTGTTGTGTTATTATTGTCTTGACTATTGCGGTTCTATTTCTGTTGCAACCCGATGAGATGAGGGTATTCCATCTCATGCAACATATAGTTACTTGTAGAAATCACATGCCATGCATTATTTCCATGTCATCTAGGGTGTATTAGCGATCGCATGCTGTTGTGATAGACCTTGTGTAGATTATTCATGCTGTTGTGATAGATGCTTGATAGAATCTATGCTGCCTTGTTAGAGGATTGTTTGTATTCCACCTTTCTCAATGAACGCCAAGTTTTGATTCACGGGGAGTATGGGCCCTCACGAATAAGAATTCGGCACTTCTTTGACTTGTTTTGTGTGTTTTCTGGGCTTCTGTGCAGTTTCTGAGCGACTACCCAGAAAAACCCAGAATACACGGTGTGTAATTTCAACTACATGCCATATAGTTTTTAGGTCGTGTCACTGACCGTGTGAGCAGGGGCACACTGTTGTTGAAATAACTTCAGGAACATGTCGTGTATAGTTGGTACACGCCGTGTAGTTCGGAGCCGTGTACCCGGTCGTGTCACGAACAACACGGGTCGGCGTCACCTTCTCTTAGACACGCCATGTGGTTTTTGGAACACGCAGTGTAGTCTTGTTCAGGTACCCGACCATGTCACGAACAACACGGGACGATGTCACCTTCACCTATACACGCCGTTTTTGTTCGAAACATGCCGTGTAGGGTCCATCTGTGTAGACTGTCGTGTATTTAACAAACATGGGCCTCCGAAGCCTTGTCTAGTACACTCTGTGTTTGCTCCGAACACTCCGTGTGGTCTCGGGTTAAGTCGGACCGTGTGGGTTAGCCGTGTAAAGTAAATCGGGTAGGGGAATAGTTTTCATGTACATGCTGTGTGTTGGGTCAACACGCCGTGTATTTTGAGGTGTTACACGACCTGTAGGGCAGGGGTACACGCCCATGTCTGTGGCTTAAGAAGACACGCCATGTAGTTTTTATACACGTTGTGTAGTCATGTTTTGTAAACTTGTGTGTTTTCCTTCCCCTGTTCCCATTTTGTACTCTTGTTTTCTCAGTCTTAGTTAATTCTGATCTAAGGTGTGCTTTTTATCTTTCAGATCTATGCCTCCAAGACGTCCTCTAGTTGTACGTCTGTCATCAGGCAGTGATCAGACACCAGATATGGCTGATCAGGGACTTCCTGCCGATCCTCCAGTCGGGCCAGCCTTGGCACCGATTGTCATACCAGTTGCAGGCACTGATGTATAGTTCAGGGAAGGTTTTATGAGGATGATGTAGACCTTTCAAGGAGCAACGCCTCCTACCTCAATTATGGCAGAATTGACGCATGTTTTTCAGCAGCAGCATCCTCCCATGTTCTCGGGGGAAGGAGGACCTCAGGCTGCAGAGTCATGGCTGGAATCCATGCTGACTATCTTCGAGCATCTGGAGACACCTCTAGAGAGGCTGTTCAAGCCAGCTACCTACATGCTCCGAGACGCCACCAAGAGGTGGTGGGACGTGATCTCACAGGTGGGTCATCAGCAGGTTGTGGCTTGGGAGGAGTTTCAACGCATGTTCTACGACTACTTCTACCCGGAGACCCTGAGGGACGACCGAGCCTGGGAGTTAATGATCTTAGAGCTGGGTACTCTTTCTGTCATGGAGTATTCATATCGTTTCACCGAGCTGCAGCATTTCACACCCCTCCGGGATGGGATTGGGGTGTTCTTGGCAAGGAAGTTTGAGGATGGTCTCAGGCGGGAGATCCGCACGCAGGTGAATCTCTTACAGTTGACTTTCATCACTTCCATTGTCAACCAGGCACTGATTGCAGAGCGCAATCTGAGAGACTCTGGAGCTGCGAGCCAGGGCAGTTATGCTTCCAGAGCTAATTTTCATCTAGATGACAGCAAGAAGCGCCATAGGGAGTCTATGCACAGTGATCCGAGGAAGCGAGATGCATCGTCAGGCAGCCAGGTGATATGCTACCAGTGTGGCCAGTCAGGTCACACGATGATGTAGTGCTAGAGAAACCCCGTGGGGTGCCGATCTTGTGGAAATATGGGTCACCTTTAGCATTTCTGCCAGGTTTTCTCACCAGCAGCTGGTGACTGGGGTTCTTCCAAGACTCCTTGTTCAGGAGCAGCACCACCAGTTTCTCACCAGTCAGGGGACTAGAGTTCTTTCGGCCGTTCGGGCCGAGGTGGAGGTCGAGGTCGTAGCGGTCAGCCACAAATCCCTCAGCAACAGTAAGCTGGATCAGCTTGGAGTGGTCATCCAGGGGCGCAGGGTCGCGGTGTAGGCCAGTCTTTCATCGTGGAGCAGACCTATCAGGAGCAGGATCCCAGCCCTTCTACAGTTCGAGGTATGATTTTAGTAGCCTCAGTTTTATCCTCAACTCTTTTCGATACTGGTGCTACGCATAGATTTATCTCTGTTATTTTTGTGGAGAGCCTTGGGCTCTGCATCTTTTCTTCTGCAAACTCATTGACACTAGACACACCTTTGGGGACAAGGACATATAGTGTACGCCAGTGTAGAGAGTTCCCTCTCGAGGTTGTAGGGTATCGTTTCTTATGGGATCTCTATGTCCTAGAGATGACAGGCTATGATGTCATCCTCGAGATGGACTGGTTGGTTCCCTTCCAGGCAGTCGTCGACTTTTATTGCCGCAGAGTGAGTTTCGTTTCACCAGAGTGTGAATCTTTTCTTCATAGAGGCGAATGGGATGTACAGGCGAGTCGAGCAGGACTCAAGCATCATGGGCTAGGAAGGGTGACATCCCAGATTGCTAGTCTTTATCTGGATGAACAGGGGACTTCACAGTTGGATTTTCCTCCAGTGGTGGATCGTTTCAGGGACGTCTTCCCAGAGGACTTTTTGGGTTTTTCTCCAGAGCATGAGGTAGACTTTTCTATTGAGCCGGTTCCAAGAACAGCACTGGTGTCCATTCCTCCTTATAGGATGGCTACACCTGAGTTGCAGGAGCTCAAGAAGTTGTTGGAGGAGTTGCAGGAAAAGGGTTTCATCCAAACCAGTACTTCTCCTTGGGGTTCTCATGTCCTGTTTGTGAAGAAGGAAGACGGCATCCTTCGGCTTTGTATGGATTATCGAAAGCTGAGCCATTTGACGGTCAAGAACCGATATCCCTTTCCAAGGATCGATGACCTCTTTGATCAGCTTCGAGGAGCCCATGTGTTCTCAAAGATCGACTTGAGGTCCGGTTATCATCAGTTGCACGTTAGACCATTAGATATACCTCTGACAGCCTTCAGAAGCATGTCTGGTCTATACAAGTATACAGTCATGCCTTTCGGTCTCACGAATGCGCCTGTAGTTTTCATGGCACCGATGAACTGAGTGTTCCATCCTTACTTGGATTCCTTCGTCATGGTCTTCGTGGATGATATCTTAGTGTACTATCACACTCATCACGACCATGCTACCCATCTTGAGATCATTTTGAGTACACTGAGAGAGCATCGGCTTTATGCTAAACTCTCTAATTTCCCCTTTTGGATGGATTAGATTCACTTTTTGGGTCATGTCATCTCAGAGGAAGAAGTATATGTGGACCCAGAGAAAGTGAGAGCGGTAGTTTCCTGGGAGCATCCAAAGAATTTTTTTGAGGTACGGAGTTTATTAGGGCTGGAAGGATACTACAGATGCTTCATTCAGGACTTTTCACGCCTATCAGCACCTCTGACAGGTCTGACCAAGAAGGGGGAAAAGTTCTTATGGTCAGATTCTTGTGAGTCATCCTTTCAGGAGCTGAAAGGAAGATTGACTTCGGCACCGATACTAGTCTTGCTAGAGCCAGGAAAGAGCTATATTGTCTATCGTGATGCTTCAGGTATCGGGCTGGGCACTGTGCTTATGCAGGGAGATGGAGTCGTTGCGTACGGGTCTCAGCATTTAAGGCCACATGAGAGGAACTACTCAACGCACGATCTGAAGTTAGCAGCTGTTTTTCATGCCTTACACTGTTGGAGACACGATCTTTTGGGAGAGCACTTTGTAGTCTTCACCTACCACAAGAGTCTCAATTATATCTTCACTCAGCATGATCAGAATCTAAGGCAGGGCAGGTGGGTCGAGTATCTTCAGTCTTTTGATTTCGAGCTTGCCTATATGCCGGGAAGGGGCAACGTGGTGGCAGATGCGTTGAGTAGGAGAACTCAGATTCAGACAGTTTAGGAGGCCAACAGTGAGTGGCAGCTGATGGCTCTGTTCTCTGAGATGCATCTGGAGGTGCACGACAGAAAGGGAAATGCCTTCCTATCTTCTGTAGTTGTTACCTCTATACTACTTGATCGGGTACGTATGAGGCATCTATCAGACTCAGAAGGCCTAGTCCTACGGGAGAGCGTGTTAGGAGAGGACTCTCTTCCTGGATGGATAGTGGGTGAGGATGAGATCTTGCGTTTCCAAGGACGTGTATGGGTTCCAGGAGACATACGCGAGGAGCTGATGCGGGATTTTCATTCCTCAGTTTGGGCAGTTCATCCTGGCATCACCAAGATGTATCGTGATCTTCATCGCCAGTACTGGTGGCCAGGTATGAAGAAAGATGTTGCTGGTTTTGTCATCAGATGCTCTAGTTGTCAGCAGGTGAAGGTCGAGAATTAGCGACCAGCAGGCCTTTTACAGCAGTTACCCATTCCAGAGTGGAATTGGAGTGATGTTTCAATGGACTTCGTGACCGGGTTGCTGAGGTCGCCTCAGGGGAACGATGTTGTTTGGGTTGTCATCGACAGGCTCATGAAGGTTGCTCACTTCTTGCCAATCAAGGAGACCTTCAGTGTCGATGATCTGGGATGACTTTACCTCATAGATATTTTATGTCTGCATGGAGTTCCACAGTCCATTGTTTCAGACAGATATGCGTGCTTTACCTCTCGGTTCTGGAAGGGACTTCAGAAGACCTTGGGTACACAGGTACTTTTGAGTACACCATACCATCCCCAGACAGATGGCTAGTCCGAGCGTACAATCCAGGTGCTAGTGGATATGCTCAGATCTTGCATTCTGTACTTTGGAGGTTATTGGGATAAGTATATTCCTCTGGTAAAGTTCACCTAAAACAACAGTTTTCAGGCTACTATTCAGATGGCACCATACGAGGCTTCGTACGGTAGGCCATGTCAATCACCATTATGCTAGCTAGAGGCAGGAGAGGAAGCTTTGCTAGGACATCGTCTTGTTCAGGAGACCTCTGAGTAGATAGAGTTAATTCGGAAGAGGATGGATATAGCACAATCTTGACATAAGTCTTATGCTGATTAGAGGAGACGACCTCTCGAGTTTGAGGTCGGGGATCAGGTTTTCCTATGTGTCGCACCAAGGTTGGGACACAAGAGGATTCAGAGACAGGGTAAGCTTTCACCGCGGTACGTCGGGCCATTTGAGGTGTTGGAGAGAGTTGGGTCAGTTTCCTATAGGCTGCATTTTCCTCAGAGGTATCGGGCCATGCACAATGTCTTCCACATCTCTCAGCTCCGACGTTACTTTTCGGACCCGTCTCATGTCTTTCAGCCCGCGGAAGTCGAGCTCGAAGCGAATGCATCATTTGAGGAGCATCCCATCCAAATTTTCGATCGCAGTACGAAGGTTCTCTGTGGGTGGTATGTCCCTCTTCTACGGGTGGTATGGTATCATGGGAAAGTACAGGACGATACCTAGGAGAGGGAGACCGATGTACAATCATAGTGGCTGGAGTTGTTCGGGGTTTCTTCTTCTACACCTCACTAGGAAAATTCGGGGAAGAATTTCTTTAAGGGGGTAAGTTTGTGAGAACCCAGATCTTCGTTTTAGGTACGCCTTTCCTTTTTCTGAAGTTTTTAAGAAAAATGGAGTTTCTGGAAATTTTTGAAGAACACGTCGTGTACTTTCTGAGTACACATCATGTACTCTTTTCCCACTCGAAGATGTGTGTCGGCCATGTCTGGGCCACACACACGGTGTGTAGGGGTGACGTGGAGGCCGATTTTGGTGGAGTATGGAAAAACCTAGTACACACCATGTACTCTAAAAGTACACACCGTGTACTTTTCTTTTTTTCACTAAATGCACCGGGGTCGCGCCTGACAGATAGAAATTTCTTCTTCTTCAGGATCTTCATCTTAGAGCGACCCGTATAGCCAAAAATCTTCCCTGAGCCCCCGTGCCTCCGTTCGATCTCCATTTCAACTGTCGTCGATTGTGTTGGAATCACAGCGGTGAGCTATTCATTCTTCTTGAGCCTTTTTTTTCAATTCCTCCTCTTTCTCAAGTTATCGTGGTTTATGTGTTTCAGACATTTTCTCAGATCTACGACGTTCTAAGGAGAATCTGTCATCATTGTTCACGTATATCGATCTCCTAGGGTCGAGGTAGGTGGTTTGTGCCTTTTTGTAGAAATTCTTTGAGTATTTTGTGCAATTTATCCAATTCCCTTGAACAGGAATTGTGTGTTTTCCTGTTTTTCCCTTGATTAATTTCCTGGTTTCTTAATTGCTATAGTAGAGGCTTACCTTTGTTAATAGAGTAGTTTTTGTCAGACTTTGGATTCTTTCCATGCTTTTTTTGCTTGTTTGGAATTCTTCCAGTTACCATGCCTACTTTTAGGATAGTAGGATTGTTATACTGTTATGTTGTTGTGCCTTAGAATGGTAGCCAAGTAGTTCTTGAGGTTTACTTGGATGTTGCATGCATGCTGAGCATGTTTATTTTCACACAGGATTGTGAGAACCTAGTGTAGTAGACCATAGGGAGAATGGATGTAAGGGCTTCTCCAGAGTGTCTTTTAATACGATGCGAGACCACAGGGGGAATTGACGATGAGTGCTTCCTTAGAGATTTTGTAGTTCCTCGACGTGGGCCACAGGGGGAATGAGACGTTGAGTGCTTCCCCAGAGATCCTTTAGAAAAATATGAGACCATATGGGGAATTGATGGGGAGTGCTTCCTCAGAAAGTCTACTCTTAGTTGAACCAGAGGGGTGAGACTGTGTGTGCCTCCTAGAGGGTTTCTAGTACTTGTAGGATGAACTATAGGGGTTAGGCTGTGAGAGCTACCCAGAGGGTTACCTGTTCTCTACTTCTTGTTGGTCGTTTACTTGTGTACTTTATATGCTAGAATTGTGGATTGTAGCTGCTGTGTGCTTTTCTCTTTACTGCTTCCTACACTTTTACTTGTCTTGTATTCATTGACTGTTTGGCACAGATCATTGGTTGATTGCCTACTGGGATTGTATCTCACACCCTATTTGGGCCATGCTTTTGGCCCAAGAAGACTTTGTTGTTGCAGGTATAGATAAGGGCAAGCGCCCTTCGACTTCCGGTACTTGATTGTTTGGAGTTGGAGAGCAAGGGACCAAGCTTAGGCTTGCGATGCTTCTAGAGTTTTTGTTGCTTTAGTACTTTGTGTTTAGTTGTATTTTTGCACGTTGTTGTGTTTGCTGCTTTCCTTAGACACTTGTACCTGCTGCATCATCATCATCATTGCTCTATCTATTTATTCTTCTGCTATTTGGTTACACATATGTATGTTGTTACTACTTCCGCTTTTGACTATTTTTTTCCTTACCTTGTATACCATACTGAATGAGGGCATAGTTTCCCCAATAACTTACCAAGGCCCTCACTGGTATTCGGCAGCCTCTGGAGTTTGGGGAAATGCGCTTGAGGTCATGGTGTTAACCGGGTTTGTGGCAACAGTGGAGGGGCTCCGGATTCGGGTCGTTACAAACCTCCCCACCATAGAAACTTTTTTCCCCAAAAGGATACTAAGATTATTACATGATAGAAATATCAGGCCACTGATCTCTTATCAGTGCCTCCCTCTCCCATGTCTCATGATTATCAGAATCGTACTGCTATAGCACACGAAATAAAGGTATTGTCCTCCCACGGAGTAACTTGGTTTCAGAATCAACTATCCTGACTGGAAATTTAGTCATAGATAAATCAGGTTCAACCTCAATATCACTCCAACTCATAACATGAGATGGATTAGATAGATACTTTTAGAGCAGAGATACATGGAACACATTATGTATCAACATTAGCTGTGGTGGAAGTTCTAAATCGTATGTAACTTTTCCCACCTTCTCAATGACCTCAAAAGGTCCCACAAAATGAGGAGTAAGTTTTCATTTCCTCCCAAACCTTCTATGACCCAAGAGATATAAAAATTTCAAGAACATCAGATCACCAAATAAAAATCCAACGATCTACAGTGAAGATCAATATAAGACTTATATAGGTTATGTTCCATCAAAATTATCTGATGAATAAAAAAAATCATTTTTTTGTATATTAAACCAATATTAGATAAACTAGGGAACTTTCACTAATCTATGACCAACAAAATGGATATCTACAAGGATGGTAATAAAATGCATCAAAATGATCCATTTTGATAAAAAAAAACTTATAAGTATTATTATAATAAAACTCAACTAGCCCCTGATGGTCATCCCAAGTCCCACCAAAGTTGAGAAAAAATGAATGAAACAAATCCTTAATAATATGTATAGAACTTTATATATATCCATCTAACTAAAAATGGTATTACGTGCTCAAAAGGACCTAAGATCCCAAATCCTCTAGAATTCCTCTCCAAAAATGAGAAGTGAACCGATGATCCCTATCAAAGACTATAGTGGATGGAACTCCATGAAAACTAACAATCTCTCTCACATAGAGATTTACCAACTCCTTGACTTTATTTGTATCATGAATGGATATAAAGTGATCTGATTTAGTCAGTCGATTGATCACAATCCATATCACTTTCTTCATTCTTTGGGTACACAGAAACCTAACCACAAAGTCCCTCGAGATCTCATCCCACTTCCAAGTAGGGACTGAAAAGTTGTACCGCGCCTGGTGAAGGGTGCTCTGGATTAAAGAGAGGGATAAAAATACTTCCTACTTCCATGCTTGTCTAAAAGATAAAAGAAGAAGCACTCGAATAAACATGAATCAGGAGGACGATTCATTCATCACGAACATCGATGTTGAAGGGAAGTTGGCCTTAGATCAGTTCAAGGTTCTACTGGCTGACACGAACCCTACTAGGGATGGAATGAATCATGGGGACCAAGGATAGGTGATAATTTTTCAAGCCATGCATAGCCTAATCAAGGAGTCTTATAATGAGACCTTAGCGGAGATCCCAAAGGAGGAGGAGATCGGGGAGGTCACCTTCGGTTTAAACCAGGAAAGCACACCCGACCTGGACGGTTTCCTAGGTGCCTTCTGTGTTATAGTGTGGTAACTTTTCAAGACTCATGTGACACAAGCAGTGCAATATTTCTTTATGGGTGGTTCGCTTCCAAGGGGTGTGTGTGCCTCTCGGCTTGTTCTCATCCCCAAGTGCAAAGACCCCTTAAACCTCTCCCACTACAGGCAGATCTGCCACTTTAATTTCACTTATAAAATTCTGTTCGGTTTTTTAGAAATAAGGCTCGGCCATATAGTTCCAAGATTCGTGTCTGTTGAGAAGCATGGCTTCATGAAAGGAATATGGATCCAAGGGGAAATTGGTATTGCGAAGGATCTCATGGGAGAAATTAACAAGTGAACGGAAGGGTCCAACATCATTATTCAAGAGGACATGGACAAGGCTTATGACAGACTCAAATGGGACTTCATCATTCATGTGATGAGTAATCTTGGATTTCAGGAATGATTTTCTGACTTATGTTTCAGATGCTACTCATCTCCTTGTCTTTAAATTTCACTCATGGAAAAAAGCTTTGGGTTTTTCAAGAACGTCAGAGGTGTGTGGCAGGGTGATCCCTTGTCTCCCTTTCTCTTCCTTCTGGCACAAGATGCCCTCTCCAAGAACCTACATAATCTCTAGGAGGAGGGAAGGATTAAACCCTTTGTTACCTTGTATGGTGAGAATAGTATATCCCACCTCATGTTTTCTGACGACATCTTAATTTTTACCAATGGAAGATGCAGGTCGTTGAAGGAACTCATGGGAATTTTGATGGCCTACAGGGGGGCTAGTGAGCAGCTCCTTAGCACTAGAAAGAGAAAGGTTTTCATCTCCAAAAAATGCTCGAGAAGGAGGTGCCTTGCTATCCAGGACATCCTGGGAATCTTGGAAACCCACCTACCAATGATGTACTTGGGTGCCCCGATTTTAAACAGGAGAATTAAGAAGAACCTTCTTGATGATATTATCAATCGTATCATGGGCGGGATAGGAAACTGGAAGAACAAATTCCTTTCATTTGGATGAAGGGTTACCCTCATTAATAGCATCCTCACTTTGATACCCTTGCACGTGCTCTCGGTTATCATCCCTCCCAAGGGAAATATATCTAGGATCGGAAACATCATGGCGGCCTTCTTATGGGACACCAACCAGCTCGGGAGATGCCACTGGGCCTCCTAGAGCTACATGGGAAAACCAATTGATGAGGGAGGTGTTGTTCTTCGTGATGTTGCGGAAACCATGCAAGGAAAGCAGGAAAGGCTCGCGTCGAAGATCATTAAAGGGTCCTCTCTCTGGAGGGATAAGTTTATGCTTATCAAATATGGTGCTAAATGGAAGGATTGTACATTCAAGAGGCGGCCCTGACCAGTTTGGCTAAATGCATGTTGTCTCATATTCCCATTTTTCAGGAGCATTATCACTGGGTGATCGGGATGGGTACATAAACCTGTGGAATGTTAACTGGGCAGGAAACAAACTCCATTATCTGGGATACCCTATTCAAAACATGTCCTTCAGGGAGGCCAACTACCACCAAGTATTCATGGAATCCATCCTCAACCCCAAGCATAGGTAGATCTTCCACTTATTCTGGTGGATGAACCGAACAGCTACTGTTACACAGCTTCTCCATCTGGTAGGTTCTTGAGCAGCGGTTACCACTACTCCTTGCATACACGAAGGGAACGCAACGAGCTCTTGGAAAATTAGTGGTGCAAAAGTATCCCAACCAAACTCAACTTCCTAACTTGGTGCATTCAACATCGGGCTCTTCCGACAGATGAGAACATCCAGTGTCAGGGCATTAACACAGTGTCACGTTGTCATTGTTGCACCTCTCCAGAAGTGGAAAACACAAAGCACCTTTTTATCCGCATCGACTGGGATAGAACCCTGTGGGGTTATTTGGAATCTTGTGTGAATTTTAGTGGTGGTGGGAACTCCTTCTAAGAGATGTGCACGAGTTGGATTCAGTTCGCAGGGGCCTCAAATATTGAAAAGAAAATTTGGGCCATCACGGTGGTAGCAATTTGGTGTAACTTATGGGAGGCAAGGAACAAGGCCAGAGATGGGACCCAAACCTCGCATAGTGCACTTCGAATCAGAATGCGTGCCTTGGTGGTAGAGTTAGGGCTATCTATTTAGGTTAGTGAAGAATCGTTGTTGTTGACCCCGTAAAATGCATTCCCAAAATTTTCCAAACGTTCTCATAAATGTTCCCGGAGTGTAGTTCATTCCGCAAACTTCTATTTGAATGGTCGTGGAGCCCAAATGGAGTTAAGGATAAGAATTTATGGCTATTTGAAGTCGGGCTGCAGGAAATGGCCAACCAGGATGGTTTTGGGGCGAAGTATGGATTGCACGTAAAAAAGGAGTTTTGCACGGAAAACCATTTGCACGCGCAGAATATTACGCGCCCTTCTTTGCGCGCGCATATTTTTACGTGCACCACCTTGCGCATGCGCAATATTACGTGCACCGCGTGGCGCGCCAAAAACCCTTTGCGCGTGCGGAATTTTACGCGCACCGACACCCAGGTTTCCGCCTATAAATACAATTTTAGCCCCCCCCCCCCTTTCGAGAGGACCCCGGAGGTCGGCCACCGCTCTGATGCGTGTAAGTCTGGAGTTTCCGCGCCCGCACAGAAAACCCCCCTCTGGCGCGAAAAACATTATTGTTGCGTGGAAAAGGGCCAACTTGCCCAGTTTTCTGTGCAATAGATATTTTGTGCGCGCAACAGTGCTGATGGGAATGATTCTTCACGCGTCAGTGTTGCACCGGTCCCATTGCGCACACCACTTCCTTTTGCGCGCAAGGAATCCCTATTGCCTGCAATTCCTTCCTTTTTGCGCGCGTCGCCACCTATTGCACGCCCGACTCCTCTCTTGTGCGCCCAGCTCCCCTATTTCGCGTCGACCCAGTGTTTTCCGCACAACAGCCTCAAATTTCGTGCACGCCTGCCCTGCGCAACAGTGTCCAGGCTCACACCTGCTCGTCCACACCGTGGGGGTTGCGCCCCAGCACCCCCGCTCGAGGTCAGTGTCGGGTTGCGGTCCCGGCCCTCCGGGCCGGTCCCTTCGCTACCGCCACAGACCCCCATAAAAAATGGAGAGTCGCACTGTGAACTTCTCGGGCCAGGATGTCGGGGTTTTCCATTGCACCCTTTTGCACACCCACCTGTGGAATACCATGATTTGAGATACTCTTATGCACACCATGAAACACCTTGAGTTGATGCATTATTCTTGGTTCATTTCCTATGTCATGAGTTGAGGTTCTCATCATCAATTCCCTGAGTACCTTGAGTCGAACCATTCCTCAGGAAGCTCCACCAAACCCTATCACTTTGATCCTATGACAGGTTGAACCAGAAAGAGCCGCCCTTGCATAAGACCCAACACCAGCCGTTCTAGGTGCCTTATGGAAATAGTCCTACCTACAAGACTCTAAACTGTATTACACCCTATGTGTCAAACATAGGATGCCTCTTGACCCAAGAAAGAGATGCCTTATTCTCTAAGCATGAGATGCCAACAGTCCTATCTACATGAATTTAAACTGTAATAATCCCTGTGTTCCAAACATAGGATGCATCTTGCTCCAAACAAGAGATGTCTTATGCTCCAAGTATAAGATGCATTATGCCATGATCACAATGGCTTACCTTCAAGAGCAATGGAATCTATTCAAACATTACATCATTTCGCCTCATGCTTTGCATGTACTTCATTCGGATCGTCATCCACTTTCATGTCTAGAGGGACCCCCTAACAGCCTGGTCGCATGCTGCATCGGCTCACCTGCCATCCTGGGCCAACGCCCTGGAAGACTTTGGACAACAATTTTAGTTAGGTCCTATGTTTCGAACACGGTCAGCAGTCGACCCTCATTTGTTTGTCCTCATTTCTGGATAACGTGATATAGATTCTATGTTTCGAACACGGTCAACAGTTATCCTCCATCACCACGCCACCCTCACCGCATTTCAAATGTCGGGCATGTGATTCACACTTTTCATCTCCTTTTGTTTGGACCGATTCCAATTCCCTTGGCATTATCCCTCTTGTGCACTAGTGCATAGGTGATTACCTCAACCCACCAGTGAGTTAGGATGCCCTCATGGCCAGACATGAGGAAGAAATTGTGGGCCACCTCATAGTGTAATCCCCCATCCACCACGGGCCGCCTCAGAGTGTAAGCCCTATAGCACCATGGGCCGCCTCAGAGTGTAAGCCCCATACCACCATGGGCCGCCTCAGAGTGTAAGCCCCATACCACCAAGGGCCGCCTCAGATCGTAAGCCCCATCCACCATTGCCGCTCCATAGCGGCACATGGGCACCACCCTTGCGTAAGCCCCATCTACCATTGTCACTCCATAGCGGCACATGGGAAGCACCCTTTCGTAAGCCCCATCCACCATTTTCGCTCCATAGTGGCACACGGGCAGCACCCTTGCGTAAGCCCCATCCATCCTGAACTACATGGACTTTGATTCCCTACCACGGGGATATGTAGGAAGCCTCCATGAGGTTCAATCCCACCACTCGGTTGTTCCGACCTCTTCACGTCAGTTCACCAATCATTGTGGGTCGCCTCAAAGTGTAAGCCCCATCCATCCACCATTGTCGGCCACCTCAGAGTGTAAGCCCTATCCATCCATCATTGTGGGCCTCCTCAGAGGGTAAGCCCCATCCATCCATCATTGTGGGCCACCTCAGAGTGTAAGCCTCATCCATCCATCATTATGGGATGCCTCAGAGTGTAAGCCTCATACCACATGGACCGCCTCAGAGTGTAAGCCCCATACCACCATGGGCCGCCTCAGAGTGTAAGCCCCATACCACATGGTCCGCCTCAGAGTGTAAACCCCGTACCACCAGGGGCCGCCTTAGAGGTTAAGCCCCATACCACCATGGGCCGCCTCAGAGCGTAATCCCCATACCACCAAGGGCCTCCTTAGAGTGTAAGCTCCATCCACCATTGTCGCTCCATAGCAGCACACGGGCAGCACCCATGCGTAATCCCCATAACATCCCGAACTATGTGGACTTTGATGCCCTACCACAGGGATACGTAGGAAGCCTCCATGAGGTTCAATCCCACCACCCCGTCGTTCCGACCCCTTCATGTCGGTTCACTAACCATTTTGGGCCGCCTCAGAGTGTAAGCCCCATCCATCCACCATTGTGGGCCGCCTGAGAGTGTAAGCTCGATCCATCCATCATTGTGTGCCGCCTCAGAGTGTAAGCCCCATCCATCCATCATTGTGGGCCACCTCAGAGTGTAAGCCCCATTCATCCATCATTATGGGCCGCCTCATAGTGTAAGCCCCATACCACATGGGCCGCCTCAGAGTGTAGGCCCCATACCACCATGGGCCGCCTCAGAGTGTAATCCCCATACCACCATGGGCCGCATCAGAGCGTAAGCCCCATCCACCATTGCCGCTCCATAACAGCACACAGGCAGCACCCTTGCATAATTCCCATACCATCCCGAACTATGTGGAGTTTGATTCCCTGCCACGGGGATATGTAGGAAGCCTCCACAAGGTTCAAGCCCACCATATATCAGGACCCCAGGTCCACCTTCATGTCGGTTTACCGACACCAAGGGCCGCCTCAGTGCGTAAGCCCCAAATGTCATCGAACTACGTGGACTTTGATTCCCTGCCATAGTGATACGTAGGAAGCCACTTCGAGGCTCAAGCCCAACTACATTGTCACCCTTGCGATGGTCCCATTTCATTCCCCCTCCATTTCATTAATCTATCAACCACCCATCCTAATTCTTACCCGGTCCGCCACATTATGGTGATATCATGCCATTCATCCTAGCGTTGCTCCTTGCGGCACCTGAGCAGCTAACCATGCATAAGCCTCAACATGTCTCTGGGTCGCTGTCCTTTGTGTAAAACCCGGATAATCACCCCTTTGAACTATGTGGGTTTTGATCCATGTACTCTACACAGGGTACGTAGGAAACCTCCATGAGGCTCAATCTCATCCAATGGTAAACCCTAGTGTCCCCCATTTTGGGGTGCACTCTCCCTAATCCACCCTCAGTGGTGTTCAGATCAACCATTACGGTGTGACATCTCCCCTACATGGGGTGCACCACCTTGGATCCTTCCTCATTGGGCATTATAATCCATTCATCTTCCAAGTGTTCCCTCCTTGGGATGTACCAATCTGATCCATCTCTATGGGACGTTCTGATCACTCTCATTCCGTCTCTACAAGACGTTAAACTCGCGGCATACCCTGTGTTAAATATGGGAAGATGAGGAAAACCTCAGAGACATGCCTATGGAATATGATTCCATGCATCCGATGTGGGGTGCCTCGGGTTCTTCACCCTCGAGATGCCCTCTTATGAGGAAGAATACATGTTCCCCAATGTCCATGCATCCAGAGATGCCCCGACATGCCTAATGTTGTCATCTACTCTGACTGAAGGTTGCTACCATGTCAGGTCCCCATGGAATGTCCTCACAGAATTAGTGTAATTAACCGGCGTCCATGAAGATATAGTGATGGGAAAGAGATTCACGAACCACGACTTAATCTATAAGGGAGACCCGGACTAGGTGACGAGCTCCAAGGAGGAATCCATGGAAGGAAGAACCGACATCCCATCATCCTGTTTCGATCAAGGAGCAAACATCCCTGAATAAGGAGCGGATGCCACCCGCCTTTGGAAAGCAGGAATGCGGGGAAACAGTAGTGCGTCCTCACAGACGGATGTGCGCTCCCCGGCGAAAGCATCAAAAACAGCTATCCTTCAGAAGAATCACTCCAAGGCTGAGCAATTTGGTGGGCACAAACAGCATCATCAAGGGAATCTGGGTGAGATAGAACCCTCCCAGAAGAGTCTTGAAGCTCAACATGGATGGATCCTTTATGAAGGGGAATATGAGGGGTGTAGGGCTAGTAAGGGATGAGTTTGGTTTAGTTTTACTTGGTTTCAGTGTCTTTTATGGCCAGGGAAATTCTGTGGGAGCGGAGGTTCGAGCCATATGCACTGGTTTGGAGTTATGCGGGTGCTTCAATCTCAGAGTGGAGGTTATCAAAACTGATTCAGCCACTACTGTCCTTTATCTCCAAATAAAGGCTGAGGTCCCTTGGGACCTTCGCTACTTCACTCATATGTGTAGGTGCTTCATCATCCAAGGTGATTCTGTCAACCATGTCTGGTGGGAAGGTAACTTCGCGGCTGATAAGTTGGCCCACGAAGCAAAATAAGGTGAGGACCTCATCATCTATGATTGTCTTGGCTCTATTCCAAGGATTTTCATTCAATCTAATCTTGATTATGCTCTTGGACTGCATCATTTCAAGCCCCCATGACCCCCCTCCCCCTTTTTATATTCTTCTTTTGGACTCTTTCCTCTATTCAATAAAAAGTTAACTTTCAGTCATATAGTATAATCACGTAAAATCACCTTGAGAACACAATACAACTTTTTTAATGAATAATTAATGAAATAAAAATTATTTTAAGAAATTAAGAAACATGTACTTAAGGAATAGTAACTTGACCTTTAAAATAGTAATATGGCCCTTATGAATAGTAAACTAAGCAATAGAATAGTAACCCCACCCATGAAAGTATAAATAAAATTTATACAGCCTATAAATTAAATTATGATAAAATTATATCATAATATAAGTAAATAAATGTTTTAAAAATTATTAATTAAGTGTTTGTATTTTAATAAGTTATTAATATTTAATTAAATTTTTTTAATTAAAATAATAATTTAAAAGAAAATTTATTTCCATAAAATGTATTCAAAAATTAATATTTTTTTATCTTATGATTATAATATAATTTTATTATACCTTATTTAATTTTTCAAAGTGTCATAAAATCAGTTATAATTTTAAAATTGGTGTTTTCTAAGTAAATGATGATTTTAATTAAAAATTAAATTTATCATATTTAGAAAATTATTTTCATAAAATGGAGTCTATTTTTTAATTCTACACATCAAAAAATGTCAAGTTTTAATTTTTGGTATTTTTCTAAAATAGTTGAATTTTTGGTGAATAATAGAATACGGTAATTTACGGTATATATACATTATAAGTTAAATACACTATTACTTGAGTCATAGGTAAAGTAAGAACCATAATATATAAATTAAATTCATTATTTTATTATATTTTGTGATAATTATCAAACTATTCATATTCTTGATCCATAATAATAAACTAATAAATTAAATAATGAGAAAACACCCCTCTCCTCCACTATAAATACCACCCCACGCTACCTATTCTCCTCACACATTACAAGATTTTTTCCTTGTCCAAATTATTCAAAATAACATTTAAAACCCCCCTAAAATATTTCTAGGAGCTATGTGTCTCATCAAAAGACCAAAACCTTTGCCCTAAGGTGGTTTTCAAGGAGGAGAAACTCAAGATGTAAGTTCCTCTTTTGTTTTCTTTTAATTTCTTTTCAAGTTATTTTCTTCTTCTCTTCTCACCTCCCCTCATCCAAATTGTATGAAAACTCTATTACCTCACATATACTATAATTTTATTATGATAATGTAATAATATATCATTAAACATTTTTCCTCACCCTTTTATTGTAAAAATAAAAACGTTATTTGTGAGGTGTTAATTTATCACCTTCAAGGATGACAAATTTTCATTTTACATTAACACATTCAAGTACGGTCATATAAGAATTTTTATGGTTAAAAGAAATTAGAAAATATTTATTAAATCCTATTTAATGTTTTATAATCATTATATACATATGATGTTAAATACTAAAACAAAACAAGTCCGTTGGGAATGAAAACCACCCAAAATAATCCAGACCATTATCAACAGTATATTATATAATGATTCATCCTCACCCAAAATAACCAAATGAAATATATGATAATTTAACTTTATTTATGTTTATTAATAACTTATAACTTCAATTCTGTATTTCTATTTCCACTTTACATGAACGTTCATACTCTTATACAAGCTAACCGACTATGAAAACTAAGAAAACAAGCACTCACGAACGATTATATTGAACACTATAACTCATCAAAAGGACATAAATGAACTTAATAAAATTATACAAATTAAATTAAATATATAAAATTTTCTGAATTAATTAATTAGTGGATTTAATTTTATAATCCATGACTATAATATCAAGTGCCGAAAAGTTTTGGACATAAGCTTAGGGATTCTACCCGAGCCTCCATTTTTCCTCCGGGTTACTCTTTCTATCTTCTTACTCCAATGTAATGATTATTTATTTTTTATACTTATTATAAATTCTTTTTATATTTTCTAAAATCATATATCCATATCAAATAATCCTTCCTTTATGAGATATACATGTTTTTAAAAGGTTCTCTTCTCAAATCTTCTCGATAAAAAATATGATTAAAGGGAATTTCCAGATTTCTTACCCATTTTCATGTGTTATACATAATATATTTTTATCCACCATTATTTTTTGTAAAATAATTAATTTTATCATGAAAAACTATCATGTTTCATTTCTAGTTTTGGGAAAACAATTATGCTTTTTTTGTTTTAAAGGCACTTTAATATTTCCCTTAAATCCACACTAAAGTAGCTTATTTATAAAGTTTCTTAAACAGTATTTTAAAATTCTTTCACTTAATTTGGATGCCATTTATCATTATATATTCCTATTTTCTTTTATTATTGTCAATTTATATTCTAAATTCATTCTTTCTTGGACACTTTTGTGATACACCCATTTTTAATTCCTTATGACGTGATTATGAAACCCATTCCTTTACATGGGTAACCCTTATGTTATATTTTATTACTTACATATGATTCTTCATGTGGTACACATTTTCATAAACATGTTATGATGGGTGAACCCAGATGGTGCTCTAATAAATTGGGTAGTGTTTAGTCTTAGGAGATGTCATGTTGGGATAGGTAGTGAACTTGATTCCTTTATAGAACTTTGTTCACCATGTGATATAGTCTTAGTGGTTAGACTTGACTCATGTTTATGTCGTATTATATATAGTTTCTACATTCCTATGATGTCATGATTATATGTTCCTATGTTATACATGTTATTATTATTTATTTTTATTCAAATTCCATGACTTTATGTCATCATGTTATGCCTTCTAAACCATGTGATATGTTGTATTCCTATGATTACTCCCTTACTGGAATTTTTATCTCACCCCCTTTTTCATGTATTTCCTAGGCTATCTTATGTAGTTATAGGAGCTCAATTTATTTTAGGATCTCATTATGGAGATTAAATAAAATATTTTTTCATGATGTTTAAATTATGTACCTAATCTTCCAAATACACTAGAACGTGCGACCCTTAGATTGTAATTTATGTCTAATTATGCTTAAAATCATGTGATAATATGTGTAAAAGGCTAGGGTCTCTTTATTGAATCCAAACTAAAGTTTTATGGTGCTCGACCTTGAACTATTGGAACATATAATAATGAGATACAAATTTATCAATGCCTTGTCTCATACCTGGCCACCAAAATCGACATTACATGTAATAGAACATATTCATGGTTCCTGGGTGCACAGCCAACTAGAAATTATAAAAACCCCCATCAAAAAAAATTCCTTACTGCTAGAAACACAAAAAAGTGATTCTGATAGCATAGAATTCCCTTGGTGAAGAGTGACCATTCATGTACATTTTATCCACCATAAAGAGAGTATTTAATGCTATGAAACTCTTCATCAAGTTGTTGTTCCTAAAGAATCATCTTGAGAATAGAGGAGTTCAACTGAACACCGAAAAAAGAAACCATGGCCCCTGATTTCTAGACTCCAATATGCAATTGTACAAAAAGAGCCATCAAGTTATACTCTTCCAAATATTTTTCATGGCTTGGTTTGGAAGTTTCCTACTCAAATCATCTGTGATGGCATTCCCTTTCCCCAATGTATAGGCAATATCAAATCAAAATATTGTAGGTATTCCACCCAATGAATCTGGTGAAGATTCAAAAAAAATTGAGAGAATATATTACTCAGACTCTTGTGATATAAATACACTATAAACCTTTCTCTATAAAGGTAATGTCACTAACTCTTGAGTGCATGCATCACAACTACAAGTTAAAGTTCATGGGTCAAATAATTCTTCTCATGAGGATTAAAATGAATGGAGTCATAAGCAACAACATGATCACTATGCATAAGAATACAACCCTTAATTGAACCCGATGAATCACAAAAAACCATATAGCCCTATGCAGCCTATCGAAGAGGAAACATTAGTGTAGTAGTTTATATAAGTTTACACTCAACAAAATAATTATAACATCTTTCATCCAAAGAAAACTTTACTACCTTCCGAATTAGAGCAGTCATTAGGGAATCCAAATTTGATAAGTCCTTACTGAACTGGCGATAATACCCAGATATACCCAAGAATATCTGAATCTCAAAAACATGTTGTGGTCATTCCCATGTCATATTAGCCTTTAACTTTTTAAAACAAACTAAAATTCCATGTTCTGACACCATGTGTCCTAATAATTTCACTTCCCAAATGCATATATCACATTTCAAAAGCATATAATAAAGATGTTCATTTCTCAACAATTCCAGAACTACAATCAGATGACATAAATGATCCTCCTCAGACTAAGAGTAAATAATGATGTCATCCAGAAAGACCACAAAGAAAGTATCAAGATACTAATGGATGATCCTATTCATAAAATCCATGAAAGTTGTAAGATCATTGGTTAGACCAAAGGGAATGACAAGGTACTCATAATGGTCATACCTACTCCAAAAGGTGGATTTATAAATGTTAGATTCTTTTATCCTCAACCGAGGGTAACTAGAATGAATATAAATCTTCGACAACAAAATTTTCCCTTTTAACTAATCAAATCAATCATCAATCCATGGAAAAGAATATTTTTTCTTTAAAGTAACATGATTGAGTTTTCAATAATCCACACAAATTCTAAGTGAGACATCATATTTCTTATCAAATAGATCTAGATCCACCCAAGGTGACACACCCAGGCATATAAATTTTTTCCCTAGAAGATCATCCAATTAATTCTTAATCTCATCTAGTTCATCTAGTGTCATGCGGTTAGAAGGTATAGACATCGGTTGAGAACCATTCAGTAAATCGATAAAAAACTCTTCTTCACTTATTAGTGGAAAACCAAATAATTAAAAGAGGGAACACATAGGGAAACTCAATGAAAACTAGAGGGAGATCACCACTCAAATATTCTCACACCAGATCAAAGGTGAAAACAAATATCACTTTCCCCAACTATAGATAACCCAAATCTAGATATGAAGGTCCATCTCTACTTGGCCTTGGGTCTCATTCTGTAATGCCCCGACCCCAGAATCCCAGAGTCGGTGCATTATTTTAATGCATTGGCATGATTACAAGGAATCAAGTCCTGAAAGACCGATCAGTTTAGAAGTCTTATAAAATATATTAAATCCATGCACGTTACATTACACATTAGAAAATAAAACACACCATAAATGATCTTTTGATAACGCTATTAATCCCCTAACATAACCCTAATTAGCAATCATAATACACTTCTTGGAATCTTGGGAAAATAAAACATAAGAAAGGGGTGATCTCATATGCTCAGTAAGGATAAAAATATAGTGGAAACTTTCATAAATAAGCATAAACATTTAAGGCAATGTATAAGACTAAAACAAAAGCATTTTAAACTTAAACTTAAGCAAAATATGGAAAAGATAAATCAAATAATGCCACTTACTTATTCACATGGATATTCTACTAGTCAAATAATCACATATAATATCAATATCCAATTTCATAATGATGGAATGCATAATGCCAGACTTCATAACCATGTAGTCAAGGCCTCGTTCCAAGACTAAAAATAAGATTTTGTCAAGTCCTTGTTCCAAGACACTATATTTTTTCATAAGACCTACTGATACATCAAGGAGCCATAGCGGGCTCCACCCATCACTTACTAAGTCTAATGCATTCCTCATATGAAAGGTTGAAACATAACATAAACATTCGTATTAAAACTAGCATACAGAATGTTAATACTTTAACCATGAACCATGAATGGTATAAAAATAATACATCCACATTAAAACATATCACAAAACCTTCAATACAATATGGAAGATTTGTATCATAATGAATCAACTTCAAACAAGTGTAAAATCCATCAAAGAATATTGACCTAGATGAAATCAAAACTATTTGAGAGAAATATATATTTTTTTAAGCATTTAAAAGTAAAATAATTTAAAAAAGAATACATTTAATGACATTTTTTAATCAAATTTTCCCATACCACTTTTAGTCTTTTAAAGTAATTAACATTTTAAAACAATGATGTCTATATAAATAAATACTTAAAATCATTTTAAAAACATGAACATTAATTAAAGAGATTTAGACTAACAAATATTTAAAACATTTAAAATGATTATATAGTTAAATATACCTTTCTATAAAACCTTAAAATATTCCTTTTGAAAACATTTTTAGGAAATATGGGCATTGATGATAAATATGTCACAGTAAATATTAACTCATAAACAATCTCATATAATAATGATATTGAGGAATTAACCCTTACCTTGTACTTTTTTTTAATTGATGGTATGTTAACCTCCTGTATAAAAGTTAAAATTTTTTATTAAATTATAAAATAACTATAAACATAAATATGATATCATATATGATCCTATAATATTTCTTTGTTAATAATATTTCAGTAGTATCATCGTTTCAGGTGTTAACTGATATGTTTTCCTTTATATTCTTAGTTACGTAAGCCATGTTTGTCATGGATAGGGTTTATTTTATTAATATCCTGAATGATATTAAGTTCTTAAACATTATTTTTAATCATAAAATGAAAATTATTCTTGAATTATTATGATGGGGAATGAATCTCATCACGTTCGTGGAGACAGTAATCTGTACGTATGCACGAGCGATAATATCATTATATTGATGGTGAAATCATATATAATTGGATGTTATATCATATATACACAATAATTAACATTTTATACTTATTATTTAAATTATTTATAATCATTATTATACTCATACAAATAATGAAGTGTTTGAATAACAAACTACACCACGACGTGGAGATGGTAAGTCGTATGTACGCACTTATGGTGACATTGTCATTTATAGGATGGATAGAATAAAGAATATGATTGTACCATATTTATAATAACATAACATTATATAGTATGTACTGGAGTCATTATTTTGGTATGGAAAAAACAAAGAGAGAGGAATTGGAAGAAGAAAAGAACTTGAAAGAGGGTGGTGAAATTATTACGTCTTCTTCGGGTGTTTCCTTTTGATTTGATCAAAAGGGCTCATTAGGTCATATTTATGATAAAATTAAGGACTATAGGTTGATGGGAGGGAAGTTTTTATAATATTTGAGCAGGTTTTGGCCTATCCAAATGAATTTGGATGTGTGATTTTGAGATATAGGGAAGTTCCCTTTTATAAGAGGGGTGAGGGTCACTTTAGGAAAAGATTAAAATATTAATTTATTATACAATAATATTAGGTTTATAATGGATCCAAATGAATTTATTTAGATACTTAGGTGGTTATGGGTCTAAATAATATTAACCAATAGGTTTTAGACAAGTTTAAGTTACCATTTTAACCTTATATTTTAGATTTAACTCTTAGTTAAATAGTTTAACTTTTACCGTGTCTTTTTGTATTCTTACACTCTATGGTTAATAAAATTACTCTAAACTTACAAGATAACCTCAAGTGGTTCATTAATGAAATATATAAAATCATTAAATCCATTTGGATGAACCATATATTTTTAGGAATATTATATCAACCAATAATATAGTATTTGTTTTAAAAACTAATTTATGTCAATTTTGACACTATTTTGTATTATGTTTTTTTGAAAGTCATAACAACCTTATCACTTCGAAAGAAAATTATATAGTCAATAATAACATGTCATAGTAACCTAAAAAATTAGTTTAATTCATCAAAAGTCTAAAATTATATTTATTTGGATATTTATAATATCAATTATTTTAATATTTCATTAAGAAGGTAATTACTGTATCATCATTGTGACATAAATAGATTTATTTATTTAATCTATAAAAATTATAAATAAAAAACCATTATTTAGGAAATATTTTTATCTTTTTAATGAATATAAATAGTCTAATTTATCTTATTTATAACCTTATATTAAAAATCGTTTAGTTAAAAAACATTGAATTTAACACTTTTAACTCTTCTTTAAATAAAATAATAATAAATGTCCTAATCTAATCCAGGTGGACCTAAAGGATAATATTTTATTCCTAAGGTTGTTTTTGGTCAAATTACACTTATCCAATAGAATTAGTACTTGTGTTAGAGTAATTATAATATCATTTTTACCTTTAATTACCCTATTTACATTTAATCGTGGTAAATAAAAGTCAAAAGTCACTATTCACCAAAAATTATTTTAATCTTTTTGAATCAAATTTTAATTACTGATGTCAACTCTGTCTTTTTTATTTTTGAAATTTAACTCACAGAAGAGGTAAAATTAAGTTTTATGCAAATTTGTTAACGTGCCTCGAAGGGTAAAAGACGTTAAAAAATTCAATAAAATTTTATACATCTAATTTTATTATAAAATGAATTAAATTAATTATATTAAACTAATATAGGTATTATTTATCTATTTTGACTTTAAATAAATTTAATTAAAATAAATAATTATTTAAATAAAAAGTGAATTTTAAACAAAAATGCAGTGTTTTTCACTATTCATCAAAAAATTGAAAGATTTTAGAAAAATACCAAAAATTCACCCTAAGATAATATTGATATTTTGATTTCAAAAATGAAGTCTATTTTACAAAATTAAAAACATAGTAGTTTCATTTATCAATTTAAAATTAATTCCCATTTTCAAAACCAAAAAGCAGGGTTTTTTAAAGTAGAAATTATCAAAAGATTGACATGTATTTATCTCAAATTTAAATGTAAAATTACATATAATGACCTAAATTGTATTAAATGATAAAAATATAATCTAATTATTCTTTAAAACAATTAAAATTTATAATTTAACACTATAAATTATCTTGATTAAAAAAGTTGTTTTTAATTAAAATTTAGCATCTTTCACTATTAATCAAAATATGAAAGTTATCAGAAAAACACCAAAAATTTATCCAAACTAAATTTTTATGTCCTAATTATAAATAAGAAGTTTATTTTGTCAAATTTAATATAAAATTGATAGATATTTCATTTTAGAAAATCATCATTAGTAGGTGGTAAAATTACATTTTTGAAAAATACTTTATCTGAAAAATTGAAATTGTTATTATATTATTTCTAAGAAACACATAATATGGGTTTTAAGATTATATAGAGTATATAATATTCAAAATTCAGTTAATACTATTCATAACCACTTTTTGAATGGCTAGTTTGGTAAGTTGTGGTGCGCTCGAACTCGGTGTTACGTGTAGAGCAAGCTGTTGAATTACTTTAATGAGATAACATACTATGAAATCTTAGGGTGTTACATTCTACCCTCCTTCAATAAATTGCATCCTCAAAATTTGAAAAAAAAAATCGAAAATAAGTCGTTAAAAATAGAAAAATGCCTTTATGGAAAACCCACATCGGAAATTGGGTTAATATAATTTAGTCTTAAAAAGAAGGAAAGAGAAATTAAAAAGTCACCACCAAATTATGATATTGATTAGAGGAAAATTGGTGAAAATTAGAGACACGTAATTGGAGGAAAAACGTAAATATTTATAAGGAGTGATTGAGGTCATAAACACAAAAAAGTGTAAAATTGAGGGCCTCAAAGCCATCAATATAGGATGATGTAAAATATCATTAGTTCAACAAAACATATGGTATTAGGATAACGCATTTTTGGTTTTAAGATCCCTTCCCTAAAGTTTAATAATTAATTTATTCATATAATAAGAGGAAATATATATATATATATACTTGAAAAGTATAGTTTCATCCTTCAACTAATTCCTACAACAAACTCATCTTTCACTCCAAAAGATAAAAGAATTCAAAAATATTCTATTTATTCTAATCATATAGGGTTCTAAAAAAATGAATTTATAATTTAACTATCAGGCCATTTTAAAAAAAAAACTACATTATACAAACCAGTACATCACGTAGGCTAGTGGTAGTTGATGCACCCTTGTCGCTCTTCGGTTGCGGGTTCAAGTCTCACGGCCTTGTCGGACGCGACAGGTTGTCACCCAACCTCCGGGTTTTCCTTTTTATGACAATCCAAAAATAATCTCAAGAAATGATTTAACCTTAACAATAGTATCCCAAGTTAAACTTAAAATATTTCAACCTTTAGACTTATCCAAAATACTTCTATCCAAACTCACCGTCCAAAATTTATAAGGAAGGTAAACACAATGAAGATCCTTTTTTCCATGTAATAACATGGGAATACCTTCATCAAGTATTCTTTTAAAACACTATAACACCCTGAATTACCATAAAACCTTATTTATTACATTCATACTCCCTTATTCCTTATATAATACTGGATATACTTTTTCTATCCTAAAATGTTGTATACTCCAACAATAATGGAATATACAAATCATTAATCAGTTTCAAGGTATTCAAGAATATCTATTATAATTTATCCAAATCAATCATATATTATTCCAAAATCACTACCTCAGTATCAGAACTATATTATGGTTTATCTTTCTCTCAACCATATATTTTCCAAAACATTTAACCTTCTATTGAGTCACCTTTCTTGGTTCCACACAATCTCAAGTCCTTAATGAAATAGTATTGTAGTACAATCCTTATATACTCTATAATTCTTATAACATGTACATCATTAATACAATACTCAAATGACACAATACTTTAATAACAACATAATAACTCTAATAATTCTTATTCATCTTCGGTAGTATCATAACTTGATTATTATCCAATAGCATCATTTGGGGTATACTCTGATGATTTGGACATTGATTCACGTAGAGTCCCAACTCCTTGAAGATAAAGAAATATACATTTGAAACCTTTTTCTTACCCTTGCAATCACGTACTTGGTGTCCTTTTTCTCCACACTTATAACAAACTCTCATTCCCATTAAGAATTTACCAAGGTGGTTCTTTCCATAGTTATCACATATGGGGAAATCATTCTTTCCCCTCTCCTCTTTATCTATGTTTTTATCTTCCATCCTTTTCTTCTCTTGATTCCCTTCAAATCCATAGGGCTCATAGAATTCTTTAATTATCTCATTAACACATGATACTATTTCTTCATATGATGAAAATATATGGGAGACTATTTCCCATTTAAATTTTGACTTAATACCATGAAATATATGATCCTTCCTAATCTTTAGATCATGCATATTGTTGTAATTCTCATTCCTTCTACTAGGCGTCATTTCTAAATAATGGCATACACCAGGATTGTTGATGAATCGCAATTCATAATTCCAAACTTGTAAAATACCTAACATAAATTGAAGAGATTGTGTATATAATCTATAATCATAAAATGTTTTCTTTGATAAGTATTTACTCCTAAATCATTCATAATGTCTTGTAAAGAAAATGTGAATTATCCTAAGTGTTGGACTCCTCATGTATTAATCATGTTTTAATGATCACAAATCCTATTACTGTTAAGTAATCTCAATCTTAACTACACATCATGTGTTAATGTTAACAAATCTTATTGATGTTAATTACTCTCTTTATTCTTTACAAGTCTTATGCATAATCACAAATCTCACTTATATTATCAAGCCTTTATATTTATGATTCAAGTTCTCTTACTCTCTACTGGTTAAACTTAATTAATATTCTGCATATTACTGTCTAAGTCTAAATATAGATATTCTTCTAAGTATAGAGACATCGTGAAGTACAAACCGTGACCCATAAACCATGAAGGACAAATTGTGACCCAGACACCGTGAAGGACACACCGTGACCCAGACACCGTGAAGGACACACCGTGACCCAGACACCGTGAAGGACACACCGTGACCCAGACACCGTGAACGACAAACCGTGACCTAGATACCGTGACCCACATACCATGAAGCACATACCATGAACCACATACCGTGAAGACCATACCGTGAAGAAGAAACCATTTACATAATCATTGTGACATCATTTCTTAAATTTTTTTCAATATTATTTAAATAATACTAAAGGTCATATTTGATGTTTTTAATGAAATTAATGTTATTTAATGATAGTTGTTGGCATGTCAGGAAATCATATGTCGTACCAATTAAAAGGGAATCATTCCTACTACCAGAACTCGTGGAATATAAGGAAGATCGAGATGCAGTACACGTGCAAGAGAAAAAGTCTGATGATACAACAAGAAGAACTTACATACGCCCTAGAGCACTGTGCTGAAAAAGAAGAACAATCATGATCAAGGAAGAGATTGCAAAACTTTCAAAGAACTCTCATTAGTGCAATACAACACTACTAAAGAACACACGATGAATCAAGAGATCATTTTCACTCCTGTAGAACACATCCTATACTATGACACTCTGTTTTTCAACAGAAAAACCAGAGAAGGACTCAGAAGCATTTCTGCTGAATCCAACAAGTCCAGAGCTACATCTCTAATCACTAGAGCTTTCTAAACTCTTATCTATTCTCTCTAAGTGATTTGTTTATTTACTTTCGAGTAGTGTGGTGTACTCTGTATATCTTACACACACACTTTCTCCTGCACTGAACTTGAGGATATCAAAATCCTCACTCCAAAACTCTTAACCCTTGTTTACCCACATCAACTGTGGAAGAGGTCCTTGTGTGGACTGGTATTTATTCTGTTTCCCACGAAGAACAGTGGTAGAGGTCCCTGCGTGGCCTGGACAATTTTGTAAACTGTTGTTAACCCCGATCCAGGGTGTGGATCAAATTTATATAAATTTTAGAGGACTAAGTCTCGACTGAGACTGAACCTCTTGTTATATATGTTGTGTATCTTTAGTTTAAGTTTAAAGTATACTACATATATCTTTTATATTCTGCTACTATTACTTTGAAATAAAAAGATATTTTAAAGCTACATTGACAGTTAAATTAGTAAGTGTTTACACTTATGTAAATCAGTAGGTTAGTTTCAAAAGTTAGTTTAATCTTGTGATTAAATTAACTGAGACCTAATCAATATTTGAGAAGCTAAGTGAACATTTACAATCTGTATAAATTCACTACAGTTTAACTTGTTTTATAAATTGGGGGATTTTAAATAGACAATATTTTAACAAAAATTTTAATTGGAACTCAATTCACCCCCCTCTTGAGTATCCACTCCGACCAACATTTGGTATCAGAGAATTTGTTTTGTTAAAGGATTTTTGAAATAATCTATTTTTCAACTTTGATTTTAGTTGCATCTTTAAAGATCTTAAATTTCTGTTAGTTCTAAATTTTTATCTCTTTAATTATACTTTATAAAATCTAGTTATGGATAATATACTAGAGGGTACTGCTACTAACAGGCCACCTTTCTTCAATGGCACAAACTATGCCCAGTGGAAACTTAAAATGAAAATTCATTTAGAAAGCATGGGTTTTGATATCTGGACTGCTATAGAATCTCAATATAAAATTCCAGAAACCGAAAGAACAACTTGGGATGAACCTAAAAATACTTCTTATAATAATAATTGTAAAGATATGAATGCCATATACTGTGCTCTAGGAGATGAAAAAATTAACAGAATTTCTGCCTGTAAAATTGCTTTTTAAAGTTGGGATGCTTTGGGTGTTTCTCATGAAGGAACAACTAATGTTAAATAAATGAGATTAAATACTTATACTATTAAATATGTTAATTTTAAAATGAAGACTGATGAACCCATTTCCGATATGTATCTCAGGTTCAATGAGATATTCAATACAATGAATTCACTCGGAAAGGATGTTCCTGCAAAGGAACAAATTATGAGGATATTGAGGTGTCTACCAGACCAATGGAGAGGCACATCTAATTCAATTAGAGAGTCATGTGACATTGTTTCTCTACCTATAAAAGAACTCATTGGTAAGCTTATGATGTATGAGGAATAACTCAAGGTGAATAAAGAGGAAGATGATGAACCAAAAATGAAATTAGTGGCTTTCAAGACTACTGCTTCAAATAACAAGGACAAAGAAAAATCTCAAATACAAACTGACAGTTCAACAAGTGAAATATCAGACTCTAACAGTGATGTTGAAATGGCTAAGATAGCCAAAAGGTTTAATAAATTTTATAGGAAGAATAAATTTTTTAGAAAAACAAATTACAAGGGTAAGTATGACAATAAGGGACATTGGAAGAAGGACTGGAAAAAGCCAAATAAAAGTGATGAAGTTTTTTTCTACGAGTGCAAAAGAAAAGGACACATTAAAGCAGACTGCCCAAAGCTAAAATTCAAGAAGAAATATGATTATAAGAACATTAAGTACAAGAAAGATATGAAGGCTACCTGGAGTGCTTCTGAAGACAGCACAAGTGAATCTGAAATGTCTGATTCTGAAAGAAATCGTGCCAATATGTGTTTCATGACAAACAAATTTTAGGTAACCTTAGATACTCCTGTTTTAAATTCTTATTATTCTAGAGATGATGTAGAATTTGAATCGAATTCTGAAAACATGACTAGTGAGGAATTATTTGAATACTGTAATATGCTGGAAGGGACATGCAATGAACTTAAGGATAAATACAAATCATTAAAGAAACAGCATGCTCTCACTACAACTGTTAAAACCGAACTTACTATCGAAAAAGAGAAGAATGCTCAACTGTTAAAGGAGAATACAGAACTGAAAATGTCAAATGAGAAACTTACAAATGATTTAGAGAAGTTCACAAATGTAAAGGATACACTAACTCAAATTCTAGGAAATCAAGTGGCACCTAAATACACTACTGGAATAGGCTACAAACCTGCATAGAGACAGATTATTAAGAATAGATTTATTCCTAAATCTGGATAGAATACTGCTAGTTCTAGTTCTGGATATTCATATGCTTCAACTAGTTATTCACATAGTTATCAATCAAATAGAGTTTACCTCTAAAAATATTTTGACTCTACAAATTATATGAGACCCATAAGACAAATATGGGTACCTAAATCATTGATTTCTAACCTGTCAGGACCCAAGAAGATCTGGGTACCAAAATCATTTTCTATCTAAATCTATTTTGTAGGAAACCTGCTTGAAGAGTTCCCATAAGAAGACATGGTATTTGGATAGTGGATGTTCAAGACACATTTTTGGATATTATTCATGCTCCAAGAGATTAATAAAGGTTGATGGAGGCCACGTCACCTTTGGTGATAATTCTAAAGGAAAGATCGTTGGCCTAGGCCAAATTGGTAACACTAATTCAGTCTTAATTTCTAAAGTTGTATTTTTTGATGGACTGAAATATAATCTATTAAGTATTTCTCAATTATGTGATGAGGGATTTAATGTGAAATTTGAGAATGATTCTTGTAATTTTTTTAATTCTAAGAATGTTTTAGTATTTTCTGCTTTAAGAAATGAAAATGTTTATGAAGTTGATTTAAATTCCTTAGCTAAGAAAAATGTTACCTATTTAAATGATTTTCATAAAGAGTCTTGGATTTGGAATAGAAGATTAGGACACTGCAACATCCATTCACTTAGAAAACTGACTAGGAAGAACTTGGTTAGAGACCTACCTAAACTTGAGTTTTCAAATGAAAAAGTGTGTAATCCCTGTCAAAAGGGAAACCAACACAAAATTTCTTTTAAACCAAAGAAAGAAGTCTCAACTTCTCAACCTCTCGAGTTAGTTCACATGGATTTGTTTGGACCATCTAGAGTTTATATCTTAAATGGGAAGCACTATGTCTATGTCTTAGTAGATGACTTTTCTAGATGTACTTGGGTATACTTCTTAGCTCAGAAAAGTGAAGCTTGTTCTTAATTTATTAAATAATCCAAGTCTGTAGAAAATCTTAGTGGACTTAAGATTAAAACTCTAAGAAGTGATCATGGTCGTGAGTTTGAAAATCAAGACTTTGAATCCTTTTTCTCACACAATGGCTATAATCACAACTTTTATGCTCCTAGAACACCTCATCAAAATGGTGTAGTAGAAAGAAGAAATAGAACCCTTCAAGAAATATCTAGAACCATGCTTAATGAGTATGACCTGCCTATTTATTTTTGGGTTGAAGCTGAAAATATAGCTTGTTATATCATCAATAGAGTCTTGATTAGAACTGTTCTTAAGAAGACCCCATATGAACTTTGGAACAACAGAAAACCTAAATTCAATTACTTTAGAGTCTTTGGCTGCAAAGTTTTTATTCTTAATACAAAGGATAATCTAGATAAGTTTGCTTCTAAGAGTGATGAAGGAATCTCTTTAGGATATTCTTTAACTAACAAAGCCTATAGAGTTTTCAATAAGAGAACCAAGTGTGTGGAAAATCTGTTCACATCAAATTTGATAAAACTGATCCACATGAGTCTAAAACCTCTCTTGAAAATCTTGAAGAAGATTTGAGTGTTCTGGACCTTAATGACAAATCTAAAGAACCTGCTATAAAGACAACCAGTTCTGGACTTATTCCAGAATCTTCTCCTAATAAACCCGAACCTAGAGAAGAAACTGAAATTTCTAGTCCTACCTTTACTAGATTAACTAGAATTCTAAAGAATTATCCTTTAGATGCTGTTGTAGGAAATCTGGATAGAGGGACATAGACTAGAGATTCTCTTAGAAATCATGTTGAACATCAAGCCTTCTTGTCACAGCTTGAACCTAAAAACATTGATGATTCTATTAATGATGAATTTTGGGTAATTGCTATGTAAGAAGAACTCAATCAGTTTGAAAGAAATAAAGTTTGGAATCTTGTTGAAAGACCTGAGGACACTTTCACAATAGGCACTAAATGGATGTTTAGAAATAAAGTAGATGAATCTGGAAACATAGTTATAAACAAACCTAGGCTAGTTGCACAAGGTTATAGTCAAGAGGAAGGAATTGACTATGAGGAGACATTTGCTCCAGTATCCAGATTAGAAGCTATTAGGATTTTACTTGCTTATGTTGCGCATCTAAATTTCAAACTATATCAAATGGATGTCAAGAGTGCATTCTTAAATGGATATATTGTTGAGGATGTTTTTGTTGAACAACCAACTGGATTTTCAAACCCTCATTTTCCAAATCATATTTTCAAATTATCAAAAGCTTTATATGGTTTAAAGCAAGCTCCAAGAGCTTGGTATGATAGAGTAAGTACTTTTCTAATTTCTAAAGGTTTTAAAAAAGGTATAGATGACCCTACTATTTTTATAAAACGAATTTCTAAATATGTTTTAGTTATAAAAATTTATGAAGATGATATTATTTTTGGATCTTCAAGAAATTCCCAATGTACTGATTTTTCTAAAATGATGCAAAATGAATTTGAAATGAGTTTAATGGGTGAACTCAAATTATTCCTTGGATTTAAAATCCTTCAAAATGATGATGGAATTATTTTAACTCAAAGTAAATATACTAGAGATATTTTAAAACGTTTTGGATTGGATAGCACAAAAAGTAGTGACACTCCCATGAGTACCACCTGTAAGTTGGATCTTGATGAAGATGGTAAATCTATTGATCAAACCACTTATAGAGGAATGATTGGAAGTCTACTCTACCTGACTGCTAGTCATCCTGATATTTTGTTTAGTGTGTGTATGTGTGCTCGTTTTCAAGCAAACCCTAAAGAGTCACATTTAAATGATGTAAAAAGGATTTTCAAATACCTCAAGCATACTCCTAATTTAGGACTGTTCTATCCCAAAAGAAAATCATTTGATTTAGTTAGTTATTCTGATGCTGAATTTTCTATATGTAAGTTAGATAGAAAAATCACCTCTGGAACATGTCGCCTTTTAGGCAAGTCACTAGTATCATGGTGTAGTAAGAAACAAAAGTGTTTTTCATTATCTACTGCAGAAGCTGAATACATAGCTACTGGCAGTTGTTGTGTGCAAATTTTGTGGATGAAACACACATTACTAGACTATGGATATCAATTCAGATATGTCCCAATAAATTGTGACAACAAAAGTGTTATTAATATTTCTAAGAATCATGTTTCTCATTCTAGGACAAAACATATTGACGTAAGACATCACTTTTTGAGGGATCATTATCAAAAAGGTGATATCACTTTGGAATTCATTGGTACTGAATATCAACTTGCTGATATATTCACTAAACCATTAAATTCTGAAAGATTAGACTACAACATACATGATCTTGGTATGATTAATCATAAATAGATATCTTACTGATCTTAATGTTTAAATACTTTACTGTATTTTACTTTATGGTTTCATGCTCACTGTTTTACAGTTACTGTTTCATGCTCATGGTCTGTCAACTCACTGTCTCACCATGACTGCACAGATTGGTCACTGTCTCACCATGACAATCACCAACTGTCTCACTGTGATGATTGTTTTTCATCACACCACAATGCCTACTCACGGTTTCACCGTGAAGATTATTTATACTCTTATTTTAATCCGTATCGCGGTAATTTTTATTTCACTGATATTCGATTTCCCGTGTTTTTGTTTTTTATGACGTTTGACATTCCCAAATGATAAAACTTAAGGGTTTCATTTGATTCCTTACCCAAACTCTCTCTTGAATCTTCTCATTCTCGAAAACCTTCTCTTCCCTCTCGCCTGAACCTTCAGTGGATGCCAAGGATGAAGCATCCATCTTCACCCTCGTCTGAGAAGCACCACTCTAAGAAACATAAGAGAATATCGAGGATAGATCCCAAAGGACCTCTAAACCCAAACTTGGTAAGTCGTATTGTTGTACCTGAAAAAGAGATTTTCCCTGAGTGGATATTATCTAGCAAGTCATTAGTTTTGAAAGTTATAAGAGAACAAGGATGGCTTGAATGGTTCTCTGGACAAAATAGACCGATTTACCTGAGGCTGGTATCTCAATTCTATCAGTATGTGAAGTTTTCCTTTGAGTTTGGAGAAATCTTTATGGTGACCAGCTGGATCAATGGTCATAAGTGATCTTTCTCTTCGAGGTTGTGGGTTGCATGCCTACGGATTCCTCATGAAGGAGTGAGCGATGACTACCAGAGAGACCCTCCTCCATCATCTGATATCTTCAATCTGGAAAATTCCTTGGAAATTTTAACTGGTAATGGCACCAAGCGAAGGGATATAACTGCAGAATTAGATGGAGAAACAAGACTTCTATTCAAATTTGTTCATAATTTGATCAGTCCAAGAAAAGGGGATTTTTCTGTAATGAAGTATCAGGATTTGTTCTTGATTCACCTATTGAATAATGGTCATAAGATCAACCTATGCAAGTATATTATTAACCATATCTGTGATCTGATTAAAGTCACTTTCAAATCCACCTACTTGTTTTACTCAAGGATGATTTCAGCCATGCTAGTTTCCAAAGGGATGGTTGGACCGAATGAAGAAAAGCTAGAGGGATTTTATTTCTGCTTATCCAAGCCTATCGTCAGAAAGATGGAGATTAGTTGGAAACCCTGGAAGAAGTAATGGGTTGAGGATAATGATCAAATTTATAAAAAGTTTAATCCTATTGATTATCTAAGAAGGCCTAAGAATCTAGCTGATCCTGGTTTGGAACCAGATGAAGTGGCTGAGTATTCAGAAGAAGAAGAAGAGGAAGTGGCAGCTGAATTATCACCTAG
The DNA here is from genome assembly GCA_963277665.1 of Viscum album. Lineage (NCBI taxonomy): Eukaryota > Viridiplantae > Streptophyta > Magnoliopsida > Santalales > Viscaceae > Viscum > Viscum album. The sequence continues at coordinate 516,799,299 of OY728131.1, forward strand.
AGAAGAAGATGGAATACCTACAATGGAAATAGATCCTATTGAAAAAGAGAGGATTGTTTTCCCTGATGTTGACCCTACTGAAATACCTCAAGGAGAGGAAGTTGTTGTTGTTTTGAGAGAAGAGGAAGCTCCTGCTTCTAGTGAGGATGTCAATACAGAAACTCATCCTACGGCTGCAAGAAAATTGGTTTTTTCTGATTTAGAGCAGCAAGCAGTGGTGGAGACAGATCCTGTTGAAGAGGATCTCCCTGTTGAGAAAGAAGTCAATCTGGAAGCACAACCAGTGGAACAATCGGTTCCTGAGATAATTCCCTCTGCTGAAGAGAGGATGGAAATTTCCTTTCAGCTGGCAAGGCAAGAGTTTACTGAAGAGATTAGAGATGATCCTGTAGATCTTGACAATGTTACTGAGCCTATAGTAACTGAAAGGGAAGCACAATTTGAGGGGGAGGAACCTCAGAACCTTGAGATTATAGAAGCTGGATCTGATGAACCTTCTCAACCTACTTTCGCATATTCTGTGTACACCAGTTATGTTTTCCCAAGTTTTTATGATGTTAATGAGTCGGATCAAGTAACTACAACTGGAATGGATATCTCTTCTATGTTTCAACTGAAATATGTAGCTCATCCAAAACCAGAACCAGAGCCCCATTCTCAATCTGAATTAGAATCTGAGTCAGAAGATGACTCTGAACCGCAACCAGAACCTGCTCCACTACCTTTACCTGCACTCTTACCCGAGAAACACTCCTTTGTAACTAAAGATGATCTGAAAGTTTTTGGAGAGACTCTGTTAGCTGGAGTTGAGAAAATCTTATCCACTCAACCTCATCTAGTGACTCAGTTAAGTCAAGAAGATGCATAAATTCTCTTGGAAAATATTATATTTCATATTCAACCAAGGATGATCCGATAAATTCAAGAAGTCGGAGTAGAAAATAAGCTGCTAAGTGCTGATGTTGAAAACCTGAAAAGTATGGTAGTAAACTTGCAGAATTAGTTGTCTTTGAGATCAAAGTCTGCTCCTATTTCTGCCCCTGCACCTGTTGCTGCTTCTCCTGAGCCAACTGATTCCACCCTTGCTAGGGAAATTATGTCTCAAGTGCATCTATATCTACTATATTTAGATGAAAATATTGGAACAAGACGCACCAAAATTCTAGAATGCATGAGGGAGCTTGTAGAAAATCTGAATAAACTCACAAATGAGTACACTGGGTGCCTGCAAAAAATTTGAAACAGCTCAAATTTCTATCCATAGTTGTAAAAGCTTCTCCTGCTTCAGTTCAACCTTCTGTTCCTCCTTTGGATTATTCTTTGCTGATATCTATAATCAAGGAAGAACTTCAGAATGCCTTCAGTGGCTTGGATCTGTCTTCTTTGTCAGAAGTGGTTAAGAACAGTGATCGAGCATTGAATTTGGTTAGAATTCATTCTAAGATAGCCAATGATGCTCAACAGGAGATCACCAAGAAAATATATTTTTATCTCACCCGGATTTTCTCCAAAAGTGACATGATATATCACTTTATATATCTTGTGGAAAACCTGAAAATACCTTCTCTAACTCAAGCTTTTAAATCTCAAGTTCAGAAGCTTACAAAGTTCACCATACTGTTGGACAAATTCATGGAGAATAAGGAAGATTTTGAAAATTCTATGCAATATAGTAGAGAAATCATTACTGATTTCATCAATCTTTTGAAGCCATATATTTATGTGCAGAGTACTGCTATTGTTGCTCCAGCTGCTGCACCCCTTAGACCTGGTCTACCTACCCTTGCCTCCACTGCCATGTCAGTCAGCCAAGCTCCTTCTCATATCCGACCAGTCATTATTGACTAACCACATCCTAAATCTTCTACTTCTCCTACTTTGGCTCCATCCATTTTTGAAGGTCTACCCTTACCCTTTTTATCTACCAAATCTATGCCTTATTCTACTTTAGCTCAATCTCCTGCTGCTGATAAAGGCAATGAAAAGGTGGATGCCTAAAGACTCTAGGGACTATTTTCAGTTTGATGGGGTGTCATTTGTTGTTTACTGTTTGTATTTATCTTTTATGTTATATTCTGAACCCTTTTTAATGATAAATGCAGTGTTTTCCTTTCATTTTTCTCTACTTTTTGATAATACCAAAAGGGGGAGAACTACAATGAGATATGTTACAGTTCATTTATATTTTGACTATATATGATTTGTGATCATCAAAAAGGGGGATATTGTTGGACTCCTCATGTATTAATCATGTTTTAATGATCACAAATCATATTACTATTAAGTAATCACAATCTTAACTAAAAATCATGTGTTAATGCTAACAAATCTTATTAATGTTAATTACTCTCTTTATTATTTACAAGTCTTATGCATGATCAAAAATCTCACTTATATTATCAAGCATTTATATTTATGATTCAAGTTCTCTTGATCTATACTGGTTAAACTTAATTCATATTCTACATATTACTGTCAAAGTCTAAATACAGATATTCGTCTAAGTATAGAGACACCGTGAAGGACAAACTATGACCCAGACACTGTGAAGGACAAACTGTGACCCAGACACCGTGAAGGACACACCGTGACCCAGACACCATGAAGGACACACCGTGACCCAGACACCGTGAAGGACAAACCATGACCTATATACCATGACCACATACCGTGAAGCACATACCGTGAAGACCATACTGTGAAGAAGGCACCGTTTACATAATAACTGTGACACTGTTTCTTAACTTTTTGTCCATATTATTTAAATAATACTAACGGTCGTATTTGATGTTTTTAATACAATTAATGTTATTTAATTATAGTTTTTGGCATGTTAGGAAACCATATCTCGTACCTATGAAAAGAGAATCATTCCTACTGCTAGAACTCATGGAATATAAGGAATATTGAGATGCAGTACACGTGCAAGAGAAAAAGTGTGATGATACAACAAGAAGAACTTACATACGCCCGAGATCACTGTGCTGAACAAGAAGAACAATCTTGATCAAGGAAGAGATTGCAAGACTTTCAAAAAACTCTCATGAGTTCAATCCAACACTACTTAAGAACACACGACAAATCAAGAGATTATTTTCACTCCTGTAGAACACAAGCTAGACTACGACACTCTTTTTTTCAACAGAAAAACCATAGAAGGACTCAGAAGCATTTCTACTGAATCCAAAAGGTCCACAGCTGCATCGCTAATCACTAGAGCTTTCTAAACTCTTATCCATTCTCTCTAAGTGATTTGTTTATTTACTTTTGAGCAGTGTGGTGTACTCTGTATATCTTACACACACTGTCTCCTGCACTGAACTGGAGGATATCAAAATCCTCACTCCAAAACTCTTAACTCATTTTTACCCACGTCAACTGTGGAAGAGGTCCTTGTGTGGCCTGGTCTTTATTCTGTTTCCCACGAAGAACAGTGGTAGAGGTCCCTGCGTGGCCTGGACAGTTTTGTAAACTGTTGTTAACCCCGATCCAGGGTGTGGATCAAATTTATATAAATTTGAGAGGACTAAGTCTCGGCTTGAGACTGAACCTCTTTTTATATCTGTTGTGCATCTTTAGTTTAAGTTTAAAGTATACTACATATATCTTTTATATTCCGCTGCTATTACTTTGAAATAAAAAACTATTTTAAATCTACTTTGATAGTTAAATTAGAAAGTGTTTAGACTTATTGTAAATCAGTAGGTTAGTTTCAAAAGTTAGTTTAATATTGTGATTAAATTAACTAAGACCTAATCAATCTTTGAGATGCTAAGTGAACATTTACAATCTGTATAAATTCACTACATTTTAACTTGTTTTATAAATTGGGGGATTTTAAATAGACAATATTTTAACAGCAATTTTAACTCTTGAGTATCCACTCCGACCAACACTAAGCATATCCCTTAGGAGTGTCATAACCAAGAGTGCAGCAAGGCTCATTGTCATGTACTAGGATACCCTGGGTCAAGCCCAAAACTCCTTGTCAGAGTTTTCACTCCTAGATACATCTGTGCCAGAGCCATATTTACCTACTTGTATGTAGACAGGGATGTATTTTTCGGAAAATACACGAAATATCTATATTAAAAAAATTCTAGGAAGTTATTCTATACTAATCCTCAATGTCTATCTTAAGGTAATGTTCTCTAATCAGAGTTTATCTGAATCTATTTCCAAGGTTTTTTCTAAACTTCCTCTAATACCAAATGTAACTCCCTGATCCCAAAATCCCAGAGTTGGTGTATTGTTTTAATACATTGGCATGATTACAAGGAATCAAGTCCCGAAAGACTGATCAGTTTAGTAGTCTTGGAAAATAGATTACATAAATGAACATTACATTACACATTAGAAAATAAAACACAAAATTAATGATCCTTTGATAACGCCATTAATCCCCTAGCTTAACCCTTATTATCAATCATAATACACATCTTGGAATCTAGGTAAAATAAAACATAAGAAAGGGGTGATCTCAGATGCTCAGTAAGGATAACAATATAGCGGAAACTTTCATAAATAAGAATAAACATTTAAAAAATGTATAAGACTAAAACAAAAGCCTTTTAAACTTAAACTTCACCATAATATGGAAAAGATAAATCAAATAATTCCATTTACTTATTCACATGGATATTCTACTAGTCGAATAATCACATGTAATATCAATATCCAATTTCATAATGATGGAATTCATAATGACAGACTTCATAACCACATATTCAAGGCTTCATGCCAAGACTACAAATAGTATTTTTTCAAATCCTTGTGAAAAGACACTAGTTTTTATCATGATACCTACTGATCCATCGATGATCTATAGCAGGCTCCACCCATCACTTACTAAGTCCAATGCATTCCTCATATGAAAGGTTGAAACATAACATACACATTCGTATTAAAACTAGCATACGAAATGTTAATACTTTAACCATAAACCATGAATGGTATGAAAATAAAACATCCACAGTCAAACATATAAAAAAACTTTAAATACAATATGGAATATTTGTATTATAATGAATTAACTTCAAACAAGTGTAAAATCCATCAAAGGATGTTGACATATATGAAATCAAAACTATTTGAGAGAAATAACTCTTTCTATTTTTTTAAATCATTTAAAAGTCACATAATTTAGAAAGGAAGACATTTAAATATATTTTTTAATCAAATTATCCCATACCACTTTGAATCTTTGAAAGGAATTGACATTTTAAAACAATGATGTCTATATAAATAAATTTTTTAAATCATTTTGAAAATATGGAAATTAATTAAAAGTATTCAGAAATATAAATATTTAAAACATTTAAAATAATGATTTAGTTAAATATACCCTTCCATAAAACCTTAAAAGATTCATTTTGAAAACATTTTTATGAAATATGGACATTGATGTTAAAATTCCCAGTAAATACTTACTCATAAACAATCTCAGATAATAATGAGATTGAGGAATTAACCCTTACCTTGTACATTTCCTTAGTCAATGGTATGTTAACCTTCTGTATAATAGTTAAAACATTGTTATTAAATTATACAAAAACTTTATATATAAATATGATATCATATATGATCCTCTAATATTGCTTTGTTAATAATATTTCAGTAGTATCATCGTTTCGGGTGTTAACTGATTTGTTTTCCTTTATATGCTTGGTTATTTAAGACATGTTTGTTATGGATAGGATTTATTTTATTAATATAAATAATGATATTAAGTTCTTAAACATTATTTTTAATCATAAAATGAAAATTATTCTTGAATGATTACGATGGGGAATTAATCTCATCTCATTTTTGGAAACGGTAATCCGTATATATGCACGAGTGACAATATCATCATATTGATGGTGAAATCGTATGTAATTGGATGGTGTATCATATATAAAGAATCATTAAAATGTTATAATTATTATTAAAATAATTTATTCTCATTATTATACCCATTCAAATAATAAAGTGTTTGAATAACAAACTACACCACGACGTGGAGACGATAAGCCGTACGTACGCACGTATGGTGACTTTGTCATTTATAGGATAGGTAGAATAACAAATATGGTTGTACCATATCTATAATAATATCATAGTATATAGGAGGTACTGGAGTTATTATTTTGGTAAGGAAACAATAAAGAAAGAGGAAGTTGAATAAGAAAATTACTTGAAAGAGGGTGGTGAAATTATTACCTCTTCTTTGGGTGTTTCCTTTTGAGTTGATCAAAAGGGATCCTTAGGTTGGCTTTATGATCAAATTATGGACTCTAGTTTTATTTGAGGAAATTTTGGAGGATATTTGGGTAGGGTTTGGATGATCCAAATTGCTTTGGAGGTGTGATTTTGAGATATGGGGAAGTGCCCTTTTATAAGAGGGGTGAAGGTCACTTTAGGAAAAGATTAGAATATTAATTTATTATACAATAATATTCGGTTTATAATGGCTCAAAATGAATTTATTTTGATACTTAGGTAGTAATGGGTCTAAATACTATCAAACAATATGTTTTATACTAGTTTAGGTTACCATTTTAACCTTATCTTTTAGATTTAACTCTTAGTTAAATAGTTTAACTTTTACCATGTCTTCTTGTATTCATACACTATATGGTTAATAAACTTACTCTAAACATCCAAGAGAACCTAAAGTGGTTCATTAATTACATATATAATATTATTTAATCCCTTTATATGAATCTTATATTTTTAGGAATATTATATCAACCAATAATATAGTATTTGTTTTAAAAAAAAATTATGTCAATTTTGACACTATTTGGTATTTTGTTTTTTTGAAAGTCATAAAAACATTATCACTTCGAAAAAAATTTATCTAATCAACCCTAAAATGTCATATTAACCTATAAAATTAGTTTAATTCATAAAAAGTCTCAAATTATATTTATTTTGATATTTATAATATCAATTATTTTAATATTTCATTAAGTAGGTAATTACTGCATCATCATTGTGTCATAAATAAATTTAATTATTTAAAATATAAAAATTATAAATTAAATATCATTATTTAGGAAATATTTTTATCTTTATAATTAATATTTATAGTCGAATTTATCTTATGTATAACCCTATATTAAAAATGTTTTAGTTAATAAACTTTGAATTTAACACTTTTAACTCTTCTTTAAATAAAATAATTATAAATGTGCTAATATAATCCAAGTGGACTTAAAGGATCATATTTTATTCCTAAGGTTGTTTATGGTCGAATTACACTTATCCAATAGAATTAGGACATGTGTTAGGGTAATTATAATATCATTTTTACCTTTAATTACCCTATTTACTTTTAAACGTGGTAAATAAAAGTCAAAAGTTACTATTCACCAAAAAAAAATCATCTTTTTTAATCACATTTTACTTAATGATGTAAACTTTTTATTTTTTATTTTTGAAATTCAACTCACAGAAGTGGTAAAATTAAGTTTTTTGCAAATTTGCTAACGTGCCTCGAAGGGTAAAAGACGTTAAAAAATTCAATAAAATTTTATACATGAAATTTTATTATAAAATGACTTCAATTAATTACATTGAACTAATATAGGTATTATTTATCTATTTTTACTTTAAATAAATTTAAATAAAATTAATTATTATTTAGATAAAAAAGTTGATTTTAAACAAAAAATCAGTGTTTTCATTATTCATCAAAAAATTGAAAGTTTTCAGAAAACTACCAAAAATTCACCCTAAGCTAATTTTGATATTAAAAATTAAAAAATGAAGTCTATTTTACCAAATTAAAAATATATAAGTTAGATTTGTTAATTTAAAATTAATTCTCATTATCAAAACGAAAAATCAGGTTTTTTTAAAATTAAAAACTATCAAAAGATTGACATGTGTTTAAGTAAAATTTAAATGTAAAATTACTTATAATGACCTAAATTGTATTAAATGATAAAAATAAAATCTAATTATAATTCAAAACCATTCAAATTTATAACTTAACACTATAAATTATTTTGATTAAAAAATTTGTTTTCAATTAAAATTTAGCATTTTTCACTATTCATTAAAATATGAAAGTTATCAGAAAAAACACCAAAAATTTATCCAAACTAAATTTTTATGTCATAATTCTATATAAGAAGTTTATTTTGTCAAATTTTATTTAAAAGTGTCAGATGCTGCATTTAAAAAAAATTCACCATTAGTAGGCGATAAAATTGCATTTTTGAAAAATACTTCCTTTATCTGAAAAATTGAATTTTCTCCTATATTATGTATAAGAAACACATAATATGGGTGTTAAAATTATATAGAGTATATAGGATTTAAAATTCAGTTAATACTATTTATAACCATTTTTGAACGGCTAGTTTGGTAAGTTGTGGTGTGCTCGAACTCGGTGTTATGTGTAGCGCAAGCTATTGAATTACTTTAATGAGATAATGTACTATGAAATCCTGGGGTGTTAAACATTCTATTATAATGGTACAACATACACCATCAGTTGTAGTAAAGGAGACCCATCAAAAAAAAATCTAGACTTTATTGGCAATGTTCCAATCAATCCTGAATATGATGTCAAGAGGTTTCATCCCAAGAACTAGAAAATCAAAAGCAAGATCAATATCCAAGAGAGAGAAAACACAAGTAGGACTATTAAAACCCTAGACTCTCTTTGTGCCAGGGGTTTTAGTAATATCCATCACATAAGATAAAAGCTTCATAAGAAGATTTATTATATTAACAATTCATGTTGAAAGAAACAAATGTGATAACCCAGTATCAAATAAAGAAGTCGCTTATGATGAAGCTATAATAATGGAACCTCTCATAGTTGATGGACATGTATCTACTTCCTCTATATACTCTTCCACTACTTAAAGAAAATTAATTCTAGATTCATGTGTCAAGAACCCATTTTCTTATAAAGTATCTTATTTCCCTATAGTTTTAGAGGGTGATGATGACCTCATTACACTATGCAGAGTAGAATAAACATGGAAAAACTTCTATTACTGACCTGAGCATACGTAGGAACTGCATACCTTGGGTGACTCAGTACAAATCTTCTTAGAATGACCATACTTTACACACTTTTAGAAAATTAAAGGGACCCTTCTAGAAACCAAATGAGTCTTAGAAAAACCTTGATGTTAAGAACCACCATGAGAATCATCATGCTTCCACTTTACTTTGAAGGAAGTTGTACCACCATTGGGAGAGAAAGAAACTCCCTACAACCCTAACTTTCTAGCCAGGTCCATTTATACCATCAGTACTCTATCCATTTCATTATCATAAGATGGAATCTTTAGCAAGAAAACCTAAAAGAAAATATCAGATCAAATTACCAACTAAAACCTTTTATCCTTCATCTTCTCATTTGATATTATCTCATATAAAAACTATGTGATCTCTGAAAATAATTTTTCATACTCTTTCATGGTCCTATCATCATGCTCAAGTTTGAAAAAATTAGTATCCTTGGACAACAACATCGACTCTGGATAGATTTGGTCAGTGAAAATAACTTTGAAGTATTTTCACTCTAACTCTCCATGCATTTTTCCCATCAAAATCATGTCCCACCATCTACTGCTTGATCCTTCCAGAATGAAGGTGGAACCCTTCACATCAGGTGTCTCCATGAACCCAAATAAAAACTCCATCCTAATAAAACATTCCTTGGCCTCTTGAGGATCATTTTAGCCCTTGAACGTTGCTATATTCTAGTGAAGGAATTCTTTCGAACGATTCTATAGATTATACATTTGAGGTTTCATAGGTGGGGGCTGAATAGGAGCTTGTGCAAGTGCATGTACCAAATCTTGGATAGTAAGAACAATCACTTCAACCAGATTCAGGTCCATAAGTTGATTTTTTTGCTAAGGTTCATCAGTAGCTTCCTCCTGGATCTGATTCACACATCTTATGGGAGGCATGATGATACACAACATCAAAAGACAATAAATAATAAATTAGATTAACACTCAAATAAGACAGTAGGGAAAATTAATATCAATAGATAGATAAACAATATTTGGATTTCAATCTATACAAACTAATATCTGGGAAAATACTAGAACTAGTCCTTAAGATGTCTTTCCCAAACCACCCCTGGTGACTTAAGGTTCATTACGGTAAGATATAGTTAGGAACTAAATCGTAACTACCTCATAAATCCCAACAATATTACATACATTAATACTAGAATCAAGGCAAGAAGCTCAACCAAGAGTTATGATACCACTTTTTCATGAACTATCCTGAGTACCCTCACAAACTGATAACTGAGCCAGGTCTGACATGACCCAAAGGGCATTCCTGGTCCCCAAGAGTTGGCGACAAGCACCTAGCATCTTAAAAAATTAATGTGGGAATGAAATTTTCACAAACATTACAGAATAAACATAAATAAGACAGTATGCATACAAAAAAACTCTATATATAGAAGTGTACCATGAGTCAAATAGGTTAAAACAACCCAAATTACTACAAAAAAAAGTACCAGAAAAATAGGATAGATAAACCAAGTCCCAACAGATGCAACTCTCCAAGTCCACAGATCAATACTTAGAACCACCACCAAGTGATTCTTTACCACATCTCAAACCAAGAATGAGATAATCTACAAACACCCAAAGTCACATGTAGGGTGTAAGATAAAATCTTAGTAGGATCTCACCAAGGATTCCATAAAAGATGACAAAATTTAATTAACCAAATAAAGAGATTTCAATTTTAAATAAACAGACATGGAATTTCAAAAATCATATTTAAAAAAATCATGATTTACATTTAAAATGATAAAAATACTTTAAACAAATGGATTAATAAACATTATATATAAAATAGTATATATAAATCAATAAGGCATGCAAAATAGTTTACAATCATTATCATACATTTATATCTAAAATATAAACAAGCGATAAACATGGTCATATACCAAAAGTATGATAGTTTCAGGCTATAAGAATCCACACACTCAAGGTGACATGACAATATGTGTATACATATTTCCCCATAGACGCTGGTCAATAAGACTTCATCACCGTCCCATTTGGGATGTGACATGATATATTTATGATTTCGTGACACTATAAAATCATAGAGTGTTGTCTCGAATAACTAACTAACTACCTAGGATTGAATGTTCTCTAGTATAAAAAAATTATGGGAAATTTATTTTAAGACTTCTTAAAATACAATTCATCTCATTCTTCCATTTCAAAAATTCCAATTTTCCATTTAAACCCCAAAATGGGTTTTTAATCAAAAACATGTCTTTTCCATGATAAAACCTGAAGGTTTATATCAAAACAATTTTAATTCATTTTTTCTCACATAATAATTTGAAATAAATTCACAATAAAATTTCACAATTCAAATTGGAAATTTAAATTAAACAATTTAAAATTTTCAAGATTCCATCAATTTTATAATAAATCCCCAATTCAATGGAATTAGAATTTTTCTCAATTTTATTTGTAAAAGATCAAATTTCAAATCTAAATACCCTAATTCAATGGAATTGAGTTTAAAAAATTAAATTTCATAATAATAAAATCCCCCACATTCAATTTAAATCAATTCAATCAAATCGAGCAATTTAGGGTTAATTAAATTGTCCAATCAAAACAGAACCACCTACCTCAGGATCTCTAGATCTTGAAACACCAAACACTAATTGGGATTTTCTAATGAAGAATAACGAAAATGGAATCTAGGTATCACACCTAAATCCAAGATAAAAATAAATGTTATTAGATCTTCCAATAGCATGGTGATCCAAGAAACCCTGGAGGAGAGAAAAGAGAGAGAGAGAGTGGTAGAAAGAGTACATGAAGAGTAAACTAACTGGGAGAAGATCAAAAGGCATTCTCCAAGATTTGATCCACTCCAGGAAGGGTGGATAGGGTCCAAAACTACTCTTGGGAGCTCTCCTAGGAGAAGAAAATTTTGGGGTCAATTTAGGTCTATCCAACACCTTAAAATATGGTTTCATCTATTTTAGAAATAATTTTTGGATTAATTAATATTTTACGCACAGTTAGTTGGGCATGGCTGAACAGTTAGGCCAAAACATGTACCCTATTCATGTTCACATTTTAAATGGGTTTCATGATTTATCATAGGTGGGTGCATGGTTTGAAAACCATGTGTGAACCATGAAAAACTCCAATGTATCATTTTTCATTGTTTTCTTTAACAGGGTGCACGGTTTGGGAAAATCACGCGCCAAACATTCATAGCTCAGAAAATTATAAAATTTCTAAAGTTTTCATTTGAAACAAACCAAAACAAAACCCAAAAAAAGTATGGTAAAAATACGGGTTTTGAAATGCCTAAAAATAGTAACATTATTCTTCACCTCCTCTACATAATAATACTAATCACATCCAAATCCATCTATTTTCAAGGTTTTGGGTTTACTCTGGGTAACCTCTCCTCCACCACCATGTCTCCCAACATGGTGGCACCTCTTAAACTCTTGTTCACACATAGAATATGCTCTAAAAACCTACCTTCCTATCGGTATAGGTACTCTACCTCCACTATACACACTAGCCTCTTTAGCTATCCATGTGAAGCATGCTCTTTTATAGTTGATCTCACCTCCCACATGTGTGGTTTAACTAGTTCCTTGGATGGATAGAGGTTCTTATAATTTCCTCTAACACTTTATATAAAGATTTAATTAAATTATTTATATATTCTAATTCCATATCCTCATGTGATTTTATTATGGTATTCTTCAAAACTTCAACATTTATTTTTCATTCATAAATATTAATATTCTTTCATGGACTTCTCAAATCCTTAAATTTATTTTTCCATGAATAATAAATAAATCTTTTAATCCTTCTAGTGGAAAGAACTAATTTTATAAAATAACATATCCAAGATGTATATACTAGTCTCAATCCACTTAATATAATGAGACATAATTTTTTGAAACATCTTAATAACTTCCAATATCCTCTTCTTTACTTCCCCTATATTGACGATATTTTGAAAATAAATACAACTAAAACAAAGTGGGAAAAACATTACCCTTTTGAGAGACTCAGATAGTGGATGCGCTGGATAAGATATATGTGAGGGAGGTTTTTCACCTAGATGGGTTATCCATGAGTATTGTATCATATAAATATATGTTCTTCATGTCCCAATTCTATTAGGGGTTATATAAGGTTATGGGAACATAGTTTAATTTGTGTATTACTTACCACACATAAAATTATTTTCAATTAAAGTGGATTATTAGGATACTTGTAAATATTCTTAAGACTAGTGTGTTAAATTCTAGTGGGGATTGGGAGGACCATTTGGATATGGGGGAGTTTTTATATAACAACACTTATCATGGTTCAATATTAATAGATACTTATGAGTCTCTACACCATGCTACTCATGTCTGCTCTAGCCAAAGTTGGGTGATTCGTTGATTATTAAGTCTAGAATTATAAAAGATTCCACAGAAGGGTGAATCTCATGAAAAAATGATTAGTTTCTACTCAAATAATATAATGATCATATATTGACCATATTGGATGATATTATGAGTTTTTCATGGGTGACCAATTATTCTAGTGAGTGTCACCCTAGATAGATCATCACCAATTAAGAAAGAAAGGAAATAATACATTATAGTGCATGGATCCATTTCTATATTTTGAAATGGGTTGGTACCATGACTTTCTGAATGGAGATTCCACCATAACATCAAGACATGCATGATATGTTTTATATATATCATATAAAAAGGTACAATCCTAACCCATTGAATATAATTAATATAATGTATGTGGATATGAAGGTAGGAATGTTGTTTGAGTAACATCTAGTGTAGATAATGGATTAGAGTGAAAATGTTATTAGGGGAGTATATGGTTCACTATTTTTTTTTGAAATGGTAGAACTGATGCATTAAAAAATGGATATGGGAGTGGGAATCTGATATGTTATCCCAGAGTTTGGAATTTTCAGAAAAGAGGCTTAAAATGCTTCTTGAAGATGAGAATCCAAAGGTGGGTAATTTTTAACTACCTCCACGTTTTTTGGAATAGAAAAAACTAGTTTTTATCATTTTATTTAATCATTGTAATTTATTTTATAAGATTTAGAATTTTTTAGGTGTTGGTGGAGGATATGAGGTCAGGTGTGCGGGTATAATTAACAAAATATTATCATTGGTGTTAATGGGTACCTGTTAGAGGTCCATTGGGTACCCAATAATTAATCCAAGGAATGAGAAACCTATAAGTCACAAACTAGATAGTCAGTGGGTCTATATTGAGTGGTGAGTGATCCACTGGGTACCCAGTACAAGTTCAGTAGGTACCCAGTGGTATATGAAGATTAATTTTAATTTTTTTTAAATTTTCAAGAAATTTAATTTAAATAAACTCCCTTCTCCTCCAACAGCTACATAATTAACCCCAAATTCCTCTTGGGCTCTTCTATTAACATACTTCGGCTCTCAACACCTCATATGAATTCAAATTCAAGAATCATCAAAAAAAAATTATCATTTATAGTTAAAGATAAACTCTCTCTTGATTCAATAATTTATTTCACTCTTTGTTTCATATTTTTCTACCTAAAATTACTAATATCGATTTTTAATATTATATTTATGGATTATTATGGGTTAAGCTTAAATTTAATAATTAATGGGGTTAATTTTCTACTATAGGATAAATATAGGTGGTCATTAAAATTTTTATTTATTTATATAGGTTTATATGAACCACTATGTATATGGGGTTTTTTGGGTGCATATTGTGACTCTACGTAGTGTTTTAAGGAGCTCGGGTAGAATTTAATAATTGGGAATTAACCCTAGGAGTGGATTGGGAGAGTTTATTCATTATTGGAACCAAGAGTGTGGTTGATAAGAGTATTGTGAATAGAGTTGTCCACTATAGTTAATTATGCACCAAGGGTGGTGTTAAAATTGGTAATGAAAATTTCGGTTCATGTTTTAGAACTTGGGAATGGGTTATAACCTTCTTCACATGTGTGGGTGGTAAATATTGAAAGAAAACTAGCTTTTACTATATTGTGATGTGTTGGTACATAAGAGTTAGCCTATGGGTAAAATCTTTTAGTAGTGAGATAAGTTGATTTTGTAACACCATAAATCGTATTGAGGTATGGAATTATTTGAATTTTATTAAAAATTGGGGTCTATTTTAATTTTTGGCTAAAAAATATATATAAAAATATTTTGGGCTACTATATTTGGCTAGGTATTTAGGAATGGTAAATTGGGTCGAAACTTGGGTGGACATTGTGTATTGAAACACCATAGAGGTACCAAGGGTGTCAGAATTGGTTTGGAATTGAGTGTCAAGAATTGGATGATCTTCTGACTGATTTGATACTATTTTTTAGTGTTAAGAATATTTAGTGAAAGACCACATGATTTTAAAAGAGGTACATCATATTCAATAGAGTATATGAAACGGAACACCAAGCTTAGAAAAGAATGTAACACACCAATATTTTATAGTATATTTATTTTTAAATAAATTTAATCTCTTTTATATCTTGTGGTTCACACAACCCTAACATTTTAAAATAACACCATGTTTGATAGCGTATACAACACGCAACAACGAGCTTCAACAAGCTGTAAAATATTATTTAAATATGATCGTTATAACTGATCCATTAAATTGGTGGGTATGAATAGTATTAATCAAATTATGAAATAAATTTATATAAAATACCTACTTAATAAAAATTTATTAATTATATCTTATGCAATAATTTCTCAATTTTTAGTAAATTTATTTTATGATTCGGAAAATAATTTTATTCAAAAATATTTTTTTTGAGAAAATATTCTAATTAAATTTTGGAATTTATATAAATTTTATTTTTTTTTAAATAATATCACTTATAAAATGAACATATAAAAATTATCTTATGATATTTTTTTTGTATTTTTTTGAAAATATTTATTTTACAGTGAATAGTGAGAATACCAATTTTTATTGAAAACTATAATTTTGTTTCAACCATTTATAAAGTTAAATTTTTATTTAAAATGGTTTAAAAGTATATAAATTTTTATATTATATTATTAATAATATAATTAAGTTAATTTTAATCAATTTCATGGTTGAATTTGGTTTAAAAACATTTTTTACTTAAAAATGGTATTTTTTTTGAAAAACTATTCTTCGTTGTGTTTTTACGGTTTAATTTTAAATTAAATTACGTCACTTTTATATTTTGAATTTTTAAAAAATTATTCCATATTTTAATTCAGGATGAAAAATTTTAATAAATAGTTCCCTTTTATTTTTTGTCAATATGAATAATAACCTTAGTAATTTTTATTACCATGGTAAAAGGTAAATCGGGTAATTAATGTTAAAAATCAAATGATAAAGACTATAAAATGAATCTAACACATGCATAAATCTTATATTATGATTCCATTTCATCCATAATCATTAAATATTCTATTATATGTAATATTATGGCCATTTGAATGAGATTATGACCATTATAATATTTTATTGCAACAAAATTCAAATATGTCACACTCTTGTTTTCAATAAATATAATATTTTAAATATGGGGTAATACAAAGTATATGTTAAACTATAATTATTATTTTTAAATATAAAATATTTATCCTCATAATTTTACTTTATTTATAATTTTTAGTGAAAATTTAATTATCTTAAATGATTACCCAACGCTAACGTGGAAATTATTCAATTAATGGAAAAATCAAATAAATGATATTTAAAATATTAAAATTAATATAATTTGAGATAAATAATTTTATCATTTAATTTTTTAAATACACATTACATTTAGTGATATAATAGAAAAATTGAATTATAAGTGTTTTCTTGATATTATTAATGTCAATGTGATGAATAGTTCTAAATATTGACAATATTGATATTTTATATAACTAATATTTTATTAAATGATGTAAAATTAATAAAGATATTATATTCATCCAAATTAATTTTATGTGGTTAATTACATATACAATTTTCTATTTATGGGTATTTTTTAATTTTTTAGTAACATTATTAACCCTTAAAGAGTATAAATTTTTTATAGTATGGTAATTTTCAAAAGGTTAATGGGGTTAAAAATAAAAGATAAGAGTGAAATTATATCCAAAACATTTAAAAAATTTATTGGATGAAAATATTTAGACTCATATTCACCTTATCTCTAAATTATATCAATTTTGATCCATTTTTACATGAGAAATAATTTATACTAATTTTATATTTTAATAAATTATAAGAATTGTCCTCCCCACAATTATAAAAGGGACCCCTTACTTCATTTATTTACACCACTATGAACCATCTATATTGACCATCACCAAACCATTCCTTTTTTAATAATCCTTATCTAATTTATTGAGATTATTTCACTTCAAAAATAGAAATCCCATGTCCTTAAATAAGATATCTAGATGGAGTCCACTAAAGAAGATATAATCATCTTTACCAACTCTTTCATGTTTATTTATTCTTATACTTCCTATTCTTGTGTTTTAACCATCCTAAAATAATAAATCCAGTATCATAAATATAATTATATGTTATTATAATTAATTTATAACCATATTCCATCTCATTTCTATCCTACAAAAAGTGAAAACATTGCTCGTATGTATGTATGGATTACTGTCTCCACGTAGCGGTGTAATTTGTTTTTCATCACCAATTTACTTAGATGGCTATAAATATGTAATTAATTATTATATATGATATATATGAAATAATAATGATTTTATAAAGGTTAATTATTCTTTACCTTTCTTTCATTTCATCCATTGAAAAATTAAAATCGCGTTCATGCGTATGTATATCCTACCGTCTCTATGAACATTGTAATTCATTTTTATATCTATA
The DNA here is from genome assembly GCA_963277665.1 of Viscum album. NCBI lineage: Eukaryota > Viridiplantae > Streptophyta > Magnoliopsida > Santalales > Viscaceae > Viscum > Viscum album. Next base: position 516,817,190 of record OY728131.1, read on the forward strand.
TATTTTATATATGACTATAATTATATATAGAGAGAGAGAAAGAGATATAATATATATTATATTTATACCATGAATAATATTCTAGATATTATGGAATCATAGTAAAAGTACAAGGAAGGGAACTACTGAATCAAAACTTACATGAAAAATGAAGCGATTATCACTCTGAAGAGTGATTTTAAAAGATTTGTTAATAAATGGATTATAAAATATTATATATGGTATGATACATATAGTTATAGTTATATAATAAATTTATATTAAATATTTATATATTATATAAGAGTTCTGAAAGCATTTTAAGGAAGTCAAATCTGAGGTAAGGGTTTCTCCTCTCACTTTTACTTCCATGAGAAATATATGATATTCACCACTTATTTATTTTGTGTGGTGTATATTATTTCTATTTGATATATTATATCATGAAAAAAAAATTTCTTCATGGTATTTAAAGTTTCATTTTAATTTATTTGGTTCATGGGACTGATGAATCAAAAGAAACCCAAGTGGTAAGGGTTTATTTAACTATCACATCATTATGTGGGATTGTTTATTTTTAAGTACCAATTGAGGAATATTTTCTTAATTGTACATGTTTTCTAAAAATGTATTCATAAATATTTTTATTATACTTTATTTATTTTTAAAATTCATTTTTACCCTTGTTTGAAATTTTAAAAAATATTTTAAAATGAATCTTCCTATTATTTTCTAAATAAGGTACTTTTTTATTTTTCTTACAAAATTGTGAAAGTAATGTTTTTTTAAATTATTAGGAATTAATGTAATTTCCCACTGTATTGATGCCTCAATTATTTTAAATTTCCTTAAAATTTTTGAAAGTTTTTTTTCAAATAAAATGATATCTTTATTACATGAGAATTTTTTTATGTTAAAAATTACTTTCAAATAAAAACTTTTATTTTCCTTAAGAAATATTCTAGTGATATATTTAAATTATTTTAATTTATTTCAACATCCTTTCTTTAATCTTATATTGAGTATGAACACTAATGATACCATTCATCATATTTCTTGGGATGGTTTATGATCAGTTTGACTAGGAAAAGTATTGATATTTTGTATGACTAGTTCTTCCAATATGGATAGATATTAATTTTGTTTAGGCATGTATATTTAGTTTTATTATTTATTTAGATGAAAAATTAATTGTACTTATTAATATATGGGAGGGGACCCTTATATCCCTTCAATTCAAAGATTAACTAGTATTTTAGCCGAGGCCTTACCCATTAATGTAGATTTCATGGCACAAGTCCTTGATAGTATTATCATATGTATTGATCAAGAACTCAGCGGTATGTTTCAAGTGCATGAAATTATTAATCACATAATTATGAAATTATTAATCACATAATTATGAAATTATTTATTAATTTCCATGTGATTATTTTAATATTTATAATATGAATGGATAATTTTCAAGCTCATGTGATTATTTATATGGATTTCCTTGATCATTATTTATTCCTACCATATTATTCTTCATGTTCAAATTATTGATTAAATGGAATGTGTTTTCAATTATATACCTTCTATATTGATCATTCCTTATTTATTCATGGTAAATTTCATTGTACACATACCCTTACTGAGCATTAGAACTCACCCCTTTATTATGTTTTCTTTCTCCAAGATGCCAGGAAGTGTATTATGATTGATATACCGGGATATGCTAAAGATAATAATGATGTACTCAAAGAAAATACTATGTTTTATTTTATGGTTTCAATTATATTGTGAAATTAAATTATATTTCTAGTCCACCAAGACTACCAAACTATTTATCTCTTTAGGGTTTGAATCCTTATATATAGTGCCAATGTAATAAATTATTCACAAACTCTTGAAAACTGGAGTTCGGGTTTTTATATTTGGTATCAGGGAAAGTTTAGTAGAAACATTAAGAACTGGATTTAGGAAAACATATATTATTGAACATAACCCTATGATATAAATTTATTATAAGTATATAAGAACATCCTAATATTCAGTTAATATATAGATTTTTGATTTTTTTAGTAGTGCATACCTATCTAGAGACAATAAGTGGGTGTGGTTTTGGTATAGATGTATATATGGGTTTTCACTCTACAAAATGTGTTTTAAGATTGACATGTGTGTCACTTGGTACATGAAAATGGGACTTACTCTACACATGTTTTGACACTCTCAGAGTATATTCTTTGGTTAATTAACATTTTATTTATGAACTATCATGAAGGATTTGAAAATATGATGACCATGAATAACTTCAGTAAAACCAAATGTTCCATATATTGAAAATAATTTTTCATGATTTATAAATACTAAAATTTAGTCTTTAGGACTATGTGATTTTACACAATGATTCTTGTTTCTTACATTGTTATTTTTTCTTTTAGTCAATGGATGGAACTAGAAGGAACTAGGTTGATGTTGAATATGATTGATAGTCTGTTGATGAGAAACCAAATGGGATGATGGTTGGGGTAAATGATATTTTAATTATGACTAATAAGTTATTATGACATATTATTAAAAACTTGTACCTTAACCAACTCTTGGACTCACCAAAGAAGATAAGTATGGATTCCATTAACAGCTTGAATAGTGGAGACCATGAAGGGAAGGAATGATCGATTTTGTTCATGTTAGAAATGTAGAAAGAGACACCTAGAAGAGTGTCTCAAAGGAAAAATAAAATTTTTTATGTGTGTAAAATAATAAAACAAAGTAATTATTTATTGATGAAAAAATGAAAATTTTTGTTAGTGTATTGGATAATAATAATGGTCTCTCTAAGGTATTATCGACAGATGGATTTTTTAAAATGTGGAAAGTATGGGAACTATGAAAATTGATTTACTATGGTGAACTATCTTGATGGGAATCAGAAATTTTATATGAGTAATTGTTATCTTTTTTATTATGAGGAGACTACAAATGACATATGAAAGGAAGGATATATTAAATAATAAGATGATGAATCCTAGTGAATGGTTTAAGAATGAAGTGGAATGATTAATGTTGTTGTGTTTGGATTCAATAATTATGTTATATGAGTACTTTATCAATGAAATTATATTTATAAGAATTAAGAAATGTATAAGGATAATACTAAAGTACTATTTATTTAAGGATTTGAGATCATATGTTGAATGATACCAATGACCAGAAAAAGTGGCCCGGTAGCAGGTTGATCTTTTTGTAAAACACATAACTGTGGAAAGATAGCCCTTAATATGTGATTGATGCTGAGATAATAATTATAAAGACATTTTTATGGGATATTATTGGTGACCATGAAATTGTTTAGTGATTTTATGGTTTATGTTTTCTTTTTTGTATTTTACTATATATGGGATAGCCAGAGATTTTATTTTTTGAAGCATGCATATTATCATTAAGTTTTTAAAGTGATAAATGTGTTCACATATTTCATATGTGAAATTAAGAGCTAAATTAGGTTTTTTGGGTAATATAATGTTAATTTGATTTTGGTAATTTAGTGACCTTCCTTCCAAATTTTTGGACTTCTAATTTGGATAGATATTTTTTGTATGGGTCATGAAGTTAAAAATTTATGGAATGTATTAAGTTGAACTTTGGGTGTTGTTGGATAACCTTTTTTAACCATTTTGGTTTTGGAAAATATATATAGATAGAAGGAATAAATTTTTATTATTTTATTGAGATAATAATATATTAAATGTTAATTTTAGTGCTTCACACGTGAAAATTCCTATAATATATTCATTTCTTAGAGTAAGAGATGAAGTATTAATTGTTAAAATCTCATAAAACGGATGAAATTGTGTCAATGAAATAGAAATATAAAAATTTACTATATTTTCTTATGTTCTTATTATAAATGGTAAATTAATTCTTCAACTCTATAAAAAGTATCTTGAAACAAAAAAAATTATCTTATTACCTACATATCTAGTGAATCAATGGTATTTTGAATCCTCACAAATTTATCATTTTGTGGTTGTTGACTTTCTCTTGATCATTATATTTCTTGTGATCAATGAACTCTACTACCCATCATCATTATTCAGTAACTACACTTTTCTTCCATGTACATATATTCACTTTTCACATATGTTCTCCTATGTGGAAACCTAGTTATGTGATTATTCCAAACGACCTCCGTACTTCTCATTCTCTATTATCAAGAGGATGTTTTATTAACCCTTATCATGATATTAGTTTTCAATAAGGGTATTTTAAAATTTAAAACCAATGACTATTAAGATCAAGATGAAATTTTGAGGACTCAGTTTATTTAAGGGGTTATAATGTAACACTCATAAATTTTAAAAGAGGGACATCATATTCAATAGCTTATATGACACCCAACATTATGCATAGAAGAGAATGTAACACCCAAATATTTTACAATATTTTTACTTTTAAATAAATTTAATATTTTTGATAGATTTTGTTTCATGTAACACTAATAATTTTAGAAAATTCTATGTTTGATAGAATATACAACACGCAACACTGATCTTTAACAAACAGTGAAATAATATTTAAATATGAATTTTATAACCTAGATGTAAAATTGAAGGGTATTAATAGTATTAAACCAATTATGATATATATATATATAAATACATATGACCTAATAAGTACACATTTATTGACTAATTATTATGAAATAAATAAACAATTTTCATTCATGTTATTTTATGCTTCAGAAATACTTTTTCTTCATAAATGATTTTTATTGAGAAAATATTATAATTAAATTATTGAATGTATATAAATTTTAATTTTTAAAATTAATATATTTTTTAAAATCATAATATCAAAATTACCTTATGTTGAATTTTTGGATTTTTCTAAAAAGATTTATTTTCCAGTGAATAGTAAAAATACTACATTTATTAAAATTTGTATTTATGTTTCAATCATTTGAAAAGTTAAATTTTATTTTAAAATGGTTTAAAATTAAAATAAATTATATTATATTATAAATAATCTATTTATATTTATTTGAATTATTTTCATAGTTTAATTTGGTATAAAAACATTTTTATACTTAAAAATGACATTTTTCTGAAAAACTGTTTTTCATTACGTTTTGTCGGTTTCATTTTAAATAAAATAATTCAATTATATGTTTTGAATTTTGAAAAATAGATTCAATATTTTTATTAATGAGGTCTAAATTTAGCAAATATTTCCCTTTTATTTTTTTCAATATGAATAGTCACCTTGGTTATTTTTATTACCGCGATAAAAGGTAAATCGGGTAATTAGAGTTAAAAATGAGATAATAAGTACTATAAATGAACCTAAAACTTATATTAATATTATTTTATTGATCCATTTTGTTCATAATAATTAAATATTAATTTATAGGTAATTTTATGTCCATTTGGACGAGATTATGACCTTTATAGTATTTTATTTCAAGAAAATTCAAACATATCACACTCTTGTTTTTAATGAATATAATATTTTTAATGTGGCTTTATCCCAAAGATATGTTCAAATATAAATAGTATTTTGAAATAATAAATACTTATCTTTTTATGGTAATTTTTTAATTTTTATTTAATAAATAATTATCATAAATGTTTAAACAATGTTGATGTAGTAATTATTCAATTAATAGAACACCCAAATAAATGATATTTAAAATATTAAAAGTAATATAATTTAAGATAAAAAATGTGACCCAAGTTTTTTATATTTTATAATGACATTATAGGGAAATAATAAAAAATGGTTCTAATTATAATTTTGTATAGATATTATTAAATTCAATGTAATGAATAGTTCTAAAAATTGACAATATTGATATTTTATAATAAATAATATTTTATTAAATGATATAAAATTCTTAAAAAATTTATATTCCACAAAATTAATGGTATATGGTTAATTAAATCTATTATTTTCTATTTATTGGTCTTTTTTTAATTTTATAGTAACATTGTTGATCCTTTGAGAGTAGAAAATTTTAATAGTATGGTAACTGACAAAAGGTTAATGGGGTTAAAACTAAAAGATAAGGGTAAAAACATATCCAAAACTTGTCCAACTTTTAATTAATGAAAATAATAAAACTTATATTCAAATTATTTTTAAATTATTTTAATTTTTATTAATTTTTACATGATAAATAATTTATATTAATTTAATATTTTAAGAAATTCCAAAAATGGTCATCCCCTCAATTATAAAAGGGAAACCCTTCTTTAACTTATTTACATCACTCTAAGCAATATATCTCAACCAAAACCTACCAATTCATTTTATAAAAATATTTTTACAAGTTCTTTAGGTTCTTTAAATTCCAAAATATAAATCCTAGGTCTTTAAAGAAGAGATATAAAGGGAGTCCGTCGAAGAATAGGTAATCATCTTTACTAAATCATTCAAGTTTATTTCTTCTTATACTTCCTATTCATGTGTTGTACCAAAAATAAAATAACAAATCCAGTATAATTAATATATGGATATTTTATTATTATTATTATTGTACAACCATACTCTCACTCATTTCCATCTTAAGAAAAGTGAAAACATCGCTCATGTGTACGTACGAATTATCTTCTACATGTAGCGGTGTAATTAATTTTTCATCACCATTATACCAGGGTGGTTATAAATATGGAATTAATGAATATATATAATATATATTAAATAATTATGATTCTTTAAAGGTTAATTATTTCTTAACTTTATTTCATTCCATCCATCACAAAATGAAAACATCATTCATGTGTACCTACAACCTACCATCTCCATGAATGGTGTGATTCATTTTTCTATCTATATCATTTATGAATGAATATAATTATATATATATATATTGAATATATAAATAATATTTATATCATGAATAATATTATGGAGATTTTTTAAACATAATAAAATTACAATGACCGGAACTACCAAATCAAAACATACATGAAAAACGAAGCGATTATCACACGAAACAATGATTTTGTCAAATTTGTTAATAAATGGGTGATAAAATATTATATATGGTATGATAAATATGAGTATGGTTCTTAAATAAATTTATAATAAATTTATATTTATTATACAAGTTTTTTGAACAAGATTTAAGGAATTTGAACATGAGGTAAGGGTTATGTGTCTCACTTTTACTTCTGTGATACATATGCCATATTCACCACTTCTTTATTTTGTGTGGTGTATGTGCTACTCTTTGATATATTATATCATGTATATATTTTTATTAATGTTATTTAATTTTTTATTATAATTTATTACTTTTATGGTACTTATTATTCAAAATAAACCCAAGTGGTAATGATTTATTTCACAATATCATCATTATTCACGATTATTTATTTTTAAGTCTCAATTAAAGAATATTTATTTTACATGTCCATTTTTTATAAAAATGTTTTCAATAATGTTTTTACTATTTTAAAATGATTTTTTAAGTCCATTTTTACCCTTGTTTTAATTTTTAAAAAATGTTTTAAAACGAATCTTCTTATCATTTTCTGAACATGGTACTTTTTATTTTTCTTATAAAAGTGTGAAAGGAATGTATTTTTTAACTTATATATCATGAATAGAATTTCTAGATGTAATTAATCCTCAATTATTTGAATATTAATTTAAAATTTGACATTCTTGTTTACATAGAAAATTATTTTTTTATTACATGTGCAACTTTTAGATTTTAAAAATTATTTTCGAAGTAAAAATGGTACATTCCTCAAGAAAAATTCCAGTAATATCTTTAAAGTATTTTAATCTATGTTAATATACACTATTAAATATTATTTTCAGGATCTACTCTAATAATAATAATCATCATATTTCTTTGAAAGGTTTATTATTAGTTTAATGGGGGGATTGTTGACATTTTGTATGACTAGTTCTTCCTATATGAACAGTCATTGATTTTGTTAAGGCATGCTGATTTATTGTAATTATTTATTCATGTATGTAAGGAATTAATTTTACCTAGTAAGTTATGATAGGGTACCCCTATTTCCTATTAATGCATTAGTATGCCCCATGAGACAAACTATCTTGGGTTTTGTCCAAGGCCTTACCCATTTATGTAGATTTCATGGTCTAATGCCTTGACGATATATCTAGATGTCTTAACTGAGGTATCAATGGTATATTTCAGATTTCCAGCATTATTCATTCCATCATAATGATATTATTTATTAATTTCCATGTGATTATTAGATTAGTTATAATATCCATGGATAATTTTCAAGCTCATGTAATTATTTATAAGTAATTATTTGGTCATTATTTATTCTTGTCATATTATTCTTCAAGTTCAATTTATTAACTAAATGGAATGTAATTTTAGTTATTTACCTTGTAATATTTATTATTCATTATTTATTCATGATATATTTTGTTGTACACATACCCTTACTGGTAATTATAGGTCACTCCTTTCATGTGTTTCCTTTCTCCAAGATGATTAGAAGTATATTATTAGATATACTCATGGATATGATAAAGGGAATAATAGTGTTCTCAAATAAAACACTATATTGTATTTTTTCAATTGTAATGTAAAATTCAAGTATGTATCTAGTTTACCAAGAATACTATACTATTTGTTCGATTGGAATGTGATTTCTTGTATCTAGTTCCAATGTAATAAAGTAACCACCAACTCTGGACTACTGGAGTTAAGGACTTTAGAGTTGGTATCAAAGGAAGTTTAGTAAAAACCTTGAGAACTAGATTTAGTAAAACATATATTAGAGAACATAATCCTATTATAGGAATTGAGTATAAGTATTGAAGAACATCCTAAAACTATGGTAAGATAGTGATTATGTGGTTTTTTAGCAATACATTCATGTATGAAGACTACAAGTGGGTGTGGTTCTGAAATAGATGTATCGAGGGGTAATAAATATAAAAACACATGTCGGTATTAACACAAAAATTACCTGGTAGATGAGAATGGGCCTTATTATACTCTTGGATTGACACTCTTAGGGGGATATTGAAGAACCATTGTTTTTATATTGTTTTAAATAAAGTTTTTGTATTTTTTGAAAACTAAACTTTATGTGGAAGTATGTTTTTTTATTAAGAAATAGGACCTGGTCCATCGTAATGAAGTTTTTTTCAAAACACAAGTTTCTGGACCTAGGTTTTTGTATTGAGTTTCACCATACAGAGAAGAATTCAGAAAGAAGAAGTTTTTTAACAATCACTTTTTCAAATTCATTTCTATCATCATGACATTGAAAAACATCATATTCAAACGAATCAAACGTAGAATTGTTTGTTTGCTAAAAGATTTTATTTTCTATATTCAAGGAAAGAAACAATTTTCTAAGTCAGAATGGAATAATTTTTTGAGTGTATAAGTCAATTTATTATTGAATAGTTTTAAAATAATATTATGAATTTTGGAATTAGAAAGTTTCTATACTTTCTAAACATAATCAGATAATGCTTTTCTAATCAAGAAGTTCTCAAAAACCCGGAAAACTCTCATGATAAAAGCTTTTGAAGAAATGGGGAAGAGGTTTGATGAATTTAAGAGTTCCAAAATGATATTTTTATCATAATGGGAATTAAATTATAATGAGATGACAAATAAAAATATTTTTTTGGGCCTGAGGAAAAAATCATACTAGAAGAATTGTACTGGGATTTTCGTACTGAGATTTTTATGATGGGATTTTTGTACTGATATTTTCATACTGAGATTTTCATACTGGGATTTTTATACAGGTATTTTCATACTGGGATTTTTGTAATGATATTTTCTTACTGAGATTTTTTGTACTGGGATTTTTGTACTATTATTTCCATACAGTTATTTTCATATTAGAATTTTCATACTAAGATTTTCATATAGGTATTTTTGAAATGGGAAAATTGTACTGAGATTTTCATACTCGTATTTTTGTACTGAGCTTTTAGTACTCAGATTTTTATACTCATGTTTTCATACTAAGTAAATCATAATAAATTATTCATAATGAATAATTCATACTAGGAAATAAATAGATCATAATGATCTGAGAAGGAAATATATTATAATGAGATGAGAAATTGTTTCCCTCAGAATTTGGGGATGACCTCCTTGGTTGAAAGTTCAAACATTCCAATTGGTTTCTAATGGGTTTGTTCGTAGAACTGGAAACATCCAATGATTCCACATCCATTTGGACTTACTTTCCAAAGGTAGGTGCTCATTAGTTTGTGGACTGATGAGGCTTAGGAATTTGCATTGGTCGAGAGGATGGGAGGTCGAACTCATCACACCTTTTTTAGGGGAATTATTGTCTACTATAGGACTCTCTTTATAGATTTAAGTTATGTTCATGAATCCTTATTACATTACCAAGTATAAAATGAGCTTTACTTTAGATCTGACAATCAATGATCGATATATAGAAAATTTAGAGAATCTTTTATATGTATCTGAGGTTCTTCATTGATAGAGAATCATCTGTATTTGTTAGAGATTCTTAGTCAATGGTATCCTTTGATACGTAAAAGTATCTTGGTCATTATAATGACCATGCTTGTTTTAAATCCACTCAGTGGGGCACTTGAAGTTTATTGTCATTCAGAAGGACATGGATTATTTTAGAGTTGGGATCGAACCCGCAGATGGGCTACCTACGTATCCTTTTTTTAGAAAAGGAATCAGAACCCACGTAGTTCGAGTAAGGGAGTATGATGTTTATGATTGATGTCTCAAAGAAGAATTTCATAATTACTTTTACACTCTAATCTCACATGAGTCATGCTCAGTGTGAGAAACAAGAGGTATTGGTAAAAATCAGACAATTGTTCCATGAAAGATGCAATCATAAGAAATAAGGTGGGAATTATGTATGTATGACTGCCCAAATAAAAGAATATTTGGATTTACTTCAGGGAAGAAATCCAGGAACAGGGTCCATAAAGTTATATGTGCTTCACAGAGATTTGAATACTCTAACTTGCAACTTACTCCTGAAAAGGAGGCCCAAATTAGGAGAGGACGTATGATTGGGTTTTTACTCCTGAGAAGGAAACCCAGATCAAAGGTAAATTAGGACTAGTTAAGAGGAATTAAGACTGGGGATTACTCCTGAAAAGGAGGCCCATGTTAAGAGACTTGAAAAATTAAGGGACTTGGGGCTTACTCCTGAAGAGGATGCCCATATTTATGACTGGGACTTATTCCTGAAAGAGGAGGCTCGGGTTAATGATTATGAATAGGGCTTATTCCTAAAAAGGAGTCCTAGGTAAATGAAATTACGGTTGGGGCTTACTCCTGAGGAGGATGCCCAAATTAGGGGACTGGGGATTACTCTTGAAAAGGAGGCCCAGGTTAATGAGTTCTCTCATCTTAAATGATGAGGTTGAATGAATGAAATCTCAATCTTTAGTGACATAAAGATGTGTAAATCACTAGGTTTTGAGATATATTCCACAGAATTCCATTCAGATAAGGAATTCAAATCAAGAAATCATGCCATAAATGGCTTTTAAGAGTGTCTTGAATACTGAATCTTGAATAGGAGAGGTGGAATGGCTTAAGAGGGGTGAAATGGGCAAGAAGGGCACCCAAAAAGGTAGGGGCGCGCAAGTCCTGGAAGGCACGCAGGTACTGCATGGGCGTGCAAGTCCTGGTCATGCAGGTATACCTGCGTGACACATGGGTACTTGCGTGATGGTTAACTAGCAGGGTAATACTTGACCCACTCTTGGTTACAGCCTTTAGAATCATCTTGAGGTTCTTCTAGAAGAGTGGCCCACAAGTTCTATTGAAGGAGTTAGGTGGCATGCAAGTGTGTCCATTTACCTTAAGGGTTGGCCACTCAGGCGCGCAAGTGTTGATGAGTTTCAACAATTAGGATTTCCTCCCCCTCCTTAGATATTCCGTTCTAGGTAAGAAATTACCTTAGAAGTGTTTCGGAAGCTTTGAGAGGAGACTAGGGAGCTGGGAGCTTAAATCTGAGTTTCTGAAAATACTCCTTCCTGGATGGGGGTCCCACAGGGTCTATTTATAGGCTGAAGAAGACCCAGGCGGTTATCCTTTAGGGCACGCAAGTCACTTGCATGACCATTAGGCGTCGCGCAAGTGTACTTGCATGACCATGAGGGAACTTGTGCGACCTATGTGAAATGTTCTCCTTGTTCATCCCTTTGTCGATTTTTTATGTTTATTCAAAGGATGAATCACTTTGGACTAAGGTATTTACCTTTTTCAGTCATTAGACTCTGTGACGGAAAGGAGCATCAACAAAAGTCCCCCCTCAGAGTTGGATCCGGAGAGAAAAGAGGATTTGACTCTGAGGTGAAAAGAAAAACAAGAAATCTGGCAGTTTAAAGTCATGCATGTCGGACATACAAAGGCTAATGTTTAAGGTCGAAATAGCTTTGAACGAAATGTATTAAAATTGACTCAATTCCTTGACAATTTATCTGAAAACATATTACCATACTCAAGTATGAGGGAAAATATGTAAACTATAACTTAAGAATATTTGAACCTGAGGAATGATATGAAAAAGAGCTAAAAGTCATTAGAAGAAGTAGTTTCCAAGAATGAAGTTACCATTATTTAACAAACCCATTAGGGGGTTGAATTATGCAGGGCCACCTAAGGGCATTGGCTACATAGTCAAATAAATAGTATCTTTTGGCTAACAAGTCTGTTATATAGACTGTTTATGCAAGGCCGCCTAAGGGCACGTGCTGTATAGTTAGGCAAAATAACTCTCAGAAATTTACTTTCCTAGTGCTAAAATCCAGTGAAAGTTTATGGAGATTCAAATTTTCCAAAGTATAGAGTTTGATGTATGGAAAGAGGTACTTGAATATGGAGAAGATATTTCCAAACAAGATTATCGAAGAACTGGATTGATATTACTCCTATGAAGGTCTGACCCAAACATAGGGAAGGAGAATATAAACAATAGACTTGAATACTTTCAGATCATGAAAAGGGATATGGGACAAATATGTTAAGGATGGCTATTTTTGCGGATTCCTACATACTGTCATTAAGACAAATAATAACAAAAGAGGCTTTCCTCCCAAGAATGAAGTTACCACTATTTAACAAATTCGTTAGGGGGTTGAATTATGCAGGGCCACCTAAGGGCATTGGCTGCATAGTCAAATAATAGTATCTTTTGGCTAACAAGTCTGTTATGTAGACTATTTATACAGGGCCGCCTAAGGGCACGTACTGCATAGTCAAGAAAAAGAACTCTCAGAAGTTTGACATTTTTGTGACTAGAAGTCAAGAAAAGGGTTATGAAGATATGAAAATATTTCAGGTTAGGATTACGACACATAAAGATGGGTATTGTCCAATGTATACAAAGATACACAGATCAATGCTAACCATAATCATGTTGTGTCTGGGTCTTGAATGAAAATGTTGGACTTCACTACGTATCCCATAAGGATGGGAATCAAGCCATACGTAGTTCTTAAACTATAGCTTAACATCATGCGGGACAAAAGGATTAGATATCTTAGTTTAGGGTCATAGAGATTGGACCATTGTAAGAAATACACAGTGTGTGTTTTCATGGGGACTTTTCAGCCAAGGGACTGGAAGTGGAATTTGGGGTTAGGCCCAAAGACTTAGGGCTGGATTCGAGGGACACTGGAATGTTCCTACGTATCCCATAAGGATGGTAATCAAGCCCACGTAGTTCTAGAAATACCCTTTGTACAAATTTGGTTCGTACATGTGAAGGGTGAAAGGGGACTTTAGTACAATGATGGTTTAACCCAAGATAAAAGGTTCGGGCATTGCCATGTATGCACGTAGTCTTTGAAATGAAACATGATTGAAAAATCAATGTAAATAATGGTTCCCTATCAGGCGAGGGTATCAAAGAATATTATAGTTTATTGTCATACTGGACAAAAGTGTTGTATAGTTTAACGTCGTATAACAAGGACGAAAGTGAACCAATGTAAAGATATTGATTCTAGGGGAGGTTTCACGAATTAACATCGTATGAGATGGAGGTGAACCGATGTGAAGAGATTGGTTTTGGGCTTGAACCTTGGGAGGTTGCCTACGTACCCAGCCTAGAAGGCAAGGATCAAAGTCCGCGTAGTTCAATTAAAGAATGAATTAATGATCAAGTTGTTCTTGGGGACAACGACCTAAAAAAATGATGTTGTTGGGACTTACACATGGTTAGTATCCCAAAGAGAGTGTTATGGTTGAGGTTTGCTCTAAGATCACATGAGTCAAACTTTGTGTGAGAAACAAAAGGTAACAACAACCTTAACGATGAACAGTTTAATGTCATGTAGGACATATCAATGACTTCATGTACAGTTTAGCGTCATGTAGTTAGGAAGATGGGGACAATCTAGTTTAACGTCATGTTGGACGAAAGGGGGACTGTGCAGTTTAATGTCATGTAGTGAGGACAAAAGATTACACCATTTAACGTCATGTTGGATGTATTGGGGACTTTTTTCACAGTTTAACATCATGTTGGATGAATTAGGGACGATACAGTTTAGTTTCATGTTGGACGAAAGTGCGAATAGTTTAAGGTCATATGCATGGACCGTGGATGGTTCAGTTTAATGTCATGTTGTATGGTGGTGTAGTTTAAGGTCATACAGGACCTTTAATGATTATGTAGTTTAACGTCTTTCTGGATGTAAGGGACTTTTATAAATTTTAGCATCATGTAGTTAGGAAGTCATAGTTTAACATCTTTCTGGACGTAAGGGACTTGCAAATAGTTTAGGGTCATATGCATGGACCGTTGATGATGCATTTTAAGGTCATATAGGACCTAGTTGCATTTTAAGGTCATACTGGACCATTTAGGGAACTTTTTCACAGTTTAACATCGTGTGGGACGAAAGTACAAATAGTTTAAGGTCATATGTATGGACCATGGATGATGCAGTTTAACATCATGTTGGACGTAAGGGACTTCTATATAGTTTAACGTCATATGTCAAGGACGATGAAGGGGGGCATAGTTTAACGTCATTTTGGATGAATTAGGGAACTTTTTCATAGTTTAACGTCGTGTGGGATGAAAGTACAAATAGTTTAAGGTCATATGTATGGACCGTGGATGACACATTTTGTATTTATACAAAATACTTCTTCAAAAATCTGGCATTGGTTGGAGTAGTGATGAGTTCTCCATCCATCGATATTAATGAATAAGATCCATTGGAGTAGACCCTATGTATTGAGTAAGGTCCTTCCCATTTTGGATCAATCTTGGGAGGTTTCTTTCCTGGTATCATCGGAGTTTTGAGAACTAATACAAATTCTCCCTGAGTGAATGAACGAAGATGAACTTTTTTGTTAAAATCTCATGCTATTCGATTCTGATAGACTTCCAAGTGGTGAAAAGTGCACAATCTTTTCTCATCTAACCGTTCCAATTAATTCAATCACTTTTGAGATTGTTCATCTGTAGATGACTGATCACAAATGGCTACTCTGAGCGAAGGCAATTGAACTTCAATGGGAAAGACGGCTTCCATTCCATATACCAGTGAATATGGAGTTGACCGAGTTGTAGTGTGGGTGGTAGTCCGATAATACCATAAAGCATGAAAGAGTTTATCAGGCCATGACCTCTTATCTTTATCCACCATCTTTTGTAGTATATTTGAAAGAGTCTTGTTGAAGGATTCTATCTGGACATTGTCCACTGCATGATACTGAGATGAATGGTTGGATTTGATGTCTTATTCTTGATACAACTTCTTCACCTCGGATGAACAGAAGTTGGTGCCATTATCCGTCAATATGGTATGAGGAAAACCAAATCTGGTAATGATGTTAGACTTGATGAAACTAACAACGCATTTAGAACTAACTTCCTTGAGTGGTATTTCCTCTGCCCATTTGGAAAAGAAGTCAGTAGCAGTAAGAATGTACTTAAACTGCTTGGCCGTAGCCGAAGGGTAAGGTCCCACCACATCCATTCCCCATGTGGAAAATGGCCATGAGTATTTAGCTGTATGAAGAAACTCTGGAGGTTGATGAATGAATTTGGCATGTAATTGGAATGAATTACACTTCTTTGTGAAATCAACACAATCTTGTATCATTGAAGGCCAAAAGTATCCAAGCCTTCGAATCTGATTCGACAGTCTATCTCCAGACTGGTGGGCACCACAGACTCCTGCATGCACTTCTTTCATGACAGTCATTGTCTCTTCACCATAAATGCATCTAAATATAACTCCATCAAAACCACGTTTGTAGAGAATTTTCTCTAGGTGATTTGGGCTATCATAAAGAGTAAAATTGACCACACGTCGCCGGATTTGTTCTTTCTCGGCTCTATTAGGTGGAAGTGTTCCATTTTGAAGGTATTCCCTGATAGGTGACATCCATACTATAGTATGACCATACGGTTCAGGAATGGGACTAATTTCATTAATTTCCTCTGTTCTGATTCGAACATAAGGTGAAATTTCACGATGGTGGGCAATACTGATGGTTGTCTCATCCCGATTTGGATCTGCCAGAGTTGTGGCTATATTAGCCAGTGCATCAGCTTGAGCATTTTGGGATCTTGGGACATAAGAAAATGTCGATTCCAAAGGGAATTCTGCCATTAAATCTCTGATGTAATCATACAAAGGGATTAGTTCTACTTTTCTGATGGCATAATCCCCATTGACTTGTTTGATTACCAGGTCTGAATCACCTTTCACATTTAAGTGATTCACTTGTTCTTGAAGTGCTAATTCCAAGCCTACGATGAGAGCTTGGTATTCTGCTTCATTATTGGTACCGCCTTCCCACAATAAGAAGGAATAAGGTAACACTACCTTTTCTGGAGAAATGATCATAATTCCTAAGCCAACTTCGTTGAATTTAGGGTTTTCAATTTTCCTCCCTATTGGACTTCGGAAAGCACCATCAAAATACATTTCCCATGCCTGAGGACTTTCTTGAATAGAGAAGACTTCCTCATCAGGGAGTTCAATATCTGAAGATGTGTCTTCCACTGAAGGGTTTTCATCCAGGAAATCAGCCAGAGCTTGGCCCTTTATCACCTTTTGAGACACATACTGAATGTCTAATTGCTGCAAAATAACTGCACACCTTGCTAGACGTCCTGTAAGCATTGGACGAATAAGGATGAATTTGAGCGGGTTACTGCGAGATACCAATTGGACCTCGTGATGTTGCAGGTAGTGTCTCAACTTCTGAACTGCAAAGATTAATGTCAGGCAGCACTTCTCAATACTTGAATACCGGGTTTCTGCTTCAAGCATAGTTCGACTGAGATAGTAGAGGCTGTTTTCATTCCCAGCATCATTCTTTTGAGCAAAAAGGGCACCCAATGATCGCTCTAAAGCTGTCACATAGAGGATAAGTGGTCTTCCTTCAACAGGTGGCATGAGTACTGGTGGAATCAAGAGGTATTTCTTGAGAATATTGAATGCTTCTTTACATTCTTCAGTCTACTGGTAAGTGACTCCCTTCTTCATCAATTTGGTGAAGGGTAAACTTTTGCCTGCTAAATTGGCGATGAAACGCCGAATATAGGCTAAGTGTCCTTGAAGTCCTCTTAATTCTTTCAAATTTTGAGGAGGTGACATACCAAGGATTGACTTGGTCTTCTTAGGTTCAACTTCAATACAACGATGGCGTACAACAAAGCCGAGAAATTTTCTTGAGGTTACCCCAAAAGCACATTTTAAGGGGTTCATCTTCAAATTATGTTGTCGAAGCCTGTGGAATATGACTTCCAAATCAGCCAAGTGATTAGAACGTTGTTTGTATTTAACCACCAAATCGTCTACATAGCATTCAAAAAACTTCCCTAATATGGGTTTGAAGATACGATGCATAGCACGCTGATATGTTGCACCTGCATTCTTTAAGCCAAAGGGCATTACCCGGTAGCAAAACACACCCTGAGGGGCTATGAAGGCTTTGGATTCCTCATCTTCTGGGGCCATTTGGATCTGACTATATCCAGAATATCCATCCATGAAAGAAAGTGCTTCATAGCCAGGTATTTCATCAATTAAAATTTCTGTAATCGGAACTGGGAAATCATTCTTAGGAAAATGCTGATTATGATCTCTGAAATCGATGAAAACTCTAATTTGTACGTTATTCTTATTTATAGGGACAATATTATCCAACCACTTGGGATACTGAACTTCTCTGACAAAGTTAACTTTGATAAGCTTATCCACTTCAGCTTCAATTTTGGAAGCATAAGTTGGGTGTGTTCTTCTTGCGGCTTGCTTAAATCCTCGATGTTCTTCTGATAAACCCAAATGATGAGTAGCAACATCAAGATCAAGCCTGGGAATTTCTGTATAGTTCCAATAAAATATATCTCTATTTTTCTTTAGAAAATAAATATACATCTCTTGCTCTTCAAGAGTCATGGCCGCACTGATTAAAGTGGGGTGTGGATCTTTTTTTGTACCCAGATTTATTTCTCTGAGTTCATCCACAGTGGTAGAGATACCCTCTTGAAATGTTGGAGGGGAATCTCTAAGATATTCCTCTTCTTCATCATCATGTGTTATTTATTCCATTTCTACATGCATAGTAGATGATAAAGTAGAATTTTCATGATCAGAAGAGATGTCAAAATTTGCATATCTTGAAGAAGAAGCTGCCATTTCCGACCCGATTGATGATGAAGGGTCTTCTTTGGGTAATAAAGAGGAGATGATGGATTGAGAATCGACATCATTGTTCACCTCTGATGTTGCTATAACTTCTTCTGGCCTAATTGGCAAAGTATAGACTTGTTGGATTTCAGCAGATGAAATGAAGACGTCACCATTTGTGCTTTCATTACTGCTTGGTGGGTTACCAATTTCTCCCATGTTGTCTGGCTCGATTTCCGTAACTGATATTATGGATCTTTCCATAAGAGTATTTTGATTTGGGTCTATCTTGTCAATTTGACTAATAGGTAACACATAATCTGTACTCACATGTGTAAATGGATTTACTGGAATTTTCTCTAAACCATATGGAGCATTAACTTTGGTAATCTCCTTTGTTGTGGATTTCTCCCTTCCCTTCATGTGATAGAATTCCGCCTCAATGTATTGAGACTCACATGTCTTGAATGGGGAATTATCACCATACAATGTCCCAACTTGACCATCGAAACAATATTTGAGACATTGATGGTATGATGAAGTGATAGCCGCATGTTGATGTAGCTAGGGTATTCCAAGCAAGATGTTGAAAGCTAAGTCTTGATCAACAACCATGAAATCCGAATTGGATACAAGATCTCCAAACTGAGTTCTAAGTGTAACTTCACCCAGTGGTTCTTGTTCATTTTTATCATATCCTTATAACATCATGGTAGAAGGAGATAAATCAGATTCTGTGAGGCCCAATCGACGAAGTGTACGAATGGGCATGAGGTTGACTCCTGAACCATTGTCAATAAAAGCTCTTCAAATGTCTATGCCATTGACCTTACCAGATAAGTACAAAGGTATAATATGTCCATGCACAACATCATCTTCATCTTTATCAGTAAAAGATATTATTTCATGGCATTCTGTAGGATTATTCTCTATGTGATAGACTTCAGCTGCAGCAATTTCAGTTTCAAACTCCTAAGGACTTGACAAAGCCTCGATGAGTGCTTCTGAAAGATCTTTTGACAGATTCAGAACATCCAGAATTGATAACTTGGATAGTACTTGGTCCAACTGTTTCAATATATCATACTTTTGATCCAGAGGCCTATGTTTCCCAACAGGAATATGTGGTTTAGCAGGTACCTTGGAAGCAGATGCTTTGGAAGTTGATGCATCTTGTATTGGGATAGGAGTTGGAAATATTCCTGATTTTGAAAGATTAGACCGATTAGATCCATTTACTTGCTGCGAGGAAGAATATGGAACTTTCAAATGGTCTTCCAAAATAACTGTGCCAGGACTGAATTTTCTATTGGTAGAAGAACTTTCGTGTTTTTGCTGAGCTCGATGAAGGGCTCTACCACGAGTTTCTTCTGCGTACACAGTTCTAGAAGGGGTAGAATTGGAGTAGTGGCTTCTTAAAGATCTACATCTTCCCATGTATCCTGAGCCTCTGGAACTTCCTCTGATTCCCTTGTTTGATACAGGTAATTCAGGCTCATCGAAATCGAAACTACTACTAGCATATGGATCTGTTAATTGAATCATATTAACAGAACCGAAGATTAACTCTTCATCTAATGAAGACTTTGCCTGATTAGCCTGTTTAGGCTGTGCTGTTTGGTGGGGCGGTGCCCGTGGCTTTGAAGTAGATGGCATGAAGTCTGCCAGAGTCAAAGACAACTTAGGCTTTGACACATACTAATCTTCTTCTGATTCTTTTTCTTTCTTTGAATCATGTTATTTCCTTGAGGACTTTCCCTCTGATGAGGAGGGTTTTTCCGCAACATTCATGGAAGAAGACACAATTGGTTTTATTAATTGTGTTCACAAAATAGCATGAGTTTGGTTGATTGCCTTTATGACCATCCAATGATCATACTTCTGTGAATTTTTTCTTTTGACTTTTTTCCATTCTTCTTCCTCCTCTGTAACTATAGCAGTAACACATGCTACCTGAGCTGAAGAACCTTTTAGTTTGACTTGTCCGGAGTCGACCATCTTTTGCAGGAGGTCTTTGAAGACAAAACACTCATGGATGGGATGCCCCAACATTTGATGAAAAGGGAAATAATTGGGACGGTCTTCATCTCCTTATTTATTTGGCCTTTTGGGCCTTGTCAATTGAACCAAATTATTTTCCAGAGCCGAAATGAAGTAACCAGGAACTTATTCATTTTGGAAAGAGTATGTTTTGCTCTTCAAATCCTAAAATTGTTTTCATCTTTGATCTCTTTGATCATCTGGACAAAACGGCCTTTGTTGTTAGCACTCACGAGGTGGAGCCCTTCGACAAGATGAAGGTTTTGAAGTAGAAATAGGTACAGGTGCTTGTTTAAGCATAACTATAGCAGTTTCTACTTTACACATTCTCTTTCCTGGAGCTGATGGAATTACATGAGATTTAGCCTTAGCCTATATAAGGGAGTCTTTAATCTGCTGAGCGATTGAAGTAAGGTCTCAAAACCCTCTTGTATATTTCATAGGGATTAACGGCGTGCGTAATTCGTCACGCATATTTTCCACACATATTGGAAACAATTATTCTTGAGGGAGTGCTAATCTTAGGGAATATGTTAATCCCTTCCAGCGAGAAATGAAATCTGAGACCCTTTCATTCTCCCTTTTCTTACAATTTGTAAGATCAAAAACTGTTGTCTTTGGAAAAGTTGAGCTGAACTGAAGAAGGAATTGTTGACGGAGATCCTCCCATCCAGTAATTGACCGGGATTGCAAGCTTGTATACTAGAAAAAGGCTGGTCCTTGCAAGGTCCGTACGAATCATCTGAGTTTTACTGCTTCTTGTTGCTCCGGATTTCCCATCATAGGATCACAACAAGACACGTAATGCGTAAAATGTTGTTCAGGGTCGCCTGATCCATTGAAAATAGGGAATACAGGGTTTCCAAAACTGGATGGAGGAGAGATTGAATCTACCCATTCAGGGTAAACTTTCTTTTCTGGTTTAACCTGCGCACGTTTTCCTTCCATAGTTTCTAACCGATCTATTAATGACTCAATGGTAGTTATTAACTTTTGAGAGACATCTGGTAGAACTTGGACTTGGGTAGGTGCAATGACTGGAGATTGGACAGATGTGGTGGTTGGTGCTACAACTAATGGTAGCACTACCAAATGTTGTTGCACTTGACCCGTAGGATTAGACCTGTGATGGTGTACTGATAGAGGAGGATATTCTTGATCCATCTCAGTAGTTGGTTTAAAAGAGTCCTCAGTCTGGAAAGCTGGGATGGCTCTTGACATGCTATGTCTGAGAATTTCTTAAAATCTCTCCTGATCTTGCGAACCTTAGTCCGGAAATTAGCTGGATGCATTAACCTGTATCCACTTTTATCACCTGGTTCAAAAGACCATTGGATGATTTCCGACACTCCTGTCACTTGATGATGCGATTGCTCCATACGAGAGGCATGTTCAATATTCTCGTTTTCTTGATGTAGGAGTAATTCAACAACGTGTTCTCTTTATTATTGATTTTGAGAGGAACTAGTTGAAGCCTGTTCTTGGGAAAGATTTTGATTACAAACAAAGCCCATTGACTGTGGACGGCCATGGGAAATAACATTGCATGATACCATTTTCGGCGGGCTTTACTGACTGGAGAGCACCATGAAATTTAGTGCTCCATGAACACCCCATCCTCTGACATGAATACCAGATGGGGAATTGGCAATTAACTGAAGCAATATTCTTAGTGCGCCAAGGCATGAACGTTGAAGGGCTCTCTGCTACTTTTCAGCCTTCAGATATCGAGAGACTGATAGAGATGCCAAATCAATCTGACATTGTAACCCTTCTATTATATTAAGATGATTTTCATATTTATCATAAGATAATACTTTCTTTTTTAACTGACAAAGAGTTTTCCATATGTTGAGACGAATATCATGAATTCCATCTTCCGTCAACATTTCTGGAATATCATACTGAGAGTCACCTAGAGGCCAAAACATAACTGGTACTTCACCTTTTGCCAATTGTTTTCTCATGTTCATAATTTCCTATTTATCATTAAATGAAGATTCTTCTACCTGATTTGACCAGAGTTTGTGTTTCCTTGTTGCTTCATCAGATTCAACATGATTGGTAGAGAAATAATTGATCAAACTAGAAGATGCATGACTTAGGGGTGGTTCGGAGAATAACCTATACCCTGGACTATCTTCTGATTGAGAAAGTATTTCACCTGCTAGAGATGAAGCATCAGACATGACTGGTTTCTCATTTTCAAGTTCCTCAAGATAAGAGGGCTTTCTCGGCACTACATCGTCTACTGGAGAATTTTCCGGGCAATGTGCATCACTACTGCAGAGAGGACTTTCGCAGCGAAATTCATCATCATGGGGCGGACCACCATGGTGGGTTATAGAAAAAGATGAGATCTCTTGCTCCTTAGTCTTCTGACCACACAGAGGGTTCTTGTGGCTCTCATCTGAATATGAAACTTTGAGATCGGCCGAATTGTCATGAAACAAGCCTTCATGAGGAAGTGTCTATTGAAGACCTTCAGAATTAATGTTCCCACTATTGGGAAATGAGGGAGTAGAATCTTGAATTCCAATAGATAACTATCTAAGGGCTTCAAGAACTCTAGCATCGAGCAAGGCCTTGTTACAGATTGGCTCTTGATCTCCTGAATGTGTTGGGCAGGTCTTTTTTTAGACACCTTCTTACTCGCCTTGGAAACCAATTGTTGACAAAAGTGGCTGCTCTGAGCAGGTGTATGTGCCTAATCAGGAAAGATGGCTAGGTTAGGCTAACGATCTCCACTCAAATCAGGTGTATGTGCCTGACTTGGTTATCCGTATGATATGGGGGAGTATTCCCCACAACCCTCTTGGACTGGAACAGATGTGTGTGTCTGTTCCGGAGTGAAATGTTGATGTGTCACTCCACTGGTAGGGATAGATTTATGTGTCTTTCCCTGAGATGCCGCTGAAGTTGTTATAATATCCTGGAAAGCGTCCAGAATATGAGCAGGGATTTGCTTCTGCTCTTTCACCATTGATAAAATATGATCGGTGACTTCAGCTGCGGGAATGGGGATATACATCCATTCCGTGCTTGGAGTAGGTGTATGTGCTTGCTCATGTCCTCCTTTTCCTGTCAGTGAATCCTGACAGTACTCAAGTGTGGGGGCAGAGAGTTGATTCTACCTCTTATTTGTCGTCGGAACATTCCAACTGACTTCTCTGAATGCTACCAAGCGAGACTGTTGGTATGCTTGATCAATACTAGTAGGTGTATGTGCCTTCTGATTTCACTTCACCAAACGTGGTTTAAGAGCTCCATCATATGTAGTCAGACGATCCTGCTGACTAACTGATGACGTATAAATAGGTGTATGTTCCTGCCTATAGTACTCTGCCGTAATTGCCTGACGGGATTGGCGTGCTGCTGCCAGACGAGTCTGCTGGACAGAAGGATTAAAATGGGCAGGTGTGTGTGCCCGCTCGTTGCTTGACACCAAGTTAGGTTGGTGGACTTATCCGGAGATAGCAGATATGAGAACCTACTCACTATTGACCGGATTTCGCCTCTGGCAGTTCGTCTTTCCTGCTCGGGTTCGAGGAACCTGAGCCGAACGCCTGGAGTTGGGACCCTCATCATGTTGAGGGCGTACTTCCACATGAGTCTAGCGGCGATTGTTGATAGGATCCCTCAGGAAGGACACCTGCTTCTTTGAATTAAGTACCTGAGGGACCTGCTCATTCACCTCCCCAGAATATGGGAGTGAATGGTGATTGCGTTCAGGGGATAACGACCCGAAACGGTTGGAGACGGTAGTTAGCACCGCCTGCTTATTGATCACTGGTCGTCGTTGTCCGGACGACTGGTGTGAGTTGTTCACTTGGAGGGCTTGTCGGGCAGCCTCCAGAGTTGGGATGGTACCATGTTGATGGTACTCCTTAACCATCACATTTGATACCCAGCGTTGAAGATGCTGAGTAGGTGATGTCATCCTTAGAGCGGATGACGATCCAGCAGGAGTAGCAGCAGTGGCATTTGCAACAGAAGTATTCACAGGTGTGAACTTGAGAGTATCCATTCTGTAAATGCAGAAGATCTTGGAAAATAGTGCATGTTTGATATAACAGACATAATCAAGATAAATTCAGCCACTACATCTTTTGGATGAGAACATATGTCAATGATTGTTTTTTTGTTGGCCCTCTCATTGAGTTTTAAATAGGGACCTAACAAATAGGTAAAACATCATTTTAACTTGGTTAAGGATTCACGTCGGGTTCACCATTTTTTGTTTCCCTCAGAATTTGGGGATGACCTCCTTGATTGAAGGTTCAAACATTCCAATCGGTTTCTAACGGGTTTGTTCATAGAACCAAAAACATCCAATGATTCCACATCCATTTGGACCTACTTTCCAAAGGTAGGTGCTCATTAGTTTGTGGAATGACGAGGCTTAGGAATTTTCATTGGTCGAAAGGATGGGAGGTCGAACTCATCACACCTTTTTTAGGGGAATTATTGTCTACTCCGGGACTCTCTTTATAGATTTAAGTTATGTTCGTGAATCCTTATTACATTACCAAGTATAAAATGAGCTTTCCTTTAGATCTGACAATCAATGATCGATATGTAGGAAATTTAGAGAATATTTCATATGTATTCGAGGTTCTTCGTTGATAGAGAATCATCTATATTTGTTAGATATTCTTAGTCAATGGTATCCTTTGATACGTAAAAGTCTCTTGGTAATTATGATGACCATGCTGGTTTTAAAGCCACTCAGTGGGGCACTTGATGTTTATTTTCATTCAGAAAGACATGGATTATTTCAGAGTTGGGATCGAACCCACAGATGGGCTACCTACGTATCCTTTTTTTAGAAAAGGAATCAGAACCCATGCAGTTCGAGTAATGGAGTATGATGTTTATGATTGATGGCTCAAGGAATAATTTCATAATTACTTTTACACTCTAAGCTCACGTGAGTCATGCTCGGTGTGATAAACAAGAGGTATTGGTAAAAATCAGACAATTGTGCCATAAAATATGCAATCATAAGAAATAAGGTGGGACTTATGTATGTATGACTGCCCAGATAAATGAAGATTTGGATTTACTTCAGGGAAGAAATCCAGGAACATGTTCCATAAAGGTATATGTGCTTCACGGAGATTTGAATACTCTAACTTGGGGCTTACTCCTGAAAAGGAGGCCCAAATTAGGAGAGGACTTATGATTGGGTTTTTACTCTTGATAAGGAATCTCAGATCAAAGGTAAATTGGGACTGGTTAAGAGGAATTAAGACTGGGGCTTACTCCTGAAAAGGAGGCCCAGGTTAAGAGACTTGAAAAATTAAGGGACTTGGGGCTTACTCCTGAAGAGGATGCCCATATTTATGACTGGGACTTATTCCTAAAAGAGGAGACCCAGGTTAATTATTATGACTGGGGCTTATTCCTGAAAAGGAGGCCCAGGTTAATGAAAGTATGGTTGGGGCTTACTCCTGAGGAGGATGCCCAAATTAGGGGACTGGGGCTTACTCCTGAAAAGGAGGCCCAGGTTAATGAGTTCTCTCATCTTAAAGGATGAGGTTGAATGAATGAAATCTCAATCTTTAGTGACATAAAGATGTGTAAATCACTAGGTTTTGAGAAATATTCCACAGAATTCCTTTCATATAAGGAAGTCAAATCAAGAAATCATGCCATAAATGGCTTTGAAGAGTGTCTTGAAGACTGAATCTTGAATAGGAGAGGTGGAATGGCTTAAGAGGGGTGAAATGGGCAAGAAAAGCACCCAAAAAGGCAGGGGCGCGCAAGTCCTGGCAGGCGCGCAGGTACTACGTGGGCGTGCAAGTCCTGTTCGCACAGGTATACCTGCGCGACACATAGGTACTTGCGCGATGGTTAACTAGAAGGGTAATACTTGAGCGACTCTTGGTTACAGCCTTTAGAATCATCTTGAGGTTCTTCCAGAAGAGTGGCGTGCAAGTTTTATTGAAGGAGTTAGGTGGCACACAAGTGTGGCCATTTCCCTTAAGGGCTGGCCACTCAGGCCCGCAATTGTTGATGAGTTTCAATACTTAGGCCTTCCTCCCCCTCCTTAGATCTTCCTTTCTAGGTAAGAAATTACCTTAGAAGTGTTTTGGAAGCTTTGAGAAGAGACTAGGGCGTCGGAAGCTTAAATCTGAGTTTCTGAAAAAACTACTTCCCAAATGGGGGGCCCCAGGGTCTATTTATAGGCTGAAGAAGACCCGGGCGGTTATCCTTTAGGGCGCTCAAGTCACTTGCGCGACCATTAGGCGTGGCGCAAGTGTACTTGCGCGACCATGAGGGAACTTGCGCGACCTATGGGCAATGTTCTCCTTGTTCATCCCTTTGTTGATTTTTGATGTTTCTTCAAAGGATGAATCACTTTGGACTAAGGTATTTCCCTTTTTCAGTCGTTAGACTCTGTGACGGAAAGGAGTGTCAACAGAAATATATAAAGATTTGAAGAAGTCAAACTTGAAATTCAATTTTGCGTAAAACTCATAGAAATATAAGGAGAATTGAATAAGTCAAAGTTGAATTTTAAATGCAAGAGATTTATGGAGTTTTAGAATTTGAGGAATCTTAGAAAATTTTCAAGTTTCCCTCTTTTGTTTTCCAAGTTTATTATAGTTACTTGGTTAGATAATTTGTTCATTTGTAACTTTCACATATGCACAAAAGGTGGGGCATTGGAGAATTCAAAGTGAAAGTTCTCATCTAATTGAAGAAGAATTGTATTGAAAACTATATCAGAGTTTTAGTTTTTTAGATTGAAGAATGATTTCATCATAATGATTCTATTTCATAATATTGGATCTATCACCATTATTTTGAGAGAATCAAATCCAGCATTATTGTATTGAGAAAAATATATCCAACATCATTGTTTTGAGAGAATAAAATCCAGGTTTATCATATTGAGAAAATATAATCCATAATCATTGTATTGAGAGAATCAGATCCAATTTTATTATATAAAGAAAATCAGATCTAGCCAAATCAGACTAAGGATTCAGACTGAGAAATTGTTGATCAGTTTCAACAAATTCTATATTATTTTTTTGAACAAGAAAAAATTTTTAAATGATGGGAGTCAATATAATAATTCATATCAGGAGATATAAGGTGTATAATAAGAGTTGGCACAAGTTTTATTCACTTATTTTTAATAGTAGATTTGCATAGGCCCATGGGAGTGGCTATGGAAAGGATGTAGGTTCTCACACAGAGTTCGAACCTTTTAAATCGTGTGTGATTTAATTGCTTTCCTAATTTTTCATGCAAGGGTATTTACTAAAATTTGATAAGTATATAAATCTTAATAGGTTTTAGGGGTTAAGTTTCTAAGAGTTTTGAAACTTATAAAATTTAACAACTGAATCACCCCCCCCCCCTTATCATTTGTTATTCAATCCTTTGGAACTTCAATTGGTATTAGAGGAATGTTCGCTTGTTGAATCCTTATCACATATAATATCAATTCTATCAATAGTATTGGAATTCCTAAATTTGATGGAAAATATTATTATGGATAGAAAAATAGGATGATTCCTTATCTCCTATCTCTTGGCCTTGAAGTTGTTGATGATGCTACTATTAGTTTTCCACCTATTCAGAAAGATACACCTATGACGTTTTTTTATAAGAGAAATATAAAATATTATAGGGAGGTTATAAATTAAATCCTTATGTATTTATTATAGAATTTTTATCAGATGGTTATGGGTCTCAAAAACTTCTAAAATTGTGTTGGACAAGCTATAAATTATTTTTTAAGGGAATAAAAAAGTTAAGGAAGAAAAAATAAAAATCTAGCATACTATGTATCAAGGCATCAGAATGAGAGATGAAGAAATAATAAATGAATATTTTACCAAAGTTAATGAAATTTTCTACAACATCATAGGATTTAGAGATATCTTGGAATATTCTACAATTGTGAAGAAACTTATGAGAAATTTTTCAGATAGGTCTGATTCTAAAATTTATTATTTAGAAGATAAAGATGATTTATATATTGATGAATTTCATAACTTTCTTTTTTATTAGGAAATGAGTAAATCAATAATGTTTAAAAATAATATAAGAGATGAAATTGATTTTGAAGCTATGAGAAAGTTGAAAATTCAATATTTTGAAGATGTTGATTCCTATGACTCTAAAGATAATGAGGATTATGTGTTGAATGAAAACAATCATGTCTCTTATATCCAAGAACTATCAAAGAGGAAGAGGAAAGTATGGAGGTAAAATTCATCTCAAATGATTTGAGTGTGGTGGAATCGGACACTTTTCTATGAATTGAAACAAGAAGAAATTTTTAGAATACCGAGTTTATTCTGATAGAAAACCTCGATGGAATAAGTGGAACAAAAATAATAAAGAAAAAAAATTCTTCCAATAGATACAAGAAAACGTTTACTGGAAACAAAAGAAGTATGTTGAGTAATAAAGTTTAATCAGACTCATCTGAAAACAATTCTTTATGATGATGAAAGTTCAAAACAATTCATATCATTCATTAAAAAAGTTAAGAAAACAAAATATTCCTTAGAGAGTCAAGAAGGTGGTGAAAAATCTTATAGAGAGTATCATCTCATAACATAAATTGTTTCATGCCTTGAGTAAAAAAACTCTCAAGAAAGAAATTAGAGTAATGCAGAAAGATTGTGAATAATTTTCTTATCTAAGAAAATATTTCCTCAAGAAGGAGGATGAATAAATTCAATAAATTTTAATTTATAAATTTAGAACTATTGAATATGGAAAGATGATTGAAGATCTTAGTAAGAAGATGGAAGATAAATAATAAGAGGTTAAAAATGTTCAATAAAAACTTCTTGAGTCTAAATATACCTTTAGGAACATGAATGAAAACTTTAACAAATCTTCGAAAGTAAAAGTTGAGAATTCAAAATTTTCTTAGAATGATTAATATGAGAATTCGGTGAAATATTCTCTTACTAAAAATAATGTTTCATCTGATTCTCTAAAAATTTCAGGTTCTGGAAAAAGTATTGGGGAATATTGGGGTGGATAAAAGATGTCATAAACCTAAAAAATCTACAAAAGTAGAAGACTCACTCAAAATAAAATACGGTCTATGTCCTGATTATGTTAGAGCTTAAGTAAGTTAACAACCTCAACAAAGTTTCAAAAGAAACGGATCTTATTTCAATAGAAAATAAATATTTTATGGTTATTTTTGGTGTTGTATAATATATGGGTATACGGATTATAATTTTTAGAACAAATTATCTTTACTCAGAAGAAGGTTTGAGAAAAGTGTAAGAAATAGGGAAAGTATAATGAGAAACTTTCCTAAATTACTGAAATTTGAAAACATGAATTCTCAAGATGTTAGAAACTTTCCAAAAATAAATCAATTTGAATGTCTATAAGAATTTTTTGGAAGATTATTATGCTAGTCACCATGCCTAAATATATATGACACTCCTTCCTGAATAATTTCTTATGATAGAAAAAGAAAATAAAGATAAAAAGAATAATGTTTAAGAAAGATATTTTTTTGTTGAAACAACTTTGAAAGAAAGTAAAAAAAGAACAAACCATGGATACCTGATAGTGGTTTCTTTTCAAATATGATTGGTGATATAAAAATTTTGAAAAATGTTTAATGTCTTGATAGAGGAGAAGTTGCCTTTGGTAATAATATTTTCCTAAAATCCATATGAATCAAAACAACTGAGATTGAAGCTGAAAAGTTGAAATCTAAGGAAGTTTTATTTGTTGATGACCTAAAACAGAAATTACTTAATATAAGTCAACTTCTTGATGATGGAAAATAAGTTGTTTTTATAAAATATTTTTGTATCATCAAAACTGTGAAATATAGAAAATTCATTAAAAAGGAGAAAGAACTAGTGGGAATCTCTTTCAAATATAATAATTCAATAACTCATGTTACTTGAGTATTGAAGATAAAACCAAATTGTGGCGCCTAAGACTTGTCCACCTTAGGTAGAAAAACATGAATATACTTTCTAAAGTTGATGTCATTTAGAACTTTCGATAATTTAAAAGAAGAGATGAAGATGCTTTTATTACTTACAAGAAAGGCAAGATGACTAACAAAATTCATAAGAGAATTGATATTCAATCTACCAAACCACTTGAGCTTATTCATTTAGATTTATATGGTATGATGAGACATCAATCAACAAAAGGTGATTTATACTTTATCACTTTTATTGATGATTTCAATTGGATGATAAACATCATTTTTATGAATCACAAGTCAGAGGCTATTGAAATGTTCAAATTCATTAAAAAGATGTTGAGAAAGAAATGGGGGTTTCTATAAATAATTTGAAAATAAATAATGGTACCAAATTCACAATTAATACATTTGAAAAATATCTGAGAAATCATGGTATCAAAAATTATTATAGTTATCCCTATACTCCACAACAAAATTGAGTAATATAAATAATGAATAGAAGTTTTCTGGAAATGGAAAGAAGTATGTTACTAGAATACAAACTTTCAAAATTATATTGTAGAGAATCTATTATCAGAAATGGGTATTTCTGTATATGATTTTTAAGATCGGAAACTATCATTAATCCTTATGAAATATGGTATAAAAAACCTTCATTGAAATACTTTACATTTTTTTAAAAGTCCATGTTTTCTCAAAATCAAAAAACTGGATATGGGAAAGTTTGATGATAAAGATAAGGAAGGAACTTTTATGGTTTATTCACCAAGTGGATGAATTTACAAATGTTGGAATAGATTTTTACAAAATTTGGTGGACTCCTATAATGTGAAGGTGATTGAAAATCATAGATCATTAATTTTTTTGATAATGATGAGGAGGGTAAACTAGATAATTCCATCAATGGTAAAATTAATTCAAAACATACTTATCAAGACTTAGAAGAATCAAGTAATGAGGAAGTTTTAGCTGGGAAAGAATATTTGTAATTTTATACATTACAAAAACATATTGAAACTAAAAACATTATTGAGAATTAGAAGGATCTGATTTAGACAAGAATAAATTTGATATTAGATATTCAGAATTCACTTATCTCAAAAGTTGAATCATAATCAGTTTTAGAATCTATTCAACACAAAGAATGGGTGGATTCTATAAAGGAAGAGTTGGTTCAGATCGAGAAGAATGAAACATGGGAACATGTTTCTCAGCTAGCGAATAAAAATTTTATCAGAACCAAGTGGGTTTATATAAACAAGTTAAATGAACATGGATAAGTTTATAGAAACAATGTCATGCTTGTTTTTAAATGATATTCACATGTGGAAGGTATGTATTTTGAAGAAACTTTCTCCCTGGTCAAAAGATTAGAAACTATTAGAATGTTTCTTTTAGTGGCCACACATAAAAATTAAAAAAATTATGAGATGGATGTAAATTCATCTTTCTTAAATGGTGATATTCAAAAAGAGGTTTACATTGAAGAACCCTTCGTGTTTCTAATTGATAATGATGAAAACAATGTTTTTAAATTGAATAAATATTTTTATGGGATGAAACAATCTTTACATGCTTGGTATTCCAAACTTGAAATTTTTTTGATAATGTTGAACTTTTCCAAAGGAAAAGTTAATAGAAACTTATATGTGAATGATGTGGAATCTAGAGCTCTAATTTTAATTATTTGTGTGGATGATATAATATTTTTTTAGGATAGAGAAGCTGTTTGTAAAACATTTTTTGAGGAAATGAAAAATAATTTTTAAATGTCTAAGTTAGGAGAATTAACTTTATTCCCTGGCTTATAAGTTCAAGAAAAGGAAAAATACATTTTATTATCTCAATAAAATATGACAGGGAATTATTAAAGAAACTTAGGATGGCAGAATCCAAGGAAGTTTCAACTCCTATTTAAGTGAGCACAAAGTTGGGTAAAGATGAATCCAGAATAAGTGTGAATCTAAAAGACTTTAAAAAGATGATAAAAAGTATTCTTTTCCTTACAACCACAAGGCCTGGTATTTTTTATGTTGTGACTTTGGGTGCTATGTATAAAATTATTCCAAAATAATCACATATGTTGGAAAAAAAGAATTCTGAGATATGTCAAAGGAACACCTTCACATGGATTGTTATATAAATAAATAGTGAAATGAAGTCTTGTGGTTATACTGATGATGATTGGGCTGGAAATTTTAATGACATAAAATCAAACTTCGGAGGAAAATTCTTTTAGGGTGAAATTTTTGTGAGATTTCATAGTAAGAAACAAAGTTCAGTAACTTTGAACATAGTTGAATCTGAATATGTTGCAACTACTTAGTCTTATACTCAAATGTTACTGATGAAAGTTCAGTTGGAAGACTTTAAAGTGAAAGTTTCTAAAACATTGAAGATGGTTTATGATAATTAGAGTGAAATTGATCTTTCTAAAAATCATGTTCAACATTCAAGATAAAAACTCATTGATATAAAGTTTTACTTTATAAAAGAGAAAGTTTTTTATAGAGATTTTTTATTGTAATACATTTCAAAAAAATGTTAGATTTTTGATATCTTTACCAAACAAATTCCAAAATAAAGGTTTATGGAATTGAGGTTGAAAATTATTGTTCATCCACTTCCCTTGAATTCCGAAGCCTCATAAGGAAAACCCCCATCGTGCTTTGAATTATGTTGACAAAGGGGGATAGAAGAAACAAGTTTTACTTTGTAATAATTTTTTACTTATCTTATTAAATGAATCTGAAGCTTTGTTTATCATAGAATGGGGAGAGAAAAAGAAAAGTGAGAGGAAAAGATTAAAATGTGGGGGAGTTTATCTTTACATGGATGAAAATTTTGGGTACCACTAAGGGATAGAATTGCTTTTAAAAAATTACTTTATCTAGTAGTGTGGTGTCAAGAAAATATCCTTTGAGAAAAGAATATTTTTTGATAAAATTCAAAAAACATGAGTTTTTTATAAAAGTTAGGTTGTGAAAAAATTTGAGTTGGAAAAGTTGTTAACAAGGGTTATAAACAAATTCAAAGGGGGATATTGGAAAATCCTTTATGGTTAAATTGTGTTAAACAAAAAATTTGTATTTTTTTACAACTAAACTTTTTATTGAAGAATGTTTTTTATTATTCAGGAATCGGGCCCAATCCATTGTAATGAGGTTATTTTCTAGACACATGTTTCCAGACTCAGGTTTTTGTATTGAGATGCACCATACATAGAATAATTTAGGAAGATGAAGTTGTTGATTGGATACTTTATCATATTTAGGTTTATTGGCATGACATAGAAAAACATTGGATTCAAAAGAATAGGTGGTAGAATTTGTTTGTTGAAAGTTATTATTTTCCATATTCAAAGAAAGAAATAAGTTGCTAAGTCAAAAAGGAAGAATTTTTTTAGTGTAAAAGTCATTTTTTGTTAAAAAGTTTTGAAAGAAGATTATGATGTCAAGAATTAGAAAGTTCTCATACTTTCTAAAAAAAAGATGATGCTTTATTGATCCATTAGTTCTCACAAATAAAGAAAACTCTCATGATAAAATCTTTTGAAGAAATGGTGGAAAGTTTTGAAGAAATTAAGTGTTTCAAATGATATTTTCATTATAATGGTAATTACATCGTAATGATCTAAGAAAGAAAAAGATGTTTCTAAACCTGAGAAAGAAAAATTCGTGTTGGGAGAATCATGCTGAGATTTTCATACTAATATTTTTGTACTGGGATTTTTCTACTGAGATTTTTTTACTGAGACTTTTATAATAATATTTTCATAGTAGGATTTTCATATTGAGATTTTTGTACTAATATTTTTCATACTGGGATTTTTTACTGGTATTTTTGTACTGGGATTTTTATATTGATATTTTCATACTGAGAAAATCATACTGAGATTTTCATACTAGAATTTTTTTACAGATATTTTAGTACTTCTTACATAGATTTCTATACTCAGATTTTTGTACTAAGGAAATCATACTAAATAATTCATAATGATGAATTTGTACTGAGAAAGAAATAAATTGTGATGAGTTGAGAAAGAAACATATCAAAATGAGATGATAAGGATATAAAGAGTTGAATAATTCAAACTTGAAATTCAATTTTATGTAAATATCAAAGAAATATAAAGAGAATTGAATAAGTAGAAGTTAAATTTTAAAAGAGAGAGACTTGAAGAGATTTAAAATTTGAGGAAGTGGAAAAAGTTTTCAATTTTTTTACTTTTGCTTCCCAACTTTCCTATAATTACTTACTCAGATCACTTGTTCATTTTCAAATTTCAAAAATGTGAAAAAGTATAGCACTATAGAATTAAAAGTGAAAGTTACCATCTGATTGAAGAATAATTATATTGAACATTCTATCAGATTTTGAGTTCTGAAAATTGAATTATATGTTCATCGTATTAAGTCCATTTCAGAAAATCATATCCTTCATCATTTTTTTGAGAGAATCAGATCTAGAATTATCATATTGAAAAAATTGGATCCAACATCATTGTTTTGAGATAATCATATCCAGTATTATCGTGTTGAGAAAATTAGATCCAACATCATTGCATTAATAGAATCGTATCCAGTCTTATCATATTAAGAAAATTGGATCCAACCAAACTGTACTAAGGATTCAGAATGATCAATTGTGAAGTAGTTTCAAAAAAGACATTATTATTTTTTTGGATCAATTTTTTTATAAGAAAACATTATAAAAAAATGGGATTCATTATAATCATTACTATCAGGAGATAGAAGGTGTCTAAAAGAAGTTGGCACAAGTTGTATTAACTTCTTAATAGTGGATTTCCATAGACCCACGGGAGTGGTTATGGAAAGGATATAGGTTCCCACACTGAGGGAGAACCTTCTAAATATTGTGTTATTTACTTTATTTCCTACTATTACATACATGAGTATTTACTAAATGTTGATAAGTATTTAAATATTAATAGGTTTCAGGGGTTATGTTTATAAAAGTTTTGAAACTTATAAAACTGAACAACTGATTCAACCCCCCCCCCTATCAGTTTTTATTTGATCCTTTGTGACTTCAAATATTCTTTGGTTAATTCACATTTTCTTTATATACCAACATTAATGATTTTAATAGATGATGACCATGAATAACATAGGTTAAACCTAAGGTGGAATATATTGAAATAAAGTTTTCATGATTTTGAAATACTATAAATAAATTTCATGACTATGTGATTTCACACTATTATTAGTGTTTCTCACACTATTTTTTTCTTTTAGCCAATGGATGAAATGATAAGGAATTGGGTTAACATTTAATGTGATAGAAAATGTGTTGATGAGAGACCTAATAGAATTATTACTGTGTTAAATGATATTTTGATTATGACTAATCATTTATCACCATATATAATTAACAACTTTGACCTTAACTGACTCTCTAACTCACCAAATAAGAGAAGGAGAGAGTCAACTAAGATATTGAATATTGGACATTATGGAGTAAAGAAGGATCTATTTTATTTATGTTATAAATGTGGAAATATAAACCTATGAGTGTCTCTATGGAACAATAAACTATTTTATGTGTGTAAATGGACACATATCTAGTAATTACTGAGGAAAAATGAAAATTTCGTTTAACATAATGGATAAAAATAATGTTCTCCATGAGGTATTATCAACTTTTGAGTTTTTTAAATGTGGAAAATTTGGTTATTATATAAATTGTTTTCCTAAAGGGAAATATCTTGAATAGAATCATCAATGTTATATAAGTAATGGTTATATTGCTGATGATGAAGAGACTATAAAATAAATAATAAAGGATGGATGTATTAAAGAATAAGATGATGAATCTCAGTTAATGGTTTAATAATGGGGTGAAATGATTAATGTAATTATGTTCAGATTAAAGAATTGTTTTATTGGAGTATTTCATTAATGATATTTAGGATATAATTATTATGAAATATATAAGGATTGTACTATAGTACAATTTTTTTAAGGATTTGAGAGCATATGTTGAATGGTACCAATGATCAGAAAAAGAGATTTAGAGGAAATTTGATTTTTTTGTAAAAAACATGATTTGGTAAAGATAACCCTTAATAAATCTCAATATTGGGATAATAATGATAAATATGAGTTTATGGGATAGTATTTGTGACCATAAAATTCATTAGTGATTTGATGGTTTATTTTATCTTTTCTAGAGTTTACATTATGTTTGTATTTAAGGAATATATTCAACAACCTTAGATATTATTTTTGGAATCATGCATATTTTCATTAAGGTTTTAAGGTGATCAAGGTATTCAATATTTGGTATGTGACATTAAGAGATACATTATATTGTTTAGGGAATATAATGTTAACTTGATTTTTGAATTATAGTTACCTTCTACCTAAATTTTTGAAATTTGAATTCGGATAGATGTATTTTTTATAAGTCTTAAGGTTAACTATTTATGGAATGGATTAAGTTGAAATTTGGGTGTTGTTGGATAACTGGTGTTATCCATTTTGGTCTTGGAAAATATCTAGTGATAGGAGGAATGACATTTCATTTTTTATTAGGATAAGGATAAATTAAATGTTAATTTTAGTGCTTCAAGTATAAAAATTCTAATTGTGTATTCATTTCTTGGAGTAAGAGATGAATTAGGAATTGATCTAAGAACATACAAAGGATGAAATTGTGCCTATGAAAAATAAAGATATAAAGTCACTATATTTCATCATCTCTTTAGTCTAAATGGTAATGTTATTCCTCAACTCTGGGAAAAGGATCTTGAAGTAGAAATGTTATCTTATTACCCTCATATCCAATGAATCGATGGTTTTTTGACTCATCATATATTTATGGTTTTGTGGTTTTTGAAATTAAATTGATCATTAAATTTCTTTTGATCAATGAACTATATCACCCTCTATTACTATTTGGTCATTACTCTTTTATTACATTTCCATATATTCACTTCCTACTAATGTTTTTCTTCTTGGAAACCAAGTTAAGTGATTATTCTAGAAGACTTTCCTACTTCCCTTTCTCTCTTATCAAGAGGATGTTTTATTAACCCTTATAAAAATGTGGGATTTCAAGGAGGTTATTTTCAAATGAAAAAACATTGATTATTGAGATCAAGATTAAATTATGAGGACGAAATTTATTTAATGGGGTATAATATAACACCCTAATATTTTAAAACAGGATTATCATATTCAATAGCATATATGACAGGCGGCACCAAGATTAAAAGACAATGTCACACACCAAGATGTTAAACTATGATTATTATTAAATAAATTAAATATCTTTGATATATTTTGGTGCATTCTACCCTAATATTTTAAAATAACACTATGTTTTATGGCGTATATAACATACAAAACCAAGCATCAATGTACCAAGAAATATTATTTAATTATGAGCATTATAACCTAGACGTTAAATTGGTGGGTATAAATACAATTTAAAAAATTATTATATATATATATAGGACCTACTTAGTAAAAATTTATTTATAAATTCTTATTAAATAATTACTAAATTTTTAATAAAGTAATTTTATGCTCCATAAATACGTTTTCTTCAAAAATATTTTTTATTAAAAAATTATTACAATTAATTTATAGAATGTATTTAAATTTTATTTTGTAAAAAATACCTTTTTAAAATCAAAATATAAAAATTTTATTAGGTGAAATGTTTAAATTTTTCAGAAAATATTTATTTTCAAGTGAATTGTGAAAAATACCAATTTTTATTTAAAATGGTATTTTTATTTCACTCATTTTCAAAGTTTTATTTTATTTTTAAATGTTTTAAAAGTGATATTTGTTATATTATATTATTATTAATCTAATTAAGTTCATTTTAATCAATTTTGTGGTTGAATTTGATATATAATCATTTTTATACTTAAAAAGGTCATTTTTCTGGAAAAAAATTGTTTTTCGTTGCGCTTTTCTGGTTTAATTTAAAATTAAACTCTTTCACTTATATTTTTGAATTTTGAAAAATGGATTCCATATTTTAATTAAAGAGGTACCAATTTAATAAATATTTCTATTTTATTTTTGGTCAATTTCAATATTAACTTTAGTAATGTTTGTTACCATGGTAAAGGGTAAATCGGGTAATTTAAATTAAAAATAAAATCATAAGCACAAGAAAATTATCCTAAAACATGAATTAATATTATTTTATTATTAATTTTTTCCATTATAATTAAATATTTTATTATATGTAATTTTATATCTATTTGGATGATATTATGACCTTAATAGCATTTTATTTCAAGAAAAGCCAACCATGACACACTCTTGTTTTTAATAACCATGGCATTTTTAATATGAGATTATCGAGAGGATATGTTAGACAATAAATAGTATTTTGAAATATAAAATATTTATATTAATGATTTTAATTTATTTTTAATTTTTAGTGAATAAATAATTGTCTTAAATGCTTACACAACATTAATGCAGTAAATATTCAATTAACAAAAAATCAAATAAATGATATTTAAAGTATTAAAGTAATATAATTTGAGATAAATAATGTGCTAAAAAATTTATATATGAACATGAAATTTTATGGATATAATAAAAAAATCATTTGTATTTTATGTTTTGTGTTGATATTATTAAAGTCAAAGTAATGAATAGTTCTAAAAATTGACAATATTGATATTTTATAATAAATAATATTTTATTAAATGATATAAAATTAGTAAAAATATTATATTCATCCAAATGAATGGGTCATGGATAATAAAATCTAATATTGTCCATTTATGTGTCTTTTTTAATTTTATAGTGATATTATTGGCCCTTAGAGAGTAAAAAATTTTAATAGTGTAGTAATTGTCAAAAGGTGACTAGGGGTTAAAAATAAAATATAAGGGTAAACAAATATCCAAAACTTGTCCAAATTTTATTGGAATAAAATATATAGTCTTATATTAGCCTTATATTCTAATTATATCAATTTTTATCAATTTGGACATGATAAATAATTTGTATTAATTTAATATTTTTAGAAATTCTAAGAATTCCCCTCCTATCAATTTTAAAAGGGTGCCCCCTCTTACAACTATTTACACCACTATGAGACATATATATCTACCAAAATCTTCCCATTTATTTTACAAACATTATTATCCAAGTTAATGAGCTTCCATATCTTTCAAAAATAGCAATCATAGGTCCCTTAAGAAGAGATGTAAAGGGAGTCCACCCAAGAAGATGAAATCTTCTTTAGTCAATCTTTCAAGTTTATTTCTTCTTTCATTTACTATTAATAGATTTAAAACATCCTAAAATAATAAATAAGGTATCATAAATATAATTATATGTTATTATGATTATGGTACAACCATATTCCATCTCGTTTCCATCCTATAAAAATCACAACACATCGCTTGTGTGTACGTATGGCTTACTGTCTCCATGTAGCAGTGTAATTCATTGTTCATTACCAATTTAATTGGATGGTTATAAATATAAAATTAATGAATATATAAGATATATATGAAATAATAATGATTATTTAAAGTTTAATTATTATTTAACTTTATTTTGTTTCATCCATTAAAAAATAAAAACAACGTACATGTGTATGTACGACCTACCATCTCCATGAATGGTGTAATTCATTTATATATATATATATATTATGGATGAAAATAATCATATATATATTGAATATATATATGATATGTATACCATTAATATATATTTCTAGAGCATAAAATTACTTATGTATTCATGATGTCTTATGTTGTATAAATACCATTACTAAGCATTAGAGCACACCCCTTTCTTAGGTTCCCTTTCTCTAGGATTCTAGGATGTATATTATGATTGATATAAAAGGATATTTTAAAGGTAATAATGTTATACTAAAATAAAATAATATGTTATATTTTCTATTTCCAATTAAAATGTGAAATTCAAGTATGTATCTATTTTTCCAAGACTACTAAACTATTCATTCCCTCAATTTGTGATTCCTTTTATCTAGTTCCAATGTAATAAAGTAACCACTAACTCTAGAATACTTTATTTGGGGTCTTTAAATTTTTATAAAGGTTATAGGTTATTGGATTAATTGAATATTTTTTATGATGAATTATAGTAATTCTAGAAAATATGGGTTTTTATTCATATGGTATTACTTTGGTAAGTTATAGAATACAACTGACTTTGGGAGAGTTATAAAAGATTTTAAATATTTTCCTATGTCATAAAAATAAGTGATATAGAGGGGAAAATATATATTTTTTATATGAGATAAAAATATTATACTTGATAATGATATATTATGCAAGGTTTTTTATCCAAGGTAAAACCATGAAGAATGATTATAATATATTATTTATGAAATATTATGTATAGGTTGAATATATTACAGATCAAAAAAAATATTAAGGAATATAACTTTTGTATGAAAAATATACTATACACAAGATATATATATATATATTACATATGGTGTTTTGGATAAGGTAAAAACCTTATTATTGGAGACCATATATTACATATCAAATTTTGGCTACGGGTCAAATATTGCATATGAAGGGAGAGTATTACATATATTTTTTTCTTTATAGGAATAACCTTACACGTGAGGAAGAATATTTTATATAGGTTTTTTCTAAAGGAAAAAAACCATATATATTGAAGAATAATATTACACATGGAAAATTAGATAAGTGGAAAACCTTATATATTTAGTAAAATATAACATATATGTTTTTCCTAAGGGAAAAACTTGTATATTGAATTAATATGTTACATATGGATTTTTTCTAAGGGAAAAAATCAAAACAAGTGGAAAAATATTATATATGAAGTGGGAGTTTGGAAATTGGTAAATACTAGTGATGCATAAGGTTTTTCTATAGATATTATATACTAGAAGTGTGAAGTTAAATTTTAGAGCTTCTCGAAAATTTAATATGAAAAAAATAGAATATTTTAAAATGATGAAAATGATTAATTAATTTAGAAATTTTATTAAAAAAATGGATTTAAGTATTTTATAACTAGATTATTAAGAATATTCCTAAATAACTAGCTTATTACCATCTTCTTCCTTGACTGGTATCTCTTAAATTTATTACTAGATACTAGTGTTTTTTCAAGAGATATTTAGAGGTAATTTCATCACTCGTCTTCAATTCTTTCTTGATCTATCTCACTATTTCATGGGATTATGATAGTTAGGGTTTTTTGTGTCCTATTTCAATGTTTTTATTTGAATCATTGATTCATTCTATTTGAGCTTAGATTATATACTAATTTCAATAAAAATATTCCTACAATAATAAACAAGTTGGTCCCCAAGTTGTCCCTAAATTATAACCATTTTTTATATGTGTTTGATATGAATACACACCCACCTAATGTGTTTGTGACCTAAAATTTAATAAAATAGTTTATATTCATGTTTCATGTGGGAATCACCTAGTTCAGGTTGTGAGGAGTATGTTAATAAATTTAAAGCTAAATTATTGGTCTTTAAGTGAGGTGTGCCATATTTTGGAGAAAAATGTGAATTTTAAATGAAACATGAGGGTTTCCCTAAATGATGTTGTGAACTACTGATGTAACATCCCAAGGTTTTCTAAAAATAAATTGAAAATTCTTGAAATTTTGTTTAAGGTATATATTTATAAGTATCCTTTAAACATAATTTTATTTCTTCTATGTTTTGAATTTCAAGAAACTGTCATCTACAATTGTGTTCAGTATGTTATTTAGAGTCTGATGAAACAAACTTGTTTTTTGGTGAATAGTAACATACCCTTATGAATAGTAATATGAATAGTAATATGAATAGTAATATGACCTCATGAATAGTAAATAATATTATTATTTTATTTTCCCAAGGCAATAGGATAATGGGATCTTAACTAATTTTCCAATGTCACATAAAACTAATTGCACTTCAATATTTTTATTTTTCGAATTAATTGTGACCTTATTTAAAAATTAAATTAATAATATTTAGAAAATTATTTTTGAAAAATGGATTTCATTTTTTAATTCTACACGTCGAAAAATGGTTGGGGTAATTTTTTGGTATTTTTCTGAAACTCTTGAATTTTTGGTGAATAGTGAAATACGATAAAATACCGTATAATCAATTTATCAGTAAAAATGCACTATTTATGACATCATAAGTGACGCAAGGCCACTTTCTTTGAACTCACATGATATTATCACTATTTACGGACACTTGATTTGAGATTATTCATAGTCTTGATAAAAATATTATAATAATGATTAAAATAATCTAAAATACCTCCCCTCCTCCACTATAAATA
Source organism: Viscum album (assembly GCA_963277665.1). Classification (NCBI taxonomy): domain Eukaryota; kingdom Viridiplantae; phylum Streptophyta; class Magnoliopsida; order Santalales; family Viscaceae; genus Viscum; species Viscum album. The sequence continues at coordinate 516,860,095 of OY728131.1, forward strand.
CCGCACTCACTCCCCTATTCCTCCCACACCTCTAAAGCCTTGAGAATTGTCTAATTTCTGCCAAATTCCCTCCCCAATCTTCTTCCCCATGTCCTAGAGCTTCTGTTCTCACCAAAAGACCAAAATCAAAGCCCTTAAGAAGGATCTCAAGGAGAAGAGATCAAGAGGTAAACAACCTCTTTTATTTTCTTTCTTTTCTTTCATTTTTTGTTATTCTCTTCCATTCCCTTTATCTTTTGTTGGGATATTTCATTAAATATTCCCCATTACTGTCAAAATTTTGTATAAATGATGAGATATTCCATTCCTCTCATCAATCTTGTTTTTATGAAATTTTAAGAGACGTCGTTAGGCTGCTGAATTTTTGTGAGAAATTTCTCATGATTTTCTTTTATTTCATGATTCGCTTTTCTTCTTTCCTCACTCCCTCTTATCCAAGAGGCATGAAATCTACAGAATCATGTATATTCATTATTTTTTCATGTTTATGGAAAATTCATCATCATTATTCTTCTCCTCTTCCACTTATTTAAAGAATCAAAAAACATTGTCCATTTGTGTCGAATTACCGACATCGTGGACGATGTATTTTTAATTTCCATTAATTATTTAAATTCTGGTCATTAAACCATTTATATGGTCGAAACAGGTTATAATATATGTTTTATGACTCATTTAAGGTTCTTGAATTCTTTTTTACTCATGTTTCAAATTTAAAATACAAAAAGAGGTTGTTATTATCAAAAAACCACTTAAATGATCTAAACGAACATCATTAATGTTTTATCTAATGAATCATCCTCATATAAAGAATCAAAGTTATAAATGGTATAATTTATGGTACTATAAATATTTAAATACTAATCCATTCCAATTCTGTAGTTTCACTTCCAATCAACAAGAACGATTCATCATGAACCGATCGTGAAAATCACAAAAGAACTCACCCAAAATAATGCAAGGAACAAAATACTAACAATTAAGGGGTGAAATGAGGTTATGAAATGACCATATAAGATGTTATAAACATGAACATGTTTCTTTAAAATACTAATAACAATCTTTTAACCATTATACAGGAGGTTTAAACAAATTTAATGTAAGATAAGCCTAAGGTAAGGGAATTCTTAACCCGATTTCCATTCTTTGGATTAACATTCTACTTCGTTAATTATGTGGTATTTGAATTTTTTGTGTGATGACTTATGATTATAATATGTTTAATAATGTGTATTTACAGATTATATACATATTCCATCCACTCTATTAAGTCTCACTTCAAGTATATGATATTTATAATGGACTTTTCTTCTAAAATCCCCATTTAAATTTTTGTTTTACAAGATTCAAAAGAAATGTTTTTTATACTATTATTTATGTTGTATGATTATCTTTTGGTTATTGGGAATTATTTATGATGAAGGGTGGGACCTATATTTCCCTCCAATGCATTGGGTATGAGTAAGTTGGAGGTCGGCCGTATCGTTACTCCAAGTGTAATAGTGATGGTTACACAAAGTAAGGTAGCCGAGAGGGTTACAAATTTTAAGGTAGCCAAGATGGTTACAAGATTATGTAAGTAATTCCCGAAGATACCTCTATGATTATATTTATGTTTGTTTGGATCTTGTGTATATCTCATGTTACACGAAGTAAGTATTTATGGATGAAAATCATGTCTTTTAAAAATGTTTTCATATGTTATGAGTATTCATGGACTAATGTGATTTTTCCTTCTTTTTCATACCTTACTGAGATTTTGTGCTCATCCCAAGTTTTTAAATGATTTTTCACAGGTTAATGGATGAGTAATACAAGGAAGGAAGACATGTTAAATGTTGAAGAATTTTCAAGGAGTCTTGTTTTAAGTTTTAATGTTTTATATTCTGAGAAAAATGGAAAATGAATGTTTTATATTCTGAGAAAAATGGAAAATGATTTTATGGTATCCACTATGTAACAATGTGTAATGTTATGAATGTTTTGTCTTAATTCTCTAAAGCTCTAAACTTGAAAATATCCTCAATGTAAAAGTAAGTGTTTTCTTGAATAAATTCCAGATTATGTATATAATAAGTGCGGGTCGTTATAGTTGGTATCAGAGGATGGTTTAGATAACTTTAGGGGTTAGGGTGATGCTAATAGAATACCATAAATGATTTTCACTCTATGTTTAATTTGTTATAGCATTTAAAGATTACCATGTTGCTTCATCTAAGAAATTTTTGTTTAGGATGGTTGTCCGCAGAAGGAACATGGATGCTGAAGAGGAGAGGCACCGACAAAATGACATCCTTCCTGATCTACAGCCCGGAATGGTAGGGATTGGAACCGAGCAGTTTGTGACAGTAATGGATCAGCTAACGCATGAAATAAATGGTGGTGGAATCCATGCAAGAGAACAAATAGAGGTACCCCAATGGAACATGACAGTGGTGGAACATTTTATGAGACAACATCCTCCTACATTCAATGGATCTTATGACCCAGTGGCAGCAGAAGGATGGATTAAAGCCCATGAAAAGATATTTTATGTTATGGGATGTTTGGAAAATAAAAAGGTAAGTCTTTCAATTTATTGTTTTGAAGGGGAAGTTGATCAGTGGTGGTCAATGGCAAGGAATATCAGGGGTAGAGAGGATTTTTATGCCTTAGTGTGGGATGAATTTAGAAGTCTTTTTCTTGAAAAATATTTTCCTAATGTGGTGCGACTTAGAATGGAGAAGCAATTCCTTGAATTGAAACAAAAGGAGGAAGATTCAGTGGCTATGTATGAGGCGAACTTCACCCCACTGGCGAGGTATGCTCCAAATCTTATTCTGGATCTCGATAGAAAAATCAACCACTTTTACTCAGGATTGAAGCCAAGGTATCAAAGGGCGTTGGCCTCCCGTGAATTCAAAAGTTATGAGAAACTTGTCCGATGTGCTGAGAGGGTAGAGATAGAGTTTGCTGACGATCACATGCATTTTGGAAACAAATAGAAGAAGAGTTCCAGTTGGAAAGCAATGGGTAACAATCAACCAAAGAAATCTGATAGTAAGAAAATCCAATTTCCAGTTTGTGAAAAGTGTGGCAAGAAGCACCCTGGGGAATGTCTTATCAAAACTGGTAAGTGTTTTAAATGTGGTAAGTTTGGACATATGGCCCGAGATTGCAATGAAAATGATCCAAAGACTAATCCTGATAAGCAAACTGTAAATTGTTTTAAATGTGGTGAGATGGGTCACTATGCAAATGCCTGTCCAAAGAGGGATCCAAATGATTCAAAGAAGCCAGACTACAAGCAGAAAGGTGTATTGAGATCCTTTGCAACTACGTCAGCAGTTGTTGGGCCATCCAATGAAGTTCTATCAGGTACTTTGTTTGTTCACTTAGATTTTTCTAAAGTTTTGTTTGATACGGGGTCTACACATTCCTTCATCTCTGAGAAATTTTCTAGTAAATTGGAAATATCACCTCAAAAAATGAGACCCGAACTTGTTGTTAAAACACCAGGGGAAATGTTATAGCAAAGAGGAATTATAAGAATATTTCTATTGTGGTATATGTAAAGACATTACCTGAAAACCTTGCTGTTTTACCCTTAGTCGAGTTTGATGTTATTCTGGGGATGGATTGGCTTTCTAATTATCATGCTAAGATTGACTGTAGAGCTAAAGAAGTTGTTTTTCAAAAAGAGTTTCAGTTTGTATACAAGAATGAACCCATACAATTGATAACATATCAGGAAGCTGAGAAACTATTGAAATATGGAAATGAAAGTTATCTTTCTCATATTGTTGAAAACAAGGGAACTATTCAAATTAATGATGTGTCAGTGGTAAATGAATACCTTGATGTTTTTCCTGAGGATTTACCCAGTGTCATACCTGAACGAGAAGTTTAATTCACAATTGACTTAGTTCCTGATGCTAAGCCAATTTCAAAACCCCCATATCGTATGGCTCCAATAGAACTTCTTGAATTGAAAAATCAGTTGCAGGATTTTCTTGTCAAAGGCTTCATTCGTCCCAGCACTTCACCATGGGGAGCCCCTGTTTTGTTTGTTAAAAAGAAAGATGGTTCCATGAGACTTTGCATTGATTATATAGATTTGAATAACATCAATTTTAAAAACAAGTATCCTTTTCCTCATATTGATGACTTGTTTGATCAGCTCCAGGGAGCTCAGTACTTTTCCAAGATTGACTTGAGATCCGGATACCATCAGCTGAAGGTGAAGGAGGATGACATCCCGAAAACAGCCTTTCGTACTAGATATGGGCAGTATGAATTTGTTTTTATTCCATTTGGGTTGACTAATGCACCTGTTGTATTTATGAATCTTATGAATAGAGTATTTCATGAGTTCTTGGATAAGTTTATGGTTGTATTTATTGATGTCATTCTGGTTTTTTCTAAAAATAAAAGGAGCATGAAAAATATCTAAGGGTTGTTTTACAAACTTTAAAAGAAAAGAAACTATATGGAAAATTCAGAAAGTGTGATTTTTGGTTGCAATAGATTTCTTTTCTTGGGCACATTGTAAATAAGGATGGAATAATAGTTGATCCTGCCAAAACAAAAGTAGTTGATGAATGGCCAAGACCCACAAATGTTACAGAGATTCATAGTTTTCTGGGATTAGAAAGTTATTATTGACGGTTTGTTAAGAACTTTGCACGGTTATCTAGCCTGATAACTAAGTTAACACGGAAAGGGGTTAAATTTGTTTGGATAGGGGAATGTGATGTTTGTTTTCAGGAACTAAAGAAGAGATTGGTGAATCCTCCAGTTTTGGCCTTACCTTCCCGGAATGGTGAGTTTGTCATCTACAGTGATGATTCTTTTAAGGGACTTGGTTGTGTTTTGATGCAGAGTGATCAGGTAATTGCCTATGCTTTGAGACAAATTAAACCTCATGAGCTAAATTATCCCACACATGATTTGGAATTGGCAGCTGTGATTTTTGCTTTGAAAATTTAGAGGCATCATCTATACAGAACCAAATGCCAAATATATACTGACCATAAAAGTCTAAAGTATATATTCACTCAGAAGGAATTAAACATGAGGCAGAGAATATGGCTAGAACTGATAAAGGATTATGACTGCACGATCAATTACCATCCTGGAAAATCAAACAAAGTATCAGATGCCTTAAGTTGGAAACATCATGCATCATTAACCATGCTACGTTTGTAACATGATCCCTTGATTAATGATTTGATGAATTTTGGATTGGAAGTTGTTGGTGTAGGGAATACCTCTCTTTTGTTTCAGGTTTCAGTGCAGTCTTCGTTGTCAGACAGAATTATGAAAGCGCAGAGGGAAGACCGTGAGCTACAGAAAAAGGTAGAATTGGTTAAAATGGGTAAGTTGACAGAATTTAATCTTGATAAATATTGTGTTTTAAGATTTGGAAAAAGGTTGTGTGTGCCTTGTGATTCCCAGTTGAAGAAAGAATTGTTGTGTGAAGCTCATAGTTCTCCATTTTCTGTTCATCCTGGAAGTACTAAGATGTACAGAGACCTTCGAGAGTATTATTGGTGGAATGGGATGAAAGGAGATATTGCTGATTTTACAATGAAATGTTTGACATGTTAGCAGGTTAAAGTAGAGTGGCAGTTACCGAAGGGGATGCTTCAGCCTTTTCCAGTGCCAGAGTGGAAATGGGAGAATATATCCATGGATTTTGTGGTGGGACTACCAAAGACTTCTCGAGGTAACAATGCAATTTGGGTTATTGTTGATCGGCTAAAAAAGTCTGCGCATTTTCTTTCTATTCGAGATACAATGACATTGGATCAGCTTTCTTGATTGTACCTCAAGGAGATTGTCAGGTTACATGGAGTTCCTCTTTCCACTGTGTCTGACCGAGATCCCAGGTTCACTTCTAAATTTTGGAAGGGACTTCAGAAGTCATTGGGCACAGAGTTTAATTTCAGTACAGCTTTTCATCCTCAATCAGATGGGCAGTCAGAACAAACGATTCAAACTTTGGAGGATATGCTTCGAGCTTGTTCAATGGACTATCAGGGAAGTTGGGATCATCATATTTATTTAGTTGAGTTTTCTTATAATAACAGTTTCCATTCCAGTATTTAGATGGCACCTTATGAGGCCTTGTATGGAAAGTGGTGTCGGACTCCTGCGTTTTCGGATGAAGTCAGTGAAAGAAAGTTGATGGGGCCAGAATTAGTAGAAGAAGTGGATGAGAAAGTGAGGATGATCCAGCAACACATGAGGACAGCTCAGAGCAGGAAAAAAATTTATGCAGATAACAGAAGGAAAGACCTCTCTTTAGAGTTAGGTGACCATGTTTTCCTTAAAATCTATCCTTGTAAAAGTGTGATGCATTTCGGTAAGAAAGGGAAACTAAGTCCACGGTTCATCGGTCCTTTTGAAATCTTGGATAAAGTTGGAACAGTTGCATACCGCATAGCTTTTCCTCTGAGCTTGTTTCAGGTACACAATGTTTTTCATGTTTTGATGTTGAGAAAGTATGTTCCAGATTCATCACATGTCTTGATCCCGGAAGCAGTTCAGCTGGCAGAGAACCTTTCTTATGAAGAAAAACCAGTTCAGATTCTTGATCGAAGAGAACAGGTATTGCGGAATAAGGTAATCCACCAGGTAAAGGTTTTGTGGAGAAACCACATGGTTGAAGAAGCAACATGGGAGTCTGAAAATGATATGAGGGAAAAATACCCTCAGTTGTTTAATAAGTAAATAAAATTGTGAGGACGCAATTTCAAGAAGGTGGGGATAATGTAACATCCCAAGGTTTTCTAAAAATAAATTGAAAATGCATGAAATTTTTTTTAAGGTATATATTTATAAGTATCCTTTAAACATAATTTTATTTCTTCTATGTTTTGAATTTCAAGAAACTATCATCTACAATTGTCTTCAGTATGTTATTTAGAGTCTGATGAAACAAACTTGTTTTTTGGTGAATAGTAACATACCCTTATGAATAGTAATATGAATAGTAATATGAATAGTAATATGACCTCATGAATAGTAAATAATATTATTATTTTATTTTCCCAAGGCAATAGGATAATGGGATCTTAATTAATTTTCCAATGTCACATAAAACTAATTGCACTTCAATATTGTTATTTTTCGAATTAACTGTGACCTTATTTAAAAATTAAATTAATAATATTTAGAAAATTATTTTTTAAAAATGGAGTTCATTTTTGAATTCTACATGTCGAAAAATGGTTGGGGTAAATTTTTTGTATTTTTCTGAAACTCTTGAATTTTCGGTGAATAGTGAAATACGATAAAATATCGTATAATCAATTTATCAATAAAAATGCACTATTTATGACATCATAAGTGAAGAAAGGACACTTTCTTTGAACTCACATGATATTATCACTATTTACGGCAACTTTATTTGAGATTATTCATAGTCTTGATAAAAATATTACAATAATGATTAAAATAATCTAAAATACCTCCCCTCTTCCACTATAAATACCACCCTCACTCCCCTCTTCCTCCCACACCTCTCAAGTCTTGAGAATTGTCTAATTTCTGCCAAATTCCCTCCTCAATATTCTTCCCCACGTCCTAGAGTTGCTGGTCTCACCAAAAGACCAAAATCAAAGCCCTTAAGAAGGATCTCAAGGAGAAGAGATCAAGAGGTAAACAACCTCTTTTATTTTCTTTCTTTTCTTTCATTTTTTGTTATTCTCTTCAATTCCCTTTGTCTTTTGTTGGGATATTTCATTAAATATTCCCCCTTACTGTCCAAATTTTGTATGAATTATGAGATATTCCATTCCTCTCATCAATCTTGTTTTTATGAAATTTTAAGAGACGTCGTTAGGCTGCTGAATTTTCGTGAGAAATTTCTCATGATTTTCTTTTATTTCATGATTCGTTTTTCTTCTTTCATAACTCACTCTTATCCAAGAGGCATGAAATCTCCAGAATCATGTATATTCATTATGTTTTCATGTTTATGGAAAATTCATCATCAGTATTCTTCTCCTCTTCCACTTATTTAAAGAATCAAAAAACATTGTCCATTTGTGTCGAATTACCGATATCGTGGATGATGTATTTTCAATTTCCATTAATTCTTTAAAGTCTGGTCATGAAACCATTTATATGGTTGAACCAGGTTATAATATATGTTTTATGACTCATATAAGGTTCTGTAATTCTTTTGTACTCATGTTTAAAATTTAAAAGACAAAAAGAGGTTGTTATTATCAAAGAACCACTTAAATGATCTAAACGAATATCATTAATGTTTTATCTAATGAATCATCCTCATATAAAGAATCAAAGTGATAAATTGTATAATTTATGGTACTGGAAATATGTAAATACTAATTCATTCCAATTCTGGAGTTTCACTTCCAATCAACAAGAACGATTCATCATGAACCGATCGTGAAAATCACAAAAGAACTCACCCAAAATAATGTAAGGAACAAAATACTAACAATTAAGGGGTGAAATGAGGTTATGAAATGACCATATAAGATGTTATAAACATTAAAATGTTTCTTTAAAATACTAATAACACTATTTTAACCATTATACCAGAGGTTTAAACAAATTTTAAGTAAGACAAGCCTAAGGTAAGGGAATTCTTAACCCGATTTCCATTCTTTGGATTAACATTCTACTTCGTTAATTATGTGGTATTTGAATTGTTTGCTTGATGACTTATGATTATAATATGTTTAATAATGTGTATTTACAGATTATATACATATTCGATCCACTCTATTAAGTCTCACTTCAAGTATATGACGTTTATAAGGGACTTTTTTTCTAAAATCACCATTTAAAATTCTGTTTTACAAGATTCAAAAGAAATGTTTTTTATGCTATTATTTATGTTGTATGATTATGTTTTGGTTATTGGTAATTATTTATGATGAAGGGTGAGACCTATATTTCCCTCCAATACATTGGGTATGAGTAAGTTGGAGTTCGGTCGTATGGTTACTCCAAGTGTAACTACGATGGTTAAACAAAGTAAGGTAGCTGAGAGGGTTACAAATTTTAAGGTAGCCAAGATGGTTACAAGATTATGTAAGTAATGCCCCAAGATACCTCTATGATTATATTTATGTTTGTGTAGATATCTTGTATATCTCATGTTACACGAAGTAATTATTTATGTATGAAAATCATGTCTTTTAAAAATGTTTTCATACGTTATGAGTATTCATGGACTAATGTGATTTTTCCTTCTTTTTCATACCTTACTGAGCTTTTGTGCTCATCCCAAGTTTTTAATTGATTTTTCACAGGTTAATGGATGAGTAATACAAGGAAGGAGGACATGTTAAATGTTTAATAATTGTCAAGGAGTCTTGTTTTAAGTTTTAATGTTTTATATTCTGAGAAAAATGGAAAATGAATGTTTTATATTCTGAGAAAAATGGAAAATGATTTTATCGTATCCACTATGTAACAATGTGTAATGTTATGAATTTTTTGTCTTAATTCTCTAAATTTCTAAACTTGAAAATATCCTCAATGTCAAAGTAAGTGTTTTATTGAATAAATTCAAGATTATGTATGTAATAAGTGCGGGTCGTTATAACTGATACAGATGTAGATATTTTAAGATGATACCTAGGTTGAATATATGTGATTATGATGGTCTGGCATGGTGGTAACCCATATGTGTATGGGTTGAGACCCAGGAAGGGTGAGTGACCCTTGTGAATATAAAGATAAAAATTAAATTGGAAATTGATATAATCTATATTTTTAATGAACTGTTGGGTTTTATAATGTCATTAATTATTAAATTATAATTTTTTATGAGAAGATTCCAAGGTGGGGCCTCATGCCCCCTATAACGTCCCGACCCAGATGCCACTAAAATGGTTCTCTAAGCTAGTTCATCATAAGGCCTCAAGCACACCTCTCCAAATTCCAGACCCTTACAACTAATAGTGAGGACATAGGTGTGTCTGTGGAGAGACAATGCCCTCATATTAGAGTAAACAATAGTGGAAATAACTAGATACCCTCAAAGAAGTAAGTAAAAAAGAGTGTGTAAGTAGTAAATAAAATGAAATATAACATTTTGTACAATAAATTAAATTCTAGAAAATATCAATCATCCATGTCATACATATAGAACTGGTCACCCACTTGCCTGACCATACATACAGGAGTACATAAAAGAAACTGAAATAAAAGTGCATGGATCCACTACTAAATCTGGTCCAGAAAACATACCCGGTCTCCAAGAAAATTTCTATCTTCTACAGCCCGATAAATATAATCCACGCTATCATCTCTTCTCGATCATGAAACTCTGGTCCTCTCCGTATCAATTATGCATCTTTTATTAATCTAAAAAGTAAACATAAGGTCTGCATGCACACTGAGGTGCACATACAAGGGTGATAAATAATCTTAGTAGGTTACACCAATAATGAACCTATAAATATTCTGTCATAAGTGCATACTCATGAAATATTCCTAGCCTATCTGAGACCCAACTGTAAAAGATAAATAAAAAAATAATGTTAAACCACAGTCAATCCCTAGGTATAAAATCATGTTCAACTGGAAAAGGTTCTATCATGTATATTTTTATTTATATATGTATATATATATTACCATAAATATATATATATACATGATTAAGGTGAAAAATAACATAAACAAAAGTTGTCAATCCTTAGGTCCGTAATCCTGATCATATGTAAATCCTATAAAAATAGAACTAAGATGGATGTCATACCACTCAAACCATGTATAATTAAGACAATATCTAGGTTTATAATCGTGATATAAAATACCTACTATGGAATGTGTTGGAAATTTCTCTGATAAATCTATGTCACCACAAGGGGATATATGATCTAACCCAAGGTTTATTCGTACTCACCTCTAATCACTATAATTAAGGATGTCATATACTGATGGGCACTCTTTTAAATATAGTACTGATCTGGACATCATTCCATTCTCACCATTTTAATCTAGTCCAATGTCTGGTCCCTGGGTCTTGGTTCATAGGTGGTCATGACATTTTGACTTGGATAATCCCTAAGGGATTGACCCTTAGGAGATGCATAAAGAGAGCTCATTGGTGAGACTTCATGCCCAACCCTCAAGTTCTCTGATCAGAGAGAGCGTAATCATCCCCATCACATGGAATATTGTAATCATCCACCAGTATATGTCTCATAATCATTGAGGAGCACCACACTCACCATCATGATCAAGTAATTGATCTGGGGGAGCATATTCATCCTTGTTGTTTGTGAGGTCATAATCATCCTCATCACTTGGGTGAGCATAATCATCCACAAATATCATCATTAGGGATGTCATTCCCATATATCATAATAATAGGGCTCAAAATCTAGATCCCAAGAAGCACCTCTGGACATTCCAATAATATAATATTTAGACATACAGGCTCAACATTCAGGTCCTAGGAACTACCATTGTGTATCCCAATAACATAAAAATCAAAAGGCTTAGAATTTGGAAACCATTAATAACTTTGGGGCATCCTCATAAAGAAAAGTCACATCATGTAAGGATCAACATCCAGAAAACAAGAAACACCTTTGGATATCGTAGTTGTATCAACAGTAACAATGTGAATGAAAAATAAAAGAGTGAGGGTTTCCAAACTCCTAAACCCACCACTACTATCACAGCCTATCCGGGTTATAAATATGGAATGGTTTCTAAGGTGACACCCTCTACCATCTCTACCCAAATCCAATGTACTAGCTCAGGGTTGGTCAAACATTGAGGTGCCCACTGGGTCTCTCTGGTCAAAACACTGAAGAGGTATCCTACTTAGGATCCTATTAGTCTACACATAAGAAAAGGAATCCCACTCAAGATCTTCAATAGTGAAGGTAAAATAAGGAATCCAACATGGGATCCTTGTAAATAAGAAAATAGAGGCATCCAATATTGTATCCTTGAAATGGTACATAGGAAGAGGTTTCCTACAAGGGACCCTTATTAATGGTGCACGTAGGAAGAGGCATCCTTCAAGGGATCCTCAGAAATAGTAGCAAGTATAGAGATACTATAATGGATACTGTAGGTCATAATGTGAATAATGTAATCCCATATGTGACTATCCACAATAGTGATAATATAGAGGAATCCTACACACGATCCTCTTGGTTGAAACTTAAGCAGAGGTATCCTACATGGGATCCTTGGAAACAACTAAACTCATGGACTCTTGGTCCATAAGGGAAGATATCAAAAGGGTAAATTTCTCAAATGAAGATCTATGAAATCATTGTTAAAGAGATATAGCTCATAGATCATCTCAAATCAAAGGATCACACTCTCAAGAGTTAGTTGGATTCAATTATTGGAGGAAGAACCTCTCAATTTAGTAAGAAACCTGAAATGCCTCCTAGGTGTCCTCAAATCGCCTCCAGGGTTTTATCATTAAAATATATGCAGAAATATACACAAAATAGGCTACTAATGTGTCCAATTATAACTCAAGGGTGTGATGATATGAAACCCCCCCCCCCAAACAGGTAGTAAGGGGGTAGTACACGGTGTGTATACCCTGTTACATGGTATGTACTCCCAAATATCCACCTGGGCATGTACCTCATCCAGACTTGAAATGTAAAAACCTAAGTACATGGAATTTCAATCATGTACCCAGTGTGTACCCTACACTAGGTACCTACCCATGAACATTATAGGACCTCACCATGTATATAGCCTTATAGAGTGCCTCTACATGGCGTGCAACCCACGCAGGGTCTGGTCATGTACTCTACACATCCATGTTCCCCTACATAGGATGTTTGGATGGGTACTCGGCTACATATAAGAGTTATAATACATGATTTATATACCACATACATGGTGTGTACTTAAATAAAGATCATCTTAAACAAATTTTAAGAACACACTACATGTTTTCCAGAACTACATGCCATGTACTTAAGATTTCTAAATGGGAAACCCCTCAAATCACCTGAAACCTCTGATTTCTCCTCAAAAGGTAATGATATACCCACAATCCATCATAATAGGGATTTAAAAAATAAAATTTTTAAATCTATATGGATTTACATCAAAGCATAAATATACCCTACCTTTGGGTGGAATCCTCCAAAGCTTTACTCATTTTTGTAGTTCACGATATCTGCACGATGATCTGGCTCCTACTGAACATCACAATGGTACCTTCCTTCTTCCCACTCTCTCTTTATCCCTCCCTCTCCCTTTTCTCTCATGGTTACACAGTAAAGGAATTCCATAGGGTATGGGGAATATTCAATAATCCAAAAAGATAAATAAGAATATAAAAAGGAAAAAAAGGAAGAAAAAGAAAATAGGCTCGGTCCAGCCTCAGAACCAAACTTGATTTTATGCCTCACATAGGAAAAACTCCCCATTATAGACTCAATGGTAAATAAAAAATATCAATCCAATTATCCATTAAAATTATATGGTGGAACTAACGCGTGAAAATTAATAAAGGTTTAATTAATTAAATATTAAATCTTATTTTTCCATGAAAATTAGAACCGTTCAAAATTACACCAAACTACTTTCCTATGGTAAATACCTTATTCCAAGACCAAGGGAGTGGTTGTAAAAATTATTTGAAATTATATTCTAGGGTAAAATGACTATTTTACCACTTATAAGTATCTAAAAGAAAAAAAATAAAATTTATTTTCAAAATTCCAATATGGATAAACACGATTCATTACAACCTATTCACTATAAAAATTACCATCCCTGAGAATCCTTGGTGGTAAAACTAGTAATTATGATCTCAACATGAGTATCTGTACAAACAAGCCAACTTGACTATCCAATAACTAGTCTCGAAGTGTCACCAACTGTCTCTTGCATAGGATACGTTCAATTGTGACTGATCTGGTACTCCTTACCATTAAAATACCCTTATCATCATCTCAAAAAACCAAATATGAGAACAAAAACCCACAAAAATGATGGATTAAACTAAAATTGAGGGTCAAAAACCTCAAAATTTCAATGGTGCACTCACCACCATATGGATTTCCTTATACCACTCCTCAAGCAAAACCTTAATAGGTTCCTTTATCAAACTAGTGAAGATAATTAAAAATAAAATAAGCCAGGTGTAGAGTTGATGATCTCTCAGTGTACTCAAGACGATGTCAAGATAAAATATGGTCATATATAACTAGTAGTACACTAATATTTCATCAAAATGAGTGTATAGATCACCCAATCCATGATCACAGCAAAATAGGATATACTTTCCTTTCACCATATCCTAACACTATGTCTCCCGAAAATGCATGTCTAAGTCCAAACATGGGTCAAACTGCTCACAAAACCTAATTTATCCTCTATGTTTCTTCTACCATGGAAGGAAATTATATATTTAACCACAAATTTTGAACAACAATGAAAATGTAAAGTCTTTGAAAACATCGGTCCTTATATCGCATTTTCCCACTCACTGATTTACAATTTAAATGCCACTATGTGAGACCAACGTGTTCCATTGACACCTAACTCACAATCCCATGATTTTTCTATCATAAGGATAATCTAACCGTGCTACATAGAACATCAGTATCATTAATCCAAAATATCCCTTGTAAATCCTTTTAAAAATCAGTCACCTCACCTGTTTCATGATATAATCCATGACCTCCCATTACACGATATTGTTTTAGGAAATCCTAGCATCAATGTTCACTTATTGGTCATCGGGGTCATGAACCCAAATAGTCTTGTCCATCATAGCCAGTCTCGATAAAAAATTACCCTAGGTACTTTATCAAAAATTGAAGTAATCAACTTCCCTATATAGTAAAACCCAAGGAACTATAGTTCATCGATCTCAATAATAGCATACAACCAATATCACTACCTAAAAAGTCACTCATAAACCTAGGCTAACCTCACTCGCAAGTTTCCATTGATCAAAATGAAACATTGGCCTACAAGGGTCTGAGTCACAACTAAGGGTCTCTATGTCTCCCACCAAGTCCTACTGATCAGGTCTCACAACTAGGTCAAAATTTATAACCACCTATCCCAAAAATATCAAACCTCTCAAAGGGAGGTAAGGATAATAATGACCTATGAGGGTCAAAACTATCAACACCTACCTACAAGGGCCTGATCCTCACTGATCATCCTCATAAAGAACTTCTCCCTAGAGGAAATGATACCAACATAGAGGAGATAATGAACTAACACTCACTTATTATCTATATACGGTGACACCACATCGAGGTCTGGTTCAACAAAAAAGTTTATATATCAATCTACATTGTACAATGATTCTCGGCCAGGTAACTAAAATGAGGGTCCGTTAAGTAAAATTTCATTCTAAGATATATAGGAAAATTATTTATAGATTGTTACAAACACATTAAATTCATTAACCTATGTAACAACACCCTGTGATGGGTTTAACACCTAGGCATCATGTGCCCTATCGACCTACTAGGGTCACCACACCTCCCGTGCATGACGACTGTGTCACCAGCCTCATCACTAAATGCCTCACCGTAGATACACATAGCCTGCCATCAGAAGGATATATATATATATATATATATATATATATATGAAATTCAGATCAATTGAGTAGAATTCCACTAAAAACCTATGTGGGAAAACACCATTTGAGTTTTTTGACACTTTAAACAATTAGCCTCTGCCATTAATAAAATCACACACTAGAAAGACTATAATATCTAAATTATACATTCCAAATATGATGCATGAGACACATCCAAACTTTGTTATAAAAGATTCAAAAATCAATCCCTGGCCTCTTTCCAATGGTCCAAGATCCAAAATTCCATAATAAATCCTGAACTCTACATTACATGTGATTCACTCAAGGTGAAATCGTATACAACTGTAACATCAAAGATTAGAATAGTGATCCCAAATCCTTGGAAACCAATACTTCTTACTATAACTAGTGTTCTCCACACACCAGTCTAATATCCACCATAGGTTTTGAAACATTCTTAATAGTCTTATCAACCATATCCAATATAGTAAATAAAAAGGAAAGGAATGCCTCTAATAGAAAATTTTAACATCCCGACCAAGATTCCACTAAAATGGTGCACCTAACCGGTTCTCCACAAGTCATCAAGAATGCCTATCCATACACCAGAGGATGATTACTAGTAGTGATGGGCTAGGGTGTACCTAGGGAGAGTTTATTCCCTCATATCAGAGTAAAAAATAGCAGAAATAATTAGATATCATCCCATAAGTAAATGAATAGAATGTGTAAGAAATAAATAAAGTTAAATATAATATGTTTTACAATAAAAATGTTATAAAATCCCAAATATTTATTTCATACATATAACACGAGTCACCCATGGGGCTAAACATACATGCAGGAGTATATAAAAGAAACTAAAATAAAAGTATAGGGATCCAATACTAACTCTGAGCCAGACCACATACCCAGTCTCCAAGACACTATTAAGTTGTTCTATCTAGGTCAATAGAATCCACACGAGTGGATCCACTCAATAATGAAACTCTGGGCCTCATCCCAATCCATTATGCATCTGTTCTCAACCTGAAAATCATATATAAGTTTTTCATGCACATCGAGGTACACAAACAGGGGTGATAAATAATATCAGTAGGCCACCCCAATGATTAACCTATAAATCTAATTTCATAAGTTCATTCTCATGTAATATTCCTAGCCTATTCGAGACACAACTAGAAAAGAAAAATAAAACAAATAACATGAAACCATAGTTGATCCCTGGATCAAGAATTCTGGTCAACTGAGCAAGGTTCCATCGTGTATATTTATATTTATATTTATATTTATATTTATATTTATATTTATATTTATATTTATATTTATATTTATATTTATATTTATATTTATATTTGTATTTGTATTTATATTTATATTATAATAAATATATGTGTGTGTGTGTGTGAATATACATGATTAAGGTGAAGAATAACATAAAAAAAGAAGTCAATCCTTGGGTCTATAATTTCAATGGTCTGGAAATCCTGTGAAAAGGGAATTGAGTTGGATGTTTTACCACTCATGCCATGTATAATTATGTGGAACCTGGGTCTATAATACTAATCTACAATGCTCGCTTCGACTTTCACTAGAAATGTCTTTGAGCAACCTACGTCACCATATGGGGATATATTTCTTAACCCTAAGTTCACCTGTACTCACCACCAATCACTATAATGAAGGATGTGGTATATAAATGGAAACTCCTATAAATATGGTATTGAGATGGATGTCATTCCACACTATTCTTGTCAATCAATTCCAATGTATGAGCCCTATTTATTGGTCTATAGGTGGTCATGACCTTCCGACATAGATAATCCCTAGGTTTCTGACCCTTTGGAGATACATAATTAGAGCTCATCGATGAGACATCATGCCCACCCCTCGAGGTCTATGATCTGAGAGAGCATAATCATCCCTATAACTCAAGAGAGAATAACCATCTATGAGTATATTTCATGTAAACAATGAGGAACATCATGCTCACCACCATGATCAAGTTATCAATCAGGAATAGTGTAGTCATCCCCATCGCTCGAGAGAGTGTAATCATTCACAAGTATCATCAGTAGGGACAACATGCTAGCATATCATAATAATAGGGCTCAAATGTCAGATCTTAGGAAGCACCTCTATACATCCAAATAATATAATATCCAAACATGAAGGCCTAACAGTCGGATCAGATAAATTACATATGGGTATCTCGATAATATAAAATCTAAAAGTTTCATAAGTTGTACCCCAGGAAGTATGCCTGGGCATCCCAATAAAGAAAAGTTGCATTGTGTTAGGTTTTATGGATGCAAACTAATAAAAACATTTGGCTATCATTGTTGCATCAATAGTTACCATGTGAATGAAAAATAAAATATTAAGGGTGGCCAAACGCCTAAACCCACCACTATTATTACATCCTCTCCAACTTACATGTTCAGAACAGGTTATAAGGTTAAATTTTCTAACATCTTTACCCAAACCTAATATACTAGATAAGGGTCGGTCAAACATTAGGGAACCCACTAGGTCCCTCAGGTTAAAACACTAGAGAGGTATCCAACTTGGGATCATATATGTCTACAAATAAGTGAAGGCATCCTACTTAGGATCATAAACAGTGAAGATAAAAAGAGGAATCCTACATGGGATATTTTTTAGTAAGAAAACTGGTGAATCCTACATAGGATCCTTGAAATAGTATATAGGAAGATGAATCCTATAAGGGACCCTTATCAATTGTGCATGTAGGCAAAGGCATCCTACATGGGATCCTAAAAGGAGTAACAAGTAGAGGGATCCTATGAGGGATTTTCTAAGTCAGCATGTGATTGAAAGAATACCATAGGGTACCATCAATAATAGTGATTAGATAGAGGCATCCTACAGAGTTCCTCTAGGTTGATATGTAATTAGAGGTATCCTATAGAGGATCCTAATAAACAAAAAACCTCACTAACTCCTAGGACATAAGGTAACATATCAAAAGGTATAATTACTCAAATGAAGAGATAAAAAATAATAAATAAATAGACATACCTCATAGATCATCTCATATCAAAGGTTCTCACTCTCGGTAGTTAGCTGGATTCGATTACTAGATGAATAACCTCTCAATTTATTAAGAATCCTGAAACATCTCCCATGAGTCCTCAAATAGCCAAAATGGTTTTTACCATCATGTTCTGTGTGTAAATATACTCAAAATGGACTAATAATGTGTCCAATTATGACTTTGGGGCATGAAGATGTGAAATAACCACAAACGGGTAGTAAGGGGCAATACACGACATGTTTACCCTAGTACACGGTGTGTACTCCCAAAGCTCCACCTGAGAATGTACCTTAGCCGAATTTGGCCTATAAAATACCAAGTACATGGAGTATTGATAATGTACATAGTTTGTAACCAACATAGGGTAACTACTTGTGTACCTAACATGGAATTTCCATGTATATAGACTGGTTGTGTACCTATACACAGCGTGCGACCCCCACAAGGTCTGGCCAGTACTCTACATGGCCATGTGCCTCAATACGGGTTGTCTGGTTGGGTACTTGGCTACACAGCCAAGTCCTAGTACAGGATATGTATACCCCATATATGGCATGTAATTATAAGAAATATCATCTTCCACAAATGGGAATAACATATTGCATGTGTTCCTGAACTACACACCATGTGATCGGGATTTCCAAACAAGAAACCCCTCAAATCACCAGAAACCCCCATTTTCTCCTCAAAAGGTAAAGATAGACCCATAAGGGGTCCTAAAAAGTTTTAATAGTGGTTTAAAACTTAAAAATATACAAATATATCTGTATTTATAAAAAATCTTAAAAATTTCCTACTTTAGGACAGAATCTGTAGAAGCTTCGCCTGTTTTTGCAGTCTACGGATATCGCACGATGATCTGACACCTCTTGAGCTACATGGTGGTACCTCCCTTATTCCCCCCGTCTCTCTATATATACCTATTAATTTTATCTCTTATTCACATGATTAATTAATCCCATAGGGTTAAATTAAATGAGAAACAAAATGGGAGGATGAAGAAAATAAAAAGGAAAAACTAAAGGGAGAAAAAGAAAAGAAAAGGAAAATGGGGCTTAGGATAGCCCCAATGCTTAACCTGAGTTTATACCCTACCTAGTAAAAACTACCTATTTTGGGATCAACACCATCCCCTAGGCTGAAATATCTACAAAGGCCTCTACCCACAATGAGTGGTTAAAAACACCTCAACTAAGTCCTATATGTGTGCACATAACTCCAACAACACATTATCCAACAAAGGTGAGAATAAATCACCAATATATCCTAAGGCACACCATCTAACACCTTGTTCCCTTATAAACCTATCGCCCAAATCCTGATGTTCAATACCATCTCAAGTCCCACGGTCCATGCCCTCATCTGGATAACCTTGTCACCACAATACTAATGAACTGTGTCACCTCAACTTGGTGACCATCATCACCCCATGTATCTCGGACCAAGCCCAACCTGAAAAAACCATGTTGCCTCAGTCCCATTGATCATTATTACCTCCAATCCTTAGGCCATTCCCATCACGTTTACATAGAACCAATGAAATCATTTCTAATTTAATTTAATTTAAATTTAACCACCAGCCTAACCTACCCTATTGGTCAAATTCCCCTTACCTGACTTAGCATATAAGGTCATATGCTAGGGATTTCCCAACAACATCCCATGACACTTTTTAATCAATAAAAATGAAAGAATTAATTTATTTAGGGTATCACTCGGTCAACCCAAAGTATTTATTAAATCATGAACCCCAAAAAACTCATAAAATTAAGGATAAATCTTGGATCCACCTACCTTATAGTTATAAGTGCTCGCTCGTCTGATATCAGCCTCTAACTCGATCCAAAACGAGAGAAATCGGAGTTTTAGAAAAACACCCTGAAAATAGGAAAAAATATATCACACTAATTTAGAATTATATAAAGTGATATAAATAATAAATAGAATCAAGATGATAGAAGTCATCACTGCTATGCTTTAAACACACCCAAAAATGTTCAATTTAGAGTTCGGTCAGAGAAGGAGGCTCAAATCCTATGGGGAGGGAAAGTAGAACTCCATATCTACTAGAGGAGATGAGCATGTGTGTGGGGAAGAAAAATAGGAGGAGAAAATTAAAAATAGGATGGGTGAAAAGGTAATTTTACACTTTTTAAATAGGCATGTGATTAAGCCACACAGTTTAGCTAACAGTGTTCCAACCATGCACACACTGTCCATAGGGTCACCCATTTGAAATAGGTCACACGGTTTGGCTAGAACGTGTGTCAACTATGTGCACCTACTTACTAAGTGGCACTAATTTTGTAGGCTAGGGAATAATATTTGGAAAACTATGTTCATCCTATACACACCCTTTCATAAGGGTTGTATACCCCCTCACAGTTTCTCCTTGGAGGCCGTATGGTTAAATCTAACTATGATCCTCTATCTGTACCTTCTAAAAAATGGGTATTTAGGCATCAACACACAAAAAATCCATCCAAACCCTTTAGAAACTTTAATAGATTTAAACCATGTCCAAAAAAAATTATTTATAGTGATCAAACTCTCATAATTAAGTTCCAAATCACAAAAGAAAGGTTGTATCACCCCCTAAACATAAAAAAACTAAAAATGGTTGGTAATTTCGACCCACTCAAAAATCCATGACATTACAGTATACCCACATTAAGATAGCTCATCCCTGAGAAATAAGGTATCATATCGAGGTGGTACCAAACCTACCCATATCATAAACATCACCCTAGTCTACCCTGATTATTAGTTATGGTCAATTCCTCTTATGGCACTCCCTACATTAGGAATTACCTACCTGGTCACTTCCTGGCCCAAAATTAAATATTCTTATGGTTCCACTGACTATCCCTAGGCATACAAGTCCTCCCATGAAAAAATTGCATTCCTTATCCTTAATAGGTTTTTCATTCATGCTCGTATCATACATGATGCCCATCAAATCTTGCATCTCATCTGATTCCCATTTCATACCTGTTTTATACACAACACTCATCAAAACCTATACCTAATCAGGTTCCCATAAATCATGTACCTCATAGATGATAATAATAAACCTATATCATGTGTGTGTGTGTGTGTGTGAATTCCAATCATAGTCCTGATGCTTGAAAATATCATACAAACCATGCATCGTATCAATTCCCACATACTAACCAGTGCCCGGTTAGTCCAAAAAAAGTACACATGCACCTAGTGCACTAAAATTGTCCATGCCGACCAAAAAGGACACTCCATGATCAAGGCATACCTATAATTTTTTTCAAATCCCCATCCTTTTCTACACCTGGAATCTCAACTGCATTCCCTTTACCTAAAGCATGATTGTCTGAGGCATGAACTCCCAAGATAGATGCACTAGGTACCGACCATTGACCCCACTATTGGGTCTCTCTGTCTCTACCATGAACTATACTTGGATTATAATACCAACTACCTACTCCTAGTACCACTACTTGTCCTAACTTAGATCCCCGAGTCTGACTTGAACCCTAGCTCCCAACTATCCAAGAAGTATTCCTGTAGAACCTCTCCAGATGTACCATCTATATACATGCCCATCACTCCTTTGTAGCCTGCTCACACTGAGTCCAAAGATGCCCTAGCTACCCACACTATAATAACACCATTGAAGAAACACTCCTCGGTGGCCTACACAAGTCTCTAGACTTACTTTCCTATTGAAACTCCTCACAGTTTCACTTTTTTCTACCTGAATCATCACCACTAAGCTCACCAAACACTTTCACCCAGCTCTAATATGATAGGTTTGTCAAGTTTTCCTTGTCTATCAGTGCCAAATTCACTACCTTAGAGAATGAAGTCATTCTCAAGAGTTTACCTACACCCTAATGTCATGTCATAATCCATACTTGAAACACATTACCCTATCAATGTCATCTCCCAACATAGAAGGCATAAAATGGGACATTTCTATGAAGTTCACTGCATAATCCATAATAGACATACCTACCTGCTAGAGGCTCATGAACTAATGGGATCATTCCACCCTCAATTTCTTAGGGAAGAAGTGATCAAAGAACTTGGACTTGAAATCCTTCCAAGATAGTCCCTCATGTATGCTTACTTACACAAGTATGTCCTCCCAATTCTTTTTCTGCCCTCTGAGAATATAAGTTTCCAACTTCACCCTCTGGCCTGGGGGTGTCTCGAGATGGAAAAAAATAGTATGGATTGACTTGATATATATACTAAATTTGGTCCAACATCACCCTAAAATAAATTTGGGTGCTGATACTGGAATTCATGATTCAAATAAACCATAGATGAATCACCTCCCTGAGCTCCCATGTCAATACCTTGTATGACACAAACCAATCTCACCCTGATATGCTCATTAATCTATGTCCCAAAGTCTTCCATTTGTTGCGGTTGTCCTACCAGTACCAAATCCTATACATATATCTCATGATCATCCCAACCCTCAAGGGACTCATCCCATGCATGCTCTAGTGGAACCATATTTCCACCCTCTTAACGCTCCACCAAAAACCATCTAGGTTCCATCATGTTGAAGACCAAATGCCATGGTCGAAAAACCATAAATATATATATATATATATATATATATCACATATATTGAAAATTTAATAGTAATTGTATATCACCACCCTTACACTCCCCTACCGCACCCATGTCACAAGACATCTGGCCTCATGGCCCCTTACCTACCCATAAAAGGGTAAGGTATCACATATAATCTAGACTCATGGCCCCTTTTCTACCCATAACATATTCAAGAATCATATTTCATCCAGCCTCATGGCCCCTTTCTAACCCATAATAGATCCTGACATCACATATCATGTATAAAAAGTATCATAAACCTGGGGTAGTTGAGTAGAACGACACCAAAAGGATATACAGTAAAACACTATTTAGATTTTTTCTGAAATTTTAAACAAATCACCCCCTTTTTATCATCCCTTCCTACCCATAATAGAGTCATGACCATATATACTATATACACATAGAATCACATCTAATCTCATTAGGAACCGCATACTTGGGATGGCTGAGTATAATTCCACCAAAATGGTTAAGCAGGAAAACATTTTTTAGCTTCTTTGTTGACACTTTAAATATCTAAACCCCTCTTAGTGTATTACAACTTCCCAATGACAATCATAAGAAAAAACACACCTCATATAAGCCAAAGTTTCTATCATTATGCATAAACAAGCCTACCTTTCCATATTAGGCCAAGGGTCAAAACCACATAATCCAATAACATTACACCCAAGTGCATCACTCTAGGAAGAAATTAATAAACTTTAAAATTGAAAAGCATAACATCAATTTCCCACCCATGGAAACTTGGTATGTCCCCCGTTCATGGTGATTCAGGCACCCAAACATGACCTATTTACCCAATTTTGACTACATTCTAGTCATCAGTATACCATATCTCAAATAGAAAGACCAAGAAATAAAATAAACTCCTATAATACCATTTTTATCACCCCAACCCAGGAGACACTTAAAAACATGATCCAGGTCAAAGTACCACTAGGCCTTAGTCATGCCTCCCCATACGACAAAGGATGTTAACTAGAAGATGATGGTATAATTCAGTGATAGTGGGGAGACTATGCCCTCTGGTGATGATAATAATACTATTACATATGTATATAACATAGTGGAAGAAATACCATAACATCATAAGCAACCAAATAAACATAAAACAATCATAATCAATAGTATCAGTAATAATAATCCTAAATCATGATACCATGTGAAAATAAAAAGACATTCCATAACAGGTCATGAAAGAAGAATAATCAAAGTCTCACATGGACAAACATATATGTACATATATATAAAAACCTAAAATAAGGTCCATTTTAATGAAGAGTAACATCCTGGTCCACTACCATCCATCCCATGAAAAAGAAGTACACCCCGATCACTAAGGTCCATCTCCCGATCCTGATTCCTTACCTAATATCAAAGACATAAATTCTACATACATACTGAGGATCCCATGAAGTGTGTGAGTATAACTTAGTAGGCCACCACCAATGTGTTCCTAATTTAAATCCATAATTATACAGTGTATGAAAATATAAATAAAAAGGCAATGCATACACATTTATTAATTAACTTTCTTCCTTTGTGCTTGATATATATAAGAAAGTGTTTACCTGCTTCATCCAACATTATTATATATATAAACACATTACCCTAAATATATATTTTTCATATAGTACATTTTTGAAAATATATATTTTTAGTGGAGAGTACCCATGTCTTAATTCCCTGATGTCCCCTAAAGAAAATCATACCTAGAGAGACCTTGGGCACCTCCCATAAATATATCACGGGCACCTCATTCCATCCTACACCTCACGTTCCACCAATAAGTAATTGGTATCCTAACAACATTCCCATCGATATGTATCAAGTCCCTTATACCTCCACTCATAATGTCGCCATCAGATCAATAGCATGACGTCCTGAGGCACAGTGATATATATCCTCTAATGTATAATAAGTCATAGTTAGCTCAATAACTCGGCGTCCCAAGGAATGATGATATTTGTTTTCCAAAAAAAATTCCCATTGTCCTCAAATATAATGGATATCCTCAACCCCCAACCAATGGTCTCAACACCATCACCTGATGGTCCATTACCATCAACTGTGGATTTCTACAGTGAGATCATCCTCCATAACCAATGGTAAAAACTATCCCCTAATCTATAATATCTATGGAGGACTCCACCCACAACAAGTGGTCAACACCACCTCAACTAAGCCCTATATATGTAAATATTAATCCAATGGTGCATAAGACAACAACGGTGAGCAGAAATCACCAATATATCCAAATCCACACCATCTGGAACCTCGTACCCCTATGAACCTATCTTCCAAATCCTAATAGTCAATACCATCTCAAGTCCCATGGGCCATTCCCTCAGCCTGAAGAAATCATCGCCTCAATCTCAATGAACCAAGTCACCTCAACTTGGTGATCATAATTACCCCATGTATCTTGGTCCAAGACCAACCTTATAAACCATGTCACTTTAGTCCTCGTGATCATCATCACCTCTAATCCTTGGGATATACTCATCATGTTCCCATGGAACCAATGTAATCATATCACATTTAATTTAATTTAAATTAAACTACTAGACTAACCTACCCAGTTGTTCAAAATCGCCTTACCTAACTTATCATATAAGTTCATAGGCTAGGGCATGCCCAAATACATCCCATGAAACTTATTAATCAATAAAAAGGAAAGCATTAATTTATTTAGGGTATCACTCAATCAACCCAATGTTCATATTAAATCATTCACCCAAAAACACCTATAAAATTAAGGATAAATCTAGGCACCACCTACCTTATAATTATAGGTTCTCACTTGTCTGATATCAGCCTCAAACTCAAGACGAAATGAGAGAAATTGGAGTTTTAGACAAACGCCCAGAAAATAGGGGAAAAGATATTACATAAATTTAGTATTATTTATGGATATATAAATAAGAAATATAAGAAATAATATTTAATTCATTACCACTATAGTTACAATGCACCCAACAATGTTCAATTCAAATTCCAATCAAAGGAGGAGGCTCAAATCCTAGGGAGAGGGGGAGAACTCCATGGCTGCTAGAGGAGAGGATCATGCATGGGTGGAAGAAAAGTAGGAGGAGAAACTTAAAAGTAATGATGGGTAAAAAGGAAATTTTACACTATTTAAATAATTTCATGGTTAATCTAGATGGTTTTTATAACTATGTACCAACCATGTGCACTCACTATATAAAGGGTTTCCCCTTTGAAACAAGTCACATGGTTTGGCCGCACGAATTGGCCAGACCGTGCGCTAACCAAACACACCTACTACCTAAGTGGAACTAGGTGTGAAGGCTAGTCCACACAGTTTGGAAAACTTTGCATAGCCTATGCACATCCTTTCAGAAGGGATGTAGACCCCAGTATGGTCACTCCTTGGAGGTTGAACGGTTAAATCTAATTGTGTTCCTCTGTATGCACCTTCTAAAAAATGGGTATTCAATCCCTGATGCACTCAAAACCCATATAAACCCCCAAGTCACTTGACTATATTTAAACCACATAAAAAAATTATTTGGAGCATTCAAACTCTTGGAATTAAGTTATGAAGCCCAAAATAATGGTTGTCCCACTCACCAAACATAAAAAATCAAAATGGTTAGGAATTTCGACCCGCTCAAAAACCTAGGACATTATAAGATCTATAACTAGTCCTAGATCAAGACCTTTGATAATTAATACATATCCTATGATAATATGAATCGATACATACCTATTTCTTGAATTAGAGCCTCTATATATATTTGGTTCATATGTAAGAGAAATGATAATAGTTTTTTCCTGGTTCCAGTTTATTATGATAGACCCTTCCTAAATGAGTAATAGTTTGAATATTATGATTAAAGATAGTGGGGTTTGTATATGTACCTAGGTAAAGAAATTATAGAATCACTATGTATCCTAATTTAATAGGAATAAAGTTATACA
This sequence comes from Viscum album, assembly GCA_963277665.1. Lineage (NCBI taxonomy): Eukaryota > Viridiplantae > Streptophyta > Magnoliopsida > Santalales > Viscaceae > Viscum > Viscum album. Next base: position 516,887,238 of record OY728131.1, read on the forward strand.
TAGTTATTAAAAAGGGTATTTTCATTTTGGTATGGGATTATAACTGGAAGAAGCTTCATGGATGTACCCAATATAGGATATATGGGTTTCTATATATAGTGACTCAGTGAATGGATGATGTAGAAAAACTAATATGAATAAGGAGACCATGTACTAGGGAAATAATTATGAGGTAGGTATTTTTATTTAGGTCCAGGATAATTAATCAATATGTTACAACATATCATGTAAGAATGGTAATCAAGCCACACATAGTTCTTATAAGAGAGTCTACATGCCGACCTGACTCATGAATAGGTGATAACAAAATGGTTTCTTCCTAGAATAGGTTTTTTTTCAAAAACTCAACATTAATTGGTAATCCTATACACTAGGAAACCTTTCATAGATTTAGATCATATGTAAGTTAATTAGTTTATATATAATATACCAATCTAAAAAGCTTTAGGTATTTTAAGATGGACCATCATGTCTTTCTATTTAAGTCCATGTGACTAGTACTAGTCCTATGAAGTTTAAAGTTATGTAGGATGGACAATATGAAATTTTTTTAACATAATGTGACTCATATGAAGGTTTCTTGTGTGAAACTTTTCAAATTACTTCTTTAGAAACCATGCGTTAATAGTAGTAATGATACACTCTATGCTCATTATAATCAAGAAGTAATCCCTATTAGGGTAGACCTTATATATGGCATAAGGTCCTTCCAATTTTGTAAATATATTTGGTGGTTTCTTCCCATATATCATGGGGTTATTAGATCAAACACTAATTGTTCCTAGATAAATGAGGGGAGGATAATATTCTTATTAAATTATCACATGATATGATTCTACTAAACCTATAGGTTGTGTAGTGTTTGCAACATTTTCACATAAATTCTCTCTAAATCATCAATTCAAATATAAAATTGTTCATATTTGGTTAATTTATTGAAAATGGAAATATGAATTGAGGTAAATTTAACCTTGATAGGTAAAACTACATATGTACCATACACCAATGATTATGGGGTCAGCTGTGTAGAAGTACAGGTTGTGTTGTGGTAATCCCACAAATCATGCAGTATTTTATTAGTCTAAAACTTCTTGTCTTTTCCCACCATCTTATAAAAGATATTAGATATATTTTTATTGAAATACTCTATCTATTCATTATCCACGGTATGATATAGGAATGAATGTTTGTATTGTACTCTAATTTATCCTATTTAATTTTAAATCATAACATTTAGTGTCATTGTCCATCAATATTGTGTGAGGGGTGCCAAATCTATTTATAATATTTAACTTTATGAAATTAATGAAAGATTTTATTACATGTTATTTGGGGGTACCACTTTGGACCATTTTTAAAATAATTTGATGGTAGTAAGGATGAACTTGAACTATTTGGCTATGGGTGGAGGGTATAGACCCATGAAATCTATCCTGAATATAGAAAATATCCTAGATTATTTAGTAGTATGTATCAACTCTAAAAATTGATGAATTAAGTTTGCATACATTTGACAAGGGTATAATTTCATGGAATACTCCACATATTCCTACATAATTAATGGCTATAAATATTCAATACTCTTAATTAGATAGGATAGATAGGTTCCTAGTAGGTGGGTGCCACAGGATCCAATATGGACCTCACAAGTAATATTTAGGGCCTCTAATTATTCAATTCACCTGATGAGGAATCCATAAAGTATTTTATTATAGAGGGCCTTCTGGGAATTCGAACTATAATAAAGGATGAAATTTTATACCAGACAATAGATATGCTCTTTCTTGGATTGATCCATTAGGAGGATCCCTTCTTATAGGTAGTATGTTATGGGTACATCCATCCAAGAATGGTGTTAATCAATGAGGGTAGATGCTCTCTTTTATCTAAGGTGGTATTGCTTTCATTTATTTCCCCCATATTATTCTTGATGAATTGAGAGACCATATTGCAATGCATAATTTGAATTACTATTTCATCTTGATCTAGATCTACTAAGTCTATAGTTATATTTTCTAGTGTATCTTCTTGGGTTTTATATGAATGTGTGATGTGATGTAGTTTTGGATATAAGGGTAATCTATCCATTAACCCTCACGCATATTCAAGCATAGGAATCAACTCTTATTTCTTGATGGCATATTCACCATTGATTTTTTTGATCATAAACTTTGAATATACCTTAATATTTAATCAAGACACTAGTGTTAATAAGGACAATTCCAAGATTTTAATGAGGTCCTGGTATTCTTCCTCATTATTAGTTAATCCTTCTAATATTAGAAAGGAATAAGGGAACCACATTTACTATAGAGATTAATACAATCCCCAAAATATCCCTTTTGAGCTTAATTTTTTCCAACCTTATACCTTTTGGACTTCTAGATGTACCATAAAAATACATTTCCACTGTTTGGGAAGTTTCATGGAAAAATAAAACCTCTTCACTAGGGAGTTTCATATCTAATAGTGACGTTTCTAGGATAGGGTGTGCCTTGAAAAAATCTATTAATTCTTACCATTTTATCAGTTTCTAAAGCATGAATTGGATGTAAAACTAATATATAATTATTTCCCACTACACTAGATTCACAAATAACATTTGATGACTAAGAATATATTTGATATTATCCATAAAAGAAACTAGGTGTACCTCATGGTGCTACAAATAATGTCTCATATTTTCTATAAAAAAATAAATGCAAAGAAATTCTTCTCAATATTGGAATATCGAGTATTAGTATCCAACATCATTAAAATAATATAATAGAGACTATTTTACTTTCCTAATTTATTATTCTAAACAAGTAAGAGAACCAAGTTATTGCCATAATGTTTCCACATAAAGGATGATGGGCTTCACTTCTATGAGAGATATCAAATTGAAGGATTTAGAAGGTATTTTATGAGATCATTGAAATATTTTTATCCTTGTCCCAATGATAGGTAACACATTTATTCATCAACTTCATGAAGGGAAATATTTTTTTAGAATGATAGGATATGAAATGTCTGATATAATAAATACATCCATAGAGTCCTCTCAATTCCTTAAGGTTTTGAGGAGGAGGCATATCAAGTATCACCTTCACCTTTTCGAGGTATAATTCAATGTCATTATGTCATAACATGAATCTAAGTAACTTACTTGATGTTACCTTGAAAGTTAATTTCAAGGGGTTCATATTCAATTTTTGTTTCCATGGATTATTGAAAAATTCCTCAAGATTAATAGGATGATCACAACATTGCTAAGACTTGACCACCAGATCATCCATGTGGAATTCTATGGTATTTCATTGAAAAGACTTCAAAATATAATTCATGTAACATTGATATTAATTTCAACATTATTCAATAAAAATTTCATAACTTGATAACATTATACTCCTTGGGGATCCTTGTATGGAACCCTCACATGTTACTCCCCCAACAAACATAATGTGGGACTTAATGGACCTATAAGATTACAAACTCATCATGGCCCCATAAAAATACCAAAACAAGTAAGGTGGGTATTATAGATAAAGTGGGAATAAATCTTGTTAGTAATAATTTACAAATAAAGGTACTCATTTAAGAGTGAAACTAGTTTAATAAAAAAATAAATTCTCTCTTACTATCATGAAAGAGTTCATAACTATTATTTTGTATGTTTTAATTAAAAGTAATTACATAGGAAAACAACTTCTAGTGAATATTGTACTCAAATAATACTCTCTTATGAAATATATGGTTGTGTTATATGAGTGAAATATAAATAACAGAAATATAAAAACAATAGTTACTAAGATATATAATGAAACAAAATTTCCATCATATAAATATTTAATTTTTTGGTAATTTTAAAAGGGTTGGATTTAAGAGGTATAGTTGGTTTAAAAACATGTTTTAGAATATATAAATTTAGATTATATGATAAAGGTATGGTTAATTATCATATAGGAGGGAATTATTTTCTTCTAATAGTTGATGATCACTCTATAAAAGTATGAGTTCATATATTTAAACATAAATCTAAAACTTTTTGTTATTTAAAAAACTATAAATATATGGTGGAAAAGAGAACTATAAATATAATGAGAAGTTTTAAAATTTATAATGAGATATAAATTTTTATAAATTAATTAAAATAATATTACAATAGGGAAGGATTCCATATTCATAACACCATTAAATACACCCCTCTAGTAGACTAATAGAAAATATGAACAGAATTATCCTATAATGAGTAAGTATAATGTTCTCTTCTTTTCGGTTTCCAAAAATCTTTTCATAAAATACTATTAAATTTTTTTCCCATATCATTAATATGTGTCTTTCACATGAAAATTATTTTAAAAATATTAAATAAATTCATTATGTAAAACCTCATAAGCATGACTTTCATAGTATTTTTTGGTGTGTTTTTATACACACATTAAAAATAGTAAGTTTAAACCTAAGGATATCAACTATATCTTCATAAGTTATCATAATTGAGTTATGGGGTATAAATCTTTGGTTTACCATTTTAAGTTATCTTAGTTTATTACAATATTATATGTCACATTTTATGAATTTAATTTTACTAGTAAACATACACTACTAGAAATCATTGTTTTCCCAACACTTGTATACCAACAATTCAAAAGAACCATTGGTATAGGTGTTCTTTACCAATGGTTTGCATGAACCGTTGGTAAATATAGAATTTAGATGAGATTTCCCAATGGTTTCATCAAACTGTTGGGAAATCATTGTTCTTTACCAATGGTTCATAAGAACCATTGGTAAAGATGGACTTTAGATGAGTTTTTCCAATGGTTTGATGAAACCGCTGGGAAATCATTATTTTACCAATGGTTTTTAATAACCGTTGGGAAAAAAACCCTAATTTTGACTAAGGCAGGCGACCCATCCCCTGATTCCAGAAGCAGATTGCGAAACTCCAGAAGCACTACCCGACTCCCAAAAGCCCTTGAGAAGCCATATCATAGGTGCACCTCTTCCATCCGATCAGATGCTAGGTTAGACTCCTTCCACCTCTTCTTAAGGATATCCTTCCACCTATTCTCAATGATATCCTTCTATTCTAAAGGATATCGTTATTCCCTATTTCTTGGGATTTTAGAAAATTTTATGATTCACTACTCCATGAATTGTGTACTCAAATCACTACATCAGTGTACACATTGTCTAATTAATGTTTTCATTACACATATACATTTATAAGGGCATGGTGTATCTTTATTGTGTTCTAATTTTAAAGATTCATAGTTTTTTTTAATCTCAATGCTTCAAATATTACAGCTTCATGTATATGATCTCATAAGAAATTTTTTTTAATATTTATTTATAGTATTTCATGAAAATCACTCTTTTCATTAAGATCATGTCAAACATGAAGATCTTATTCATCTTAATTTTTGTACACTATGTGTATTACATAAGAAGTATGTATCATGTTTCTATCAAAATCTATATATATATATAAAATGACACATTGTTCACTTATCCTTTGCACAATAGAGAATATGGAGTATCTTCTTGAACTTTTCAAAATAGTGTGTGGTCCCTAATTATTCTTTATATAAGAAATAAGAAATACTTAACCATACAATACAATGTTCTTTATGAATAAAATATCTACAAATGGAACTTTCGGTGGGACCTCTCCTTTTCCCATGTATTACTTCTTCCTTCTTCATGAAACTAATTCACAGAATGTCAAATTCACAATATTAATGAATATTAGTTTTCCTAATATAACCATTAATCATTCTGCCTTAAACATCATACATGATTTATTCAATCGCCTTTTTAAAACACAATGAACATTTTCACTGATTTGGGGTTCCTCAAAATGCTTGGAAAAATCAGAAAAATACACGTATTGAATCGTGCTTCTCATATGGTTTCATGTATACAAGTTCATCTCGAAAATCATGACTGCGTGGTTCAAATATCAAGAGGAACATGGGATTATTATTCTTCACACAAATGAAATTGTTTTGATCTCTTCCTTTTGTGAACACAATTCTCATGATCCACTCTATTTCACTCCCAAAAATCATTATTCGTGTGTGAGATAAAACAAAATAAAACTTGTATGGAATGGATGGATATGGTACTTTCTATGGGATGGGTGGTTTTACTTTTTTTTAGTGGGGTGATATGGTACTTTATGTGGACTTTAGTGTGGGTTTTATGAAATGTAATAAATTTTCAAAATATTTACATTTTTAGCATCAATAACTTATTTAAAAAACTCTCTTTACATGGTTGTGGGTGGTCATTTAGGATGTAAGATAGTATGAATTCATTTTACTTGATATATCCAATATTATTATTGATTTATGTTCAATTTTATTATCTTTGAAAAGTGATGTTGTTTAATAAGTTGTTATTAATGGTTGTAATAATGACGATATGGTATAAGGGTTCACATGGTGTGTATAACGGTTGACATGGTGTCTAAGATAATCTAGTTTCCTGGGAATGTACATGGAAATGTACACATAGTCCATGACTTGGATAGCCATGTAAATATACATGGCTAATACCTTATGGTGAAAAGTATGTTTGGCCAAATGGGGTGATGAAAACATCCCATTTACACATGTCTTTGTTTCATGGGTATTCCCACATGATGTGTTGGCCATACTATAGAGTAGGTAGTAATTAGCTCAGTCAAAAAACTTTCATCCATGAAATTCAAGACTAAATGGTTAAATAGAAGAACTCATGTTCTAATGACATGCCTAACATGGTTTCTAACTCACCTTGCCTAAAAATAAACTAGAACACTGGTTAAATGAAAGAATTCATCCAAATGTACACTATAACATTGGTTAAATCGAATAAATCATCCTCTTCACTGAATTACATACACATTAGGGCAAAAAACCATCATTCAAGAACATCACTGTAATGTATAGGCTTTTCACAAAACACATATCCCTTAAATGTCATGAAATTACAGTAGGCACTGATTTAAAGTTTTCATGTTTACAGGTGGAATATTTGTATATTTAGATAATATATTCTCAGAACTATAGAGTGGAAACCCATTCAGTGTTTTGAGGTCCACCTAGGACAACCCCCCTCCTTCTTGGACCCAGGATAACCCCCCTCCTTCCTAGACCCTGGACAGCCCCCCACCCTCCTCCCTAGACCCCGGATAGCCCCCCACCCTCATTTATGGACCCTGGATAACCTCCCCTCCTCCCTGGACCCCAGACAGCCCCCCACCCACCTTTCTGAACCCAGGACACCCCCCCCCCTCTTTACTGGAACCTGTACATCCCCCCCACCCTCCTCCCTGGACCCCGGACAGCCACCCTCCTCCCTAGACCCCGGACAGCCCAAAAATCATTATTCGTATGTGAGATAAAGCACAATAGAACTTGAAGGTCCCTCTCCAATGATTGTCCATCTGGGTTCGGGTCACTAATGAGTGGAAACCTGGTTTGGGATGTCACAATTCCTGGATATCCTTTTTATAGGTGTTTCTAATCAAATCCATACCAATAACTATTGAAGGTCCCTCTCCAAAATCAATTGGGAAATGATTCAATGAATACACCCTACCAACCTATGATCTATGTCCCCAAACCTAGTATCCTTTAATCCATGGTTAAGGTGAAACTTGATGAGGCCATAACTACATTTGATGTGATCCTCATCCTACTCCTCATCCTGATCTCCTTGAAGAAGTTAAAAGTATAAAACTCATGTACTCCCAACAAGACCCTTAAGGATTATTTATTACTTGAACCACTTCCAATATCTTACTGGGAAATCCTTGAATATAGGAATTATAAATTTTGTATCTTATTTTCTTATATACACTTTATTTTGTTGTATTTCTTAATATGATTCTCATGTAGAGTAATGTGTCAGTTATTCTTTTATTTAAAGTAAACAATTTTCATTTACCTAAATATTTTTTTGATTGAACTTCAATATTATTGAATTGATTTGAAATTACTTATTAAAATTGTTTTACAGAATGGATAGAAGTTTGATGTACGAAACTTATCGGATTTCAACCGATTTTCAAAATAATTTGAACAGCTTTTTAGATTTTTCATTTGACAAGGCTTCAGATAGTGGTCACATACACTGCCCATGTTATAACTGGGTTGGAAGACCTTGGTTGAGTCATGAAGCAGTTAGATATCATTTAACCAAATACAGTTTCCAAACAAACTATTATGTGTGGTATCACAATGGAGAGAAAATGGAATCTCAAAATGTTGATGATCCAAATGATAGGACTAAATTGGAGAGTTTGATATATGATCAGTTTCCATTTATTTGTCATCATGAGAAGGAAATAATTTTAAGTGAAAACAACAATTGAAGGCACTAAAACTCCCAAGTGATGTGTACGAGTCAACCTCACCTCAATCTAAGGCATAGTGTGGCTGGAACCACTCAAAGTGTCTCACTTTTCTTTGAAATGGACAACATTTTAAGTGAAAACAACAACTGGCATACAGAAAACCAACCAAATGCATTTGGATTCTGTGGATACTTTAGGATAAGGATCCATGGGTCATTTTTGATGTGTATGAATCAACCTCGCCTCAATCTGAGGCATGGTGTGGCCGGTACCACTCAAAGTGTCTTTCTTTTGTTTAAAATGGATACGCTTTTAAGTAAAAACAATCGGTATACGGAAAACTGACCAAACGTATTCAGATTATGTTGATACTTTATTAAAACGATCCATGGGTCATTTTTTACATGTACAAGTCAAACATTCCTCAATCCGAGGTGCGGTGTCTCCAGCACCACTCAAAGTGTCTCACTTTTCTTTGAAATGGACGATATTTTAAGTGAAAACAACAACTGACATATGGAAAACTGACCAAACGCATTTGGATTCTATTTATACTTTAGGACAAGGATACATGGGTTATTTTTGACATTTACAATTCAAACCCACCTAATTATGAGGCACGGTGTGGCCGGTACCACTCAAAGTGTCTTTCTTTTGTTTAAGATGGATACTCTTTTAAGTAAAAACAACTGACATACAAAAAACTGACAGCAAGCATTCGGATTGTGTTAATACTTTAGGAAAATGATCCATGGGTAATTTGTGATGTGTACGAGTCAATCCCGCCTCAATATAAGGTACGGTGTGGCCGACACCACTCAAAGTGTCTCTCTTTTGTTTCAAAAGGACATCATTTTAAGTAAATACAACAACTGACATACGGAAAACCGACCAAAGGCATTCATATTCTGTTGAAACTTTAGTACAATGATCGATGGGTTATATTTTATGTGTATGAGTTAACCCTGCCTCAATACAAGGGCATGTGTGGCCGACACCACTCAAATTGTCTCACTTTTATTTGAAATGGAAAGGATTTTAAGTGAAAACAATAACTGGCATACGGAACACCGACCAAATGAATTCGGATTGTGTTGATACTTTAGTAAGATGATACATGGGTCATTTTTGATGTGTACGAGTTAAATCTTCCTCAATCTGAGGCAGGGTGTGGCCAACACCACTCAAAGTGTCTCTCTTTTGTTTCAAAAGGACACCATTTTAAGTGAATACAACAACTAACATACAAAAAACTGACCAAAGGCATTATTATTCTATTAAAAATGTAGTAAAACAATCCATGGGTCATATGTGATGTGTACGAGTCAATACCACCTCAATCTGAGGGCCGGTGTGGCCGGAACCACTCAAACTGTCTCACTTTTATTTGAAATGGACAGGATTTTAAGTGAAAACAAAAACTGGAATATAGAACACTGACCAAACGCATTCAAATTGTGTTGATACTTTAGGAAAATGATACATGGGTCATTTGTGACATGTAAAAGTTAACTCCGCCTCAATCCAAGGTGTGGTGTGGCCGAAACCACTCAAAATTTCTCTCTTTTGTTTAAAATGGACATCATTTTAAGTAAAAATAACAATTGACATACGGAAAACTAACAAAACGCATTCGGATTCTATTGAAACTTTAGTAAAAAGATCCAAGGGTAATTTTTGATATTTATGAGTCAACCCCGCCTCAATCCAAGGCACGTTGTGGCTGGAACCACTCAATGTGTCTCACTTTTCTTTGAAATGGACTACATTTTAAGTGAAAACAACAGCTGACATACAGAAAACTGACCAAACACATTCAGATTATGTTGATACTTTAGTAAAACTATACATGGGTCATTTCTGACATGTACGAGTCAACCTCACCTCAATACGAGGTGAAGTGTGGCTGGAACCACTCAAAGTGTCTCTCTTTTGTTTCAAAAGGACATCATTTTTAGTGAATACAATAATTGACATACGTAAAACTTACCAAAGGCATTTGTATTCTATTGAAACTTTAGTAAAACGATCCATGGGTCATATGTGATGTTTATGAGTCAGCCCCGCCTCAATCTGAGGGTCGGTGTAGCCGGAACCACTCAAACTATCTCACTTTTATTTGAAATGGACAAGATTTTAAGTGAAAACAACAACTTGCATACTTAAAACTAACCAAAAGCATTCTTATTGTGTTGATACTTTAGGAAAATGATACATGGGTCATTTTTGATGTGTAAAATTCAACCCCAACTCAATCTGAGGAATGGTGTGGCCAACACCACTCAAAATGTCTCTCTTCTGTTTAAAATGGACATCATTTTAAGTAAAAACAACAACTGACATATGAAAAATAGACTAAATGCATTCGGATTCTATTTAAACTTTAGGAAAAAAATAAATGGGTCATTTTTTATGTTTACGAGTCAACCCCACCTCAATCTGAGGTGCGGTGTGGCCGGCACCACTCAAAGTGTCTCACTTTTCTTTGAAATGCACAACATTTTAAGTGAAAAAAACAACTGACATACAGAAAACTGACCAAATGCTTTCATATTGTGTTGATACTTTAGAAAAAATATTCATGGTTCATTTTTGATGTGTACGAGTCAACCCTGGCTCAATCCAAGGTGTGGTGTGGCCGGCACCACTCAAAGTGTCTCTCTTTTGTTTCAAAAGGACATCAGTTTAAGTGAATACAACAACTGACATACAGAAAATTGACCAAAGGCATTCAGATTCTGTTGAAACATTAGTAAAATGATCCATGGGTCATATGTGACGTTTAAGAGTAAACTTTACCTCAATCTGAGGTCCGGTGTGGCCGGAACCACTCAAACTATCTCACTTTTATTTGAAATGGACAGGATTTTAAGTGAAAACAACAACTGGCATACTTAAAACTAACCAAACGCATTCGGATTGTGTTTATACTTTAGTAAAACGATTCATGGGTCATTTTTGAAATGTATGAGTCAACCCCTACTCAATACGAGTTTCGGTGTGGTCAACACCACTCAAAATATCTCTCTTCTGTTTAAAATGGACATCATTTTAAGTAAAAACAACAACTAACATATGGAAAATCAACCAAACGTGTTCGGATTCTGTTGAAACTTTAGTAAAACGATCCATGGGTCATTTTTGAAGTGTAGGATTCAAACCCTCCTCAATCTGAGGCACGGTGTGGCTGGAACCACTCAAAGTGTCTCACTTTTCTTTGAAATGGACAACATTTTAAGTGAAAACAACAACCGACATACCGAAAACTGACCAAACGGATTCGGATTTTGTTGATACTTTAGAAAAATGATCCATGGATCATTTTTGATGGGTAAGAGTCAAACCCACCTCAATACAAGGCATGGTGTGACTGGTATCACTCAAAGTGTCTCACTTTTGTTTGAAATGGACAACATTTTAAGTGAAAACAACAACTGACATACGGAAAACTGACTAAACACATTCAAATTCTATTGAAACTTTATGAAAACAATCCATGGGTCATTTTTGACGTGTACGAGTCAACTCTGACTCAATATGAGGTGCGGTTTAGCCATAACCACTCAATGTGTCTCACTATTCTTTGAAATGGACAACATTTTAAGTGAAAACAACAACTGACATACGGAAAACTGACCAAATGCATTTGTATTGTGTTTATACTTTAGGAAAACTATCCATGGGTCATTTGTGACTTGTACAAGTCAACCCCACCTCAATATAAGGCTCTTTGTGGCCAACACCACTAAAAGTGTCTCTCTTTTGTTTCAAAAGGACATCATTTTAAGTGAATACAACAACTAACATACGGAAAACTAACCAATGACATTCAGATTCTATTTAAACTTTAGGAAAATTATCCATGGGTCATATGTGACATGTACGAGTCAATACAGCCTCAATATGAGGGCCTCTATGGCCATAACCACTCAAATTGTCTCACTTTTATTTGAAATGGACAGGATTTTAAGTGAAAACAACAACTGGCATACTTAAAACTGACCAAACGCATTCAGATTGTGTTGATACTTAAGGAAAACGATCCATGAGTCATTTTTGACATGTATGAGTCAACCCCGCCTCAATCCAAGGTGTGGTGTCGCCAACACCACTCATAATGTCTCTCTTCTTTTTAAAATGGACATCATTTTAAATAAAAACAACAACTAACATATAGAAAACCTACCAAATGCATTCATATTCTGTTGAAACTTTAGGAAAATGATCCATGGATAACTTTTGACGTGTACGAGTCAACCCCATATCAATATGGGGCACGGTGTGGCCAGAACCACTCAAAGTGTCTCACTTTTCTTTGAAATGGACAACATTTTAAGTGAAAACAACAACCGACATACGGAAAATTGAACAAACGCATTCATATTTTGTTTATACTTTAGAACAACGATCCATGGATCATTTGTGATGGGTATGAGTCAACCCCACCTCAATCCAAGGCACGTTGTGACTAGTATCACTCAAAGTGTCTCATTTTTTTTGAAATGGACAACATTTTAAGTGAAAACAACAACTGACATACGGAAAATCTTCACGAGGATACACATAGATTCTTGAAATTAAAAGATAAAAAATAAAATGTGGTCTATTGTTCATATGTTATTAGAAGAAAATATTCACAAGGCATATATTGAAACACAATGGGTCATAGTATATATAGAAAAACATGAATTATATTAGGAATAAGTCTCGACATCCCATCATGAACATGCACCAACACTCATGTTCTAATTCTCAATCACAGGTCGTTCATTCTATACAATAGCATACAACAAATAAATATCATATAGTGATTTTATATGAAACCTATGAACACTCAATCATACCATATAACAAATTGGTCAGCAAGGCTACACATAGATTCTTGAAAAATAAGTTTCAAAGTCATAAAAATACCCCAATGGTGAAGAATACATATGATGACACCATATCCCCATGGATTACCTCAATACCATCCTCAAACATTGGGTTCTAGGACCAAACCAAAGTCCCTTTTGGAACCCAATACCAAAGACTTAATTGAATATTCGTACCTACTACCCAAGATGGGGATTCATCTCACATCACACCCAGGAGAGAAAATTACAATTACCCACATACCCCCCCCCTTATTCTAATTGAAAAGTCTATGAAAAACATGTAGGCTATTCCGATAACCCATCTAATATTTAAAGATTGTCCAATGTTTCCCACTAACACATCAGGAACCATTTATACATGGATGCATAATCATTAGAGGAATATAAACATCCCATGTGCTTCCTATAACTCATCCTAGGTCTAATCACATGACCACTACCATTGTCTATCTTATGGGTATCATGATCCTTGTCCACTGTACCCAAGTTTTTCTATTGGTTTTAATAAACTCAACCCAAGACCATAACTAAACATCCCATGTGCTTCCTATAACATGTAGGTTTTTTCTCTTCTGTGTATTGGTGTTGTGGTTTGAGTGAGGAATGAATTCTAAATTTTGAATACTCTTATGTGTGTTGGTGTTGTGGTTCGAGTGAGGAATGAATTCTAAATTTGAAATACTCTTATGGGTGTTATTGCATTTCCATAACATGATGTCTTTTTCTCTTATGGGTGTTATTTCATTTTAATTTCTAAATTTCTAAATTTCTAAATTCTAGAATGAATTCTAAATTTTGAATACTTTGGATGGGGATTTTGTATTGGTGTTAGTGCAGGTCTGGAGAGGGGGGGTGTTTTGTTGTGGAGCTTTGTTGTTGCAGGTTGGAGAGGGGAGAGGGTCTTGCTACTGCTGTGGAATTGAGCAACTGTATACCAACGGTTTTAAACCGTTGGTATAGATGCAATAATATAACTATACCAACGGTTTTGTTATAACCGTTGGTATAAACCTATACCAACGTTTATAAAAAAATTGTTGGTATAGCCTTATAGCTTGCCATATCCTTTCTATACCAACGATTTTAACCGTTGGTATAAGTGTAACACACATATACCAACGCTTTTAAAAACCATTAGTATATGTTATATTTGACACACATATGCCAACGGTTTGTAGAAAACCATTGGTATACCTTCTATTTTGAAACCTATACCAATGGTTTTCACAGAACCGTTGGTATAGGCCTATTGTCACACCTTACTTGGCCATGGTTGAGGGAACCATTGGTATACTATATACCAACGGTTTCCAGGCCTTTACCAATGGTTTTGAACCGTTGGTAAAGAGTAAAATTCCAATAGTGATAACTCAATGAATAATCATTTTGAGAATAAAAAATAAAGGCATTATCTAGATTAAGTTGTGGCCACCTATTTCAACAGAACCTGAGACATTTGATCCCTATCATGAGGAGTCCTTACCTGAGCCTATTAATTCATTTGGTGGATCATTATTTTTTCAATTGATTAGGGATGTAGCTATATGGTTAATAAGGACCCCTGTGATTATTTTCCAAGCTTTTCTAATAGTCTATGCATTTGAAATGATGGAAAATCCATGATAAATAAAATAAGAATTTATAGGGTTGTTATATATGGGTGAGATTAAAAGTAATGGGTTAAATACATGAATGAGGAAATAGAGTTGCAACTAATATCCATACCTGGTACTTAGTAAATAATCGCACTAATGTTAAATTGGTAGGAACAAAAAAGATATACATAATAAAAGATGATTCTTCAAGGAATAGATGAGTCTTATTTTGATATAGTTAGTACCAATGGGGATCACTTATAGGTAATATATTGAATAATTTAAAATTTAGTTAAAAATATATTCGTATTATTGGATTTATATGTTATTAGTTCCCTTAATTTTTATTTGGAATAAATGGATGTTAAACTAATTTTTTATATTTTGAGTTGGAGGAATAAATTTATATGAATCTCCCTCAAGGTTATTTAAAATAGAAATATTCTTGAAAGGTATATTTGAATATAAAGACAATTTATTATCTTAATCATATATCTAGGTAATTTTATAAGAAATTTGATTCTTATATGTTGGGAAATAATTTTTTTAGAATTTTATTTGATGTTTTTTTCATTTTAAATGGTATGATAATAATATGATTTGATTTATATTATATATTTATGGTATATTTCTTGTATCTAAAAATATATACCTAACTAATCATGTAAATTATTTCATTGTAATATTTTTTGAAATGAATGACTAGTTTGTATTATGAATTTATTTTGAATTCATATTATAAGGGATAAGAAGAATAAAAGGTTGTATCTTTTACATGAAAAATATTTATTTGATATCTTGAATAAGTAATAAATGAATATTGTTATACTTTTATTTATTTATATTAAAAAAATTAAATTATATAATTTATAAATATGTAGTGTTGATTATAATAACCAATTTATAGGCCATATACCGTATGTTAATATCATTAAAAGTATTATGTATGTTATGGTTTATTCTTTTCATGACTTGGATTTTGTAGTTATTAGTGTTAGTATACTTATGGAAAATCATGGTAATCTATATTTGAAATCATTGAAGTGGTTACTAAGTTATATAGTTGGTTATTTTGTATAGAATGGAATAACGGAAATCATTTTAAAGTTAATAATTATATTCATGGTTCTATAGACTGTAAATATAAAGTTAATATTGACACCAGGGAGTCAGTGATAGATTTTTATTTACTATAAGTGGATGATCAATTACTTGTAAATCAAACATATTTTTGGTAGTAACTTTATCCACAATATAGGAAAAATATATAACCTTAAAAAAAAGTTATAAAAGAAGTTATATTACTCAAAGGTCTTGTGAGAGAATTATATTTTTCAAATACTAAAATAATTATTCATTACAATAACCAAAGTTCCATTTATTTATATATAAATTAAGTATGTAATTTTTTGCCAAACCATATTGATATTAGGCTTCATTTTATCAGAGATATAATATAAAGAAAGAAGGTTTTAGTAGATAAAAAAGGTGTTGAGGATAATATTATGGGCATGCTAACTAAGTCTTTATGTAGTGGGAAATTAACATATTTCCTAGATGTGATGCATACACTAGAGGAACTTTGATTCTCAAATCAGGGATCATGGGGGGAAATCCCACCAAATTCATATACATGTCATGGTGGAGTGTTTGAAATTATGTCAAGTATATTAATTTTTATAATGTAATATTTACTCACTTATTTTTCCCCTAAATACCTATTTTACACAATCTCAAATGTGGAAATTCAACTTTTTATATTTTTGGTTTGATATTTCATGAAATTTTCATAGTTTGATATATTGGATTCAAAGTATAAAAATAGTAAAGAATATTGGATGTGTAATGGCCCAGACCCTCATGATCCATCCCTTTTCCAAATTCTAGGATCCTAAGGGGTCTCACCTTGTCGGTGCGACCGATTGGCGCGACCGATTGGCGCGACTGATCAGCGCTACCGATCAGTGTTATCCATCCTTGTCAGGTTTTCCTTCTACAGTTTTTCCTGTAACGCCTATTTTAGGCCTTTTTACCTTTTAAGGCATTTCAAGGATGTTTTTAACCCATAATTATTATCTAAAAATACCGAGAAACCTCCCTACTAAATAAAAATTAATTCATTCGTGTGTAACCACCCAACCGTGTGGTAGAACCACGATACGACTTCCAAGGCGTTCAAATTATTTATCCCATAACATTAGGGATCTCAACTATTTATCATGCTATAAATTATTCTTATCCCTCTTGGATAGTCTCCTCATTTTCCTTGTGCATTCAAAGTCCTTTCTTTCCCGATGCGAGTGGTGCACCTGTGCGGGATCCCTATGAGTCACGCTTCCCCTGTTTTGGTTCATGGAGAAAAACATCGATCCTTGATCAACCAAGTAGGTATTTTCTCCTTCATCTCTCCTTTCTGTGTATCATGTGGGGTGGGAATGCTTTTTCCTCTATGGAAATTTATGAAACCGAAATTAACTAAGATAATTAACGGACCTTTAAAAGAATGAAAGGGAGGGTCTGGTCGGTGTTCTGTTGTACTCTTTATGTTGTTATGTGTTGTGAATTGTATGGGCCTATGCTCACTAAAAATCATGGATGTTGGTGGTATTTCTTTATGCACTACTGAACCTCGGTGCTTCTGGATGTTTAAATAACCATAACATAGAATTGGTTAAATATGTATACTCGGTTAAATAAATTGAAAGCACCAGGATCAACCCTTTTCTGTGATAACCCCAGTTAAAGCACAGTGGAATTGAAACCATGGAGTGTGTTAAATCTTTCAAATCTGAAAATACCTGCATAGGCCTACCTTGTGTTAGTGGTAGCGGTTTGGTTGTTTCTTTCACGGGCTGATTTCTAGGGTGATACGGGTGGGGATGGGATCCCCTATTTTTGTACTTTCGCTGGTTGTGAATTTGAGGTTGTGTGGTTACTCTCCTTATATCAAGAATTGGGGTGGAATCCTCTGTTGTTGAGAAACCATTGGCTCCTGGATTTTGGGAACATGGGACTGTATCTTGGGGTTTTCTTTGGTTCCAGTACTTCGAGGGATCTCACTTATCCCTTTTTTATTGTGACTTTTCAAGAGAACCGGGTGTGAATGCTTAAATTGTTGTTTGGCTGTTTCTTTCCTTTTGGCTTGTGGTTATGCCTGTTAGTTTCCCGGTAGTGAAGAATTCACCCTAATGGGATCACTTGAACATGAAAACAAGAATGGTTGAGTGGGGAATTATTTTGGGAATGAGTTGTGACTTGGTCTTGAGTACCGTGACTCCTTTTGTGAATGAATAGTAACAAGGGTGTTTGTGCTTAGGTTTTGGAACCCCTAGGTAGGGATGAGTGTTTGTTACCTATACATATATCTGTAGTTTTTATGTTTCTTATTCGCGCCCCACCCAAGTTGAGCACTTAAGTGCCTAACACTCCCATTTCATGGGGGAGGGTGTTTTTTCCAACACTCCTATGAGTGGCTGGTTATTAGCTCCTTTTCTTCTCCCTTTCCCGAATAGCCCAAGACTCTTCAGGAAAGGTGTGATGGCCTGAAGTCTATTATTATCCCAAGAATCTTCGAATGGGGTAGTTGTGGTGGTTGGCCCAGGTGTTTACAGGCAGGTTGTTTCCCAAGTATCTTCAGGATGAGGCCCATGTGTCTTCAGGCATGGCAGTGGTTGTTCTGGCCTAGGTGTTTGCGGGCATGGTTACGTGGGGTTGTTGTGGCCCAGGTGTCTACAAGCGGGATAGCAGTTGTGGCCCAGGTGTTTGCGGGCGGGATGTGTGGTTGTGGCCCATGTATGTGTGGGCGGGTGTGGCAGTGGGACTACGGTGATAATGGTGGGATTGGTTCGATGCGTAGGATGTCTTCAATAACCAGTGGGAAAGTGGCGTGGAGTACCCAACATCGATGTGTTATTACTATACTTTACTTGCCTTGCGTTGTTTGGGGAGTGTGCCTTGGTGATACTTGGGTGGATAGTTTTTCCTTGCTAGGTGCTTTGGTTTTTATTTTCTCACAGGGCATTAGAATGCCTCTCCACCTATGCACGAGGGTCTTTGGTTTTTCCTACTGAGTGTACTTGTATACTCACCCTATGTATATAAAACTGTTTTCAGGTTTCCAAGAGGAATTCAGGGATCGTCCGGGACCGTACTAGCGCGGACCTTGGGGCAGTTATTGTTGTCATTTTCCTTTTTCTTGGTACTTTACCTTTGTAGTTTTGTGGCTTGTATCTTTTGCTTTTGAACATGCATATGGGAATGGTTTACTTTTGGATTTACCTTTACTTTTAGCTTCGGTATTATTGGGGTTGTTGTCTTATCTCTCGATCCTATAAAAATAAAAAGGGTAATGCCTTCCACTTTGTGTGAGATTCTATACCCTTGGTGCTAGTCGCCACTCCGGGACCTATTGAAGGCGGGTCTCAGGGGTCATTATCTCTCTTTCAACTTAAAGAAGGAAGGGTATGGAAATCTGTTGTCCCTTCCCTCCTTTTGGTGAAGGTGGGTCATGACAGAATGGTATCAAAGGAGAAAGTTGAGAGATAGGATGGATTTTGGAGTTAGGCACAGTGAGGATTTCATGGGATGGTAGGGAAACAGTGTTGGGTAATCTTGGTGCTTGAAATAGGCCAGGGAAGACTTGTTAGGACACGGGATTTTAGGGCCCCCCGTGACCCGATGCAAGGAATCTGGACCTACCAAACGACCAAGTGAGGCTACACTGATTGCAGGGTAGAGACCCTAGGAAAGGTACATGCATCATAATGAATTTTGTTCTCATGTTTCTATGTGTTTTGGGGATTCAAAAATAAATAAAGAAGTCAAATAAAATATAAGAACAATATTCTACACTACACGGGCTTAGGATTTCCTTGTTTACTTGCAGCTATGGCACCTGGGAGGCGACCACGGGTGGTGCGAGCGATCGAGGCCCAGGAGGTTGAGTCGGATGACCGACGGAGGGCTGACCGAGAGGAGGAGGATGATCAGTGGTAGAAGACGCTTCGTGATTTCCAGCAGCAGACCCTCAGGAAGTATGAGGGAAGCACCTTAGACATGGAGACGGAGAGCTGGCTAGAGGAGCTGGTGATAGCTTTCGGCTTGATCCGAGATCCGGCGGAGTACTGGGTTCCTTTGGCCGTAATCCAGATGCGGGGAGAGGCACGTCAGTGGTGGACGCTCTATCTAGGGGAGAAGAGGGAGGATGAGGTGACATGGGATGATTTTGAAAAGGAGTTCCGGGCAGAATTCCTCTCTTCTACGATGAAAGCTGAGAAGATGTAGGAGCTAATCTCCCTCCAGCAGAGGGTATGTCAGTGAGAGAGTTAGGGATCAAGTTCAAGGATCTCCTCCTCTTTGCTCCGGACCTCTTTACAGATGAGGATTCTCGGGTGAGACATTTGGAGGAGGCGCTCCGACCTTCCCTCTAGTACATTGTTACCCCCTTCACCTTACCGACATACCTGGAGGTCCAAAAGAAGGCTGAAGTGGTGGAGAGGATGCACACACTGGGAGGTGTATCACGAGATGGGATTCAGCTAGGCCCGTCAAAGGGAAAGGTCGTCAGCACTAGACCTCTAGCATCGGGACCCTCTAGGTTCTGACTAGCAGGGAGCAGGCCTCAGTAGTTCCAATTATGATCCCCTGGCTCTGGCCCTTTCCCTTCAGGCCCAGGGCCGAGATGCTTCGTCTGCAGGATCCACGAGCACCTTCAGAACTAGTGCTCGGATAGAGTGCAGTACGGCGGAAGTGGGAAGGCTCAGCACCCACCTTAGTAGCAACAGATTCCAGCTAGGCCCTTTTAGCAGCAGCAGCTTCCATCTAGGCCCTTTCAGTGACAGCAGCAGGGGAAGCAAGCTCCCACTCCTCCGAGGGTAGACATTGTAGGAGGAGGCCGACCCCAGGGCACTCCTCAGGGACCTCGACTAGGGCGTGGTCGGGGAGGTGGCCGACAACCAAGAGGCAGAGGAGCCGAGTGTGGGCAGTTGCATGCCGTGGAGGTAGCAGTTCCAGTAGGACCAGAGGTCATTTGAGGTACGATCAGTTTGTTCAGTACCCTTGCTTACGTCTTGTTCGATACAGGAGCTTCGCACTCCTTTGTTACACCCAGTCTAGCACGTGCTTTGGGTCTAGATGCCGAGAGACTTCCAGTACCCCTGGTGATGAGCACACCATTTGGAGGTCAGATCGAGTTGATATATGTTTGTCGAGGATGAAAACTGACGATAGGGCCACATCATCCAGTCAGGGACCTCCTGCTATTGCAGATAAAACCATACGATGTCATCCTAGGCATTGATTGGTTTTTCTCTGTATGTGTCGTCATCGACTACTTCTGAGTAAGGGTCGTGTTTTCAGACTTAGGTGGCCGATGTGTTACTTTCACCGGTGAGTGGGGTTTCCAGAAGAGAAGCAGGCGAGATGAACCCCTCCTCTCCTTGTTAGCTGGGTTATCAGTGGAGTCAGCGGATGCAGAGATGGTGGAGGTACCAAGGATCATCAGTGAGTTTATGGACATCTTCCTTGAAGAGGTGATGACTCTATCCCCTCGACATGATGTCAAGTTTGGGATAGACTTTCAGCCTGGTGCTCGTCTGATTTCGATGGCTCCCTACCGGATGGAACCTTCGGAGCTACAAGAGTTGCAGATTCAGATTGACGATCTGATGAAGAAGGGTTTTGTTTGACCAAGAGTGTCACTGTGGGGTGCTCCAGTCTTGTTTGCAAAGAAGGCAGATGGTGTTCTCAGGTTGTGTATAGACTACAGGATACTGAATCAGGTAACGTTCAAGAATCTCTACCCTCTTCCAAGGATAGACGGTCTCTTTGAATAGTTGAAAGGGGAAGGATGGTTCTCAAAGATCGACCTGTGGTCTGGATATCACCAGTTGAGGGTAAAGGAGGGCGACATCCTGAAGACGGCCTTCAGGTGCAAATATGGGCACTTCGAGTTTGTGGTCATGTCGTTCAGTGTTACAAATGCTCCAGCTGTATTCATGGGGTTTATGAACTCCATCTTCCAGGAGTATCTGGATCGGTTCGTATTAGTGTTCATCGATGACATCTTGATCTATTCAAGATCATAGAAGGATCATGCTGAGCACCTGAGGATGGTATTGGAGGTCCTCCGACAGCACCAACTCTTTGGGAAGTTGTTGAAGTACAAGTTTTGGATGCGAGAAGTGCACTTCCTTGGGCATGTAGTGTCCAAGAAGTGAGTAGCGGTAGACCCATCGAAGGTTGAGGTGGTTGTTTCTTGGGCAACACCCAAGAACGTGGCAGAGGTCTGTAGTTTCCTCGAGCTGGCAGGTTACTATCAGAGGTTCCTACCCAACTTCTCCTGAGTTGCAGCACCTTTGACAACCTTGACCAAAAAGGACCAGGATTTTGTGTGGAGTGAGCAGTGTGAGGTAGCCTTCGACTATCTTAAGGAGAAGTTGTATAGTGCCCCAATGCTGAGGTTACCAGAATAAGGGGCAGCATATGAGGTGTTCTGTGATGCTTAAGGGCAGGGCCTCAGATGTGTGTTGATGCAACGACAAGGGGTGATATTTTATAGGTCTAGATAGCTATGTCCCCATGAGCGTAATTATGCCACCCACGATCTGGAGCTCACATTGGTCGTTTTCGCACTAAATTTTTGGTGGCACTATCTCATCGGAGAGCATTTTGTGGTCTTCACGGATCACAAAAACTTGAAGTATATCTTCTCCCAGTGGGACCTGAACTTACGGCAGCAAAGGTTGATGGAGTTCCTCCAGGATTATGATTTTGATATTTCCTACACCTTAGGGAAAGGAAACTTGGTGGCTGATACATTGAGCAGGAAGTCACATAGGTATGCGGTCTGAGAGTCGACGGATGCTTGGAGGGCGATGGAGGAGTTGGCTACCCTGCACCTGGATGCGAGGATGGATGGCGATAAGGGTTGCCTGTATCAGATGACAGTACAGTCTTCTCTGTTACATCAGGTGGAGGAGT
Source organism: Viscum album (assembly GCA_963277665.1). Classification (NCBI taxonomy): domain Eukaryota; kingdom Viridiplantae; phylum Streptophyta; class Magnoliopsida; order Santalales; family Viscaceae; genus Viscum; species Viscum album. The sequence continues at coordinate 516,910,019 of OY728131.1, forward strand.
CTCAGTGAGGAGACCCAGAGAGTGAAGTGATGCGTGACCGGGTTATCCAAGGCAGTTCTCCGGAAGGGTGGACAGAAGATGGTCAGAATCGAATGATATTCTGAGGGAATTTGTTCGTTCTGGAGGCGATGCACGAGAGATTCCTTGGTGAGTTCCACATCTCACCCCTGGCGGTGTACCCAGGATTTTCCAAGATGTTCCAGGGTCTGAGGAGACAGTTTTGGTGGCCTGGGGAAAAGCGGGCGGTGGCAGAGTTTATGGCCAAGTGCCTAGTGTGTCAACAGGTGAAGGCTGAACATTGTGTTCCAGGTGGTTTGTTTCAACCTTTAGATGTCCCCGAGTGGAAGTGGGATGAAATCTCAATGGATTCCGTCATGGGGCTACCCAAGGTTCAAGGAGGGTGCGACGTCATCTGGGTAGTAGTGGATCGGTTGACGAAATCCTATCACTTTCTGGCAATCAAGGATTCGAGTGTAGTGGACGCTCTATCATGGAGGTATGTGGACGAGGTGGTGTGGTTGCATGGGGTTCCAAGGTCCATAGTCTTGGATAGGGATTCATGATTTACCTCACGAGTCTGGAGGGGTTTGCAGCATGCTTTTGGCACCCAGCTGCGCCTTAGCACTGCCTTCCACCCCCAGACAGATGGGCAGACAGAGCGCACCATCCAGACCTTGGAAGATATGCTACGAGCATGCATCCTGGACTTCGGGGTATCATGGGTGTGACACTTTCCTCTGTTAGAGTTCGCCTACAACAATAGCTACCACTCTACCATTGGCATGGCTCCATTCGAAGCCTTGTACGGGAGGTCATGTCGCTCACCCGTGTGCTGGACAGAAGTCGGGGAGGCAGGTGTTCTTGGCCTGGAGGTGGTATAGAGACAAATGGAGAAGGTGTAACTTATACAAGAGAGGATGAAGGCAGATCAGGACTGGCAGAAGTCATATGTGGGTGATAGGAGAAGGCCCTTGGAGTTCGAGGTCGGGGACCACGTTTTCTTGAAGGTCTCCCCTCAGCGTGGGAAGCGGAGGTTTGGCAGGGGAAGTAAGCTCTCTCCCAGGTTCTTCGGACCTTTTGAGGTGTTGCACCAGGTCAGCGAGGTGGCTTATCAGCTGGCGTTTTCACCACAGATACAAAGGGTGCACGATGTCTTCCATGTTTCCCAGCTTTGTCGGTATCTGCACAACGATTCACACATCCTCGACTGGGGAGAGATAGATATCGAAGACGATGCAACCTTCGTGGAACGGTCAGTGATGATCAAGGGTCGTGAGGAGAAGGTGCTTCATGGACAAACCATCACTTAGGTTCGCGTGTTATGGAGGCATGGTGGGCTTGAGGAGAGTACCTAGGATAGGGAAGTGCAGATGCATGCCCAGTACTCAGAGTTGTTTTGAGTTTTATCATGTTTTTTCAGTACTTGTTTTCTATGTAATGATTTACCTTGTTGACTACGGTATGTGTAGTTTACTTTTTATGTGAATGTGTGTGAAGTGTCCTAAAGGATGGGGAGGGGAGGACCTGATTCCTAGTTATGACGCATTAAAGTGGATGTGCCTAAATCTGTACGGGCAAGTCAGTGCCACCCAAAGTGGATAGTATCTTAACATGGAGGAAGGGAAACCCCTCTCCCACATGGCCGGATGGTCTAGTCTTTTGTTTTTCATGGTTTCACAGGTAAAGGAGCGATAGGATGTCCATGATTGTTCAGGAGATAAGGTGTTCTTGTGTCAGAGAGGTTCACTCCTGAGAGGTATCTTCGAGGGTGGTTGTTCGGACCCCCCCCCCCCCCCCTCTTTCCTTTGGGTATGGTTCTAGATTCTTGAGGGAGAGAATAGTTTGATAGGTATCTGATGTAATGGACCAGACCCTCATGATCCACCCCTTTTCCAAATTCTAGGATCCTAAGAGGTCGCACCTCGTTGGCGCGACCGACCAATCGGTGTTATCCAGCCTTGTCGGGTTTTCCTTCTACATTTTTTCCCGTAACGCCTCTTTTAGGCCTTTTTACCTTTTTAGGCATTTCAAGACCGTTTTTAACCCATAATTAATATCTAAAAATCCTGAGAAACCTCCCTACTAAATAACAATTAATTCAGTCATGTGTAACCACCCAACCGCATGGTAGAACCACGATCCGACTTCCAAGGTATTCAAATTACTTATCCCATAACATTGGGGATCTCACCTACTTATCATGCTAGAAATTCTTCTTCTCCCTGTTGGATAGTATCCTCCTTTTCCTTGTGCATTCGAAGTCCTTTCTTTCCCGAGTTGAGTGGTGCACCTGTGCGGGAGCCCTGCGAGTCGTGCTTCCCCTATTTTGGCGCGTGGAGAAAAACCTCGATCTTTGATCAACCAAGTAGGGATTTTCTCCTTCGTCTCTTTTTTTGTGTATCATGCGGGGTGGGCATGCTTTTTCCTATGTGTAAATTGATGAAACCGAACTTAACAAGGATAATGAGCAGACCTTTAAAAGAATGAAAGGGGGTTGTGATTGATGTTCTATTGTACTCTTTATGTTGTTATGTGTTGTGAATTGTACGGGCCTATGCTCACTGAAAATCATGGTCGTTGGTGGTCTTTCTCTGTGCACTAATGAACCTCGGTGCTCCTGGATGTTTAAATAACCATAACATGGAATTGTTTAATTACGTATACTCAGTTAAATAAATTGAAAGCACTAGGATCAACCCTTTTATGTGATAACCCCGGTTAAATCACAGTGGAATTGAAACCATGGAGTGTGTTAAGTCTTTAAAATCTGAAAATACCTGCAAAGGACTACCTTGTGTTAGTGGTAGCGGTTTGGTTGTTTCTTTCATGGGCCGATTGCTGGGGTGATACGGGTAGGGATGGGATCCCCTGTTGTTGTACTTTCGCTGGTTGTGAATTTGAGGTCGTGTGGTTACTCTGCTTATATCACGAATTGGGGTGGAATCCTCTGTTGTTGAGAAACTGTTGGCTCCTAGATTTTGGGAACATGGGGCTGTATCTTGGGGTTTTCTTTGGTTCCAGTACTTCGAGGGATCTCACTTATCCCTTTTTTTTTGTGACTTTGCAAGAGAACCGGGTGTGAATGCTTAAATTGTTGTTTGGATGTTTCTTTCCTTTTGGATTGTGGTTATCCATGTTAGTTGTCCGGTAGTGAAGAATTCACCCTAATGGGATCACTTGAACATGAAAATAAGAATGGTTGAGTGGGGAATTAGTTTGGGAATGAGTTGTGACTTGGCCGCAAGTACTGTGACTCATTTTGTGAATGAATAGTAACAAGGGTGTTTGTGCTTAGGTTTTGGAACCCCTATGTTGGGATGAGTGTTTTTTACCTATACATATATCTTAGTTTTTATGTTTCTTATTCGCGCCCCACCCAAGTTGAGCACTTAAGTTCTGAACATTCCCATTTCATGGGGGAGGGTGTTTTTTCCAACACTCCTATGAGTGGCTGGTTATTAGCTCCTTTTCTGCTCCCTTTCCCGAATAGCCCAAGACTCTTCAGGCAGGCTGTGATGGCCTGAAGTCCATTATTATCTCAAGAATCTTTGGGCAGGGTAGTTGTGGTGGTTGGCCTAGGTGTTTACGGGTAGTTTGTTTCCCAAGTATCTTCGGTATGAGGCCCAGGTGTCTTCGGGCGTGGTAGTGGTTGTTCTAGACTAGGTGTTTGCGGGCATGGTTATGTGGGGTTGTTGTGTCCCAAGTGTATGCGGGCGGGATAGTGGTTGTGGCCCAGGTGTTTGTGGGCGGGATGTGTGGTTGTGGCCCAGGTGTGTGCGGGCGGGTGTGGCAGTGGGACTGCGGTGAGAATGGCGGGATTGGTTCGATGAGTAGGATGTCTTCAATAACCAGTGGGAAAGTGGTGCGGGGTACCCAACATCTATGTGATATTACTATACTTTACTTGCATTGCATTATTTGGGGAGTGTGCCTTGGTGAGACTTGGGTGGATAGTTTTTCCTTGCTAGGTGCTTTGGTTTTTCTTTTCTCACAGGGAATTAGAATGCATCTCCACCTGTGCATGAGGGTCTTTGGTTTTCCCTACTGAGTGTACTTGTATGCTCACCCTACGTATATAAAACTATTTTCAGGTTTCCAGGAGGACTTCAGGGATCGTGCGGGACCATACTAGCGCGGACCTTGGGGAAGTTGTTGTTGTCGTATTCCTTTTTATTGGTACTTTACCTTTGGAGTTTTGTGGCTTGTATCTTTTTCTTTTGAACATGCATATGGGAATGGTTTACTTTTGGCTTTACCTTTAATTTCAGCTTCAGTATTGTTGGAGTTGTTGTCTTATCTATCGATCCTATAAAAATAAAAAGGTTAATGCTTTCCACTTTGTGTGAGAATTTTATACCCTTGGTGCTAGTCGCCACTCCATGACCTATTGAAGGCAGGTCTCGAGGGTCATTATCTCTCCTTCAACTTAAAGAAGGAAGGGTCTGGCAATCTGTTGTCCCTTCCCTCCTTTTGGTGAAGGCGGGTTGTGACAGGATGCATGCATAATATCAAACACATCACCTCTCATATTGGATCTACTTGATAAAATACCATGTTATAGAATTTCTATTAAACCCTAACTAAGAATATACCTAACTCATATTATTCCCTTTTATTACTATTATAAATTTTGGCTGCTACCATGGTTTTTTTCCATTGTGAAAAAAAATGGTAGTAGAGACCCTATTACCATATTTTGAAGAACCTTGGTAATACGTGTGACCTAATGATCCCTATTTTTATAGTTTACTAAAATTATGGAAATAAGGGGCATTATATAAACCCTAATTCCATAGTTCATATAACTTTAGTAATAGATATTGTTTATTTTATTGATTTTTAAAAATACATAATAAAAAATATAATTTTTAAATTTTTAAAATATACTATTTAATAATGTGTGAATAAAGGGTTATTAATAAACAAAAATACACCTTCATATAGTGGTTTAGTGTTTTATATGATTTCTTTAAGTTTAGGGACTCATAACTTGGTGGAACGTTTTTTTAATTATTAACCTATTACCACATTTTTAAATCATAGAAATAGGGGTGTGAGAATGAACCTCTATTTACATTATTTAGAAATAATGATTAGAATGCACTACCACAAATAATAGTGAGGACCCACATGGGTTTTCACTAAGAGGGGGTGAATATGTGAATAAAAATATTTTATGATTCTTTAATAATCAACCTTCAACATTGGTTAAGATAATAATAAGAAAGTAATCACCAATATTTTTTCTTCAGAAATGAACTTAACCAAATTATTTTAATGATTTCATTTTCATATCCACACAACCAAATATAACATAATGATATACATGGTTCAGTATTCAAAACTAATAGTGATATCCTTGGAATGGCATCGTATCATCCTTTGCCACAAGATCCACAAGAATAACCAAACATATTACAATGATATGAGAATACATGTCATGTGAGGTTCTTCTATATAGGCAAAACATGGGATAGTAAGACATGTTGTGTACCCTTTGGGATGCGGTGTGTACTCCCTTTAAGAGTGCTTTAGGATCTTAGTTTTCTTAGTTTAGATCAGTATATGTTGAGTTTGTTCCCTAAGTCCTTTCCCTTGAGGTTACAGTACAGCATTACATCCACATCTATGGCATCCCACCTTCTTATTACATAACTTTTCATTACATTACAAATAAAGGATCTTTAAAGTTTAGTGTCTTGGAAAAAAGGTACATAATAAAAGAAAACATATAACATTATTTTAATCCTATTAAAATGCTTCTTAAAATTTTCATCTAAAGTAAAATTACTTCATCTCATGACCTATGTACATACATCAAAGGAAAGGGTGAGCAGAAGGCCCAATAAGGAAAACAAGTGAAATAGTTTACATGTGAACTTGAGCGATATCAATAAGAACATGGGGAACATCATAAAGGCATGATAAATAGGAATATAATAATATTAATAACTTGAAACATAACTTGAAAATGTGGCTACAATATTTAATTTAGACATTCATAAGCATATCACAAAGTTTCATCCCCAGGGTGTCATAAAATTACTAAGGTTATTCACCAACGTATCATAAAACTTGTCATCTCTAGAGATTAATTCCTTTACCCAATGCATTGGAGCGATATAAGGGAGAACCATTAATATGTTTTTATTTCTATATAATCTACATAGATCATAATCAAACATTTCATAAATAGCCCAAAGAGAATAAAATAAATGGGTTTCATATCAAAATCGTGACGTTTTAAAAAGTTCTTAAAAACAAGATCATTATATCATTTATAACCCACGAAAAGGGGATGAGGATTTTATGTATGTCAATTCCAGAATAAAATATATCATTTTTGTGACTTTTTTAATACCTATGAAAATAAAATAGGTTTGTATATTCACATAAATAAAATAATAGAATTTCTTTAGAAAAAGAGTGAGATTTTGAGATGAAAATTTTGCAGTATAACGGCTATGTAACATTGTTTTAGAAAACAATAAAACGAGAGGGGAAAAGGGTATCCCGTCCATAAATGACTAATTTTATAGTATAGGGGAAGAATAAAATGTAAATAAGAACATGGTATGGAAACTTGAAATACATACCATATAAACGAGAACTTGAAAGGAAAAGAGAAGTGGAAAATTCCCTTACGAAAATTCAGCAGCCTAACGACGTCACTTAAAATTTCAGAAAATGAGTTGATGAGATAGAAAAGTTTATACCATAATTTGGACATAAAATAGACAGAAATAAGTATATAGAAAAACATACTCCAACATATGAAAATATAAATTAAATGCCATAACATAAAAGACGTCTTTGACTAAAAGAAGAGGGTGAAAGGTTCCCTTACCTTGAAAAGTAACTTCAAAAACTCGAAGTTTGGGACCTTGGGGGGATTGAGGGCACCTTGGAATGACTTCTTGGGAGGTAAAAAAACCATATCTTTCTTGATGAGGAATTTGTAATGAAACTAATGAAGGAATGGGTAGATATTTATAGAAAAAGTGAGGGAATATTTTATTAATTTTCAAGGGACACCTCATTAGTGGTGTTTGCAAAACCATGGGCTTGCCCATGATATTGGCCAATTGGGACACCTCATAACATATTTTATTCCTTAAGAGTCAACCAGAATTATTACATCATTATTAAATCATTAATGATGTCATTAAACTTACTGAAAACTCAAAACTGCACTTCTCCTATTCATCAAAAATTTAACTACTTTAGAAAAATCTCAAAAATTCACCCTAACCATTTTTCAACATGTAGAATTAAAAAGTGAAATCCATTTTATAAATACTAATTTTATTTTAAATTAAATAAAATACTAATACTTGACTAATAATTCCTAAAAAAAATATTTACTTATACTATGATTTAATTATATCACATTACCAATTAAGATGACTAAAACATATTTATACCTCCTTAGGTGATGTTAGTATTACATTGGTAAAACTACCATTCATAAGGGTAAAATAACTATTTCAAAGGGTAGAGTTACTATTCACCAGAAAATTATTTTGATCTTATTGAACCACATTTTTCACCCTGATTGCAACCATGTATATCAGATTTTTGAAAATCATTTCACAGAAAATTTTATCTAATAATAAAATCTTTTTTTACTATTCACCAAAAAAACTCTATTAATCAAATAATATTCATCAAAAAAACACTATTCATAAAATACTTTTCATTAAATTGAAACTTCTTATAAAACTTCTAAAAAATCATCCTAGGTTAATTTTGACATTTGAAATTCAAAATGATGTTTATTTTACTTTAATAATTATCTGTGTATGAAAAAAATCTGAAAAGTATAATTTTTACATCTAAAATCAATTTATTAAATTTTTCTAAATTAAACATATACTTTATTAAGATAATATATTCCTAAAATAAAAATTATGAAATAAAAATTTTATTTATACCAAGGGATTACCAAAAGTAACTAAGGCCTCATTACATAACCCCTTATAACGCCCGCATAAGACCTAAGAGTAAGGTGTGAAATGGTGATAGAATCATGAAGTGTCTTAGATAACATTTCTCGAGTGGAGATTTCTATCAACTTGAAATTCTCTTGTAAACGATTTCGTCCAAGCTTAACGTATTGAAGTTTGGATTGGGCTTGGTCCAGAGCAAAGCCCAGTGACATCACCTCCTTCCCAAGCTCTGACAAATGGGCTTCGTATGGACTAAGTCTACTAGATGAGGCCATAATAACCATTATAATTTCCATTTATAATCACTAATCATAATGTTAAGAGTATATTTTCCAACGGTCATATTGACCAACGTTCATATTGACCAACGGTCATATTGACCAACGGTCATATTGGCCAACGGTCATATTGGCCAACTGTCATATAACAGTCGAAACTCAATGGTCTCATTTCAAATATACTCACTTAATTAATAAAGAAATATAGTTTTTTTAGTAAAAAAATACATTTTCATGAAAAAATTATTATTCAAAAAGTTTGGGTCATTACATTATCCCCCCTTTAAGAAATTATGCACCCAAAATTTCAACTCTTACTCTCAGAAGAGAAAAGTTGTGGGTACTTCTGCCTCATATAATCCTCTAGTTCCCACATGGATTCTTTGTATTTGTGGTTCCTTCACAACACTTTAACAAGGTGGGTAGTCTCATTGCATAGAACCTTGTCTCTATGATCTAAGATCTCTACCGACTTCTCATCATAAGAGAGGTCATATTTTAGTTGTACCACCTATAGATTTAGTACATGTGAAGGGTCAAGTATGTACTTCCTCAAGAGGGATACATGGAAGATATCATGAACTTTTTATAGATTTAGAGGAAGTGAAATTTTATGGGCCACTACTACTACACGATCAAGGATTTCATAGGGTCCAATGTACCTAGGGTCGAGCTTCCCTTTCTTCCCAAATTTCATGACTCTCTTCCAAGGTGAAATTTGAAGAAAGACTTTGTGTAACACCCCCAAATGATAAGGGGTTAAATTACTAAATGATATGACTCATCTAAATAAGGTGCACCTTTCTTTTTGGGAGTCGTTCGAGCACGTGGGTGGGACCTAGGGGGGGACCACGTGTCTGTGGGGAAACTAGGGTACCTGAGGGTCGGGACCCGACAGCCATGTTAAGACGAGGTGGTTGTGCCGTCACCAGGACCCAGTTGTCACATTTGGTATCAAAGGAGGAACCCAGCCTTAAGTGCGGTGCACTGCCTGGGTTGAGATTTAGGGCCCACAATGAGGATGTTGTGATCTAAAGGGGGGGTTATTGTAACACCCACAAATGATAAAGGGTTAAATGAATAAATGATATGACTCATGTCAACAAGGTGCACATTCCTTTTCGGGAGCCTGCCTAATTAGAACTCCACAGTTAAGCATGATTGGGTTAGAGTAGTGATCAGGATAGGTGAACTTATGGGAATTTTCCTAAGGTGTGTGTGAGTGAGAAAAAAACACACTAGAAAGGACATGTGTTGGCCTGTAGGGACTAGCATTAGTCAGATGACCTATTCGATCACCTGGGTGGGACCCAGGGTGGGGACCACGTGTCTGCGGGGAAACTGGGGTACCTGGCGGGCCGGGACCCGATGGCCATGTTAAGGTAGGGTGTATGTGCTATCACCAGGACCCATTTTTTAAACTTTTTCACCAACATCAAACTCTAAGTCCCTTTGATGGATGTCGGCATAGCTCTTTTTCTAACTCTGAGCAGCCTTAGTGTGTTGTTGGATGGAATGAACCTTTTATATCATATCTTGCACAAGATCAGGCCCAATAAGATTTATCTCACCAACTTCATCCCAACAGGTATAATTTCTATATCACTTTCCATATAGAGCTTCATAAGGTGCCATTTGAATGCTCGAGTGGAAGTTTTTGTTGTAAGAGAACTCAACTAATGGGAGATGTTGATCCCATCCACCTTTAAATTCCATTGAGCATGTTCTTAGCATGTCCTCGAATATTTTAATATCCCTTTCATATTGGCCATTAGTTTAGGGGTGATAGGCCATATTGAAATTCAATTCAGTACTCAAAACATGTTGAATACTTCTCCAAAATTTTGATGTGAAGCTTGTACCACGATCAAATATGATAGAAATTTGAACTCCATGTATCCTTACCACTTCCTTCGCGTAAATCCTAGTAATTTGATCAAGAGATAAATCTTCTCAAATAGAGATAAAATGGGAATTCTTGATGAGATAGTCCACTATAACCCATATCACTTTATTTCCTTTGGAAGTTCTAGGGAGACCAGTGACAAAGTCCATGGTGATATTGTCCCACTTTCATGTTGTTATGGGTAGTGGTTGTAATACCCCTTTAGTAATTTTTCGTTATGCCTTCACTTACTGACATACCAGGCACCTTGTAGTGTATCCATCAATATCTATTTTCATATTATCCCACCAAAAATGATCATGAAGGTCCCTATACATTTTCATGTTTCCAAGATGTATAGAGAAAGTAGAGATATGAGTTTCATCCGTCATCTCCTTCTTTATTTCTAGAATAGATGTAATACATATTATTGTATGAAATTTTAGTACACCTTCTTGATCAATATTGAACTCAGGAAAATTCTCATCCTTCACATCCAAAAACTTCTTCTATAACAAAGGGTATTCTTCTTGAGTTTTTTTAATCTTCTCTAGTAATGACGGTTGAGAAATCATTTGGGTTAGGTTTGATGATGTCCCTTCCCTTACAATTATCATGTCCATCTTTACTAGGTCATTGATCAAAGGTTCTCTTTGAATCCTCATCATGGATAGAACAACTGGGTCTTTCCTATTTAATGCATTAGTGACTTTGTTTTCTCTTATGGGATGATAATGAATTGAACAATAATAGTCTTTAAGAAGTGTTAACCATCTCCTATTTCTCATGTTCAATTCCTTTTGTGTGAAAATATACTTCAAACTTTGATGGTTTGTGTATATATCACATTTATCCCCATAAATATAGTGCCTCCATATCTTTAGAGAAAAAACAACCGTAGATAGCTCAAGATCATACGTAGGATAGTTCTGCTCATGAGTCTTCATCTGTTCAGATGCATAAGCAATCACCTTGTTATTTTTCATAAGGAATCACCCAAGCCCTTTCATAGATTCATCTCTAAAATAATGAATCCTTCTCCACTTGAGGGCAGAGTTAGCACAGGTGCAGTAACCAATCTCTTCTTCAGCTCTTGGAAACTTTCCTTACACTCCTTTATCCAGATGAATTTAACCCCTTTTCGAGCTAAATTGGTTAGTGGATTAGAAAGTCATGAAATTTTTTTTATAAACCTCCTATAATATCCTAATAATCCAAGGAAACTACAAATCTCAGTTATTGTAGTAGGTTGAGGCCACTGATCCACAACCTTTGTCTTTGTAGGGTCAACTGTGACTCCTTCATTGGTTGTAATGTGACCTAAGAAAGAAACTTTTTGTAAGCAAAATTCACATTTTCTAAACTTTCAAAAAATACTCTATTTCCATATAGTTTTAAAAATAACCCTTAGATTATCCTCATGCTCCTCGCGAATTTTAGAATATATCAGAATATCGTCAATAAAAACTACCACAAAGTTATCAAGGTAGTATTTAAAGACTCTATTCATCAAATATATAAAAATAGCAGGAGCATTAGTCAAACCAAAGGTCATAACAACAAGTTCATAATGATCATATCTTGATCAAAAGGTAGTTTTTGGAATATCTTCTTTCTTCGCCCTTAATTGATGATAACCAGATCGAAGATAAATCTTAGAGAAGAATTGAGCCCCACAAAGTTGGTCAAATAAGTCATCAATATTAGAAGAGGGTATTTTTTCTTCACTATGATACCATTCAGTTATCTATAATCAATGCAAATATACATTGATCCATATTTCTTCTTCATAAAGAGAACATGTGCTTCCCAAGGAGACACACTCGGTTGGATAAAACCCTTCTCAAAAAGATCTTGGATTTGATTCTTTAATTCCTCCAGCTTGAAATTTTTCATCCTATACAGGATCTTTGATATCAGATGAGATCCAAGTATGAGTTCAATGGATAACTCTACCTATCTTTTCGGTGGAGGTCTAGGTAACTCCATAGAAAATATGTCAGTGTATTCCTAGAAAATGGGGACATTTTTTATCATTATACTATCATTTCCTTCTTTTTCTTCACCAATCAACTCCACAAAGAAGGATATAGGAGGTTCTTCTATAAAAATATCAGGTTGATATATCTCTCCTTGGAAGATAAATATAGGATTCTCATTCAAGACTACTTATATTTCCTTTCTTCTGCATTAAATCTTATAATTATACTTTGAAAGTCAGTCCATCCCTAGTATAATGTTAAATTCAAACATGGGAATGACTACCATATTTGCGATTAGATTGTGCTCCCTAAAGTAAATACTAGAGTTTATATATACTTTTGATGCTTGGATAATCCCACTAGAAGTCTTGATTGATAAATCTACTTTTAGAAATTTAGGGGTTGATTCTAAATTCCTTGAAAACTTAGAGGAAATAAATGAATGTGTAGAACTAGAATAAAAAAAAGTACTTTCTAACTTTGAGAGAAAAACAAGAGTACCTATCCCCACATCATTTTTAGCTTCAATATCTGCTATCGTGATAGAAAAAGCATGACTCTACTCCCTTGTCTTTTGTTGAGGCTGATGGTGATTCCCCTCCACTGCCCTCGGATTTGGACAGTGATTGGAAAAGTGCCCAAGTTGTACACACTTATAGAATTGAACTTCAGGTAGGGTCTGCACTATCTTCCCTTTTTCATTAGTATTGGGAAGTTGAGGCTTCACCTCACTACAAAAATTCTGCACGATATGGCCATATCTTCCACACTTGTAGCACTTCCCTCTCCTGAGTAGATAGTTCCTCAAATGCTTCTTCCCACATTTATTAAACGTGGGAAATTGCACTTTCTTGCCTCCTCTTCCCTGATCAAAGATCCTCCCTAAGATTGGATCTATTGATCTCTTCTTTTCATTGGATTTATGAGACCACTGCATCTCACCGAACTCCGGTTCAATTTTCATAGCACTTCGTACGACTTCTCATAGTTATCACAGTCTCAGTTGGCTAGATTCTTATGCAGATGCGGTCTTAGTCCACAAAATAATCAATCAACCTTCCCATTAGGATCTATTAAAAAGATTGAGGTGTAATGGTAAAGGCTTGTGAATTTCAACTCGTAGCTTCCAACATATTCATTCTCCTTCTGATTTAGCTCAATAAAATCCTTCTCCATTTTTGTTCTCATCGAACAAGGGAAATACTTATTGAAAAAGATCCCTATGAACTCTTACCACTCCATAACTTCAACCTCCACTCTTGGCCTCATGTTTTTAATCAGTTCAAACAACTGATCAGCTTCTCCCTCAAAGTGGTAAACATCCAGGGTGACCTTCTCTTATTCTGGACAGCGCAACACAAAAAAGATCTTTTTAATAGAGCTGATCCACTATTCATCAATCAATGGGTCGGTAGATCTATTGAACGTTGGTGTTCGTTGATGCATAAAGGACTCAACAGAAAGTTGTTACCTTAATGGTGACATTGGTCTCTCACCTTGATTCAAGTTATTTCTTATAACTTGAGTCATTTGGTTCGTTATTCTCATGAAAGTTTCCATTCCAGCTTCCATTGGAGGGTAGTCAGCGCATGGTCCATTATGGTCACCATTTTCACGGTTCCTCCTATTGTACGTCATTTTCTAAAAGAATAAAACCTTAACAAGAAACTTATTTCATTTATGAATATTTTATCTATAAAGGATTTTTATGTCTTAAAACTTAATGCTTAAACATATTATTCTTTAACAACAATTCCATTTCTCTATAAATCCTTCATAATGATTCATAAAAATCTTGTGATTAACCAAAAATATCCCTCAAGAGTGTCAAACTAAGAGTGCAACAAGGCCCGTTGTCATGCACCAGTTCTTGTTCGAGTCTAGCTCAAAGTGGTGTTTTCAAGTTTTACCCCTAGATACATCTGTGTCAGAGCCACATCCACTTGTTCGTATCCAAACAGGGATATATTTTTTTGGAAACCACTTACTTAATATTTCACCAAAATACCAGGAAGTTTTCCTATATTTAAACTTTTATATGGGGTTCTTCTAAATTTTTCATAGCCTAATTTTCAAAAATAACTAAACTATCCTTTGATACCAACTATGGAACCCCACTTTTTTATTACATAACTTTTCATTACATTACAAACATAGGATCTTTAAAGTTTAGTGTCTTGGAGAAAATGTACATAATACATGAAAACATATAACATTATTTTAATCCTCTTGAAAGGATTCTTGAAATTTTCATCCTAAGTACAACTAATTCATCTCATAACCTAGGGACATACATCAAAGTAAAGGGTGATCATAAGGCCTAGTAAGGTCCATCTCCAAGGTGTCGTAAAAATTACCAAGGTTATTCACCAAGGTATCATAAAACTTAACATCTCTATAGATTAATTCTTTTACCCAATTAATTGGAGCGTTGTTAGGGATCACCTTTAATATTTATTTATTTTCATGTGAGACACATATATCATAATCAAATATTTCATAAATAACCCAAAGAGAATAAAATAAATGGGTTTCATATCAAAATCGTGACGTTTTAAAAAGTGCTTAAAAACAAGATCATTATGTCATTTATAACCCATGGAAAGGGGATGCGGGTTTTATGTATGTAAATTCCAGAATAAAATAAATAATTTTTATGTCTTGGTGAATAACCCTAGAAATTAAATATGTTTGGGTATTCACATAAATAAAATAAGATAATTTCTTGAGAAAAATAGAGATATTTTGAGACGAATATTCGGCAGCATAACGGCTATTTAACATGGTTTTAGAAAACATTAAAAAGAGAGGGGGCAAGGGTATCCCATATATAAATGAATCATTTTATAGTATATAGATAGAATCAAATTTAAATAAGAACATGGTATAGAAACTTTAAATACATACCACATAAAAGAGAACTTGAAAGGAAAAGAGAAGTGGAGAATTCCCTTACGAAAATTCGGCAACCTAACAGCGTCACTTAAAAAATCAGAAAATGAGTTGATGGGAGAGAAAAGGGGATCTCATCATTTGAAAATAAAATGGAAAACAATAATGATATATAATAACATACCCCAACATATGAAAATTGAAATTAAATGACATGACATAAAAGACGTCTTTGACTAAAAGACGAGGGTGAAAGGTTCCCTTACCTTGAAGAGTAACTTTAAAAACTCAAAGTTTGGGACCTTGGGGGGATTGAGGGAACCTTAAGAGGAATCCTTGAGAGGTAAAAAGACCAGATCTTAGTTGAGGATGAATTTGGAATGAAAATAATTAAGTAATGGGTTGGTATTTATAGCAAAAGTGAGAGAATATTTTATTAATTTCTAAGGGACACCTCATTAGTGGTATTTGAAAAAATATGGGCTTTCCCATGGTATTTTCCAATGGTATTGGCCAATTGGGACACCTCATAACATATTTTATTCCTCAAGATTCTACCAGTATTATTACATCATTATTACATCATTAAGGATGTCATTAAACTTACCAAAAACTCAAAGCTGTATTTCTACTATTCGTTGAAATTTCAATTGTTTCATAAAAATCCAAAAAATTCACTCTATAACCATTTTTCAACGTGTAAAATCCAAAATTAAACTCCATTTTTAAAAAATTAATTTTATTTTAAATTAAATTAAATTAATAAAATACTAATACTTGACTAATATTTTCTAAAACATGTATTTACTTGTACTGTGATATAATTATATCACATTACCACTTAAAATGAATAAAACATATTTATATCTATTTAGATGATGTTACTATTCCATTGGTAAAATTACCATTCATAAGGGTAAAATCACTATTCCAAAGGGTAAAGTTACTATTCACTAAAACATTATTTTGATCTTATTTAACCACATTTTTCACCCTGATTACAACCATGTATGTCAGATTTTTGAAAATCATTTCACAGAAAAATTTATTTAATAATAAAATATTTTTTACTATTCATCAAAAAAACACTATTCATCAAATACTATTCATCAAAAAAACACTATTCATCAAATACTATTCATCAAAAAAACACTATTCATAAAACACTATTCATCAAATTGAAACTTCTTAGAAAACTTCTAAAAATTCAGTATAGGTTAATTTTGACATTTGAAATTCAAAAATGATGTTTATTTTACCATAATAATTCTCTATGTATGAAAAATCTCTGAAAAGTACAATTTTTACTTCTAAAATCAATTTATCAAATTTTTCTTAATTAAACACATACTTTATTAATAAAAACTATTCCTAAAACATGAATGACAAAATAAAAATTTTATTTATACTAAGGGATTACGCAAAGTAACTATGGCCTCGTTACATAACCCCTTATAATGCCCACATATGACCTAAGAGTAACGTGTATAATGGTGATAGAATCTTGGGGTGGCTAAGACAACATTGCATGAGTGGTGATTTCTATCAACTTGAACTTCTCCTGTGAGTGATTATGTTCAAGCTTAACGTGTTGAAGTTCGTCTTGGGTTTGGTCCAAAGTGAATCCCAGTGACGCCACCTCATTCCCAAGCCATGACAAATGGGCTTCGTATGGACTGATTCTTCTAGATGAGTCCATAATAACCATTATCATTCCCATTTATAATCACTAATCTTAACGTTAAGAGTATAGTTTTCAACGATCATATTGACCAACGGTTATATAATAGTTGAAACCCAACGGTCTCATTTCAATTATACTGACTTCATTAATAAAGGGATATAGATTTTTTAGTACAAAAACATGCATTTTCATGAAACAATTATTATTCAAAAAGTCCAGGTCATTACAACATCACTGGATTTTAATCCCCTCTAGAGGTCGAGTCTTAGATAGAGTTTTGGTGCCCCTCAGTGAGACTGGAGTGTGATCATCTATCATCCCTAGTTGGAGTTTGTGCAATTAGTGTGACCTCCCTGAGCATGGAATTGATCCTCCATCTCGTATGTCATATCAGTAGTGTTTTTGGAATCATTGACATATGATCCCCTATGTAGTGGTTTGATCTAGACTGGGTTTGTGGTGTCCCCCATCGGTTCTGGGCATGACCCCCTATCTGTGTATCATGGTCCCCTTAGACCAGTGAGCATCCTTAGGCAGGGCTCAATGACCCAAACCTCTTCATAAATTGTCTCTAATGGTATCATGGTTTGTGGAGTCAGTTCTCCCGAAACAAGCGTTTCTTCAAACAAAATCATGTGGCTGATAATTGGTTATGACCACCTGGTGGCATGGTTCCTTTCTTGAGTTTATATGGTTTCTTTCTGTTATACATTGATTGTTATACCTTGTATTTGTTGGGACCACTTTGTGTATAAGTTGTATTTGTTGTCAATGGTTGTCAATACTGGTCAAAATGAAGAAGGACTAAAAAGTTAATGGATATTGGCTGATGTGAGGTTTCCTGGAGAATTTTTTATGGAATCATGGCATTGGATGTCATACTTCAGCAATTCTCCAAGAAGATTAATTTAATTCAGACGATTTTTGAACTATCCTAAGTTCAAAGAACTTGTGTTGAAGGTGACACATTGTTTACAACAATGAATAATAGATAAGTATCATCTATTTGAGGATGATTAGAGTAGAATGAAGAAGTATCATCTATCTGAAGATGATTGAAGAAGAATGAGGATTTGAAGTAGGGAATGATAGTTGAAGAAGAAGAGAGAGTGTTGAAGGGATTGGCATTCTAAGATGGTCATGCATTACACATTGCCTTGAAATCAGAAGATACTTTTCTGATTTGTATTTCACAAATATCATAAGTTATAAGAACTTGTGATGCAAGCCTAATGAAGAAAATGGGGAGAAAAGATGATTCCAGTCATGTTTAGTTTTGATTGGAAGGAAGGATGCTAGTGGAAGACATGGAAATTTCCATACCTTCCATTGAAAACCTAACGATGCTAAAGGTGTTCGATCAAAGACTATATATCAAAATAGATATGGTTCATGATGAAATCAGTTTTTTGTTTAATAAGCTAGATTACAGAGAAGTATCATTGGTGTTCTTGCTGAAACAGATTTTAAGGTGGTGTTGTTTCCCAGTGTTTTCCAAATTTTTTGGGCTGAAAATCAAAATATGGAGAAATGTGATTTCAAAAAAGGATGATGCACGCAAGTTTGAATATGTCTTGGTATGTTGCGCACAAGTGGAGTTACAAGATCTAAACATCAAAATTTGTAAAAAGTAAGTATTCGTGTGAAAGATTGGTTTTTGAATGTAATATTGAAGGGAGTTTGGAATATTGCATGCAAGGCATGATTCTAGGTCAGAACATCGAAAAATGGCAAAGGCATTAAGTGTGTGAAAGATTCAAGAAGTGTGTGAAAGATGATGTTGGGTCTAAAGAGACTTATGATCCCAATGCAACATCAAATGGGGTTTTTCATGATGCGTTAGGATCTTGCATGACACATTAAGGTTTTTGCGCGCGGGGGTTGACGAGGTCTATAAATAATAGGTAACCCCCTCACATTTTTTAAGATCGACACATAGAGAAATCCTGAGCTCTAAGGCATGAAATAATTTTAAGTAAAGGGGAGTTCATGAAATAAATAGAGTTGTGCACAAGAAGAATAATTTTTGTGTAAAAAGAGAGTTGCGCGCAAAATTGAAGTTGTGTGCAAGAGGTGTTTCACAAAAAAATTCAAATCTTGTGTGCATGGAATAAAAGTTTCGCACAAGACACCCAAAAGGTTTCATGAAAAATGTGAAGTTCTATAGGACTTAAAAAAGTGTTATGCACTCTTGAAGTGTCTCACAAATAAGGAGAACCACACCCTTTGTGCGAAGAAGAAACTACAAACAAGTGACTGTTTTTCTCAAACCCTCGTTGTGTTTCGTGAAGGAGATCCCATGAGTAAAAAAACAGTGAACAATCACCCTTATCGTGCTTTACGAAGACAGATCCAAAACCCATTCCTTGTTCTGTGAAGAAGAATCACGTGTCCTCTACATGAATAATAAGACCTGTGGATCTCTCTTCTCTCATAAAGGTAAACACTTTCTAGTTACATGAGTTATACACACTATTTTTAGGGGTGTTGTTGGTTGTGTGAAGAACAACCAGATGTGCAACTAAACTCACATCTACACAAATGAATAAGGAAGTATACCGATACACTCATGTGTTGGTATTGAGAATTGAATAAAGGGATTAAGACACTGCAGTATTATTCCGTATTATACTATGTCAAAGAGAAATAAGAGAAGAAGAAGAAGATCGTAGTAGGCCCAACTGAAGGCTGTCAATTATTCAAGGGTTGTTTAGACTCTAACAATGCCAAGTGATCCAATCATTATTTCATAACATTCACATAGTTTTATGTGATTCAATCCAAGAAAGAAGAAGAGTGCATTCGGTTATTGCACTGGAGAAGATGTAGTGTAGTAAGTTGTTGAACTAAAGAAGAAGAAGAAGAAGAATAATAAGTTTAGTGCAGTTGGTTTTTCACTAAAGAATAATAGAGAAGAAGAGGAGAGTTTTTTTCCTACTGCTTTGCAAGTAACCAAGTGAAGAGCACTGAAGAAGATCAAGAGAAGAACCTACCTTATTCAAGAAGTAAGAATACTGTCCTCATGGGTAGTATAAAGAACCAGCAAGTGTAATGTAATATCCTACTTGTTGTAAGTTGGAAGAGGATTATCTCCCTTACCCCTCTAAGTATAGGGACTCACATTGGGAAGTGATTATATCCTTCCCTCCTCCAATTGTAGGAAGCCACATAGACTATAGGATTGTTTTCCTAGTCGATCTACTGTAACAAAAAATCACATTATAGTGGAGAATCCATGCACTGGTCATCCCCATGCATGGAAAGGATGTAGCTGCTCTTATTGAGTGGTGAACCTTGTAAAAATATCATGTGCATATTTTTAATGCTTTCTATTATTTCATGCGACAGGGAAAATAGAATAAGATAATCAAGATCCTAACAGGTCAAGAGTTATTGGGATAGAAATTTGGAATTGGTTTAAAAAGTCCTATACACTGATTCACCCCCCCCCCCTCTTAGTGTTAGGTATATCCCAAACTGGTCCTCTCAATTGGTATCAGAGGGATAGGTTCAACTATGTTGGATTATCTACAGTGAAGTTATTCTCTTTTGAAGATTTGAGTTTCTTTCCTGAGTTATCAATGAAGTTCACTTTTAGTGAAGATTCAGTAATCTCTGAACAGAAGGCTATATCTACCAAGACCATGATGAATAGGAAAAATAAGGATAAGAGAAAGTTGAAGAAGAAGTACCTCCTATCAAAAGAAGAGGAAGCATCTGATTCTCCATATCTGGCTGACATTTAAGACACACCAGACTTGGAAAGTAATGAGAAGGTGGCTCAAGCCCCCACCAAGAATATGAACAACCTTCTTACCTCAACTAATCAAGAGGTATGTGTTAGTACATTTGGAAATTATTATTATGATGAAAATGTCAGCACAAGTGGTGATGATCAACATCTCAAGAAATATCAGTTGATAGATTAAGAATGATTCTGTATGGTATTCCTAAAGAAAGTACATCCCTGTTTTGTGGAGTATTTCAATGCATGCAGGAAAATATCACTCAGCTGGAAGAAGAAACTAATGTTTTGGAGAAAGGCTTACAAGAAAAAATTGTTGAATGTTTAAATATATCCAGACAGGTTGGAGCCTTTGAACCAACAAAGAGGGTATTTGAAGTAAGTTCTTCAAAGTGGCTAAAAGATGTTGAAGAAAAAGATGGAGTCAACAAGACTTTGGAAGAGAAGATTCATTCACTTGAAGATGAGCTGAAAAGGAGCAATGAAGTCAATAAGTTATATTTGAAAGAATAATCCAAGCAGATCAAAGAACTTGACTCTTTGTTACAAAACAAAGTAAAGATGCATGAAGATAAAGTAGAAATATTAGAGAAATCTTGTGAAGAGAAGATGGAAATGATTTAAGACCAGGAAGTAATCCTCAATATGAGATGTCTATAATTGTAAGGTGAGTTGACCAATCTTGAGAAGACACATATTGAGTCTCCACAAAAGAAGAAAATAGTTGCTTCTAGTATTCAATGTTCACTGGAGAATTATACTATGAAAATACCTTAAACATGTGATAATAAGATCATTAATTCACTCATTGATCCATCACAAGAAGCTAAGAAAGTAAAGGTATCATCCATACCAACTTGCACTAATGTTTCTAAAATTTCTTCTATAAAATGTGTAGGTTGGAAGAAAAAATCTAAACAAGTATGGATGAAGAAAAGTGAGAAAAAACCTACCACCATGGCTAGGGTGGATAGGGTAAAGATTGTGGGGGATATCCCCCCACAGAAATCACAACATACCAAGAACAAGATTCAACAACCTTATAAAGAAGATGGCAAGAAGTCAAGGTTTGTTTATCAATGTTGGTATTATAATAGATTTGGACATTGTACACTGGATTATTGGTACAATCCCATAAATGTAAAAGCACAGAGAAATAACATCTTAAGGGGGAGAAATCTATAGAAGAAGAAGCAACATCCACAGATCCAGAAGCATCTGTATATTGTAAACAGATTTTTAATGTTAGATAACATCTATGATGTATGCAACAGAAGTGGTCACATGAATGGTGCATGTTCATTTCAACAGGTACCCAAAGATGATAAGAAAAGAAGATCATAAGAGCTGGATAAGAAATAAAAATCATCCTTGGGAAGTAGTCAGAAGAATGTTGGAAAAGTAAACACTTCCAAGAAGACTCTAAGGAAGAAAATTTAGAAGACCTTGGATTGTAAAACCAAGAAGGTGAAGGTTGGTGCATCCAAAAGAACTACTAAGAATTATACCACTCATAATAATCCATGTAGAAGATTCAATCTTAATGCATCAGTCCCTAATGACATATTGGTGGTTTGGCCAAAGTATTTGGAAAGAATGAGAATTATGGAAGATGCATAGGCTAAGGATAGTGCTAAAAACAAAAGGAAGATTATACTTGAAGACAAAGAAGTTCTATGTGTAAGGTGAAACAAGGCTGGTCACGCTGTTAGAATATGCTTTCAATTTACTCCATACCAAAAAGAATTCCTCAAGAAGATGAAAGTTTCACCATGAGATTCTAGTGATTTTAAATATATTAGAGAGAGAAGACTCACACACAAAGAAATGAAATATGTGCTGAGATCCACACAACCACAGTCAGAATTGAATATTATATGTGTAGGTGTGAGGACTGGAGAAAATGGAGCATATTGGTTGAGAAAATCATCCCATCCTTCCTGTTCACATTGAATAATCAAAGAGGATTCCCCTTATTCCCTTAAATCTTTGTGTATTGTATTTATTCTGATAATATATGGAATTGAAGGTGAATCAAGCTATTAGGGAGAGAACCTGAGAAGCAGTGATTACTATCAACTCTTGATAGAAAAGCTGGAGAATTTTTCATCCGTGGAAGATTATTCAATTGATATTCAAATATTAATATGATGAGGGATCACCATTGATGAAGATGATGAGGAGTGTTCCCTTGAGGGGTAGACATATGAAGAATCTTCCAGAGTTATTATTTCAATCAGTATCAACTTCAGTAGGTATCAAATTCAATTACTCTGGAAATTTCTTGAATAGAATGTCATTGGAAAAGGTATGTTATTTCTAAATCTCTCATCCTTGGTTACTCAAAATAAAGATCATTATACAAAGGTGGAGTAACAAAGTCAATCAGTGGCATAAGAAGAGTGAAATTACCCCAAGGCCACTTATCCTGCCAATTACACTTGAATTTTTTTTATCCTTTTATTGGAGAGAGTGTAGAAGTTTCAGGTTGATTATTTCATATCACACCTATTATCCTAAGCCTGGAATGAAAGTGGAAATCCCTTGAAGACAAGCACATTAGTTCTCATCTCATGAGGTTTCATATTTAGTGGGTAAGGGACAACTTTGTTGTCTAAATCAAATCCTCTTGTTTTCTACACCAGGCACTGCTCAAGTAGACTAAGAGTGAAATGATTGATGGCACATTTCTTAAGTATGAAATGATACCCTCTCTACCATGAACTTTGTATTTCTTATCAATAAGGGGGAGAGAAGTGAAATTAAATTCAAGGGGAAATAAAGAAGTAATGGGAGAGATAATATTCTCATTTTTACATTGACACATTCATTTTAGGATATGTCTTAAGGTATTGACAACAAAATAAAAAGGGGGATATTTTTGGGAACACTTTGTGTATAAGTTGTATTAGTTTTCAACAGTTGTCAATACTGGTCAAAATGAAGGACTAAAAAGTTAATAGAGATTGGCTGATGTGAGGTTTCCTAGATAATTTTTATGGAATCATAGCATTGGATTTCATACTTGAGAAATTCTTCAAGAAGATTAATTTAATTTAGATGATTGTTGAACTGTTCTTAAGTTCAAAGAACTTGTGTTGAATGTGACACATTGTTTACAATAATGAATAATAGATAAGTATCATCCATTTGAGGATTATTGGAGTAGAATGGTGAAGTATCATGTATTTGAATATGATTTAAGAAGAATGAGGATTTGAAGTAGGGAATAATGGTTGAAGAAGAAGAGAGAGTGTGGAAGGGATTTGCATTCTAAGATGGTCAAGCATTACACATTGCCTTGAAATCAGACGATGCTTCGCTGATTTTTATTTTAAAAATATCATAGGTTAGGAGAACTTGTGATGTAATCCTAATGAAGGAAAGGGGAGAAAATATGATGTCATTCATATTCAGTTTTGATTGGAAGGAAAGATGTTAGTGGAAGACAGGGAAGTTTCCATACTTTCCATTGAAAACCTGATGATGTTAAAGGTGTCCAATCAAATACTATATATCATGGTAGATATAGTTCATTATGAAAGCATTTGTTTTTTGAATAATCTAGATGATATAGAATTATCATTGGTGTTCTTGCTGAAACGGATTTTAAGGTGGCGTTGTTTTCCAGTGTTTGTCAAAAAAATTGGGCTGAAAATCAGGAGATAGAGAAATGTGATTTTGGAAAAGGATGATGCGCACAAGTTTGAAGATGTCTTGGTATGTTGTGCGCAAGTGTATTTCCATGATCTAAACATCAAAATATGGAAAAGCAAGTATTCACATGAAATATTGGTTTTTTCACGCAAGATTGAAGGGGGTTTAGAATGTTGCGCACAAGACATGATTCAAGTTCAGAACATCGAAAAATGGAAAAGGCATGAAGTGCGTGAAATATTCAAGAAGTGTGTGAAAGATGAGGTTGGTGAGAAAGATTCTTACGCACCCAATGTGACGTCAAATTGGGTTTTGTGCGGTGCATTATGATCTTGCGCGACACATTGGAGTTTTTGCGCGTGAGGGTCAACGAGGTCTATAAATAAGAGGTGACCCCTCAAAATTTTTAAGCTCGACACATAGAGAAATCCTGATCTCTGAGGTGTGAAAGAATAATAAGTAAATGGGGGTGTGCGAAAGAAATAGAGTTTCACACAAGAAGGAGAAGTTGTGCGCAAAAATAGAGTTGCACGCAAAATTGAAGTTGTGCAAAAGTGGTGTTTCGTGACAAAAGTCAAATCTTGCATGCATGGAATGAAAGTTGTGTGCAAGACACCCAAAATTTTGCGTAAAAAATTTGAAGTTCCTTAGGCATTCAATAAGTTCTATGCACTCTTGAAGTGTCTCGCGAATAAGGAGAACTATACCCTCTGTGTGAAGAAGAAACCACAAACAAGCGACTGGTTTTCTCAAACCCTCATTGTGTTTTGTGAAGGAGATCATGTAAGTACACAACCAGTGAACACTCACCCTTGTCATGCTTTTCGAAGACATATCCACGTACCATTCCTCATTCTATGAAGAAGAATCACGCATCCTCTGTGTGAAGAATAAGACTCGTGGAGCTCTCTGCTCGCACGAAGGTAAACACTCTCTAGTTGCATGAGTTATACGCACTTTTTGAAGGGGTGTTGTTGTTTGTGTGAAGAAAACCCATATGTGAAACTAAACTCACATTTACACAAAGGAAGAAGTAAGTATACCGATACACTCATGTGTTAGTATTGAGAATTGAAGAAAGATATTAAGACACTATAATATTATTCCATATTATACTGTGTTAAAGATAAATAAGATAAGAAGAAGAATATCAGAGTATGCCCAACTGAAGGATGTTAATTATTCAAGGGTTTTTTAGACTCTAATGATGCCAATTGAGCTAATTATTATTGCATAACATTCACATAGTTGTATGTGGTTCAAGACAAGTAAGAAGAAGAAGAGTGGATTCGGTTATTGCATTGAAGAAGAGGTAGTGAAATCAGTTGTTTCACTAAAGAAGAAGAAGAAGAAGTTTAGTACAATTGGTTTTGCACTAAAGAATAAGAGAGAAGAAGTGGAGAGTTTCTTGCCTACTACTTTGAAAGTAACCAAGTGAAGATCACTGAATAAGATCAAGAGCACAACCTACCTTATTCAAGAAGGAAGAAGATTGTTCTCATAGGTAGTATAAAGAACCAGCAAGTGTAAGGGCATCTCATACTTGTTTCAAGTTGGAAGAGGATTATCTCCCTTCCACCTCCAAGTGTAGGGACTCACACTTGGAAGTAATTACCACATTCCCTCCTCTAAGTGTAGGAAGACACACCGACTAGAGGATTGTTTTCCTAGTTGATCCACTGTAACATCATGTCACATTATAGTGGAGAATCCATGCACTGGTCATGCCCATGCATGGTAAGGACTTAGCTGCTCTTATTGAGTGGTGAACCTTGTAAAAATATCATGTGCATATTTTTAATACTTTCTATTATTTCATGCGATGGGGAAAAGAGAATAAAAGAATCAAGATCCTAACAGGTCAAGAGGTATTTGGATAGAAAGTTGTAATTGGTTTAAAAATTCCCCTACAATGATCCTCCCCCCCCCCACTCAGTGGTAGGTATATCCTAAACTGGTCCTCTCAGTATTGATCTGAATATTCTTGGTGTTTCTTGTTTAGTGTTTCCGGGGTGTCCTAGTGAGTATTGTTATACTCACCCCCGCACGGTCTTTGCCCGCACGTGTCGTGTCTTGTGCAGATGACATCCCTTTTTATAGTGTCCTAGGAGGACAGGGAGTGAGTGGATTGTAGCTAGAGCTTGACAGACTGAGGTGTTTACCGGGAGTATGCTTTTGACTTAGTACTTTCCCTTGGAGAAGGTTAGACTCTTTTCAATTTCGGTTGGGATTTTTTTTTTCCACTTTTCTACTTTCAGTACTTTACTGTCATACTATGTTGTGGGATCTTATATGTAATCAGGCATTGTTTTAGTTGTTTTACATTTCAGCACTGTGTGGATTTGAATATGTGTGTGTGTGTATAGGTAATTTAGGTTAATGTCTCCCATTTTTGGGATATGCCTACTCGGTGCTGGTCATCATCCCTTGACCTATTGAAGGCAGATTTGGGGTAGTCGCGGCATGGTCCCCTCTAAGATGGGTCGTGACATACAAATTGATTTGATTTATTTTCTCTTTGATAATAAAAGACAACACTTTCTTCACAAACTTCTTTCAGCTTCCAAAAACAACTTCTTGCCAACTTGGTCCCAAAATTTCCATCATATCCCAAATAACAATCATGACATAATAATCATTTCTATACATAAATTATACTTTTAAAACCAAGCATGAAATATGGTTATGAAATATGAACTACGTTACAATCATGGTAGATGGTAGGTCGTACATACGCATGAGTAGTGTTTCTATTTTTCAACGATCATGATGGAAAGAAGGAAAGTGTAATTTTATCTTTACAGAATGAGTATTATATCATAAATATAACATCATTTCTGTAAATACACTTATATATAGTATTCATGTGATGTGGTTATGAAAAATGAATTGTATCACTTCATGGAGATGGTAATCCACACGTACGTGCGAACGACGTTATCATTTTTCAATGGATGGAATGGTTAGAAAATATTTAATATATTATCTTTTAATAATGGTAATTATTTCATGAATATAATTTATATACATTAAATCCATCATTATAACCATCCATGAGAGGTGATAATGGAAAATGAATTACATCGGTTCACGAGGCGGTAGTCCGTCGTACACACGAACAATGGTTTTATTTCCCATTTGATGGACAAGAAGATGGATATAGGCTATGTCATTAACAAAAAAATATCTAAGTATATGAAATATACTTGTGTTATTATTTAAGCATGTTTGAAGAATATTTTAAGGATGTGGAATAAGAAATAAAATTAAAACATTCGATTAAAGACTGTACCTCTTATTCAGACAACTTCCTATTTTTTTCACCTTAAACCCTCGAAGGTTGGTATTTTTTCCCAAACCAAGACCTCTAGAACATGGTGAGGGATGTTAGTAAGGTATTTGGGTAGGGATTGACTGAACCAAAAAGCTTTTCAATTGTAAATAAAAGATGAGATGAGGTACCCTTTTATAATATATGAGGGGCACTCTTGAAATTTCTTAAAGTGTTTAATTAATATAAATTATTTCTCATGAAAAAATGGCTCTAAAATGATATATTTCGAATATATGATGAGTATGTGTCGAAATTATCTCTTAAAATAAAATTTGGACAAGTTTAGACTATGTTTTTACTCTTATCATTTTGTTTTAAACCCTCATTAACCTTTTTGACATTTATGGTGATAACAAAGTTTTTTACTCCTTAGGGGTTAAGATAGCTACTATAAAAATACAATTGACCCATAAATGGATCATAGTTGATATTTTCAACCATATCTCAATCATTTGGGTGAATATAATAGTTTTAGAAATTTTAAATCATTTAATAAAATATTATTTATGCTAAAATATCATTAATGTTAATTTTGGAACTATTCATTTAATTTGACTTTAAAAATAACATGATGCCAAATGAATTTGAATTTAATCCTTTCACACGTACCTGACATGTTATATTTATCTAAGAAATTTGTAGAACACAAAAATTCATTCAAATTATATTAATTTTAATATTTTTAGAATCATTTATTTTATTTTTTATATTAATTGAATAAATATTGTGTCGACGTTGCGTAAGCATTTAATGTAATTATTTCATTACTAAAAATTAGAAACAAATTAGTATGATAAAAATCCTCTATATCTTAAATGGACATTTAAAACCAAACAAAATCTCTATTTATCCTTTTTTCAAAAATTTAGAGATAATTAAACAAAGAGAATGACATTTTTGACTTTTCTTTACATAAAATAATATAAATGTCAAAGTCAAATAAATATGACACCAAGTTGTCATATTTTCGAAAGTTGGATGGAAATGGATGAACTCAACTTATCCAATAGTATAAATGAAATTATTATGGTCATTTTTTAGTTTTTATCATATTATTTTTAATCTTGATTACCCGATTTACCCTTACTGTGGTAACAATTTTTTATTATAGTTACTATTCACAATGACCAAAAATAAAAATGAAATATTTATAATATTTGGACCTCTTGATTCAAAATACAGAATCCATTTTTAAAGATTCAATTTATAAAAGTGTCATAAATTAATTTAAGATTAAAATAAAAAACAAAAAAAAAGTTGTTCAGAAAAATGCAAGTATAACAATGTTTTTATACCAAATTCAATTATAAAATTCATTTAAAATACTATAATTAGATTATGTTTGATCAAAATAAACTAGTTAAATTTTAAAACTAATTCAAAAGTAGAATTTGGCTTTATAAATACTTTAAAATAAAATACAATTTTCAATAAAAATCAGTATTTTTCACCATTCATTAAAAAATAAAATTTTTCAGAAAAATTTTAAAATTTCACCATAAGATAATTTTTGATATGATGAATTCAAAAATTATATCATTTTTATCAAATAAAATTTCTAAAATTTTCAGAAATTAATTTTAATATTTGCGTAAAAAAGTAATAAAAACCATTTTTGAAGAAAACATATTTTTGAAGAATAAAATGGTTTTTAAAAAAATTGAGTGATTATTTACTAAGAATTTATCAATACATTTGTATTTATTATTACCTTTATATATATTTTGTAATGTATTTAATCGTATTCATACTTGTCAATTCAAAAACTAGGTTATAACGGTCACATCTAAATAATATTATTTTTATAGTATATCCTAATTCTCTTAAATTCTGATATTGCGTGTTAAGAAAGCTATCAAGAATAGTATTCTTTTAAAAAATCGAGATGTTACAACAATAGTGTAATGAGTTCCCCGTTTTTCTCTATTTGTTGAAGACCACGACCAAACTCACTAGACCACAGTGTAATGAGTTCCCCGTTTTATTTTATCAGCCAAAGACCACGACCAAACTCACCATACCATGGTAATGTGAATTCCCCACGGCACACAAGGATTTTTGTAAAACCCATAATTGAAATTCTAACAATTTTCTTGTACTCTACAACTCATTTTCACATGAGGCGTGAAACCACAATGTGTTGAAGTAACACCATGGCATCTTTTTGTCTGTCTCCTCTAAAACTGCTCCAAACTCCACACTTCTCCTAATTTCTTCCAAACACTTTGAAACCTCCAAATGACCTTCACATAGTATGAAATACTTGAATTAATCTCAGTTTGAATCCAATTCATGTGTTGACAATAAATGAAAACACAAACACTTTCAATCACATCTACTCCATCTCATCTTCAACCAAGACCCCCCCCATATCAGACACCCTTTGAGGCACTTTGACACGCAAAAAACTTCTTAGTTACCAAGATTTCTATTGGATTGTGGCAATATACCTATTTCCATGTATGGAAGCTAACGAAAACCATGGATTTGAACTCTGATAAGAATAGAAGATCACAGGAGATGGCTAAGAAATAAAAAACATCCTTGGGAAGTAGTCATAAGAATGTTGGAAAAGGAATCACTCCCAAGAAGACTCTAAGGAGGAAAGTTGAGAAGACCATATATTGTAAAACCAAGAAGTTAAATGGTGGTGCATCCAAAATAACTACTAAGAAGGATGCCACTCAGAATAATCCATGTATAGAATCCAATCTTGATGCATCATTCCCTAATGACATATTGGTGGTTTGGACAAAGGATTTGGAAAGAATGAGAATTATGGAAGATTCCAAAGATAAGGCTAGTGCTAAAAACAAAAGGAAGATTCTACATGAAGACAAATAAGTTCTGTGTATAAGGTGCAACAAGGCTAGTCACACTGTTAGAAGATGATTTGAATTTACTCTAGACCAACAAGAATTCCTCAAAAAGATGAAAGTTTCACCATGAGATTCTAGTGCTTTGAAAGATCTTATAGAGAGAAGAGTCACACATAAAGAAATGGAAGATGTACTGAGATTCACACAACCACAATCAAAATTGAAGATTATATGTGAAAGTGTGAGGAGTGGAGAAAATGGAGTATCTTGGTTGAGAAAATAATCCCATCCTTCCTGTTCACATTGAATAAGCAAAGAGGATCTACCTTATTCCCTTAAATATTTGTGAATTATATTTATTATTATAATATAGGGAATTGAAGGTGGAGAAATCTCTTAGGGGGAGAACCTGAGAAGCAGTGATTATTATCAACTCTTGATAACAAAGCTGAAGAAATTTTCATATGTGGAAGATTCTTCAATTGATATTCAAATATTAATATTATGAGGGATCACCATTGATGAAGATGATTAGGAGTGTTCCCTTGAGGGGTAGACATATGAATAAGCTACCAAAGTTATTATTTCAATCAGTATCAACTTCAGTAGGTATCAAATTCAATTACTCTGGAAATTTCTTGAATAGCATGTCATTGGAAAAGGTATGTTATTTCTAAATCTCTCGTACTTCAAAATAAAGATCATTCTACAAAGGGGGAGTAACAAAGTTAATCAGTGACATAAGAAGAGTGAAAGTACCCCAAGGCCACTTATCCTGCCAATTGCACTTGAATGTTTTTATTTTTGATCCTTTTATTGGAGAGAGTGTAGGAGTTTTAGGTTGATTATTTCATATCACATTTGTTATCTTAATCCTAGAATGAAAGTGGAAATCACTTGAAGACAAGTACATGAGTTCTCATCGCATGAGGTGTCATATTCAGTGGGTAATGGACAATTTTTTTGTCTAAATAAAATCCTCTTGTTTTCTACACCAACCACTGCTCAAGCAGACTTAGAGTGAAATGATTTATGGCACATTTCTTAAGTATAAAATGATACCATCTCTACCATGAACTTTGTATTTCTTATTAATAAGGGTGAGAGAAGTGAAATGAAAGTCAAGGGGAAAGAAATAATTAATGGGAGATAGAAGATTCTAATTTTTACATTGACACATTCATTTTAGGAGAAGTCTTAAGGTATTGACAATAAAATAAAAAGGGGGAGATTTTTTGGACTACTTTGTGTTTAAGTTGTATTTGTTGTCAACAGTTGTCAATACTGGTCAAAATGAAGGAATAAAAAGTTAATGGATATTGGATAATGTGAGGTTTCCTGGAGAATTGTTATAGAATCATAGCATTGGATGTCATACTTGAGAAATTATCCAAGAAGATTAGTTTAATTCAGACGATTTTTGAACTGTTCTTAAGTTCAATGAACTTGTGTTAAAAGTGACACATTGTTTACAACAATGAAGAATAGAGAAGTATCATCCATTTGAGTATTATTGGAGTAGAATGGTTAAGTATCATCTATCTAAATATGATTGAAGAAGAATGAGGATTTAAAGTAGGGAATGATGGTTGAAGAAGAAGAGAGAGTGTGGAAGGTCTTGGCATTCTAAGATGGTCATGCATTACACGTTGCCTTGAAATCAGATGATGGTTTGTTGATTTTTATTTAAAAAATATCATAGTTTAGGAGAACTTTTTATGAAATCCTAATGAAGGAAAGGGGGAGAAAATATGATGCCACTCATATTCAGTTTTGATTGGAAGGAAGGATGCTAGTGGAAGATAGGGAAGTTTCTGTACTTTCCATTGAAAACCTGACAATGCTAAAGGTGTTCGATCAAAGACTATATATCATGGTAGATATGGTTCATTATTAAAGTAGTTGTTTTTTTAATAATCCAGGTGATAGAGAAGTAGCATTGGTGTTCTTGATGAAATAGATTTTAAGGTGGTGTTGTTTCCCAGTGTTTGCCAATTTTTTTGGGCAGAAAATCGGGAGATAGAGAAATGTGATTTTGGAAAAGGATGACGCGTTCAAGTTTGAATATGTATTGCTATGTTGTTCAAAAGTGGAGTTCCATGATATAAATATCAAAATATGGAAAGGAAGTATTTGCGTGAAATATTGGTTTCTGCATGCAAGATTGAAGGGAGTTTGGAATGTTGCGCGTAAGACATGATTCAAGGTCAGAACATCAAAAAATTGAAAAGGCATGAAGTGCATGAAAGATTCAAGAAGTGTGTGAAAGATAAGGTTGGTAATAAAGAGACTTATTCACCCAATGTGACATCAAATGTGGTTTCTCACGACGCTTTAGGATCTTGCGCGACACATCGGGGTTTTTGCGCGCAAGGGTTGACGAGGTCTATAAATAAGAGGTGACCACCTCGCATTTGTTAAGCTCGGAACATAGAGAAATCCTGATCTTTGAGGCATGAAAGAATTTTAAGTAAAGGGGAGTGCACGAAATAAATATATTTTCACACAAGAAAGAGAATTTGTGCGCAAAAATAGAGTTGCGTGCAAGATTGAAGTTGCGCACAATAGGTGTTTTACGACAAAAGTAAAATCTTGCATGCATGGCATAAAAGTTTCATGCAAGACGCCCAAAAGGTTGCATGAAAATTTTTAAGTTCCATAGGCCTTCAACAAGTTATATTCCTTCTTGAAGTGTCTCACGAAGAAGGATAACCACACCCTCTGTGCAAAGAAGAAACCACAAACAAGCGACTGGTTTTCTCAAACCCTCACTGTGTTTCTGTGAAGGAGATCATGTGAGTACAAAACCAGTGAACACTCACCCTTGTCGTGTTTTGTGAAGATAGATCCACGAACCATTCCTCGTTCTGTGAAGAAGAATCATGCATCCTCTGCATGAAGAAGAAGACCCGTGGATCTCTCTGCTCACACAAAGGTAAACACTCTCTAGTTGCACGATTTATATGCACTATTTGCAGGGGTATTGTTGTTTGTGTGAAGAAAAACCAGATGTGAAACTAAACTCACATCTACACAAAGGAAGAAGGAAGTATACCGATACACTCATGTGTTGGTGTTGAGAATTGAAGAAAGATATTAAGACACTATAGTACTATTCCATATTATACTCTGTCAAAGAGAAATAAGAGAAGAAGAAGAAGATCAGAGTAGGACCAACTGAAGGCTATCAATTAGTCAAAGGTTTTTTAGACTCTGACGATGCCAAGTGAGCCAATCATTATTGTATAACATTCCCATAGTTGTCTGTGATTCAAGACAAGAAATAATAAGAAGAGTGGATTCGGTTATTGCACTGAAGAAGAGATAGTGCAGTCAGTTGTTGCACTAAAGAAGAAGAATAAGAGGTTTAGTACAGTTGGTTTTGAACTAAATAATAAGAGAGAAGAAGAGGAGAGTTTCTTGCCTTATGCTTTGAAAGTAACCAAGTGAAGAGCACTGAATAAGATCAATATTATAACCTACCTTATTCAAGAAGGAAGAAGACTGTTCTCATAGGCAGTATAAAGAACCAGCAAGTGTAAGGGAATATCCTACTTGTTGCAAGTTGGAAGAGGATTATCTCCCTTCCACCTCCAAGTGTAGGGACTCACACTGGGAAGTGATTATCTCTTTCCCTCCTCCAAGTGTAGGAAGCCAGACAAACTAGAGGATCGTTTTCCTAGTCAATCCACTGTAACAACATATCACATTATAGTGGAGAATCCATGCTCTAGTCATACCCATGCATGGCAAGGACTTAGCTACTCTTATTGAGTGGTGAACCTTGTAAAAATATCATGTGCATATTTTTACTACTTTATATTATTGCATGCGATAGGGAAAATAGAATAAGAGAATCAAGATCCTAACAGGTCAAGAGGTATTTGGATAGAAAGTTGGAATTGGTTTAAAAATTCTCCTAAACTGATTCACCCCCTCTCAGTGTTAAGTATATCCCAAACTGGTCCTCTCAGTATTGAGCTGAATATACTTAGTGTTTCATGTTTAGTGTTTTTGGGGTGTCCTGGTGATTATTGTTATACTCACCCCTGAATGGGTTTTTCCCGCATGTGTCGTGTCTTGTACAGATGACAGCCCTTTTTACAGTGTCCTAGGAGGACAGGGAGTGAGTGGAGTGTAGCTAGATATTGATAGACCGAGGTGTTTACCGGGAGCATGCTTTTGACTTAGTACTTTCCCTTGGAGCAGGTTAGACTCTTTATAATTTTGGTTGGGATTGTTTTTGACCACTTTTCTATTTTCAATACTTTACTGTCATACAATGTTGTGGGATCTTAGATGTATGCATGCATTGTTTTGGTTGTTTTACATTTTAGCATTGTGTGGATTTGAAGATATGTGTGTGTGTACAAGTACTTTACGTTAATGTCTCTCATTTGTGGGATATGCCTACTCGGCGCTGGTCGTCAGCCCCTGGCTTATTGGAGGCTGATTTGGGGTAGTCGCGACATGGGCCCCTCTAAGATGGTTCGTTACATACAAATTGAATTTATTTCTTTTCTCTTTGATAATAAAATACAACACTTTATTCACAAACTTCTTTCAGCTTCCAAAAACAACTTCTTGCCAACTTGGTCCCAACATTTATGCTATCTCCCAAATAATAATCATGACATAATAATCATTTTTATACATAAATTATACTTTTAAAACCAACCATGAAATATGGTTGTGAAATATGAACTATGTTACAATCATGAGAGATGGTAGGTCGTACGTACGCATGAGTAGTGTTTCTATTTTTCAATGATCATGATGGAGATAAAGAAAGTGTAATTTTATCTTTATAGAATGATGATTATATCATAAATATCATATCATTTCTTTAAATACACTTATATATAGAATTCATGTGTTGTGGTTATAAAAAAAGAGTTGT
Organism: Viscum album; assembly: GCA_963277665.1. Classification (NCBI taxonomy): domain Eukaryota; kingdom Viridiplantae; phylum Streptophyta; class Magnoliopsida; order Santalales; family Viscaceae; genus Viscum; species Viscum album. The sequence goes on from OY728131.1 coordinate 516,945,144, forward strand.
ATCACTTCATGGAGATGGTAATCCACACGTACGTGCAAATGACGTTATCATTTTTCAATGGATAGAATGGTTAGAAAATATATAATATATTATCTTTTCATAATGGTAATTATTTCATGAATATCATATATATACATAAATCCATCATTATAACCATCCATAATAGGTGATAATGGAAAACAAATTCCATCAGTTCACGAGACGGTAGTCCTTCGTACACACGAACGATGGTTTTATTTCTCATTTGATGGACAAGAAGATGGATATAGGTTATGTAATTAACAGAAAAACATCTAAGTATATGTAATATACTTTTGTTATTATTTCAGCATGTTTGAATAAGATTTGAAGGATTTGGAATGAGAAATAAAATTAAAACATTTGATTAAAGACTATGCCTCTTATTCAGACAACTTCCTATTCTTTTCACCTTAAACCCTCGAAGGTTGATATTTTTTTCCAAACAAATACCTCTAGAACATGGTGAGGGATGTTAGTAAGGGATTTTGGTAGGGATTAAATGAACCAAAAACCTTTTTAAGTGTGAATAAAAGATGAGATGAGGTGCCCTTTTATAAGATATGAGAGGGGCACTCTTGAAATTTCTTAAAGTATTAAATTAATATAAATTATTTCTTATGAAAAAATGGCTCTAAAAAGATATATTTCGAAGATATGATGAGGATGTGTCGAAATTCTCTCTTCAAATAAAATTTGGACAAGTTTAGACTATGTTTCTACCCTTATCATTTTTTTAAGCCCCCATTAACCTTTTTGACATTTATGGTGATAACAAATTTGTTTACTTCTTAGGGGTTAAGATAGCTACTATAAAAAGACAATTGACCCATAAATAGATCATAGTTGATATTTTCAACCATATCCCAATCAATTGGGTGAAAATAGTATTTTTAGGAATTTTAAATCTCATTTAATAAAATATTATTTATGCTAAAATATCATGAATGTCAATTTTGGAAGGTGGATTATCAAAAATAATAAAAAAAATGAGGGTCTTTGGGCCATTCGGTCAATTTTGGAACTATTCATTTAATTTGACTTTAAAAACAACATGATGCCAAATGAATTTGAATTTAATCATTTCACACATACTTGACATGTTATATTTATCTAATAAATTCATATAACATGAAAATTAATTCAAATTATATTAATTTTAATATTTTCATAATTATTTATTTTATTTTTTATATTAATTGAATAAATATTGTGTCGATGTTGCGTAAGTATTTAATGTAATTATTTCATTACTAAAAATTAAAAATAAATTAGCATGATAAAAACAAATCCTTTATATCTCAAATGGACATTTAAAACCAAACAAAGTCTCTATTTATCCTAGTTTCAAAAAAATTAGAGATAATTAAACAAAGAGAATGACATTTTTTACTTTTCTTTACATAAAATAATATAAATGTCAAAATCAAATAAATATGACACCAAGTTGTCATATTTTCGAAAGCTGGATGGAAATGGATGAACTCAACTCATCCAATAGGATAAATGAAATTGTTGTGGTCATTTTTTAGTTTTTATCATATTATTTTTAATCTTGATTACCCGATTTACCCTTACTGTGGTAACAATTTTTTATTATACTTACTATTCATAATGACCAAAAATAAAAATGACATATTTATAAAATTTGGACCTCTTGATTCAAAATACGGAATCCATTTTTTAAGATTCAATTTATAAAAGTGTCATAAATTAATTTAAGATTAAAACGAAAAACAAAACGAAAAATAGTTGTTCAGAAAAATGCAAGTATAACAATGTTTTTATACCAAATTCAAGTATAAAATTCATTTCAAAGACTATAATTAGATTATGTTTGATCAAAATAAACTAGTGAAATTTTAAAACTAATTCAAAAGTAGAATTTGGCTTTATAAATACTTTAAAATAAAATACAATTTTCAATAAAAATCAGTATTTTTCACTATTCATTAAAAAATCAAATTTTTCAGAAAAAATTTAAATTTTCACCATAAGCTAATTTTGATGTGAAGAATTCAAAAATGATATCATTTTTATCAAATAAAATTTCTAAAATTTTCAGAAATTAATTTTAATATTTGCGTAAAAAAGTAATAAAAACCATTTTTGAAGAAAACGTATTTTTGAAGAATAAAATGGTTTTACAAAAAATTGAGTGATTATTTACTAAGCATTTATCAATACATTTGTATTGATTAGTACCTTTATATATATTTTGTAATGTAGTTAATCTCATTCATACTCGTCAATTCAACAGCTAGGTTATAACGGTCACATCTAAATAATAATATTTTTATAGTATATCCTAATTCTCTTAAAGTCTGATGTTGCGTGTTAAGCAAGCTATCAAGCATAGTATTCTTTTAAAAAATCGAGATGTTACAACAACAGTGTAATGAGTTCCCCGTTTTATTTCATCAGCCAAAGACCACGACCAAACTCACCATACCATGGTAATGTGACTTCCCCATGGCACACAAGGATTTTTGTAAAACCCATAATTGACATTCTAACCGTTTTCTTGTCCTCTGCAACTCATTTTCACATGAGGCGTGAAACCTCAATGTGTTGAAGTAACACCATGGCATCTTTTTGTCTGTCTCCTCTAAAACTGCTCCAAACTCCACACTTCTTTTCCTAATTTCTTCCAAACACTTTGAAACCTCCAAATGACCTTCACCTCGTATGAAATACTTGAATTCATCTCAGTTTGAATCCAATTCATGTGTTGACAGTAAATGAAAACACAAACACTTTCAATCACATCTACTCCATCTCATCTTCAACCAAGACCCCCCCCCATATCAAACACTCTTTGAGGCACTTTGACACGCAAACATCTTCTTGGTTACCACGATTTCTATTGGATTGTGGCAATAGACCTATTGCCATGCATGGAAGCTAACGAAAACCATGGTTTTGAACTATGACAATAGATTATTTTTCTAGTAGTGTATTCTAGACACAACATCCAAATCTTCTGAACACAAATAAATGAAGTGATTGTCGCATGTCTACTAAACACAGGGTCGAGTCTTACGTGACATGATATGTTTTCACTAGTTATAGTTAATGCAACTCTCCATGTGTTACAAGACACGCACTATTGATATTAAATTTGTTTGCCCATAAGACTAAAATATGTGAACAAATATGTAAGAAATTAGTGTGAAAAATGAGAAACCTCAAAAAAACCGGTTCTCGTTGGTCTGAACTCCACAGGTGACGGGCGCCTTGGCTTTGACTTTCCTGAGATACCAAAGTCCAGCTCCCACCCCCAAGGCGCCCGCCGCTGAAATCCCGCTCACCGTCCCTGCAATCACTCCTTTCTTCCCAGGGTGTTCCCGAATTCCACCCTCTGCACCAGGCAATCCCAATCATGATCCGAAACACAGTGGCGCATTGTTATATATCCATTGTTAAAGCTATAGAATCCCAACCTTTGCAGGTGCTGGTGGTGTTCTCTTTACCGCACAGGCACAGAAAACTCTGCGTCGCCGGATCGAATCCGCATGTCCCACCCTCGCCGTTAGCCTCCCGGCACCGCGAGCAGACGGCGGTCACCGGGATGTCGAAATCGATCCGTATCCCGTACTCCGCCTTCTGATCGGAGTACCCGGTGGCGCCCCCGTCGGTGATCCTCCAGTAGACGCAGGTGTAGGCGGCGCAGTGCCGGAGCATGATCCTGAGGGACTCCGTGGCACGGGGGTAGTAGGAGCAGCAGGACGCGCCGCTCCCCCGGAGCGCTTCGCTGCAACCCGGGAGGTGGCGGCAGAGGTAGGCGGCGGTGTCGCAGGAGGAGTCGCAGCGGTCGGGGAACTGGTCGCAGAACATGGGCTTGGGCTCCACCGCCACATCCGCCTCGCTGCAGTTGAAGAAGATGAAGTCGTTCTGGGGGGAAACAGAGAGGCGGGTGCCGGTGTCGAGGCTGAAGGGCCTCGCCGGCCGGAACCTGTCTCCGTCGGCGCAGGTCCACATGGAAGGGTCGGAGGCGAGGATGTGGGGGTCGGGGTCGTAGGCTATGCTCTTGACGGGGTATCGGCCGGAGGGCGTTCGGAGGTGGAGTTGAGCGGCGGAGGAGCAGTCGAGGATGCGGCGGTAGTGGGGGTTGCCGCACCCGTCGTCCACGCCGAAAGGGTAGCGGATCGGAATGCCGCCGCAGGAGGCTCTGCAGACAGAGGATGCGGAAGCTGATGTGAGGGAGAGGAAGGCGAGGAATAGAAGGGTTAGCAGGAAGATTACAGAAAAAGATGAAGAGGCCATCGGGGAGCGAAGCTGCACCGGAATTAATGGTGGTTTTGGCGGTCGGAGCTGAGGTTTGCAGAGTGGGAGAGGTGACAGAGCGTGCCATGAAAACAGGGGAATAAAGGTTTGCGTGTTTCTTGGGTCGTCCCCTTTTTCTTTTACGTTTCCTTGGCAACACGTCGGGTACAGAAAAAAATGAAGGTGCCTGCTACTAACAAGAATGATAATTATTATTCGTTTAATTTCAAAAAAGGTTACCCTAAGGCCAACATAATATCCAATTATTACCTGAACCAATAAAAAAATAGAGAGAATGACAAAATATACATTTTAGTACAACAAAGGACCTTGGTTGTGATAAAATGTACATTTTGGTGTTTACACATGTCATTCTCACAAAAATTTACCTTTCTAAGAGGCATGGGTTGGGTGATCATATTGGAGAATCAAAACATTCCACCCGTGCTCTGATATGGGGTCGGAGGGGGCAGTGCGCCTCTGTTTAGGGGTCGAGGGTCTTGACTCAAATTTTGGAGACTAGCAACTCTGAGCAGATTATGGCAGAGTTGATCGACGACACCGGCAAGAAACTACAACGGTGCGGGCTTAATGTATCGACATGCAACAATATATTGTAGCATTGTGGATTTTGATATGATACTGTAGCAACATGTGATTGACAACACCGAAAAATCACCGTAGCTTTGCGAACTTCCAGTCACTGGTCACTGTAGCACAGTGGACTTACTATGTGATTGGTGACACAGTTGAACCGTATTCTTTATGAGATCATTTGAGCTAGGGTTTCTATGTACATGTGACGCTCTGAAAATCTCATTATAATTCTTTTCCTGAAATAGTGACGTGATTTTGTCTCTTTGTGAACGTAGAGATTATTCATGAACCACGTAAATCGACGTATCATATAATCTTCTTCTTGTTCTTTTTGTCTTTAACTCTTTTTGTGAATCGTTTATCGCTTGTTGCTCCCAACGTTTCCGCAACAACTAGTATTAGAGCTTGAGTTCGGAAAATCAAGTTCATTTTTTCTTGAATTGAACTATGGTTATGGAGGAAGGAAATGCGAAGATTGATCACTTCGACGAAACTGACTTCAATTATTGGATGATGCAGATTGAAGACTATCTCTTATCGAAAGTGTTCGCACCGAGAGTTTATGTTTTTATTTGTTTTATCAGAAGTGTTTGGGCTTACAGGCTATATAGTCTTCCTCTACCTAGACATAAAGAAGTCTTTGTTTTCATAATAAAAGAGGTTTTCTCCTCAAATTTTAACACGCACGCACGTACGACAAATTTTGTTCGCACAGTTCGTATACCGACCGCACGACAAATTTTGCTCGCACGGTTCGTATACCAACCACACAACAAATTTTGTTCACACAATAAGTATACCGACCACACGATAAATTTTGTTCACACGATGACTATACCGACCAGATGACAAGTTTGTTCTCACAGTCAACATACCTACCGCATGACTAAGTTCACACGATCAGTATGTTCCATGGCCAGTATATTACTTTGTTTATTTTGAGAAAATTTATATTTTTCAGTATGCTATGTTTTAACGTTATTTTATTATTTTTAATTACTGTAAGTTTATTAAATTCATTTTAATCATTATATTGCTTTGTAAAATAAATATATTTCATAATGACTGTTTTTTCTAAAAGGTGATGCCTTGGTCAAAAACGACCAAAGCATAAATATTATTAAAAAAAGGAAGAAAGATTACAAGAGTCTAAAAGACGAGATCATATTACAATCTTTTTCATGAAAAGAAAGGAGAGCAATGAGGAGGTCTTTGAACCAAGTAATGTCCTGATTGACTCCCACGTTGGCCAGACCATCTGCAACCGCGTTTGCTTCTTGATAAACATGTGTGATGATATAGTTAAGATTGCTAAGAGAACGGGAGCAATCCATCTAGCGAGTAATAATCGGCCAAGCAAGGTGGATTACGCCATTCCAAATTTCTTGGACAATAGTCCTCGAGTCACTTTCGATCCAAAGGTTATTCCAACCAAAGGATTTGGCAAAGGTAATTCCATGAATCAAGCCCAGTATCTCAGCTTCGAGGGAGGTGGTGATGCAACATTTACCCATGAAGTATCCAAGGATCTGGCCGTGGTGATTTCTGAAGATAGCACCACACCCTGCAGGTCCCGGATTGCCCTTGGAGGCGCTGTCGATATTGATCTTGATCCATCCAGGAAGGGGGGCTCTTCAGAACAATTCTAGTGTACGATGCGGCTGACAGAAATTGCCTTTAATCCTAAGATGCCTCAGGATCACAAAGTCATGCACGGTGTTTTGACAACATCCCTTTTAAATTGAGGCAGCTTCTTGTATGGCAATGGGGATCCTCATCCGACCTGCATTTTGATTGAATGAGTAATTATTATGAATAATATCATTCTGATCATACCAGATCACATGGTGGAGCTCAGCAACCGCAAAATGAAAGAGGTTCCTGATTTGTTGAGAGCCATCCATTTCTGCACATTTTTTAAGTTGAGCTTTGACAGAATTAAGCTTCAACCATCTGCAGTCAAAAATGTCAAGAATATAGTTCAGCAACTGATCATACCAGATCACATGGTGGAGCTCAGCAACCGCAACATGAAAGAGATTCCTGATTTGTTGAGAGCCATCCATTTCTGCACATTTTTTAAGTTGAGCTTTGACAGAATTAAGCTTCAACCATCTGCAGTCAAAAATGTCAAGAATATAGTTCCAGAGAGCAGAAGGAGTAGCACAAGAGAGAAAGAGGTGGTTAGCATCTTCCCCGTGTTGATTATATATTTTGCATTTAGAACAGATCTGGATGCCAAAATATTGGAGGCAAATTTCAGTGGGCACTCTGTTGTGAGCAAGATTCCATATGAGGTTGAATCGTGATGGTTTTATCCAAGGTTTGTTGAAGTGTTTTAACCAACTATAGTCGTTTTCTAAGTTACAAAAATAATGTTTGTAAAAATGTTTTGAGTTGAGCATACCATTGTGAGAAGGTTCCCAAGTTAAGAAATCATTGGTGTGAGAGAAAGAGTAGTTTTCAATAATGTTCAGAATAGTGTTAGGAAGGTGATCATGTTGGGAGTTTAAAATATCTCTGATAAAGCTGTTGGTATTATCAGGGGTTTGATCAGGAGGCAACATGGAAATTAAAGGCATGCCAGTCCAGTTATCCAACCAAAATTTCATGGAGGAGTCTCTGGAGACCATCCATCTAGAGTTATGCATAATATTAGTGAAGGAGTTTTTGATGGAAGACCAGATAGATGAGTTAATGAAGTTCGAGTTGCCCATTTTAAGTTTGTCTAGAAACCTATTTTTTAGAAAGGAAATAGCTTCAGAGGTATTGTGAAAAAGGTTCCAAGTGAGTCTTGCTTCAAGGGATTCATTAAAGTGCTTGATATTTTTAATACCAATACCACCATTTTCAACGAGTTTGCAACAAGTTGACCAGGGCACAGTCACAAGTCTTCTTTCTAGAGTGCTACCGATCTAGATGAAGTTCTTTATGGTTGTGTTCATTTTTTTAATGATTCCAACTGGCCATTTATAGACCATCATTGAATAAACCATCTTGGTGACAATAGTGGATTTAACGAGGCAAGTCCTACCTGCCATAGAGAGGGATTTACCTTTCCAAGAAGAAAGATGATTTAGAAATTGGTCAACAATAGTCATAAAGTGAAAAGATTTGGGTCTACCCCAAAAAATGGGAACACCAAGATAGGTGAATGGAAGCGTACCTTCTTTTAGACCCAGGTCACTGAGAATGTTACATTTTCTGACGGGAGGGAAATTCTTCCCAAAGAAGATGCAAGATTTGTTCCTGCTAATGGTTTGAACAAAAACCTCTTCATAGTGTGAGAGTGAATTTTTTAGGTTAAGAATGTTTCTTTTATCCCCATGAAGGAAAAGGATGATGTCATTAGTGTAAAAAAGATGAGTGGGAGCGTTTACATTTCTAGAGACATGAATGGGATTTATTTTGTTCTGGTTTACCAGCCTGTTGATCAGATGACTGAGGTAGTCTTCTACTATCGAGAAGAGAATGACAGAAAGGGGGTTACCTGTCTTGACACCTTTTTCTCATTTAAAATAACCTTTAGGTGAGCCATTGACCAAGATGGAGATAGATGCCGAGTTGAAGAGAAATCTGATTGCAATTATAAAAGAGGTGTTAAAACCATAACCTTGAAGGACTTTGAAGATAAAAATCCAGTCCATGGTGTTGAAAGATTTTTTTATGTCAAGATTAATCGCTATGTTTCCTCCCCTATTAGTTTTATTCAAATTGTTGACACACTTAGAGGCAAGGCAAATGCAGTCTTGAATGGATCTTCCCTTTATAAAACCAAATTGGTTCCATGAGACAATTTTGTTCGTGAGAGTGGAAAGTCTGTTGGCAATGATTTTTGTGATGACTTTAAAAAGGGTGTTGATAAGAGAAATGAGTCTAAACAAATGAATCTAAGAGGAATTATCCACTTTCGGTATCAAGGTGAGAAACTAGAAATTTAGGGCGTGAGGGAAGACCCCTTCGGTGAAGAAGGTTTTAACAATTTTTCAAACATCAATCTGAATCACATCCCAATAATGCTGGAAAAAACCATTGTTGAAACCATCAGGGCCCAGGGAACTATCAAGATTTATACTAAAGAAAATGTCTTTGATTTCATGATCCATAGGGGTGTCAAGAAGGAAGGAGTTTTCCTCATCATTGATCACAAGGGGAATGACATCAGGTAGGAGGTCTTTGTTTATATCAGGACGATTGAAAACAGTTTCATAGTGGGAGACAATATGATGAATGATGTCATCCTCATTGTCAAAAAACCTGTCCCCATCCATTAAAAGAGTTAACGGTCTATAGGCCTTCTTGATTCTTTGAAGAGAATTGTAACATTTAGTATTTCTATCACCGTCTGTTAACCATTTATCTTTAAACGTTTGTTTTCTCATATTTTATTTGAAAGTGAGCAGGGGGTTATGTTTGACCGCTATGTCTAGTTCGTGAGTAGGATCAATGTTGAGATCATAGGTGGTGTTTATGTTTTGAAGATCATTGAGATATTTCTCCAGAGTCATGATGTCATTATTGATTTGTTTGGATTTAGAGCTGCACCAAATTTTTAGAGTCTATTTTAGATGTTTTAACTTGAGGCTATAGTCAAGAACATCATTGTTACGAGTCATTGAGGACCAAAAGTTTTGAATGATATGAGAGCACTCGTTATCAGAGAACCAAGCATTGTTAAATCTAAAAGGAATATGGGGTTTCATGTCTTTGGTGGAAACATTGATCAGGATGGGGTGATGATCAGAGTTCAGTCTATGAAGAGTAATACTGGAGATTGTGTCCCAATTATCTAAAGGAAGGACATTCGTGAAGGCTCTATCCAGCTTAGAGGAAACTACTTTGTTGTAGTGCCTTCTATACCAAGTGTATTTTGCCCCAGTGAGATTGATTTCTATGAGGTTATTGTCATCTATTGAGGTTTTAAATTCTCTTGTGGAAATAGAATCGTGAGAGGGTCCAATTTTCTCTCTTGAGTTGAGAATAGCATTAAAATCACCCATAATAAACTAGGGTGCATTAATATTAGTTCCAAGATAAGAGAGTTCATTCCAAAGCGTTCTTCTTTCTTGGTATCTATTATTAGCATAAAAAAATGAGTAGAAAATATGTGTGTCATCAATATTAAAATTGCAAGTAAGAATCTGATCAGAGATATTGTAGACACTAGGATTCTATAAAGAGAAATGTGAGAAAATCCATAAATATTCTGCATTAAGGTTATTAGTGATTTCCCTAGTAAAAGCATAATTTTTTTGACATAAGTAAGAGTATTTAGAGGCATAGTTAGTTTTTGGATCTACAATAGCAAATAAAAGAGGATGATGAGTGTAAATCATTCTTTTTAACACAATGAAGGTGTTAGAGTTTGCAATTCCCTAACAATTCCAAAAAAGGATCTTCATTAAAGTTTAGTTTTGGAGTTAGAACCCCCTTTTTCTTTTTTCAAGAACCTTTATTTCTTGAAGATATTCTAACTTCCTGATTATCAGAGATCTGTTCTTTATTATTGCTGGATTTTGTGGTATTCTTCATTGTAGGTTCAGGTACTAGATTACTCATAGTATCTACAGGCATGGAGAGAACTGTACCTGGCACCTGTGAAGTGGTTTTAGGTTGTTTCTTGCTGTTGTCCAAATCTGGACAGCACTGCATTTTCTCCATAGAAACATTCATAACCTGCATGGGTTGAGTTTCCTGTACTGATAATTTGCTACTATGATCAACCAGTTCAAGCGCCATGACATCAATATTATAGGGTTTATTTAGAGTCTCAACACATCCAGAAATGGAAGGGTTGCTTATAGTGTTAGAGTGAGGTGGGAAAATAGAAGTTGGTTCATCATTTTTCATTGTGATTTCATTCTTTAGGCTTAGAGAGGTGCCTTTGTTAGTAGGTTGCATTGCTGAATCCTTAAGGTTTGGAGTTGTGGGTTTCATGTTACAGGACAACATGGAAACAGTATTAACACCAGACCTATCAGAAGAGGAATGTGTAGCAGTAGAGATGTCTATAGCATGTTCTTTCACCCCAGGTTGTTCGATTGCTATCTGTTTTGTGTAGTTGATGTTTTGGGTTTGTGTAGGAGCTCGTACCGAAGGTGGAGTTCCCTTAATAGGGTTGAAAGGTTCCAGTTTTTTAGTGACTTTAGTCATTTGATTAGTAGTGTATTGTATTATGATCAGAGTGTCATTCTGGGTGGCCAATAGATTACTATATTCTGAACTATGCCCAGGGGAAGTTTGATTTTTAGAGAAAGTAACAGATGTGCTTTGACTGTGAGGAGAGTATACATTATCTGTCTTATTGCTGTATTCAGTCTTTGACTCTGAGATTTTAGTGGCATTTACAGTATGTGGATTCTGGATTTTTCCAGTACCCAAATCCAGGGTGTGTTTCACATATTTTTAATTGAGGAAATCTCAGGACCATTATCCTTATGTAGAGGTGCAGAAAATGTGTTGCAAGTATTGCAGTTCACTTGTTCAGGTGACTTATCCCTCTTACCCAGATTATGATCTGCATCTTGGATGAGGATAGGCCTTGAGGATTTTTTCTTCTCATTGTGTATCCTGGCAGTGTATAAGAATAGATTTTCTAGTTCTTCCAAAATTCTTTGATCATTAATAGAGGTGTCTTCCTATTCTGCAACATCTACCCAGTTTATACTCGAGGTGCCCCCTATGTGTGTTATATTGTGTTTTTTGACCCAGATTTCAGCTTTCTTTTTGGGGGGGTTCAGATATCTCCATCATGGGAGATTTATCTTTTTTATTTCTCCTAGTTTCCTTCCAATAATTATCAATTGGATGGTTTACTTTCCTTCTAATCACTCTACAATTAGAGATTGTGTGACCAATGATTTTACAAAGGTCACAAAAGGGAGTTTTCCTCTCATATTCAATTCAGATTTCTGTTTTGTATTCATTTGCAGTGAAGTTGATTGTGTTAGGGATCTTTGAATCTAAATTAATTTCCACCATAATTCTAGCAAAAAGCCCTAGGTCAGCATTTAAAGTTTTGTGATAAATTTTCAGAGGGGTCCCTATGCATGAAATAATGTCATTTAGAATTTTTGGGTGCCAAAAGAACCAATTAAGTCCATGAATTTTAACCCAAACTTGTGCCATTGTGTTTCTATATGTGTGTGGATTAAAAGTAGAGTCCCAATCAAGAATTTCTAAGCAGTCCCATCTTTAGATTAAGGTTTCCAATCTTCCAAGCCTTCTCTAAGTCTTCTTGTGATTTTAGCAATATTTGAAAGTAGACTTTCCCTATTGGAATCAGTTTCCAGTTCAAAACATTCCAACAATGATCAATACGCATATGTAAATCAGAGACAGGCTAAGGACGATCACATTTAAGGTAGGAGACACATCCCATGATAGATAATTTGAACATTTGTGTGGGTTGATGGAGTGCATCCGGATCCACTTCCACCAAGAACCCACCATCATCAAGTCGCTTGACAAGAGTAGGCTTCTTCATAATTTCTATTCTTGGATCAGAGCTCTTCAGCGCATCCAAAAAAGAGATCCCTTGGGATCTACCAGAGAAAGGACGGGTGCATGTATGCTTGTCAAGGGCATCTTCTGTATGGACTTTCATGATAGAATCATGAAAATCGAGTGTCTGCTTCTTTTGAGGGGTTAAAAATGATGGGATTCGAACCTCCTGGGCTTGAGGAAGTCCTCCATGTCTGTACAGTTAAGGGTTTCAGGTAGAGGAGCCTGAGGTACTCGAGGGTTCTAGTGAGAGAAGGTCCCCCGTCTCTCCTCCCATCTTTTTTTCATTTTCACCTCTTTTATAATGACTATGTTATAAACTTTTGAGTTGAAAAATATCATAGAAATTATTATGGAAATAATAATTTTTATAATAATTATTTTATGCTCTATTTTATATATCTTTTGAATTATCAAAGTGCTGAAAGCTTGTTTAAATGTTTTTTAATGTTTTATTATTTTGAATACTTCTTATTTTTCTTAACGATATTATTCAAAGTGTTGTGAAGTTATTTCATGCAAAAATAAAAGTGCTCACAGATTCTTTAACTATGAGTGTGATAATTTAAAATATAGGAAACATATATATTTTCAATGTTTATTATTTTCTAAAATGCCTTTGTATGATTAGATATTAATACGCTCCAAGATCTTGGAGTTAATTTCACATAATTTTTTATTTCAATGCGAATCAACGAATGTGATAAAATAAAATCGACAAGGTTTATTAAAAAATATTGAAGACAATTGATGCGAACATAGAGAGAGAAATATAACATTGATACAAGCATTGCAAAGCAATGAATCTCAAAAATGACTATTGTTCCATTACTGCAATCGCAAAGGACTTCATCATTTTGATCATCCACTACTAAAGTGATCTAAGTTCTTGAGCCACATCAACATTCAACCTCATCCGCTCCACTAGCGATCTTAAATTCTGGCTAGTTTTCATTGTTTTAATTCTTATATCTTATGTTTGTTCTTCTAGATTTGATTTAATCTTTTCCCATCTCAAAGCAGTTTTACTTGGTTATTCCTCCTATCTAAAGGAAAAAATGGGTTGTGACACCCAAAAAAAAGTCAGGTGGGCTGTAACTCCTTTAAAATCCAGTCAGGGTTATACTACCTGGTGAGAAAAAGATACATATGTCTAAATGGGGTTATCACTCCCTATCAAAAGTGAGGAATTATTAAATACCAGTATTATCACCAAGAAGAGAATATTAAAGAGTGAACTAGGATCATGGTTATCTGAACTACTATAAAAAACATCATGTGTTCTTTGTTTTATTTTCCACTACACAATTAACACTATTAATAACTTTGATAATTATATTTGATTGATTAATTTTTAAAATAATTATTCACCACCTCTAGTCAATCTTTTCATATCACCAGGACCTAACAAGAAGAAGTTACACTTTCCACTTCTGGGTGAAAAAACCAATGGATATAGAGAAGACAGGGTGAGAGATATTGGATCGACAGGTTCTAGGATTTGTGCATTTTACTTTAGAAAAAACATAGTGTTCAACATCAAAGAGGAGAAAACAACGTCCGGGTTGATGAAATCTCTCACAAATATGTATGATAAGTCTTTTGTGTTGAACAAAGTGCACTTGATGCGATAATTATTCAATCTGAAGATTATTAAAGGAAAGATTGTTTCTAATCATGTCAACGAATTATACACAATCAGAAGTCAGTTGTCATTAGTGGGAATTACACTGGATGATGAGATATGTGCTCTGGTTTTACCGTCTTCATTACTTGAAAGTTGGAAATTCACTGTAAAAGGTGTGAGTAGTTCTATGGGAAATAAAAAGTTGGTTATGAAATACACGCAAGACCTAATCCTTAGTGAGGATATTCAGAGAAGAGAATCAGAAAAATTATTTGGTTATGCTCTAAATATAGAAGGAAGAGGCAGATACGCCTAGTGAGATAATCATAGAGGGCGATCAAAATCAAGGGGAAAGAGACGAGACAAAGAAAAGGGGCCTATTACTTCTTGGTAGGTTTATGGGAAGAAAAGACACATCAAGAAGGAGTTCAAAGAAAAATGGAAGATGCCTAAAACCAATACAGAAAACACGACAACTAAAGGGTCTAATAATGTGTTTCTGTTGAGCGTGGATAGCCCTATGGAGTATTGAATTTTAGAATCAGGGGAATCTTTATATTCCACTTTAGAAAAGGATTTCCTAAACAATTATGTTTCTGGAAATTATGGAAAGGTACATATTACTAACGATGAACCCTTACAGATTGTGGGGAAGAGAGATTCACAGATTAAAACCAAAAGTGGGAGTTTTCTCATTCTGGAAAATGTGAGGTATATTCCTAGATTGATAAGGAATATTGTTTTTTGGGCAATTAATGATGGATATTTTAGTGCTACATTCACTGGTGGTGCATGAAATATTACTAAAGAAGCTATGGTCATATATTGTGGAGTAAATAATGGAAACCTATAAAACATGATAGAGACTTTCATAGAAATGATGACATTAATAAATTCTATCAGAGATTCAAAAATGTGGCGCTATAGGTTAGGACGCATGAGTGAGAAGGAGATAAAGGTTTTGACAATAAAAGGAATGCTACCAGAAATGAATTCGGTGGAAGTAGTCTTATGTGAAGACTATATCTTTGGAAAGTAGAATAAGGTATCCTTTGCAAAAGGAGGTAGAAAACCGAAGGCTCAGAATCTAGACCTTGTGCACTCTGATGTTTGGGGGCCTGCAACAGTAAATTACCTTGGAGGATCACAATATTATGTGAGATTTATCAATGAATCGACATGAAGGTATGGGTTTACTTTCTAAAAATAAAATTTAATGCATTTAACATGTTTTAAAAGTGGAATACTATGGTGGAAAATGATTCAGGATCAAATCTAAAATGATTGAGGTATGAAAATGGAGGAGAGTATAAAAGTCAAGAGTTCAGGAAATTATATGCCAATAATGGAATTTGGTGGGAGAAGAATCTTCAATGTACACTGTAATAGAATAGTGTAGTTGAAAGGATAAATAAGACACTAAATGAACATATTAGGATAATGAGGTAGCACTCGAGGTTACCCAAGACTTTATGGAGAGAGGCAGTGAGTATGGAAACATATCTCATCAACAAGAGTCCATTTTTACTAATGTGATAATGCATCCTCAGGGATCTATGGTCAGGAAAGTCAGTAAAACCCTCTCATTTATGAGTCTTTGGTTCTTTAGCATATGTACATATAAGAGTTGATGTATGGGAAAAAATTGATGCTAATTCTAAATCATGTTTCATTATTGGATATGGAGTTGAGGAGTTTGGATATCAATTTTGGGATGATAAGAACAAGATGGTCATTAAAGGCCATAATTTGATATTGAATGAAGTTTTCATGTACAAGGACCATCATGAAACTAAAGTTAATAATGGGAATAAAGAATCAAAGTGCCATGAGAAAGTGGATCATTGAGTTATACCTGAGCATGTGACACTAAAACTAGTGGACCCTACTCCTCAAGTGGAGTTGAGGAGATCAATAAGGGTGAGAAGGATTGTGCATTGGTAACTGTAATCCTTACATTATCTATTATTAGCTGATGATGGAGTACCTGAATGTTTTTAAGAGATGATGCAGTTAAAGAATTAGAACAAGTGGGAGATAACTATGAAGGAGGATATTTCTTCATTGCATGATAACAATACATGGAAGATGACACCTTTTCCATAAATAAAGAAATCATTGTAGAACAAATGGGTGTACTATATCAAGGAAGAACATGATGGTAAGTAGAGATACAAGAAAAGGTTGGTAGTGAAAGGATTTCAGCATAAAGAAGGTGTATACTTCAATGAATTTTTCTCACCTGTAGTGAAGCTTATCACCATCAGGGTGGTTCTTAGTATTGTTATATCATAATATTTTCATATTGAGACGTTTTATGTGAAGATGGATTTCTTTTATGGAGATATAGAGGAGGATATTTATATGAAGTATCCAGAGGTATATATTGAGTTAGGGAAGGAATACCTGGTGTGCAAACTCCATAATATCATATAAGGGTTAAAGAAGACACTTAGATAGTAGAACAAGAATTTTGATGCATTTATGATATAAAATGCATACAAACAGCATGACATGGATAGATACTATCATTTCAAGTATTTTGGTGATGGATATATTATATGGATTCTATATGTGGATGACATGATCATTATAGAATCATGTATGTAGAGGATTAATGAGTCTAAATGGTAGCTATCTAAGGAGTTTGACATGAAAAATCCTGGAGTATCTAGAAGAATTTTGAGGATGAAGATCAAGAGAGACTGTAATTCTGGAACCATGATTTTATCATAGGATAACTACATTTGAAAGGTTTTGAGAAAATTTAGTATGCTAGAAGAAAAGTCAGTTTCTATTCCCCTGGAAAGCCATTTCAAACTGTCAAAGGAGAAAGCACTGAAGATAGAAGAAGATGTTGATTATATAGAAAGGTTCCATATGTATCAACTATTAGAAGCCTGATATATGCCATGGATTGTACCTAACCTGGAATTTCTCATGCAGTGGGAGTTGTGATCATGTATATAGATAAACCTAGAAAGAAAATTTTGGAAGCTGTGAAATGGATACTAAGGTATTTGAAGGGAAGTAAGGAAGCATCTCTATGCTTTGGGAAAAAAAAATTATTGCAGGGTATGTGGATGCTAACCTTAGAGGTAATGTCGATAGTAGGAGTACCACATATTATGTATTTATCTATGGAGGAACTATAGTTAGTTGTATATCTCAACTAAAAAAGGTAGTGGCTATATATATGATAGAGATAAAATATAGTGCAATAAAAAAAATTGGAAAAGAGATGGTTTGGATGAAGAACTTCTTCAAGAATCTAGATAGAAAGTAAGTGGAAAATGTATTTCATTGTGATAATTAGAGTGTTATAAATCTTCCAAATAAAATGATGTCTCATGCCTAGACAAAGAATATTTAGTTGAAGTACCATTTTATCAAAGGACTAATACAAAATGGGTTGTTGAAATTACAGATGATTCATAGAACCAACAATATGAAAGACATGTTGACAAAGCTGACTGTGATAGATAATTTGAGGTGCTTTTGTGCCTATATTGGTATCCACTGATGAATAGATGATAATAGACATAATATGGTAGAATATTATTGGATCATGAAATGGAAAACAACTGGAATTTCATGAATCATAAACTTGAAATTGAATCTTTGAATGGAAAACACACACTAATGAGTGAAGAAGAGGAGGATATCAAATTAAGTAATTTTTCTAAGTTAGCAGCATCAAAGTAGGTTAGTATAACAAATGAGGCTCCAAGTGGGAGATTTTTAGAATGATGTATCTCGATACTTTGGATAAAGTTGGGATGACTACCGGTGTCCTAGACTGCACACTAGATCGCAACTCTCATAGTTCAACTTCTATAGTGAGGTTACTGGGAGTTGCAGGGGGTAGCGCGCCCCTACTTAGGGGTTCGGGGGCTGAAGGACCTAGCCAAAATTTTGGGAACTATAGAAACTATGACTATACTATATCAGGGTTGACTAAAAACACTAAAAAGGCACTGTAGCAGTGTGGAAATACTGTAAAAACATGCGATAGTGCACTATAGCATTATTGACTTTGACACGACATTGTAGCAACATGTGACTAGAAACACCAACAGGTCATTGTAGCCCTGTGGAATTCCAGTAACTGGTCACTATAGCACAATTTACTTACTATATGGTTGGTGTAATAGTTTCACCATCTTCTTTATGAGATTATTTGAGCTAGGATTTCTATGTGTATGTGGGTGTAAGTGTGTGATGCTATGAAAATCTACATATAATTCTACTTCCGAATTAGTGAAGTGATTTTTCATCTCCATGGACTTAGGGATTATTCTAAAACCACATAAATTACTATCTCCTATAATCTTCTTCTTGTTATTTTGTTTTTTTATTATTTTACTCTTTTTGTGAATCATTTGTTGCTTGTTAGTCCTAGTGTTTCTACAATAAGCTTAGTAAGGGATATATAGAAAAAGGAAAAGAAACTCATCAATCCATTTCAGAACCATGAGATCATATAAAAGAGTTTCCTTTAAAATAATAAACATTTATCTCAAATAATTATTTACTTAAACATGAAATAATATTTAATGCCCAAAGTTTTTCATAAAACACTTTATAAGAAAACGAAAAGAAAAAATCATAATTATGAGGGTTTCTTAGAAAATATGAGAACCCATGAAAATCATTTTCTTAAAAACATATCTTTTTACCCTTAAAAGGGAATACTAATTTATTTAACAAAAGATCATTAGATTACTTTATGAGATAAAAAAATTTCTAAAAAAAATCATTAACAAGCATAGAAAATTCATGTAGGTGCCTTGGGGAATCATCTTCATAGAACCCTTACAAATGGAATAACCTTCTAAATTAATTCTAACATAATTATATAGAGAACATAATCATTATCTAACACATTGGAGAGTTATATTAGGCTCACCCATTAACATAAAAAACATACAAGGACCATAACATACATTAAGCACATAAAATCTTGCATTTTCATCATTTAACTCATAAAAATATACTTTTGAACCCATAAATAATTTTTTTTAGATATTGATATATCCCTTTACTTTAAAACCCAATTTTTAAAACTAAAATACCCAGAACAAAGGGAAGAAGAATTTTTCAATTAATAAAACATGGAAACTTATAAAGGAATCCAAATATAAAATAACATTTATAGCAGTGGAAAAATCTATTGATGTGGTATACGTTAAAATAGAACATTCCTTTTTTTCCTTTTATAAAGAAACTCAAAATATTCGATATAAAATATGTATGAAGATTTATTTTTAAAAATTTAAAATATAGTCAAAATAGTTATAAAATGTCCTTTATAATTTATTTATTTAAATATAAACACATTCATAAAAATTATTTTTAAGAATATGTACATGTAGGAAAATATTTAGTAAACAAATATTTAAAACATTTAAAATGAGGTTTCATGGTAGTGCCCCTTACGACTTGATAAATTTTAAACCAATGAAACATTGAAGAAAATAAATTTTAATGGATTTTTGAACACATTAATTTATATATAATAATGATAAAATAAGACAATAAGGTATTTTATGCACCACACAAAATAAAACATGTAGTGAAAATAATTTAAGTCTCAAGGAAAAAGAATCGAGACTAGAAATCCCCTACCTAAAGTTTGAATTGTCATGTACAATATTTAACTCTTATATAATAAAATTAAAATAATTATTTAATTTATTAAGAACCTTTTTTTCTTCATTAAATTATTATCATCCCTTTTATTTCATTTATGACCATGTTTTATTTAGTTTCTTGACCAGTTATGTTTACATTGGACGTTTTGACGGTGTTCGATTCATATCTCAAAACAGCTTTGGTAGGATGAATATGGTCAAATGGTTCATTATTACATCATATCTTGAATATTAATAATGCTATAATTATTATGTTTTTATATTAAATATAATTTTAGAACCATCCACAAAAGGCATACATGAAAAATGAATCACATTGCTTCATGGAGGTGGTAACCACACATACACACAAACAACATTATCATTTTTTAACGGATAGAATAGTAATAAAATAGATAATAAATTATCCTTAAATAATGGGAATTATTTCATAAATAGCTTATAAATTAATTAAATCCATCATAATTACCAATCGTGAAAGGTGGTGATGAGAAATGAAATGCATCGCTTCATGGAGCTGGTAGTCTACACGTATGCACGAAGAATGGTTTTGTTCCACATAGGATGAAAAAGGATATGAATAAGGTTATGTAATTAAAATAATAACATTTAATTATATAAAATATATTGATTTTATTTTATTGTAATGGTTAGGATATAATTAAAGGAGGTAGAATAAGAAGTAAAATGAAAACCATCGGTTAAGACGATTACCTCATCTTTGAAGAACCTCCTATAGATCTCTCCTTAAGGACCTTAGGGATGATATTTTAAGAACAAAAAAACATCTTTAATGTTACTAAGGAATTTAAGAAGAGTTTTCATTAGGGGTTGGTTGAATTAAGTGGATCAAGGTAGTGTGAATAATAGAATAGAGGTGGTGTCCTTTTATAGTGATGAAAAAGACACACTTAGAGTTACTTATAATATTTAAATATAATAAATTTAATTTCATGTGAAAATGGAATAAAGTCAATTTTTTTTAAAGATAATATATTTTAAGTTTTAAATAATTTCAGCTAATAAATTTTTTATAGTTTTATGTGGCATTTTAAATTGTATCATTGTTTTTAACTCATTCACTAACCAATTTTAACCTTAACCATAATACTAACTTTTTCAATATTAAAGGATTATAAATTTACTTATAATGTAAAAATTGGATCAAAAATGGTAAAGGGATAAAATTTTAAACCATATTCCATACTCATTGTCCTCTTTCAATTTTTTATGAATTCTAAATCATTTAATAATATATTATTTAACATAAAATACCATTAAATTCATTTTAAGAATTATTCACATATTTTGACTTTAAAGACATCAAGACAGATATGAAATTCAAATATAAACAATTTTACCATAATTTATAAATTATTATCGACCAAAAAATTCATGTTAAACCATAAGTAAACTAAAAAATATTCCTTTTTATGTTTTTAAAATCATTTACTTTGATTTTTTTACTACTTGCACAAGCATAGTGTCGGCGTTGTGTAAGAATTTGTGGTAATTATACCATCAATAAAAATTAAAAACAAATTACCATCATAATAATAAATTAATTTACTTCAAAATAAACTTTTATATTCATTCAAAATTCATATTTACTAACATCCATTCCATGAAAACTTATTTAATATGTTATTTTAACTTTTTCTCGCCCGATGCAAACATTGCGCAAGTATTTGGATAAGTTTATTGTTATATAAATAAAAAATTCATAAAAGTAATTTAATATCATAAATTAAACATAATATTAATTAATAAATTCTAGAAAATACTTCTTCTCAAATATTATCTTCAGGATACAAAATTTTCCTTTTCTAGTGCTGCGCAAACACTGTGTTGGCAATAAAAGTGATTTTCATATTTATCATGAAATAAATTTTAATTTATATGTTTTAAATTAATTTTATATTATATTTTTAGATTATTATCATAAATTATTCATTAAATAAGTTTAATAAATTTTTATATCATATTCATGTCTTGGTGATATCATAAAAGATACAATATTTCATAAAAATAGTATTTTTTTACTATTCACCAAAAATGCAACTTCTTTAGAAAAATATAAAAAATCAATCATAGGATAAATTGAATTTTGGAATCCAAAAATTAATTTAATTTTATAAAATTCAATTCCAATAAGTGTAATAAATTATTTTTAAAATTAATTTGTAAAATTCAACAAAAAATGATTTTGCATAAAAATGCATTTTTCGGTATAAAAATGTTTTATACCAAAATTTAGCGTAATGTCAATTATAGTGAAATTAATTTTATTTTTATTAATAAAATGGTACTAATTAAATTCTAAAATTAATTCAAAAAAAATGGGACTTTGCAAATAATTGAAAAGAAAAGACAGTTTTCTATAAAATTAGTATTTTTTACTATTCTCTGAATAATCAATGTTTTCATAAAAATCCGAAAATACCATCTTAAGATAATTTTTATATGTTTATTTAAAAATTATATTATTTTTATCAAATAATAATTCTAAAATCAGAATAAAATAATTATAATATTCACTCACAAAAATCCATAAAAACCATTTTTGAAGAAAAAATATTTTTAAAGAATAAAATCACTTTATTAAAAATTGAGTGCTGATTTCATATAAATTAATCAATAAATTTGTATTGATTTAGACCATTATATATATATATATATATATATATATATATATTTAATAATTCAGCTACTCTCATTCATTCCCACCAATTCAATAGCTGGGTTATAATGGTTATATTTGAAATAATACTTTTTTGTGGTTCATTTAAGCTTAGTGTTGTGTATTTTATACGATATTGAATATAGTGCTATTTTAAAATATTAGGGTGTTATATTCTCATACATTTAATAAATTTTTTTGTCAAATTTTATCTTGAGATCGATAATCATGTGTCTAACATTTGAAAATACCATTATTGAAAACCTACATCCTAAAAAGGGTTAATAAAACTTACTTTTAAAAATAGGGAAAAAAATATAAAGGTCATATGGATTAACACACAACTAGGTTTCCAAATAATAGAAATTTAGTGGTAAGTGAAAATTTGGACATAGGGGATAATTTAATGTCAAAATAATGATAGGGAGTTATAGGTAATGCAATCATGAAAAAGTTAATGATCACAAAGCCATAAATCAATAGGGGATAAATAAGACCATCAATTCATCAAAAATGAAAGTAAAATAATAAATTTTTTATTTCAAGATCATTTTCCTAGAGTTGAAGGATTATTTTACCATCAAGATAGAGAACACGAACAAATATACTTACTTGAATTCTTTCTATTTCATAAGCCTAATTTATTCCTTTGGTTATGCATCAATTGATTTTTACTTTTATCTCATCTCTTACTTTAGTAAATGAATATTCAAAATTAATTTTTTATGTTTGAAGCACTAAAATAAAATTCTAATAGATCACGAGATCCATAAAAGGATAAAAAGTTATTCTTCATGTCTTTAGTCATTAATAAAAACCAAAATGGTCAGTATAAGGTAATATGGTATCCAATATGAATAAACCTTTATATGAAGAAATAAAACATTAATCTCCAAAGTCTCAAAAATAACACCCAAAGTTCAATATATATCATTTGATAAATAAATAACCTTAAAATTATTCAAAATATTCTTGACCATGTTTGAAACCCAAAAGTCATAAAGATTTTATCACATATTCTTCCGAGATCAATTTAACATTTATCTCTAATCAATATTTTGACACTAATAAATTCATATACCAAAATGTATATTCCTTAATCATAAAATCTACAAAATAGACTAATATTTTCTATAAACAACCTGAATTACCATAAATATAAAATAAAATAATATATACTTACAAAATATAATTTAACCTTTATTCATCAAGTAAAAATACATCTTAGAAAAAAGTGTTTCCATTTACCTTAATAATATAATGTTCCCAAAATAGTGAAATTGTCCAATACTAACTTTAATTGATTCGTCACTAAATAAATTTTCAATATTATGGGTATCTATTTGATTAATCATATATTAACAACATGCAATAACTTTTTTATCCCAATTAACCATTGTTACCTCAACATCAAAGATCATTTTTACCCTAAAAGTTAACAATACCTTTAAAATTATGTCCATAAAATATAAAATTATTATTACTTAAATTAAATTTTTACTAAAATACATACTAAACCCAATAGTTGTATTATCATAAATATCTACCAAAATACACTTAATCATCTTAAAATCTCATCACTTAAAACATAAAAAGGGGTTTCCATTAATTTGAACTTATGACGAGCCTTAAACTTATGAACACAAGATGGTATTCATAACCATTAAGTTAACCCAAAATGAAAACATCATAATCTCAAAATTTATCTAAACCATGACCTGATACCAACTATAATGGCCCCAAACCTGCACTCTTAGATTCTGTGCTAAAAACATATTCTTTACATTTTTGGATTTGATATCGATAAATTTGACCCAATTTTAGCCATCCAAAACTTACAACACCTTACAGAAATATTGGATTACTTACATACCCAAGGAATTTTTAGGTTTATAGTTTCATAGAATTAGGAAAAAATCTTTCAAAGTGTGAATTTCCACACAATATCCATTTTTCCAACAAAAAAATTTCTTTATAAAGGTACACTTACTTCGTTCAAGATAACTCACATATTTGAAACTTTGACATTATTAACTTTTCTACTCATCCTTAATACATGTGGAAAATCATTTGAAAACATGGGATGATAAAAACAAATCCTAGTAAGGGATATATAGGAAAAATAAAAGAAACCCATTATCCCATTTCGAAAAAATGAGATCATAAAAGAGGGTTTTCCTTATGTTAATAAAATTTGAACTCAAATAATTAATTACTTACACATGAAATTAGCTTTAATTCCCAATTTTTTTATAAAACACTTTTTAAGAAATAATAAAGTCAAAATTACAATCATGATGGTTTCTTAGAAAAAACGAGAATCCAAAAAAATCATTTTCTTAAAAACATACCTTTTTACCCTTAAAAGGGAATAACCGTTCCTTAAAAAAAGATCATTAGATTACCTTATGAAAACAAAATATTTTAATGAAAACTCATCATAAAGAATATAATATTAATGTAGGTTACCTGCAACATAATCTTCAAATAACCCATTCAATAACCCATAACATAACCCTTATAAATGGAAAAACTTATTCAGTTAATTTCAACAAAATTATCCAGAGAACACGATCATTATCCAATGCACCAGATAGAAACACTGGACTCACCCGTCATCATAAAAAATTTCCATGGAAAATAACATAAAAAATAAAATAAAATATTGTATTTACATCATAAAAATCATAAAAATATACCTTTTAACCCATAAATAAAACATTTTCATATATTGATAAATCTATTTCCTTTAAAAACAAATTTTCAAAACTAAAATACCCATAACAAAGGGAAGAAGGGTTTTTATTTAAAGAAAAAATGAAAGATTGTAAAATAATAAAAATATAAAATAACATTTATGGTGAAGGTAAAATACATTTACATAATATACATTAAAATAGAATATTCTATTTCCCTTTTGTAAATAAAGTCAAATCGTTCCATATAAAATATGTACAAAGATTTCTTTTGAAAAAAATTGAAAGATAGTCAAAAGAGTCATAAATTTTACTTTTATAATATATATATGTAAATATAAATACATTAATAAAAATTATTTTTAAGAATATGGACATTTAGGAAAATATTTAGAAAATAAATCTTTAAACATTTAAAATTAGGTTTTAAGGTGAAGTGTCCCTTATGACCTAACTTTTGAACCCATTAAACATTGATGGAAATAAATTTGAATGGATTTGTAAAAATATTAATTTTCATAAAATAATGATTAAGTATATACATAAGTTAGTTTATGCACCACACAAAAGAAAAAATGTGGTGAAGATAGATTAAGTCTCAAAGAAAGGAAATTTAGACTAGAAATCTCCTCCAATGGCCCGAAGGCCTTCATTTTTTATTGACTTGTCACATACATTATTTAACTCCTATATAAAAAACATATATTTATTATTTAATTTATTGAGATATTTTTTTAATTTAATTACATTATCATTATACCATTTATTTTGTTTATGACCATGTTTTATTTAGTTACTTAATCAGTTAATTTTACATCAGATGTTTTGAGGATGCCCGATTCATAGAGTAGGATGACCGCGGTGAAAGTGTTATTTGTAATATCACCTACAGAGTATTAATCATTAAATAATTATAATATTTTTATATTAAATACAATTTTATAACCATCCATGAAAGACATACATGAAAAATGAATCGCATCGCTTCGTGGAGGTGGTAGTCCACACGTACGCACGAACGACATTATCATTTTTAAATAGATGGAATGGTAAGAAAATAGATGATATTTTATCTTTATATAATGGTAATTATATATTTAATATATTATATATTAATTAAATCCATCATAATAACAAACCATGAAAGGTATTGAAGAGAAACGAAATACATTACTTCATGGAAGTGGTGATCTACACGCACACACAAATGATATTTTCATTCCCCATGGGATGGAAAAGGAGACGAATAAGGTTATGAACTTAAAATTATAAAATATAATTATATTATATTTTTTTTAATGGTTAGGATAGAACTGAAGGAGGTATAATAAGAAGTAAAATGAAAACAATCAGTTAAGAAGATTACCTCCTCTTTGAAGAACCTCCTTTGGATCTCTCTTTAAGGACCTTATAAATGGTATTTTAAGAATACAAAAACATATATAATTTAGGTAAGGAATTTAATAAGTTATTTTTGTAGGTTTTGGTCAAGATAAGTGGCTCAAGGTGGTGTGAATAATAGAAGAGAGGTGATGTCCATTTATATTGAAGGAATTGACACACTGGGAATCACTCAAAATATTTAAACATAATATATTTTTTTCATGTGTAAGTGGAACCAAGTGGATAAAAATTATAAAATAATATATTTTATGGTTTAAATACTTTAAACTAATAAAATTTGGATAGGTTTATGTGTAATTTTAAACCTCATCATTGGTTTTAATCCTTTAGTTAACAAATTTTAACCTTAAGCATGTCAACAACTTATTCAACACTAAAGGGTTATAAATTAACTCATAAGGTAAAACATGGATAAAAAATGGACAATTTGTGAAATTTTAAACCAAATACCATCCTAATTTCCATATTTCAATATTTTTATGATTTTTAAATCATTTAATACTATATTATTTAACATAAAATACCATTTAAGTCATCTTAAGAACTATTCACATATTTTGAATTTAAAGAAATCATGAAAGGTATGTAATTAAAATATTAACTTTTTAATAATAAATTATAAATTATTATTAACAATAAAATTCATTTTACATCATAAGTCATCCATTTTGTTTTACTTTTTATGTTTTTAAAATCATTTACTTTGATTTTCCCACTGCTTGTACAAGCACTGTGTTAGCGTCATGTAATCATTTAAGGTCAATATACCATAAATAAAAATTAGAAATAAATAAATAAATAAATTTTAAAACAAAATTTTATATTCATTATAAATCTATATTTACTCACATATATTTCTTGAAAACTTATTTAATATGTTATTTTGACTTTTTCTCACCTCGTGCAAGTACTATGCAAGTATTTGGATAAGTTTGTTGTTATATAACTAAAAAATTTATAATTATGGATTTATATCATCAATTAAACATTATATTAAATAATTAAGTTGATAAAGTACTTCTTAATTCTCAAATATAATATTTAGGACACCAAATTTGACTTTTCCAGTGCTACGCATGCACTTCGTTGGCAATGAAAGTCATTTTCATATTTATCATGAAATTAATTATAATCTATATGTTTTGAATTATTTTTTTATTTTATTTTTAATATATTATAATATATGAGTCTTTACATAAGTTTCATAAGTTTTCATATCATATTTATGTTTTTTAAATATCATAAAAGATATCGTATTTCATAAAATCTATATTTTTTTACTATTCACAAAAATGTAACTTCTTCAAATAAATCTTAATAATTAATACTTGAATAAATTTTAATTTGTGAATAATAAAATTAATTCCATTTCATAAAATTAAATTCTTATAATTGGTAGAAATTAATTTTAAAATAAACCCGCAAAACATGATAAAAAATAGTTTTTCAGAAAAATGCATTTTTCAGTATAAAAATGTTTTATACCAAAATTAAGAATAATGTTGGTTCCAATGAAATTAATTGGACTTTTTTAAATAAAAATATACTAATAAAAATTTAAAATCATTTTAAAAAAATGGGACTTTTTTAATACTTTAAAGGAAAAGATAGATTTCTATAAAATCGGTATTTTTCACTATTCATTGAAAAATCAATCTTTTCAGAAAAATACAAAAATATCAACCTATAATAATTTTGATATAATAATTTCAAAAATTATATAATTTTTATTAAATACTATTTCTAAAATTAACTTAAATTAATCATAATATTCTCTCATAAAAATAAATAAAAACCATTTTGGAAGAAAACAAATTCTTAATAAATAAAACCACTTTACAAAAAATTGAGTGATTATTTCCTAAGAATTAATTAATACATTTTTCTTGAGTAGGACTATTTTATATATTTTTTATAATTTGGTTACTGTCATTCATACATACCAATTCAATGACTAGGTTATAAGAAAAATATTTAAAATAATATCATTTTTTTGTTCTTTTAAGATCAGTGTTGCGTGTCATATATGCTATCGAACATTGTGTTGTTTGAAAATCTCGGGGTGTTACATTCCATCCTTTAATAAATTTTTTCCTCAAAATTTTATCTTAAGATAGGTAATCAGGAGTTTAACATTTGAAAACACCTTTTTTGAAAACACATATCATAAAAGGGTTAATTAAAATTCCTTTTGAAAAGTGGGAAAAGGAAATATGAAGGTCGAATAAAGTAACACATAACTTGGTTTAAAAATAGGAAAAAATTAGTGGGATGTGAAAATTTGGACATGAATTAAAAAATTAATGTCTAAATAATAATGTGGAGTGATATAGAATACGATAATGAGAAATTTAATGTCCACAAAACCATTAATAAATAGGGGATAAAGAAGAGCTTCAATTCATTAAAAATAAAGGTAAAAGAATAATATATTTATGTCAAGATACTTTTTCTAGATTTGATGGATTATTTTGCCATAAATATAGATAAAATTAAAAAATAAACTTACTTGATTATTTTCCATTTCATTATCATAATTTCTTCATTTGGTTGTGCTTCGATCAATTTTTACTTATATCTCATCTCTTACTCTAAAAATTGAATATTCAAAATGAAATTTTCATGCCTAAAACACTAAAATAAACTTCTAATGAATCATAAGATCCAAAAACGGATACAAATTTATTCCTCATGACTTTAGCCATTAACCAAAACCAATATGGTTAGCACAAGGTAATATAACTTCCAATATGAAAAAACCTTCATATGAAGAAATACAACATTAATATCCAAATCCTCAACAATAACACCCAAATTTTAACTTAAATATTTTGATAAATAACTAAACATAAAGTTCTTAAAAATATTCTTAACCAAATTATAAACCCAAAAATCAGATGAATTTGATTTTATATTCTTCTAAGATTAATTTAACATTTATCTATAATCAAAATTTAGTCACTCATAAAGTCATATACAAAAAATTTATATTCCCTGATCATTAAATCTATAAAATATAATTATCATTTCTATAAATAACCTAAATTACCATAAATCCAAAATGAAATCATATATACTTCCAAAAGATAATCCAACCTTTATTCCTCAAGTAAAAACCCATCTTATCCAAAAGTATTTCCATTTACCTTAATCATATAATCTTTCTAAAATAGATAACTTCACCAAATCACTTTTTAATATCATGTCTATCTATATGATTAATCATATGTTCCCATCTTGTAATAATCATTTTCTCCTAATTGACCATAGTCACATCAACATAAAAGATCATTTTATCCATAAAGGTTATCAATACCTTTAAAATTAAGTACATAAAATATAAAATCATTGTTCCCTAAATAAACTTTTCACTAAAATACATACTAAACCCAAGGGTTGTATTACCATAAATGTATCCCAAAACACTCTTAATATTATTAAAATCCCATCACTTAAAACCTTAAAATGGGTGTCTATGCCTTTGAACTTATGATCAAACTTAAACTTATAAACCCATGATTGTCACGACTTGTTCCCCGGGGCCTGTGCTGTGACTACCCCAAGTCCGCCTTCCATAGGCCAGGGGCTGGTGACTAGCACCGAAGGCATATTCCCTAAAATTGGGAAGACATTGCCTTTATAATCTGTAACACACACAACCAAGCACTCAACGAGATAAAAATAACAAGTAAACTGTATAACCAAAAGAGTGTTGAAAGTAAAAGGGGTCAGAATACAAGACCAATAGTAAAGGTACAAGTACAACTGAAATACAATACAATTGAAGAAAGATAAAGACGGTTACTGGATCGTCCTCCAAGGTTCCTAACTAAAGGGTAGGTACAGATCACCTCCCCAACACTCCACGTCTTCTCATCTCCTCTGCGTACCGACATGCCATATAGTCAACCTCCGGGTACCATCCAGTCCTAGTACTGTCGTTCTTAGTCAGCGCTGTCCATCGTCTACACCAAACACAATGAAGTGCGGGTGTATCCCATGTAGGGGTGAGTATAACGATACTCAGTAGGGACCCTAAGACCCTCAAGGTCTCACAAACATCCAAAAAGGATGAATCTCAAGCATGGATTCAACTGTCAACCCTACTTAGGTATATGCCCATACATATACCTAAGTTATCAAGTATACCCATCTCAATCATGAGGAAACACAAGGTCCAACCCAAAAGCCCAAATCTCAAGTATTCCATAAAGGAAGGAAAACCAAAAAGGCAAGTAACACACAATTACGCCAAATAGAAGAATACCACCAAGGTATTACCATGAAGGAAAGTACCACACAAGCACAAACTCAGCTCATTCCAGGTATAAATTAGGTATGATAGTAGAGATGATTAGTTATAGCTACTAAATCATCTTAATCCGTTAAGAGGATCTGCTTTTGAACCACACATGATCGCTAGTATCTGACCCACACAGGATCGCTAGGAGCTGACCCACACAGGATCGCTAGGAGCTGACCCACATAGGATCGCTAGGAGCTGACCCACATAGGATCGCTAGAAGCTGACCCACACAGGATACCTAGGATATGACCCACATAGGATCGATAGGAGCTGACCCACATAGGATCACTAGGAGCTGACCCACAAAGGATCACTAGGAGCTGACCCACACAGGGTCGCTAGTCAGTCTTCTCATCAAAGCCAGCTACTAGGTTCCATAACTATGCTCGCTCGTTTCCAGGAGGATCTGCTCCCCAAGCCACTGTTCAATACTCCAAATGCCACGAATTCCCATGAATAAGTATCTCAAAGGACCACCACACCATAGGGGTCTCAATACAACAAACGGTTCATCAATCAGACGCCCGATCTGTGAGTTATTAGCCTTTTAGTCCCAGGGGCCCAGTTGGATTCATGCTCGATCCAACCTGACTGTACCTCAACTTTACCCAAAATCTAGTGGGGTATAATCAAATAGACCATCTCGCTCCAATATTCTCATCGCCGCTAGCGGTTCATCAATCGGACATGCGGTGCCAAATTTATGGCCCAAGTAAAGCATAGGGTCGTATTTGGTTCGGGTCCGATCCGACTCAGTCAGACCAACCCGGACCGACCTGGCCTGGGTCGACCTGGTTCGGATCAACCTGGCCCAGACCGCTGGTTCTGGCCCAACCTGCTGGGTCTGACCCGGCCTGTTGGGTTCATCCCGGCAGGCCGTGAGTGTCGCGAGGCCACAGGGGTGTCGCGAGGGCGCGGGTCGGCTCGACCGTATGGGTGTCGCGAGGGCGTGAGGCCGCAGGGCAGCTCGGCTAGAGCGGCTTAGCCGCGGGGTGCCGCGAGGGCGTGGCACAAGGTGGCTCGGTTGTGGGGTGCCGCGAGGGCATGGCGCGAGGTGGCTTGGACGAAGCGGGTCGTCCGCGGGGTGCCGTGAGGGCGTGGCGCGAGGCTGCTCAGCTGGTGCGACTCGACCGTGGGGTGCTGCGAGAGCGCGACATGGGGCAACTCAGTCGGAGCAGCTCGACCATGGGGGTTCGACTGGGGAGCAACGACTCGGTCGCGGGGCGGTTCGGCCGCAGAGCGGCGCGGAGGCCGCGGGCGGCGGTGCCGCGGGGCGCGGAGGCCATTGGGCAGCGGTGGTCACGGGGCGGCGCCATTGCGCTATCGCCTTCATCGTGGCCGATGGAGGTGACGACTGCCGTTCTTAGGCCTCATCGGTGCCAAAAACTCGCTCTGGTTGCCGTCTTCCTCCATCGAAAAGTACACCACATATCATCACAAGAATTGTGGAGAGGACGACCAATGTTTGTTTGGCCTGCACTCTCCACATTAGAGTGGTAGCAAGCGGCTCAACATAATCATGAATCAAGAACGAGTATGGAAGATATTTAAAAATATCAATCTCCACAACCCTCGTCAATCTCTATTCCCAATCCTGCAAAATAATTAGAAGGGGAGTATATGAGAAGTGATAATCATATAGAAATAAACCCCTACCTTGGATTGATTTCTTGTTGACATCCAAGAGGGGGAAATAACGGACTTCGGTTGAAGATGTCCCACGTTGGAGGGTGTCCTGAGGAAGAAGTCATGCGTGGGATTTCTTCATTGGAGAGATTTCTCCCAAGTCTCCAAAGTTCTCCCCTTTTCCAAGCCTTTTCCCTCAATTCCACCAAAATGAAAGGTAGCCCAAAATAATATATTATGTTATCTATTATTTAGTTTGTTGGAACAAAATTCAAATTAGCTAAATTAATCAACTAGGTTGGCATAATAAATTAAGGGGGGTGGAACCATTTAAGTGGGGAAGTTTAAGAGGCTCCCCCACACTTATGAGGGAGTTCAGGGGGTTTTAATCCTCGGGTGGTCCCCACCACCATAACCTCTCATGGTAGGTTAGGCTCGGTGGTCCCCACCTCCATAATCTCTCATGGGTGGTTTTAGTTCAGGTTGTCCCAACCTTTGAAATATTGACATGGGTGGTTCCAAAATAAAATAAAAATAAAATGTTACAACATTTTATTTTATTTTATTCCTTCACAAAAAACCCAAAATCTATCCTTCACTCTCAACCCACTACGGTCAAGGTGAAGATCTCCTGAAGTGAATACCGGCACTGCGAGTTCAACGGTTTCCTCAGATTTCAATTTTGAGCATCTAGTAAAAAGTTACAAAATGCCTCTTGTGCGTTTACTGAACGTACCAGAAAAAAAGTTTAGAAAATTATTAACAGTCACCCTTGACCCGCGCCGGTTGAGGTTAGGCTCTGCCCAAGTGAAACATGCCCCAATGAACCCAAAAATACTCTCATATTTCCATTCTGAGTTATCGTTTAAAAGTTATGGATTTTACAATAAAATAATTTTCACTTAATTATTTTATTTACGACCAAAGACTAACTTTCACTAGTGGCTCGTGCTGGCCAAAGTTAGTATCTTCTTAAATTGAGCATGCCCTCACGAGTTCAGCAGTGGTCTCAGATTTTCAATCTGAGCTACCATTTTTGAATTATAAGCATTTGAAACATAAAATAATTTATTTAATTATTTTATTTACAGTTATTCCACTTTTTGGTTTTCTCACAGGAGGCCCACGCCGACTAAACTTAAGTCAAGCCTAAGGTAAAACCGCCATTCTGAACGCAATGGTTCCCTCATATTTTTGATCCAAGTAACCGTTTAAGATTTATTCCAATTTTTTAGGAAAACTGCTTATGCACTATTTAAAGTTTAACAAAACTTCGATGAACCATTCCAGGAACTCTGGGCCCCAGAATCATGCACCGTCAGATTTCTCAATCTCAAAATAATTCTATATAATTAAAAAAAATTATACATAATTTCCGGGACATTACATTATCCCCACCTTGGGGCTTTACGTCCTTGAAAGCCAAAACAAAGGCAAAACAACCAAAAGAGGGTATTGAGCACAAATCTGAGCCTCCTGCTCCCATTTTCTCTCCTGGAGGTTCCCGTGCTACTAGAATACATGCACCAGAGGTATCAACCACCCAAAAAGGACCCACTCTTGTTGATCCTCAATCTCCACTGGAACCTTCGTAAACGATGCCCCATCGTCTAAGTCCAGCTCAATGTGATCGATGATGTGAGATGGGTCATGCACATATCCCCTCAGCTAGGATACATGGAAGACGTCGTGCACCCTATCCAACTATGGTGGAATATCCAAGTGGTATGCTACCTCACCTATCCTCCAAAGGATCAGAAAAAGACCGATAAACCCCGGTGATTACTTTCCCCCAGCCAAAACTCAATAAACCTTATCAAGATGAGACCTATAGGAGGACATGGTCTCCCTCCTCCTATCGGCAAAAGACCTATGCCGGCTCTGAGAAGTTTTCTCTTGCTAACAAGTGAGGCATCGTGATACAAAATCTACCACTAATTTCTTTATCCATGGCCACCAATACTGACGCTGAAGGTCCTGGTACATCTTCACCACACCAGGATGTACCACTAGAGGGGATGTGTGGAACTCCCTCAACACTTCCTCCCGAAGTGACACTGGTACCATGATACTTCCTATAAAGAAAATGACATGGTCCCCACCTTTAGAAAATCCATCAGGTGCCTATCATGTGGATATCTGAGCACGTCGAGTCTCGCAGTCAGCGTCCCCACACTGCGACTCCTTGACTCACTGAAGAAGTGGGGGAGTGACTATAAGAGACTGAAGAAAAGATGCTCCATCTCAATCCACAAAGGATATCTACAAACATTCAGCTACTCCGTCGCCTCACCTAGAAGCTCTATACCAAATCTCTTGCTGATTGCATCTGATATAACGTTCCCCTTCCCAGGAGTATAGACTATCTCGAAGTCATAGTCTTGGAGGAACTCAAGCCAACATCACTATCTCAGGTTTAGGTCCTTCTGAGAGAAGATATACCTGAGACTATGGTGATCTAATTAGACTATAAAACTCTCTCCCATCAAGTAATGTTGCCACATCTTCAAGGAAAATACCACTACTGCTAATTCCAGGTCATGGGTAGCATAGTTCTGCTCATGCTGTCTCAACTGTTGAGAACCATATGCAATCACTACTCGATTTTTCATCGGGACACATCCAAGCATGGTCCCTGATGCATCACAGTAGACTACGTACCCTACGCCCTCCTCTGGTAGCCTCAAGATGGGTGCACTATTCAACCTCTCCCTCAGCTCCTAAAAACTCCGCTGGCATCTCTCCGACCAAATGAAGGGTTGCCCCTTCTTCGTCAATGCTGATAAAGGTGTTTCTACCCTGGATAAGTCAGGTACAAATCTCCAGTAGTACCTAGCCAAAGTAGACGTCCCTATCCATTTAGGGAGGTTTTCCTGGAAACATCTTTTTAAAATATGTCCCCATGCTCTTCCACTCTTATTTGGAACTGAAAACTCAAAATTTCTATGCATGAGTTTATCCTGTGCTGTCCGGGTTTCCTTTTTCTCTAACCAAGGAAAATCCCATTCCAATGTTGTAGGTAAACCACAACCTTTTTGCCTAATACAGTCAATCTGAGAATGAACTATGGATGTCCAGTCCATACCCAAAATAACATCGTAAGGCCATGATGTTGTCACCAAGAGGTTCCAACCAAAACTCTCACCTAAAGGGTCAGATCACACCATCGACATAAGTGTGATTATCGAGTCTCCTCCCAAAGGTATCTCCAGACACGAGGGTCAAGTCAATGGTTTAACCAAAAACTCTAGGTCTTAGACAACATTCTTGGAAGGAAGTAATGATTGGTATCTATGTCTATTGATATGACAGGTAGTAGTAGACACATATCATACCTCTAATCATTCCTAGATCCCTTTGGTCACACTCCGTGACCGCATGCAGCTACTATCTTCCCCTTTCCTCCAACTCCTTGAGCCTGGTGGGGTCCAAAAAAGGGGGTGGTTGTGACATGTCGAAAAGTACAACACCTCATGCTGCTCTCCTAGTTTTTCTTCCACATCTGCTGCCCTGAAGATTCATCTGTCCCTAACACTTCTTCTTCCCGAAACATTTTACACGCCCAAGTCTCTGAGACTGGCGCTAGTTTCCTGCTTTCCCACTACTAACATTCACTGGCTGTATCCGCTCAACCGAAGAACATTCAACCACAAGGGTACTCTCTAGCACCCCAACATAAGTAGGAATGCATAAAGGAATAGTGCTAGCTCAGACATCCTTAAACACTCTATGCTCGAATGTCCAAGCCCTGAAGCACTGATCATATCGTATTCATCGAGTACCAAGAATGATCGGTACACCTCGATGAATACTCAGCTACCGACATGTCGTCCTGACAAAGCTGTAGAAGATCTAGATAACTCTCAGCCACCTCCTCAAGCCAGTCCTCAGCCACCTGTGAGTTGGGCTCGCCTCAGAACCTGAGGCATATCTGATACTGAATCACGCATAAGGCACTAAGCCTATAAATGTCTTCTACCAGTACTGCCGGTTGTAACTGCTGACCAACGAGCAGTGATATAACTGACGCACTACCTGAAGGTACTATCTTGGGTAATGGTCCATGTACTAAAGCCTCATCACTATGCGGACCATCCTCATGGTCGCTCACTAAAAAAGACTAGTATCTAAGATCACCATCTGCTCTACTGGTGTCTCAACTAGGTGGAAAACTCTAGCAACCTCCTCCAGCTAGCCCTCAGCTACATGAGAATCTTTCTCACCTCGAAACCTTGGAGGCCTCTTCTACTGGAACTCGTGCAACATGATCAGTCGGCGTGCACCATCCGCTAGTGAGGCTAGTGGTAACTACTTCCCAATGGGTGGTGCTGCTGCTGGTACACCACCCAAAGGTGCCAACATAGTAAGAGGGCCCTGCACCGGAGCCTCATCGCTCGGTGGCCATCATTGTGTACTCGCTCGAGAATCCAAGCTGGTTGTCTATGCAACGGAATCTTGATAAGAAACAGGTGTTCCACGGTCATTTAGTTATACCTAGTGAGCTGACTCAAATAAATTAAAAAGAAAACTTTTCTAAGCACACACACAATTAGTGTTTTTGTGCACTGAGTCAGAAATCATAAGTCAGGGTCCTGGTGTATGGATACATCGGACGCCGCACCAATACTGGATTCCTTAAATTGATAACCACACTCACTATAATTAACACTATTTTCGTTAAAAAGATCAGAGTCTAATGTTATACGGTAGAACCGACTCCTTTGATACCAATTTGTCATGACTCATCCCCCGGGGCCCATGTCGTGACAACCCCAAGCCCGCCTTCCATAGGCCAGGGGCTGACAACTAGCATCGAAGGCGTATTCCCTAAAACTAGGAAGGTATTTCCTTTATAACTTATAACACACACAACCAAGCACACAACAAGATATGAACAACAAGTAAACTATATAACCAAAAGAGTACTGAAAGTAAAAGGGGCCGAAATACAAGCCCAACAGTAAAGCTACAAGTACAACTGAAATACAATACAATTGAAGAAAGAGAAAGACAGCTACTAGATCATCCTCCAAGGTTCCTACCTGAAGGGTAGGTACAGATCACCTCCTCATCACTCCACGTTTGCCCATCTCCTCTGTGTAACGACACACTATATGGTCCACCTACGGGTGCCGTATAGTCCTGGTACTCTCATCCTCAGTTAGCACTATCCGTCATCTGAACCAAACACAATGAAGTGCGGGTTTAACCCATGCAAGGGTGAGTATAACGATACTCAGTAGGGACCCCGAGACCCTCAAGGTCTCACATAAATCCAAAAAGGATGAATCTCAAGCATGGAGTCATCTGTTAACCCTACTTAGGTATATGTCTATTCATAGACCTAAGTTATCAAGTATACCCATCTCAATCATGAGGAAATATAGGTTCCAACTCAAAAGCCCAAAGCTCAACTATTTTACAAAGGAAGGAAAACCACAAAGCCAAGTACCACACAAGTATGCCACACAGAAGAATACCACCAAGGTATTACCACGAAGGAAAGTACCGCATAGGTACAAACTCATATCATTCAAAGTATAACTTAGTTATGGTAGTAGAGATGATTAGTTATACCTACTAAATCATCTTACTCTATTAAGAGGCTCTGCTGCTGACCCACACAAAATCTCTAGGAGCTGACCCACACAAGATCGCTAGGAGCTGACCCACACAGGATCGCTAGGAGTTGACCCACACAGGATTCATAGAAGCTGACCAACACAGGATCGCTTGGAGCTGACCGACACAGGATCTCTAGGAGCTGACCCACACAGGATCGCTGGGAGCTGACCCACACATGATCACTAGGATCTGACTCATAGAGGATCGATAGAAGCTGACCCACACAGGATTGCAAGGAGCTGACCCACACAGAATCACTAGGAGCTGACCCACACATGATCTCTAGGAGATGACCCACACAGGGTCTCTAGTCAGTATTCTCGTCGCAGCCAGCTACTGGGTTCCCGTACTATACTCTATCATCTCCAAGAGGATCTACTCCCCAAGCCACTGGTCGATACTCCAACTTCCATGAAGTCCCACGAATAAGTATCTCAAAGTACCTCCATGTCATAGGGGTCTCAATTCAACGGATGATGCATCAATCGAGCGACTTCCACATTATAGGGGTATCAATGCAACAGGCGATGCGTCAATCGAACGACCGGTCTATGAGTTATTAACCTTTTAGTCCTGGGGTCCCGATTGGATTCGTTCTCAATCCAACCCGACCATACCTCAACTTTACCCAAAACTCCAGTGGGGTATACTCAAAGGGACCGTCTCTCTCCAAGATTCCCATCGCCGCTGGTGGTTTGTCAATCGAACGCCCGATGCCAAAGTTATGCCCCAAGTAAAGTATAGGTTTGTATCTGGTTCGGGTCCGGTCCGACTCGATCGGACTGAACCAGTTCGGGTCGACCCGACCCGACCTGGCCCGCTAGGTCTGGCCCGTCCCGCCAGGCGGCCCGACCTGCTGGGTCCGGCCCGACAGACCGCGAGGGCCACGAGGCCACGGGGGTGCCGTGAGGGCGCAGGGCAGCTCGACCGTGGGGGTGCTGCTGGGGCGCGATGCCACGTGGTGGCTCGGTCGGAGCGGCACGGCCGCGGGGTGTCGTGAGGGCGCGACGCAGCACGACACGTTCGGAGCGGCACATCTGGGGGTGCCGCGAGGGCGCAGCGCGGGGCACGACGCATGGCGGCTCGGTCGGAGTGGCTCGACCGTGGGGTGCCGCGAGGGTGCACCGTAGGGTGGCTCGGCCACGGGGGTCCGACCGCAGGGAGGCGGCCCGGCCGCGGGGTGGTGCCTCGGCCGTGGGGTGGTTTTGCCGCGGAGCGGCACGGAGGCCGCAGGCGG
Source organism: Viscum album (assembly GCA_963277665.1). Lineage (NCBI taxonomy): Eukaryota > Viridiplantae > Streptophyta > Magnoliopsida > Santalales > Viscaceae > Viscum > Viscum album. Next base: position 516,984,383 of record OY728131.1, read on the forward strand.
TGGTGCCGCGGGGCGCGGAGGCCATGGGGCGGTGGGGGCCATGGGGTAGTGCTGTTGCACCATCGCCTTCGTCGCGGCCGGCGGAGGTTCCGACCACCATTATCGTGCCTTATCGGTGCCAAAAACCCACTCCAGTTACCGTCTTCCTCCGTCGCAAAGTACACCACATATCATCACAAGAATTGTGGAGAGGACTATCCATGTTTGTTTAGCCCACACTCTCCGCTTTACAATGGTAGCAAGTAGATCAACGTAATCATGAATCAATAATAAGTATGGAAGATATTTAAAAACATCAATCCCCACAACCCTCGTCAATATCTATTCCCAATCCCAAAAAATAATTAGAAGGGGAGTACATGGGAAGTGATAATCATATATAAATAAACCCCTACCTTGGATTGATTTCTTGTTGACGTCCAAGAGGGGGAAATAACGAACGTCGGTTGAAGACATCCCACGTTGGAGGATGTCCTGAGGAAGAAGTCACATGTCAGCATTCTTTTTGGAGAGATTTCTCCCAAGTATCCAAAGTTATCCTCTTTGCCATGCCTTTTCCCTAAATTCCACCAAAATGAAAGGTAGCCCAAAATAATAGATTATGTTATCTATTATTTAGTTTGTTGGCACAAAATTAAAATTGGCTAAATTAATTAACTAGGTTGGCATAATAAATTAAGGGGGGGGGGGTGCACCATTTAAGTGGGAAAGTTTAAGAGGCTCCCCCACACTTATGAGGGAGTTCAAGGGGTTTAATCCTCGGGTGGTCCCCACCACTATAACCTCTCATGAGAGGATAGGCTCGATGGTACCCAAATCTATAACCTCTCATGGGAGGTTTTAGTTCAGGTGGTCCCCACCTGTGAAATATCCATATGGGTGGTTTCAAAATAAAATAAAAATAAAATGTTACACCATTTTATTTTATTTTATTCCTTCACGAAAAACCCAAAATCTATCCTTCACTCTCAACCCACTACGATCAAAGTGAAGATCTCCTTAAGTGAATACTAATTCTGCGAGTTCAACGGTGTCCTCAGATTTCAATTCTGAGCACCGGGTCAAAAGTTACAAAACGCTGCTTGCGTGTTTACTGAATGTACTCGAAAAAAAGTTTGGAAAATTATTAACAATCACCCTCATCCCGCACCGGTTGAGGTTAGACTCTGCACAAGTGAAACACTCCCCAACGAACCCAACGGTACTCTTGGATTTCTAATCCGAGTTATTGTTTAAAAGTTATGGATTTTACAATAAAATAATTGTCACTTAATTATTTTATTTACGACCAAAAACTAACTTTCACTAGTGGCCCGTGTCATCCAAAGTTAGTATCTTCTTAAATAGATCATGCCCTCACAATTTCAGCGATGGTCTCGTATTTTCAATCCGAGCTACCATTTGGGAGTTATAAGTATTTGAAAAATAAAATAATTTATTTAATTATTTTATTTACAGTTATGCCACTTTTGGGTTTTCTCACAGGAGGCCCATGCCGACTAAACTTAAGTCGCACCTAGGGTAAAAACGCCATCCTGAATGCAACGGTACCCTCTGATTTCTGATCTGAGTAACCGTGTAATATTTATTCCACTTTTTCAGGAAAACGGCTTATACACACTATTTAAATTTTAACAAAACTTCGACGGACCATTCCGGGTACTTCGGGCCTCATAATCATGCGTCGTCAGATTTCATGGTCTCGAAATAATTCCATATAATTAAAAAAAAAATATATGGAATTTCTGAGAAATTACACTGATAGTATCCATAACTATTAAGTTAACCTCACATGTAAACATCATAATCTCCAAAGTTATCTGAACTCTGCTATGATATCTACTATAACTGCCCCAAACCCGCACTCCTTGATCTGATGATAAAAATATAATTTTGAAATTTTTGGATTTGATATTGATAAATGTGACCAAATTTTAGTGATCCAAAACATACAACATATAATGGAAACATTTGATTACTTATTGATCACACCACGATCCACTACTTTATTTCACTCTTACACCATTTTTTTTAAACTGGTTTTGTATTTACAATTAAAAATTTAATAACAAATTGAACCTCGCATTTTATTAAATAATTTAATTTTTATCACTGTCAAAAAGAAAAATTCTACTTGTTTTGGTGATTTTATTATAGGAGGAGGTAAATTGGAGGGTCAGAGATGATCTAGAAGGAAAATGGACTAAACTACATTGAATCCGAAGGACACATGTCCACTATTTTTCGCATTTCTCAAAATAAGTGCATCCAAATGGGATGAATTTTTTCTATATCTATAACTTCATGGTATACAACTAATCTCAAGAAAAAAAATCCAAATTTTTCTATTTGGTGGCCCATCCAAACTAATCTATCCAGGGGATAGAATCTGCACGAATTCAAAAGTTAGGTTTGGTATATTGATAATATCTCCCAATACATGTGTTCAGTGTCTTCTAAATGTGACATGAAGATATTCAAGAGGCTAGAAAATAACTCCCCTCTTTTTTCCAAGTCATGATATGGCCATTTACTTGTCCTAAACTGAGATACAAGTGGTATAACCAAAACTGGGTTCCCAAAACTACTTCCCATTTGGCTATAAAAGGGCACCATGGGCACCCCATTTGAAAGTTCGACCAGGGGATTGAATTTATGCCAATTTAGAGTTCCACATGAGTCCTATAATCATATTTGACGTTCTAGAGCTCCCTATCCTAATAGGGAGAGCTGAAATGAATAAGGATATCCACCTGAGCTTCCTCCTCCTCCCGATGTCAAGCTAAACGGTGGGTGATCATTGTGAGGGAGATACACAATTGAAGAGGGGGTTTTGGAACATAATTATATACTTTTTTGGTGTATATTGTGGTTTGGAATTGTTCTTTCATATGTATCTTAACTTTTTTTGATATATTTAATTGAAAAATTTTTTATTTCACAATCGATCGATGTGCAATTTTAAGTGTGCGACTTGTGTTGTTTCGATTGGAAAACATAAGAATCCTCTTATTTCTGAAAAATTTGAGATTTCAGTGTTCATTTACAAACCTTAAAACATGATAAGGGTCTGGAACTTGACTACATAATTGTTATGTCAATTTTTAGTTCTATTTTCATCATTTTAAGAGGCTTGTGGGTACCTGAGATATCGATTAACCCTCAACTAAAGGATTACACTAAAACCTAATAATCAATTAAGAATAAGAAACTTTTAAAGTGGTGTAGTAACTTATCAAAGATCACATAATTATCATATATTTTTCAAAATACACTTCTTTGTCAACTATTAAGCTCTTTAAATCAAGTCATTTTGTTTTTAAAACTATTTTCAAAAGCACCCCCTCTTTTAATCATTTTTATTAAAAATACACATTATAAACCACCAACGCTCTTTGAGAGAAGATCTAGGGTCTTACCTAGACTATAAAATCATCTTTAAATCATAATTGACTTTAAGTGTCTTGACAATGCATTCAAATTTTGGCACCATTTCTAGGGAGCTCTCTTATTTTTAGTGTGTGTTTTTTATAAAAATATTTCATATTTTATAATTATTTGTTCACTTATTTTCTTAATTAATTTTTATTAGTTTATTTATAAAATATTTTTTAGGCATTGTGCATGATGCGATCTTCACCGGAGGAACTACTTCCTTTTAAAAATGAACCAGAGAGGATCTTGTATCGACACCAAGAAGCACTGAACAACCCATTGAAAGAGGACACACAAAACATTGAAAAAATTCTCAACCCTTATTATTCTTATGAAACCCATATTAAAACTGAAATAAACTTTCATAATATGGCTGAAAATAACTGGACATTAAAAGAACTAACCTCACCTGTTGTTGATATCCAACCTTTATATATTCAAAATGAAAGGCGAGACACCCAATTTTGAAATAAAATCTACTTTAATTCACTTATTGATAAGATTTCATGAACTCACTAGAGAAGATCCACGCAAGCATTTAAAAGAATTTAATATTGTGTGTTCAACATTAAAATCTGCTAATGTGGATAAAGAACAAGTAAACATTAGGGAATTCCCATTTTCATTATAAGAAACTGTGAAAGATTGGTTATATTATGTTAATTCACCAATTAGAGGTTGGGAAGGCATGAAACACCTCTTTATTGAAAAATAATTCCCAGCCTCTTGAACCGAAACAATAAGTAAATAAATATGTGGGATAAAAAAATATCAAGGGGAAACACTTCATGAATACCAGGAAAGATTTAAAATATTTTTTTCAAGTTTCCCACACCACCAAATAAGTGATCAAATTTTCATTCATTATTTTTATGAAGGTTAAATTCTAATTGATCGAAATATGATTGATACTACTTCAGGTAGTGTGGTAGTTGATAAGACCCCAATTGCTGCAAGAAACCTAATTCAGAACTTGGTGAAAAATACTCAACAATTTGGTTCAAGATCCAATATACCCATTCGAGGTGTCCATGAGGTACAAAGCACTTAATTCGAGAAGAAGGTGGAAAAAATGTTTGAATAGGTAAGTACCCTTCTCTGAAAACTTTCTCTTTCCAAAGGGAAATCCCAATATCCTCCTCCAATCCATTATGGAATCTGTTCTCATGACACCCACTATTCTGACTAATTCCCTCAATTGAGAGAAACTTCTGAGAGTTGTGAGGTAATTTTTCCAGGACTCCCCTATAATCAACCCATTAGGAAAGAACCTTACTATCCATCCAACCCTATGTAGAAATAAAACCAAGACTATAGGAGGGGTGGGGGGAGGGTATAAAAACCAACCTTATCAATAATGGAACCAGGTGGGGCAGAGTAGTCATCCACCACCACCACCTAGAAATACCCAACCACCATAAAGGCCTTTCTAACAAACCCCTCCAAAAACTGATCCTATCCTAGAATATATGTTGAAAAAATGGGTTACAATAATATTGAATTCCAAAAAACTACCCAAGAAGCCATACAATACCTAAAAACCCAATTAGTACAACTTTCCAACTCAGTGGGGGAAATCCAAAGTCATGGGTCAGGTAAACTACCCTCTCAACCAATAGTCAACCCTAGAGATAAGGGAAATGTTAGTGCCATCACCCTTAGGAGTGGAAATAAACTTAAAATCCAAATGAACTCTCCAATATTGTCATACCCTCCTGAGGAAACTTCCATTACATCTATCTCAAATGAACCAAATAAGAAAAATCATTATCCTGAGAAAATAACAGGTAAAGAAAAGAGAGTTTAATTTGATGAGCTGCCTAGCCCAACCATTCATCTTTTATTTCCCCAAAGGGAAACCTAAATAATTAAACAAAAATAAATTTAACTTGATAAAGAAATATTGAAAACTTCCAAAAAAGTGCAGGTTAACATCCCCTTGATTGATACCATGAAGAAAATTCCATGATAATCCAAGTTTCTAAAGCATATGTGTACACACCGAAGGTTACTTCGAGGTGATGTGAAGGTGATGTTGGGGAGGAATTTATCAGAATTGATAGATCCATCACTTCCTACCAAATGAAATGTTCCAGAAACATTCTTGATTCCATGCACCATAGGGGAGTATTCCCTTTCCAATGCTATGCTTGATTTGGGTGATTCTATAAATGTGATGCCTCACTCCATTTACTCTTCATTGTAGGTTTGGTAATTGAAGACCACAGAAATTGTTGTGAAAATAGAAAACCAGAGTATGACACACCCCACTGGTGTGTTAGATGATGTTCTTTTTAGGGTGAAAATTTTAATTTTTCTCATTGAATTTTATGTGCTTAAAATAAAAGATGATATAATGAATGGATATGCCCCAATTATATTGGGTAGAACTTTCTTAAAAACTAAAAAAACCATAATTAATGTCTATAATGGTACATTATCTATGGAGTTTGGTGGTGATATTATCCACTTCAATATCCTTGATTCCATGATGCACCACTCAGAAGAACATTCCTCACTTTTAGTTAGTTCTATTGATGTAATCCCTTCTCTTGAAAAAAATTATTTTCATTCCCATGATCACATTTCTAAGTTTTTATCATTGATTGAAATTTTAGGAAATGAATCGTGCATATAATGTTTTACCAGTCTAGAAAAATGTCATTCATGTTTATTAACTGATTATTTATTGAACACTGAGGATCCCATGACCATTGATGATACTTATAAGCTTATAAAAACTCATTCCTCATCTGAGGATAACACCATTAAGTAGTTAGATGAGATCATTGACATATGACTATCACATTCACTCCCATCTATCTAAAATCCACCTGAATTGGAACTAAAACAACTGCCTCAAGATTTAAAATATTCTTATCTTGAGAATCAAAACAAGCTTTATGTCATCATTTCTAGTTCACTCCCTCCATAGTATTAATTGTGAATGCTTTAACTTTTTAGGGAGTATAAACAAGCTTTAGGATGTACACTTTTTTACATTTCTAGTATTATCCCATCAGTTTTCACACATCATATATTGTTAAATGATGAGGCTAAACCAGTGAGACAGGCACAACGTCGACTGAACCCAAACCTCCTAGATGTTTTCAAAAAGGAGAAAACAAAATTATTGGCTACTGGAATAATTTACCCCCATCCATGACAACCAATGGGTCAGTCCAGATCAAGTAGTTCCAAAAAAAACCAGTCTTACTATAATTAAAAAAATAGAAATAATGAATTGGTTCCAACTTGTGTGTAGAATAGTTGGTGCATCTTCATAGACTATCATTGACTAAACCAGCACACTAGGAATGAACATTTCTCATTTCCATTCATTGAATACATACTAGATAGGCTAGTAGGGAAGTATCACTAATGTTTCCTTGATGGGTATTCTGGAAAGTTTCAAATTCAGATTTCCCCTAAGGATCATGAAAATACAACCTTCACTTTCCCCTTTGAAACATTTTCATATAAAAGGATTCCATTTTGTAACGACCCAATCTTTTTGAGTAGTATATTAACTTACTCTTATTTATTTAATAAGATGTTAATGGTTAATGCAGAAAGAGGATTCGATGGCTTCATCCAGTAGACTCAACCCTTATGAAGCCCACTTATCAGAGCTTGGGAAGGAGGTAGCATCTGTGGGCTTCACTTTGGACCAAGCCCAAGCCGAACTCCAGCGTGTCAAGCTTGAACGGAAACTCCTGCGGGAGAAGTTCAAGTTAGTAGAGATTACTACTAGGGCAATGTTATCTGAGCCTCCCTCAGATTCTCTCACCATAGCACACCTTACACTCAGGTCTTATGCCGGTGTTATAAGGGGCTATGTGACGAGACCCTAACTTCCTTGTGTAATCCCTTCGGGTGAATAAATTGAGATTTCTTCCTTTAGTGATGTTTGTGAAATTTCAAATGTCCAGATAATTTTAGAATGTATTTTATTGATGAATTTTGAAAAAGGGATATTTTGAAATATTTATGTAAACCCTAAATAACTAATGATGTGTAATGATTTTCAAAAAATGGTCTTCTACAAAAGTGTTCATTAAGGAATTTGGAGTCTAATAAGATCAACTTAATTTTTGATGAATAGTAAATAGTGAATAGTGATTTTACACTTAGGATTAGTAATGTGACCAAATGGATTAGTAATCTCACTTAAAGAAAGTTTTAAAATAATCTAGGCACCATGATTAAGTAATGTGATTCAATAAAATGGGTAAATAACGGTTTTATAAATTATTATTCAAGTATTAGTTTTTTCAGATGAATAGTGTTTTTTAATTAAGAATTTAATTAAAAATAATTAGAAAATTATTTTTATAAAAATGACTTTATTTTTGAACTCAGAGCATCGATATTATGTTATGGTAATTTTTGGGGATTTTTCTGAAAAAATAAATTTTCGGTGAATAGTGTATTTATTTAAAAATAAAATTAAAAATATTTAGAAAATTATTTTTATAAAATGGAGTTCATTTTTGAAATCATAGCATTGATATTTGGTTAAGGTGAAATTTTGGGATTATTCTGAGAAAGTTGAATTTTCGGTGAATTGTGAAAGTATAGTTTTTAAGTTACGGGTGTTTAATGACATCATTAAATGATGTATTAAGTATATATTAAATATGGTCGAATTATTAATAGTAAGATAAGGTGTGAGGTGTCCCAAGTGGCCAATACCATGGGCAAATACCATGGGCAATCCCATGGTTTTGCCAAAACAACTAGTGAGGTGTCCCTTGGCCATTAATGCTTTGTCCCCTCACTTTCCCTATAAATACCCACCCTTTCCTCCTTTAGTTTTCACTCCCAACTCTCCCCAACGAAGTTCTGGTCTTCTTTCCTTCCAAGGAGTCCTCCCAAGGTTCCCCCAAGCCCTCAAGGTCCAATCCTTTGAGTTTCAAGAGTCACGTTTTAAGGTAAGGGATCCGACCCCTCTCTTTCTTTTCATGTAATCTCTTTTATGTCATTCCTTTTCTACTCCATGTTTTTATGTGAGAGGATGTTCTTTTATATTCCTCTTACTGCCCTTTCATGTTTATATGATGAGAGATCCCCTCTTACTCTCATCATTTCGTTTTATGAAAGTTTAAGTGACGCCGTTAGGCTGCCGAATTTTTAAGGGATTCTTTCACCCTTCTCATTTTTTTCAAGTTCGATTTTCATGTCAAGTCTTTCAAGTTCTTTTTTTATTATGTTGGGGTATGATCTCTATATCTATCATACTGATATCTTATTATCATATGATGAGAGACCCTATTTGATCTTGCAAAATCATTTTTATTGAAGTGACGCCGTTAGGCTGCCGAATTTTCATAAGAGAAATCTAATTTTTGTCTTCCTTCCATGTTTTTCTTTTCAAATGGTATGTCCTCCAAATTTCATTTCCAGGTCCATATATCCTTCTTATTCTGTCCCCCTACTGTTTTATGGATCATTTATGAGTGGGTGACCCATGTCCCCTCTCTTTTCAATGTTTTCTAAAACCCCGAAACATAGCCGTTATGCTGCAGAATTTTCGTCTCAAAATGCCTCTCTCTCTTTTCTCAAAATTATTTTTATGTTATAAAGTGAATACTCAAAGCTCTTATTTCTACAAGTGTATTCACACATATATAAAAATGTTTTATTTCAAATTCTGGGAATTACATACATGAAACCCGCTCTCCCCTTCCGTGGGTTTAAAGTGACGTAAAGATCTTGTCTTTAAAGCAGTTTTAAAACGTTATGATTATGAAATGAAACCCATTTATTTTATGTTATATGGGTTACTTATGAAATGTTTGATGATGAAATATGTGGCTCACATGATAATAAAGGAAAATTTAAGGGTGCGCCCTGATAGCGCTCCAATGCATTGGGTAATGATGTAACCACTAGAGATTACAATCTTCATGATACCTTGGTGAATAACCTTGGTAATTTTCAAATGACACCTTGGGGATGGACCTTGGTGATATGTTCATGATTGTCTATGTTAAATGATGTAGCCACATCTTCAAGTTATGGAAAATGTTGTTTTTATTATGAAATGCCTCATGATTTTCTTTCTCATACCTTAAAGTTCTTTTCATGTCCTTATTGAAGTATATCAAGTTCACATGTAAAATGTTCCTCTTGTTTCCCTTACTGGGCCTTCTGCTCACCCTTTCTTTTGATGTATGTCCCCAGGTTATGAGATGCAGTAATGAACCTAGGATGAACTTAAGGAGAATCCTTTCAAGTGTTTAAGAAGAATGCTTTATGTTGTTTTCATGTATTATGTTCCTGGTTTCCAAGACACTAAACCTTAAAGATCCTCAGTTGTGTGTAATGTAATGAAAGTTTATGTTTTAAAATGACGGGATGCTATAGTTGGTATCAAAGGATGGTTTAGTTATTTGTGGAAATTAGGATATAAAAAAAAACTTTAGGAAGAACCCTATAGAAAAGTTTAAGTATAGGGGAACTTCCTGGTATTTTGGTAAGTATTGAGTAAGTGGTTTATCAAACAAATACATCCCTGTCTGGATACGAGCAGGTAGAGGCGGCTCTGGCACAGATGTACATAGGGGTAAAACCCGAAAACACCGCTTTAAGCTAGACTCGAACGGGAACTGGTGCACGATAACGGGCCTTGCTGCACTCTTGGTTACGACACTCCCGGGGGATATGTTTGGTTAATCGCAAGCTTTTTATGAATCATTATGAAGGAATTATAGAGAAGTATAATTGTTTAAGCATGAAGTATTAGTTAAAAGATTCATAAATGAAATAAGTTTCTCACTAAGTTTTTATTCTTTTAGAAGATGGCGGGCAATAGGAGGAACTGTGCTGATGGTGACCGCAATGCACCATGTGCTGACGGCCCTCCGATGGAAGCCGGAATGGAAACATTCATGCGAATGATGAACCAACTGACTCAAGTTATGAGTAATAACTTGAATCAAGATGAGAGTCCGACCTCACCACGAAGGGAACAACTTTCTATTGAGTCCTTCATGCGTCAACGACCGCCAACATTCAGTGGATCTACTGACCCATTGGTTGCAGAACAATGGATAAGCTCCATTGAAAAGATCTTTTCTGTACTTCATTCTTCGGAACAAGAAAAAGTCACCCTTGCTGTTTACCGCCTAGAGGGAGAAGCCGATCAGTGGTGGTCACTGATCAAAAACACGAAGCCATGAGGAGAGATGGAAGCTATGGAGTGGGAAGAATTTCGGGGGATTTTCTTTAACAAGTATTTCCCTCGTTCCATGAGAACGAAAATGGAGAAAGAGTTTCTCGAGCTGAAGCAGAAGGAGAACGAATCTGTCGGAAGCTATGAGATGAACTTCACAAGGCTTTCCCGTTATACCTCAAGCTTCGTCATGGACCCTAATGGGAAGGTTGATAGATTCTTTGGTGGACTACGACCTCATCTGCGGAAGAATCTAGCCAACAGAGACTATGATAGCTATGAAGAAATAGTTCGAAGTGCCATGAAAGTTGAACTAGAGTTTGGGGAGACACAATGGTCTCACAAATCTAATGAGAAGAAGAGAACTCTAGAACCGAGCCTGGGAAGAAGTTTTGATCAGGAAAGAGGTGGAAAGAATATGCAACATCCCACATGCAATAAATGTGGGAAGAAGCATTCGGGGAACTTCTTGATCGGAAGTGGTAAGTGCTATAGGTGTGGAAAAGAAGGCCATATTTCTCGGAATTGTCGTAGTGATGTAAAGCCTCAACTTCCCAACACTAACGACAGAGGAAAGATGGTTTTGGCCCTACCCGAAGTCACATGCTTCAAGTGTGGACAACTTGGGCACTTTGCTAATCAATGTCCAAATCCGAGGGCGGTGGGGGGGAATCACCATCAACCTCAGCAGAGGCCAAGGGAGCAAGGTCGTGCTTTCGCTATAACAACAGCTGAAGTTGAAGTCCTGAACGATGTGGTATCAGGTACTCTTGTTGTCCTCTCAAAGCTAGCAAGTACTTTATTTGATTCTGGTTCTACGCATTCCTTTATTTCCTCCAAGTTTGCAAGGAAAATAGAATCAATCCCCGAACTGCTAGAGGTAGAGTTGTCAGTCAAGACTCCAAGTGGGATTATCCTTGCATCAACAGTATTTAGAGACTCTAGTGTTTACTTTGGTGAGCACAATCTTATCGCAAATCTAGTAGTCATTCCCATGATGGAATTCGACATTATACTAGGGATGGACTGGCTCTCAAAGTATAATGCTAAGATCAAATGCAGAAGTAAGGAAATCTCAGTAGTCTTGAAAGAACGACCTACAGTTATATTCCAAGGAGAGATATCCCGAACTGATCCCTATCTAGAAGCACCTCCTATAGCTTTCTTTATGGAGTTAATCGATGATGATGAAGAAAGAAAAGGGAGCATACAAATAGAAGATGTTCCGATTGTTCAGGAATACATGGATGTATTTCCTGAGGAGTTACCTGGACCTCCCCCAGAGAGAGAGGTAGAGTTCTCCATTGAACTCGTACCTGGGTCCCAACCGATATCAAAGACTCCGTATAGAATGGCAAATGTGGAGCTAGAGGAGCTAAAGAAACAACTCCAAGACTTGTTGGAGAAGGGGTTTATCCGACCGAGTGTGTCTCCTTGGGGAGCACCAGTTCTCTTTGTGAAGAAGAAGGATGGATCAATGCGGCTATGCATTGATTATAGAGAACTGAACGGGATCACAGTGAAGAACAGATACCCTCTTCCAAGAATTGATGATTTATTTGACCAACTTCGTGGGGCTCAATTCTTCTCTAAGATTGACCTTCGATCTGGTTATCATCAACTGAGGGTGAAGAAGGAAGATATTCCAAAGACTGCCTTCCGATCAAGATATGGGCATTATGAGTTTACTTTTATGCCCTTCGGCTTGACTAATGCTCCTGCTATTTTCATGGATTTGATGAATAGAGTCTTTAAGGACTACCTTGATAACTTTGTGGTAGTTTTTATTGATGATATTTTGATATATTCAAAAAGTCGTGAGGAGCATGAAGATCATCTGAGGGTTATTTTGAAAACTCTACGGAAGGAGAGGCTCTTTGGGAATTTCAGCAAGTGTGAGTTTTGGTTACAACAAGTGTCTTTCTTGGGGCACATCGTAACCAATGAATGAATCTCAGTTGACCCTGCAAAGACAATGGTTGTGGAGGAGTGGCCTCAACCCACAACAGTAACTGAGATTCGTAGTTTCCTTGGTTTAGCGGGATATTATAGGAGGTTTGTGAAAAACTTTTCACGGCTTTCTAATCCACTAACCAAGTTGACTCAAAAAGGGGTTAAGTTCATCTGGACAAAGGAATGCTAGGAAAGTTTCCAAGAGCTGAAGAAGAGATTGGTTACTGCACCTGTGTTAATACTACCCTCTATCGGAGAAGGATTCGTTATTTTTAGCGATGCATCTCTGAAAGGGCTTGGGTGCGTCCTCATGAAAAATGACAAAGTAATTGCTTATGCATCTCGACAGTTGAAGATTCATGAGCATAATTATCCTACGCAGGATCTAGAGCTGGCGGCAGTTGTTTTTGCTCTAAAGATATGGAGGCACTATCTTTATGGGGAGAAATGTGATATATACACTGACCACCAAAGTCTGAAGTATATTTTCACTCAGAAAGAATTGAACATGAGACAAAGGAGATGGTTGGAGCTTATTAAAGACTATGATTGTTCAATTCATTATCACCCTGGAAGAGCAAACAAAGTCGCGGATGCGTTAAGCAGGAAAGATCCTGTTGTTCTGGAAACAATGAGGATCCTGGGAGATCCCTTGATTAAAGATCTAGTAAAACCGGACATGGGAATTATAAGGAAAGGGACATCATCAACCCTATCCCAAATGATTTCTCAACCTTCATTACTAGAGAAGATCAAGAAGGCTAAAAAAGAATATCCTTTGCTGCAGGAGAAGTTCGAGGCTTTAAAGAATGGGAAGTTCCCTGATTTCAATATTGATCAAGAATGTGTATTGAAATTTCGTACAAGACTATGTGTTCCATCTATTCCGGAGATAAAGAAATAACTGATGGATGAAGCTCATAGCTCTACTTTCTCTATACATCCGGGAAGCACTAAGATGTATAGAGACCTTCGTGATCATTATTGGTGGGATAACATGAAGAGGGAGATTGACGATTACACTACAAGGTGCCTGGTGTGTCAGCAAGTAAAGGCAGAACGACAACTTCCTAAGGGGGTATTACAACCGCTACCCATACCAGTAAGGAAGTGGGATAATATCACTATGGACTTTGTAACTGGTCTCCCGAAAACATCCAAAGGAAACAATGCGATATGGGTTATTGTGGACCGTCTCACCAAGACAACCCATTTTATCCCTATTCGGGAAGATTTCTCTCTGGATCAGCTTTCCAAGATATACGTGAAGGAAGTGGTAAGGCTGCATGGGGTACCACTATCCATCGTATCTGATCGTGACCCAAGATTCACATCAAAATTCTGGAGAAGTCTTCAGCACGCTCTGAATACTGAATTGAATTTTAGTACGGCCTATCATCCTCAAACTGATGGCCAATCTGAAAGGACTATTCAGACACTCGAAGACATGTTGAGATTATGCTCAATGGAATTTAAGGGTGGATGGGATCAACACCTCCCATTAGTGGAGTTCTCCTATAATAACAGCTTCCATGCGAGTATTCAGATGGCACCCTATGAAGCTCTGTATGGAAAGCGGTGTAGAACTCCTACTTGTTGGGATGAAACTGGTGAGAGGAAGCTTCTTGGGCCTGATCTTGTGCAAGAAATGACAGAACAAGTTCATGTCATCCAACAACACATAAAGGCTGCTCAGAGTCGGCAGAAGAGCTATGCTGACAATCGTCGAAGGGACTTGGAGTTTGGTGTTGGTGACAAAGTCTTCCTTCGAATTTATCCATGGAAGAGAGTCATGCGGTTTGGGAAGAAAGGGAAGCTCAGCCCTAGGTACATTGGCCCCTATGAAATCCTTGATCGCATAGGAGCAGTGGCCTATCATCTAGCACTTCCACCGAACCTAGCTCAAGTTCATGATGTCTTCCATGTATCTCTCTTGAGGAAGTACATACCCGACCCTTCGCATGTACTGAACCCAGAGGTGGTACAACTTGAACATGACCTCTCTTATGAAGAGCAGCCAGTGGAGATCTTGGACCGTAGAGACAAGGTCCTACGAAACAAGACTACCCACCTTGTGAAAGTGTTGTGGAGGAATCATAAATATGAAGAAGCAACTTGGGAGCCTGAGGAAACGATGAAGCAAAAGTACCCTCACCTTTTCGACTAGGCCTCAAGTATAAATTTCGGGGACGAAATTTTTTAAGGGGGGGAGAATGTAACGACCCAATCTTTTTGAGTAGTATATTAACTTACTCTTATTGATTTAATAAGATGTTAATGGTTAATGCAGAAAGAGGAGTCGATGGCTTCATCCAGTAGACTCAACCCTTATGAATCCCACTTATCAGAGCTTGGGAAGGAGGTAGCATCTGTGGGCTTCTCTTTGGACCAAGCCCAAGCCGAACTCCAGCGTGTCAAGCTTGAACGGAAACGCTTGCGGGAGAAGTTCAAGTTAGTAGAGATTACTACTAGGGCAATGTTATCTGAGCCTCCCTCAGATTCTCTCACCATAGCACACCTTACACTCAGGTCTTATGCCGGTGTTATAAGGGGCTATGTGACGAGACCCTAGCTTCCTTGTGTAATCCCTTCGGGTGAATAAATTGAGATTTCTTCCTTTAGTGATGTTTGTGAAATTTCAAATGTCCCGATAATTTTAGAATGTATTTTATTGATGAATTTTGAAAAAGGGATATTTTGAAATATTTATGTAAACCCTAAATAACTAATTATGTGTAATGATTTTCAAAAAATGGTCTTCTACAAAAGTGTTCATTAAGGAATTTGGAGTCTAATAAGATCAACTTAATTTTTGATGAATAGTAAATAGTGAATAGTGATTTTACGCTTAGGATTAGTAATTTGACCAAATGGATTAGTAATCTCACTTAAATAAAGTTTTAAAATAATCTAGGCACCTTGATTAAGTAATGTGATTCAATAAAATGGGTAAATAACGGTTTCATAAATTATTATTCAAGTATTAGTTTTTTAGGATGAATAGTGTTTTTTAATTAAGAATTTAATTAAAAATAATTAGAAAATTATTTTTATAAAAATGACTTTATTTTTGAACTCAGAGCATCGATATTATGTTATGGTAATTTTTGGGGTTTTTTCTGAAAAAAATAAATTTTCGGTGAATAGTGTATTTATTTAAAAATAAAATTAAAAATATTTAGAAAATTATTTTTATAAAATGGAGTTCATTTTTGAAATCATAGCATTGATATTTGGTTAAGGTGAAATTTTGGGATTATTCTGAGAAAGTTGAATTTTCGGTGAATAGTGAAACTATAGTTTTTAAGTTACAGGTGTTTAATGACATCATTAAATGATGTATTAAGTATATATTCAATATGGTCGAATTATTAATATTAAGATAAGGTGTGAGGTGTCCCAAGTGGCCAATACCATGGGCAAGCCCATGGTTTTTCCAAAACCACTAGTGAGGTGTCCCTTGGCCATTAATGCTTTGTCCCCTCACTTTCCCTATAAATACCCACCCTTTCCTCCTTTAGTTTTCACTCCCAACTCTCCCCCAACGAAGTTCTGGTCTTCTTACCTTCCAAGGAGTCCTCCCAAGGTGCCCCCAAGCCCTCAAGGTCCAATCCTTTGAGTTTCAAGAGTCACGTTTTAAGGTAAGGGATCCGACCCCTCTCTTTCTTTTCATGTAATCTCTTTTATGTCATTCCTTTTCTGCTCCATGTTTTTATGTGATAGGATGTTCTTTTATATTCCTCTTACTGCCCTTTCATGTTTATATGATGATAGATCCCCTCTTACTCTCATAATTTCGTTTTATGAAAGTTTAAGTGACGTCGTTAGGCTGCCGAATTTTTAAGGGATTCTTTCACCCTTCTCATTTTTTTCAAGTTCGATTTTCATGTCAAGTCTTTCAAGTTCTTTTTTTATTATGTTGGGGTATGATCTCTATATCTATCATACTGATCTATTATGATCATATGATGAGAGACCCTATTTGATCTTGCAAATTCATTTTTATTGAAGTGACGCCGTTAGGCTGCCGAATTTTCATAAGAGAAATCTAATTTTTGTCTTCCTTCCATGTTTTTCTTTTCAAATGGTATGTCCTCCAAATTTAATTTCCAGGTCCATATATCCTTCTTATTCCGTCCCCCTACTGTTTTATGGATCATTTATGAGTGGGTGACCCATGTCCCCTCTCTTTTCAATGTTTTCTAAAACCCCGAAACATAGCCGTTATGCTGCAGAATTTTCGTCTCAAAATGCCTCTCTCTCTTTTCTCAAAATTATTTTTATGTTATAAAGTGAATACTCAAAGCTCTTATTTCTACAAGGGTATTCACATATATATCAAAATGTTTTATTTCAAATTCTGGGAATTACATACATGAAACCCGCTCTCCCCTTCCGTGGGTTTAAAGTGACGTAAAGATCTTGTCTTTAAAGCAGTTTTAAAACGTTATGATTATGAAATGAAACCCATTTATTTTATGTTATATGGGTTACTTATGAAATGTTTGATGATGAAATATGTGGCTCACATGATAATAAATGCAAATTTAAGGGTGCGCCCTGATAGCGCTCCAATGCATTGGGTAATGATGTAACCACTAGAGATTACAATCTTCATGATACCTTGGTGAATAACCTTGGTAATTTTCAAATGACACCTTGGGGATGGACCTTGGTGATATGTTCATGATTGTCTATGTTAAATGATGTAGCCACATCTTCAAGTTATGGAAAATGTTTTTTTTATTATGAAATGCCTCATGATTTTCTTTCTCATACCTTAAAGTTCTTTTCATGTCCTTATTGAAGTATATCAAGTTCACATGTAAAATGTTCCTCTTGTTTCCCTTACTGGGCCTTCTGCTCACCCTTTCTTTTGATGTATGTCCCCAGGTTATGAGATATAGTAATGAACCTAGGATGAACTTAAGGAGAAGCCTTTCAAGTGTTTAAGAAGAATGTTTTATGTTTTTTTCATGTATTATGTTCCTGGTTTCCAAGACACTAAACCTTAAAGATCCTCAGTTGTGTGTAATGTAATGAAAGTTTATGTTATAAAATGGCGGGATGCTATACATTTGGTCTATGAAATTCTCTAGATACTTTACATTTATGCATAGTTAGTATTTTTTAGGATTACCTGGAGAATTTCATGGAAGTTTTCATGGATGATTTCACTATTTATGGATCCGATTTTGATGAATGACTAAGTAGTCTTGATTCAGTCCTACGTCATTGTATTGAAAATAATATCATATTAAATTATGAGAAATGCCATTTCATGGTGCGAAAAGGTATAGTATTGAGACATTTAATTTCTAGGGATGGTATCCAAGTAGATAAATAAAAATTGGATGTCATTTCTTCCCTACCATTACCCAAAATATTTGTGGGATGTGCGGTCATTCCTAGGTCATGCTGGATTTTATAGTCATTTTATCTGTGACTTTAGTAAGATTGTACTTCCCCTATCCTACTTATTCAAAAAATAAAAAGATTTTTTTGATAAAGAATATGAGGAAGATTTTAATAAATTGAAAAGGAGTCTAACATCACCCATAGTAATCCAACCACCTCGGTGGGATATATCATTTGATCTCATGTGTGAAACCTCTAACTATGTTTTTGGGTAATTTTAATAAAAAAGGTCTAATAAAGATATATATACCATTGCCTATGCCTCATGTACTTTGAACCCTACCCAAGAAAACTATACCACAACTAAAAAATAATTCCTTGACATTATGTTTTCCTTGTATAAATTTAGGTCATACCTTTTAGAGTCCAAAGTCACTATGTTATTAGATCATGTAGCCCCCCAGTACCTCCTTAAGAAACCAGAAGCCAAACCACATCTCATTTGCTGGATGATCCTCCTTTAGGAATTTAATCTAGAAATTAAAGATATAAAAAAGGAGTAGATAATGTAGTGGATGACCATATTAGTAGGATCTTACCATCATCAAACATTGAACCATCCCCCTATATTCCCATAAATGTCATGTTTCTTGATGAGAAAATTTATCGAGTGCAATATGAAATTCCTTGGTATTCCAAAATTGTAAATTATTTGGTAGCATATTTCATTCTTATTGATTTCAACAAAAACAAATCTGACCATATAAAACATGAGTCTTGTTGGTATATTTGGGAAGACCCCTAACTTTGGCGCACATTTAGTGATAAGGTCCTCAAGCGTTGTGTTCCTGATAGTGAGTTTCAGTATTTCCTTAGGTTCTACCACACTCTTTCTTATGGGGTCCACTTTGGTTCCCAACGGACTACTCACAAGGTCCTCAATTCTAGTCTCTTTTGGAAAACATTATATTAGGATGCTCATGATTTCTGTAAATATTCCTCACTATCAAAGAATGGGGAATTTATCTAAAAGAAATGAAATGCCACAACAAAAATTTTTCTTCCATGAAACTTTTGATGTTTGGGGCATTGAATTTATGGGGAAATTTACTAATTCCTATGGTAACTTGTACATTATTATGGAAGTTTATTATGTGTCAAAATTGGTAGAGGCATGATCCATAAGGACAGTTGATTCCAAGAAAATTGTGGAATTTTTGAGAATCCAAATCTTCTATAGGTTTGGACTGTCTAGGTTTATCATAATTGACCTGGGTTCTCATTTATGCAATCGAACGATGAAATATCTTTTGTATCAGTATGGGGTTGGGCATCGAGTGTCTACTATGTATCACCCACAAACCAATGGTAAATATGAGGTTTATAATAGAGAGGTAAAAAGATTCTTGAAAAAATGGTTCAACCCAATAGAAAATATTAGAGTCTTAGACTCCATGATTTATTATGGGATTACCGTACTACCTTTAAAACTCCCATTGAAATTTCACTCTATCATCTTGTGTTTGGAAAGATTTTTCACCTCCCTATTGAGATAGAGCACCAGGATTACTGGGCCATTAAGCAATGCAATTCAAATCTTTCTGGTGTAGGTTCTCAAAGGAAGCTACCAATTCAAAAGTTGGAGGAAATGCGTAGAGATTCATATGAGAACTCCCAGATTTATAAGGAGAGAAACAAGGATACCCATGACCTCCTCATCCTTCATTATTAATTCCACAGTGGGAAGAAGGATCTCCTTTACAATGAAAGTCTAAAGTTAGATCCAGGTAAGATTCATTCTCACGGGTTTGAACCATACATTATTACAAATTTTTATCCATTTGGCATTGCTTAGGTTTAAAATGAAGAAAAAAAACCTTCGCTATCAATGGGAAGTGGCTAAAATAATTTCATGAATCCATTTCAGAGTCCACAATGTAGGAAATCCAAGTTTAAGAAGAAAAACACCAATGAAACCCACCATGTTTTATCCTTCCTCCCCACATTTTCTTTCATTTTAGTGTGGAAACTAAGTAATCTAGGTGTGGGGGGATGGGTACATTCATGGGTTTGTTAGTAATTTTAATCACCTTTATTTATTTTCTCTTTCTAGATTTATAAATAGTATTGTTACTCCCCCCCTCATTTTCCCCTCACTTTTGTGCCAGAATATTCTTTTTTTATTCTCACTTAATCATGGAAAATGATTCCCACTTAATCATGGAAATTATTGAACAAGCATGAGGAATTTCCCCATTACAAGTTGTTTTAATATTAAAAAAATCACTGATGAAATGTGCATTTCAACATGAATTCAACATTGTGGTGTGACTTTCTCTTGAAAATTGGTTGTTTTTTGATGATATAAATGGTTGTATCATTTTGAAACCTTTGAGAAGAATGGTACCCTTTATGTGAGTAGTTTAAGGGGAAATTATTTCACTTAATTTCTCTACACACCTTTGCACCCAACCATGAAATGTGGAAATTTATTACTTAATATAAGGTAAATATAAGTTAAGTTAATTTTTATCTACTTTGAAAAATTAATTTTCTATATATTAATTCCTTATCCTATATATTTCATTACTGTACCGGATTGAACTATGTGTGTGTACCTATTATATGACTATTTTATGCCCTAAAAAAAATAAAAACAAAAACAAAAACAAAATCAAATAAAAATTACAGGGAGTGATGAAATTTAAAAAATATGGGTATATCAAGGTTGTCAGCTTATGGTTTGAATTTTGGTAATGCTTTAGTGAGTGGGCCTTAAAATTTCATTGTAAAGGATGTAGGGTAGGTTCGGTGGAATAGATCATGTAAGTAGAAAAACTTTAAAATAACCTATATTTACTCGATAAGAAACAGAAATAATAGCATGAAATGGTTGTCACACACACATGGATAATTAGTTACATGATTAACTTTTGAATTACTTTCTTAGATTGAAATCATTCATCTCTTGGAATTTAGTTCTGATATAATTTTTGAGACATCTTTTTCCACGATCACTGAGAATAACTCCTTGGTGTGATTTTTTATTTGATCACATTCTATAAGGAATTAAATTTTCATTGACTCTTAAATCTTAATGAAGTTGAGAATATCTCTTTGCATAATTTTTGGAAATGTGACTTTTCCCAGAAGTGAAAATTTTTAGGTGTGAGGGTGTGATCGCACCGCGATTCATTGCTTTATTTCACACTTACACCACTATTTTAAACAGGTTTTGTATTTGAAATAAAAAATTTAATAAAAAATTAAACATCCCATTTTATTCAATAATTTATTTTTTATCACTGTCAAAAAGGTAAATTCTACTTTTTTGGTGATTTTATTGTAGGAGGAGGTGTTTTGGAGGACCAAAGATGATCCAAAAGGAAAAAGGGAAAAACTACATTGAAGCGCAAGGATACCTATCCACGGTTTCATATATTTATTGAAATAAATGCATCAAAATGGGATGAAATTTTGTGTCCAAACCAATAAATTCATGTGATACAACTCATATCAAGAAACAAAATCCCAATTATTTCATCTGATGGCCCATTTGAATTGATCTATCTAAGGGAAAAAATTTGAATGAATTCAAAAGTTAGGTTCAGTATATTGACAATATCTCCAAATACAGGTGTTCAATGACCACCAAATTTGACATGGATACATTAAATAGTTTGACAAAAAGATCCCCTATTTTTTCCAAGTCGTGATATGGCTGTTTAATTGTCCAAAACTGAGATACAAGTGGTATAACCAAAACTAGGTTCCCAAAACCACTTTCCATTTTGGCTATAAAAGGGAACCATGGGCACCCCATTTGAAAGTTCGACCAAGGGATTGAAGTGATGAAAATTTAGAGTTCCATAAGTGTCCTCAAATAAAATAGGAGGTTTTTGATCTCTCTATCATCATAGGGAGATCTGAAATGAAGAAGGAGATCCACCTGAGCTTCCTCCTCCTCTCGATGTCGAGCTAAATGGTGGGTGATCATTGCGAGGGAGATACACACTTGAAGAGGGAGTTACAGAACATAATTCTCTACTATTTTGGTTTATATTGTGGTTTGTAATTGTTATTTTATATTTATCTTAATTTTTTTTATACATTTAATTGAAACACTTTTTATTTCACAACCGATCGATGTGCAATTTTAAGTGTGCGACTTGAGTTATTCCGATTGGAAAAAATAAGAATCAAATTTTTCCCAAAAATTTGAGATTTTAGTGTTCCTTTACACACCTTAAATCATTATAAGGGAATATAACTTAACTAAATGATTTTTATTTCAATGTTTAATTCTATTTTCATCGTTTTAAGAGGCTTGTGGATACCCAAGATCTTAGTTAACCCTCAACCAAAGGATTACACTAAAACCTAATAATCAATTAAGAAAAAGGAACATTTAAAGTGGTGTGTTAACTTAGAAAATATCACATAATTATCATATATTTTTCAAATTCCACTTCTTTTTCAACTATTAAACTCTTTAAATTAGTTCATTTTGTTTTTAAAACTGTTTTCAAAACCACCCCCTCTTTTAATCCTTTTTATTAAAAATACACACTATAAACCATCAATGATCCTTCAGAGACAACCTAGGGTATTCCCTATACTATAAAATCATCTTTAAATCATAATCAATTTTATGTGTCATGAAAACTCATTCAATTACAATAACAAGTAAATTTTAGGTTTAAAGTTTTATGAATTAGAACAAATTTTTTCAAAGTGAACATTTCCACACAATATCCATTTTCCCATAAAAAAGTTATTTTTAAAGCCAACATTTCTTCTTTAAAGGAAACTTATATATATAGAAATTTTATCACCATTTAATCAATGTAACTGAAAAGACTTAGAAACACATTAATCAAGAACACCATGCAAGATACTCAAAACCATGTTGTTGTAAAATGAATAACATGAAATAATTTACACTGATTTTTTTGTTTCCTTTATTGTTTTACCATATACTTTATTAATAACACTAAATAGGAATACAAATTACATCCCTCCTATATGGTGTATCTATAGGGTAATCATTCACCACTTATCACTAGAAGATACACCATCTAAATGCTTCAAAGGTGGAAATAGGCATTGGAACTTCCTTGAATATAAGGACTTCCTCAGACATTGATGTACCAGAACATAGGAATCTTTATCTCACCCCAAATAACTTAACTAATTCTACCAACACACTCTCATACCTTACAAAAAATAATTTAAGAAAACAAGGTAAAAAGTAGACACATAATGATCATATGGTTCAAATATTAAGTCCTAGATTCATAGGAGGACACTGATGTATTTTCATTTCAATTAGAATTATCAAGGATTACAATCACTATTGTATATATTATCCATTAAGATCATCAATCAAATTTAATCTAAGAATATGTGTACAAGTGGTCCCACTTAACTTTTATGGTGGGTACTAATGGTTCATCTGGTCACACTGACTTCCAATATTTTTAGAAGTTTCTTTAATGAAATCAAAAAACTGTGATCTCCTAAAAAATATAACTTAGATCACTAACATCTAGTGAATTGATGAAGTAACTATTACACTCCACTGAAGGAAAGTTACATATCATTTCCTTGTTTGCTGAACTATAAGGAATGGATACTAGATATTTTCATTAGAGGAATATTATGTAATAAACCATAACTCCCCCTAAACCATTATTTATAAAACTAAACACTGAACAAAATATTCAAAACATGATATTTCAGAAACCTAGTTCTAAAATGTGTCAATCGGAATGCCTTCCTCTATTAGATTCTTATCATGAACCAACCCGGGTCACCCCTCAACCGAGCACCAGAGTTGGCCTGTAACATAACCAAAGGCATGAACTTTATTGACCTAGGATGGGAAAAAGCATCGAGACATAAAATATAAAAATGTGGGAATGTTTTCAACCATTAAAAATATTAAAATACACAACAAAATCTTACCAAGGATTCGACATGAATCATCCGTAAGTTAGACATCCATTCAAACCAAAAGAACAATTCTAGAATGAGAAACAAAACAAATAGGTCATAACCAAACACAAGAATATAATAAATGTAACAACCTGAAATTTTTAATTATATTTGTTTCCTAAATTTGTGTTTTATTTTATTTTATACTCAAAAAAATATATCCTTTAATTAATGACGTGGGTATAATTAAAATGAGATCATTGGGTTTCGATTGTTATACGACCGTTGGTCAATATGACTATTGGAAACTATAATCTTAACGTTGTGTTTTTATAAATACAGTTATCTTGGTTAATTAATACAGAAAGAAGATTGAATGGCCTCATCCAGTAGACTCGGGCCATCTGAAGCCCATCCATGGGAGCTTGGGAAAGAGGTAGCATCACTGGGCTTTACTCTGGACCAAGCCCAATCCGAACTTCAACATATGAATCTTGAACAGAATCACCTAAGGGAGAAGTTCAAGCTGATAAAAATCACCACTCGGGCAATTTCGTCTGAGCCACCCCAAGATTCTATCACCATAGCATACCTCACACTTAGGTCCTATGTTGGTGTTATAAGGGGCTATATAACAGGACCTTAGTTTCTTTGTGTAATCCTTTTATATAAATAAAATTTTTATTTCTTATTATGGAAAAGTTTGTGAATTTAAAATATCCGGATAAATATAGGATGTGTATTATTGATGAATTTAGAAAAAAGGGGTATTTTAAATTTTTTTGTATTATTTAAATAATTAATAATGTGAAATGATTTTCAAAAAATAGTCCTTTATAGTCGTGATCAATGAGAAATTTAGAGTCTAATAAGATCAACTTGATTTTTAGTGAATAGTAAAGTATGAATAGTAACATACCCGTATGAATAGTAATAAATAGTAATGAATTGTAAATTGGCCAAAAAAATATAAACTTCACCCATGAATGTATAAATAAAATTTAAACATCTTAAAAACAAAAAAACGATCATAGTATAAGTTTTGGTATTTTTGTATGTCATAAATATTTTATTTAAAATTTTATAATTAATTTAATAATTTAAAATGAAAATATATTTTCATAAAATGTAATCATAAATTGTTACTTTATTTTATTATGGTTATATTATAATTTTATGAGACATTGATTACTTTTTTAAGGTGTTACAAAATGAGTTATCATTTTAAAGTTGTATTTTTGGAATAAATAATGATTTTATTTAAAAATTAAATTAAAAATATTTAGAAAATTATTTTCATATAATGGAGTTCATTTTTGAATTCAGATCATCGATATTATGTTAGGGTGAATTTTTGGGATTTTTTTGAAACAGTTGAATTTTTGGTGAATAATAAAAATACAGTTTTGAGTTTCAGTTGTTTAATGACATCATTAATGATGTAATAATGATGTAAGCTTTATGTTCGACTTATGAATAGCGATATATTCAATGAGGTGTCCTAAGTGGCCAATACCATGGGAAAATACCATGGTCAAGCCCATGGTTTTGCAAATACCACCGATGAGGTGTCCCTTAGAAATTAATAATTTATTCCTTCACTTTTCCTATAAATACCAAACCATTTCCCTCATTAATTTCATTATAAAATCCTCATCAATGAAGTTCTGGTCTCCTTACCTCCCAAGGAGTCCTCCCAAGGTTCCCTCAATCCTCCCAAGGTCCCGACCTTCAAGCTTTCAAAGTTACTCTTCAAGGTAAGGGAACCTTTCACCCTCCTCTTTTAAGTCATGACTTCCTTTATGTTGTGTCTTATAGTTCCATTTTATTATGAGGGGTATTGTTCTTATATATCTTTACTAATTTAAATTTCATTTCCAAATGATGATAGACCCTTTCTTCTCTCATAAATTGATTTTATGAATTTTTATGTGACGCTGTTAGGCTGTCGAATTTTCATAAAAGAAATCGCGCTTTCTCTTTCCTTGTAAGTTTTCTTTTCATGTGGTGTGTCATTCAATTGTCAACACCATGATATTATTTATTTTTATTCTATACCTATAGTCTAAAATTATTCATTTATTTATGGGATACCCTTGTACCCTCTCTTTATATTATTTTCTAAAACCATGTTATATAGCCGTTATGATGTAGAAATTTCATCTCAAAATTTCTCTCACTTTTTCTCAAAGAATTCTCTTGTTTTATTTATGTGAATACCCAGACCTATTTTGTTTCTATGAGTTTTCATAGATACTCAAAAATGGTATATTTGATTCTAGAATTGACATACATGTAACCCTCACTCTCTTTCCATGGGTTATAAATGACATAACGATCTTATTTTTAATCACTTTTAAAACGTCACAATTTTGAAATGAAACCCATTTCATTTTTTCTCTATGGGTTATTTATGAAATGTTTTATTATGATATATGTGTTTCACATGTAAATAAATACATATTAAGGGTGCGCCCTGATAGAGCTCTAATGCATTGGGTAAAAAAATTAATCTCTAGAGATGACAAGTTTCACGATACCTTGGTGAATAACCTTGGTAATTTTTATGACACCTCAGGGATAAACCTTGGTGATATGTTTATGAATTTATAAATAAAATTTTGTAGCCACATATTCAAGTTATGATTAAATTTATATTTATTATTATATTCCTATTCTTCCATTGCTCACGTCTTTATGAATTTTATCATGTTCTTATTAATATTACTCAAGATCACATGTCAACTGTTTCACTTGTTTTCCTTATTGAGCCTTCTTCTAATCCTTTTCTTTGATGTATGTCTCCAGGATATGAGATGCAATAATTTAACACAGGATTAACCTATGATGAAGCCTTATGAGTGGTTTATAAGAATTTTTTATGTTGTTTTCATGTATAATTTTCCTGATTTCCAAGACACTAAACTTTAAAGATCCTCCGTTTGTAAAATGTAATGAAAAGTTATGTAATAAAAAGGCGAGATCCCATAATAAAGGTCATAACATAAAAGAGAATAAAAATATAGAAGAAGGTATCAATATATAGTAAGGATATAATTTCTAATACATACATGATTCCAAATATACAAAAGTGAACCAAACACAAAACTGTAAATCTCCGAGTGACCCATGGTCACCATCTTGCCTCAACACTAAAATAGATCCAGAAGCATCTAGCAAAAATGATTCCACAACTCAAAACTTTTGAAAACCTAGGTAATACTAGAATTAAATCAAAATTATGATTTATAATTATTCATTTTTATGAATTAATATTCATCATAGTTTTATTGATGACTTTATATAATTTTTTTAATAAAAAAACTAATATTATTATTTAACTAAATTGTTTTCTATTTATTACAACGTTGTACTTAAAAGATATATTTTTAAATTTTATAATTATAATTTTATAAAAATTAATTCATTTTTATATTCATCATTTAAAATTTATATTAGGGTTAATTTTTGGAATTTTTCTGAAAGGATTGATTTTTGGGTGAATAGTGAAAATTGCATATTTTTATTAAACTTTTCATTTATTTTCAAGTATTTAAAAAATTACATTCTATTTTGGACTGGTTTTAAAGTTGAATTAGTCCCCTTTAAATAAAAATAATCTAATTAACTACACAATATTCATTTTTATAATTTATTTTGGTATAAAATCATTTTAATGCTTAAAATGGGCATTTTTCTAAAAATTATTTTCATTACTATTTGTGTATTTATATTAAAATTAATTTTTAATAATTATGAAAATTGAATATGGTAAAATGGATATCATATTTAGAATCATGATTTTAAATTTTTTTAATAATTTTAATTTCATTTGTGGTCATTATAAATAGTAACCATGGTATAACTTTATCAACACAGTAGTGGTTAAAAGAGTTAACAAGGGGAATAAAAACAAAATATAAGGTTTAAAATATTATAAAAAATTGTTTAAATTTGAATATATGAGTTTATTTCAACTCAAAACCATCCTATATTTTAAATATTTTAATTTTTTCTCTTTCCTTTGATAAATACATATGATATATTTAAAAGTTTTAAGAATTTACAAGTGTGCCACTCCCCTCACTTATAAATGGGAACCTCCTCTACTCACTTATTTACATACGTTGAGCCATTTAACTCAATAAATACCTAAACAAATACATTAACAACATACCTACCCATGTCTTAGAGGTTTAGTATCAATATAAAACCAACCTAATAAGGCTTAAGGTGTAAGCCAATTGAGGTTTTCCAAAGAAGAGGTATAATTATTAATTGAGAATTTCATGTTTATTTCATCTTCTACCTCCTTAAAATATTCTTTAACCATACCGATATAATAACATTAATATATTCCATATACTAAAATTTTATTATATTAATGGCACAAACCTTTTCCAGATCCTTTTCCATCCTATAGGAAATGACAAATTTGCTCATGGGAACGTGTGGACTACTAATTCCACGAAGCGATGTGTTTTGTTTTTCATCACCAGATCATATGGATGGTTAAAATGATGGATCAAAAAAATATTATATTTATTACATAATTATGATTCTTTAAAGATAATATATTACTTACCTTCTTACCATTCCATCTGTTGGAAAGTGACAATGTCTGTCACACCCAAACCCGACATCTTGCGGTCACAGTTACTTTTTTTTATATATTTGTGTTTTTGGTTTCTTAAAGTTAAAAAAATATTATTAAATTAAATTGAAAATAAAATAAAATAAAAGAAATGAAAAAAAAATTATTATTATTATTATTATTATTATGGTTAATAATAATATTATTATTAAGTTTATTATTATTATTAAGTTATAATGAATATTATTATTATTATTGGAGTTTATTAAAAAATTTATTAAGATTATTATTAATATTTATTAAAGTTTTATTTATTTTATTTTATTTCCTTTTATTTCTTTATTTTCTATCTTATTTATTTATTTCTTTCCTTTTTCCTCTTATTATTCCTCCCTATGCCTCGCGCACAACGTCTCCACCTCCCTCCTTGGTCGTACTACACCTCTCTTGCATGACCTCTCCTTCATTGATGATTACTCTGGGTTCCTTCACGGATGTTGTCCGGTTCATCAAGGTAAGACCATATGACTTTGTCTCCTCCTTCAATTTGGCTGTTTTTCTTCTATTCATCACTCCATTCCATCCAGCCAAATCCTAGGTCTTGGATTAATCCATTTTTTGTGGTTTCTTCTATTGTTAGGGTATGAAGAATTCCTCTCCAGTCGACTTTGTGCGTATTTCAGCATCTTCCACCAAAGTCGAAGCATATTGGCTCATCTCGGCTCATCGACATCACTCAGTGTGAGTTTTTTATTATGCGGTTGTGTTTTTCACCTTCTATTTGGGTTCTTTAGTGATTTAAAGTTCCTAGAATTATTTTAGAATGTTGATGGCTTCTTGAGGTGTTGCGCTCACATGTATAGGTATGTGTGTATATATATATATATTCCTTAGTTGCACATTTTCCCTCATAGTGTAGGGAAAATGTATAACAGATTAAGGGTATATATATATATATATAATAATACCTGTGTGCTCAAGTGCGGGACAATCTTTTTCAAGGGTTTTAAGTTCGGAAGTGTTTCAGCTGGATCTTCCCCTCTTTGAGGTAGGTGTCACTATTCAATTTGTTTCCTTTGGAGTTTTAATATTCTTGTGCCTTTTAATTCCATATTTTTATGCTAGTATAAATATATTTAATAGCCTTGTGTTTATTAGAACCCATTTGAGTATTCCTTGGCCTGGCATAAATGGTTGATTTGTGAATCCTTGTTTTATGATTTAAATTAAAATACTTAATTGTGCTAGGATTTCCATGAAATTTATCTGGGTCATTTTAATGGTTTAAAGGTAAGGTAATAGTTCTTGACCTGGTTTGATTCCATTTGGGTGAAAATGATCTCTTAAAGGTATTTTTTTAAATTGAGGTGCAACCTCAAATGTTTTCAAAATGGGGTTTTCACTTTTCTTCCAAATGGTGGTTTGAAATGTGTGATTAGTTTATCTCTTATAGATATGCCTGGTTGTATTCTTTGAAATAAGTTTGATTAAAATGGTATACATGCATCCTTTATGTTTGATAAAAATGCCAATGGGTGTTTCCATTTTTGAAATACACTTGATCGTTGGGATTTAGGTCAAATGAGTTAGGAGTGGGATTCTATTGTGTTTAAATGGGGTTTTCTTGTCAAAAAGGGGTGTTTTAGTTTTATAAAGTGGAAATGGTGTTTCCCTTGATTTATGTGGTTATTCTTGGAAATGTTTATGACTTCCTTTGGAGTTGTTTTGGAAATTTCATATTGTTTTGGAAATGGATTTTCAAATGTTTATGAAATGGGTGAAGGCCCGGTTGGCACTTTTGATGTGATATTGATTTCCCTTGTTGAACCCCCTATTTTAGATGGAAATTATAGTTTATGTGATTGATTATTGTGTTATAAAAAATGGGTGTGTTATTGGTGAAAACCCTTGATGTGTTATTTTGAAATGTTTTATGGATTGTTTAAGTGTTTAATTGTTTTATTAAATTATATGTGTAGTGTGTGGTCCCTGCTTCATGGTTTGGATTTGCTGAGTCTAAGGTGACTCACCTGCATGTGCATAGGTAAGTATATATATATGTGGGTTCCCCCGTTACATGTATAGACATCCATGGAAGTGAATATACATGTATGGGGCTAGGTTTTCCCATGTATATATATATAAAAATGCATATGTAGGTGAGTGGAGACTAGTATATGCATATAAGCATATATGCAAGGATCACCTTACACATGTTCATGTACATGAGAGTGTGTGAATAGGGTCTAGGTGTCCTTATATGTATGTGAAAGTGCATATGCTTAGTGGGGGAGCAACAAATTTTAGTAAGAAAGTTCCAAGAGCCGAAGCGAATGGTTTAGTTCCACCCTAAGGTAGGTTCCCTATGCCTTAATCTTTAATTAGAATTTCCATTCTTGCTTGGTGTTATTTTAAAAATATGTACCTTGATTTTCTATTAAATGAATATGTAATTTATATAAATATGTATATATATATAAATGGTTTTGGATTTTGAAAAGTGGATTCCTAGATGTTTTGTACGTGAAACTAGTATTTCTAAAGACATATGGAATTTCAGACGTTTTTATTATAAAAGTGTAATGACATGTTTGATTTTACAAATGAATTCCAAAGTGATTTCCAAAATGGGTTTTAGAGCAAACATGAGACTAAAAGAAGGGAGATTGGTGGTGAGAGAGTGAGTGTGTTTTTGAATAAAGAGAATGATATGTTCATGTATGTTTTCTTGATAAAACTCACCACCACTTGGAACATAGGAAAACTTGGGTATCTCGGTGGGTGAACTAAGACTAGTACAATAGATGATACAGAAGTGGTTCGTCCTGGTTTTGTCTAGAAAGATTGATTCTACAACACTAACTAAACAAAATGATAATTGGAGACCACTAGGTTATGGGTGTTTTCCCTACTAGTGGATTGTGCATGAGAATGTAGATCGTTGTGGTTCATATGCCACGTTTACATTGAGGTATGAGGTTCCTAGGTCCCCAACTAACACTAGCTACTTAGGGATTTCCCATGGTTCTTGTGATATGATTTTCAATTCAGTTGTTTCATGCTTGTTTCCTCTTTCGTGAAAACCATGTTTAAATTTAAACTGATTCTCTTTAATTTTGAAATTTTAATGCATGTTTGGATTATATTTTGAAAATTTAGTGGTAGATAAATGTTTTCCTTAAAAATTTAAACCTTTTACTTTATTTTGAAAAGAATTAAAAACAATATTTTAATGTGTCTTATTTTCAAACTAGCATGTTTTAGATTTTTTTAAAGGTAAGGGAATAAGGCGTTGTTACTCTTTATCCTTCCCATAGAGAATCTCGGTGCTCATGCCTAATTTTATTTTCAGTTTTAGGTTCCTATAGTTTTGGATCACTCTTGGAGAAAGTTTAATTTATGTTTTGTGGTGACCCATGGGGTCACTTGAGGTATGTCATGTTGCTTCATTTATTTATTTTTCCGCTACCAGTTTGTTCGGTTTAATTTCTTTTATTTATCTATTTGTTCAGTTTATGATTATTCATCTATCTTTGTTATGGGCCAAATCATTCACAATTGGTTTATTTTTATTTCCAGCACTAGTTGCTAGCCCGTGGGGATTAGGAACGTCCTTTGAGTTATGCTGCAGACAACCTCAGGTGACCGGTTCAGGGTCAACATGGGTTGGTTCATGAAAAAATAGTATCAAAGTGGGCCCTTATTATTTGGGGTGTTAGGTAGATTGGTGATTAGGTGTGTCTGGACTCGATAGGTAGGTGTGGGAAGGATGTCATGAACCCTTTCCCGTCCTGATACTCGAGTTTCTAGGGGTAGTCTGAGATTTTTTTTTGCTTGGTCTGTGTGGATGAAGGATGACAAAGGAAGTGATCTGGTGCTACACGATGAGCTTGCATGGAGTAGCAACCTATGTATATCCTCAGTGCATGGTTCAAGATTGTAACAACCCAAGCTTCCATGATACGTTTCCCTTTGAATAATGCAATAACTTGCATTGTACGCAACTTCGAGATTCTAACATACCGCAACCAATCAAAGTAGCCGTTATGAATAGTAATACTCATTTTTTGAAATTTTATAAATTTTATCTTTAAAAATGGAATTAATTTTTAGATTCTGAATATCGAAATTAGCTTAGGGTAAATTTTTGGTATTTTTCTGAAAACGTTCAATTTTTGGTGAATAGTGAAAAACAATGAGTTATAGTTTAAAACCAAATTTTTATTTAAATAATTATTTATTTTATCTAAATTTATTTTAGGTAAAAATAGATACATAATACCTATATAATTTCAATGTAATTCATTGGATTCATTTATAATAATTTTAGATATATAAAAATTTTATTGAACTTTTCACTGTCTTTTACCCACCTACTAGGAGAATTTACAAATTCACATAAAACTTAATTTTACCGCTTTTGTGAGTAAAATTTCAAAAATCCGAGAGACACGGTTGATATCAGTAAGTAAAATGTGGTTTAATAAGATGAAAATAATATTTGTTGAATAGTAACTTTTTACTTTTATTTACCACAGTTAAAAGTAAATAGTGTAATTAAGGGTAAAAATGATATTATTATTACCCTAACACATGTCCTAATTCTATTGGATAACTATAATTAAACCAAAAAAAACCTTAGGAATAAAATATGAATTTTTTTGGTCCACTTGTATTAGATTAGGACACTTATTATTATTTTATTTAAAGAAGAGTTAAAAGAGTTAAAATCAAAGTTTAATAACTAAAACATTTTTAATATAGGGTTACACATAAGATAAATTTGACTATAAATATTAATTAGAAATATAAAAATATTATCTACATAATAGTATTTTATTTATATTTATTAGACATTAAATAATTTAATTTATTTATGACACAACGATGATGCAGTAATTACCGTATTAATGAAATATTAAAATAATTGATATTATAAATATCTAAATAAATGTAATTTGAGAATTTTTATGAATTAAAATAATTTTATAGATTAATATGACATATTATGGTTGGTTAGATGAATTTTTTTTGAAGTAATAATGTTGTTATGAATTTATCAAAAACAAAATACCAAATAGTGTCAAAATTGACATAAAAGAGTTTTTAAAACAAATATTATATTATTAATTGATATTATATTCCTAAAATTCTAAGGTTCGGCCAAAAGACTTATATAATTATATTTTTATCATTAATGAACCACTTGGGGTTTTATTGGAAGTATATAGTAAGTTTATTAAACATATAATATAAAAATACAAAGAGACATGGTAAATGTCAAACTATTTAACTAAGAGTTAAATCTAAAAGATAAAGTTAATATAGTGACCCAAACCTATATAAAACCTATTGGTTGAGTTTTTTTCGACCCATACCCACCTTAGACTTTAAATAATCCATTTTTGAGCAATTATAAACCGAAAATGATTTTATTATAAAATAATATTTCTAGCTTTTCCTAATGTGGCCCTCACCCCTCTTATAAAAGGGAACTCCCTATTCTCTCTAATTCACACCTTCAAATCCATTTGGCTCAGACAAAACCTGCCCAAATACCCTCTCAACTGTTCTAAATTCATCCTATATGCCTTCCTTTAGTTATAAATCCAACCTAAGGAGTCCTTTTGATCAAATCAAAAGAAAGAACCCGAAGAAGAGGTAAATATCACACCACCTCTTTCAAGTTCCTTTCTTCTTCCACTTCCTTTTTCTTTTTTGCTTCCATTATAAAATAATAACTCTAGTATCTTATATATACTATGATTTTATTATAAATATGGTACAACCAAATTCATTATTCTATCCATCCTTTGAATGACATGTCACCATACGTGTGTATATACGGCTTACCGTCTCCATGTCGTGGTGTAATTGTTATTCAATACATTATTATTTGGATGGGTATAATAATGATGTGTAATTGATGTAAATAATAAATATAACATTATAATTATTCTGTATATATGATATAGCATCCAATTATATATTATTTTAATATTAAAATAATGATATTGTCGCTCGTGCGTACGCACGGATTACCGTCTCCACGTAAACAATGAGATTCATTCCCCATCGTATCCATTTAAGACTAATTTTCATTAGATGATTAAAAATAATGTTTAAATACTTGATATAATTCTGGATATGAATAATATACATCCCATCCATAAAAAATATGACTCACATAACAAATAAAATAAAGGAAAACGAATCCGTTAACACCCGAAACAACGATAATACTAAGATATTATTGACAAAGAAATGTTAAAAGATAATATATGATATCATATTAATGTATATGATTATTGTATAATTTAATAACAATTATTTCACTATTATACAGGAGGTTAAACTACCTTCAACCAAGGAAAAGTACAGGGTAAGGGTTAACTTCACAATCTCTTCATTATCCGAGGTTGTTTATATATAACTATCTACTGGGACCTGTTTATCATCCACATCCATGTTTCTTAAAAATGTATTTCAAAAAATTATTAATATTTTATAGACTATGGGTTAAAGTCATTTATACCCTTATTTTACTTTTTATAAGATGTTTATAAATGAATCTTTCTGTCATTTTCCAAACAAGGTCCTTTTTAACCTTTTTGACAAAATCATGGTAAGAATGTATTTTTTAACTTATACAGTGGGTGCGGCTATTTTCCGCCGTTATAAAATCGTCGAAGCTTCCCTTACAAGCTTATAATAATATTTTCAAAGTAAATGTTTTATTTTATATGTGAATTTTAAATGATTTTTAAAAGGAGATATTTCTCTCAGATAGTTTTGATTTCATCTATGTCAACATCCTTTGATGGATTTTAAGCTTATTTGAAGTTGATTTATTATGATACAAAAATTCCATATTGTATTGAAGGTTTTGTGATATGTTTAACTGTGGATGTGTTATTTTTATACCATTCATGGTTTATGGATAAAGTATTGACATTTCGTAAGCTAGTTTTAATACGAATGTTTATGTTATGTTTAAACCTGTTCATATGAGGAATGCATTGAACTTAGTAAGTGACTGGTGGAGCCCGCTATAGCTCCTCGATGCATCGGTAGGTCTCATGAGACAAACTAATTTATTGGCACAAGGCCTTGACAAAATATTATTTGTAGTCTTGTCATAAGGCCTTGACTATGTGGTTATGATAGTCTCTCATTATGCATTCCATCATTATGAAAGTGGTTATTGATATTGCATGTGATTATTCGACTAGTAGAATATTCATGTGAATAAGTAAATGGAATTATTTCATTTTATTTTTTCTGTATTATTCTGAAGTTTAAGTTTAAAAGGATTTTTTTAGTTATACATTGCCTTAAATTTTTATGCTTATTTATAAAGGTTTCTGCTATATTGTTATCCTTACTGAGCATCTGAGCTCACCGATTTCTATGTTTTATTTTTCCCAGGATGTGAAGAAGTATTTTATTACTGACTTGTAGGGATAGTCTAAGGGGATATGATTGTGGACTATGGAGACTATGTTGTTGTGGTTTTTCACTTTATCATGTAATGTAATACTTATGAATGTATCTAGTGTTTCCAAGGATACTAAACTAATAGGTCTTTCGAGACTTGATCTTTTGTGATCATGACAATGTTATGTAATAATTCACCGACTCTGGGTAACTGGGGTCGAGGCGTTACAGTTGGTATCAAAGGAAGTTTAGTACAAACCTTGGAAGCTAGATTTAGATAAAATCTGATTAGATCACATATCCCTAAGATATACTTTGAGGATTAGTATAGAAGAACTTCCTAGAATTTTGGTATTGTAGAGATTTTGTGAGTTTTGCAAGCAATAAATCCCTGTCTGGATACGAGCAGGTAGAGGCAGCTTTGTCATAGATGTACCTAGGGGTAAAACCCAGAAACATCGCTTTGAGCTAGACTCAAACGAGAACTGGTGCACGACAATGAGCCTTGCTGCACTCTTGGTTACGATACTCCCGGGGGATATGCTTAGGATAATTCTCATTTTCTTTACAAACCATTATTAATGGTTTATGAGTATATATTACCTCAAAGAAAACATTTTTTTATGATTATGGATTATATCCATAAACTTTTCAATTTAAGTTAAGTTTTTTACAAGTTTGGAATTATATATTTTGATTCATAAACTAATCTAGTTTATGGCATTGTTTAGAAATGGTTCCTAGTTGAAGGAATGGAAACAATATCAATGCACACACTCTATGTAGGGATTTCACTCCTACTCAAGACAATTATAGTGGAGTTTGTGATACAACTGGTGCTGACCAGCTAATCACTATACTGAGACAAATCAATCAGGTTATGAATAATAACCTTACCTGTATGGAGAACCATAATCCACAACGTGGAGGATCAATGTTAGATCACTTCATGAGGAAACAACCACAAACATTCAATGGGAGTAAAAATCCATTAGTATCTGAGCAGTGTATAAATTCCTTATAGAAAATATTCCATGCCTTGGGGAGTAGTGAAAGGGAAAAAGTTATCATGGTAGTTTACCGCCTTACTGGAGATACTGATCAATGGTGGCCATTGATTCAAAACACAAAGGAAGATGATGAAGTATCAAATATGAAATGGAGGCATTTTAAAGAGATTTTCTTAGAAAAATACTTTCCTCATGACCATCAAGCAGATATTGAAAGATAGTTTCTGAGTCTGAGGCATAAGGAGGATGAGAATGTCGCAAAGTATGAGGCTAACTTTACAAGGTTAGAGAGGCATGCTGCAGATTATATATGTAACCCAAGAAGTAAGATTGATCATTTCTTTGATGGGTTAAAACTGTTTCTTCATCGAGAATTAGTCTCAAAATCCTTCTCATCGTATGAAGATATTGTCTCATGTTCTATCAAGACAGAAAAATAATTCTCTAAGTCTTATGAATTTAAAGTAAAGAAAGAGAAGAAGAGATATGATGGTCACTCTGGAAATGGAAATAAGGGGAAGAAGGTAAAAGTTGAATATCCATACTGTAGTAAATGTGGGAAGAAACACCCTGGTACTTGCTTGAAGGGAATGGAAGTCTGTTACAAGTGTGGTGAAAAAGGCCACCAAGCTCGTGATTGCAAGGGGAAGAAAGAAGCTATCGATGTTCAATGCTACATTTTTAGGGAGATGGGGAATTATGCGAATGAATGTCCTAAATGTCAGGGGTGTAGGACCCCGGGGAACCCTGAGAGGGGAGGGGTGAATCAGGGTAAAAACTTTTTCTTTTAAACTGAGGATCTTGTTCCCACGTTGGTAGAAACTAGTTAAACCTGAATGAAGAATATTATCTTTAATGAAACATTCACATGCAAAGAGATGACACAAAAAATTTTACTTGGTTCACCGCTAAGGGCTAAGTCCAAGGAGCATACGCCGAAAAGTTTTCGGGCGTACCAAATTCCACTATTCTTCACTAGTTATGGATTACAAAGGTTCGGGAACAGTCACTCTGTCCCAGGCTCACTGCCTTTACAATTGTTCAGGGATAGCTCACTGCATCCCTCGGGTCACTCCCGTTGACTCCCCCTGGCTCACTACCGTTGGTGAAGTCCCACTCAGTTTATAGACATGAAGGTCTATTTATCATTGCTCAATGAATTCATCCTCTACATTATGTGGATGCTCTGTTGAAGTCCAACTATCACCTGTGAACTGATCTACAACTTTTGTGCAGCACCTAGACAACCGGCAAGCCTCAACAGCACCAGGCGCACAACTCCAAGGCGGCGCGCAACTTTTAAGGACGGTGCGCAAGTTATAACTGTCCCACAAGTCCACCTTCAACACTTGCATGATTTAGTCTTCTTTAAAGCCAAACTTGCGTGACTCAATTTCTTTTCAACTCAATCTGATTTTGAAACCTAAAGGAAACCTGTCACACAACTTCAATTCTGGCGCGCAAGTATCACCAAATCACTTGCGCGACTACTGGATGGGAAACAAACAACTGTCACGCTGCTCCACCTTGCGTGACCCACCAACACTTGCGTGACTTCAACACCTGCGCGACGGGAGCTCTGAATTTCTTTAAGTCCAAAGTTCGTGTTGAATGAGGAGGGGTGGTCCTATATTTATAGGCATTCGGATACCCTGCACGGTGGCGTGCAAGTCTTCCCTCGGCGCGCAAGTCTCGACGCGCAACCCTTCTGTCTACCTAGACACTTGCGCGACCAAATTCCAATCTTGGCGCCCCTATTTACTTTTCCATATTTTGATGATCAAAACACGATGGTAAAACAATGCGCAACTTTCCAGTCCTTTAAGGTACCGGCGCACAAGTCCTTTCATGGCACGCAAGTCACTTGTGCGAACAAACCAATAATTGCGAGACCCTCTTTCCTTTGCCATATTTTCATGTTCTCATTCTGAAAAATATCAGGCACGCAAGTTT
This sequence comes from Viscum album, assembly GCA_963277665.1. NCBI lineage: Eukaryota > Viridiplantae > Streptophyta > Magnoliopsida > Santalales > Viscaceae > Viscum > Viscum album. The sequence continues at coordinate 517,023,237 of OY728131.1, forward strand.
CCAAGCCTCCAAGGCCTCGACCCGCAAGTTTCTTTTCCAAAAACTCATTTTTCCATATTTCAAGTTTTGGGGCCCAAAAATTTGGAAAACACTTGGAAACGACGCCATCTTCAATACTGTTGTCTTCTTGAACTGTATGATCACTTTTCTAGTACACATTCTGAACTTTCACTGAGGATTGACAACAAACACAAACCATACTCTAATTCATTCACATAACATCCATAGTTCCAACAATATCCCCCTTTGGATTTGTTGGCAATCAAAAAATAAATTTAATAGATCCACATGAAAACCAAAAAACACAGCAAATAAATTCAATAGATCTACATGCAAACCAAAAAACGCAAGAATCAACTCAACCAATACTCTAAGTCTATGTGAGTAATGCTCGGTGTAGAAAACAAGAGATGAGGCTTGAATTGGGATCCCGTGTCTTTGTAATTCTCAAAGACGCCCTGTTCGCTGAGTTCCTGAGTTCCTTCTCATCCTCTGACTCTAAATTTATTCCTTTCTCCCCCATTGGAAATAAACCCAAAGACCGGTACTAGTTAATTTTTCAGATCAAACCACACCCCCTGGATAGTATCTCCCCCACAAACCTGCATCATATCCATAAATAGAAAAAAAAAACAATAAACAAAACTGGGGAGAGGGGTATTGCGTAACCTCCTTATGCACTGGGAGGTGGCTGAACACCGAGGTTCAACCGATTCTTCTCAAACACAGCCGCTGACAGTGGCTTGGTCAGGATATCAGCCACTTACTCATCTGTTCCCACATGATCCATTCTAATCACGCCTTTCTCAACTTTCTCTTTGATAAAGTGATACCTGATTTCAATATGTTTTGTACGAGAATGCTGAACATGATTCTTCATAAGATCAATTGTGCTCTTATTATCATAGTAAATCACCATTGGTTTCTTCATCTCATTACCAATATCTGTCAATTGCTGCTTCATCCATAGCAGTTGAGTGCATGCCTTCGTAGCGGAGATGTAACAAGACTCAGTAGTGCTAAGAGAAGTACTTTCTTGTTTCTTGCTCATCCAGCCAACACATTTATTCCCAATATAGAATGAACCACCACTGGTGGAATTTCTGTCCACAACATCACCAGCCCAGTCAGCATCATAAAATGCTGATAATTAACTGTTCTTTCCTATAGCAAAGTATAAGACACAATTGTGAGTCCCTTGAATATATCTCATGATTCTTTTTACTGCTGTCATATATTCCTCCTTTGGATTACTCTGAAAGTGGGATGCAAGACATGTGGTAAATACAATATCTGTCCATGTCGCCGTCAGGTACAGTAGGCTCCCAATGATCCTCCTATACGTGGTAGGATCTACAGAGGTCCCATCCTCATGTTTTTCAAGTTTAGTTCCAACTACAGTTGGAGTGGACATTGGTTTGGAATCTTGCATATTAAACTTCTTCAACAGCTCTCTTGAATACTTTTCCTGTGAAATGAAAGTGTAATACTTATTTTGAGTCACCTGTAGCCCCAAGAAATATGTGATCTCCCCAATCATAGACATTTCAAATTCTGATTTCATGTGATTGGAAAATTTGTCCACTGATTTCTGCTTGCTACCACGAAAAATAATGTCATCAACGTAGACTAGAACCATGAATTGATCTCTTGGAGAATTCTTCACATACAAATTGTGGTCTACTCCACCTCTTTTGAATTCCAGTTTCTTGAGATACGAGTCCATTCCGGAATACCATGATCGTGGTGCCTTCTTCAAGCCATATAGATCTTTCTTCAGTTTGCAGACTTTTGTTTCATCAGAACCAAGAACAAAACCCAATGGTTGTTCAATATAGACTTCTTCTTCTAGTAAAACATTCAAGAATGCTGTCTTGACATCCATCTGGTATACTTTATATCCTATTTGGAGTTCCATGGCAAGGAAAAGTCTGATTGACTCCAATCTAGCCACTGGAGAAAATTTATCTTCAACATCAATACCTTCAATCTGAGAGTATCCTTTACATACCAGTCGTGACTTGTTTCTGATAACACTTCCATGCTCATCAAACTTGTTTTGAAGATCCACTTTGTCCCAATCACATTGTGACCTTCGGGTCTCTGGAAAAGATCCCATGTCTGATTCTTGTCAATCTGATCTAATTCTTCATTCATGGCTTTTACCCATGATTTATCCTTTGCAGCTTCTTCAAATGAGGATGGCTCCACAACAGATAGAAATGCAGATTGCGTGTTATTCCACATTCTTCTTGTTTGAGTGGGGGCACTCCTATCCCCAATTATATTGGATGGATCAATCTTAGCTCTACGATTTCTTATGTGCGGTTCAGTTGCATTCTCTCCAGCCTCAGTTTCTTCTTCAGATTCATCTTCTGATTCAACATCTTGATGTGACTGCTGATTGTTTTGAATAGCTTCCTCTATTTCTGTATTTGTATTTTCTCCACGTTGAATTTATTCTTCACTTTCTCTCACATTATCATATGACGTCCTTGAAGCATTTGTGGTTTTCTCTTCAATTATTTTAACATCACTACTTTCCACAATCCTTCCTAATCTCTTGTTGAAACACTTATAGGCTTTGCTGTTCATTGAGTATCCGAGGAAAATTCCTTCATCTGCATTGTCACCATACTTACCTTGATTTCCTTCTTTGTTTCTGATGAAGCATTTGCTTCCAAAAACACAAAAGTATTTCAAAGAGGGCTTCCTTCCATGCCAAAATTCATATGGTGTCTTCATCTCACCCATATAGAGTCCTGTTCGATTTTGAATATACACTACAGCTTGAACAACCTCTTTCCAGTAATGTCGTGGAATGCGACTCTCAATTAGCATAGTTCGTGCCATGTTGTTCACCTGTTGATTCCTCTGCTCAACAACTCCATTTTGTTGAGGAGTTCTCATAGCAGCTACCTCATGTTTTATCCCATGCTTCTCTAGATAATTTTCAAATTCAATGGATGTGTATTCCCATCCATTGTCAGATTACAACACTTTGATTGTTAGTCCGGTATCATTCTTGGCGATTCGCCGATATGTTTTCATGCAGTCAAGGACTTGTCGTTTCCTGTGAATTACCATCACACATACCATTCTACTGTAATCATCTATGAAAAGGAAAAAGTACCTTTCTCTATGAGTTCCAGCAACATTTATCGGCCCACATACATCTTTATGAATCAAATCAAGAAGGTGATATGCCCTCTTCTTCTTTGGCTGATATGAACTGCAGACTATCTTTCCATGAATGCAAGCATCACAAGATTTTTCACGTTCATGCTTTAGGTTAGGAATGCCCATGACAATCCTTAATTTTTATATTTTCTCCATGTCCTGTTGATTGATGTGTCCCAGTCTCCAATGCCAAAAATTGTTTTCTTCTTCAACAGTCATGTAACAAACATTTTCTTCACTATGAACCTGATACAAGTTTCCTTCTATTCTGCATCCCTTCGTGAGTGAGTTGCCTGTCTTTCCCTTGATAGTGCATCCATTCTGATTAAAAGTAACTATAAGTCCTAAGTCACAGAGGTGACTCACGCTGAGTAGATTATGACGTAGGCCATCTATGTAAAGGACTTCAGTCTTCTTCAGCTCTCCATTAGCTAATTCAGTGCTTCCACTACCTTTGATTTTCAGAGCTCCATCATTACCGAATCGTACTATCCCATCAAACTTCCTTTTTATATCCGTTAATAGGTCAAAATTACCTGTCATATGAGATGAATAACCACTATCCATAATCCAAGTACTATTGTTTTTTGTAGCTTTGAAGTCAACCCCTGTAAGGTTGGATTTCTCAAATTTCTTCCGTTCTTTCCATGAGACATTGGATTGAGTATAGAGCATTGATGGCCTTTCAATTATCTCTTCCATGTACCCAGGTTCTTCATAGTCGAAATATTCTTTGAGAGGAGAAAACCTGTTTGAAAGAACAACACTGTCTTACTGACAAGACTTGACTTGTCTCGAACTTCGATATGAGGTGTCCATGTCCCTTCTCTACCTGAAATTAATAGCCTTATGACCAAAGTTATAACAATGAAAACAGTACCCATAGAAATTGTTTCTTCTATAAGAATTAGGATATGGATTTGTTCTCCTCTGTTGAACTCCTATATCTTTTCCATTCAGATAGCTTCTTACCTCTTCACAATACGACATGGTATGGCCCAAATACCCACAAAACTAACACTTCATGAGAGGAAATTTCTTCTCATTTGAATTTCTCCTCATACCTTCTTCCTTGGGAGAGTAGTTAGACATCCTGTCATTTCTAAATGATTGAGGATAATTTTCAGTTATCCTTTTATTTTGGATTGAGGGTTCCTATTTCAGCACTTTAGACAATGTTTCAACATGTTCAACTTTCATATTGTCTTTATTTTGGATCTTTTCACTTCCAGCAGTTGATGTCTCAGCTTCACAGCCAATTCCAATCTTTCCCATGACAGCGGGTCTTTGATTACTCAGGATTTTTCCAACCCCATCCGAGCCACACTTGGCTCTTTATAGTAATTCTTCATTTGATAATCTTCCAAACTGTATTTTCTTCTTTGATTCTTTTGAACTTGGTTCAGTATCAAGTTTACTTCTAAGAGTAACAACTTCCTCCTCAAGACCCTCAGTAGTCTTGGATTTTCCTCCAGTCTGGAGGTGAGATCATTGATGACCTTTTCATGTTCTTCAATTCTCATCTTCAGATCCACTACATCATCATTTCTTTCAAGGATTTTAGATTGAACTTTCAAAAATTCTTCCAGTCATTCAATTTCAGCTTCAAGCTGATCAACATATTCAGTTGATTCCACAACAATTGATTTCCACTTACTGCAACTCTTACATTTCATCTTAAGATTGATAACAACATACTTAAGTTGCAACTCAGGATTGACACTAGTTTTTAACTGATTGTCTCCACCATTATCTTCTGATTTTTCAATAGTGGCCATCATGGAAGTATGGTTTCTTGTTTTAAATTCTGGTTCTTCTTCTTCATAGAATTCATTATCATCATCTTCTTCCTCACATACAAAACTCTTCTTCAGAACTTTCTTTATCGATTTGAATTATCCTTTCTTGAAAAACCTTTTCTGAGGCTTCTCGATGTTTTTAGCATCACTATCATCATCATCGATATTTATTAAGCATTGAGAAGCAATGTGCCCAACTTTACCACAATGAAAGCAAGCAAGAGGTAACTTCCCTTTGAACTTCCATTTTCCCTTATGGAATTTCTTTGCAATGAGAGAAAGGATTTATTTTTCTTCGTCATCTTCACCACTACTATCTTTTCAAATTTTTAGTTTATCCATGGCCTTGAATGCCATTTCCTTGCTCACATGAGTCATAGCATCTTCTGGTTTGACTCTCATTTCATATGCTACCAAGCTGCTTAGAAGATCATCCAGAGAAAGTTTTGAAAGATCTCTTTCCTCAAGGTCTGACACCTTTTCATTGTACAGGGGTGGAAGTCTTCTCAGTATTTTCTTCACAATGTCAAAATCTTTGATTTATTATCCTAGGCCCTGAATTTCTCCAACCACTTTAGTAATTTGATTGAAGAAGGAGTCGGCATTCTCATCAGGATGCATCTTCAAATCATCGAACCTATTGTGAAGCACTTGAAGTTTTGCCTCATTCACTTTTCTATCTACTTCATAAATGTTTTCAAGTTTATCCCACATGGATTTTGCTGAGGTGAAATTCATCACTTTTATATAGATCTGATCAGAAAGGGCTGCGGTGAGTGCATTTTGCACTTTAGCATCTACATCAAGAATTTTCCTGTCTGTGTCAGTCATAGACATGCCTGTTGGATCAGTGACTTGTATTCCTTGCATAGTAGAAAACAAAACTTCCATTCAAAGAGATATTAGATGAGATCTCATTCTATTCTTCCAGATCTAGAAATTACTTCCATCAAAGAGAGGGACTCCTCTAACATTAGCTGTATGGTCCATAACGGTAAGTGACAGACCAAACCCTAGTAAACCTTTACCCTCTGATACCACTTGTAGGACCCCGGGACACCCTGAGAGGGGAGGGATGAATCAGGGTGACAAATTTTTATTTTAAACTGAGGATCTTGTTCCCACGTTGGTAGGAACTAGTTAAACCTGTATAAAGAATATGATCTATAATGAAACATTCACATGAAAAGATATGACACAACAAATTTTACTTGGTTCACTGCTAAGGGATACGTCCCAGGAGCATACACCGAAAAGTTTTCGGGCGTACCAAATTCCACTATTCTTCACTAGTTGTAGATTACAAAGGTTTGGGCACATTCACTCTATCCCAGGATCACTGCCTTTACAATTGTTCAGGGATAGCTCACTGCATCCCTCGGGTCACTCCAGTTGACTCCCCCTGGATCACTACCGTTGGTGAAGTCCCACTCAGTTTATGGACATGAAGGTCTTTTCATCATTGCTCAATGAATTCATCATCTGCATTATGTGGATGCTCTGTTGAAGTCCAACTATCACCCGTGAACTGATCTACAACTTTCGTACAACACCTAGACAGCTAGAAAGCCTCAACAACACCAGGCATGCAACTCCAAGGTGGCGTGCAACTTTCAAGGACGGCGCACAAGTTATAACCGTCATGTAAGTCCACCTTCAAAACTTGTGCAATTCAGTATTCTTTAAATCCAAACTTGCGCAACTCAATTTCTTTTCAACTCAAGCTGATTTTGAAACCTAAAGGAAACCTGTCGCGTAACTTCAATTCTGGCGCACAAGTATCACAAAATCACTTGCGCGACTACTGGACGGGCAGCAAACAACTATCGTGCTGCTCCACCTTGCGCGACCCATAAACACATGCGCGACTTCAACACCTGCATGAAGGGAGATCTGAATTTTATCAAGTCCAATGTTCATGTCGAATGAGGAGGGGTGGTCCTCTATTTATAGGCATTTGGATACCCTGCGCAGCGGCACACAAGTCTTCCCTCGGCGCGCAAGTCTCGACGTGCAACCCTTCTGTCCACCTAGACACTTGCGCGACCAACTTCCAATCTTGGGCACCCATATTTACTTTTCCATATTTTGATGATCAAAACACGATGGTTAAACGGTGCATAACTTTCCAATCATCTAAGATACCAGCGCACAAGTCCTTCCACGACGCGCAATTCACTTGCACGACCAAACCATTACTTGCGCGACCCTATTTCCTTTGCCATATTTTCATGTTCTCATTCTGAAAAACATCAGACGCGCAGGTTTCCAAGCCTCTAAGGCCTCGGAGCACAAGTATCTTTGATAAAAACACATTTCTCCATATTTCATGTTTTGAGGCCCAAAAATTTGACAAACACTGGGAAAAGACGCCATCTTCAATACTGTTGTCTGCTTGAACTCTATGATCACTTTGCTGGTACATGTTCTGAACTTTCACTGAGTATTGACAAAAAAAACAAACCATACTCCAATTCATGCACAGACCATCCATGGTTCCAACAAGGGGAACTTACTTTAGAAAAGGCCAAGGGATCAAGGCCAAGATTATTCTATCACTACTGCTGAGGTAGAAGCTCCGAAAGACGTGGTAGTAGGTAATTTAATGGTTTCCTCAAGTTTAGAAAATGATTTATTTGATTCTAGATCATCGCATTATTTCATATCATCCATGTTTTCTAATAAAATTAGATATTTTCAATTTGATTTAACAAGGGAGTTGTCAGTTAAAACTCCTAAGGGAAGTATCATCACAACAAAGTTTTATGAATCTGTTCCCATTAGAGCATATAAATGTTATTTATATGATTATCTCATCTTCATACCCATGATTGAATTTGATATAATCCTCAGTATGAATTGGATTTTAGACCATGATGCAAAGATTTATTGTAAGAATAAGTAGGTTACGATTTTTGATGATGATGATAAAGAACACCTTATCTTTAGAGCAGAATCGTCACCACCTGATTCTTATCTAGATCCACCCCCAGTAGCTCAACTAAATTAAATTATTGTGGAGGAAGAGAATGAAATAACTATGGGTGAGGAAAGGAATGTTCAAATATAGGATGTGCCTATTGTGAAAGAATATGTTGATGTGTTTCCAGAAGATTTACCTAGACATCCTCTAGAACGAGAAATTGAGTTTTCCATTGATTTAATTCCTAGATCAAGGCCCATATCGAAGACCCCTTATAGAATGGAAACTGTGGAATTAGTGGAACTAAAGAAACAACTAGAAGAATTGAGTAATAAGGGATTTATTCTCCCCAGTGTTTCTCCATGGGGAGCCCCTTCCCTTTTTGTTAAGAAGAAAAATGGATCTATAAGGTTATGTATTGACTACAGGGAGATCAATGATATAACAATAAAGAACAAGTATCCCCTACCTCGCATTGATGATTTATTTGACCAACTGCATGGAGATCAATACTTTTCAAATATTTAACTTCGATCTGGCTACCATAAGTTGTGTGTGAAGAAGGAAGACATTCTAAAGATAGCATTTCGAACCAGGTACGGGCATTACGAGTTTACAATAATGCCTTTTGGATTGACTAATTCACCCTTTATCTTCATGGATCTAATGAATATAGTTTTCAAAAAATATCTTGATGACTTTTTAGTGGTATTTATTGATGATAAATTGGTATAATCCAAAAGCTACAAAGATCATGAAAATTACTTGCACATTATCCCGAAGACTCTTAGAAGACATGAATTATATGGAAAGTTTAGCAAGTGTGAATTCTGGCTTAAGGATATTTATTTTCTTGGCCATATTGTCTCTAAGGATGGAATCACTATTGATCCTTCTAAGACAATAGAAATCTAAGAATGGATAGAAATGATGAGTATAACTAAGGTATGCAATTTTATTGGTTTAGCAGGTTATTATTGACGTTTCATCTATAATTTTGCCCTGTTGGCTAACCCATTAACAAATCTCACACATAAATGAGTTAAATTTGTTTGGACAAAATAGTGTGAAGAATGTTTTGAAGAACTGAATAGAAGATTAGTCAATGATCCTATATTTACTTTACCATCAAGGAATAATGGGTTCATTATTTATAGTGATGCATCAAAGAAAGGACTTGGTTGTGTCTTTATGTAGAATGATAGGGTTATTGCCTATGCATCATGGCAGCTAAAAATTCATGGGAAAAAATATCCTACTCATGATCTTGATTTAGTAGCTGTAATATTTGCTTTGAATATTTGGAGAAACTATCTCTATGGTGAAAAATGTGAGATTTATACTGATCACAAGAGTTTGAAGTATATTTTCTCTCAGAAAGAACTCAACATGAGGCAAAGGAGATGGCTTGAACTACTCAAGGATTTTTATTTCACTATACACTACCACCTGGGGAAGGCAAATAAGGTGGCAAATACTTTGAGTATAAAGGATCATGGAGTTTTGAACAAGATAAGAGTTGTAAAAGATCCTATATGCATGGATCTAGTAAAGATGGATATGGGAATCACCATGGAAGGGAAAACATCAATACTTTTTCAAATGGTTTCCAAACCATCTTTACTAGAAAGGATAAAGAGTTCTCAGACCGATGATGAAGAGTTTCAAAAGAAGATTAAAGCTGTAAATGATGGGAGATTGAGTGAATTTGTGTATGAAGATGGAATTTTGAAATTTGGGAAGAGACTTTGTGTTCCCGATATACCTTATCTAAAAAGGGAATTTTTGGATGATTCTCATAGTTCCAATTTCTCTATACACCCTGGGAGCACCAAAATGTATAAAGATTTGAAGGAAAATTTTTTCTAGGACAACATGAAGAGGGAGATTGCTAATTTTGTGTCAAGATGTATGGTTTTTCAACAAGTGAAAGCTAGAAGGCAACATCCTGGAGGAGTCATGAAACCTATTCCCATACCTGAGTGGAAATGGGATAATATTACGATGGACTTTTTCATGGGACTACCAAAGACTCTTAGAAGGAACGGTGCAATATGGGTCATTGTTGATCATCTTACCAAGTCAACACATTTTCTTGCTATAAGAGAAGATTTACCACTTGAACGTCTAGAAAGACTATATATTAATGAATTTGAGAGACTTTATGGAGTACCCCTATCGATTTTTTTCTGATCGTGATCCACGTTTTACATCAAGATTCTGGAAAAGTCTTTAGAAATCCTTGGATACTGAACTTCGTTTGAGCACTGCCTACCACCCCCAAACTGATGGAAAATCAGAACGAACTATTCAAACCATAGAAGACATGTTGAGATCAGGCTCACTTGACTTTCAAGGTATGTGGGATCAATATTTAACTCTGGTAGAATTTTTCTATAACAATAGCTTCCATTAAAGTATTCAGATGGCACCATATGAAGCGTTATATGGAAAGAGATGTCACACACCAACCTGTTGGGATGATGTTGGTGAAATAAAACTCGTAGGCCCAAAACTGGTGGAATAAATGATGGAAAAGGTGAAGTTAATCCAAAACCACATCAAAGAAGCTCAAAGTAAGCAGAAGATCTATGCTGACAACCGAAGGAAGGATTTGGAATTTCAGGTAGGAGATCATATTTTCTTGAAGGTATCTCCATGGAAGGGTGTTATATGTTTCAGTAAGAAGGGAAAATTGAGTCCCAGGTACATCTGACCTTTCGAAATTCTAGAATGAATTGGGGTTGTAGCTTACCGGTTGGAAATGCCTCCAAGTCTCTCCAAAGTTCACAATGTGTTCCACGTATCACTATTGAGAAAATACATGCCTGACCCAATGTGTGTACTCACCTATGAGGAAGTAGAACTGGAACCCGATCTGTCTTATTGCGAAGAGCCTGTCAGGATTCTTGATACAAGAGAATAAGTGATGAGAAACCAGACAAATTGTCTGGTAAAAGTTCTATTGAGAAACCATAATATGGAAGAGGCAACGTGGAAACCTGAGGAACTTATGATGAAGAACCACTTGAGTCTTTTCATGCGGTAGTATTATAGAAATTTCGAGGATGAAATTATTTGAAGGAGGGGAGAATATAACACCCCATGCTTCTATGGTACATTTCCCTTTGAATAAGGCAATAGCTTGCATTGTACGCAACTTCGAGATTCTAACACACTGCGACCAATCAAAGTAGCCGTTATGAATAGTTATACCCACTCTTTGAAATTTTATAAATTTTATCTTTTAAAATAGACTTTTTTTTGGATTCAGAATATTGAAATTATCTTAGGGTGAATTTTTGGTATTTTTTTGAAAACTTTAAATTTTTGGTGAATAGTGAAAAACATTGAGTTATAGTTTAAAACCGAATTTTTATTTAAATAATTATTTATTTTATTTAAATTTATTTTAGGTCAAAATAGATACATAATACCTATATAAGTTCAATTTAATTCATTGGAGTCAATTTATAATAATTTTAGATATATAAAAATTTTATTGAACTTTTCACCGTCTTTTACCCACCTCCTAGGAGAATTTGCAAATTCACATAAAACTTAATTTAACCGCTTCTGTGAGTGGAATTTCAAAAATCTGAGAGACACAGTTGATATCAGTAAGTAAAATGTGGTTCAATAAGATGAAAATAATTTTTTTGTGAATAGTAACTTTTTACTTTTATTTACCATGGTTAAAAGTAAATAGGGTAATTAAGGGTAAAAATGATATTATTATTACCCTAACACATGTCATAATTCTATTGTATAACTATAATTTGAACAAAAAAACCTTAGGAATAAAATATAAATCTCTTTGGTCCACTTGGATTTGATTAGGACACTTATTATTATTTTATTTAAAGAAGAGTTAAAAGAGTTAAAATCAAAGTTTAATAACTAAAACATTTTTAATATAGGGTTAAACATAAGATAAATTCGACTATAAATATTAATTATAAAGATAAAAATATTTCCTATATAATGGTATTTTATTTATATTTTTTATACATTAAATAATTTAATTTATTTATGACACAATGATGATGAAATAATTACCGTATTAATGAAATATTAAAATAATTGATATTATAAATATCCAAATAAATGTAATTTGAGACTTTTTATGAATTCCAATAATTTTATAGATTAATATTACATATTAGGGTTGTTTATATGAATTTTTTTAAAAGTAATAATGCTGTTATGAATTTATAAAAAACAAAATACCAAATAGTGTCAAAATTGACATAAAAGAGTTTTTAAAACAAATATTATATTATTAATTGATATTCTATTCCTAAAAAATATAAGGTTTGACCAAAAGACTTATATAATGATAGGTGTATCATTAGTTAATCACTTGGGGTTCTCTTGGAAGTATATAGTAAGTTTATTAAACATATAATATAAAAATACAAAGAGACATGGTAAATGTCAAACTATTTAACTAAGAGTTAAATATAAAAGATAAAGTTAATATAGTGACCCAAAACTGTCTAAAACCTATTGGTTGAGTTGTTTTCGACCCATCCCCACATTAGAATTTAAATAATCCATTTTTGAGCCATTAGAAACCGAAAATGATTTTATTATAAAATAATATTTCTAGATTTTCCAAAGGTGCCCTTCACCCCTCTTATAAAAGGGACCCCCCCTTCTTTCTAATTCACACCTTCAAAGCCATTTGGATCGGACAAAACCTATCCAAATACCCTTCTAAACTGTCCTCCCTTCATCCTAGAGGCATTCATTTAGTCAAAAATCCAACCTTTTTGATCAAATCCAAAGGAGGAATCCAAAGAAGAGGTAAATATCTCACCACCTCTTTCAAGTTCCTTTCTTCTTACACTTCCTGTTTCTTTGTTGTTTCCATTATAAAATAATAACTTCAGTATATTTTATATACTTTGATGTTATTATAAATATGATATAACAAAATTCATTATTCTATCCATCCTTTGAATGACATGTCACCATACGTGCGTACGTATGGTTTACCGTCTCCACGTCGTGGTGTAATTGTTATTAAATACATTATTATTTGGATGTGTATAATAATGATGTGTAATTGATGTAAATAATAAATATAACATGGTAATTATTCTTTATATATGATATAACATCCAATTATATATTATTTCAATATCAAAAGAATGATATTGTCACTCGTGCGTACGTACGGATTACCGTCTCCACGAACGTGATGAGATTCATTCCCCATCGTATCCATTTAAGACTAATTTTCATTAGATGATTAAAAATAATGTTTAAAGACTTGATATAATTCTGGATATGAATAAGATACATCCCATCCATAACAAATATGACTCACATAACAAATAATATAAAGGAAAACGAATCCGTTAACACCCGAAACAACGATAATACTAAGATATTATTAACAAAGCAATGTTAAAAAATCATATATAATATCATATTAATATATATGATTCTTGTATAATTTAATAAAAATTATTTCACCATTATACAGGAGTTTAACCTACCCGCGACCAAGGAAAAGTACAAGGTAAGGGTTAATTCCACAATCTCTTCATTATCTGAGGTTGTTTATATGTAATTATCTACTAGGACCTCTTTATCATCCACATCCATGTTTCTTAAAAATGTATTTAAAAACATTATTAATATTTTATGTACTATGGGTTAAATTTATTTATACCCCTGTTTGAATTTTTATAAGACGTTTATAAAGGAATCTTTCCGTCATTTTCCAAACAAGGTCCTTTTTAACCTTTTTGACAAAACCAAGGTAAGAATGCCTTTTTTAACTTATACGGCGGCTGCGGCTATTTTCTTCCATTATAAAATCGTCCAAACTTCCCTTACAAGCTTATAATAATATTTTCAAAGTAAATGTTTTATTTTATATGTGACTTTTAAATGATTTCAAAAGGGAGATATTTATCTCAAATAGTTTTGATTTCATCTATGTCAACATCCTTTGATGAATTTTAAGCTTATTTGAAGTTGATTTATTATGATAAAAAACTTCCATATTGTATTGAAGGTTTTGTGATATGTTTGAATGTGGATTTGTTATTTTTATACCATTCATGGTTTATGTATAAATTATTGACATTTCGTATGCTAGTTTTAATATGAATGTTTATGTTATGTTTAAACCTATTCATATGAGGAATGCATTGGACTTAGTAAGTGATGGGTGGAGCCCGCTATAGTTCCTCGATGCATCGGTAGGTCTCATGAGACAAACTAGTGTTTTGGCACAAGGCCTTGACAAAATCTTGTTTGTAGTCTTGGCACAAGGCCTTGACTATGTGGTTTTGATAGTCTGACATTATGCATTCCATCATTATGAATGTGGTTGTTGATATTGCATGTGATTATTAGACTAGTAGAATATCCATGTGAGTAAGTAAATGGCATTATTTCATTTTATTTTTTCCATATTATGCTGAAGTTCAAGTTTAAAAGGCTTTTGTTTTAGTTATACATTGCCTTAAATGTTTATTCTTATTTATGAAAGTTTCCGCTATATTGTTATCCTTACTGAGCATCTGAGATCACCCATTTATATGTTTTATTTTTACCAGTATGTGAAGAAGTATTTTATGACTGACCTGCAGGGATAGTCTTAGGGGATATGAGTGTGGACTATGGAGACTATGTTGTTGTAGTTTTTCACTTTATCATGTAATGTAAGACCTATGAATGTATCTAGTGTTTCCAAGGCTACTAAACTAATCGGTATTTCGAGACTTGATCTTTTGTGATCATGACAATGTTATGTAATAATGCACCGAATCTGGGTAACGGGGGTCGGAGCATTACAAAGATACTTCCTGTGGTGGATGCTCGCTTAGAGCATGGTCTGCTAAGTCATGTTATTGGGTTGGCATAGCCACTAGTCCCATATTTTTGGAAGTTTTGATGTGTGTTATGTTTGGGATTAGTTTTTACTAACTTTAGTGGATTTCACAAATGAAAATGGTTTATAGAAAAAGGGGTTTTCAAAAGGTAATGTGGTTTTGTAGTTGAAAATTGGTTTTGAAATGGAAATTATTTTCTTTTAATGGAATGTGTGGTTTTAATGGAAAAATGGGATGTGTTTTGTAAGTTGTTTTGGGATCATAGTGACACTTTTTGGAATGTGAATCGGAAAATGTTTGGGAACATGGAAATATATTACTTTAATGATAAGTGACATTTTAAAATTGGTTGACAATTTTTGCTTTACGTTGAATGATCCATTTTGAAAATGAGATGTTTTTTGAATTAATCCTTGGTATTCCTATGAGAGATCACATATATAGAGGTACGCATGTGGCCTAGGGATAATTGGTGGTATGTGTGGATAGGTTAATGAGCTAGAAAAAGGGTATATATATATATGTAAGACTTCATGGGATACCAATGGTGAATATTTAAGTTTTTTTGTTTTATGAAAAATGGTTTTCAAATAGGTAATTTAAATGTTTTGAAAAGTGAGTGAGGAATTGTTTAGTGTTCTCTTTTCATGTATGGTATCCTTTTTCATGGGTTCTTGGTTTTGACATACTAAATTGTGGTTGTAATGGTGGTTTGATTTTGAGCTTTAGTTTGTGATTGAAGTGTGGAATTTTGATTTATGATGAGTTTTGATTCAGATTTGTGCCTCTTGTTTTTGAGTATGCTTCCCAAAAAAGTCCTAGAGGTTTCTGGTGAGTCTCTTATATTTATTGGTTCTACCCATACTCTTAGTGTAGTGGTGGAATTGAATTATTTTTGGTTGTTGTCTATTTTTTGTAGTGATCGTGATCTATTTAAGGTAGAGGACTATCTTGGTGAAATTTTTGGTGTTTTCAGGTTATTGGAATCTCCCAAAGATAAGAGAGTTAGTGATGGTTTGGGGTTGTTTGAAGGTTCAACTTTGGATTGATGTAAGAATATTATCTCAACTTCATTGCATTATGGGATGTATTAGAAGGTGTTTAAGACCAGTTTCATCCAATGGTTTATACCTAAGAAGGTGAAAGCTAGGAAAGTGGTATAACTAGTGAGTTTCCATCATGGCCAATGAGTAGTGAAGGCCTACTTGGGGTATTTTAAGGGGTTGATTCCCTTCTCTTCGTAAGTAGCATCGCAAAATCAGTTAAAGTTTCTCTTGTGTGGTGTCTTTGTCTAGGGTTCAAGGACCATTTTTTTTTGGTGTTTAAGAAGGTTCCCCATCCAGTGAGTCTGCTTCTGGTGTTTCTGATTTGGGTACTTTAAGTCACCTTGTCGTCATCCTCCGAAGGCTTGCCATCGGTGTGGCCGTTTGGGACACTTGGAGAGGTTCCACTAGTAGCATCATCAGGAGTCTCAACCAAAGGATGTAAAATTATGATTTCTAGGTAGTACATTCGTCAGAAATCAGATCTCCAACTATAGGCCTCAGAGTGAAGCTTTCACACAGACATAAATTTCCAGAGGTGTGAAGAACATTGGTATTAATTTTTCCCCAGTGATAGAATGGGGACGGTTTAAATCTCTATGTTATAGATTCATCATCTTTGAAGGTTTATTTTTATTGTAAAAGGATAGAGGCCTCTTCTCCTCATTGTGGTTTTTGTTTTTGAAAGTTCCTCTTTGGTTTAAAAAAGGATTTGTGGTCTGGTATTCTTTTAACTATAGTTGTTGTGCTTTATGGAAGTGAACCCTTGGAAGGTTGTCTCCTTGTGGATTTGAGTCTTGAGATGATTGTCTCTCTTATGTGGTTAGATCCTTTTGTGACCCATTCTTGTTTTAGGATGTTCTCATTTTGGAGATGCATGTGTCTTGGGAAATAATGAATAGGGGTTTGGTCTGTTGTTCAGTTTGGGGTCTTTCGTCGGGGACCCCATGTGGTAGGGATTTGGTTTATGCAGAGAGTTTGTGGGTCAGTTTGTGTTGGGTTTCCCATGCCATTATGTGCTAATTGGACTAATATGGTTAGTTTTTTACTGGTGGGAAGACCCACCATGGATCTTTCCTTATCTTCTTTGAGAGTTGGTATGTGTAAGAGTTTTGGTCCTTGTTGGTGGTTTCCACTTTAGTTCAAGTTAGAAGTTCCAGAGTTGGCCCATGATAAGAGTCTCAATGTTGGTTGTACTAGTCAGGTTCTTGTGGTGGGGAGAACCCTCCTCATTTCGTGATGGATCTTCTCTTTGTAGTATCCATTAGAGTTAGTCGGGTGTGACTGATGGAGTGAAAAGTCCCACTGAGTTCGTGATTTTGTTGTCCTCATTCAGTTTCAAACTCAGGTTTGATTCCTCATTTGGATGGGTGAATTTTCGGGGGTAGAAAATTTTTGTGGTGGGGAGAATTGTCACACCCCGACCCAACATCTTACAGTCTTAGTTACTTTTTTTATATTTTTTATTTGGTTTCCTAATGTTTAAAAAAAATTATTATTAAATTAAAATTAAAATCAAATAAAATAAAATAAATTGAAAACAATTTAATAATAATAATAATAATATTATTATTAAGTTTATTATTATTATTATTAGAGTTTATTAAAATTATAATTAAGTTTATTATTATTATTTGTTAAAGTTTTATTTATTTTATTTTATTTCCTTTTATTTCTTTATTTTATATCTTATTTATTTATTTATTTCTTTTTTTCCTCTTGTTCTTTCTCCCTGTGCATTGCGCACAATGCCTCTGCCTCCCTCCATGGTCATGCTCCACCCCTCCCTCACGACCTCTCCTTCATCAAAGATTCCTCAAGGTTTCTTCAAGGATGTTGTTTGGTTTTTCAAGGTAATACCATCTACCTTTGTCTCCTCCTTTAATTTGGCCATTTTCCTATCTTCATCATTCCATTCTATCCAGCCAAACCCTAGGTCTCAGATTAATCCATTTTTTTGTGGTTTCTTCTATCGTTAGGGTATGTGGAATGCCTCTCGGGTCGACTTTGTGCAAATTTCGGCATCCACCACTGAAGGAGAAGTGTATTGGCTCGTCTCGGCTTGTAGACACTACTTGGGGTGAGTGTTTTATTCCATTGTTGTGTTTCACACCTTATATTTGGGTTCCTTAGTGATTTAGGGTTCCTAGAATTATTGTAGAATGTTGATGGATTCTTGAGGTGTTGTGCTCACATGTATAGGTATGTGTATGTATATTTATATATGCCTTCCTTTCACATTTTCCCTCATGGAATGGGGAAAATGTATAACAGATTAAGGGTATATATATATATATATAAGAATACATGTGTGCACAAGTGCGGCGTAGTCTTCGTCAAGGGTTTCAAGTGCCAAAGTGTTCAAGTTGGATCTTCTCCTCTTTGAGGTAGGTGTCACTATGAAATTTGTTTCCTTGGAAGTTTTAATATGATTGCAACTTTTAATTACCTATTTCATGCTAGTATAAATATATTTAATATCCTTGTGTTGATTGGAACCCATTTGAGTATTCCTTGGCCTTGGCATAGATGGTTGATTTGTGAATCATTGTTTTATGATTTAAATTAGAATAATTAATTATGCTAGGGTTTCCATGAAATGTATCCAGGTAATTTTAATGTTTTAAAAGTAAGGAAATGGGTCTTGGCCTAGTTTTATTCTATTTGGGTGAAAATGATCTTTTAAAGGGAATTTGGTTTTAAATTGAGGTGTGACCAAAAATGTTTTCAAAATGGGGTTTTCACTTTTCTTCAAAATGGTGTTTTGAAATGTGTGAGTGGTTTATCTATTATGGAAATGCCTAGTTGGCCTCTTTTAAAGTGGTTTTATGGAAATAGGATTGATACGTCTTTTATGTTTGATAAAAATTCCAATGAGTTTTTCCATTTGTGAAATGCACTTGATCGTTGGGGTTTAGTCCAAATGGGTTAGGAGTGGGCTTATTTTTTTTAAAGGGGGTTTCCTTGTCAAAAAGGGATGTTTTAGTTTTATAAAGTGGAAATTGTGTTTCCCTTGATTTATGTGTTTATTATTGTAAATGTTTATTCCTTACTTTGGAGTTGTGTTTTAAATTTCAAATTGTTTTTGGAAATGGATTTTCAAATGTTTTTGAAATGGGTGAAGGCCCAATTGGAACTTGTGATGTGATATTGATTGCCCTTTTTGAACTATACTTTTGTAGATGAAGATTATGGTTTATGTGATTGATTCTTGTGTTATAATAAATGGGTGTGTTATTGGTGAAAACCCTTGATGTGTTATTTTGAAATGTTTTATATATTGTTTAAGTGTTTAATTATTTTATTAAATTATATGTGTAGAGCATGGTCCCTACTTCATGGTTTGGAGTCATCAGGTCTAAGGTGACTCACCTGCATGTTCATAAGTAAGTATATATATATATGTGGGTTACCCCATTACATGTATAGTCATCCATGGCAGTTAATATACATGTATGGGGATAGATGTGCCCATGTATATATATAAAAATGCATACATAGGTGAGTGACGACTAGTATATGCATATAAAAATATATTTAAGGATCCCCTTGCACATGTTCATGGCCATGTGGGTGTGTGAATAGGGTTTAGGTATCCTTATATGTATGTTAAAGTGCATATTCTTAGTGGGGGAGTGGAAAATTTTAGTTAGAAAGCACCAAGAGCCGAAGTGGACAGTTTGGTTCCACCCTGAGGTAGATTCCCTATTCCTTAATCTTTAATTAGAATTTCCATTCTTACTTGGTGTTATTTTAAAAATATGTCCCTTAATTTTATCTGAAATGAATATGCAATTTATATAAATATGTATATATATATATATAAATGGTTTTGGATTTTGAAAAATGGATTCCTAGATGTTTTGAATGCGAAACAGGTATTTCCAAAGACATATGTCCTTTTAGTTGTTTTTATTATAAAAGTGTAACGACATGTTTGATTTTCCAAATGAATTACAAAGTGATTTCCAAAATAGGTTTTAGCATGAACATGAGATTAAAAGGATGGAGATTGGTGGTGAGAGAGTGAGTGTGTTTTTTAATAAAGAGAATGATATGTTTATGTATGTTTTCTTGATAAAACTTACCACCACTTGAAATAGAGAACATAGGAAAACCTGAGTATCTAGGTGGAAGAACTAGGACCAGTATACTAGATGGTACAGAATTGGTTCATCATGGTTTCGTCTAGAAGGATTGACGCTACAACACTAACTAAACAAAATGATGATTAGAGACCACTGGGTTATGGGTGTATTCCCTACTAGTGTATCATTCACGAGAACATTGATCTTTGTGGTTCATATTCCATGTTTAAACTAAGGTGTTAGGTTCCTAGTTCCCCAACTAACACTAGCTGCTTAGGGATTTCCCATGGTGCTTGTGATATTATTTTCAATTCAGTTGTTTCATGCTATTTTCCTCTTTAATGAAAACCATGTTTAAATTTAAATTTGTTCCCTTTCATTTTGAAACGTTAATGCATGTTTGGATTCTATTTTGAAAATTTAATGGTAGATAAATGTTTTCCTTAAAAATGTAAACCTTTTAATTTATTTTGAAAAGAATTAAAAACAATATTTTAATGTGTCTTATTTTCAAACTAGCATGTTTTGGATTTTTTTTAAATATAAGGTCATAGGGCGTTGTTACTCCTTGGCCTTCCTATTGAGCATCTTGGTGCTCAAACCTACTTTTCTTTTCAGTTTCAGGTTCCTATAGTTTTGAATCACACTTGGATAGAGTTTAATTTATGTTCTGTGGTGACTCATAGGGTCACTTGAGGCATGTCATGTTGCTTTGTTTATTTCTTTTTCTGTTGCTAGTTTTTTCAGTTTAATTTAATTTAATTATTTGTTTGTTCAGTTTAGAATTATTCATATGTATTTGTTATGGGACAAATAATTCCAAAATAGTTTATTTTAATGCTTGACACTAGTTTCCAACCTGTGGGGATCGGGAACTCCCTTCGGGTTATGCCGTGGACCAGCTCAGGTGACCGGTTTAGGGTCGACCCGGGTTGGTTTGTGATAATGTCACTTATGCATACATGTGGACTACCACCCCCACGAAGCGATGTGATTTTTTGTTCATTTCCACATTACAAGGACAATAATAATGATGTAACTAGAATAAATATTAAATATATAACATATTTATGCTGTTATAAAAGTAAAATATTATCTACTTTATTTCTTTTCCACCCAATAAAAAAATGAAAATGGAATTCATGTGTGCATACAAATTACCGTCTCCATGAAACGACATGATTTATTTTCATAACCTTCTTATATGGTTGGTTTTAAAAGTTTATTTAATGTATAAATATGATAATTATAATAATTTTATGATTTTAGAGGTAATAGAACCATAACCCCTTTAACCACTATTAACACCCATTTTCTTAGAAAACAACTTATAACAAGTTAGATTTTGAAATAAAGGCACCTAAAATTTTTTGAAGGGAAATTTTCAATGATAGAATGAATTATAAAGAAAGGGAAAATTTGGGTTATGTATAACCATTAATGAAATTAAGTAACCCTTACAAGGATCAAGACCACACTACTAGGGATCCGACCTACATGACTCCAATGTCACTCATTTCAAAGCTCTTAAGTAGGACAATCATGAAACATTTAACTCATTTTATGGATTGAGGATAGGCCTTCTTCATGGTTGGTTAATATTCATGACTGCATGATCCTCTAAGAAATTGAAACATGTAAAAACTAAAAAATCATTAGGGTTCAGCTATAAATAACCACTTCTAAAACTATAAAATGAGGATAAAAAATGAATAAAGTGAGAGAAACCGACATCCAAAATAGGAGGATTATGTAGGTAAAAAGAAACCCAAATTCTTAAAAAAATCCCACATGAAAAGATCATGTGATCTATTCTTGTGAGATCTATCCCATGAGTGTTGTCCCATGTGAACCATCTCGCAATATCTATCCCACGTGAACCATCCTGTGTGAATTGGTTTTTGTTCTATAGATGATACATAGATGCATCACATTATCACATAATCCGACACCCTTTCACAAATATCCCTTCTGTGAGCCCTCTTTTATGGGAACATTTTCAAGCCCCTCATTTAAAATGATATATCCTCTCCATCCAATGGTATTCCAAGAATCCCATGACCTTTATTCTCTATGGTCATAACTATGAACAAACTAACTTAATGCCTCCCCCATGGCCACCCAATCCACATGATCAAAGTGTAGGGAACATCAGTGTGTCCCATTTTGACCATGAATTACATTGGTAAAGGATGTTCCAAAATTAACTTCCCTAGTTTCTTTAGCCCTCATGATATTTATAATAATGAATTAATTTGGTAACAAGGACCCTAGTCCCAGAGGTAGTGGTGGGAATATTATCGGTTGAGACAATGATGTCTATTTTCTAACTGTCTAAAATGTGAATTGAATTGGGCCACATCCATGTCTTATATTATTCAATTAGAGGATGTATAAGCCCCAATATGGGGTTTAAAAATAGACAATAAGATGAGAATTGACATCCCTTTTGGAGTATTCCCTTGGTCTTTCCTCTTGGATACCCTACCATAGCCCCACCCTCATATATCAGTAAACGAGAAGAATATTCTTATAGGGAATCCCTCTTGGAGTTATCCCCTAGAATTTATTATATGATTACATATCCCTACTTCCATCCATATTCTCTCCCTTTTCCATCAACAAATGAGGAAGGAAGTTTAATCTATGGTTTCTGGTTAAGGTGTAAGTCCCATCTGAATGCAACTATACGATGTGGTTGATCTTCTAACATCACATGTTTCTCAAATTGAGCATAACTCACATGGACTTAGAGATCAGTGACGATCATTATTGAAATAGTGGGTGCCCTATACCCAACTATTTAGTACTTTTGGTTACCATATCATGTACACAATTAACTATACATGATGTCATCTTACCATTATAGTGTATACTTTTTTGCATCCACTATTGAAATGGTAATGTCCAAAGATTAATTGTCACATCGAGAGGTTATAGAAGATCCCAATCTATAATGAGAACCTCGAGATACTATGATATTAATCTTAAATATATGTTCTATGGTCTAGATACATCTTACTGATTGGACAAAGTAGATATTTGACTATCAAGTGCTAGGGGATCATAAGCATTGAGACTTCTTCTCATGAATTTATCACATGGTGATCTCTAGTAGTGAGATCATGAGGACTGACCCGCCAATAGGAACACCACATGTTTCAGGTGTCGTTGGATGTTCCCATCTATGATCATGTGCAATGGTCTCCCGACTTGAGATCATTAACAATGTATGTCATTTTATTGCGTACTTTGATGCAAGACGACAGCCATGACAATGAAGTCGTGGTGAAGTAGTTTGTGTTGGGTGCGTTATTGGTGGCATAACATTGGTTGAATGGTCAAGAAAGGATTTTTCGCTTCCAGGTTAGGGAAGTAATATATATCAGGCCATGTTTATATGGATGGAAGTACCTTTATGAGACCATGGCCATTTCAATCAAGGGTAAATCTGTCTAGTTATATCAATAAACAATAAAGTAAGAAAAGGTCAATGACACGAGAGTGCATCCTTCTTTATGAGATATTGTGGACAAATAGATTATATTACATAGCACGTGTTCGTATGTTGGTTGTCACTGCTGTGACAATCCTTATCTCTTCAGGGGCCATGATGGGTTGCTAGATCCTGCTCTTGGTTTGTGAATACTATTCACTGCTATTGAGATAAGGTCCTAGAGGGTAACACACAATAACATATTCAAGAATATTTCCTATTCAGTTGAATATGAGTTTTGGACATGGTGGGCCCCACCATTGGGGTCCGATATTTGTCCAAGGAAAAACGATCACCAATTTAATAAATAAATTCATATTATTAAATTTTAGAATAATGAGTATTGAATTTATTTATTAAATGTATTTATGGGTTTTAAGTAAATACATGAAAAATATTAATTGGCGAATATTAAATTATTCGAGGTTCAATTAATATTTATGGGAGCAAAAAGTAGAGATTAATGAATCAATTATTATCACATAATATATTTTTATATATTAATAGTAAGTGATAATAATATTTATGACTTAGATAATTAGTCACAAAATTTTGTTGATAGTGCGTTAAGTATTCGGAGCCAGTGAGGTGATGCCGAGTATTTTAATTAACCACTATAAATATAAGAGGAGAGGAGATTGTAACGTCCCGGACCTGGGTGCCACTCAACGGGTGCCCCGAACCTGGTTCGCCATGTGACCTCAAGCGCATTTCCCCAAACGCCAGAGGCTGCCGACTAGCAGCGAGGGCCCATGTCTGATAGTAGAGAAACTATGCCCTCATTTGTCAAAGTGTAGCGCAGCAGAATGAAATAAACCATAAAACAACTGAATAAACAACAACAGTGGATATAACCAACAATATATAAATGATGATGCTACATGTCTCAAGTTCTAAGGAAACAGCCAGAACATGTTATACATCAATATAGTACATCTAAAAGCAGAGTATAACAAAAAAAAGAAAAACAGCTGGCAGCGGCATCGTGAGACTAGGCTCGGTCCCATGCCCTCCTACTCCTCAACAACAGTCAAGTACATGTATAGGGACTCTTTCCCTTATCTACACCGGCAGCAACGTAATCTATTTGACCCGAAAAGCATGACCCAAACAGGGTGTGAGAAATATATCTCAGTAGGCACCCACCAAAGGCCCGTGCCCAACTGCGTGTAAGCATGCAACAACAGTGTGCAGTGGTAAAATGCAATAAAGTAAGCAGTACTACAAGGTAACTAACTTAACAGTTATATTTTCATTTAATTATTTATTTAATCCATTAAATATTAGAAATCACCATAGTTCATTTCTAAGTAAACAATCCACGTCCTCAGACAAGTAAACCCCTACCCTCATGTAAGGAGTGTCCAACAAAAGAATCCGCCCTCAGGCATAACAAAATTTACCCTCAGGCGTAGGTAGTGTCTCCCTTAGGCACATAGTCTATTGCCCTCAGGCACGGAAGAAGTTTCCCTCAGGCTGAAATAACTACAACCCTCAGGATAAACAGTGCAGTGCCCACAGGCTAATCACAACAACTCCCTCAGGCAAAACAGGTAACCGGGCCATGCCCAACATGTCAAAATGCAGTAAACAAGCAATTCCTCTCAAGGCAGTTCTACAATTACTACATTTAAAGGCATACCCTCAGGTATCCTGGCCAAACGGCTAAATAGTGGAACACACCCCCGGGGTGGTTCTGGATCCAAGGAACGATCCCAACTAGCATTTTATTATCACAATTTAATCACCTATGAATTTCTAGGCATTAAATATAGCAACGACCTTATCCACACGACACCCCAACATGGGTTCATGGCACAAAAACGCACAAAACACATGACAGTTGGAAAAACTAACACAAAGCCACCTACCTTATATGCCAACGAACGTTATACCTGAACGCCGACTCCAGAAACGCCCAAGAATGTCGTAGATCTGAGGAAGAACAAAACCCATTCAAATCTAAATGACTTCCCCTTAGGAAAGAATTGGTAAGAACGGTACTAGGAGAGGAGAGGGCTTACCCGTGCAGTTCCAACGAGATCTTCTGAAGCCGAATCGGATTCCAGACGAACACCCGACAGATCTTCAAAGGTCCGGCCTCCTCCTTTGGATCCAAATCGGCTCAAGTGTCTCCTCTGCCAAATGAGGAGGCCACTGCCTGTTTTAAGCCGAAAAAACAAAGTAAATGGCATGTACTTCTGAGTACACGATGTGTAATTCTTTCATTTAACTATTCAATTGGCGGCACCGCCACACTGTTCATCCGTTGACCTAAGTACATGGCATGTACTCCTGAGTACACGGCGTGTACTGTCGCCCAGCTGGCGGTGACTCCACCGCCTTACTGTTTAAGCCTGACGACTGACTACACGACGTTTAAGGTACCACTACACGGTGTGTAGTCGGTTCCTACACCCCTCGTCACCGACATGGCTACACGCCCCGTGTACTCATCCCAACACGGCCAAAAGTACACGGAGTGTGGGAAAGTACACGGCGTGTAGTTCCAAAATTTAGGAGTTTTTACCATTTTCCATATTTTTCTCAAAAACACTTAAGGAAAAGGAAAAAGAAGAATCTCGTACCTCAAAACTAAGAACCGGGTTCTTACAAACTTCCCCCCTTATAGCAATTCGTCCCTGAATTTCCTTTCCAAGGGTGGCTAAGATAAAGCTCAGAACAGCTCTGAACACTGAGCACGTACATCGGCCTCCTGCTCCCAGGTCTCATCCTGCACTTGGCCATGCTGCCATAGCACCCGTACGAGAGGAACTGACCGGCCTCAGAGAACCTTCATGCTCCTGTCAATGATATGGATCAAATGCTCCTCAAAGGACACATCATGTTGAAGCTCAACCTTCTCAGACTGAAAGACATGAGACGGGTCTGAATTATAGCGACGCAACTGAGACACGTGGAAGAAGTCGTGCATGGCTCAGTATCGCTGCGATAACTGCAACCGATAGGCAACCAGCCTGACTCTCTCCAGAATCTCGAACGACCCCACATACCTCGGTGAAAGCTTACCCAGTCTCCTGATCCACTTGTGTCCCAGCCTCAGTGAAACACGTAGAAAAACCTGATCCCCGACAACGAACTCCAAAGTTCGTCTGCGGCGATCAACATAAGACTTATGATGAGACTGCAGGATAGCCATCCGCTTCCGAATCAAATGGACTTGCTCAGATGTCTCCTGTACGAGACGTGGTCCCAGTAAAGCTACCTCACCTGCCTCTAACTAGCACAAGGGTAATCGGAACGACCTACCGTATAAAGCCTCGTATGGTGCCATCTCAATAGTCAACTGGAAGCTATTGTTATAGGAAAACTCGACTAAGGGTATATGCTTCTCCCATGATCCCCCAAAGTCTAGGATGGATGCACGTAGCATGTCCTCTGGCACCTGTATCGTACACTCTGACTGGCTATTTGTCTGAGGGTGGTATGCTGTGCTCAGAAGCACCTGTGTACCCAGAACCATATGAAAACCCTGGCAGAAATGAGACGTAAAGCAGACATCCCTATCTGAAATGATAGAACAAGGGATCCCATGAAGACGTACGATCTCTCAGATATACAGCCTTCAGAGCTCGTCAGCACCGAAGGTCTCTTTGATCAGAAATAAGTGAGATACCTTCGTGAGTCTATCCACAACAACCCACACGACGTCATTGTCATGAGGCGACCTTGGTAACCCCATCATGAAATACATCGCGACATCGTCCCATTTCCACTCCAGAATGGGTAACTTCTGTAACAACCCAGCTGGTCTCTGATGCTCCGCCTTCACCTGCTGACAGGTGGAACACCTCATAACAAAACCTGCTATCTCTCTCTTCATACCCAGCCACCAGTACTGACGAATCAAGTCACGGTACATCTTGGTAACCCCAGGATGAAATGCCCAAGATGAAGCATGAATCCCCCATATCAGCTCCTCGCGTATATCCTCTGGAACCCATACTCATCCATGGAAATGCAAAACCTCATCATCGCCTATCATCCAACCAGGAGGAGGGTCCTCACTTTCCATCGACTCCCGTAGAACTAGGCCTTCTGAATCCGATAGCTGTCTCATCCTCAATCTGTCCAGGAGGGTAGAAGTCACAGCTAAAGATGAAAGATAAGTCTACCCCTAACCATTATGCACTTTCATATGTATCTCAGAGAACAAAGCCATGAGCTCCCACTCACCACTGGCCTCCTGTACTGCCTGTATCTGAGTCTTCCTGCTCAGTGCATTAGCTACTACATTACCTTTACCTGGCGTATAGGTAAGCTCAAAATCAAAGGACTGTAGGTACTCGACCCACCTTATCTGACTCAGATTCAGGTCACGCTAAGTAAAGATATACTTGAGGCTTTTATGGTCGGTAAAAACCAAAAAATGATCTCCCAATAGATAATGTCTCCAACAGCGCAACGCATGCACAACTACAACCAACTCGAGATCATGCGTCGGGTAATTACTCTCATGTGGCCTCAACTGCCGAGACCCGTACGCAACAACTAGGTCACCCTGCATCAAAACAGCTCCCAACCCAATCCCAAATGCATCACAGTAAACTGTATAGATCCTTCTCTGCTCTGGGAGTATCAGGATCGGTGCTAATGTCAACCTTCCCTTCAGGTCCTGAAAAGCTGTCTCGCAAGCTTCCGACCAAATGAACTTTACACCCTTCTTAGTCAAGCCCGTCAACGGCGCTTCTAAGCGGGAGAAGTCCTGTATAAAACACCTGTAGTATCCAGCCATCCCTAAGAAACTCTGTATCTCAAACACGTTCTTAGGATGCTCCCAGGAAACTACTGCTCTCACTTTCTCTGGGTCTACTGAAACTCCTGCCTCTGAGATGATATGACCCAGGAAGTGAATCTGGTCCATCCAAAAGTGGCACTTCGAGAGCTTAGCATATAGCCGGTGCTCTCTCAAAGTACTTAATATGATCTCAAGATGGGTGGCATGGTCGTGTCGAGTGTGAGAGTACACCAAGATGTCATCCACGAATACCACCACAAAAGAATCAAGATACGGATGGAACACATGATTCATCAGAGCCATGAAAACTGCTGGCGTGTTCGTGAGTCCGAACGGCATAACCGTATACTCGTATAGACCATACCTGCTCCTAAAAACCATGAGAGGTATATCAGATGGTCTCATGTGCAGCTGATGATATCCTGATCTCAGGTCAATCTTTGAGAACACTCGTGCTACACGAAGTTGATAAAAAAGATCATCAATCCTTGGTAAGGGATATCGGTTCTTAACCATCAACTGGTTCAACTTCTGATAATCCACGCAAAGTCTAAGAGTACCATCCACCTTCTTCGAAAAAAGGACCGGAGAACCCCAAGGAGAAGTATTGGGTTGGATAAATCCCTTTGCCTGCAACTCCTCTAACTGCCTCTTGAGCTCATGCAACTCAGGAGTGGCTATCCTATAAGGAGGAATGGACACCGGTGCTGCTCCTGGCACAAGCTCGATAGAGAAATCCACCTCACGCACCGAAGGTAGACCTGCAAAGTTTTCTGGGAAAACATCCCTGAAACAATCAAAAACTGGAGGGAAATTCGTCTGAAAAGTCCCCTTTCCATCCAGATATAATCTCTCAATTTGGGTTGTGAATCCACCTCGCCCACGATGCTCTGGTCCAGCTCGACTTGCCTGAACATCCCATTCGCCCTTGTATAGAAACTCTCCGCCCTCTGGTGACGTGAAACGCACCCTGCGAAGATATCATTCGAAAATGTCTCGAACGAGAACCAACCAGTCCATCCCGAGAATGAATTCATAGCTCATCATCTCTAAGACGTAGAGGTCCCAAAGGAAGTGACACCCTACAACCTCAAGGGGGCACTCCTTGCACTGACGCACACCAGTCGTCCTAGTCCTCAACGGAGTGTCTAGCGTCATGATAATAGAAGATGAAGAAACACAGAGCCCAAGGATCTCCATAATGGGTAAAAATATAAAACTATGTGTAGAACCCGTATCAAAAAGTATTGTATACAAGACAGAAGCTACTAGAATAGTACCTCTGACTGTAGAAGGTCCGGGATCCTGCTCCTGCTAGGTCTGTTGCACTGCATATGCCTGCCCAGTGCCGCGGCCCTGCGACACAGCTTGGCTACCCTAAGCTCTCCCACCCTACTGCCTCTGAGATCCTGGTGTCTGGCTACCACGGCCATGACCACCATCTCTGCCTGCACGCCCTGATGTATTCCAGTTCCCTGACTGGTAAGAAGCCACTGGTCCTGCTCCCGCACGTGGAGTCTGCACAGATCCCCTCTCACTAGCCACTGGTGGAAACGCCCTACAAAAGCGCTACAGATGGACCATCTTGCCACAAGCTCGACACTCCACTGGGTCTTGTGGACACTGAGGTATCTTGTGACCCTCTCTACCACATTGGTATCACCTGACCGAAGCACCTGAAGAAGCTTCCTGGCTAGTACTACCGCCCTGAGAGAAGTCTATATGTCTCTTCCTCTTGCCAGCAGAAATAGTACCAGTAACTGGTGCTGAACCACCCTGGCCCACACCACTAGATTCTCGCAGGTTCCTCGCCATAATCAGTTCCTGGTTCACGATGGCGTGTACAGTAGGAATCCTGAAGATATTCACCAGCACTCGGATGTCATACCGAAGACCATCCTCAAATCATCTGGCTCTCAGCGTCTCATCGACCACCAG
The DNA here is from genome assembly GCA_963277665.1 of Viscum album. NCBI lineage: Eukaryota > Viridiplantae > Streptophyta > Magnoliopsida > Santalales > Viscaceae > Viscum > Viscum album. Next base: position 517,053,317 of record OY728131.1, read on the forward strand.
CATGGGTGCAAAGCGCTGAAGCTCCGTAAAACGAGAAGAATAGTCCATCAATGACATAACGCCCTGCTGAAGATTCATGAACTCTCGAGCTCTATCTTCCCTCAGCATCTCGGGAAAGAAAAATTCATAAAATACTTCCTGAAAGTCTTCCCACGCCATGTCCCTATGATTCTCTAACTGGGTGGTAACATCCCACCACCTCTTGGCGGAATCATGCAACATGTAAGTCGCGAGCTTGACCCTATGCCCTGGAGGCATATCCAGATGCTCAAAAATATTCTACATTGATCCTAGCCAAGACTCCGCAACCTGTGGTCCTCCATCCCCTGAAAACGTAGGCGGATGCTGCTGCTGGAAGATACGAGTCAGCTCGGCCATAGATATAGCAGACTACGGTGCTCCCTGAAAGGTCTGCATAAACCGCATAAAACCTTCACGGAACTTTGCCACCATGCCTGTGTCCTGTATAGCAGCTAGCGCCACATCTGGATCTACTGGAGAATCAACTGGTAGCCCATGGCCTACCATCTCCAGAGTATAATCGTCGCCGCTCTCCTGGAGAACAACTCGCAGTCGTCTAGGCGGCATGACACTACAGGGTCAAAAGAACGCCTCAGATTCAAAGTTATTAAGGCTGAAACGAAGAAAACACAAAGGAAACAAGAGGAAGAAGGCATCTCAAAATTTGCAAAACAAAACTACACAGTGTGTACACTGACTATACGACGTGTACTTGACTTCCCTTCCCCTGCCCGGGTCCTTCTGCATGGCTAAGCCACATGGCTCCCATTAAACAAAACTACACGGCGTGTACTTAATCTACACGACATGTATGGTGTTATTTTCCAACTACTAGTGTCTCTTGTGACACGACCAACTACTCGGCTTACAACTACATGGCGTGTTACACCCATACACGGTGTGTACAACACCCCGTTTCCTAGCCACATGGCTAAAACCACACGGTCTGTCCTCGGACAAGACCACACGGTGTGTCCTAATGGTACACGACGTGTTCAGTGACAGGTGACACCATCCCCTGTTGTTAGTTACACGGCCAAGTCCCCAGGTCACACTACACGGCGTGTTCATCATTGACACAGCGTGTTCTGTACAGGAGTTCACTGACCCATGTTGTTAGTTACACGGCCAGACTCCGGGTCAATACTACATGGTATGTATATCTGGTACACGGCGTGTTTTTACCCAAGCTCTTCCCTACCCCGTGTCACTGCCCACACGGTTTGTGACACAAGAAGAGACTACACGGCGTGTACTCAGAGTCCATGGCGGGTACATTAAAAGTTCATTTTTCTTCCCGAACATAAGAACATACACGACGTGTATAAAAATACTACACGGCATGTATACTGGTTTTCCGGACAGTATGCCTCAGAAACTTCCCCGGAACCCAGAAAATTCCGTAAAACAACACCTAAGTGTCAAATTCTGACCCGTGAGGACCCATACTCCCCACGAATCAAAGTTTGAAATCTTATCTGTGTTATAACCAATAAACAGTCAATGATCCACCAAATTCTGGTCAATGGGGGCCCATACTCCCCAAAAACCGAAGTTTGGAATCCATTATATAAACAAGCTCACACAAGAGGATACCCTACCACATAGCAGGTATTTATCAAGAAGCTATCACAACAACATGCTTTTATAGCACATCAACTATCACAACAACATGCGAATTTCAAATCCACCTACATGGCATGGAAACTATGCATGGAATGTGATTTCTAGAATGTTCCTATATGATGCATGAGACGACATACCCTCATCTCATCGGGTTGCAACTAAATAGTACACATAGATAAAATATAACCAGCACAATACAATTGCGTCACCCAACGGTGAAAACATATCAACCGTAAAATTTCCAAATCAAAATATTGAAAAATACGAGGTAGACTGGCTTTTCCCTATACACGGGTTAGCTACGCCCGAGCACAACTTATTACCAACTACCATTCGTCCTATCCTTGACTATGGTTCCAAATAGTAAGTCAAATAAAAGAAATCGTGCCTTTGATACCACTTTGTAACGTCCTGGACCCGGGTGCCACTCAACGGGTGCCCCAAACCCGGTTCACCATGTGACCTCAAGCGCATTTCCCCAAACGCCAGAGGCTGCCGACTAGCAGCGAGGGCCCAGGTCTAATAGTGGGGAAACTATGCCCTCATTTGTCAAAGTGTAGCACAACGGAATGAAATAAACCATACAACAACTGAATAAACAACATCAGTGGATATAACCAACAGTATATAAATGATGATGCTACATGTCTCAAGTTCTAAGGAAACATCCAGAACATGTTATACATCAATGTAGTACATCCAAAAGCAGAGTATAGCAAAAAAAAGAAAAAAAGCTGGCAGCGACATCGCGAGACTAGGCTCGGTCCCATGCCCTCCTACTCCTCAGCAACAGTCAAGTACCTATATAGGGACTCTTTCCCCTATCTATACTTGAAGCAACGTAATCTATTTGGGGTGAAAAGCATGACCCAAACAGGGTGTGAGAAATATATCTCAGTAGGCACCCACCAAAGGCTCGTGCCCAACCGCGTGTAAGCATGCAACAACAGTGTGTAGTGGTAAAATGCAATAAAGTAAGCAGTACTACAAGGTAACTAACTTAACAGTTATATTTCTATTTAATTATTTACTTAATCTATTAAATATTAGAAATCACCACAGTGCATTTCTAAGTAAACAGTCCACGTCCTCAGAAAAGTAAACCCCTACCTTCAGGTAAGGAGTGTCCAACACAAGAATCCGCCCTCAGGCATAACAGAATTTACCCTTAGGCGTAGGTAGTGTCACCCTCAGGCACAGAGTCTATTGCCCTCAGACACGGAAGAAGTTTCCCTCAGGCCAAAATAACTACATCCCTCAGGCTAAACAGTGCAGTGCCCACAGGCTAATCACAACAACGCCCTCAGGAAAAACAGGTAATCGGGCCATGCCCAACATGTCAAAATGCAGTAAACAAACAATTCCTCTCAAGACAGTTCTACGATTACTACATTTAAAGGCATACCCTCGGGTATCCTGGCCAAACGGCTAAACAGTGGAACACACCCCTGGGGTGGTTCCAGATCCAAGAAACGATCCCAACTAGTATTTTATTATCACAATTTAATTAACTATGCAATTATACGCATTAAATATAGCAGCGAACTCAGCCACACAACACCACAACATGGGTTCGTGGCACGAAAATGCACAAAACGTATGACAATTTGAAAAATTAACACAAAGCCACCTACCTTATATGCCAACGAACGTTATACCCGAACGCCGACTCCAGAAACGCCCAATAACGGTGTAGATCTGACAAAGAACAAAACCCATTCAATCATAAATAACTTCCCCTCGGGAAAGAATTGGTAAGAACGGTACCGGGAGAGGAGAGGGCTTACCCGTGCGGTTCCAAGGAGATCGTCCGAAGCTGAATCGGATTCCATATGAACACCCGGCGGATCTTCAAAGGTCCGGCCTCCTCCTTTGGCTCCAAATCGGCTCAAGTGTCTCCTCTGCCAAATGAGAAGGCTACTGCCTATTTTAAGCCGAAAAAACAAAGTACACAACGTGTACTTCTGAGTACACGGCGTGTACTTCTTTCATTTAACTGTTCAATTGGTGGCACCGCCACACTGTTCATCCATCGACCTGAGTACATGACATGTACTCTTGAGTACACGGCGTGTACTGTCACCCAGCTGGCGGCGACTCCACCGCCTTACTGTTTAAGCCTGCTGACTAACTACACAGCGTGTAAGGTACCACTACACGGCGTGTAGTCGGTTCCTACACACCTCGTCGCCGACATGGCTACACGCCCCGTGTACTCATCCCAACACAGACAAAAGTACATGGTGTTTGGAAAAGTACATGGCGTGTAGTTCCAAAATTTTGGAGTTTTCCCCATTTTCCATATTTTTCTCAAAAACACTTAAGGAAAAGGAAAAAGAAGAAGCCCGTACCTCAAAACTAAGAACCGGGTTCTTACATAGATTTTCAAGAACTATTCATGGAAATTATCTCTCTTTTCTTCTCTCCCATGATCTAGACTGAGAGGCTTTAGATCTAAGAAGCATGAATCAAGCACCCTCTGAGGCATCGCTTGTGAGGTGATGCAATGATCATTGGAGCATCGAAGGATTCATCGTAATTCTGCGCTAGCATCTATATTACGACGAACGATACTCCTGCGGATTTCTTGAAGCATGTGTGGATGATATAGAGGATTTTGATGTCGAATTATTCAATAAATGATCGCCAATGATGAGTAGACGTCATGCACGTATTCGGAATTAAACCAGGTACTTTAAGGTTTATTTTTGTGCTTAAAATCCTTCATGCGTGGCCCTCAGCTAAGATCGGGATGCTATTCACCGATGTCGACAAGTTTACGTCGATTGTCGGTGGGAATTTTTTAAAACCCACCTGTTTGGGGATTCCACTGCATGCACGGTTCCAATAAGTGGTATAAGAGGAATGCGTGTCGATTTTAAATCCAAAATAATTAAATTTGCATTAAAATATGAATATGGAATCGATACGGTCCCAACACCGTAGACCGTGTGTTAATCCGACATCGAATGACCATTTTGCGGTCATCCGAAGTTTTAGTTCGGAATTAACACTGGTAAATATATGAGGTTTTAGATCTTTGAACATCAATTTAATTTTCTAAATCTTTGTTTACACCAAAATAGTGTTTTCGATTGAGCTTTGATAATAATTATTATTGTAACATTTTTATTATAATAATAATTGTTGTATTACAATAATAATTTCATTACTATAATATTTTAATATTATTATATTATTATTATTTTTCCAAAGCCTCTCAATTAGGTTTTGGAAATTTTTTAAATAAAGGGGAGATGACCCACTTCTGTGGGTCACGTTTTTCAAAAAAAAATTAAGTAGGAGTGCAAGACCTGCAAAGCAGGTATAAGAAGAAAAAAACAAGAAAAAAATGGGGTTGGTGGTGACCTGTATGTGCAGGTCTCAAAATAAAGAGGGCCATATGGTTGGGGGGCCGATCTCCCCCCTTGTTTAGTGTAGCGCACAATGACTCCAGGCCGCCGTGTCCCTCCCCTTGTCAGGCTGCAGTGCACCCAGCTAGAACCCCGTGACCCTCTAGACTTCTCTGCATCACCAGACGCAAGCTGCTTCTCCCAACTGCCCCAACTGCAATCTCCTTCCCGTGGAGCGGCCCACGCCGCATCAGGCCCCCAACACCGCTGGCGGATACCTCGTCCTGCACCAGGTGCACCTTGCAGAACTGGCTCACCACCATGCCAGGTGTAGCCCTTGTCTGCAAGCTTCTTTCTTCCCACGGACATACACCAGGCGTACCGCTTCTCCCGCGTTGTAGCCCAGAGCCGCTCTAGGCTTGTGGCATATCCCTTATCCACTGCTCAGCCACAACAACCAACAGAGCCGCGAAAAACTGCACCACCTAGTCTAGCACTCCCCACCTGGCCAGCCCCTCTCCCAAGCGGCGTCCCACACCACCAAGCCTACGACAACCCCTCCGCCGGCAGCAGCCTTGTGCCGACCAGCTTCCCGGACTAACATCCTATCCTGGCCTCCCGCTGGCCACCAACTTGCAAGCACGGTGCCCCGAAGAGTCAACACACCAGCCAGACGCACTCGAAGCGGCCACCCCGTGTCCAGACCAGGCCACCCACTGTGGAGTAGGTGCCTCCCTCCTTTTTTCTCACCAGCACCTCGTGGAGCCAAGGCCGCGACTTTCCAGAACCATGGGTTGAAACCCCTTCTGCCTAAACTATCTCACGATAGATCCATGCGGCCTGTGCCTTCACGCCACTGGCGAGCAGGCCCTCACCTCCAGTGAGGTAATCCCTTTCCGCTCCACACAGACCACACCAGTCGCTAAATGGGTCCAGACAGGTTAGCCTAGCACAAGATAGGCTTGAGAGGACCCTACCAAACCAGAATGCCTCTGCACGACATTGACACAGCCCAAACTAGGATTGCGCAGGTTCGATCCGACCCACACAGGCCCTGCCCGGGGTTTCAGGGGATTGAGTAATTTTAAATTAATCAAAAGTTAATAAAAATAATTAATTTAATTATAGTTGATAATTAAATCAATTAAATATTAATTTTTGTTTTAAAAGGTCCAGCGATGTAATTAATTTAATTTGGAGTTTAATTAAATTAATTAATTAATTTAATTTTTAGTTTTTAAAATTAAATTAATTAATTGGGACCAAACGACGTTAAATTGAATTAAAAACAAGAGTGGAGTTTTTAATTCAATTAAATGCCCTCAAAGTGATTTAATGCAAGTTTATTTTTAATTATGCATTTATTTTGAATAAGTGAGTTAATGCGTATACTGGTCATGAGATGTGGACCTACCAATACATGTCTAGTGTATTTATTTATTTAATTATTACATGCCGATTTGTAAAAATTAGCTTAATTAAATAAAAGATGATCCACGTGTTGTCTCAAGGGTCATTATATGTATAAGGGCCCACACTCCCATTCTCAGAGTTGTATATTTATACCCCTAGACCCCCTCGCCTACGTGTGAGTACAATTGTATAATGACGAGACGAGGTATGACACATTTTTCACCAAGTGACGTAGACGCACCAGACATGAGTTGGATGGATTGGATGAGGAGACGTTACTATTCAAGTTGCAAGCCACATGACTAAAGGTATTGTCCCTATGGTCTTAGTAGGTCCATTATTCACTCAACAGATTAACCATTAGAACTGGATCATGATCAGGTTTTTTCATTTTATTTATGCATGGTTTATTATTTTGTGAATGTGTAGTTATAGCGTGATCACATAGAATAATAATAAACAAGCATGCAAGATAAAATGAACATGTGATGCGATGAAATTTCTATTTCTTTCATGGTCAGTTGTGAGTGAGATCACATAGTACGTGCTTATAAAAATAGAAAAAGATTTCTTTCATCACACTAAAATAATAAAACCATCAAAAATATATTAAGTCATAACAGCCTTACGTCATTCAAATTTGGACAAAACTGGCTGTTTGAGGTGTCGGTCATGGCATAGCTGAGGGTGCCTCTTACTACTAGGGAGTTCTCATAAGTGTGATGGGACAACTTAACTAAAATTGCAGAAAAGAAATATCCATAGCTAGCTTGTTGTAATTTTAGAGGCGAGCATTGAGTAAATCAAGTTCTGATTTTAAGAAGACGAGACTTCACTCAACAGATCAAGGAACCACATGTTAAAGCAGTTGGCCAGCCAAAAGCCTACCTCGAACCCTCTAAGTAGTGGCGTATCCATAGCTTTTAGACTATGAGGGGTGGTTCTGGGATCTTTTCCACTAGAATACTCAAGAAACAGAGTATTCTGAATCTAGCATAGAGGGTTCCTAGAATCTGATAAAATAGTGGGAGACATTTAATTAATTATTTAAATTAAAAATGTCTAAACCGGTAATCCAGATAAAAGTCACTCATCTACTAATATTTATTTTTGTAGAAAAATGGAAAGTTATACCACAAGTTTAAACTGCGATAATTATTGGACAAAGTAAATGTCTACACTGACATAAGTATCCATGAATAGTATAGGAGAATGTGTATAGTACTATGATATAGGAAACTCAAAGTGATAGTGTCCCTAACACTATTTAATTACCTCAAGAAGCGAGGGTGAAACTTCTTACATGAGAATAATGTACAAAGCATATGATAGTTATATCATTATGCTTCTATCAATGTCTGGTGTTAGTTGTGGTCACTACACCAGGACATGGATGATATAAACATGAAGTCTCATCTCTAAGATGTTTGCAAGGAGAAAGTGAAGCAATGATATGAATAAGGTGAAGTTTACACCGACATGTGTAAATTGAAAGATCGATCATAATCTTTAATTGGATCCCTGTTTCATATCATTTTCACCCCTTTACTCAAGTTTCATTATAAAATAAACAAGTATTGAGTAAATGCTTCATTACCTATCTAGGTAAGGTTTTCTAAGTGAATAAGAATTAAAGACAACTAAGTTTTAATTCTTATGGAAGATAAATTGAAAGACACAGTGGAAAGGTCAAAGGCATTTAATTCCAATGGCACATTCACAATGTCCTTCAATTAATGAGGTATTAACAAAGGTTATTTTCATTTTATATTATAAAACAATACTATGGAAGTTTAAAAGTAATAAACTGTTTTAAAGAAGAAAGTTTCTGCTTCTACATCATGAATATTCATTAATGTAACGTTTCCTTTTTACTAATTGGGTATTTAATACTATATTATTTTTACTTATGTGTATTTAAATACATTTACCAAGTAAGTATATAAATATTACTAGAAGTCAGGTGTATTCTCCAAGTGGCTACGAAAGGGTGATACCTAGGCCAGTGGTGAGAAGTATACAACTTCTTAATTTTCAAGTGAAAGATTTGTGTTGAACTATTATTGAGTATAACCACAAACATTAATCTCATGCGTCCTTGGACACAAAGAGACATTCTTCCAGGTTCTGGAATGAATGTTGTTTTGGTAAACTCAATCACTAGTTCAATAATACATGAATCATAGGCAAAGCGGCGTGGTGTGATTGGTTCTGTACATTGGATTATTGCACACAGTGGAGAAGTGGGTCCCGCTTCTATTCTAACATCCTCTAATTTAACCGCCTCCTATTTGTATGGTTTAAAATGATCTCTAAAATTATATTCAGAGTAGAAGAACTTGTAAATCAAACTCAACATGAAACTGCCCTATTTTCAATACTCAAGCTCATTGCTCTTACAGTTGACCAGGTGCTTGATTCGTCTCTATGGAAATGACTAATATGAAATCCACAGTAAAGATGTGCTCCTCCCTCATTCAGAGCACAATCAAATCTCCAACATCTTTAATAAATTTCAACCTTTTAATGTGTATTTGTGATGTGTGTTTTTAAAATTATTAGAGATACATGATTTTCAGTTTTATAGTTGTTTATCAGAATGACAAGTTATCATCATTGAATGACCACATAAACACTTTTTATCTTCACCCAATTCATTTCACTGGGTTAGGGGATGAATAACATATATAAATTTTTCTCTGGAATCATAGGCAATTAGTGATGAATATAAATGTAAGGCTTATACCCAGTTGTGAAAAGATAATTATTTATCAAGTAATACTAAAAGTGGACATCATGAATATTCCAAGTGTTGTATTTAGGATCGACACAACTAAATACTTTTGGTATTATTGACGTCTTTAGTTTATAAAAAGGAGCCTTTATAAATAAAGGTATGTCACAAAGCTTTTGGAAATAGTTTAACAAGAAAGAATGAACTATTCCAAGTATAAGCTGGAGGTATGTATACTTCATAAGATTCCTTTAATTAAGGAATAATAAAATGAAGTATATGCATGGTAAAGAGATATGAGTTTCTTTGGGTTGGGATACTGAAGAATATCTCGACCAAGAATTCATCAATCATGATAATATAGTGTAGAGAAATTCCTAAATGCACATTACCTTATCAACATCACAACATTGATGTTAATGAGTAGGACTGATGATGAAGTCTTACATATCAACATTGATCAACAAACATGTAGCATGGAGCAATTCCTAAACACATATGTTATACATCAAAATTTTGATGTAAATAGTATCAATGTTACAACTTGTAGAAAACTTCCATTATATTTCATGAAATGATTTGAAAATAACGGCGATATCCCACAACCATATGCCAACTATAATGAAAAATGGATATCATACGAGTCATAGTATGATATAAATCCATTATTTCATAAGGACATGTGTTTGGATACAAATAGCTTGTTCAGATAGAAACAAGCTTGAATCAATATAAACACATTGTGAATATAAGGTACTTATCCTAACGATTTCTTAGGATATTACATAAATACCTAAGATAGAAAAGTTGGTAGCAATGTAATGGACTACACTTCTATATAAGGGTGCACATCTTTATTAGATATAGTGGGATATATATTGACTATGTTTAGTCAATGCTCAAAATGCACAAGTAGTTGGAATAATAACTAGTTCCACAAGTGCATGTTAAACATAGTATGTTCCAGAGACACATACTACGTAGGAAGAATAAAACCATTGTGATGGTTTTTATATTCACCGCGGTTGGTGATCTATTATCCAATGTCAATAATATTTCCTACAATTAAACAGTTTATGACAATTAGCTAAAATTGATAAGACCAAATAAAATTCAATTAATGGATTCCATGTATCAAAGTACAAAGGGGATTATTATTTTGAATACTATGATGGGTATTCAAGTGAATTGATACATGGATGGTACAAGCATTGTACCAACAAAGCTTGATTGGTTTCACCAAGTAGTTATTCCTAAATCCATTATAATTTTTTCTTATCATAACTAGTATCTATGATCAAATTATTTATAATTGGATGTCATGACCACCAATCGTGGATGGTGTCTATGCGACGCAACCAAAAAGGGATGGTTACGTTAACAAATGATAATAAAGGTTGAAAGTTACTGAAATAAAGTTTAGGATTAAAGTAAGAAACATGATCATAGAATATAAATTTGAAAAAAAGATTGCCATGTGTCTACCAGAGGTTAGTGGGAGTGCCAAATTTTTCCAAGTAAAATATGTTCAGCAACATATGGAAAATAGACATTGGTCTTACAGTTAGTTAAGACCAAGATGAAATTGATTCTCCAGTGATTGACTTAAATTAGCAACCTAAGTTCTAGGTAATAGGATATAATGAGTTAGATATATAGGTTTCTTGGTCCTAGTCAATTGTACATATAGTGACATTGTATTGAAAAATACAAGTTTGAACAATTCAAGTGATGAATTTTTACCCATGTCATAGGGAATAATATCTTTAGGTTGAGATGTAAAAGACATGCGATGGATCAATCACATATGCCATAATATGTACAAGAACTGATATTTATAGGGTATATTTTATAATAAAAAAACATCAGTTATATCCAGGAGCACTGCAAGGGATGCAATCAGAACTATCTAATTGTACTTTGGCAAGTACAAAAGATATGTACCTAGCAAGTACATAAGAAAGGATACTAGTTTTTTGGGATACAAACTAGTATTCCATAGATCAATGTGATCTAATATCGCAGTTAGGCTAAAGATGATGAGAAAGTCAAGCTCATACCATCCAATGGTGGCCATACTTACAAGTCCAAGTACGTTGTAGCTTTTGAGCGAGCTAAGAAGTAGTTAAATGCAATGATTTGTTCCAGTTCTTGGAATCATACTTGGTGAGAAAAATATTATCATAATGTAAATTATGATATTTTTAATAGCCAAGATTTCATGTTATGACAGTGGAAAAGTGATATATACTCAGGATACCATCTCTTGGGTAGTTTTACTCAAGGAGACAAGGCCGCAATAGCAGAATTTCCACACGGTGGAACCGTGGAAGGACCAGTAGTTAAAGCCATTACTTAGAAGAAACATGATGTTAATCTTGTGAGTAGCTAACAAGTTTGGTTAACAAGTTGTCTCTAGTGAAAGTGGGAGTGTTGAAATAGTGGGTGCCCTAGACCCAAATATTTAGTGCTTTTGGTTACCATATCATGTATAAATTTTACTATACATGATGTCATCTTACCATTATAGTGTATACTTTTCCGCATCCACTATTGAAATGCTAATGTCTAAAGATTAATTGTTGTATCGAGAGGTTATAGTAGATCCCAATCTATAATGAGAACCTCGAGATACTATGATATTAATCTTAAATATATGTTCTATGGTCTAGATACATCTTACTGATTAGACACAGTAGATGTTTGAATATTAGGTGCTGGGGGCTCATAAGCATTGATACTTATTCTCATTAAGTTCGCACTTGGTGATATCTAGTAGTGAGATCATGAGGATTGACCCACCAATATGAACACCACATGTTTCTAGTGTCATTGGATGTTACTATCTAAAATCATGTGTAATAGTCTCCTACGTTGAGATCATTACCAATGTATGTCATTTTATTGCATACTTTTTTGCAAGATGAAAACCATGACAATTAATTCGTGGTGAGGTAGTTTGTGTTGGGTGCTTCATTGGTGGCATGGCATTGGTTGAATGGTTAAGAAAGGATTTTTTGATTCTGGGTTATGGAAGTAATATATATCAGGACATGTTGATATGGATGGAAGTACCTTTATAAGACCATGGGCATGTCAGTCAAGGGTAAATCCATCCAGTTATATCAACAAACAATAATGCAAGAAAAGGGAGATGACACAAGAGTGCATCCTATTTTATGAGATTTTACAGACAAAGAGATTATATTACATAGTACATGTTTGTAGTTTAATTGTCATTGCTGTGAAAATCCTTATCTCTTTAGGGGCCATGATGGGTTTCTAGATCACGCTCTTGGTCTATGAATACTATTCACTTTTATCTAGATAAAGTCCTAGAGGGTCACACACAATAGCGTATTCAAGAATCTGCCATATTCAGTTGAGTATGAGTTTTGGACATGGTGGGCCCCACCACTGGGGTCCGAGATTTGTCCAAGGAAAAAATGATCACCAATGCAATAAATAAATTCATATTATTCAAGTTTAGAATATTGAGTATTGAATTTATTTGTTAAATGTATTTATGATTTTTAAGTAAATACATGAAAAATATTAATTGATGAGTATTAAATTATTCAAGGTTTAATTAATATTTATGGGAGTGAAGATTCAAGATTAATGAATCAATTATTGTAGAATAATATATTTTTATATATTACAAGTAAGTGATAATAATATTTATGACTCAGATAATTAGTCATAAAATTTCATTGATAGTGCGTTAAGTATTCAGAGCCGGTGAGGCGATACTGAGTATTTTAATTAACCACTATAAATATAAGAGGAGAAAAGATTTACAAGAACTATTCATGGAAATTATCTCTATTTTCTTCTCTCCCATGATCTAGAGATAGAGTCTCTAGAGCCAAGAAGCATGAATCAAACACCCTCTCAGGAATCGCTTGTGAGGCGATGCAATGATTGTTGGAGCGTTGAAGGAGTCATCATAATACCACGCTAGCACCTAGATTACAACAAACGACACTCCAGCAGATTTCTTAAAGCATGTGTGGAAGATATAGAGGAGTTTGATGTCAAATTATTTGATCAATGATCACCAATGATGAGTAGAAGTCATGCACAACTTCAGAATTAAACCAGGCACTTTAAGGTTTATTTTTGTGCTTAAAATCCTTCACGCGTGGTCCTCAGCTAAGACCAGGATGCTTTTCACCGATGTCAACAAGTTTACGTTGATTTTTGGTGGAATTTTTTGAAAACCCACATATTTGGGGATTCCACTGCATGCCCAGTTCCAACAGATCGTTCCATTAGTATAACCAAAAATCCACTTAAAGGGACTCCTACCAGGTGTAATCCCAAACTCTCCCCACCTTCACCTAAGGTTAGACATCTATGGGTATCCCATGAATAATCCACAAATCATTTCTTAAAAGGTCCATAATCACTATAATAAAAACTATATGGTCAACCCATTCATAATACCCACTCGATTTTATATTATCATCCCATTCATGATACATACATCCCTACAATATGATGTTAAAATACATGGCTAATGTCTTAATCACACGATGTTAAATTGCATGGAAATGTCATTACCGTATGATGTTAACCTTCATGGTATGGTCCTTTCATATGAACATGAACTATATTAATCAAAATATATGGGATTAGATTCTTTTAATTGACCAGATATGTTGGACATGTTTTCAAGTCTTGAACTCAATATCCTCAAATCTCCATCACACCATAAGTGCCCCCACTAGGCCATATTCCAAAAATGATCATATTTATTTGTTGGGAATATTATTGATAACATCCTACCCTCACCTAGAGATCCATATCTTCTCTATGCGTCATTATATTTCCTTCGGTATTCCATATCCCTATTGGTTGATCCCCTCCACCCTATTGGGCCATATAACCATTAGGGACACCAGAAAGGGCCTCTTATGCATAAGTGCCACACAAATCATTTATATGTCTCTTTTTATTAGTTTTCCTCACCAAATGATGTTAAAATACATGTATTAGTTCTTTTCACATGACCATAAAAGGTATGATGTGTCCCATTAAGTGGAAGAAAACTATGCGTTCTTTGATTCCCTTCATAGGGGTATTTAGGAAACCCATTCAATGGGCCCGATCCCAAAAATACATACCAATTGTATTCTTAGATGAAAAAAATTATAGACAACCCCAATAACAAGTATTAAAACCAAAATATCATTCTAAAATCAATAAACCATCATTCATAAGGGTAACCAATAGCATTGTTGATATGACTTGGTAAGTTTTGCGGACATGTCTTAAATCTATAATAGAGTCTTAGAGTAGGAAATAATCCCCAAAAAAGGGTGTGGTGAGCCTGACCTCCCATCCTCTCAGTTCAACTCACATTCATTGTGTCACTAGTATATCTTGGTGATTTCCTACCTTTATAAAGAATGACCATGTAATAACCATAAAACTCATGGATGAGGAATGTGGGGCTCGAAACAAAAATAGTAAACCCAATGTGAAACTCATAATCATAAAAATTATTAGTGAAATAACAATACCACCTCTATTGGATTCACCCTTTGATATGGATATGTGTCAAAATAGAAATGGTGAAACTGAAATAGAACTTTTAATCATTAAAATGGTCAATATAACACCAACACCACCACCACCACCAGCACCAACTACACCCTTTAATGTGAATATGTGTCGATATAAAAATGGTGGACCTGACGTGAAACTTATAATCATGAAGAAAATGGTCGACTATATTTAATTACTATTATATTAATTAGGCCTTATCTATGATGTTGCACTGATGGGTATTATTTTTTGTGATTTTTTGATGATATAGAAAAGGATGGTATTGAATATCTTACTTCAATCCAAAACCATGGCACCATCACTAAACACTGGTTCCAATTTTTCCACTATGAGAAAGCTCATGAAAAAATGTACTTAGAGGGAATTGTCACCCACTCCATGTCTCTAGTGGAATATCATTAATATTCTGGTTAGGGAATATTTTTGAAATGGTATGCTGCCACTCTGGAGGTCACCCAAGAAAATACTTTCATCATGAAATCCCACAACCCACCACATCATAGGAATAAAATGACTAGGAAGGTAGCACATATTTCCAATTTTAACCATTCTGGGAGTCTTCTCCTAGAACATGACAATTCATACCTTCCATATCTATGGAATAAGAAAGAAAATCTCAACAAAATCACCTCCCAGAAGGTGCATAGGAGGGATCCTCTTTCCAGCCGACATGGACAATATCGCAAAACCTCTAATCATCATCATTATACATTTGAATTTTTTTTTATCAAACCCCAAATACCCATTCTAGGATATCTTGAAGGTCTTTTCTTGGGTATAAAAGTGTATCACCTGAAGGGAGGGTCCATTCTCCCATTCCATTAGAGTAGGCCAATCGACATATCCTAATTTTCAATAGGTATAAGACACATCTTCCACTTTCTATAGATACATTCCACCCATATGTCATAATGAAATTTTAGTATCCAAATCATATTTTGGTTATCATCAAAGGAGATCACCCGTATGTGATAGTATCTCAGGGGAAAGCATATATTCTTACTCTCTCATATAAATCAAGTCAGCATACTCTAATATTAGAAAGAGGACATTAGTGGGGACATATTCCCACTTCAATCAAATATAGCTACCAAAATATTCTAGAAACATAAAAATAGAAGAATTATATCCCTTATAAAATTATTCAGAACCCTTGGAATATTATAGAAGCCACATTGGAAATACGTCAGCATATTCTAACAATTATAAAGGGACATGCACATATTCCTTCTCCCTTTTTCAGGGTAGTTCATATGAAAAATCAGGTAGATGATCTAGATCAAGATCACATACTTTCTCTCCTTTAATAGGATTGTCAATATATTATATTGAATAGATAATAACATGATCAGGTGCATATCCCCATTCCAAATTGGTTTCTTCAGCATAATCTTAAAATCACCTTAGGGCAGGCACATCTCTCTATCACCAATATATCCTAAATCTAGATACATATTGAAAAGGTTAATTAAGTTCAATATTATATATACCTTAACATATCCCAAAATATTCCTAACATACTCTAGTTACATGAATGAGAAGTGAACATCAACATATCCTGATATCCAACATGAGTCAGGCCTATATTCTTACACCTTCCAATGAAGGAGCACATCATCACACCTCAAATGAAATATATAAGGGGGAGAATATTCCCTCTACCATTGTAGAGGGTCTCCATTATATACTGGTGAAGAATAAAGATCAATATTGGGTGTATATTCTCATTCTAAGTAGGGATCATCAGCACATTCTGGCAGTTACTTCTGGGAAGAATTATATTCATATCAGTAATTTTGGAACTTCCCAGCATATTCTGATAGTTACCCAATAATGGGTGTATACTCTTGAAAATATCAAAGATGGTCATTGTAATATATCATTAGAAACATAGATTTCATCTCATAGGATCCCAGTACATGAGGGTTCCCACCAACCATATATGATCTTGACATCTTAACGAAAAAATCCAAGGAAAACAGTCATCGATCATTATATGCAGTTCAAGAGAAGGATGATATTTCTACCTGGATCAATTTTAGTGTCCTCAAGGATATATTTTTTTTTCAATGGTATCCCATGAATCTTACAAATCCACATCAGAAGATAAAGACAATATCAATCATATAAATCCTCCCATTGGAAACATAAAAAATAATAATGGGGAATCCTCCCCAAACATCCACTGTGGAAAAACTCCCCACAATATTATCTCACATATACAAGGATATCCTCCCCTTTTAAAAGTACTTTTGTATGTTAGGTTCTATAAACATTAGGCTCAACTGCATATGGTTCACTATCAGTAGCCAATAATCTTCCTCTGTGATTGTGGGGTGATTCTATATGATAGAGATCATCTCTTCATCCCACAAATCATGTGTCATCATCTTTAGAATAAACAACCCTCATGGTATAACCAGGTAGAGGAACATGCCTCTGAGGATAAGAAAAATAATATGGATATGTGAAGGGAACTATCTTAGGGTGATATACCAGTCATGTTTTGGTCCACAACCGCTTCCCAATATGTGGTCCCTCAAGAGATAAGAGTAGAATGTGTGTACTACCTATGCATAAACTTGTGTAAGACCTACCAACACATCAATGAGAATCATATTCCCTATGATAGATATACTATTCATATTAAGATGGTATGTGATCTTTTCCACTAGATTGAATCAACTACTTTTTCAATAGCTCGATCCCTAAAATCAGAAAAACTAGATTGAATTAGTTACTTTTTCACTATGATAGATATACTATTCCCTTGATAGTCTAAAAACACTTCAATAAATTATTTCAAGTGATAAATTTGAGGATAGAGTAAATATGGAGCACTATATTTTAATACACTCTAGAGTCATCAAATCCCCTTAGGGTAGGATACCTGCAATGTTATCGCCTCAAGCCAGGTCATAGGTATAGGAGGCACATATGCCAATTGGTTAGTTTAGCATAATTATTTGTCTTCTAAATCCTATTAACAATGCACTCTCCAAGAACAAACCATCAGTAGATTACTACATAAATCCTCTAAAAAGTTAATTTTTTTAGTTGATATATAGTGGTACCCTATCCAGAGAACATACTTTTTAGGAAAGCAGATCACAATATGTGCTTCAACCGACTCATACTTGTGTGGAAGTGAAACAAACCTAGAAGTTTCTATAGAAGAAACATTCGTGGAAATCAAGGAACAATATCATCCCACATGGATGGGGGAATTTTCATCATATTTACCACCTTCAGTTCCCCTAAGATCCTCAAATATCTTGAGAATATGGGATGTTATGGTAGTGAGAAAAAATCAAACATAACCTACAGTTTTAGGGGTATTTTTTTACCATGATCACTTTCCCCACCAAAAAAGTTAGTTTTTACCTGGTTGGGGGAATCCACACATGAATTATCTTTGATGTTTCTAATAATGCATGAAATATCCTCACCATTAGGGACTCACTCGACAATAGACACCAGTAACTCCTTAAATGTTACTATATATAAGTATCTATTTTGAGGGTGGGTAGGGGGAAACATTAAGCCTTGATGGGGTTGTAATCCCAAATGAATTTATAAGAAATAAACAACTGTGAAGGAATTTCGATTTTCACTCAATGAATGTTCTAGGGATGATTCTTCCATATATAATTTAGATAAATATGATGATATAATTTCAAATATCCAATATTCCTCGATTAATTTCATCAATGCCAATATTGTAGAAAGAAATACCGATCCATATGAAGAAAATTTTATGGATAAAGTCCAACATGGAACTCAAATTTAGATAATTGATGAGGAGGCTTTCTGTAATTAAAACCATAGGTAAACCCAAAACTTTTCACCACTAAATACTCAACTAACACCCTCACATTATTCATCGACTTAGGATAAGGTAAAGGGGGTTATATTATCCCAATATCCTCTCAAGGGGGATAATGTACCAACCGTTAAGGATATATTTTTGTGATATGAATTTTAGATAGAAGAATTGAGATAGATCAAAATTTTAATAATCAGGAGAAATATTCCCGTGTAACAAAATCCGATAGTGGAAATCAATGTATCCCCTCCAATGGAATATTCACAGGCATAAATGCACATACCATTAGTTGAAGAAGGATCTAGCCACCCTAAAAATATCTCACCCAAAATACCAGTCTACTTAGATCTTGAAATTTTGGATTATTAGGATTTTCCTTCTCTAGAACCTCAAGAATCACTACATCATCATTCTGAACCCAAAAAACTGGGTTACAATAATAGAAAATAGAGATAAATCTATACCAGGCATCAATTAAAGCCCATAATCAAGCTTCCTTATAGCCGATGATACCAAAATATTTATTCAACTTCATACAGAACCTTATCAATCTGATAGAGGCTATATAAGGGGGGGTGCATTTTAGTACTGCTAGAAAAAAAATCCCTACCCTGAATGGGTGGATGATACCCCTCCTCCACTAGATTTTGGGATTCCCAATTTCCCAACCTCCAATGGAACTGGTGATCTGGAAAAATATTTGATGTATTTTGGGTATTTTTGTAGCTCCATGATGGGTACACTTGATAAAAAAGAAGTGTCCAAACTCAAGTGTTTCCTATAAATGTTTGAGGGATCAACTTTTTTTTTTGGTATAGTAAAACCACCTTCCTATGTTAATAACAAATTGATAGGATCTACATTTCTAGTTTCTATTTTAGTTTAGCTCCATGTTAGAAAATAAAATAACCATATACATTTAAAATTAAAAACAAAATAAAAATTAAATGGCCTCAGATTTTATTTTAAAGTGAAAGGGGATCACATATTCTATATATATATAGCTCCAGAAAGAGTTTATGGTAGATATATATATATATATATATATAATCTCTATGATGATTTAAAAACACCCCTTATCACATGTAAATTTCCCACAGGGTTTAGAGAATTGGAATTGATATCTTAATGGTTGGAAGATAGTCTTCATCATAGAAAGGCCAATATCTGGCCTATTCTATCAAGCTATAAAAAAGGGTGGTTGGGGAGAAAACAACTATTGTCACACTCAAACCAAGTTTGGTGTCGACCCTAGTACCAAATCCCACCCAATATCACGTGATTCCTCTCCCTGAGCAAACACAACAACAACATCATCCTCAACTAGAGGAGGTAAGAGGGCATGATCATCAAAGTTTTAAAGATATAAAGAATAAGAATTATTATTTTAGGAAGGAGAAGGTACTTGGATATTTTATCACAGTCCCAAAAAACAATTTTGTTAGATTACTTGAAGTCGAGAAAACAAGGGAGGTTAGTCTTAATGATTTAATGAATTATTAACCCTATCATTACATGTTAAGTAATGATATTCAAGTCTAATTTTTCTTTAAGGAAATAATCCAAAATATAGTTTATTTTGGAGAAGTTAAATTAGTAAAACCCCAAGAGTAGGTTCCATGTGTCTCCACCGTTCTATGAAAATAGGAAGGGGCATGGCAGAAAGTCCTAGGAAAATTAACTCATATGTTTAATGGTTGGATGTACCATAAAACCATCGATCGATCACACTCCATACCCAGGGTACAATTGAATAAAAAATTTGTGGCCCCAATTACCTCATTTATAATTAAATTAAATTATTAAACACATCAATTACCTAGGATAAAGCATGTTTAGTAGAATAGTGATAATTCCCAAGATAATGAAGAAGAAGAACCTTTACTTAGCCCTAAGATGGTTCAAATTTTATAAGATTTTTATACCTAAACATTAAGAGAATGGTAACCACACCAACAAATGACCCAACATGAACTTCCCTGCCAAATGACCTAATGGGTATTACCCCGCCAAACAGAACCCTCATCAGATAAAGAATCACCCTATGATTTAGTAAACATCATTTATTTGACTGAACCCTTTTTTGATATAGAAACTGAATATGAATGTGAATCTCAGTTCCCATCATATAATAATAGAGGGGGATAACTAAGAAGAGTTCATGTGAGGTGATAGGACAATGGGAGAAGAAACTATAGAAGAATATACCATTTAAGAAGAGTTTTTTTAAAATCTATATATGCTACTAAGAATCACTGCTAGGTGATTCAACAGGCTCAACGAGATCATTAATCAGCCCATGGATCATCTAGAGCTCAATATTTCCCTTTTATATTGAAAGTTTGATTAGTGGATCCAACTCCAGTCGATCCTATTCTTCAATATCCAAATGGGTTGGCATAATCCATCCCACGAGTGGTGAAATCTTTGAGGGTTGGTTAAAAAGTCATTATTATAATTCACATTAAATTATAGTCCTCAATTTAAATAATAGATACCTACTGAGAAAATAAGGCCCCTAGCTAAAAAACATGATACTCTAAAACAATTGGTGGAAGTACCCACTAAGATATCAATTATGGATACCCTTCACCTCTCAAAGTACCTTAAAAAATCATTGGTCAATTCCCTCTCTATTCCTCAGGAATTTGAGGTGAAATTCATCACATAGGAGGTGTACCAAGCTGAAAATGATTGAGATGGATGTCACATGACCATCTAATTTATATAATAAGATCAAGGGAATATCATATATGGGTACATCATATCCTTGTACCTAGCTAGATAGCTTAATGATATTGTTTTTAACTAAGTGATTGTAGGTAATGGATCTGGAATTAACCTTATTCCCCTATAAACCCTTAGACATTTGGGTTTTAGTGAGAAATATTCATCTCCATCAAATTTGACCATTCCAGAGTATGATAAAAGTGAAAAAAATACCCAAGGAAAGATCTAGTTGAGGGTCTAGTTTTGGAATATTATCTCTAAGCCTGAATTCACGGCCTTCTACCAATATACAATGTTAAATTCCCTTTTAGTAAGGCCATGGTTTCACATGCATGCTGTAGTTCCCTCATCGTATCATCAATGATTGAAATATGTCATTAATGGGAAAGTTGGAGTGTAACATGGTGAAGAATACCCTTTGATATGCATGTGGCTTATTATATGGAAGCAATATATTATAAAAGGTAGGTAAATCATATGGAAATTGGAGAAGATGTACAAGTTACGACCCTGAATGGATTGATGGATGCTCCTCCTAATCCATGGAGTGCACTTGGAAATAATTATGTGCTACCCATCAACCAACTTGGGGAACTTAGGCTAATCCAAGGAACATATAAAGTTAGTAAAAACCTATATGGATAGAGTAAAAATGATTTGGTTTTCATGATATCAATCATCCCCACAATAGATAACTATTCCAATAGTAATACCTCCATGTTGTGTCTCGAATCTCCCGAGGATGGCTCACATTCCCCATTAGATGATGAAAATGTTCCCAACTATATCCATCAACACCTGCTTTAGGAAATTAGAAGGGAGAGGAAGGATATGAAGAATAAGATCATAATGATGCCCCTACAACATTTGAGGAAGGTGTGTCAACTATGGTATATTACCTTAAATAGGTACATCTCGATACAAATGAATACTTATGACCAACTTTGATTAGTGCTTCTATGAACCCCGAAAAACAAGAGGAATATATTACCTTTATAAACCAGCATCATTACAACTTTGTCTCAAATTATAATGAAGGATATATTTCATAAATCCATGTTTTTATATGATTTAATTATGAGATAATTAGTATTTCATGAAAATTATGATTTGCATGAAAAATAGGGTGTATCGTTTCACGCAGCTATATATGAAACTGAATGATAATGGTTATCATTAAATATAGTCTTCCACATAATCTATAATTAATGAACTAGTTCATGAGATGAAATGATATGGATAAATTGCATTAATTTATATGATACATGAACCAAAAAAAGGAATTTACTTATGCGTTATTAATGAATGAGTAAATGAGACTATCTAAGAGAATACTTGTAGAATATATAAACAAAACCATGAAATTATAGTAGTGTGTTTTCTTAAATTATTTTGGGATGAAACTCCCAAATACTCACTGATCTATTTCATCTTCCACCTTTTCATTTAAAGGTACTATCATACCATAGAGAGAAGATGGATCCCATATGAATGTCGAATGATTCAGTCACAACCCGTGGATACCTACAGAGGTGGGATGATTTTGTTTTCTACTTTGGAGATCTTTATCAAACTCATCAAATGAAGATTAAAATCTTATAGAAGCTATTTGGTGTAAGTTATACATAATTACAATATGTTCTTTATTTAATTATTTTCACATGTTTCATATTATCTTGCATGGAGATCCTTAGATAAAGGTTCTTAATTGCTTCTGATTGATCTGATAAATGTTATTAGAATCATTTAAAACCCTTTAGTAGTATTAAAGGGAACTCATGATTTAGATTTATAAAATCATTCTTGAAATGAAGAATAATAGAAAGATTGAGCAGTTTCATATTTATGTAAATTCTATTTTATAAAAGGCTTTACCCTTACATAGCTGGGCCACATAAAGTTAACTAACACTTTACCCTTATCCAACTGGGATTTGTAAAGAAAACCATGGACCTACCCTTATACATATGAGATGCATAAGGGTATCCAGGTTGTTACCCATACATGAGTGGTCATGTACAAGAAACCCATGGATTACCTATACATGAAGGGGTTCATGTAAGAGTAAACACAGTTTTCTTAAGGCTATGTAAAGGTAACCTAGGGATTACCTTTAAGTGAATGAGTTCACATAAAGGTAATTCCTTATTTTAAAATGGACATGTAAGGGTTATACCCATACGCGAGTGGGACAAATAAAGGTTATACCCTTACGTAGTGTGGTTTATCAAAGTTTTATAAAGGTAAAATGGTGTCTTACCTTTACCTAGTGGTTCTAGAAGGTCGTGTAAAGGTATATCATTACTTACCCTTACATGAAGCATTCATATAAGGTTCTTACCCTTAAAAAAATCTAAATTATAATCTATATAAAGGTAAGAAGTAACTTACCTTTACGCAAGGGCTCCAGAATCATCTTACGCTTACATAGAGTGTTTGTGTAAGGGTCGAGTGAGCTTACCTTTACGAAGGAATGAGTTCTTGAATAAGGGTAAACATAACATTTATTAATTTTTTTAACATATAAAATGGTTTTAATGGTTTATAAAACATTTATAAATCATTATAAAATGTATTTTGGGATATTTTAATTTATAAAAGGTTATATATTAATTATTTTTAATTTTTTTATAATTAATTAAATATTTATGAAACATTTTATTACCAAATATTAAAAGTTAATATTTAAAATTCCTTTTAACAAAATTATATGGAAATACTTATGATATAGAAATAAAAGTGTTTATTTAGAAATCATAAGAAATAATTAGGGTTATACATTATGAAATAAGACCAAAATATAAAATTTTTATATTTAAATTATGAAGGATTTATTAATAATTATTGGGTTTTTAAAAAAATTAAAGGGGGCCTTATTTGGATATTATTTAAGCCACATTATAAGTGTTTTGATGATTTATATGATCAATGTTTAAATAATGATTAAGTATATGATATTTAAATTATTTGAAATGTTTACATAATATAAATTTGATTACAAATAGTTTATAATTCACATAATATCATATATCTTTAAAATCAAAATTCCATATAATGATAAATATGAAAGAGTTAATATTGGAATGAATATAAAATGTTTATATTCAAAATTATGGAATGTCAATAATGTTAAATATGAAAATTATAAAAGGGATTATAATTATATTTGATTTTATGAATTGTTCATAAATATTTATCTCATATTTAAATATTTTAATTGTTAATTTATTTAAAGTTTATTCCATTCTATATTCATGTTTATTAATTTTTTTAAGAAATGTTAATATTGTGTATACGTTATTTAAAAATATTAAACTTCTTCTAGGATAGAGTCTTTCATTACATGTCATGTAATGTTAATGAATTTAGTTTTTCATCTACCTTGAATTTGGTTTTTAATTGAATTTATTATATTAAATTTAGTTGATGAATATAATTTTTAGATATTAGGTGATTAGAGTTATGATGAATTGGATTATATCTTCAGTAAAGTATCCCTTGGTAGAGGTACTGGGACCAGACTACCCACTTACCTGGAGAACTATAAATTATATAATAAAGTGAATAGAGTTGTCTATATGTTTCTCTAGGATAAATCATGTGTAGATTTTCAATTTCATGTAATTATATGCCTTTACATGAAGTTTTCATATACCACATGCATATGATGCATCTATATATGTATGAATATGTTTGGATTCTATTTTTGAGTGAGTAAGATAAACTTATGGGTCGTGTAAAGGGTTAAACATAAATATACTTTAAACATATTTATTTAGTGGAGGGGATAGGATTCCAAAAAAAAAAAAATACTAGAAGCATGATTACATAAAAGAGAATAACATGAGATAATATAGTGAGATTAAAACCCCCCTTAAAATACTAATTTCTAGATTCATTCTAAAGCACCACTTGTCATGAATTAAATCATAAAACTAGGTAGGCCATGATAAATATGGGTGACCCTATATTATTTTATGTAATGAAAGCAAGGATAGGGACACTATAACATCCTTTGGTAGGTCATTCCAAAGATGAGTGCACCTAGATTTTCCTTTTTTAGCTTATTCTTGTCACTTGTTTTGGGTTACACTATCCCAGAGACCATAATAGGATTAAATTACTAGAGGAACATAGTTGAATTTATCCATATGATGGATTGGAAAAAGGGTCATCTGCTCAACTATCTAAGAGTAATATATGATATGATTGGGATGATTCCCTACCTAAATAGTTAATCAATGGGAGAAACACTAAAGAAACAAAAATATTAGTGAAATATATATCTTGGCCTACTAATGGATATGATGGAAATTTAAAATGGGTTATCATTTTAGTGGGACCCCATTTTATAAAAAAACTTGTTAAATGGTTAATAATACATGATACTCATCTGATAAAAGCTAAAATTGTAGATAAATATCATCATCATAAAGATAAAATTTTTGATCGATCATTTTTAGGAGAATCATAATGTAAGTTACTCTTAGGAGTGTTAACTTAAGAAAAGTTCTTAAAAACAATTGGTAATTTAATAAAGGTTCTTAAGAATAATTTAATGTTCCATAAATTTTCCTTCCTTTATAACCAAGTGTTTATGTTTTTCAAAAATTGAATCTTGATTCTTATGGAAGAATAGATATTAATTTAAGGTTTTAAAGGTATTATATGAAAAATTACCAAAGGAGTTTTAATATCATATAATCAATATGATTGGGTATGTCAAATGATATTCAATGTGATTGAATATATTGATGAATCAATGAGACTAAAGGTTTACATAAAGATTTATTGGTTATAGAAATAATTTATATTATTCTAATAGATATATGATATCAACTATATGATTTACAAGTGTTGTAAATATACTGAATGTGTTAACAAGAAAATAATTAAAGTTTGGAGATAAAGGTTTCTTTCCAGAAATAGAGAAAAGTATTTTCTTCGTTAATAACTTGAATACTTCAAGCTTTGATTTAGTTATATAACATTATTTAAGGGAGATTAAAATGGATTGTTCTGGTTAGATAATTTATACTATTTTCATTTAAGGAAATGTTATGACAAAGTGAATAAATTTAAGAAAAGTTTACTCGATATTCTAAAAGTGTTGAGAATCGATGAACTGAGCATATAATGTCTTGTTTTTGGTATTTTGTAAATATCTAAAAGTGGGTAAAAGTTAAAAAAAGAAGAATAAAAATTGATTGAAAATTTAAAAAATGTTTCTTCAATAAGGAAATCAAGGTAATTAAAACCTAGCATTGTAAGGTTGAAATAATAATAATTCAATATGATTGGATTATCAAAGATATACCTGAAATTTTTTATGAAACTCCATGGATTTTTTATGTCAGGTATAGATGTTAAAGAAATTAATTATTTGATTTTGAAAGGTATGTGATACCGAATATATATTTTACAAGTTTTATAAATATACATAAGTTTAAAATAAAAGGAATAATTGTTTGATATTATAGTTTAAATTCATGGAGTAAAGAGTTGCGACATCTGAATATAAAGGATTGTGTCAAGCTCAGATGAATCTAAATAAAATATGCGTATCTTTATCCCATTTATCTTATGTGATAGGAGAAGATATATGATAAAAAATAGCTGTTATAAATAAGTATGATATATTTAAATGCATACTCATGGTTTATGATTCATCAATTTCTATAACATGTTTTGAGATGAAGATATGGATAAAAGTGTTTTATCCTAGATAAAATGTTTATCCAAGATAAAATTTTTATCCAAATATTTGTTAAAATTTTTGGGGATTTATTCCCAACATCCATAAAAATATTATTTTAATAAATTAACATTTATAAAAAAATTTCCAAACACATAGAATACCATATATGATATGGGAAAAATATTTTATTTTTTAAATATTCCTAATAAAATGAAATTAATATTATTTCCTAACAAAAAAGGTTTGTGTTTTTTTCTGAATAAGAAATTCTAAAAAAATATATCATATAAGAAACTAGTGAGAGTATGTTTGGACTTAAAGAAGTTCAAAATCAACAAATAAAAGATAACACCAATCTAAAGTTAAAGTTTTTTCCACTTAATTTCCTAAAATATTTAGGATATGTGATGGTAAAGAAGAATGTAAAGTGTTACATTTAGTTACTATTTTAAAGTGGATATTACTATTTACTAAAAGATTATACTAGTCCAAGATTAAAGTGTTTTTCACTCAATATCCTAAAATATTTTAGGATATGTGATGATAACAAAAATATAAAGAGTTACATTTGTTACTATAATATAGTGGGTTTCAATTTATCCTAAAAGAGTTTAAAAGGACTGGTTAAAAATACTAGAAGTAGTTAGATTATTTAAAGGAAATGTTTTTATGGAATAGGGTTTCAATTATTATGATTATGATCTTAAAAAGAGTTTTAAGTAAACAAATGAAGTTAACATCATGACATTTGACATTGCGAAGTTAAGAATTTTGAATATGTTCAAAAGTTGAATAGTTAGGAATCTAATTTATAAATCTAAACATTATTGATACTTTCTTACTTAATATACATTTTTCAATAAATATTTTAGTGTGAGGGTTTTATTATATAGTCACTTAGAGATTCTATGTAGATTATATATGATGTAATGTGTTAAAAAAACCTAGAAATTTTAGCAAACATAAGGCTTATCTAGTAGTTTTACATATATGATACGTTAAACTGATGCTTATGTTGGGTTTTTGAAATATTCTTAAAGAGTTTAAGAATATTAAAATGTATCATTTTAAATTAAAACTACATATTATAATTCTTTCATATTATCTACATAAATGTATATATATATATACATTTTAGGAAGTGCAATGATAATTTACCTCTTAAAGTATGACTTTGAGTTTATCCCTAACCACTGTTCATTATGAATAATTATAGTTTTTGATGAAATGTTAAGGTTGGAATGGGTATTATTCTTATATATATATTCATAATATCCTCATGAGGAATAATATAAAGAATATTTTTTTATGTGTGCTAGATAACATATTAAGTATACCACATGGAGTGTCATACACATACGTATTTAGTATACTAGGGGTGTATGGATCATATTTGAGTCCCCAATACTTGAGGTTAGTTAGATACATATAATGATAAACTTTATATTTTTATACCCTACTTATGAAAGTCTACATATTAAATTATCTAATATGAGGGTGGCTGGGTATGTTCCTGATCATGTCCTCAGTTGGGTCTTAACCAAGACAATTTTTTTCCTCTTATATGATGAGTACAAAAATAAGGCCATAGATTGAGATAGATCATGGGAGTGTGTGACCACACATAGATATTATATATACCTATTCAAATGAGGGACATGTGATGTTCTTATCTATAAGGATTAATGAAATGTGATGTATTTATATACCAGTTCGGTCTATACTTAGAGAATTGAGAATAGATGAGTTGGATATAAGGGATTGACATGTTTTGTGTCCCATGGTTACTCAATATCTTTGATAAAAGGAAAACATGAGAATGAAATTTTATGTATGATGTAGGATGGTGGACATAGGTTTATAGATATATGTATTTGATGGAGATCACACCATATCCCTTTATAGATTAAGTAGCATTAATGCTTTTTTAGAGTCCACTCTTTGATGTCATATTTGGATTTGGAGACCCATATTTTTTTCAATGTTATAAAGGCCCATAGGGTCACACTTTATGGATTAATGAATAAGTATTGAGTTTGACTTATAGAGATACTCTAATTATTTTTAGAGATAATCCAAAAGTGTTTTGGATGGGTATTCACATGGTATTACATAAGATATGATAGAAGGTGAAGATAATAATAGCTTTCCAAAAGTGTTTTGGAAGAAATCCCAAAGGAGTTTTTGGATATGGCTTCACAAGTTATTATTATGATAAAATATAAGGTGAAATTGAACAAAGTCTATTAAGGTTTAGTTTAAGTGGGTGATTGAAGGATATATTCCCTAAATCCATATTTTTATATGATATAATTATGTGTTAATTTTTATTGCATGCAAATTATTGTTTTTATACAAAATAGGGTGTATTATTTCATGCATATATATATGAAACTGAATGATAATGGTTATCATTCAATATATTATTACACATAAGATATCCTTAATGAACCATTTCATGAGATGAAATGATAGAGATCACTTTCATTCATGTATATGATACATGAATCAGCCATGAAATTTACTCATGCATTATGAATGAATGAGTAAATGCGACTGCCAAAGAAGTATCCCTGTGTCTTATATAAACACAACCATGTGATAGAATATTTGTGTGTGATTACATTAAGTTTGTCCAAAACTCCTAAATATTCATTTATCTCTTTCACCTTCCTCCTTTTCATTTTGAGGTATTATCATACTATGGAGAGAATATGGATCCCATATGAACATTAGATAATTCAGGCACAACCCAAGGATACCTATGGAGGTTTGATGCTTCCACTTTCCACTTTGGTGATCTTTATAAAAATCATCATATGAAGATTAAAAGTTTCTAGTTTCTCTTTCATGTAAGGTAAAAAATTTACAACGTGTTCTTCATTTTAGTATTTTACACATGTTTTATATTATCTTACATGGAAATCCTCAGAAAAGGGTTCTTAATCAATTTCTATTGATATAATAAATGATATTAAACTCATTTAAAACCTTAAATACCAAGATTATTAGGTTGGAACCTGAGGTATACACACATCATCTATTCCAACTAGAGGATCACCATGGCTACAAGTAGATGACAAAGAGAGTGAAAACAACCCTCACTGCTAGGGTTGAAGCTAAAGTTAATAATACCATCAAGGATAAATTTTTATTATAATACCAATATCCTAGGTGTATAGATAATGTTTTCCCATTCAAGAAAAATAATGGGCAGATTTGGATTTTCATTGATTTTAGAGATCTCAATCGGTATTGGCCCAATGATTATTTCCTGGTCCCGATCATAGAATAATTAATTCATGAAACTATTGGATTGTAATACCTTTCCTTCATGGATGGATAATTAGGATATAACCAAATATGGATGAATAGGGAAGATAAGGAGGCCAATGCTTTTATAGTTCCTCAAAGGGGTTTACTATTATCACATAATTCCCTTTGGTTTGAAAAACTATGGAACCATATATCCTTACGACTTGCACTATATATTAAATTCCCTTTTGGTAAATATTGTGGAATTCTATATTGATGATCTAGTAGTCAAGTCCCATAGGATCTCTAACCACCACAATGATCTTGAAATGGTGTTTAGAAATTTACATCAACACAATTTTAAAATTAACCCCTTTAAATGACCCTTTGGGGTAACAATGAGAATGTTCCTTGACTTCATGGTGAATCACCATGGTATCAAGATCAATCCTGGGAAAATAGAGGAAATTAGTAGTATTCCCACACCTGAAAACCATAGATAATTTAGAGGATTGTAGTGGAATCTAACCTATATCATACACTTCATTTATAACTTGATAGGAAAGTGTTTACTATTGGTCGGAGTAGATTAATCAAGAGGGGAGGGGTGAATTGAGTAACTATAAAAATTTCTGTAAAAATTATTTCTTAAAATATTTCCCCAAAGATTAAATACAACCCAGTTAATCAAGGTTATAATGTTATAAGAGTTTTACTGTTTAAGTAACTTCTTATAAGATTGATTAATTCTCAGTAATCTTAATTTGTGTTATTAATATTACTTTTGAAGTTATTTTACTAATACAAGTCAGTTATAACTTATTTCCAAGACTAACTATCAAAGTGAAATTAGTGATTTTTGGATTATATAGTAAATCAATAAACCAGAGAAAACTAAATTAAGTAGCACAATAGATATGAAACAAGTGGTTCATTCTCAAGACAATAACTAATCCACTCCACTTGTTGATCACCTTCCACCAAGAAATTTATATAAATAAACTTTCATCCACACCCTGGATCGGGGTTAACAACAGTACACAGACTGTCTAGGTCACACAAGGACCTCTTCTACAGTTTTTGTGGGGAAAAAAATAACCAGGCCACATAGGGACCTCTTCCACACTTATCTATGGGTATAAAAAATAGTAAGATAATGGTTGAGTAAGGATATCTTGTATCCTTCAGTTTAATGCAGGAGATAGAGTGTGTTGTTCTATAGGTACACACTCTTCTCGAAAGATAATAAACAGATACACAATAGAGAAAAAAATATAGATATGGGTTTAGAAGTGCTTTGAGTTTTGTCTTTGCAGCATTGGACTTCTAAGATGAAGCAGATGCAGAGTTCGAGTCCTCATCTGTAAAACAGAGTGTCGCAATTCAACTTGTGTTCTCCGTGAGGTTCAACAATGCGAAGATGTACTCTATATTCTGGTGCACTTCATATGTTCTTCAGAGTCGGGTTTCATGCACGTGACAATCCTTCCTTTAGAAATTATCTCAGTGTTCTTCATTATCTCACTCACAGACCTGTTTTTCATTTTTATATCACACACGTTTTATTCTTGGCCACACTTCACTTTTATCTTAGAATGCATGTGTTGGAGCCGACAGGTTGCATGTATTCTACACCTCGTACCTCGTACTGTCTGATGATATGTCTACAAAGAAACATTAATTATGTCAGTGCATTAAAATATTCAAATATGACTGTTAGAAATTAAATTGAAAGATGACAAAATAGTTTAAGAAATGGTGTCACAATAAGTCATGGAAACAATGTCTCCTTCACACAGTGTCTAGATTGATCACAATGTCTGAGTGTCACAGTGTCTCATGGTCACGGTGTCTCGGGGTCACAGTGTCTTGTTCACGGTGTGTGCTTCACGGTGTCTGCTTCACGATGTCTTTTTCACGGTGTCTGATTCACGGTGTCTGCTTCATGGTGTCTTGCTTCACGATGTCTTGCTTCACGGTGTCTGCTTCACGGTGTCTACTTCACGATGTCTTGCTTCATGGTGTCTTTCTTCACGGTGTCTTCTTCACGGTGTCATGATTCATGGTGTCTTGCTTCATGGTGTCTACTTCACGGTGTCTTGCTTCACGATGTCAGAAAGACATACCCAGTGGCAGAATCATGGTGTCTCATACTTTGTCAAAGTAACTATGTTCAAACTTAAGTAATAATGATAATATAATGGATTATACTTAATAATTTTTCAAATAAGGTATTATGAGAGTATATCAAGGATTGTATAAAGTAAGTAAACTGAATGTAGAGCAATTAAGATCTTGAATGTCTCTTTTTAAAGCATGAGAATACATTAAACATTAATACACATGATTTGATATAATTTACAGGAGTTTACTAGGTTGAATAAGATTTGTGATCATTAAAACATTTTTAATACATGAGGAGTCCAACAATATCCCCCATTTTGATGATCACAAATCATGTAAAGTTAAGGTGTATATTGGATTCAAATATAGATATAAATGGATAACATATAGAAATTTCTCCCCCTTTTGGGATTATAAAAAATATGGAATAAGAGGAGTCAAAAAATGCACATTCCATTAATAGAAAATAAGGTCTAGAAAAAAAAAGAGTAATAAAAAAGCAATAACATCCTTATCAAAAAAGAGTAATCACTATTATTCTTCATGGGCTGGCCTTCTCTTTGCCTTTAGATGCAGTGGAAGAAGAGGAAGCCATAGGGGAAGAGGTCGAGGTAGAAGAAGGCAGTGAGGTGGTTGATAAAGAGGGTAAAGGAATGCCTTTAAAGACTGATGGAGCCAAAGTAGAAGTAGTAGAAGATCTAGGCAGTTGTTGATCAAGAATCAAATGCCTGATCTGACTCAGTGCTTAGTCAATAGACATAGTGGTTGAGGCTAGGGTAGAAGTGAAGGTAGGAAGCCCAGGTCTTAGAGGTGTAGCCGCTAGAGCAACAATAGTTGTACTTTGGTCATGATGATAGGGTCTCAGGAGTTTGATGAAATCTGTATTGATCTCTCCACCATACTGCATGGCTTTCTCAAAATCATCCTTGTTCTCCATAAACTTGTCCAAAAATCGAGTAAACTCTGTGAGCTTTTGCACTTGGTTCTTGAAATCTTGAGTCACAAGAGGAATCCACATATTTTCTACAAGATACTTTAAATGGTTTTTCATATCGGTCTTGGA